>CATIUR010000002.1:69784879-71163629 GCA_949592205.1 Helichrysum umbraculigerum
AATGGGCTAGAAATAAAGTGAAATAAAGAAATAGTATTAGTTAATAAATAGTTTTGGTTTAAGAAAATAAAGAATAATAATAAAAGTGATATATTCGGGTGTTTAGCATCATATTCGTAAGAAGAAGATAATTATAATTTTGATATGATAAAAATAAAAACTTTTGGATTATAAGAAGATATAAGGTAAATAAATATTAAATTCAATTAAATATATATGTATCATTAATCTATTCCATTTACAGTGCTCGATTATTTTCTTTTTTTTTTAAAAGAAGAAGATAATCTTTGCATTTTTATTTTAGATACTTGAATTTTACTTGATAATTTTAAATAATTATAAATATGATAATACTCGTATTGTATTAGGAGTTTTTTTTAATGGATACGTCCCTTTTGTAGATAAATTATTAGTTTAATTTTTATATTTTTTTAAATTTTGATTTATGATGTCATCGTTTCCTAAATTTTAGCTAATTTAATAAAATTAAGCAATTTGATTGGTTAATTGACTTCTTGATGACATCATCATGTGTTTCTTATATATAATTTATTTAGATAATTTGTTTGTCCAAAATAATATACCCATACTTGCTATCAAAATTCAAAATACATGTTTTTATCATCTTTTTGTCCACTACCCCATTCTACAAAGTTTCATTATTTTATTCATTTATAGTTTTATATCACACTCACCATTTGTCTTTTTCACGTGTATCATAAATCACTCTTGTATTTATTCTTATCTATTGTAAAGTTTGGTAATTGCTACCCACAATAAATAACTTTTTTTTTTCCTTTTTATGAATCTCAATCATTAGAAAAAATCACCCATATTTCCTCTTAACACTAAAAATCCTCTGTTTTTTAATCACTCATGGCTTCATCATGCTTATCAAAATCCAAACATATGATCATGCAAAGTCTAAAATCAAAAAAGCTTCTCATGTTAAGCTTCATTAGTCACACTTCTTCCGTTAGTAATTCGCAGTTTTGTCATCATCTTCATGTTCGAAATTATGAAAACTCTTCAGTCGCTTTATCACGTTGCTTTGGATCGGTTTATGGCGTAAGACAGTTGCATACTGCTACTAGCGTTAGCAACGAGTTCGGTATTCATTAAAATTTTCATAATTAGTAGAAGTAATATATATTACATGCTATAATATATTACTACAAATATAAAATTCACATTTTTTTAGTTTCTATGATGGAATGAGATATGTTGCTTTTATGATCTGTTTTTGGCTCTTTGTTACATGTTTTCTATGATCAACTGAAGTTTCAGCATAAAGGGAAATTTAAATATTGGGTTAATACACACGGAGGGGATTAAAGTATCTCAAAATGTTCGTTTGGCGTACTAAAGTTTATGATTTGACAAAACTATGAGTTAACTATACGTATTGTGTTTAAGGGTAACTAAAGTTTATTAATATGTTTACAAGGATAACTAAAGTTTATTAAAATGTTTACAAGGATAATCAAAGTTTATAAAATTGTTCAAATTGATGAATCTTTATCAGCCCATTTTCCATTTGGGGGAGATTTTAAAAGTTGAGTTATAGTTTTGTCAAATCATAAACTTTAGTACCCCAAGCGAATATTTTGAGATACTTTAATCCCCTCCGTATGTATTAACCCTTAAATATTTGACTTTGGTTGTCAAAGTAGTTGCGGATTAGGATGAAAATGGAGATTGTTAGTGTTTTAGAATTTGGGTATTTTACAATAATGGCCTATTTTTTAGAAGGAAGAAATTTATTATTATATAGGTTGACTAGAGTAGAGTTCAGATGAGTACATCAATTTTGAGTGAAAATAGGAGAATCAATCTCAATCATTCATTTTCATCAAATACCCATTTTTCCCCACATTTTGAAACTCAAATATCTCACAAACGGTAAGTCGAAAAATCATGAAAATTGCACCATAAAATTCAGCGTTTTCTCCTCTTCGATTTGCCGTCCTTGAAGGCATACTTTTGACAACTTTTTTTTCTTCATTTTTTGGTGAGTTTTACAAATTAGTAACACATGTGTTAGTGATTGGTTGTACATTTGATTTGTGGTTAGGGTTAGGGCTTAGGGCTAGGGTTTAGGGCTAGGGTTTAGGGTTAGGGTTTAGCAGGGTTTAGGGTTAGGGTTTAGTAGGGTTTAGTATGATTTAGGGTTTAGAGTTTTGTAAAGCGTTTAGGGTTTGTGGTTTATGGGTTAGGGTTTAGGGTTTAGGTTTTGGGGTTTTGTACAAAACTCTAAAAGCAATTCACATGTGTTAGTAAATGTGAAACCCATAAAAAAAGATGGGGAAAAAAAAAAGACTCGTCGAAAGTATGCCTTGAGGGACGGCAAATCGAAGAGGAGAAAACGTTGAATTTAATGGTGCAATTTTCATAATTTTTCGATTTGTCGTTTGTGAGATAATTGATGTTGGGGGTAAAAGGGTTTTGTACATTTAGAACATTCTCTTTGTACACATGACACAATATCATTGGTTTCCTCATTCTCACACAAATTTCTATTCTCATTTGAACCCCACCCAGGTTGACTAATTTATAGCCAAAATGGAACATTTTTTTGATTGGGAAGTAATATATTATTTTCTTTTTGACAACTGAAACTTATAAAGTTGACAATTCTTTTGATTTTGATTAAGGGTTTATGGTACGGATCGCCAACTTACTTTACCTTTTGTTCCAATGTCACTAATGAACCGCTGTTAGTACCAATGTCGGCAACAAACTTTTACTTTTTGTCCCAATGTCACCAATGAACATTTTATTACCAATGTCGACAACGAACTTGTTAAAAATATTTCGAGGTCACCAAAATAATTTTTTTTAACGAGCTACGTTTTAAATTTGTTGATGTGGTGTTGCTACGTCATTTCATTTATGTGACCAGGTTTCCACGTAAGCTAAACATGTACACGCATGATTAACTTCATCTTCTCCGATCAACTAACATGTAACTTTCTGTTACATTTTTGAAAAGATGTAGCAAGTGCGTTTATATTCGCTGGAAAAGTGGTGATTACCTTAAAAGTAACCAAAAATTACATGGTAGTCAATCGGAGAAGATTAAGTTAATCATGCATGTACATGTTTTACTTACGTGGAAGCTTGGTCACATAAATGAAATGACATGGTAACACCACATCAGCAATTTCAAAACGTAACTCGTTGGAAAAAAAATATTTTTGTGACCTTGAAACATTTTTAACAAGTTCGTTGTCGATATTGGTAATAAAATTAGTTCTTTGGTGACATTGGGACAAAAAGTAAAAGTTTGTTGCTGACATTGGTAATAAAACCGGTTCATTGGTGACATTGGGACAAAAAGTAAAGTACGTTGACGATCCATACCATAAACCCTTTGATTAACAATCTAGTATTGTTTTCCTCAAGATGTAATATTATTGACATGGAATTCGAATTCTTCGAAATTTGACTATATTGACATTCGAAGACAAACTCTTCTTCAAGATCACATGGATAATGGCTTCATGCCTACTTTGAAGTTACCAAAACAAATTTTAGGTATTTAGAAATGATGTTTAGGTAACATGTTCCTATTTAATATGATATGAGATGAACAATGATTTTTAAATGTTACTACAATGGTTATATATAGACTTTTTAGATTCAATAATATAGACTTTTTAGATTCAATAATATTTTTAGGAAGATTTAGAAGCATTTTGGTTAAGTTATTGATCAATTATGTTTCCATTACTAATGTTCTACGAATTCAATGAAATTTTTTTGGCTCAAACATCGATTTTCCTTAAAATGCTTAACACTCGAACGTGTTTGAATTATATAGACTTTTTAGATTCAATAATACTTTTAGGAAGATTTAGAAGCCTTTTGGTTAAGTTATTGATCAATTATGTTTCCATTAATAATGTTCTACGAATTCAATGAAAAACATTTGGCCCAAACATCGATTTTCCTTAAAACGCTTAACGCTCGAACGAGTTTGAATTATATAGACTTTTTAGATTCAATAATATTTTTACGAATATTTAGAAGCCATTTGCTTAAGTTATTGATCAATTATGTTTCCATTACTAATGTTCTACGAATTCAATGCAAAAAATTTGGCCCAAACATCGATTTTCCTTAAAACACTTAACGCTCGAACGTGTTTGAATTATATAGACTTTTTAGATAAAAGTTATGTTTGTATTTTTTATTTTCAATTGTATTATTTAAATTTTGTTATACAATTATACCGAATTCGAATCTGGAAAAAAAACCGAAAAAAATAACCGATTAAAACCGGTTCAAAACCGAAAAAAACCGATTCCGAACATTTAAAACCGAAAAAAACCGATTCCGAAAAACCGAAAACTGAAAAAACCGAAACCGATAAAAACTCGGTTTTTTTAAAACCGAAAACCGAAAAAAACCGATTTTTTCGCACCTCTACATTCGACTATTTGAGTAAAACATCTCATTATTATTAGAGGGAGAAGGAGTAGGGGTAAAATGGTCTAAAATAATTAATTTAAGAATAAAAAAGTGTTTATTATGATTAAATTAAGAAAATTGGTAAATATGAGAATTTAATTGTTTAAGTTGGGGATTTATGTAATTATAGTGTTTAGGTGTATAAATATGTTATTTAGGTGGTTAAGAGGGGGATATATGATATTAACCCATAATTTAAACTATTTAAAAAACAATAGGAACTAGAAATCTGTAATAGAAGCTTGAGTCAGCTTCAAATAATAGTCAATTACATTTACATAGGGATGTTCTTCAAGAAAAAAAATCACGCGGAGGGATCTGGCCCCAAAATTCATGAGATGTTACAAGTTCAAATTGATCAGGAGGTGGAGAAACAAAATATCGGTTTGCCAGGAAGCATTCTCGGTCATACTTTGCATGTGAATATATATCGTATCTCCGTAACTTGTAAACAGTTGATGGAATTTTGTATACAGCCAACTGATCTTCCTCTTCGTTTCCATCATCGTACACAAAACTAAACCCACACTCACTTACCTTTACACCATTTTCCTCGGGCCATGCAACATGAATTGTAACCTCATCACCCACTCCCATATCATTTTCCCCAATTAACCAATGTCTTACACAAACTATGCTTTCGTCATCATCACTTGAACTAGACGCACAGAAATAAGGTTCATATACACATATTTGCCTCTTTGTCCTATTTAAAAATGAATCTTGCCAGTCATCATATCGATTGCATGGAACAGTATATACATAGCTCACATTAATTCAATCCCCTAAGAGTGTTAGGAGATGAAGGCACAGTAAACGTTATCGATGGCCCATTGCTTTTATGAGTGAACCAATTTGGAATATTCCTTCCTCCGAAAGATATGCTGAATATTCCGAGTTCATAAAACATCCGTCAAATTAATGAGTATAATAATTAGCTAACACAATTTTACAATGTACAAAGGCGCATTTCCTATGTAAGATATTAATTAAGTGGGTGTTTGGGTGCGCTTAGCTTATTGCTTATAAGCAAATAAGCTAGAAAATTTAAGCTTATTTTGAGTTCACAACACTCCCCTCATAATAAGCATATAACCTCAAGCAAATAATCTCATTTGAACACTAAAATGTTAGCTTCTCATGTAATAATAAGCAAATAAGCTTAAAAAATATGCTCACCCAAACACCCCTAATTATATATTAATAGATAAAGTATTGTTTCTCTTTACGGGTTAAAACAAGCTCCGCGTGCATGGTACCAACGGTTTGCAGATTTTGTTTCTACTATTGGCTTCGTGCATAGCAAATGTGATCATTCTTTATTCATTTATCGAAACGGGAAAGATGTGGCTTATTTGCTTCTGTACGTCGATGATATTATACTTACTACCTCTACTGTTTCTCTACGGACATCACTTATGTCCCTTTTGGCTCATGAATTTGCTATGAAGGATCTTGGACCATTAAGTTCTTTCTTGGGTATTTCTGTAACTCGACATGTTGATGGTCTCTTTCTAAGTCAACAAGCTTATGCGAAAGATATTATAGCACGTGCTGGCATGTCGTCATGTAACCCGGTTCATACCCCTGTTGACACCCAAGGTAAGCTTAGTGCCTCTTCAGGTAGTCCATATTCCGATCCTACATACTACCGTAGTCTGGCAGGTGCTTTACAATACCTCACGTTTACCCGACCCGATATCTCCTATGCGGTTCAACAAGTTTGCTTACACATGCATGATCCACGTGACAACCATATGCATGCCTTAAAACGAATTATTCGGTACTTACAGGGCACTTTATCTTATGGCTTACATCTTACCAAGTCTAAAACTCATAATCTTGTTGCCTACACCGATGCGGATTGGGGTGGTTGCCCTGATACACGACGTTCCACTTCAGGGTATTGCGTTTTTCTGGGTGACAACTTAATTTCTTGGTCTTCTAAACGTCAAGCTACACTTTCCCGATCGAGTGCGGAAGCCGAATACCGCGGGGTAGCTAATGTTGTCGCCGAGTCTTGTTGGCTTCGCAACTTATTACTTGAACTGCATTGTCCAGTACATAAAGCTACTATCGTGTTTTGTGACAATGTGAGTGCCATTTATCTTTCTGGAAATCCCGTTCAACATCAGAGAACTAAGCATATTGAACTTGATATTCATTTTGTACGCGAAAAAGTTGCTCGTGGAGAAGTGCGTATTATGCATGTTCCTACCAGGTTTCAAATTGCCGATATTTTTACAAAAGGACTCCCACGAGTGTTGTTTGACGACTTTCGAGCCAGTCTTTGCATTCGTCCTCCTCTCGCTTCGACTGAGGGGGAATAATAGATAAAGTATTGTAACAAACTTGTAGTTATCTTTAGAATATATATATTCATGTATATCTTCACTAAAAAGGATTGATACGTAGTTACTAGTTACCATGTTTAGTGAGAAGAAATCCCTTGTATATATATGTTTGTTATTGGAATGAGAAGGCAAGCCATTGAGTCTTTCATATATATATATATATATATATATATATATATACACACACACAATCATACAGTAACAGGATAAAAAAAAAAAGGAAATTTAGGGAGAGAACGGGGAGAAGGATTTTTTTATTACTATGATTCAATATTTTATTGCTAAGATTCAAATTTTTATTAATATAATTCTACATTTTAGTGCTGTGACACCCCTCAATTTTCGATACAATTAGGAACAGTAAACATGTGCATTTTAGGCTAATTCCCTAACTTAAGTGAATTCACACTATTTTAATGAGATAAGTCTAGCAAAGCCCAACAATTTAATACGATAGGTATTACTTTATTTGTAATTATTAATAATTACGCACGCGACATTCGGAGCGAGTCCGACGAAATAAATATGTACGTTGGTGATACAAATTTTATAAATAACGTAATACTATTTTATATAGTAGTTATTTAACTGAAATTATTATGATAACGATAAAGCATAACGT
Organism: Helichrysum umbraculigerum; assembly: GCA_949592205.1. Lineage (NCBI taxonomy): Eukaryota > Viridiplantae > Streptophyta > Magnoliopsida > Asterales > Asteraceae > Helichrysum > Helichrysum umbraculigerum. The sequence continues at coordinate 69,792,329 of CATIUR010000002.1, forward strand.
ATAAAAATTAAACATTTATACGTTTTAATTAAAACGTAACTTACGTGACAAAACACATAAAACAAACCCGACAACCAAACTAGTCAAAAATGATATTTTTGTAACTCAATATAAAGTATTGAGTATAATACTTCGACATATTTTATCGCAAAATAACGTTAACAAATTAAACCGAATAAAATACGTTTTAACATTTAACGATCGGGTAAACGAACACGGGTTAAATACCAAATACTTAACACCAATTATTGGGGACAAGAAATCAATTTCCCATCCCCCTTGACTTGAAAAACCGGCTGTATCAAGCCATCCCTCACACCCTCCATATCTTTGACTTTAAGAACTACACACACACATTTCTCCTACCAAAAACATTAATTCATCTACACTCTCTACATCACTTTTCCTCTCCATTTTCTTCCCTTCCAAAACCCACGGCAACAGCAGCCTTGGGCATCATCATCATCAAGTAAAATCATCTTGCATAGGAGAAGGAGAAGGAACTAGCTACAACATCATCTTCATCACTTTCTTCCTTGTTCATCATCTTTAAAGCTTTGTAAGGACAACTTTTACTTCACTAATATTTCATGAAATGTATGTTATAACATGTTATTAGTTCATGGTATGAAAGATCTTGCACAAAAGTGTAACAAAAATTAAGTAAGGCGTAAACTTTTGATGATAACGATTTCGGACAGATTCTGTCATCTTGGAAGAAAAATCATAACTAATCGTGTGAGTTGAATTAATGCTTGAAACCTATGCCAAAATCTTCGTATTTTCGTTAAGAACAACTATCGTGAAGACTTCGTTTTCCAGAAATACACTGAAATTTAGATATAAACCGATTTGTGAGCGCGTACCGTTAAAAATGGCTGCTGGAACGCAGCCATGATCATATAACGTTTGACCCACTTGTACTTATCTAAAGTTCATGAAAAAAATACTGAAAGTAGTTTACATATGGTAGAACATCGTGTAAAAATTTCAGATTCATTCGATAACTTTTGACCACCGAAAATGAACGAAAACACTTAAAAACTGAGTTTCGGACTGTTTTGGCATGATTTAAATAACGACACTACCGAGTCAACTATAAAACGCAAACGAAAATTTTACCGAGTTCTATAAACATATTTAAGGTATTCCTAAAAGTTTCGGGTCAAACCGAGCACGTTTGACCAAAGTCAACAAAACCGACACATAAAACACTAAACGTTCGAATTAATAAAAACGTTATAGTTTTAGTCAAGGACGGGCTCTATAAATACCATATGGCCAAACTCGAACTAAAATAATGAGAACATGTGAAAGCAAAAATTCTATATATACGTGAATAACGAAACGAAACCAATAATAATAACACTTTGTATTATTATTACAACATTATCACAACGAAACGTACAAACTATTAAACGAACAACGATCTTTCAACGAGTGAATGAATAACATGTTTTGGCATTGTGCCAACTATTTATATACTTATTTCGTACATTTAGGGCGTTAGAGACTTACCTTGGGCTTAGGCTTTGCTAGCACTCACATACCGAGCTCGCGAGGTGAGTTCACAGCCCCACTTTTCAACTGTTTTCAATGCTTTACAAATATGGGGTGGAAAACATAGACAATTGTTTTGATGATTGCCATAACTTATATTATTATATAAATGTTTGAACTTATTACTTGCGAACTATTGTCGATCCGATTGCACTTTGCTTTACTGGAACTAATGGAACGAATTGAAACTAAACTAATATGAACGATTGAACTTAATAAACTAAAAATGTACTTTTATCGAACTATTTTTGGAACTAAATGAACCAGTTAGACATGTTAGAACTATTTGAACTTTGATTGAACTTATTGCACTCGTTACAACTCCGTGAACTATTTGGAACTACATGAACTATGTGAACTATTGAACTACGTGAACTATTTGAACTATTTGAACTATTGGAACTAAGTGAACTTGATTGAACTACTTGCACCAGTTAGAATCATAAGAACTTATTGGAACTATGAGAACTAATAGGAACTACTGAATGACCCTACATCTTGGGCATAGGAACTATTGAACGACCCTTCTTCTTGGGCATAGGAACTATTGAACGACCCTACATCTTGGGCATAGGAACTATTGAACGACCCTACTTCTTGGGCATAGGAACTAATGAACGACCCTACATCTTGGGCATAGGAACTAATGTGAACTATTGGACCCTACGTCTTGGGCATAAGAATTATTAGGGACTATCATCCCTACGTCTTGGGATATGACTTTTAGAACCCTACTACTTGGGTTTAGGATTCTATATTCTTACAACTATATATAAACGATACTAGTGAGTAACTTTCCAACTGAACGATATTTTGAACTAAGATACGAACTTTATTTAACTGTTATGGCAATAACTATTTGAGAACGTTTTTGGATGAACAACTACACTTGCAAACTTAAAAACCTGTGAATTCACTCAACTTTGTTGTTGACCTTTACTATGTTTTTCAGGGAATTAGCTGCGCACGTAAGATCACCGTACTTTTGGAAACTAGGCGACCCATGAAGCTATTAGGATGCCATCTTTTGGGACAAATGGATTTCTTTTATATAACTAATATGTATTGGTCATATCTACGAAATCCACTTTTGTATAACTTAACTACTTTTCAACTATTACGATTTAATAAATCGTAACTTTGTAAACTATTACTAATGGCATCTTAATATATGTATGTTTTGCGATATCCATATGCTCTGATATGTTCGTATGTCCTACGTTGACGTCAGCACCCCCTACTTAAACAAATGCTTCCGCTAAACTAAATCATCGAATTTGGGGGTGTGACAAGTGCTTTGGTTCAATAATTTATTAATAAGATTTAGTCTTTTCTTGCTATGATTCAAAAGTTATAGTAATAAAAATTTGGATCTTAAAATAAAATACTGAATCTTAGAATAAATATACTGAATAGTAGTAATAAAAAATCCGTCTCCTTCTTCTCTCCCTAAAAAACCTTCTCCCTCGATCCTAATCATATATATATATATATATATATATATATATATATATATATATATATATATATAAAATTAAAAGGGGATATTAGTGCCATTTGTTGACACGTGGCCTAATCCCTGCACTGATAGGGAAAAACAAAAAATCTCGTACTTTGACCGAACCCATTTAACAAACTAATCCTTTAACTTTAGTTTTTAACAAAGTAATCCTACATTTCGCGACGTACCGACGCTAATGGAACTAAAATCACAATTAACTCATTTAGTGCAGATAGTCAATAATGTTATTTAATCTATTATCGCCCACCCAAGCGATAACGGCGATAATTGTAACACCCGCCAAAATTAGGACTAGTAATTAGTGCCTAATCGTATGTTAGTACATGTAATTAGTTCCTGGTTAGGCTAATTAATGTATCGAATTATATATATTGTTGAATATATACGAAAATGCGATTTGGTTAAATCGTACGCAATTTAAATCGGATGTATTTCGATTCTATTTTATATGGACGTTGGTGACAAAATTTTATTAAATAACGGTTTATGTCAAAAATATTATTATTATAATAATTCGTATCGTACAATCAGAAATTTCATAATTTAAAAACGTAAAACGCGCAAACCAAATAAAATAAATTACAACTTATGACCCAAATATAAAGTGATTAGTGAAATATTTAAATAAAATATCGCGTAAAAATTCGTAATTTAAAACTTATAATTAAAACGTAAAATAATTATTAAACGTCTAAACGACGGAGCAAACGAACACCACACGGAACGCGGGGCGAAAACTGGAAATGGGGATAAACCCCCACCTCCCATTTTATTTCTTTCACTTTCTCTTTTTCTCTTTCTCTCTCTTTCACTTTTTCTCTCAAGTTTCATCATCACCACCACCTCCACTTTTCTATCGAAAACGCAAAATAAACATATCAAACGACTTCGGATCTTCAAGATTTTTAGAGATTCACGACCACCGCGACACGATCTATCTTTCTATCTTTCCGAAATTTCATTTCGGCGATTTGTAAGTTTCCGACACCTCTCGTTTTTAAGTGTTTTTACTTGTTTGCGGTTTGTATCGACTTATAATGTTCAAATAAGGGTTGGGTAAAAGTTTTGGACCGAACGGAAACCGAAAAACTCGTTTTCGACCCATTTTCCGGCCAACAGACCGCTACGTCGCATTTGGCCCGGAATTTATGCGACGTCAGCCTCTACGTCGCAAAACACCTCGTGACGTCGCATAGTGCGACGTCAGTCACAACGTCGCATTAAATTGCGACGTCGCATATAGCGACGTCACCCTTAACGTCGCCAATACCTCACTACGTCGCATTTAGCGACGTAAACCCTTACGTCGCAGAAATCACCTACGTCGCATTAGCGACGTAGCACCCTACGTCGCATTAAATTGCGAAACGTCGCCTTTAGCGACGTCATGCTCTACGTCGCAATCATACCTGCGACGTCGCACCCTACGTCGCATAAAACAGCAGGTTTTCAAACTTTAATTTCACTAAGTGTCGAACTTTTGAAACCTCAAATCCTTATACGATACGACTTACAAAACACTTTGGGACACTTTGGTAAGTGCAAAACATCGATAACTTGATAATAATACTTAAAGATTATTATTTCAAACTCGTCACCAACGGGCCGTACACTTTTCAAACACTTAAACGTATCAACCAAATAGTGGAGATTTGGACATTATAGTTGGACGAACAACTACAAGGTAGTCTTATTAGATACCTTCGCATATTATAACCATCGCGTGTCGTGGACACCCTCAGGTTACAAGTCTTTGGACTACGATATTGGCTAATCAACTTACGTTTGTTTAAACGCATTCCAGACTCAGGTGAGTCTCATAGCCCCTCTTTTACTGTTTTACTCAGGGGTGTGATATACTGCTCAACTTTTAACATGTGAACGCAAGTACCAACTTTTCATATACTACATGAGTTTTTCGAAACTAATCATTTTAAAGTCCTCCGTCAGCATAGTTGTTAATACGTTGTAGCGTGAATATTAGTATATGGTACCATATAGGATTGACCCTCCTCGTCCGGGTTAGCAAGCACTAACCGGGTAAACGGACGTACTAATATTTGGGAAGACGAATGTCGATTAGGCATTCGTGGAGGCACCTCGCCCGGAATTCTCTATAGGGGACCCGGCCCTCGAGTTAAGCTCAACTATGTGCTCATGGCTGTATACACGATGATTATCATTAAATTGCTGGATGCAATTCATTATTAATTGCTGGATGCAATTCATTATTAAATTGCTGGATGCAATTCGTTATTTAAATCTTGCGGTTCATACGATATTACTTGATTTCAAACCTGTGAGCTCACCAGCTTTATAGCTGACCTTTTAGCATATATCGCAGGTACCCAGCAGTAGGATGTTTCTGCTTCAGGATTTAGCTCGAGTCAGCATACAGACGATTGAGATTTTCTTGCATTAGTATATTTTGTATAAGTACTTATGTACTGAAATCTCATTTTATTTAACTCGAGCTATGTAAAGCTTTAAACGTTGTAAACATTTCAGTTATCAATATATTTTGTTAAAACGACGCATATAGGGTCGTTTGCTAATTATCTTTGTGCTTTGTTATTGATTAGTAACACCCAAATCAAGCTTCCGCAAATCATCAAATTTGGGGGTGTTACAGATTGGTATCAGAGCCTAAGGTTATAGTGAACTAGGTTGCATTTAGTGAGCCTAGACTATGACCATTAGGCCGTATTCCTTATTAGGTATGACTGGTTCAGGGATTACAACATACGAGTTTAATTTAACATAGCCTGATCAACTATGTACAATTAAGCAAAGATGATGTAAGATCTGAAAGTAGTTATGGCTGAACAGGATACAATAGAAGACTCTGACCTCGAGAGAACCGAGACTTAAACATGTTTATGCTAGACACTCAATAGGCTATATTTTATAGGAACTATATGAATATAGGCCTCAATCTTACTAACGCTTTGTCTCAGAAATGGCAAACATTCCATCAAATTCATCTCGTTCTCAATCCGGGTCGCAGAACCCAAGGGTAGCAAGGAGGAACTCCAGGTTGCCTCGAGCTGGCCCGTACCCCACCCACTCCACCTTGCCGGCTTTAGCCGCCAGGGTGAATCAACACGAACAGCGACTTCGCACCATGGATGTCGTGTTGCAGGAAACAAACGAAAACTGGAGACTTACATCCCTTGAACGCATCGAACAAGTCTCCGACGACCTTGAAACCACAAACAACAACATGGATGTCCTTCGTAACCAAATAATAGAAATAAGGGTGGAAAATGCCCTTCTACAACAAAGGATGGAAGAATATGAGCAACGCTCACATGAAGCAGAAGAATATGCGCGTGGACTAACACAACGACTAGCACTGGCAGAAGACAACGCCCGACAGGCTAGCAGGCTTGCAAACACTGTGGACCGTCTTGTCACGATGATGGAACAAATTAATCTACGTTAAGACTAGTGTAGTCTTTGTCTTGTAATCTATCCTGTAATCTAGTGACTATCTAAGCGCTACTCTATAATTCAGTCGGATGTAACAATTCCCGACATCTTTTGTAATACATCTGTAGGATGTAACCTTTGAACTCGTACTATCTATTAAATGTTCCTTGCTGTTTCAACTCATATCGATTGCCATTATTCCTGTTGATGTTATGTATTACTGCTTTTATACATGTACATCTGAGATAAATACAACTTTCTTGCAAAATCTCATGTATCTTCATTTCTTTTATTGAAGAATCATGCCGCCAAAGTCAAGACCTTACACCGATGCACAGATTACTTCACTCATAACCCAGGCTGTTACTGAAGCCTTGGCTCGCAATACTCCACCCAACTCCACAAGAAACAGCGATACCGCTGGAACCTCTGCCACCAAACCTTGTTCTTACAAGGACTTTCAAAGCTGCAAACCCTCGAGTTTCAAGGGTTCTGAAGGAGCCATCGGACTGATCAGATGGTTCGAGAAAATGGAAACTGTTTTCCGCGTCAGTAAATGCGCGGAGAACGACAAAGTAAACTTTGCCACCTGCTCTCTTGAAGATGATGCCCACTCTTGGTGGAATTCATATACCCAATCAGTGGGTGCTGACATTGCCTACCAAATCACTTGGGAGGAATTGAAAGCCAAACTCACTGCCAAGTACTGCTCTATCGCCAAACTCCAGAAGCTAGATGAGGAGTTCTGGAACTTAAAGGTTCAGGGTGGTGACATCGATGGTTATACCACCAGATTTCAACAATTAGCTGCCCTCCGCCCAGCTATGGTAAGCACTGAACCTGATAAAATCAGGAAGTACGCCCTTGGTCTCCCTGATTTTGTTCGGGGACACGTCATCTCTTCAAAACCAGCCACCATTGACGGTGCAATCTCATTGGCCCAAGACCTGATGTCTATGAGCCAAGATTCTGAACCACCCACTTCATCCTCCCAAAACAACAAACGCAAGTGGTCTGACTACCACAACAACCACTCCAACCAACAAAACAAGAAACCTGACACCATCAAAGCCTACAACACCACCACCGACATCATCCGGGGTTACACTGGGAGCAAGCCATATTGTCCCAAGTGCAACCATCACCATGAGGGTTCCTGTGGTTCCTTTTGCAACAACTGCAAGAGGTACGGCCATCTCACTAAAGACTGCCGCTCACCCACCAACAACAACTCCAACAACAACACCAGACCACCCAAAGTATGTTTTGAGTGTGGAAACCCCGGGCATTTCAGGGATACGTGCCCAAAACTGAAGAACCGCAACAACAACAACAACAACAACAACCGCAGCAGCAACAACAACAACAACACCCGCAGCAGAGCTTTCGTCATCAAATCTGGGGACGCCCGCCAGGACCCGAATGTGGTCTCGGGTATGTTCCTCCTCAACAACTTAACTGCTTCTGTTCTATTTGATACTGGTGCTGATAGAAGCTTTATCTCCGATGATTTTTGCCCACTACTTGACATCACTCCTGTTGCCTTAGATGTTAAGCACACTGTAGAGCTAGCAAATGGAAAACTCGTTGAAACCACCAGTGTGATACCTAATTGCACACTAAACCTAGCTGATGAGACCTTTTCGATCGATCTTATACCCATCGAAATTGGCAGTTTCGACGTCATTATTGGAATGGACTGGTTGTCCAAACATCGAGCTGAAATTGTTTGTCACGAGAAAATTGTCCGTATCCCACTCGCCGTTGGTGGAACCTTGATCATACAGGGGGAGACCGGTGGGACGGGACTCAATATAATCTCCTGCTTAAAAACCCGAAAATTTCTGAGAAAGGGTTACCCTGCGATACTTACACACATCACCGAGAAGAAGTCGGAGGAGAAGCGACTTGAAGATGTGCCAATTGTTAGAGACTTTCCCGAAGTCTTTCCAGAAGAACTGCCTGGTTTACCTCCATCTAGACAGGTCGAGTTCTCAATTGATCTCGAGCCGGGTGCCGCACCGGTGGCCCGCGCACCGTACCGTTTAGCCCCATCCGAACTTCAGGAGTTGTCCTCTCAGTTACAGGAACTTCTGGATCGAGGATTCATTAGACCGAGTTCTTCACCTTGGGGAGCTCCGGTCTTATTTGTCAAAAAGAAGGACGGTTCATTCCGAATGTGCATCGACTATCGAGAGTTGAACAAATTGACCGTCACGAACCGTTATCCACTTCCTCGCATTGATGATTTATTCGACCAACTTCAGGGTTCAAGTTTCTACTCAAAAATCGACCTGCGATCAGGTTATCATCAGTTACGAGTTCGCGACACCGATATTCCAAAAACTGCTTTCAGAACTCGTTACGGGCACTACGAATTCCAAGTGATGCCCTTTGGTCTAACCAACGCACCGGCTGTATTCATGGACCTCATGAACCGGGTGTGCAAACCGTACCTCGATAAGTTTGTCATTGTCTTTATCGATGACATACTCATTTACTCGCGCAACGAGCAAGAACATGCGCAACACCTCAGAACCATCCTTGAACTACTTAGACACGAGGAGCTTTATGCTAAATTCTCTAAGTGTGAGTTCTGGATCCAAACCGTTCAATTTCTTGGTCACGTGATCGACAGTCAGGGAATTCACGTGGACCCATCAAAGATCGAGGCTATCAAAGACTGGCAAGCACCCACCTCTGCAACTGAAGTACGACAATTCTTGGGTCTTGCTGGGTATTATCGACGATTTATCGAAAACTTCTCCAAAATAGCTCAATCACTCACGGTACTGACTCAGAAGGACAAAAGGTTCGATTGGACCGAGAAACAAGAGTCAGCGTTCCAACTTCTGAAACAAAAGCTTTGCAGTGCTCCAATTTTATCACTACCCGAAGGCACCGATGACTTCGTGGTATACTGCGATGCTTCTCACCAAGGTCTCGGTTGCGTGTTGATGCAACGAGACAAGGTCATTGCTTATGCCTCACGACAGCTAAAAATTCACGAAAAGAACTACACCACTCATGATCTCGAACTTGGAGCTGTCGTTTTTGCTCTCAAAATCTGGAGACATTACCTCTACGGCACTAAGTGCACTATCTTTACCGATCATAAAAGTCTCCAACATATCTTCGATCAGAAGGATCTCAATATGAGGCAACGTCGATGGGTCGAGTTGCTTACCGATTACGATTGCGAGATCAAGTACCATCCAGGGAAGGCTAATGTTGTAGCTGATGCCCTCAGTCGAAAGGAACGACCTAAACCACTTCGAGTCCGAGCCCTCAGTATGACCATTCACAACGATCTTACCATTCAAATTCATACCGCTCAGATCGAAGCCCTGAAATCCGGAAACATCAAAAATGAAGCCTTGCGGGGCATTGACAAACAATTCGAAATCAGACCTAACGGGATTAGGTATTTCTCAAACCGAATCTGGTTGCCCAGTTTTGGGAACCTAAGAGGCTTGGTGATGGACGAAGCTCACAAGTCTAAATATTCTATTCATCCCGGATCCGATAAGATGTACCACGGCATCAAGGAATTCTATTGGTGGCCAAACATGAAAGCCGAAATCGCCACTTATGTCAGCAAGTGTCTTACTTGCTCGAAAGTCAAAACAGAACATCAGAAACCTCCCGGTTTACTCCAGCAACCTGAAATCCCTGAATGGAAATGGGAACAAATTGCCATGGATTTCATAACCAAACTACCCAAGTCGTCGAGCGGTTGCGATACCATTTGGGTGATCGTCGATCGTCTCACCAAATCTGCTCATTTTCTGGCAACCAAAGAAAACGATAAAATGGAACGCCTTACACAAATCTACATCAAGGAAATCATTTCTCATCACGGTGTTCCAACCTCAATCATCTCTGACAGAGATGCCCGTTTCACCTCTCACTTTTGGCAATCACTTCAGAAAGCATTGGGTACCCGTCTCGATATGAGTACCGCGTACCATCCTCAAACCGATGGCCAAAGTGAACGAACCATTCAAACACTGGAAGACATGCTACGAGCCTGCGTAGTTGATTTCGGTATAAACTGGGAAAAACATCTACCGTTGTGCGAATTTTCGTACAATAACAGTTATCACGCCAGCATTAAGGCTGCACCATTTGAGGCACTGTACGGTCGTAAGTGCCGATCACCGATTTGTTGGACTGAAGTGGGGGATAGTCAACTCACTGGTCCTGAACTCATTCACGCCACCACTGAGAAAATTGTGGAAATCCAAAACAGACTCAAAGCCGCACGTGATCGTCAGAAAAGTTACGCTGACGTGAGACGCAAACCACTCGAGTTCCAAGTTGGGGACCGAGTACTCTTAAAAGTATCGCCTTGGAAAGGCGTCATCCGTTTTGGCAAACGCGGGAAGTTGAATCCCCGGTACATCGGGCCTTTTGAGATCCTCGAACGGATTGGCCCCGTAGCTTATCGATTGCAGCTGCCATCCGAACTCAGCAGCGTGCACCCTACTTTTCATATTTCAAATCTGAAGAAGTGTCTGTCTGATGAGACACTTATCATTCCATTAGATGAAATTCGTGTTGACGATAAACTTCACTTCGTTGAGGAACCCGCTGAAATTATGGACCGTGAGGTCAAACAACTGAAACAAAGTCGTATTCCCATCGTCAAGGTCAGATGGAATTCGCGGCGTGGTCCGGAATTCACCTGGGAACGGGAAGACCAGATGCGACTCAAATATCCTCAACTCTTCACTGATTCTACATCAAACACGACTTCGAGCTAAATTTCGGGACGAAATTCTTCTAACAGGGGGAGAATGTAACACCCGCCAAAATTAGGACTAGTAATTAGTGCCTAATCGTATGTTAGTACATGTAATTAGTTCCTGGTTAGGCTAATTAATGTATCGAATTATATATATTGTTGAATATATACGAAAATGCGATTTGGTTAAATCGTACGCAATTTAAATCGGATGTATTTCGATTCTATTTTATATGGACGTTGGTGACAAAATTTTATTAAATAACGGTTTATGTCAAAAATATTATTATTATAATAATTCGTATCGTACAATCAGAAATTTCATAATTTAAAAACGTAAAACGCGCAAACCAAATAAAATAAATTACAACTTATGACCCAAATATAAAGTGATTAGTGAAATATTTAAATAAAATATCGCGTAAAAATTCGTAATTTAAAACTTATAATTAAAACGTAAAATAATTATTAAACGTCTAAACGACGGAGCAAACGAACACCACACGGAACGCGGGGCGAAAACTGGAAATGGGGATAAACCCCCACCTCCCATTTTATTTCTTTCACTTTCTCTTTTTCTCTTTCTCTCTCTTTCACTTTTTCTCTCAAGTTTCATCATCACCACCACCTCCACTTTTCTATCGAAAACGCAAAATAAACATATCAAACGACTTCGGATCTTCAAGATTTTTAGAGATTCACGACCACCGCGACACGATCTATCTTTCTATCTTTCCGAAATTTCATTTCGGCGATTTGTAAGTTTCCGACACCTCTCGTTTTTAAGTGTTTTTACTTGTTTGCGGTTTGTATCGACTTATAATGTTCAAATAAGGGTTGGGTAAAAGTTTTGGACCGAACGGAAACCGAAAAACTCGTTTTCGACCCATTTTCCGGCCAACAGACCGCTACGTCGCATTTGGCCCGGAATTTATGCGACGTCAGCCTCTACGTCGCAAAACACCTCGTGACGTCGCATAGTGCGACGTCAGTCACAACGTCGCATTAAATTGCGACGTCGCATATAGCGACGTCACCCTTAACGTCGCCAATACCTCACTACGTCGCATTTAGCGACGTAAACCCTTACGTCGCAGAAATCACCTACGTCGCATTAGCGACGTAGCACCCTACGTCGCATTAAATTGCGAAACGTCGCCTTTAGCGACGTCATGCTCTACGTCGCAATCATACCTGCGACGTCGCACCCTACGTCGCATAAAACAGCAGGTTTTCAAACTTTAATTTCACTAAGTGTCGAACTTTTGAAACCTCAAATCCTTATACGATACGACTTACAAAACACTTTGGGACACTTTGGTAAGTGCAAAACATCGATAACTTGATAATAATACTTAAAGATTATTATTTCAAACTCGTCACCAACGGGCCGTACACTTTTCAAACACTTAAACGTATCAACCAAATAGTGGAGATTTGGACATTATAGTTGGACGAACAACTACAAGGTAGTCTTATTAGATACCTTCGCATATTATAACCATCGCGTGTCGTGGACACCCTCAGGTTACAAGTCTTTGGACTACGATATTGGCTAATCAACTTACGTTTGTTTAAACGCATTCCAGACTCAGGTGAGTCTCATAGCCCCTCTTTTACTGTTTTACTCAGGGGTGTGATATACTGCTCAACTTTTAACATGTGAACGCAAGTACCAACTTTTCATATACTACATGAGTTTTTCGAAACTAATCATTTTAAAGTCCTCCGTCAGCATAGTTGTTAATACGTTGTAGCGTGAATATTAGTATATGGTACCATATAGGATTGACCCTCCTCGTCCGGGTTAGCAAGCACTAACCGGGTAAACGGACGTACTAATATTTGGGAAGACGAATGTTGATTAGGCATTCGTGGAGGCACCTCGCCCGGAATTCTCTATAGGGGACCCGGCCCTCGAGTTAAGCTCAACTATGTGCTCATGGCTGTATACACGATGATTATCATTAAATTGCTGGATGCAATTCATTATTAATTGCTGGATGCAATTCATTATTAAATTGCTGGATGCAATTCGTTATTTAAATCTTGCGGTTCATACGATATTACTTGATTTCAAACCTGTGAGCTCACCAGCTTTATAGCTGACCTTTTAGCATATATCGCAGGTACCCAGCAGTAGGATGTTTCTGCTTCAGGATTTAGCTCGAGTCAGCATACAGACGATTGAGATTTTCTTGCATTAGTATATTTTGTATAAGTACTTATGTACTGAAATCTCATTTTATTTAACTCGAGCTATGTAAAGCTTTAAACGTTGTAAACATTTCAGTTATCAATATATTTTGTTAAAACGACGCATATAGAGTCGTTTGCTAATTATCTTTGTGCTTTGTTATTGATTAGTAACACCCAAATCAAGCTTCCGCAAATCATCAAATTTGGGGGTGTTACAATAATGAATTAATTGGATGACTATAATATTATTTTTCGTAAACAATTTACATGTGTTGACAATTAAATAATGTTATTTAATCCATTATCGCCCAACCTGGCGATAATGGCAATAATGAATTATTTGGGATGATTATTATATTATTATTTTTCAAACACTGGATGCTAACTTAATCAACTTTTTCATTGGAGGTGATGGCGCGCGAAACACGTGGCGAAAAAGTGGTGGTGGATTTGATCGGTTCGTTCCGGGCCCACCTTTTCTTTTCTTTTTTTTTTTCTTTTTGTAGAAGCATAGCGTCTGGATTATTAATTGATGTAATTGCATTATTTAATGGGAGGTGATATTGCCACGTTTTTACTCCGTACACAGGCTTTTAAAGTTATTTGACATAGTAGCCTTACATCAAATAAAAGCTTCCCTCTTTTACACACAAAAGCTTATCAGATTCTCACGTTTTCAATCTCAGACTAAAACTATCTCCAATTCGTTTTAAAGTTATTAATTGATGAACCATAAATCTTGACTTTATTCAAAACCCTCCATTTCGTCTTGAACAAATTAAACTTAAGAGCAGTTAATTCCAACAAGAGTATGCAGGCAAATAACGATTTTTAATTACGTGGTCTTTTTTTTTTTAAAGGCAGTAGAGTGATCTCGGGCGGTTACGGCCACTAGGCAAGCTAGTGGACTCGATGCGCTGGTGAGGTCACTATCCCCGGCAAAGTTACACAAAAAACATTGTAATGCCTTAGATCTTTGTCGTATCAAATAAATGAGTTATTTACGAAGGAGAAAATAAATAACCTTAAATCTTTGTGGGTTTTCTTCTCCTATATGATCCGTATATGTTAGACTACGGAGGTGAAGCTTAGGCATGTCGGGATTACAACGCCGACAAGGTGCGGTTGCTGGAAAAGGAAGAGGTGCCGGAATGAAACCAGAGTAGAGGAGGAAATAACTAGGGTATTATTGTCAAATAACTTTAAAAGCCTGTGTAGGGAGTAAAAGCCCCTGTGGTAAAATCACCTCCCTTATCTAATACGAAAAGTACGATTAGTTTGTTAATTGGGTTCGGTAGATTTGTGATTTTTCCCATCTATAATAACCGTTTGTTATTAACTTCTTTTGAAATGTCATCACTAAATTAAGGGTTTAAGTCAGCGATCGCCAACGAACTTTCCATTTTGTCCCGAGATCACCAATCAACCGGTTTTATTACCGTGATCACCATCGAACTTTCAAATTTCGTTCTGAGATCACCAACCATGTACTTTTTTGTGATCACCATCTGACGTGGCATTGCCACGTAGGTATTTTTAATGACGTGGCATTGCCACGTAGGTATTTTTAATAACGTGGCAATGCCACGTCAGATAGGGATTCTGGTTGTCACAAAAAAGTACATGGTTGGTGATCTCGAAACGAAATTTGAAAGTTCAATGGTGATCTCGGAACGAAATTTGAAAATTCAATGGTGATCTCGGGACAAAATGGAAAGTTCGTTGGCGATCGCTGACTTAAACCCTTTTATAATCAAAAGGAACTCAATCTCAATTGATCATAAAATCACGTTAGGTAATCACTAATAATCAAACAATAATCAAGGATCATCAAATAAAATACACCCGATTTTGACTTTTTTAAAAATCGCTTCGGCTCCTGTCACGAGTGGGTAGAAGAAGCAAGAAGAATCGGAGGTTTTTGTTAGTTCATTCATTTTTTCGGTTTCTCGGTTCGAATACGTTATTCCTTTTCAAGGATCATCAAATAAACACATAAACATTCATAAAATCCAATATCTTTCACAAATCAATAATCAAACCATCATCTAAATATCATCATCTAAGTAAATACATAAATAATTTAGCCAATCATAACGTTACAGAAACTCAGACCCGAAAATGAAATCGAAATCATAATCAAATGAAAAGGAATAACGTATTCGAACCAAGAAACCGAAAAAATGAATGAATTAACAAAAACCTCCGATTCTTCTTGCTTCTTCTACCCACTCGTGACAGGAGCCGAAGTGATTTTTAAAAAAGTCAAAATCGGGTGTATTTTATTTGATGATCCTTGATTATTGTTTGATTATTAGTGATTACCTAACGTGATTTTATGATCAATTGAGATTGAGTTCCTTTTGATTATAAAAGGGTTTAAGTCAGCGATCGCCAATGAACTTTCCATTTTGTCCCGAGATCACCATTGAACTTTCAAATTTCGTTCCGAGATCACCAACCATGTACTTTTTTGTGACAACCAGAATCACTATCTGACGTGGCATTGCCACGTCATTAAAAAAATACCTACGTGGTAATGCCACGTCATTAAAAATACCTACGTGGCAATGCCACGTCAGATGGTGATCACAAAAAAGTACATGGTTGGTGATCTCAGAACGAAATTTGAAAGTTCGATGGTGATCACGGTAATAAAACCGGTTGATTGGTGATCTCGGGACAAAATGGAAAGTTCGTTGACGATCGCTAACTTAAACCCCTAAATTAATTGTACACATGTGGTCTTAAAATAGATTGTTATCTCTTAACTTAACTTAACTGCCTACTCTTCCGCCCTACCGTTAGAAACGTTTACACCAATTCCATAATAACTTATTCCAAATTACTAATATATAGACATAATTTAAGGCACCATTAATTTTGACGCTTAAAACTTATGCATCATTTTATCTTATGTCATTGGACTTGCATCCTAATTAAAGATCCTATATTCCTATATAACTGATATTTTCATTTGTATCTTTTTAACGTGATTAGTAATCTTTTGAATTTTAGTAGTCCGTATTATATTTCTTTTGTAGCCGAAAAATTCACTCTTTTTTAACACACCTATGACCTATTCATCATTCTTTTTTGTGATAGGATCATACTCCGTGTTAGCGAAGTTCTTTTTATCCTAATTGATATATGTACACAAAATATATCCTAATATACAGAACTTCAAGAAAGTAGATGTTGTTTTTAATTGTAATTTACAGGCGCATGGGATTTTAAACATACGTACTTAAAAATGGTTATTGAACTTAAACCAACAAACAAAGATCATGCAAAAAAGTTCCGAGTCATTTGTTTATGACGAACCCATATCCGCCAAAATTATAATTGTGATGCATGATATTCAAACACATGCATTTATATATATATATATATATATATATATAGGAATATGAATAGGATCCTGTGAAAAGGGGATAAAAAAAACCTAGTGAAAAACAGATCTCAACCCTTAATCTCATCTAGCTTATATATATGTGAAAGGGATTGAGATAAAAAAAAAAAACGGTGAAAATACTTTTTTCTTCACAAAATTTTTAAGTTTTGACCTTTTTTTTGTGAAGTAAACCATAAAAAATAAAGGTTCACAAAAAAAAATTGTGAAAAAAAAATAATATAAAGTCAAATCCGAAAACCAAAACAAAATAATTAAGGTTCACAATTGAAAAACTTAAAAACTTTCTGTGAACCCAAAACAAAAAAAAAAAAAATTTGAAAAGGTTAAAAACTTGCCGTGAACCCAAAAAAGAAAAAAAAATTAAGGTTCGTAGTTGAAAAAAAATGTTCACAATTAAAAAATTTAAAAACTTTCCATGAACCAAAAAAAAATTAAGGTTCACAATTGAAAAAGTTAAAAACTTTCCGTGAACTCAAAAAAAAATTAAGGTTCACAGTTGAAAAAAAAAAGTTCACAATTTAAAAAGTTAAAAACTTTTCGTAAACTAAAAAAAAATTAAGGTTCAAAGTTGAAAAGGTTAAAAACTTTTCGTGAACCCCCCAAAAAAATTAAACAATAATAAAACCTAAAAAAATTTCGTGAAAAAGTTTACAAAAAAAAATTATGTGAAAAAAAATAAGGTTCACGATTAAAAAAAAGGTTAAAAACTTTGTGTGAAGCAAAAAAAAAATGAAAGTTCATGACGAAAAATTTTATTTAAAACAAAAAAAAAAATATAAGGGTTCACAAAAAATTCATATGTGAAGCAAAAAAATGAAAATTCACAACTTAAAAAAATTGTGAATCAAAATGTGTTTTCACAAAAAAAATTTTATCCCCACCCCTTTTACATATATATATATATATATATATATATATATATAAAATTTAGATTAGATCAAGGGCTGAGATCTGTTTTCACTTTTTTATCTCCTTGTTTTCACCAAAATCAATCCCTATATATATATATATATATATATATATATATATGAAGTGGTTTTTGTGATGAAGAGGACTTGGGAGAGAAGGAAAAAAATGAATGAGAATGTGACAAGTGTCCTCTTCCATTTCTTCACCTTTTTCATTTTTCCACTTTTTAATATATTTTTTTTTTCGTTTTTTATTTTATTATTATTATTATTATTGCGTTTTTTAAAATGTTCTTATATTGGATTTTTTTTTCCATTCTTTCAACATTTTCATTTAACCTTTTCCGCAACTTGTTTATCATTCTTTTTTTTTTTTTTCTTTTTTTTCATTTTTTTTTTTTTTTTGCATTTTCAAGCTTCATTATGTTGTTATTTTACCTTTTTCACATTCTTATATTAAAAAACAATTTCATACGAATTACTGTAAAAAAATATTTATATGATGCACCATATTTATACCTTGAATAAAATAATTTTTGAAACAACAAAATTATAACTTCAGTGCATCGTAAAATTATAATGTGATGCATCAAATTTTATAGTTATGATGTACCAAGATTTATACACTAATGATGTTTATCGTATATCTAAAAGTCGAAACGTCATATTTTATAAGTATAATGCACCATATATTATATCTATGATGCACTATTTTTTAGTTCAATAACGATGTTTTATAGTATATTTTGAAAGTTGATGCATAATATTCAAACACTTGATACATTATATTGTGAGAAAAATAAGTGTATCATAGTTTCTAATGTTGGTGAACAATAATGAGTTACTTTTATTGCTTCATGTTGTTGATATTTATCTACATTGTAATATATAATATATCGTACATCACAAATGTGAACATGATATAAAAAAATGAAAAAACTAAACAGTGAAAAAAATTTTAAAAAAAAATGTTGAAAACTATTGTTTTTATTTAATTGTTAAAAGTGATATTTAACAATTTATTTTTTTTTTTTTTATAAAAGTGTTATAGAATTTTTTACAAGTTAATTTTTAAAAAGTTTACAATGTTTTATTTTTCAAATAAATAATTTTAACAAAAATAAATTTAGAAAAAAGGGGAGACAAAAAAAAAGTGGAGAAATTGAGAAAGTGGGAGAAACGAATAAAAAAGTGGGAGAAATGGATGGAAAAAGGTGGAGAAATTAAGGTATATACTTCCACTCATTTATACCTCTTTTCTCAAGAGCCTCACTGATGCCGCCCGAACGGTCGGTCGCGATTTTAATCGCGTCGTTGCGGACCTCTCGTTTAGAGCGGCGATAAGAGGGTTTTAAAATTTATATTTGCGGGGCCTAAGTATACCTAGTTACTATTGGTGTATAGCAGCAAGGATGACCTAGGGTCGTTCTCCGAGTCAGTGTATTGTGGATCGTGGACGAAACAGGCGTACTTATCAATCTAGCGGGTTTTTAAAAGATTTTGATTGGTGGTTTTGTTTTTGGTTTTTTATACTCAGGCAGGAAATGTAAATTAAAGCAGATAAAGTAAATGTAGATAGCAGATAATCTGGAGAGGGTGTTTGCTATGATTTCGGTAGCCTTATTGATTGGAATGATGTATGATGTATGAAAACGTGTTCTAAAGGTTTGTATTTTATTTATTTCAGGTATATGTGGAGTGAGCACTAGCCCCCTACTGATAGAGTTCTCGATCAGTATGTCACTGGGCGACTAGGCTATCCTGATTCTGATCGGAGTAGTTTATCCAGCCCACAACACTAACCGGTGAAGGTATAGTGACCCTTATCTGGGATGAAACCCTGGGTGCATGAATAAGGCGACAAACCAACTCGATGTCCGACCTTTCTTAACCCCACAATAATACCTAATCTAAACAAAGCATTTAAGACCAAGTTTATAGAATGTGCTTGATTACTTTCTATCGATGGTTTGGTGAGTCTGGGTGTTGAGTGATGACTCGGTGATTCACATAGACCGATAACAACGACTCTTTCCGTGATTACTACACTGTACTCCACTGAAAGTGTTTCCATTGATGAACCAAGGACCAAGTCGGTACCAGCTCTGCTGAGCACAGAGTTACCGCTATTCCACAAGGCTTAGTAACTGCGGTTTTTCCTCGGCTTCCACGTATTAACTACACCGGAGGTGTTGTCGACGCTATACAGAGTACTCAGCCGACTTACGGTACCTTACATTGCTTCACAAAGGCCAACCCAGACTACTTAACTAAGTTTGTATTTAAGCATAATATTATCCATCTATGATATAAACCAGCCCTTACTTTTAAGTCCCAATAAATCCCTAACTTGTCAACAGTGTAATATTCACGTTCAGTTAGAAAACCATATTTCCACGGGTACAGTGTACTTTGCGTTCAGAATAGAAAGTATTATTTCCACGGCTCCAGTGTACTTGGTGTTCAGTTAGAAAACCATATTTCCATAATCACAGTGTACTTTGCGTTCAGAATAGAAAGCATTATTTCCACGATGACGATGTACTTAGCGTTCATTTAGAAAGCGATGTTTACACGATTAACAAATCAGACCATGTTCATGTTTGACACAGATAACTAAGTACCTTTGATGGGGTTCGCGACGTCCCATCATTAAGGCCGTAATCACGTTTACTGGTTGAAAGGCGATTAGTTTAATAGGTTTAAAATCATAAATAGAAAGTGAATCAAAGCACTAATTTTCATAGCATCATTCCAACCAATTTACGACTAACTACATCATAGCAAACACGCAATATCACTACTCGCTAATCATGGCAATCAATCCTAAATCTAGCATGACAACAGTAATAACAATCATCATAATGAAATAGATAAAGGATAGATATAACCGTAATAAGAGCGTAGCTGAATACAACTTGAACGTTACACGAGCAGAACTCCTAGTATGCGCCAAGCAATATTACAATATTGCCCCTTCTAACTAGCCGCTAATCTACGACTAATTATATCCTAATATTTCTCCTCTAACTCCTAAGAGTAGTGCCAGAGAGAGAAATCTACTAACTAAACTAAGAAATTAAAAACGTAAGAGAGTGATTGTTGGAGTGATTCTTGGATGGATTGATGAATGTGTGGATGTTGAAAATGAAGAAATGAAGCCTCTATATATAGAACTCGCACAACCGTATCCGTAGACCGTATCCAAAACTTCAAACGCACAACCGTATCGCAAACCCGAATAAAAATCAGATTTTAATCGCCTAAACGCACGATACGGTTGAGCTAGGGCAAATACGGGAGAACTGGAGCGTATACGGGAGAATGTAGGGTGAATACGGGAGAACACAAGCCGTATACGGCTGTGCTAGGCCGTATACAGTCTAGCTAGGCCATATACGGTCTGTACTAGGCCGTATACGGTCTAGTTTGGCCGTATACGGTCTAGCTCTCCCGTATCCTGATTCTTCGGTTCTTCGTTTCTTCGTTCGGTCGTAACTTCTTCGTCGTTTATCCGTTTTGAGTGATTCTACGCTCACGGTTTCGTAATTTCCTAACGAAGAAAATGACATAAGTTAGAGGTCAAAATTCCAAGTATAGCTCAAATTGTGCTTAAATGCGTGAACGGAAGATTCAATGATCGTTTGTGCTCTATTTTACTCGTTTTTAGGTCTTTTGGTTAATTCTTAAAACATCGTCTATATTTTAGCCCTTATGATGAAATGTGATGTTTAAGTTCATATTTAAGTGTTTTCATTAATAATTGGGCTAAAATGGTGAGATAATGGCACACAAAAACATGACTTTTTGCGTGTCATCAAATATCCCACACTTAGACTTTGCTTGTCCTCAAGCAAAACTCAAAATTCTCACCTGCTTTTAGGAAAAACATTTTGAAAAAACGAGTTTATTTTTGGGGTGAGTCAAAATATATCAAAAACAACCATCTTCATATACAAGTAACATATCCTGGAAATAAGAGAAAGTAAGGTATTCCTTTCAGAGGCATGAAATGATTCTCTTAGGCATGCTTTCAATTCTCGCGATCTTGGAATATACATGACTAGGCGATCTCACAAGGTGGTCACTCAATTCACTCAAAAAGTGTTTCGGGTTACCTATCAATCTAATCAAACGAAATCGCTCATAAGCCAGTCATGCAACATCCATCGTCATAGGCTTGCTCGAGAATCATATCTCCACCACTTAGGTGAGGACGGTGCTAGCTATCTCAGGACATTCAGAGTGGGTTGTAATGGTAGGTGAGGGTTACGGGGTATGGATAAGTGGAAATTTTTAATTGTTGTAAAGGGTTTTGCTTATCTTAGGACTTTCAAACTTTTGAAAAAAACATTATTTAAACAACCTTTTTAATGAAAACGGAAACGGATAACAGTACGGGAAGATAGCTATTTTGACTTCTATCTTTTGAAAATACACGAGGGAATTTATGTCTTTTTATAAGAGCGGGAATTTTCGAGAGATTCGAAGCACTTAGCTTTATTCTATTTTCTTTTCTTTTTCTTTTGTTTCTATTTTTGGGCTTTTCTTTTTATTTTGTTTCTTTCTTTTGCCCTTTTGAAATCCTTTTCTTTCTTCCATCTTTTTCATTCTTTTGATGACTTTGCATTTACTTGGTGTCAATTTTTCACACCATAAATTCTCAACTTTTGATTTATCAAGGGAACGCACACGAGAGAATTTGAGTAAACACTAGTATTTGTGATTTGGAGTGAAAACAAAAAGGACATTTAAATGACATTTTCCACAAGTTTAAAATTTCTAAGATAAGATTTTTGGTGGGTGTGGAATAAGTGGGTTAAGATTTAAAAGGTTTTGAAAGAAACGAACAGGTTAAGGCTCAACAGGGTTATCTAAGTGGATCATCAACACTAAAGATGAGTGTTGGAAGGGTTTTGGGCTTGAAGAGATATGATAAAAATGGGTTAAATCCTAAGGAATGTCAAGGTCATCTAACTGCACCTATACCGCGTACGGTACTCAACCAATGTGGTCTCGAAGTGCATACCAGGAGCAAGTTCTAATTCCGGATGCATGCATCGGCACACTCAAACAAACGAATAGTGAAGCATTAAAGATGAATGCTTATATTAGCTCAAGATACCTCACTGCAAGTTTTTGGGTTTGTTTGTGCCTAGCCATGCGATGCCCCTTTTAGATTATCATTTTAGACCTAAGAAATTCATATCTTATTTACTCTTAATTTCCAAAATACCCTACTCATATATGAAAATTCCCCTTCTTAAGACATTTTAACTCAAAAAATTTTGAAAATTTTTAGAAAAAGTGAGTTTTTAAACAAATTGAGGAACATTTTCCGAGTTTGCTTTTGGAAACAAGAATCAAACAAGCAAACCTAAGGTATTCTATACCGCTATCCCACACTTAGAGGAACATTGTCCCTAATGTTCTCTTGAGTTGGGATTTGAGAAAAATCCCACACTTAGAGTTTGAACATATCAGAAAATGTTACTCAAGTGTTTGTTTTGGGCTGGAATCCCACACTTAGTGATAAGATGGGGATATGGCATAGACTACTTTAATGAGAATTTAAAGCTAACAATCATATCAAAAACGAGAGTGAGAACGAGAGAACTCCCCTATTGAAGCGAATGTAGAAGGATGGAATTCTGGAAGATGCGCTGAAGAGGAGATCCTGACAGGAATTCTTCTTTAGCGGCGGCTCCATGTAGATCTTTCGGTTTTGGCGTGCGCAGTTTACAATTTACAGCTTTGTCCTCCATCTTTACACTTCATTCACTCTCTTGTGAAGATATCTCGTAAGTGTGAACACGTTGGGTATATTTTTACCGACTTCTTGTTATAGCTTTTTACTGAAAGTGCCTAAATCCAGGATGAAAAGATGTTTTCTAATTCAAAATGAGTTTTAAGTCATGTGTTTTTAAACGAGTTCGAGCATAATGCGTGAAAGTAGCACGCAAGTACCTCAAATGCTCGAAACACATGGCTTGATAAAATTTAATTCCTATTTTCCTGGATTAGGTGGTAAAAGCTGAAGTGGTGTTTTGAAAGCATTTGGTATACCCAAGTGTGAAAGATAGTCAGAGATATATCACTTCTTGGAATTTAAAACTAATACTACTAATACTAATACTAAGGATACTTATTGCACGGGTTGCCTCCCGAGAAGCGCTTCTATTTAGAGTCGAGGGCTCGACTTTTCCTCTTGGATCAGCCAGAAGAGGATCTCCCAGGACTTGGGATGCGGAATGGAAGTGTCCTGGGGTTCGGTGGGTAGAATCTCATAAAATGTCGTGTGACGACTTCTGTGATGTTCGGGATTCTTGCCACATGAAGATGATAGGTATGGAAATGCTCCTCAGCAGTTCTTTGCAACTATAAAAGATCCATTATAGCATCTTGGATTGCCTTGGAGATTGGTCCATTAGTGTCCACAAGGGTGGCTCCATCGTGCTCAAGCGTCTCACGCACCGGTCGATCTGTCCGTAGGGTGTCCATAAATCCGAAGAAGCGTAGGTGGATGTCCTCATGAGTGGCATTGTTGATGTCTTGCCCTAGTTCTTCAATGGATCTGAATATGCCTTGGATCAGCTGTTTCTGATGGTCGGTATACGTGAGCTCTGGTTTCAGGAAGATGTTAATCATCCTGTTGTAAATCTCTCGTAGCCCATTGTGGAATAGCTGTCTGGGCTGCTCCCATAGGATAGAACCGAAAATGTCTTTAAGTCGTTCAGAGACGAAATATGCAACGTTAACCGTCAAACCTTCTGGAACAGAAGAAGGGATGGCATGTGCTCTCTCGTCTGAACTGACGTGTTCTAACTTTTCGACAATTATCTGGGCGTGATGCTCGATAGTGCAGCTGATGAAAAACCTGTGTGGTGAAGACTCGTCAATGTGATCATTATCGGCCATAGAATCTAGAAGTCCCTTGAGATCCGCCATTAGCTGAACATCTACTTCGTTTTCAGGATTCCCAGTAGCATAATCCATGTTGTGTCTGAAATTTTGGAGAAACTCCATCTGTTGGTGCGAATATGGAAATGCGGACCTGATAAATGCTTGATACACCCGGCCATACGTGGTCTTCTGTGTTTCATAGAATTCCTCTTCATCGGGGAAAGGCTCATCATTGTCTGATGATTCTCCTGCGAGATCGTTGGCGAAGGCGTTGATGCGACTAACTAGATGTTGCGGACTCAGGTAGGAGTTGGCTCGATAAACTTCATATTCAGTCTCAATGTCCTCAATAATATCCCTCTGATGTTGCGTGTATTCAATAGTAGAATCTCGTATAATCGCAATCAGAGTTTGGAAATCCTCCTCGTGTTCTTCAATAGCACTAAGCATTTCTTCTGGTTCAGACACGATTGGGATTTCGGTATTTCCTGTAGTAGGAGGAGGGATAATGACTGGAGGGAGAATGATTGGAGTGTGGTGAAGGCGAATGGAGCGGGTATCGATCGGAACATCCATGAGAACGATATCGTCCTTGTCACTTTCGGTTGCTGAAGTGTCTGGAAACTCAACAGCGTCGGTGAGTGGCTGAGACTCGTCGGTGATCAGTGATACTGGCTGGGAAGAGTCCATCTCGATATCCCTCTCGTCCTGGGAATCAGAATCATCGCTTGATCCAAATGTACCTCCAAGCTCGAAATGTGATCGAGGCTCGGATGAGTCAAGGGGTGGAATCCCTCGAGGAGGTATATGTGGCTTAAGTAGAGACTCATCATCCAAGGAGTGGTCAATCGAAGGTTCCTTTGAGTAGCTCTCCGGCAGAGGGATGTAGTTCAAAGCATAGTCTATCTGCATGATCTCTGCGGTCGGAGGGTGTGTCTCAGGAATGTGTGGCGGTGTAGCTTCCTCTGGCTCTTCCTCCTCTTCTTCTGCTATCTCCTCTTCTATCTCTTCTTCCTCAGTGTCGGAAGTAATCGTGATGGGCTCGTCAGACATAGGGGTGTCTGGTTCAGAATCATCATCCGTGGTAACTCTTCCTGTCGAAATCGCACATATCTCTGCATGCTCTGTGATAGACTGATCATCTTGATCGATCTTGAAGGTGATAGTCTCTCCATGAGATCTAAGACTGATAGTTTGAGAATAAACATCTATGATAGTGCGTGCGGTGTTCAAGAAGGGTCTTCCTAAGATGATAGGGATATGGAGTCTTCCTAAGATGATAGGGATATGGACATCCTCCTGAATGTCCATCACTACAAAGTCTGTGGGAAATAGGAACTTATCAACTTGAACCATGATGTTCTCAGCTATTCCCTTAGGGTGTCTAATGGATTGGTCAGCTAGCTGGACACTCATTTTGGTCAGTTTAAGGGGTCCTAATTCCAATCTAGTGTAAAGCGAATAGGGCATCAGGTTGATACTGGCTCCTAGGTCGGCTAGAGAGTGTATCATGCCCGAGTGATAGATCGAACAGGGTAGGGTAAAGCGTCCAGTATCACCTAATTTCTCAGGGATAGAGTTTTTTATAAGAGCTGAACATTCCGCGTTCAGTGGGACATTGGGTACTTCGGGTACCTTATCCTTGGTTGACAAGAGTTTTAGGATGTATTTTGAACTGGAAGGGGTTCGGGACACGGTGTCCACGAACTTTCCATCGAGACGGAAGTCGTTAGCCTTATAGGCTTTCTTAAGACGGCCGGGAAACAGGATGCGTACTTCCCTTTGTGGTATAGGGACAGACGGGGATACAACTATCGGCGGGACAGGAGTATCTTCCTTCATCGGAGAAGGAGTGGGAGGTTGGCTCGGTGCCACCTTCTTGTCTGTAGTACTCATTTGCTTGGCCTCTTCTACGTGTGGGTTCTGTACCGTGTTACTAGGGAGATTACCTTGAGGCCTAGAGTCAAGACGTTGGGCTAGCTGTCCTATCTGGGTCTCAAGATTTTTGAGAACGGCCAGTTGGTTCCTAATGAATAGGTCGGTTTGGTCCTGCCTAGCGCTAGTCTTTTGGTTAATTTGGTGCTGGCCTTGGATGAACTTAGTGAGGGTATCATCCGTACTAGTAATGAGTACTATGGTTTTAGAGGGTTCGGTTGATTGAGCTGCGTCGGGTGCAGTCAATGATAGTGGTTGGTTATAGGTGAGTTGGGGTTGTTGTTGGTAAGAAGGGTACCTAGGTTGGTAGTTGGGCTGAAAGGGTGGTTGGTTTCTAGGTGGGTATTGGGTGCCTCTAGTCCTAGGCGGAGAGGTTCGAGCGAAGCCAGGTGGATTCTGTTGGCGAGCTGGAAATTGAGCGTAGTAAACCGTTCCGTCAGCAGGATCCTCGTACTCAACCTGATAACTTTCTGTTGGGAGGTTGGCACAGTTCTGGCATGCATTAACTTGATGGGCGTGCTGGGATGGTTTCTTCATTTCGCCGATCTGCTTCGTCAGGTGCTCGATCTTCTCTGTCAGAGACTTGATAGCTTCGGTCTGGAATGGATTGGGTGCAGCAATCGGTGCTGATGGTGAGGAATGCTCACCAGAGTTCCAGTCGTGATGGTGCATCGTCATATTTTCGATCAAGTTCCAAGCTTCCTCATCGGTGAGTTGCATGAAGTTGCCCTGAGCAGCGGCGTCAAGGGTAGTGCGATGGTTTGGAGCGAGACCGTTGTAAAACGTGCACAGCTGGCTGGTTTTCTCTATAAGGTGGTTAGGGCATTTGTTTAACAGACTCTTGTATCTCTCCCATGCTGTGTAGATAGACTCATCATGAGCTTGGTGGAAGTTCATAATGTCATTCTTGTACTTGGTTTGCTTAGCCGGAGGAAAGTACTTAGTAAGGAATTTTGTAGCCATATCCATCCAGGAGGTGATAGAGCCGGTCTCTAATCCCTCAAACCAAGTCAAAGCGTGGTGAGTAAGCGAATAGGGGAATAGGTATAGACGGACTATATCCTGATCAACCCCGTTCTGCTTGTACGAGTTGGTAGTCTGAATGAATCGGTTGATGTGGGCGTTAGGATCGTCATGGGGTAAACCATGGAATTGGCAGAATTCCTTGATAAGCTGAACGATATGATGTTTAAGCTCGAAGGACGCGCCGTCGATGACCGGATAGCTGATGGGTCCACCTCGACCTTCAATTGATGGTTTGGTGCTATCGGCAAGCGTGACACGTGCAGCCATCGGTTGTCGGTTGCGGAAGCGTTTCTCCTTGCGGATCGTTCGGATGATCGTCTCAGGATCGGGTACGAAAGTGAGAGATTCGAATCCGGATGATCGGGACAAATATCGTTGTGTGTTGTGGGAAGGAATTTTCGAATGGAACAAGAAAAATTGAAAACTAAACTAAACTACGGGATACTAGAAAGAAAAAATTCGTCTGGAACGTCTTCAGATCTTACGGCTGACTCCCCGGCAACGGCGCCAAAATCTTGATGCCGCCCGAACGGTCGGTCTCGATTTTACTCGCGTCGTTGCGGACCTCTCGTTTAGAGCGGCGATCAGAGGGTTTTAAAATTTATATTTGCGGGGCCTAAGTATACCTAGTTACTATTGGTGTATAGCAGCAAGGATGACCTAGGGTCGTTCTCCGAGTCAGTGTATTGTGGATCGTGGACGAAACAGGCGTACTTATCAATCTAGCGGGTTTTTAAAAGATTTTGATTGGTGGTTTTGTTTTTGGTTTTTTATACTTAGGCAGGAAATGTAAATTAAAGCAGATAAAGTAAATGTAGATAGCAGATAATCTGGAGAGGGTGTTTGCTATGATTTCGGTAGCCTTATTGATTGGAATGATGTATGATGTATGAAAACGTGTTCTAAAGGTTTGTATTTTATTTATTTCAGGTATATGTGGAGTGAGCACTAGCCCCCTACTGATAGAGTTCTCGATCAGTATGTCACTGGGCGACTAGGCTATCCTGATTCTGATCGGAGTAGTTTATCCAGCCCACAACACTAACCGGTGAAGGTATAGTGACCCTTATTTGGGATGAAACCCTGGGTGCATGAATAAGGAGACAAACCAACTCGATGTCCGACCTTTCTTAACCCCACAATAATACCTAATCTAAACAAAGCATTTAAGACCAAGTTTATAGAATGTGCTTGATTACTTTCTATCGATGGTTTGGTGAGTCTGGGTGTTGAGTGATGACTCAGTGATTCACATAGACCGATAACAACGACTCTTTCCGTGATTACTACACTGTACTCCACTGAAAGTGTTTCCATTGATGAACCAAGGACCAAGTCGGTACCAGCTCTGCTGAGCACAGAGTTACCGTTATTCCACAAGGCTTAGTAACTGCGGTTTTTCCTCGGCTTCCACGTATTAACTACACCGGAGGTGTTGTCGACGCTATACAGAGTACTCAGCCGACTTACGGTACCTTACATTGCTTCACAAAGGCCAACCCAGACTACTTAACTAAGTTTGTATTTAAGCGTAATATTATCCATCTATGATATAAACCAGCCCTTACTTTTAAGTCCCAATAAATCCTTAACTTGTCAACAGTGTAATATTCACGTTCAGTTAGAAAACCATATTTCCACGGGTACAGTGTACTTTGCTTTCAGAATAGAAAGTATTATTTCCACGGCTCCAGTGTACTTGGTGTTCAGTTAGAAAACCATATTTCCATAATCACAGTGTACTTTGCGTTCAGAATAGAAAGCATTATTTCCACGATGACGATGTACTTAGCGTTCATTTAGAAAGCGATGTTTACACGATTAACAAATCAGACCATGTTCATGTTTGACACAGATAACTAAGTACCTTTGATGGGGTTCGCGACGTCCCATCATTAAGGCCGTAATCACGGTTACTGGTTGAAAGGCGATTAGTTTAATAGGTTTAAAATCATAAATAGAAAGTGAATCAAAGCACTAATTTTCATAGCATCATTCCAACCAATTTACGACTAACTACATCATAGCAAACACGCAATATCACTACTCGCTAATCATGGCAATCAATCCTAAATCTAGCATGACAACAGTAATAACAATCATCATAATGAAATAGATAAAGGATAGATATAACCGTAACAAGAGCGTAGCTGAATACAACTTGAACGTTACACGAGCAGAACTCCTAGTATGCGCCAAGCGATATTACAATATTGCCCCTTCTAACTAGCCGCTAATCTACGACTAATTATATCCTAATATTTCTCCTCTAACTCCTAAGAGTAGTGCCAGAGAGAGAAATCTACTAACTAAACTAAGAAATTAAAAACGTAAGAGAGTGATTGTTGGAGTGATTCTTGGATGGATTGATGAATGTGTGGATGTTGAAAATGAAGAAATGAAGCCTCTATATATAGAACTCGCACAACCGTATCCGTAGACCGTATCCAAAACTTCAAACGCACAACCGTATCGCAAACCCGAATAAAAATCAGATTTTAATCGCCTAAACGCACGATACGGTTGAGCTAGGGCAAATACGGGAGAACTGGAGCGTATACGGGAGAACGTAGGGTGAATACGGGAGAACACAAGCCGTATACGGCTGTGCTAGGCCGTATACGGTCTAGCTAGGCCGTATACGGTCTGTGCTAGGCCGTATACAGTCTAGTTTGGCCGTATACGGTCTAGCTCTCCCGTATCCTGATTCTTCGGTTCTTCGTTTCTTCGTTCGGTCGTAACTTCTTCGTCGTTTATCCGTTTTGAGTGATTCTCGCGCTCACGGTTTCGTAATTTCCTAACGAAGAAAATGACATAAGTTAGAGGTCAAAATTCCAAGTATAGCTCAAATTGTGCTTAAATGCGTGAACGGAAGATTCAATGATCGTTTGTGCTCTATTTTACTCGTTTTTAGGTCTTTTTGGTTGATTCTTGAAACATCGTCTATATTTTAGCCCTTATGATGAAATGTGATGTTTAAGTTCATATTTAAGTGTTTTCATTAATAATTGGGCTAAAATGGTGAGATAATGGCACACAAAAACATGACTTTTTACGTGTCATCACTCACCTATGGATAAAAAGGTGGAGAAATGGAGGATGACATTTGTCACCTCCTCATTGACTTCTCTCTCTTCTCTCATTTATACCACTTCTCCCAGAAACCTTACCCTGTATGTTATTATATATTGATGAATATTGTAACACAAAATTCATTAGTGTGTAATAATGTGTATTAGTTAACATTCATCTTAAATGAAATTTGATATCTTATTTTTTTATTTAAGTTTTTAAAATTCATCTGTAATGAATATTAACTTATATGTGTTATTAGACACTGATGATCATTATAACATTCAGTGACAATGCATATTAACAAATATATTGTATTATTCGCTAATGAACGTTATAACATTCAGTCACGATGAATGGTAACTCATTTACATTATTATACACTGATGAATGTTATGTTTTCACATGCAATAGTGTATAATAACATATATAAGTTAATATTCAACATAATTGAATGTTTAAAAATATTAAGTTGTAATTTTAATTAATATGTTTTTCAAATAAATGTTAGCATTCTGAGAATTTTTCTAAGTTTGTGAAATTCGATGAGAATGACAATCATAATTCGATTAATTACTTTTTTTTTTTTTTTATAATTTATGTGCGATAAAATTCGTTTAATTTTACTATTTTCATTACCAAATCAAAATTTTCTCAAAAAATCAAAAGTTACACCAAAATTCATAATTTTGGATAAATCTGAATTATAACGAATTGAAGATATATATGAAAGTGTTTAATGGATTCGAAGATTTATAACGTTTTTGATTGATGAATCGTTGAATTACATGCTTTAATTTTGAATTTCTATAAAAATTGATGAAATAGGTATAGTAGATGAATATAGAAGATATGAGTAAATGAGTATTCTCATATACTAGTATATATATGAAGATTTATAGGGAGACATTATTTTTTGAAGAAAGGAAAAACAATAACATATGTGTGTGTGTGTGTGTGTGTGTGTGTGTATATATATATATAGGGTGCGGATCCGTTACGAACTAAATCCGCGTGAGAACTTTGAAAACTAGTTAAAAAAGAATTAGAGCTCTACTAGTTAAATAAATCCGGGTAGGGGTAAATAAATAAATTAACATTCTAATTTAATTCACTATATAGCGTGAGGATTAATTAACACTTCATGTCTCAGACCCCATTTTTCTTAAGAACCCATAACCTTTAATTCAAAATTACTTTTATTCTAGAATATTAAATAAATATATTTTTACAATCGAAATCAGGTTTTTATTCTCCTTGAGTTGTTGTAGATCAATTTGATAAAAAAATAAAAAAATATTAGATGCATGTTCCGATGCATGTGGTTTTGTATACAGATGCATGTTAGATGAGATTCATGTGGAGATGCATCTCAGTTTTCATGTGAAGATGCATGTTCATATTAGATGCATATTAAGATGCATCTTAATTATACATGTAAACAAAAAAGCTGCTGCTCAGTATTGAGTATACTGAGTACTCAGTAATTGTAAGTAATTGTAATACTAAGTGTTCACTAGTAGAGCTCTAGTTATAAATCGATACAATTTAAACAAGTATATTCACTCTAAACTCAATACTCATTTAATACTAAGTATTCAGTTTAGCCTGAATACTCAGTTTGTGTAGAAAATTTAAGACAACTATAGTACAAAAGAAATTTAAATGGCTCAAAAATATGATTTATATAATTGCTTGTTTGCCTGCGCCTTCTATTCTTCAAATGCTTTGTAAGCCTTGCTATACCCAAAAACAATAGTTGACCCATTTTGAATAAATTGATAGGCCCCATAAACTAGATTGTTTCATAAAGAGATAAATTATACATTAGTAATACTACATACAATTTAGTAATATACTATACTAATATGGAGATGCATCTCCGATTTCATGTGGAGATGCATGTAGAGATACATGTTAATATCAGATGCATATTAAGATGCATCTTATTTACACATGTAAATAAATAATTCAGTAATCAGTATTATAATGATTTGGGTGTGACTGAGTACTCACTTCGTGCACATAATAAGTACTATAGTACATAGGGGTGTTTAAAATCGGATATCCGAATTTCAGATATCCGATGGATTATGGTATCTGAAATCCGTATCCGAAAATTCGGATATCTAAATTTTCGGATACGTATAGCGGATAATCCGAAATATCCAAAAAAAAATTGAGATCAAGAAATAAGCAGCACAGAATTGAGAAGAATAAGGAATTTATAACTTGAATCCAACAAATAAATCGACAACTAAGATTAGCAAATAATTTCTACAAATTTAATAAGGAAAGTTTGGTTGATGAAGATAACTTCATGAAACTTGATCTTGTGAATAAACCGTGTTGCGAGATTCTGATTTATTTTCTTTCTTCATTTTGCAAACTTTGTTAGAAGAACTTTATAAGGAAAGTTTGGTTGAAGAAATTTTAACTTCATGAAACTATGTCACGGTCTTTTCCGGTGCATTTATGACCGTCATAGCATCGGAAAAATTCGATCGAAGATGATGAGCAAAAGTCGGTGTTGGAATTAAAGGATTCGGTACATACCCGAATACTATAGCGGAAGCGGAAGTGACGAACCGTTGTTTAGATCACCGGTCGGGAAAAGCAATCACAAACGGAAAGCTTTATGGTTCACAACCTAAATTCCCATATCTCGTTTGCATCGAACATACACGAATCCGACGAGTGCTAACCTCGTCTATCTTGATTGTCTCTCATGTGTGTGTTTGGTGTCTCTCACACTTGTCCAACCCTTTCATATAAAGTGCTATCACTTTATATAACCATCGTTAACATAACCACCAAGGATATGGATGGTCACCATTAATTATAACTATAATGGGAATTCATGGGTATATTAATGAATACTAGTAACTCAAAGGTTACAACCCGTAAGATTAGTTAGTGGACGGGTTGGATCCGGGTCAAACCGGATCCATGTTCTAACATCTCCCACTCGTACACAAACTAATCAAATTGATTTACTCATTATGGTCATGAGAGAATAATCGTGTAACTTGCAAACAGTTCATACTGGAAAAATAGGTCGTGCGACCGGCATACTATGAGAGCTCAATTGCTATACATCTGTTAGGAGTATATAGCAGCTCAATAAACGTTGTCAAGAGTAGATATCGTATGCAATATCCTAGATCATTAATCACATTATAAATTCTCATGATCTCAGTTTTACTTATAAAACTCTTTGTATTCACAATTATCTTTTATCGCTGAGATATGTCACTAAGACGAGATAACTGGTCGACCGGTGAATACTACTTAATGTGAACTTCAAATGATCTTCCCTCTTCTTAGACTATGTTGGACTTAACTCAACTCGCTTTTCTAAGAGCGCCCTGCCAGGTCGAATCAATCATAACCCTTAAGTAACGCCTTAAGATAGCAAACATCAAGCTAATCCTCGAGAGACAAGAAAAGGTCATAAGGATACCAAAATTGAGGTTACTCATACCTCAAGGGACTCACATAGCATAGAAGCAGAGATCGTTTCTTCTATTTCCCTTATTGGTCGTCTTATACACATGTGGTATGAATCACATGTTGCAACATTTCTCCTTTCCCATGGAGGTATGTCTTTCAATCAATGTTGCACAGATGATAATTCAAACATACTCAATGTTCAAATCCGAGTTCACTCATCTACTCATAAAACTCAGTAAGAACTCACATCTGGTATCATAGACAGATTAGGCGAAGCTAAGTAATTCGCCAATTGTTGTAAACTTTACAACTATAGCATCCAAGATTTTAAGTTTGTGCTCTCAATTGCCACTTAGACAATATACTTAAAATACGCTACTGCTCCATTTATTACTAAAATAATGAAGCCGATCACCCATGTGAGTGGGCTGATCTCCAATCTGTTCGACATACTTTACAAATTAAGAATGTAAGCACAACATTCCTTTGTATATAGGATTTGACAAA
Source organism: Helichrysum umbraculigerum (assembly GCA_949592205.1). Lineage (NCBI taxonomy): Eukaryota > Viridiplantae > Streptophyta > Magnoliopsida > Asterales > Asteraceae > Helichrysum > Helichrysum umbraculigerum. The sequence goes on from CATIUR010000002.1 coordinate 69,827,008, forward strand.
CATATTGTCATGGATATTAATATTCAAATATGTTTGGGAAATATTAATTTAGTACATTTTTAACATCTACACAACCTTGAGCCGTGACATGTTACATAAACACGTCTCTCTAGGTATGGGATTTTCCAAATTATCTGCTACATGTGTAGATATGTACTACATATTTACTTATTTTCTCGCAACCATTGTACTTGATATATATGTGCTAGGTCTCACAATAGAGACTTGGGGTCTTTCATATATGCTACGGAAGCAACACGATACGCCCATATCAATACTTAATTGATAAATCAGTAATAACTCATAAGTTAGTCGGAAAGTGGTTAAGCCACACAGCTTATTCGAACCACAGCTGAAATTTTCAAATAAAATCAGCTTTCGACTTATACGAGGCTTTATGCGACTATTTCTTGTTATTCCAAGAGATAACAACTCAGTCAGCATATCTATAGCCAACCTTTTAAGCAGGTCATTTTTTCACAGCATAACAAATCAAAGTACTACTGGGATACCTTAGTATCTTTTCCATGTTGTTGTAGCCTTTGCCACAAACCAAGCTTTGTGTCATTTGGGAAGCTCAACTAATTCCCAAGAATGATTTTGTCTCTTATAAAATCATTTGTTCGTTTACGGGTTTGATCCATTTTCTCTTTGTAGGATATGTGGGAGTTTTAGATGAACCATAAGGTATACCTTTCGGATCGTATATCGATAAGGAGATTCACTTTTTGGCAATTAATATAACCTTGAAACAAATTCTCAGTTTCTCAAATTGCTCCCACTCGGGTTGAGATTTCCTTGAAATGAATTCTTGGATTCTCATATTACTCCCACTCGAATTGGGATTTCCTTGAAACGAATTCATGATTTCTCAATAATCTCCCACTCAAATTAGAATTACTCTCATTCGCAATAGGTTGAGGAATTGCCATAAATAAATAGATTATTTTCCTTAATTCCTCAAATTCTCCCACTCGAATGGAGTTATTCTATATGTTTACAAATAAGGACTAATCTTTATTTGTATCCCTTCACTTGGAAACGTATTTTCCAATAATGTGGCATCCGAGATTCAAATCTGGTTACACTCCCACTATCGTGTTCACCTATAAACACATAATCTTTGGATTGTTCAAAGTATTTAACGAAAACACATTTTCTTTCGTCATGGTCTAAAGTTTGCGAAAACTTAAAAAAATGAGGAATATATTATATACTTATATAATCTCAAGATATATATGTCGTTCTTACGATCTATCCATAACTCATATGGTGTGGGAGATACCAATTTGAAAGACCATCGGTTAGGTGCGAATAAGATAACTAAAGATCGATCACCCAAAGATGACATACATAGTCAACTCAATCGTCACCGACTTAACCATTTCAAGAAGCATTATGTTCCTTCTTTCCGCAACACGACTTGTTGTGGAGTCATAGGAAAAACATGTTTAAAAAAATTGAATACCGTGACCATCATTGAGTGCTTGGAACTAATTATATTGGCATTCATCTCCTCGATTAATTAAAACTTCTTCAGTTTTATTTATTTAACTGATTTTCAAGAAAATTAAATAATTTTTGAAAACCACCAAAATGATTCATATTCGTAAAGAATCAAATAGATATAATCAAATCGAGGAAATATTTAGTAGAAATGATATTCAATAAAACGCTTCGTGAAATTTAAAAGGACCACATATATAATGGATCAATCGCAATGGATAACTATTCCAAATGGTTTTCTTGTAGTTTTTCCAACTAAATATTGTGCATAAGCGGACAAATCCACTTAATCAATATTTTTACATCAAACTCAAGGCTTATTTAAAAATGTATCTAAGGAAAAAACTTGGGTTATAACGTGAATAACCGATATCCATAATGATAGTATCATTTAGGATATAAGTATATATAAAAATAAGAGCTTGTTGAATAAGACAATTTAATAGCATTATCAAGGAAGTACGAAAGAAGAATTATATCCAAAAAGGATGAAAACAATGAAAACAAAACTACAAACACAGTGTTTGCAGGTTCAAAACCATATGGTTAAACCTTATTAGAGCTAGGTCATGTCACATACAACTTAGTATGTGGTTATAGGCCTCAAGCCGATTATCTTCAAGCTCTAACATTCTTTATGTTTTCAGTATAAGTAAGGTGCAATTTCTTGTGCTCCAAACTTTTAGATTAGGAAAGGCTTATATATTGAACCAATTGTTCAAAAATCAGAACATGTTTGTGGTGATATATCTCATTTTGATAATAGATGTGACTATAAACTAGTTGGCCAATACCGATCACATCTTTGTAGCAAGATCAAAACTAGCTTGAATCAACCTATGAGATCATCCATACCACTCAGCAACATAATGCGAGCAAATGATGTTCTTATGACTTTCCTTGCCTCAATTCTTCCTTTAATGCCATACGAGCATTTTGAGCCTTTTGCTCTTCCAAACATATTGGATTTTATGCTCCCATAAATTCAACAAAGCCTTAATATCGTGAAAACCATTATTGAACACTAAGTTCTATTGAACACATAATTCAATTATAATGAAGTTTGATTGGATACGAAGTCCAATGAAATACAAAGTTCGAAAATTAAACACAAACTTCAAGTTGAATACAAAGTTCTAATGAACGCAAAGTTCTACAAAGCTCAATTAAACATGAAGGTACACTGAACACAAAGTTCTATCAAACACAAAGTTTGATTGAACACGAAGTTCCAAAAAAATATTGAACACAAAGTTCTAAACGGAGACAACAATGCAAGAATTTTTAATATCCATCCGTATATACAAACTACTATGCAAATAATTAATTATGCCAATTGTAGTTCACAATAGGTTATAGAGAAAAAGGTCACTACGTTTCCAATTATCGCCTATAAAGCCTACCATGAAACCACAACTAACATAGCCAATTAAGATGCAAAGTCAACAAATAAGAGCACTTTTGCATATTAAAAAAATATTTTCAATTTCGCTAAGAAATGTTACTTTCATACGCAAAGAAAGCTTAATAGAATCATTATACTAATAATGATTAATTAATATGCTCTAAATTTCACAGAGAAATTATACTTTCAAACAAAATGAAAGATGATAATCATTACAAAATGATTGACCAATATGTTCAATATTTCTCAAAGAAATATAACTTTCAAACATAAGAGAAAGTTTGATATAATCATTTACACTAAGAAATGGTTAACTACGCTCGGTATTTGACAGTGAATTACAACTTTCAAATAAAGAGAAAGTGCAATATAATCATTTCACTAAAAATGATTAACTTATATTGATCAAAATTCGAGAAACATTTCAAAAATAAAGAAAGTTTAATATAATCATTTTACCAAGAAAATGATTAACTAATTTTGATAAGATCTAATAAAGTAATAAACTTTCAAACAAAATCGTTTTGTATAATCATTGAACCGATAATGATTAACAATCATTTTGATCAAATTTCACAAATAAATACCGAGTACAATGTTGAACATATATAAATCAGTATAATCATTATACTAAATAATGATTTATTAAAGTGCTCACAGTTTCACACAGAAATTAATTTTTCAAACGTAATGAAAAATTATTATAATCATTTGGCACAAAATGATTAACAATACTTGATACTAAAATCATTACACTAAATAATGATTACTTCAAGTACATACAATTTCACCAAAAACATCAAGTTTTTGGTCAAGGAAAAAACTATCATTATACTTAATAATGATCAATTAAAGGGCTTACTATCAACTTATGATAATTTCTAATAATCATTATACTAAATAACGATTAACCAGAGGACTTGTAATCTCACAAAGAAATTGGACTTTCAACGACGAGAAAGTCATTAGCATTTACACTAAGAAATGGTTAAATGACCTTTGGCCCTTATATTGTTTTTCCTTTTCCATAGAGTTTTTCTTTTGTTCTCTATTTGTAACATATACAATAACTTAGAAAAAAAACTCCATAAAAATAATTATCACAAAGATAATTTATGCGTCATATATAGATCAAATTCGTTTTGGATCAAAAAAACTTAAATGGTTTACTGTCTCACAACAACTGTGAATTATATATTAATTATTACGAAAATAATAACTCACTAAAAGTTCCTAATTATCACTAAGATAATATGTAACATTAAAATCAGAAAAATCCAAACATTATGTGGTTCATCATTTAGTACTATGAATGCTCAAAGATTATTATTCGAATAATAATATTAGAACTATTTGGGAAACTAATTCCATAGTACAATTATATAAAACCAAATTGATCTCATTATAACCGATCAAAAACACGCAAAACTTATTTCATGTATAAACCGGTCATTTTTTGATTCATGAGTTTCAAAACTCATATCAATACTTATGTTCGTCCAATTATACTATTTAGTCTAGCTAAATATCCTCTTTATAAGCGCATAACAAATATTATCTACTTTCAACATATGAAAGATCGGGGATGACATACACAAATTATAATTATCCTTTATAAATATAAGGTACCGACACATAGGTACTTGCAATATGCCACTAAAATTGTACGTTTACAAATCTAGAGTATAACTCGAACTCCAGATAGTACAACTCATAAAGACCATAAGATATTAAGGTTACATATGGCTTGGGTAATAAAATGAAAACCGATTTCTTTTCCCATTCCAAATTAATTCAGAAAGAATTAATATCATCCACATGCATATGACTTTAACGAGACAGTCAGTAGACGATTGAAAGTCCCACCATTATTTATCTGATGTCAGGTTTCTTTTGCAAAATCTTGCATTAACTCTCAAAACGTTTTGTTATAATATTACCACAAAAACTAATTGAGTTAAAACTCATATCTCAAATAAGTTTCTAACTCCTTATGTGAACACATACACATTTACATTGAGAGTTAATTAAATCATAGAAATAACAATGGGTTGGATAGCAATCGTACGCAATTTCAGTCAAATTTTCTCAACATTTTTAACTAATAAAAAAATATTTGACCTGCTATATATAACTACTGTCCAATTATTAAAGCAAAGGCAATATGTCATATATTTTTCATATAAAAATATATATATCTACCATGTACAACATGTCCATACAGGCAAGCGACTACGTGCGTGAAGTTTGCGTGACCGATCATTATCGTCAAACATATTCTATCAAAATCTAGCATGTTATCGGTGCAAAGTATCACAAAGCTTACAGAAGCAATTACACAAACATATTGTGATTATAAGGTAACGTACATAGAACTATGTACACACAATTTTATCAAATAAAATTATGCAATACTATCAAACAAAAAGACAATTACTAACCGGGAGATAAACATACGGCTCTGATACCAATGTTGGAATTAAAGGATTCGGTACATACCCGAATACTATAGCGGAAGCGGAAGTGACGAACCGTTGTTTAGATCACCGGTCGGGAAAAGCAATCACAAACGGAAAGCTTTATGGTTCACAACCTAAATTCCCATATCTCGTTTGCATCGAACATACACGAATCCGACGAGTGCTAACCTCGTCTATCTTGATTGTCTCTCATGTGTGTGTTTGGTGTCTCTCACACTTGTCCAACCCTTTCATATAAAGTGCTATCACTTTATATAACCATCGTTAACATAACCACCAAGGATATGGATGGTCACCATTAATTATAACTATAATGGGAATTCATGGGTATATTAATGAATACTAGTAACTCAAAGGTTACAACCCGTAAGATTAGTTAGTGGACGGGTTGGATCCGGGTCAAACCGGATCCATGTTCTAACAGTCGGAGAGGAAGATGACCAGAGAAGTTTGATCGTGGGTGTAGCATATTATGAAGTGTATGTAGCTTTGTGTGTGATTTCAAGCTAGTTCTTTGAATTCAAACTTCTGTAACTAGCTTCTTTAGTGAACTTGTAGCTTTACAGGTGAAAGAGAAATGAAATATTTAAAGAATTTAATTTAATGATGTGTGATTGTGAGCTGTTATGCATTGGTAATATGCATATAAATAAATATATAATAATATAGTAATATATGTAATGTAAAGTGCTCACGCATGACATATGGAAAGCAGAGTAAATAGGAAAGCTGACAAAAGTATATAACAAGGGTTATCGCTTTCGCGCTTCGCTGCGAACTTATAATAACATATTAGTACCGTAACAATATATAATATATTTAAATATAGTTTGAAATCAGTATGTTAATGTTATAACTATATTAATGTGAATAGAAATACTGTATATAAAACCTTCACATTTGATTAATTGCACCAAGTAAGTACTCCATATTTTTTTACCTTCAACGTCAGAAATTTCGAGTCCCAACCAGTGTAAAAAAACATGTTAAACGCTCAACGGCACATTGAACAAAAGATGATTTCCCTTCTTTCCTATTGGATCAAATTGGTTCCTATTAATAAAAATAAATACTCACTACGTATAAACATAAAGTATCTGCATTATTTATCAACACTTGTGTTGTTATGATCTTTTCATTAAATATATACATACACATGGTATTTATAATACTAATAATATAAATGATGTTTTTTAAGTTTTTTTTTTTATAAATCATCAATTCAATATAAAAAAATCTAGACATTTAATCAATCCAACACTTCCAATTCCAAATAATACAATAATATTAATAATAATACTTTGTAGAATAAAAAAAAAAGAACATATAGCAATTTCAATTTCAATTTCTTTTAGATTACTTAACATAATGCTAGACAGCTAGCATACTTTTTCTATTATATGTAAATTATATAAAAAATGCTAAAATAATGTGTTAGCTGGTCATCTCAAAATGAGAAACACGTGTATTACTCATGCTCAGAATTCCAACACCATGTGCTACGCTTAAAACCAAAACCACATCTTTTAGTTTCACTATATCTCTCATAATTAAAACCACAAAAATTGTTGGTTTCCAGCACATCTCTTCCCACATTCATCACCACAACTACTGATCCCACCACATCTCCGCCACAAAATGACCCTAATTTTCCTGACACCTTAATCCGTCGTGCTGACCTCAGCTCTTGGCCTATCACTCTCTTCAACCGCACCTAAATAAATTCGCCGAGCAATGGAGGTGTATTCTTCCGGCGAGTGAATCGGCTATGTGATGCGTCGTTTTGTATGTTCATATCGAGTTTCCGGCGACATTTAGGTCGTTCAATTTTTTCCGGCAGTCAAATTTCTGACGTAAGTTGGTTGTTAGAAGCTTAGTCGTGTGTGATTCAAATGTTTAAGTCGGTCGATCATGTCGGTAGAAGCGGTGATGTCGACGGTGGTGGTATGCTTTTTCCGGTCAGCCCGCCGGCTTTAGAAGGCTAGTATTGTACTACTACGGAGTACAGTATTATTTAAATGTTTTGTCGGTCAACCTTTTCGGCGCTAAAGGAATACGATTGGCCAGATGTAATTAGAGACGGTGGAAACGGGAACATGTGATAAAAACTCCGCATGAACAGTAAAAACGTATCCGCTAATGTATATATATACAATGTAAGAAGTGACCTTGAAAACAGCAAAAATATGAAAAATATACTCCGTACATTTTTTCGGATATTTTGGATATCAGAAATATTAGAAATATCCGAAAGTTTTTGAAATTAATCGTAATATGGTTGTCATTAGCCATCGAATTTCACAAAATTAAAAATATCAAGAACGTTAACATGCATTTGCAATGCACGTTAATCAAAATTACAATTGAGATTTTAAATATTCATTTATGTTGAATATTAACTTATATATGTTATTATACACTTTTGAACGTGATAACATAACATTCATCAATGTATAACAATATATGAGTTAACATTCATCTTTAATACATGTTATAACTGTAACACACCCAAATTTGATGATTTGCGGAAGCTTGATTTGGGTATTACTAATCAATAACAAAGCACAAAGATAAATAGCAAACGACTCTATATGCGTCGTTTTAACAAAATATATTGATAACTGAAATGTTTACAACGTTTAAAGCTTAACATAGCTCGAGTTTAAATCAAATGAGATTTCAGTACATAAGTACTTGTACAAAATATACTAATGCAAGAAAATCTCAATCTTCTGTATGCTAACTCGAGCTAAAATCCTGAAGCAGAAAAATCCTACTGCTTGGTACCTGCGATATATGCTAAAAGGTCAGCTAAAAGCTGGTGAGCTCACAGGTTTGAAATCAGTTAATATAGTGTGAACCGCAAGATTTAAATAATGAATTGCATCCAGCAATTAAATAATGAATTGCATCCAGCAATTAAATGATAGTCATCGTATATACAGCCATGAGCACATAGTTGAGCTTAACTCGAGGGCCGGGTCCCCTATAGAGAATTCCGGGCGAGGTGCCTCCACGAATGCCTAATCAACATTCGTCTTCCCAAATATTAGTACGTCCGTTTACCCGGTTAGTGCTTGCTAACCCGGACGAGGTGGGTCAATCCTATATGGTACCATATACTAATATTCACGCTACAACGTATTAACAACTATGCTGACGGAGGACTTTAAAATGATTAGTTTCGAAAAACTCATGTAGTATATGAAAAGTTGGTACTTGCGTTCACATGTTAAAAGTTGAGCAGTATATCACACCCCTGAGTAAAACAGTAAAAGAGGGGCTATGAGACTCACCTGAGTCGTTGAGTTTATGAAAATGAACTGAGAATGATTAGCAGAGAATCGAAGTCCAAAGACTTGCAACCTGAGGGTGTCCACGACACGCGATGGTTATAAACATGATTGGGTATCTCAACAGATCACCCTTGTAGTTGTTCGTTCAACTATAATGTCCAAATCTCCACTATTTGGTTGATAAGTTTAAGTATTTGAAAAGTGTACGGCCCGTTGGTGACGGATTTGTAATAATAATCTCAATTATTATTATTTTGATTTCGTGGCGTCTTACTTGAAAAATGTGTTTTGATTGTGTTTTAGAAGCCGTTACGGAATCTAAGTACGGGGGTCCGGGGGCAGCGCCCCTGGTAGCGGGGTCCAAGGGGCGGCAGCCCCTGGCGGGGTCCAAGGGGCAGAGCCCCTGGCTGGGGTCGAGCTGCCAGGTCAGCTTGGAAAATTTTTATTTCTACTATATTGCTTTGACGAAAAACGCATCTGGAACCGAATTTGGGTAAAATCGAGTGATAAATTTTAGGTCTCGACACTTAGTAAAAATCTGAGTTTTCTGGTTTGTGCGACGTTGTGTGCGACGTCGCAGGTAGGATTGCGACGTTGAGCAAGACGTCGCTAAAGGCGACGTTTCGCAATTTAATGCGACGTAGGGTGCTGCGTCGCTAATGCGACGTAGGTGATTTCTGCGACGTAGGGGCTTGCGTCGCTAAGTGCGACGTGGCGAGGTATTGGCGACGTTAAGGCTGACGTCGCTATATGCGACGTCGCAATTTAATGCGACGTTGTGACTGACGTCGCACCATGCGACGTTACGAGGGGTTTTGCGACGTTGAAGCTGACGTCGCATAAATTCTGGGCCAACTGCGACGTAGCGATCTGTTGGCCGGAAAATGTGTCGAAAACGAGTTTTTCGGTTTCCGTTCGGTCCAAAACTTTTACCCAACCCGTATAGGGACATTATAAGTTGTTACAAACTACTAACAAGTGAAAACATTTAAAAACGAGAGATTTCGGGAATTGTCGGAAACTTACAAGGTGTCGGATTAAAAATCCGAAAAGATAGGATGATAGATCGTGAAGCGGTGGTCGTTTTTTTCCAAAAGAGTAGTATGATCCAAGGTTGTTTGATGTTGTTATTTTGCGATTTTTGATAGAATTTTTGGGTTTTGGTTGGTTGGTGGTTTTGAGAGAAAAGAGAGAAGAAAGAGAAAGAGTTGAGTGGAGAATGAGAAAAAAGAGAGGAGAGAGTTGGAGGTTATCCTCCAACTTTCAGCCTCCGCTCTCCGTGCGTTGTTCGTTTGCTCCGTCGTTTAAACGTTAATTAATCATTTTAAATATTAATTGGTACATTTTAAACACAAATTATTACGCGATATTTTATTTAATTATTTTACAAATAAGTTTACGTTTGAGTTATAAATGTAAGTTGGTTTATTTAGTTTGCGCGTTTTACATTTTAAATTGTGTAAGTTCTGTTTGTACGATACGAATGAATACGAAATATTATCATAATAATATTTTTGACATAAAAGCGTTATTTAATAAAATTGGTCACCAACGTCCGTATTAAATTGAATCGAAATACATTCGATTTAAGTTACGTACGATTTAACCAAATCGCATTTTTGTATATATTCAACAATATATATAATTCGATACATTAATTAGCCTAACACAGAACTAATTACATGTATTAACGTATGATTAGGCACTAATTACTAGTCCTAAATTGGCGGGTGTTACATTCTCCCCCTGTTAGAAGAATTTCGTCCCGAAATTTAGCTCGAGGTCGTGTTTGATGTAGAATCAGTGAAAAGTTGAGGATATTTGAGTCGCATTTGGTCTTCCCGTTCCCAGGTGAATTCCGGACCACGCCGCGAATTCCATCTGACCTTGACGATGGGAATACGACTTTGTTTCAGTTGTTTGACCTCACGGTCCATAATTTCAGCGGGTTCCTCAACGAAGTGAAGTTTATCGTCAACACGAATTTCATCTAGTGGGATAATAAGTGTCTCATCAGACAGACACTTCTTCAGGTTGGAAATATGAAAAGTAGGGTGCACGCTGCTGAGTTCGGATGGCAGCTGCAATCGATAGGCTACGGGGCCAATCCGTTCGAGGATCTCAAAAGGCCCGATGTATCTGGGATTCAACTTCCCACGTTTGCCAAAACGGATGACGCCTTTCCAAGGCGATACTTTTAAGAGTACTCGATCCCCAACTTGGAACTCGAGTGGTTTGCGTCTCACGTCAGCATAACTCTTCTGACGATCACGTGCGGCTTTGAGTCGGTTTTGGATTTCCACAATTTTCTCAGTGGTGGCGTGAATGAGTTCAGGACCAGTGAGTTGACTATCTCCCACTTCAGTCCAACAGATCGGTGATCGGCACTTACGACCGTACAGTGCCTCAAAAGGTGCAGCCTTAATGCTGGCGTGATAGCTGTTATTGTACGAGAATTCGCACAACGGTAGATGTTTTTCCCAGTTTGTACCGAAATCAACTACGCAGGCGCGTAGCATATCTTCCAAGGTTTGAATGGTTCGTTCACTTTGGCCATCGGTTTGAGGATGGTATGCGGTACTCATATCGAGACGAGTACCCAAAGCTTTTTGAAGTGACTGCCAAAAGTGAGAGGTGAAACGGGCATCCCTGTCAGAGATGATCGAGATTGGAACACCATGATGAGAAACGATTTCCTTGATGTAGATTTGTGTAAGGCGTTCCATTTTATCGTTTTCCTTGATTGCCAAGAAATGAGCAGATTTGGTGAGACGATCGACGATCACCCAAATGGTATCGCAACCGCTCGACGACTTGGGTAGTTTGGTTATGAAATCCATGGCAATTTGTTCCCATTTCCATTCAGGAATTTCAGGTTGTTGGAGTAAGCCAGAAGGTTTCTGATGTTCGGTTTTGACTTTCGAGCAAGTAAGGCACTTGCTGACATAAGTGGCGATTTCAGATTTCATGTTTGGCCACCAATAAAATTCCTTGATTCCGTGGTACATCTTATCGGATCCCGGATGGATAGAATATTTAGACTTGTGAGCTTCATCCATCACCAAGTCTCGTAGATTTCCGAAATTAGGCAACCAGATTCGGTTTGAGAAATACCTAATCCCGTTAGATTTGACTTCAAATTGTTTGTCAATACCCCGCAAGGCTTCATTTTTGATATTTTCAGGTTTCAGGGCTTCGATCTGAGCGGTATGAATTTGAATGGCAAGATCGTTGTGAATGGTCATACTGAAGGCTCGGACTCGAAGTGGTTTTGGTCGTTCCTTTCGACTGAGGGCATCGGCTACAACATTAGCCTTCCCTGGATGGTACTTGATCTCACAATCATAATCGCTAAGCAACTCGACCCATCGACGTTGCCTCATATTAAGATCTTTTTGGTCGAAGATGTGTTGGAGGCTTTTGTGGTCGGTAAAGATTGTGCACTTAGTGCCGTAGAGATAATGTCTCCAGATTTTGAGAGCAAAAACTACAGCTCCAAGTTCGAGATCATGAGTGGTGTAGTTCTTTTCGTGAATTTTCAGCTGTCGTGAGGCATAGGCAATAACTTTATCTCGTTGCATCAATACGCAACCGAGACCTTGGTGAGAAGCATCACAGTATACCACGAAGTCATCGGTGCCTTCGGGTAAGGATAGAATTGGAGCACTGCAAAGCTTTTGTTTCAGAAGTTGGAATGCTGACTCTTGTTTATCGGTCCAATCGAACCTTTTGTCCTTCTGAGTCAGTACCGTGAGTGGTTGAGCTATTTTAGAGAAGTTTTCGATAAATCGCCGATAGTACCCAGCAAGACCCAAGAATTGTCGTACTTCAGTTGCAGAGGTGGGTGCTTGCCAGTCTTTGATAGCCTCGATTTTTGATGGGTCAACGTGAATTCCTTGACTGTCGATCACGTGACCAAGGAATTGAACAGTTTGGATCCAGAACTCACACTTAGAGAATTTTGCATACAGCTCCTCGTGTCTAAGTAGTTCAAGGATGGTTCTGAGGTGTTGCGCATGTTCTTGCTCGTTGCGCGAGTAAATGAGTATGTCATCAATAAAGATGATGACAAACTTATCGAGGTAAGGTTTGCACACCCGATTCATGAGGTCCATGAATACAGCCGGTGCGTTGGTTAGACCAAAGGGCATCACTTGGAATTCGTAGTGCCCGTAACGAGTTCTGAAAGCAGTTTTTGGAATATCGGTGTCGCGAACTCGTAACTGATGATAGCCTGATCGCAGGTCGATTTTTGAGTAGAAGCTTGAACCCTGAAGTTGGTCGAATAGATCATCAATGCGAGGAAGTGGATAACGGTTCTTGACGGTCAATTTGTTCAACTCTCGGTAGTCGATGCACATTCTGAATGACCCGTCCTTCTTTTTGACAAATAAGACCGGAGCTCCCCAAGGTGACGAACTCGGTCTAATGAATCCTCGATCCAGAAGTTCCTGTAACTGAGAGGACAACTCCTGAAGTTCGGATGGGGCTAAACGGTATGGTGCGCGGGCCACCGGTGCGGCACCCGGCACGAGATCGATTGAGAACTCAACCTGTCTAGGCGGAGGTAAACCAGGTAGTTCTTCCGGAAAGACTTCGGGAAAGTCTCTAACAATTGGCACATCCTCAAGTCGCTTCTCCTCCGACTTCTTCTCTGTGATGTGTGCGAGTATTGCAGGGTAACCCTTTCTCAGAAATTTTCGGGTTTTTAAGCAAGAGATGATATTGAGTCCCGTCCCACCGGTCTCCCCTTGTATGATCAAGGTTCCACCGGCAGCGAGTGGAATGCGGACGATCTTATCGTAACAAACGATTTCAGCTCGGTGTTTGGACAACCAGTCCATTCCAATGATGACGTCGAAACTTCCGATTTCAACGGGTACAAGATCGATTGGAAAGGTTTCGTCAGCTAGGTTTAAATTGCAATTAGGTATCACACTATCGGTTTCTATAAGTTCGCCATTTGCTAGTTCTACAGTGTACTTAACATCTAAGGCAACAGGATTGATGTCAAGTAGTGGGCAAAAGTCATCAGAGATAAAGCTTCTATCAGCACCAGTATCAAATAGAACAGAAGCATTTAAGTTGTTGAGGAGGAACATACCCGAGACCACATTCGGGTCTTGGCGGGCGTCCCCAGATTTGATGACGAAAGCTCTGCTGCTGGTGTTGTTGTTGTTGTTGCGGTTGTTGTTATTGTTGTTCTTCAGTTTTGGGCACGAGTCTCTGAAATGCCCGGGTTTTCCACACTCAAAGCATATTTTGGGTGGTCTGGTGTTGTTATTGGAATTGTTGTTGGTAGGAGAGCGGCAATCTTTGGTGAGGTGGCCGTACCTCTTGCAGTTGTTGCAAAAGGGACCACAAGAACCCTCATGGTGACGGCTGCACTTGGGACAATATGGTTTGCTCCCAGTGTAACCCCGGATGATGTCAGTGGTGGTGTTGTAGGCTTTGATGGTGTCAGGTTTCTTGTTTTGTTGGTTGGAGGAGTTGTTGTGGTGGTCAGACCACTTGCGTTTGTTGTTTTGGGAGGATGAAGTGGGTGGTTCAGAATCTTGGCTCATAGACATCAGGTCTTGGGCCAATGAGATTGCACCGTCAATGGTGGTTGGTTTGGAAGAGATGACGTGTCCCCGAACAAAATCAGGGAGACCAAGGGCGTACTTCCTGATTTTATCAGGTTCAGTGCTTACCATAGCTGGGCGGAGGGCAGCTAGTTGTTGAAACCTGGTGGTATAACCATCGATGTCACCACCCTGAACCTTCAAATTCCAAAACTCCTCATCTAGCTTTTGGAGTTTGGCGATCGAGCAGTATTTGGCAGTGAGTTTGGCTTTCAAATCCTCCCAAGTGATTTGGTAGGCAATGTCAGCACCCACTGATTGGGTATATGAATTCCACCAAGAGTGGGCATCATCTTCAAGAGAGCAGGTGGCGAAGTTTACTTTGTCGTTCTCCGCGCATTTGCTGACACGGAAAACAGTTTCCATTTTCTCGAACCATCTAATCAGTCCGATGGCTCCTTCAGAACCCTTGAAACTGGAGGGTTTGCAGCTTTGAAAGTCCTTGTAAGAACAAGGTTTAGCAGTAGTGGTTTCAGCGGCATCGCTGTTTCTGGTGGAGTTTTGTGGGGTATTCCGAGCCAAGGCTTCAGTAACAGCCTGGGTTATAAGCGATGTAAGCTGAGCATCGGTGTATGGTCTTGACTTTGGCGGCATGATTCTTCAATAAAAGAAATGAAGATACATGAGATTTCGTAGGAAAGTTGTATTTGTTATAGATGTACGTGTATAAAAGCAGTAATACATGACATCAACATGGAAAAATGACAATTAATATGAGTTGAACAACAAGGAATATTTGATAGCTAATATGAGTTCAAAGGTTACATCCTACAGAGTTATTACAAAAGGTGTCGGGAATTGTTACATCCGACCGAATTTTAGAGTAGCGCGTAGATAGTTACTAGATTACAGGATAGAGTACAAGACAAAGACTACACTAGTCTTAACGTAGATTAATTTGTTCCATCATCGTGACAAGACGGTCCACAGTGTTTGCAAGTCTGCTAGCTTGACGGGCGTTATCTTCTGCTAGTGCTAGTCGTTGTGTTAGTCCACGGGCATACTCTTCTGCTTCATGTGAACGCTGTTCACATTCTTCCATCCTTTGACGCATGAGGGCATTTTCCACGCTTATCGCTATTACTTGGTTGCGAAGGACATCCATGTTGTTGTTTGTGGTTTCCAGGTCGTCGGAGACTTGTTCGATGCGTTCAAGGGATGTAAGTCTCCAGTTTTCGTTTGTTTCCTGCAACACGACATCCATGGTACGAAGTCGTTGCTCGTGTTGATTCACCCTAGCGGCTAAAGCCGGCAAGGTGGAGTGAGTGGGGTACGGGCCAGCTCGAGGCAACCTGGAGTTCCTCCTTGCTACCCTTGGGTTCTGCGACCCGGATTGAGAACGAGATGAATTTGATGGAATGTTTGCCATTTCTGAGACAAAGCGTTAGTAAGATTGAGGCCTATATTCATATAGCTCCTATATAATATAGCCTATTGAGTGTCTAGCATAAACATGTTTAAGTCTCGGTTCTCTCGAGGTCAGAGTCTTCTATTGTACCCTGTTCAGCCATAACTACTTTCAGGTCTTACATCATCTTTGCTTAATTGTACATAGTTGATCAGGCTATGTTAAATTAAACTCGTATGCTGTAATCACTGAACCAGTCATACTAAATAAGGAATACGGCCTAATGGTCATAGTCTAGGCTCACTAAATGCAACCTAGTTCACTATAACCTTAGGCTCTGATACCAATCTGTAACACACCCAAATTTGATGATTTGCGGAAGCTTGATTTGGGTATTACTAATCAATAACAAAGCACAAAGATAAATAGCAAACGACTCTATATGCGTCGTTTTAACAAAATATATTGATAGCTGAAATGTTTACAACGTTTAAAGCTTAACATAGCTCGAGTTTAAATCAAATGAGATTTCAGTACATAAGTACTTGTACAAAATATACTAATGCAAGAAAATCTCAATCTTCTGTATGCTGACTCGAGCTAAAATCCTGAAGCAGAAAAATCCTACTGCTTGGTACCTGCGATATATGCTAAAAGGTCAGCTAAAAGCTGGTGAGCTCACAGGTTTGAAATCAGTTAATATAGTGTGAACCGCAAGATTTAAATAATGAATTGCATCCAGCAATTAAATAATGAATTGCATCCAGCAATTAAATGATAGTCATCGTGTATACAGCCATGAGCACATAGTTGAGCTTAACTCGAGGGCCGGGTCCCCTATAGAGAATTCCGGGCGAGGTGCCTCCACGAATGCCTAATCAACATTCGTCTTCCCAAATATTAGTACGTCCGTTTACCCGGTTAGTGCTTGCTAACCCGGACGAGGTGGGTCAATCCTATATGGTACCATATACTAATATTCACGCTACAACGTATTAACAACTATGCTGACGGAGGACTTTAAAATGATTAGTTTCGAAAAACTCATGTAGTATATGAAAAGTTGGTACTTGCGTTCACATGTTAAAAGTTGAGCAGTATATCACACCCCTGAGTAAAACAGTAAAAGAGGGGCTATGAGACTCACCTGAGTCGTTGAGTTTATGAAAATGAACTGAGAATGATTAGCAGAGAATCGAAGTCCAAAGACTTGCAACCTGAGGGTGTCCACGACACGCGATGGTTATAAACATGATTGGGTATCTCAACAGATCACCCTTGTAGTTGTTCGTTCAACTATAATGTCCAAATCTCCACTATTTGGTTGATAAGTTTAAGTATTTGAAAAGTGTACGGCCCGTTGGTGACGGATTTGTAATAATAATCTCAATTATTATTATTTTGATTTCGTGGCGTCTTACTTGAAAAATGTGTTTTGATTGTGTTTTAGAAGCCGTTACGGAATCTAAGTACGGGGGTCCGGGGGCAGCGCCCCTGGTAGCGGGGTCCAAGGGGCGGCAGCCCCTGGCGGGGTCCAAGGGGCAGAGCCCCTGGCTGGGGTCGAGCTGCCAGGTCAGCTTGGAAAATTTTTATTTCTACTATATTGCTTTGACGAAAAACGCATCTGGAACCGAATTTGGGTAAAATCGAGTGATAAATTTTAGGTCTCGACACTTAGTAAAAATCTGAGTTTTCTGGTTTGTGCGACGTTGTGTGCGACGTCGCAGGTAGGATTGCGACGTTGAGCAAGACGTCGCTAAAGGCGACGTTTCGCAATTTAATGCGACGTAGGGTGCTGCGTCGCTAATGCGACGTAGGTGATTTCTGCGACGTAGGGGCTTGCGTCGCTAAGTGCGACGTGGCGAGGTATTGGCGACGTTAAGGCTGACGTCGCTATATGCGACGTCGCAATTTAATGCGACGTTGTGACTGACGTCGCACCATGCGACGTTACGAGGGGTTTTGCGACGTTGAAGCTGACGTCGCATAAATTCTGGGCCAACTGCGACGTAGCGATCTGTTGGCCGGAAAATGTGTCGAAAACGAGTTTTTCGGTTTCCGTTCGGTCCAAAACTTTTACCCAACCCGTATAGGGACATTATAAGTTGTTACAAACTACTAACAAGTGAAAACATTTAAAAACGAGAGATTTCGGGAATTGTCGGAAACTTACAAGGTGTCGGATTAAAAATCCGAAAAGATAGGATGATAGATCGTGAAGCGGTGGTCGTTTTTTTCCAAAAGAGTAGTATGATCCAAGGTTGTTTGATGTTGTTATTTTGCGATTTTTGATAGAATTTTTGGGTTTTGGTTGGTTGGTGGTTTTGAGAGAAAAGAGAGAAGAAAGAGAAAGAGTTGAGTGGAGAATGAGAAAAAAGAGAGGAGAGAGTTGGAGGTTATCCTCCAACTTTCAGCCTCCGCTCTCCGTGCGTTGTTCGTTTGCTCCGTCGTTTAAACGTTAATTAATCATTTTAAATATTAATTGGTACATTTTAAACACAAATTATTACGCGATATTTTATTTAATTATTTTACAAATAAGTTTACGTTTGAGTTATAAATGTAAGTTGGTTTATTTAGTTTGCGCGTTTTACATTTTAAATTGTGTAAGTTCTGTTTGTACGATACGAATGAATACGAAATATTATCATAATAATATTTTTGACATAAAAGCGTTATTTAATAAAATTGGTCACCAACGTCCGTATTAAATTGAATCGAAATACATTCGATTTAAGTTACGTACGATTTAACCAAATCGCATTTTTGTATATATTCAACAATATATATAATTCGATACATTAATTAGCCTAACACAGAACTAATTACATGTATTAACGTATGATTAGGCACTAATTACTAGTCCTAAATTGGCGGGTGTTACAATAACTATACGAGTTAATATGCATTATAAATGAATGCTATAATATTCATCATAATGATATAAGTTAATATTCATTATAAATGAATGTTAAAGACTCAATGAGATGTTAACATGCATTTATGATGAATATGAGTAATTATACAGTGATAACATATATAAGTTAATATTCATCATAATGAATGTTTAAGTTGTAATTTTGATTAACATATAATTCAAATGAGTGTTTACATTTTGAAAAATTTTATTTTGAGAATTTTTGTTCAAAACGTAAAATTACTATAAGTTTGTTTGATAATTGATGTATGTGATCGATTTTTTTTTTTTTGTATTTTGCTTTATATATATCTCAATTTTGTACTCAATTGAATATTTACCGGGTAAAATTTTTCCCTTTACCCAAAAAAATTTTGTACTCAATTGAATGAATTTGTGATTTCTTTATGGGATTTTATATTTTTCTTTATGAAATCTATTCTAAACTTACTTTTTGATTGAATCTAACAATTCTTCATCAATATTGCTCAACGAGTTGTGTATGAGTGTTTTTCAAATTATTTTTGCAATTTTCAAGCATTAATTTGATGAATTTTATATGAAAATCACGTTTTTTAGTTGTTTTCTGTTTCTTCATTTGCAATTGATTAACATGATTTCCAAATGAATGTTAACGTTGCTGAGGATTTTTTTTTTGAGTTATTTACAAGTTTGCCCCCGCGTTGACTTTTAAGTTGACCAGAATGTGTGGCTAAGAATAACTTTCCTCCTTCCCTCTAGATCTCCCTATATATATATATATATATATATATATATATATATATATATATATATATATATATATATATATATATCGGGGTCGAACGGGGGGATGATACTACCCAACCCCAGCCCGATAGAAATCCCCATTTATCGTCTCATACCCCGTCCCATCCCCGATGAGTCATCCTTAACCCGATCCAAAAATTGAGGGGTTTGGGGATCCCCATCGGGTTCGGTTCTTTTTGCCATCCCTACTTCCCATATATATATATATATAGATAAAGATAGATAGATAGATAGACACACACCACGTTAGAGATAATTGGGAGGGAGGAGGGAAGAGAGAACCTGTACGGGTAGTATCTTTGGTGCATCCCATCCAGCTGCGTCAAAAACTTGCACCTCTTGATTTTTTACAATTTCTAAATCACTCCATCCCAAATAACGCAGCATATTTTCATCCACAAGTGATAGGGGTTGTACTTTACGTATGCCTTCAATTTCTGTTAAGGACTCCGAAGATAGAAAGCTGATCTTTTTTTGTTTATTTATGTATGCACTCCAAATATTCATATCTAGAAATTCACTCACGTACGATTCGGAGGATACAAAAACATCTGGATGAAATGTTATTGTTTCTAGGACAGGGCACTTATTAGCATCCACAAATTCGATTTTACATGGAAGGCAGGATACAGACTTCAGTTCTTGACATCCTTCCAAACATAGAAATTGAAGCTCATTAAGGCTCGTAATACAATCAGGCAGATAAGTGATGGGATTCTTGCTTATATTTAACACCTTCAACTTCGATAGGCTGCTAAAATCCATGGGGAAGGATTCATTGAATAGATTGTTGTTTCTAAGAGATAAGCTTACTAGTGAGGATGGAAACACAAGCGAAATAGATTTTACACGTCTAAGTGCATATCCACAGCATTACATGAGGATGCTTGCGAGTTTATGTTGATATCATTTGCATTCAACACTTGAAGCGACTCCATATCCTTTATCTCTCTTGGGAATTCTTCAAGATTTACACAACCACCTATAGATAAAATTCTAACCTTTTTTAAGCTTTTAATGCTTCGTGGAAGCCTTTCGAGCTTATTGCAATAACTCAGATCAAGGAGAACTAGTTTATTGCATTGCCCGATGGATTCACCCACTTCAATCAATCTTGAACATCCTGCCAATATCAATCTCTCAAGTGCTGGGAGCCATGAAAAGTCCACCATCCTAACAATCTGGGAAGAACTGAGATTTAAAATCTTCAATGATGGAACCAACTGTTGGTTTGATTATAAATAGAAGAAAACATGTTAGTGTGAAAAATATAAATGAAAAAGAATCACAAAATATATAATCTCTGAAAATATCTTTTTACCATTGGGTTCTTCCAAAGTTGTTGTAGATTGCTATTAGACATGTCAAGAGCAACAATGTGGTCCATGCGTAAGTCCAAAGGTGTAACACCCTCAAATTTCGGGTTTGCGGAAGCGGTAGGGTCGGGTGTTACCAAATCAAATATCACAAGTACAAAGGTAAATAATGAACGACTCTAAATGAGACGTTTGAAAATACAGTTATTACATTGCCAAAATAATAGTTTTACAATGTTTGCGAGTTCGCAAAATGTGTCCCAATACATAAGTAGAAATACAAAAGTTATGCCAAGTAGTCCCAATTGTTTGAAAACATGCGACTCGAGCTAGCAAAATCTTGTAGCAATCTAATCCTGCTGGACACATGAGAACACATGCTAAAACAAGTCAGCTATAAAGCTGGTGAGTTCATAGGTACGTTAGTTGAAAACAATAGTATAAACCTTGTATGTTTAAAAAGTAGTTCAAAAACTACGATCTTGATTTGTATTGTTATAAAGTTGCAACATCAATGTGTATACGTCTAACGAGGTATCTAATACCTAAGTAACCGTGGTGTGTACCTAAGTACATAGAGAAAGCGGCAGTCCATGCCTAAATACCTATCAGGTATAAGTAAGTCTACAGACGTGAGGCACTACATGCCTAAGTACAAATCAAGTATGCGTATGACCACTTATATAATAACAAGTAATAATATTACTTATTCAATAGTAAGGTGTTAACGTGCCACTTGGCCTAGTGTGTTGCCTCCAGTAACGTATAAGTGTGGTCCCGCAATAAGTATTGATCCGAATACCGAGCCAACGATCCCGAGTGTAAGCTCGCCGATCCGTTGCTCCATTAACGACCTCAAGTGTAATCTTGTAGATCCGTTGATATGTGTGAATCTCGAGCGTAAGCCCGCAGATCCCGTGTTTGAGCCAACGATCTCGAGTGTAAGCTCGTCGATCCGTTGCTCCAGAAATGATCTCGAGTGTAATCTCGCAGATCCCGAGTTTTGTATCGCTTTACCACGATATCGTTTTGAATCACTGAATCATCTACCGTGATCTCGTTTTGAATCACTTTACCGTGATCTCGAACAACATTGCTCCCACGCAACGTAAGTAAATCAGAGTCGGCAGTACTACGACATGCCCGACTTAGTAAATGAGAGTCGGCAGTACTACGACATGCCCGACTTAGAGTAACCGTGTTTGTATCAGCGTATGTATATCAATATACACAAGTAAGTAGTAGGTAGCACCACGTGCTCGAGATAGTGTACAAGCATATGTATATATATAGGTCAAATCAACAAACACGTCTAATAGAGTATCATGCCGCGCATGAAAGTAGTTTAACGTATCTAAATATGTATATACAATACTTAGATATTAAGTATATCACCATAAGCCTAGGTATGACTAATCATCACCTAGTTGTTTTGTATTAGTATAAGGAATCTATACTAACGTACGTTACTAACGTATACTCCTAGCCTCATCCTAGCAAGTATATTGAGGATTCTGGTAAATGTTCAGTTAGGTACAAGTCCATTTGAGAAATCCTGGAGTGTATAGGCAGTCTTAGTTCCTATAAAGGAGAACTAACCCTATGCGAAGTCTAGTTGTTGTCCAATGTATGTTGAACTAACCAGTTCTAATGATATTGTCCCGCGACAATATGGCCAAAGTAAAATGATAACCTAAGCAAGTTATGTAAGGGTAGTCGTATTTCAACAACGAGGTTGTGAACAGTGGTAACCTATCCCGGTTAAGCTATGATATAGTCCTACGACAATATGGTGGGTGTAATTCCTAAGTATTACACATTTGTATTACGTAACAGTAATATAGTTAATTGTGAATTATAAAAGTTTATTATTATAATTCAAAAACAGTAATTGAGCATGTGTTTCACCCCGAAAACAGTAAAACAGTTGAAAGTGTGGGGCTATGAAACTCACATGTGAGTTGTCAGCGATCCTACGATACGTGTGTTGTCCGAATGGTAACCTCCTAGTGCCCTAGACACGTGAGGTTATATGAGTAAGATACTAATCGGTTTAACTAAACGTGTCGTGAAAGTAAACTTTGGTTGTTTAGTTTTAGAGTTGTGTACGGTCCGTTTGTGGCAGTTTGTAAAAATGATAATTCTCAATAAAATCATTATTAAAATCGTTTCGTTGTCTATTTTAAAAAAATATAATTTTTGTACGTAAGTCATCGTTGTAAAAAGTGTGGTTGTTGTTACGCGAAAGTCGAATCGTTGGGCAAAAACTCATTTCGCAGACCAAGTTAGTTCAGGTAGCTCGGCTCGGCTCGAAGCTCGACTCGGCTCGTATCTCGACTCGGCTCGCTACTCGGTTCGATTCGTAGCTCTACTCGACTCGCAATCTCAGCTCGGTTTGTTGTTCGGTTCGACTCGCAGCTAAGCTCGGTTTGCCGCTCGGTTCGACTCGTTTCTCGGCTCGGTTCGCTGCTCGGCTCGGCTCGTTCGACGAACTGCTGCGATTTTTGAAGTGGGTTTCGAGTTTTAAAACGTTTTTAACCGATTTCTTGGACATATTCTTGTTGTGTGGACTCAATAACATGTTAATAAACATAAATCAAGTGTTTTAAAGGTGTGAAATCGGGTGTTCTTACCAAATGTCGATTTCGAGCTCAAAATGGCGGATCAAGATGATGAAGATGAGGGTGGTGATGTCCGACTGTTGCTGGTCTCGTTGTTGTTGATGATTCCGAAAATGATGATGGTGGTGGTGGCGGATCCGTGAGGTAGAGAGGGAGAGAGTGAGAGATAGATGGAGGTGTGTTTGGTGAGAAAGAAAAGGAAGAAGAAAATGAGGTGGGGAGGAGGCCGGCCCATCCTTTTTGGTGGGTTTGGTTGTCCCCAATTCGCGGTATAAATGCCCGTGTTTGTTTGCCCGATCGTAAAAATAATTAAATTATTTTAAAATCATAATTTTGCTAATACGAAATCGTACATGTTTTTATTCGAAGTATTTTATAAAAATACTTTATTTGAGTTATAAAAATATAATTTTGTTTTGGATTTGTTTGACAGATACCTTTCGTATGGTTTCGTCGCCAAAATGTGTTTTAAACAAAACGAATTAGGTTCTGAAATAGTTTAATATTTTCCGTGTAAATAATGTTTATTTAAAATAATAACACATTATTTAAAGTAAGGCGTACCAAGTACGTGAAATGAAAGTTTTAAATCGGGCTCGAAAATTGACTTTTTGACCAGGTGTTACATTCTCCCCCTGTTAAGAAAATTTCGTCCCGAAATTTCGTGTGAAGTCGTGGTCGCGTGGGGTCTGGGGAGACATGTATGTACGAGAAGTTTGTCGAATAGATTGTAGACGTATCATGTCTATAACGGGTTCGAAAGTAGCCAATCCATGACCGTGTCGCGGTTTATCATCGTAGTCATACTACTGACTATTTTGTTTGTTCGAGTTGTAGTTATATTGTGGTTACAGGATAACCATTTACGCGGTAGTCCATCCTGGACTAGATTATCGTCACAAAGTAATTATGTAGAGGGTAGTCCTATCAGGAGTAAGTGATTGGTGAACGTTCGGTCGATGAGTCTGCTGAAAGCAAACTTTGAGTTTTACGTTGTCCTAGGCTAACCAGCCCTATGATGCACTCGGCATTAAGTAAATAGAAGTGTGATAGGGAATGAGGAGTACACATTTAGTGTAACTAAAATCGAAGGGTTATGTTTTCGAGGAAAGATGTACCTACATTATTGTTGAAGATTTGTTCAGTTCATTCAGAGCCGATCAGGTGAATTTTGCGTTTCCGTTTTGGGCAATCCTTCTTGTAATGACCGGGTTCTTTACATTTGAAGCATATCCTTTGAGAGTCAGGATTGGCAGGAACTCTGCAGTTCCGAATTACGTGTCCATATCGTTGGCATCTTTCGCAGGGTAAAC
This sequence comes from Helichrysum umbraculigerum, assembly GCA_949592205.1. Taxonomy (NCBI): domain Eukaryota; kingdom Viridiplantae; phylum Streptophyta; class Magnoliopsida; order Asterales; family Asteraceae; genus Helichrysum; species Helichrysum umbraculigerum. Next base: position 69,851,623 of record CATIUR010000002.1, read on the forward strand.
CACATGAGCCATCATGATGACGCTTACAGCCGTGACAAAATGGTTTATTCCCCGCATAGCCTCGCTTTTCCTTAGGTTCGGTGGAGTAGGACCTCAAAGGTTCAGGTTGATTTGTTGGGTTACGACTGGTGCTGGAATCTCCATTCCATGTTCCTTGGCTGTTTTCATTTGCAGGTGTTTTGCGTCGTTCCACTTGTGCCATGAATCTGTGGGCCATACGAATAGCCTCTTCAATAGTAGTGGGTTTAGAGGCAGTGACCATTCCCTCGATTAGCAACGGGAGTCCACCGATGTACCTCCTGATTCGTTGGCTCTCAGGGTTTACGATAGTTGGGCAAAGGTGTGCTAGTTGTTGGAAACGATTGGTGTATGTCTCGATGTCGTTGTCTTTTAAGGTGAGGTGCCAAAGTTCGTCCTCAAGTTTGTGGAGCACCTCGATGGGGCAATACTTGTCCCTCATGATTCGTTTCAGCTCCTCCCAAGGGAGTTGGTGAGCAGTATCGATTCCCACAGTTCGGGCGTGAAAATTCCACCAGGTAGAGGCATCATCCTGGAGGGTGTATGTGGCGTACAAGGCTTTGCAGTCGTCGGGGCAGTTGCAAACGTGGAAAATAGATTCCATTTTCTCGAACCATCGAATTAATCCGACAGCTCCTTCAGTACCAACGAAGTTTGGTGGTTCGCACCTCAGGAAATCCCTAAAAGTGCAAGGCTTTACTTGGTTCTGAGCAGCTAGAGTCGCAGTCACTGCTTGATTAATGATTTGATCGCGCTCAGCTAGAGTGAAAGTTTGTCGTTTAGGAGGCATGATTCTTGAACAAGAATGAAACTACAAAGTGTGAGATCTTTATTCAAAGATTTTGACTTTTATAGTTGTATACTCGGATGTAAAAGCGATAATTATCCTGAAACCACTTAGGGTATTCGTATGAAAGTCCTCGGACTTTGAAAATTTAATTATGTAGTCGTACTAACGACCTAGTTGTGCATTATCTGTAGTTCAACCAGAACTAATGGTATTGTCATAGTCTATTAGACTATAATGTAGTACTAAAGTACTATAGATGTAATCCCAATAAATTAGAGTGTATTCATCGAATGAGGCATCACATGCCTAAGTGGTCGTATATACATATATGGTGTACACATAACTATTCAAGTATATGTGCGTAATAAGAGTCAGGTGTGGCACCTCGTGCCCAATCAAGTAAGTGCATATGTATATATAATTCGTACATGTAACTATAACAAGTCTACATGTATATTGAAAGTAGCTCATCGAGCCTGGGTGTAGCACAGTGTGCCAAATTGTAGTGCCCGAAGCACAGTAATGTATTATGATTGTAGTACAAAAGTACCATGAAACGCAGCACCACATGCCGTAATGTATTGCCCGCGGCACCGTAATTGCAGTACCCATGTACCGTGAGTATGGCATCAACATGCCATGATTTGTAGTATCGACGTACTATGAGGATTGCACTAACGTGCCCAAACTGCGGTATCAACATACCGTGTGATTGCAGCACCACGTGCCGTGTGTTGTTTGATTGTAGCCCCAAGGCCAAAATGTGTTGAAGTTTGAATTTCCCAATTGTAGCACAAAGGCTAAAATGTAGGTGCTAGGGCACCACAGTATTGAATTGATTGATCTAAATGATCAAGTTGTGATTGAGATAATTAGTTTGTTGTGGACTTAGTCAACACTAATCCAATTGTGACCAGCACGGTCAAAGGTGAAAGATTCGTTTGTTTGTCTTAAATTTCGTGAATGTTTAGCATGTGCGGGTTTCCATTCCCATTGATAACGTTTGTACCTCCTTCCCGAGGTTTAGTGATATAGGTGATATTCTCCTACGCGTACATATGGAGAAAAGTGTCGAGTCGTGATAGCTAGGAAGACGGCGATGTGCCTCTTCGCGAGTAAATGATGGTACAGCGGAATTGAGTTGTATATACCCAGTATATATTTGATAAGTAGAAGTAGTATACATGTAAGGCCTATTAATATATACCTACAGTACATATAATACCCTAGGATGTCTAGCACAAAACAATCAGAGTCAACTAGTGCATTCCTAACTCAGTATAACTCCTTTCAGATCTTACATCATCTTTATTTAATTGTACATAGTTAGCTACGCTATGTTAAATTAAACTTGTATGATGTAGTTCCTGAACCAGTCATACCTAATGAGGAATACTGCCTAACGGTCATAGTCTAGGCCCACTAAATGCAACCTAGTTCACTATAACCTTAGGCTCTGATACCAATCTGTAACACCCTCAAATTTTGGGTTTGCGGAAGCGGTCGGGTCGGGTGTTACCAAATCAAATATCACAAGCACAAAGGTAAATAATGAACGACTCTAAATGAGACGTTTGAAAATACAGTTATTACATTGCCAAAATAATAGTTTTACAATGTTTGCGAGTTCGCAAAATGTGTCCCAATACATAAGTAGAAATACAAAAGTTATGCCAAGTAGTCCCAATTGTTTGAAAACATGCGACTCGAGCTAGCAAAATCTTGTAGCAATCTAATCCTGCTGGACACCTGAGAACACATGCTAAAACAAGTCAGCTATAAAGCTGGTGAGTTCATAGGTACGTTAGTTGAAAACAATAGTATAAACCTTGTATGTTTAAAAAGTAGTTCAAAAACTACGATCTTGATTTGTATTGTTATAAAGTTGCAACATCAATGTGTATACGTCTAACGAGGTATCTAATACCTAAGTAACCGTGGTGTGTACCTAAGTACATAGAGAAAGCGGCAGTCCATGCCTAAATACCTATCAGGTATAAGTAAGTCTACAGACGTGAGGCACTACATGCCTAAGTACAAATCAAGTATGCGTATGACCACTTATATAATAACAAGTAATAATATTACTTATTCAATAGTAAGGTGTTAACGTGCCACTTGGCCTAGTGTGTTGCCTCCAGTAACGTATAAGTGTGGTCCCGCAATAAGTATTGATCCGAATACCGAGCCAACGATCCCGAGTGTAAGCTCGCCGATCCGTTGCTCCATTAACGACCTCAAGTGTAATCTTGTAGATCCGTTGATATGTGTGAATCTCGAGCGTAAGCCCGCAGATCCCGTGTTTGAGCCAACGATCTCGAGTGTAAGCTCGTCGATCCGTTGCTCCAGAAATGATCTCGAGTGTAATCTCGCAGATCCCGAGTTTTGTATCGCTTTACCACGATATCGTTTTGAATCACTGAATCATCTACCGTGATCTCGTTTTGAATCACTTTACCGTGATCTCGAACAACATTGCTCCCACGCAACGTAAGTAAATCAGAGTCGGCAGTACTACGACATGCCCGACTTAGTAAATGAGAGTCGGCAGTACTACGACATGCCCGACTTAGAGTAACCGTGTTTGTATCAGCGTATGTATATCAATATACACAAGTAAGTAGTAGGTAGCACCACGTGCTCGAGATAGTGTACAAGCATATGTATATATATATAGGTCAAATCAACAAACACGTCTAATAGAGTATCATGCCGCGCATGAAAGTAGTTTAACGTATCTAAATATGTATATACAATACTTAGATATTAAGTATATCACCATAAGCCTAGGTATGACTAATCATCACCTAGTTGTTTTGTATTAGTATAAGGAATCTATACTAACGTACGTTACTAACGTATACTCCTAGCCTCATCCTAGCAAGTATATTGAGGATTCTGGTAAATGTTCAGTTAGGTACAAGTCCATTTGAGAAATCCTGGAGTGTATAGGCAGTCTTAGTTCCTATAAAGGAGAACTAACCCTATGCGAAGTCTAGTTGTTGTCCAATGTATGTTGAACTAACCAGTTCTAATGATATTGTCCCGCGACAATATGGCCAAAGTAAAATGATAACCTAAGCAAGTTATGTAAGGGTAGTCGTATTTCAACAACGAGGTTGTGAACAGTGGTAACCTATCCCGGTTAAGCTATGATATAGTCCTACGACAATATGGTGGGTGTAATTCCTAAGTATTACACATTTGTATTACGTAACAGTAATATAGTTAATTGTGAATTATAAAAGTTTATTATTATAATTCAAAAACAGTAATTGAGCATGTGTTTCACCCCGAAAACAGTAAAACAGTTGAAAGTGTGGGGCTATGAAACTCACATGTGAGTTGTCAGCGATCCTACGATACGTGTGTTGTCCGAATGGTAACCTCCTAGTGCCCTAGACACGTGAGGTTATATGAGTAAGATACTAATCGGTTTAACTAAACGTGTCGTGAAAGTAAACTTTGGTTGTTTAGTTTTAGAGTTGTGTACGGTCCGTTTGTGGCAGTTTGTAAAAATGATAATTCTCAATAAAATCATTATTAAAATCGTTTCGTTGTCTATTTTAAAAAAATATAATTTTTGTACGTAAGTCATCGTTGTAAAAAGTGTGGTTGTTGTTACGCGAAAGTCGAATCGTTGGGCAAAAACTCATTTCGCAGACCAAGTTAGTTCAGGTAGCTCGGCTCGGCTCGAAGCTCGACTCGGCTCGTATCTCGACTCGGCTCGCTACTCGGTTCGATTCGTAGCTCTACTCGACTCGCAATCTCAGCTCGGTTTGTTGTTCGGTTCGACTCGCAGCTAAGCTCGGTTTGCCGCTCGGTTCGACTCGTTTCTCGGCTCGGTTCGCTGCTCGGCTCGGCTCGTTCGACGAACTGCTGCGATTTTTGAAGTGGGTTTCGAGTTTTAAAACGTTTTTAACCGATTTCTTGGACATATTCTTGTTGTGTGGACTCAATAACATGTTAATAAACATAAATCAAGTGTTTTAAAGGTGTGAAATCGGGTGTTCTTACCAAATGTCGATTTCGAGCTCAAAATGGCGGATCAAGATGATGAAGATGAGGGTGGTGATGTCCGACTGTTGCTGGTCTCGTTGTTGTTGATGATTCCGAAAATGATGATGGTGGTGGTGGCGGATCCGTGAGGTAGAGAGGGAGAGAGTGAGAGATAGATGGAGGTGTGTTTGGTGAGAAAGAAAAGGAAGAAGAAAATGAGGTGGGGAGGAGGCCGGCCCATCCTTTTTGGTGGGTTTGGTTGTCCCCAATTCGCGGTATAAATGCCCGTGTTTGTTTGCCCGATCGTAAAAATAATTAAATTATTTTAAAATCATAATTTTGCTAATACGAAATCGTACATGTTTTTATTCGAAGTATTTTATAAAAATACTTTATTTGAGTTATAAAAATATAATTTTGTTTTGGATTTGTTTGACAGATACCTTTCGTATGGTTTCGTCGCCAAAATGTGTTTTAAACAAAACGAATTAGGTTCTGAAATAGTTTAATATTTTCCGTGTAAATAATGTTTATTTAAAATAATAACACATTATTTAAAGTAAGGCGTACCAAGTACGTGAAATGAAAGTTTTAAATCGGGCTCGAAAATTGACTTTTTGACCAGGTGTTACAAAAGGTATATAACTCAAACGGAATCCATGTAAAGACAACCATCTTAAACCATTAGGAAAGTGTTTATAGGACCCATGGAGTGGAACATAATTGAGTTCAAGTAACCTAAGTTTATCCATCTTAATAAGTGCATTTGTTTTTATGTCACGCTTGTTACTCTCCGTGGAACGCAATATGAAAATCCAAGCAAATAAGCTCCAAATCTTTGAGAAAAAAATGCAAACCCATTGAAGAAGATGATGTGCTCCAAATTTGTAAGAAAGATCATCTCCAAACTTTTTCTCCAGTGAACTATTTGTTCCATGTGATGTATCTTTTTCAATCATTTGCATGTCAAGGACAAGGCCTTGAATTTTTGAAGCACCCTAAGAAGAAATTCAACAAGTAGAGATTAGCATATATGTCTGCATATACAAATAATAAATGAACAATTAATAATATGCAAACAAATAGCATATATCCTCGAGTACCTTTTCTTGTTTCAAAACATTGTATGATTCCTCGTGATGCCATAATCGACTACGCTTCCATGGCTTCTCAGGTGATTCTAAATGTACTAAGTCTCTGCCAATATCTTGAAGGAGTTGATGCATCTTCAACTTATTTGTTCGTCCAACTGTGACAAAACATCTATTAATGAGCATTGAAAACCCAAGTTTTGTCCTGATACCACATTCCTTTAGCACTGTTTCAGTGAAATCCTTATCCTTTCCAACAAAAAAACAAGCGATGTGTTTGAATAATTCCTTGTCATTTTCAGATGGCAAAGAATCAAAGCTTATCTGAAGGACCTTCTGTATGGTAGGATTCACTTCTTTCTCCAACAGTTCTATGGTATCCTCCCAAACGTCTACATCTTTATTACATAGAGAGCTGCCCAAAACTGTAAGGGCCAATGGATATCCTCCACAATGTTTCACAACCTTTAATGACTCTTCTTTGTATCCATCCTTGGGATCAACACATCTAAAGGCATGCCAACTAAACAGCTGTAGGGATTCAAACTCATATAATCCTTTAAGCAAGTGTTTTTTGTGCTTGGGTAAAACATTCATGCTAAACAAACTACAATTTTCAGTCAAAGACCCATCTTTGGTTGTTATTATGATTTTGCTTCCCGGATAAAATCCTTTTGAACCAATCAACGCATCCAACTGCTTAGAACTATCTATGCCATCAAGAACAAGAAGCGTTCGATAACGTAGCAGTGCTTTCTCGATCTTAATGGTGCAGACATCAACATCACGTAATTTCAATAAGTTTCCCTTTTGAAGATCTTCAAGTAGATGCTTTTGTGGATCAAGCAATGAGCTATCTTGTAGCGTACATCTCCTTTCAATATCTTCAATAAAGCTGCTTCTTGCAAAATCACTGTAATGTAGTTGATAGATATATTTGGCCAGAGTTGTCTTTCCAATGCCAGCCATTCCCCGGATTGTTAGAATGTCAGCAGTGTGTGAGGAACCATCTTTCAGCCATGAAGTGATGATTTGAACCGACGAACTCATCCCAATTAGGTGCGGAATTTTACTCTGTAACTGAAGATCTAATCTACTGCTGGTATCCCTAACAATTTCTTCAATAAACTTTGTCTCTAGCCTGATCATAATTACAATGATAACATCAAACACCTTTCAGAAAATTACATACTACGTATTAATTAGCTAGCTAGATCTTATATGTTTTAATGGGTTAATAGTATACCTAATACTTTTACTAGTACGGAGTAATACCAGAAAATTAGCGAATTCAGAAATAAGAAACACGCATATAGGTTGCATGACAAGCTCTCCAATTGCTTGGACTCAAAGTACTATTTATTTTATTTATTTATCTTTTTTCTCAAAACACGAATTAATCAAACAGCTTACAAAAAAGATATTTGACAAAAGTATAGTAGCAGATAGTTCATTATTATATATTTTGGAATGTAACTAAATTATTTAAATACTCTCCTTTAGTCGGTTAAAATATTATTCTTTATATCATTGTTTCAAAAATCGTACTTTTAATTTTATTTTTATTTTATGAAATTAAGTAGCGTATTCCTAATTTTGTATTTTTGTAAGTAAAGCTTAATGCAATCCTAAATGTTAATTTTATAATACAACTATTTTCGCAATTTATAGAGTTCAGTGAAGTGATATATAGATCGAGATCTATAAAAAGTGATGGGTTATGAAATACAAGTAATAAAAGTCCCTTTTGGAAAGATGGAATTCAAAAAAAGGCCGTTGATTTGTTACCAAAATACCCTCACCTATTCTTTTCTTCTCTTTTCTACCATTTTATGTCCCCTTCTTTTATTTTCTTTTAATGATAAACTCGGGAACGGGCCCTAAAAGATAAAGCAGAACCCGTAACTGAAATGTTATACTGGTACATATTGAAATCTGTAAAACTGAGTTGTATGAGCTAATATATGGGAAAAGTCCCGCGAAATGCTACTAACTTTGGCCAAAAAGCTATTGTGTGTAACCAACTAACACATGAGTGTAAAAATGCAATCAAGTTTCAAAAATGGGTGTTTTAATGTAATTTGATGACGTGTCTCTCGTTGAAGGTGACACATGGCGTACGGATGTGCCACGTGGCTTCCGGAGAGTTTGACAACTCATTGACACGTCAGCAAATTCCATTAAAACACTCTTTTTGAAAGTTGGTTGCATTCTTACACCCATGTGTTAGTTGATCACACACAATAGCTTTTTGGCCAAAGTTAGTATCATTTCGATAGACTTATCCCCTAATATATTGGATGATATGTTTAAATAGGTTCAGTTTAATGAATTACTTACCTCTATATAGTTTTGAATTAAATGTATTGAAAAACATATGAATGGACAAGTATACATTAATAATAACAATAATAATAATAATAATTGAGAGTAGGCTTGTAGAAATATCAGGAAGAAAGTAATTACCAGCCATTTGCATTCATTCCTTTTAAATCAGCCACTTCTACAAGTGCCTTCTGCCACTGCTCAATCTTAAGAGCTCGTTTGGTCTTCATATTTAGATCTGTCTCTCCCTCCATCCTCTGTTTATGCTTATCCATTGCATCTCCAAAGCTGTCTTGTTGCTTCCTAACATCGGTGGGCTCAACATGATAGAAGATGGGGATCACAATATGTTTGGAGTTCCTACGTCGCTCAAGGATCAATACCAGTTCATCAAGGCACCATGTCGACGAAGCGTAATTCTTTGACAACACAACAATAGAAAGACTGGATGCTTTGATTGCGCTCTCTAGTTCTGGTTTAAGATCTTCCCCTGTCTGGATCTCTTCATCATCCAAAAAGGTGTTGATATTGGCATCCAGCAGAGCCTTGTGGAGATGATCAGTGAAACTATAACGAGTGCCAGCACCTCTGAAACTTAGGAAGACATCATAAATACGATCAGAACTCGAGGAAGATTCTTTTGAAATTTCGGTGAGAATAACCATGATGAACAATTACAAATGTATTAGTGATTTGTTAGTCGATGAGATTAGTAGAATTTATAATCAGTCATAAGAAAATGGGGTTAATTATTGAGATCTGCGCACATAAATACTCCATCCGTCCCAATTATATTGTCCCCAGACAAAAAGACACGCAGTTTAAGAAAATATAACTATCTCTCTCCTACTTTTTGATAAAATGACAATTTTACCCTCTACTTTTTACCTATTTGTTTGTCTTATATGTATACACTATGGGTAAAAAAGAACTTTATTTCCTTAAACTTTCTATTTATGGAAGTGGACAATTAATTTGGTACACCCCAAAATGGAAATAATGGACAAAAGAAATGGGACGGAGGGAGTATTAAATTTGCATCTCAATCAATAAAAAACACTACTTTCTTGACCCCCAAACTATTTGCAATATAATAGAAGAAAATGCAACTTCCTTGCTACGAATAAAATTATTTGTTTTCTACCTGCTATTGATTAATGATTCCTTGGTTAACCAATAAAGTAGCAAGTCTTCGTTACCAAGCCAAGAAAAATTTGTAGCAAAACAGTAGTAGAGATGAGTAGGATTTATAATCCATCATAATCAAGAAAATTAGAGGTGGCAATTTTAGACCCATTGGTTAATTTTGGGTCAATTTGGTTAATTTTTAGGAGGGGGTGTGTTTGCTGGGTCTCCTCCCCATTTTTTAGATGGGTCTAAATGGGTTTTTCAATATAACCTCTAATTATGTAACAATTAACTAACGGGTTTAGACGGGTCTAGCGGGTAATTTTTTTTTTTTTCACTTTTCACTCAAATAAAAAAAAAATTTTTTTGGTGAGCCCGATGACCCGACCCGACCCGAGACCCATTTGACCCGGATCCGTTTAGACCCATCCTTCTAAATGATCCATCTAGACCCGGACCCATTTAGACCCAAACCCATCTAGACCCGTGACCCGACCCGACCCATTCATTTTGCCACCTCTAAAGAAAATGGTCATTATTGGTTGGTGAGCTTTTACCAAAGTCGTTAATGAGATCGAGTTGCAATGAATTAAATTAAATTTACACATTATATTTTGTACTGTATCATTTTTCTACCTGCTGTAGAATGATTCCTTGTTTAATCAAAGCCCTAAGGACACGGTGTCGTTTCTAGTGGAATAAAATTAAAGAAATTACAAAGATCATCAAGTTTTATAACCAGGATCATTGAATGATGAAAAGATGCAGGACTAACCTGCATTGTTAGTTTCCATATTTATATTTAGAGAAACATACAACTTTTCTGGTTCTTCAATCTTCATCATCCAAACTTAAACCGTGTGTGCCTTCTATGCAGGAGATACGCGAGCTGGACATTCAAAGAGATAATTTATAATGCATTAATATATGTACTAATATACATATCAGTCGATGTTGGCGACTATCTGAAGAGAAATACAGAACATGTACGTTCTGATAATATAACTAAGAAGATAGCGTAGTATGCTATTAATTAGTTATTTTTATGGGTATTCAAGTAAGTATAGTTATACAAAAAGGTCCAATAACACACATAAGGTAATCCAAAAATGATTGCACTTTACAATCGTTGTTATAGATCTACACATGGCAACAATCAAAGAGGAAAATAATCAAGTACAGTGAGGAAACCTTCAAAAATCTTTACCTTCAAGAAATATCAAGTTATATATGGATGAAAACTAAACTACATGCCCAAAATAGTACTAACTACATATATCCATGATCGCTGGTGATTGTTAATGAAAAACACCTAATAAATACTTATATATTATTTATATTTGACTAAAAATAAGCATGCAAATATGCAATTAAACATAAATTTATGAAAAAGTGAATCGTAATTGTGAGAATCACCTCATTTCGCACCCAAACTATTTCTTTTAGACAGTATATCAAACAGTTGGAGGGCTTTTTTAAGATCAGCAATCCTGCACCAAGGGTGTAGATGTATGAACATCTGAATTATAGAAAAAAGTGTCACTAATTTCTGTAAAAACTTAACTTATTTAAAAGTTGAAATATGGACTCGAGTGCACGCTGTGACGCTTTTTTGTGTCTCTAATGTGTGTGTTATAGTCTAACCTAAATCACTTGGTCTGAGTCTGATGTTATGTTGCTGGACCGGAGTGACAATTTGTTGGTGTAACTAATAGATGTGTAACGTGTTCTTTGTGTGACATTAAAAGCAATACTCGTCAAAGAAATTGCTATAAAAATCAAACCAGATACGATAAGTTCATTAACTCAGGGTTCTCGAGTTAAAAAGCTTTTACTACTAATTTATTATTATTCTCCCGTTTGCAATTGCGTACATGAACTTATTTTGTTTAACGAAGAGCTAGTTCGAATGTATATATTTATTTTTAAGATGTAATTTCATTTTGATTGTGCCCATATGTAGTTCGTGACAACATTCACATATATTCATTTGAGTAAATTGCATGAATGGTCAATGTGATTTACACACATTCTTATCGTTAGTCCATGTGCTTTAGTTTGTTGCATAAATAGTCCAAAAACTCAAAAATTGTTGCACCCTTAGTCCCTTCTTGATCTAAAAGGACTAAAATACTCTTGGTGAAAGGGCTCAACAGATTTTTTTTCTCAGTGAGAGGAGTGTATCTTAGTCATATTAGGTAGAGCAGGAACGTACTGAGCGTGCAACAACTTTTGAGTTTTTAAAGTATTCATGCACCAAACAAAGCACAGCGACCTGTAAGAATCTGTGTAAACCACGTAGGCTACTCTTGCAATTTACTCTATTCATTATCCTAAAACAAAGTTTTATCGGATATATATATATAACCATAGGTGCAATATGAAGATCGGTGTCTGTTAGGATAATGACTGATAATCATACTTTGAACTTGATACATTTATTTTACCTTCAACAGCTGTTATGCTCACGGAAAACAAATAAATGTCAAGATGATGATACTTTTGGAACTTTACATAAAGAGTAAATCCAAATAGTCTCTCTAGTTTATACACATTCTCATTGTTGGTCCATATGCTTTTTTGTTGTATGGACAGTCCAAAAACTCAAAAGTTGTTGCATGTTTAGTCTATGTTCTCCCTAAAAAGACTAAAATACATTTGATGATACGCGCTTAGCAGTTCTATTTTGCTCGGTGACCCTAACAATCGCTGCCGCCACCATCATCACGAACACCAAACCTTAAATCGCCATTAATTTCGCCGGGTTCGTCGAATATAATACCAATTTAGGCGAAGTTTTTTGCCACATGTTCTCTCCTAGTATTCGGCGAAATGAATGTTGACCGGCGATTAAATCGTTTACCAGCGATTTTTTTTTTCCAGATGGTATGTTTTAATTGGTTCTAGTGTTTTTCACTTGGTTCGCCTACATTTTATTTCATTTAGGCGAAGTTTTTGACTAGAAATGTAAAAAACTTCTGACACAAACTTCTACCTATAAATGGAAGTGTTGATTGTCCACTACAGTAAAAATCCCTTATAGATATAGTGAAAAGTAAGTATTCGTTTGTTCTCTGGGGAATAATACACACAACACCGAATAAAAGCATAATCATTCGGTGCTGCGAGTGTTGGACAGTAATGAAAAGATGCAACTTTTCACAAACCATTGAGACTTTTCATGGTGTCTAACTACCATAAACATTTGGTAATCACCGGGGATGACAGACAAAATCAATACAATCTCTTTGTTGTATGCAGTTCGTGACAACATTTGAAACGTTCCGCAAAACTGAAAGCAGTGACTAACCGGATACCTTCATGTTTTAACTAAAAGGGATGGTGGAATTGAAGGTATCTATTAGCCACAACTTTAAACTTATAAGGGACTCCAATTTCTTATATGTTTCCGATGTGGGATAGATTGTTACAACATTCACATTTAGTAGTTATCCTAAAAGACTATCTTTAAAATAAATAAATAAAAAAAAAACAAAACAAAACAAAAAAAGACATAGCTAGGTGCTATTTTAAGACCATTGTTTGTTAATTAGGACATGACTGAACATCATAATTTGAACTTCCAACATTGATTTTACCTTCAACTAAGCTATTATGCTCACGAAAATGTCAAGTTGATTTGTTGGTGTTGTATATATTCATAACTGGTTGAATCTTTAGTTCTATACAAACGACATGCCAAAAAGGAAATAAAAATGGAACCAATTAACAAGTCCTAAATTATAAAATGATAATAATAATATAGAATAAATATGTCAGGTTGGAACTTCAGTTTTCAGCCACTACTTTGAACGTGATGTGGAATTCGTCTTAAGAAACTTTCCAATCAAATACTCCATCGCAATCAGGTGGGGGATTTTGCTTGGTTTATGTGGATTCAATCTGCTGCTGATCTCTTTAACAATTTCTTCAATAAGCGTCGTCTCTCGCCTGAACCAGTTACAACAAAAACAAGAAGATACCCACATGATTAATTACGTAAAGATTTCGAGCTCTTGCACTATAACATCCTTCTCATTTCATGAACTTCTTTTAAATAATTTCTTTGTATAGTATGGTTAAAAAGAAAGGTAGCGATAAGCTAGGAATCAAACCAAACAATATAAATAAATAAAAAATCTGCAACTACTGCATTTGGACTATTTTCATATATGAATTAATGATAATGTTGGTACAAAATGTAGTTAGGCATTTTCATGTAGAGTTTTGGGTAAAAATTGTAGTAGTAATCTATGAATTCTTAATATGGAATGTCATAATCAACGTGATTAAATAGATATTGATGCGGGCCCAAGTGTTATGGATCGGATCATTGTGTTTCTAGAGGCTCATGACCGTGTAACAAAAGGGGTTTCACAGAAAAGGTCATAACTTGGGCTACAGGGTTCCGTTACAGGCCCATTTTATGTTTTTTTTTTAGTTATGTTTGGGCTTTTGTTTTGGGCTTTATGTTCGGACCGTTATGTTTTTCCGGACATTTAAATTAAACAATTCAGTTTTGAGTTTTATGAAAATCGAATTTTCTCTAAAACTGTGTTGATCATTTGAGTTGAATTTTTACCTAACGTCGGTATTCTTTTAGAATCAAGAATTGTTAGACGGGATTTTTCCTGGGTATTCATAGAATCTAACAGGTTAAATTCGTACTTCTTAAATTATACACTACATCAGTTATTGTGTTTTTATCATCAACTAATGACCAATTTGGAATTTATATAAACATAAGCTAAGAGATTATTACCAATTGAACGAATCTAAGCATATGATTATAGAAATAATATTTACCGGCAGTTGACCGCCTCCCCTTTTATGTCAGCAACCTCTATAAGTGCTTTCTTCCATTGCTCTATCTTTTGAGCCATTTGATCCCTTTTCTTTGCATTTGGCTCAGTCTCCATCCTCTGTTTATGATTTGCCATTGCATCTCCGAAGCTGCTTTGTTGTTTCCTAATGTCAGTAGGATTGACGTTATAGAAAATGGGCAAAACAATATGGTTGGAGGTTCTACGTTGGTCCAAGATCATAACCAGTTCCTCAAGACACCATATAGAAGAAGCGTAATTCTTGGACAATACGATGATAGAAGCCCTTGATGACTTAACTGCACTTTCCAATCCCGGTTTCAAATCTTGTCCTGTTTGAATATCGGCATCATCTATAAATGTGCTAATGGAAGCCTCTAACAATGCTTTGTGGAGGTGATCGGTGAAATTATAACGAGTATCAATACCTCTAAAGCTCAAAAATACATCGTAATTAGAAGTTGATGAAGAGGAATATTGTAAAAACTTAGCTAGAGCAATCATGGTAGTATAAAAAGTTGAGGGTGAAATTAACAACTTTTTTGTTGAGAAAATTTATTAGATGAGTAGGGATATTTATAGATAAAAAGATCAAGTGATTACGGGTATTACAAAGGTAAAGTCTTCTTCCCTGTGCCAAAACTGAATGTTATATACTTACCAACGAGACATCTATCTATAAAGAATAACCCACTACTACTCAACTAATTTGAAGGTTGACCTGACATTGTTTTTAGTTAGTTGAATTGCTACGAAATTAACTTGTTACCTTTAATAGTACTAATAAAGATAGAGTTTTTTTTTTTCTGAAAAAGGAGTCGGTAATTCTCATTTTTGTGTTTTGGGGTATCAAATATTTGTAACTTTTTAAAATGAACAACTTATTTGAAAATTACGATTAAAGGATATCGGTACCAAATTAATTGACCGTTCTTTGCCGAAACATGAGTCAATAATTCTCGTTTTTCCAAAAGAAGCATTTCACCATTCTCCGATCTATGTCATATTAACCGATTCACCGACATTAGCGTGTTTTCGGGTATCAAATATTCCAAACTTTTTAGTCTTATACCCTTTAATCATAATTTTCAAATAAGTTGTTCATTTTAAAAAGTTAAGAATATTTGATACCCAAAAACACAAAAATGAGAATTATTGACTCCTTTTTCGGCAAAAAACCCAATAAAGATATTAACAAACGGAAACTTGTAGGTAACCTAAACTATCAATGAAATCTCAAGGCATAATGCGCAAAGAAACTTAAAAAGATATTTTGTCTACTACACATGGCAAATAGCCGACAAGACGACTAAATTTTAGCGTTAATCTGTGAAGGAGACACAAGATTGAATAATGACGTGAGATGAAATTAGTACAATGTCGGATAGAAATTAGCAGCAAAATGACTTGTCAAACAACTCATGTGACTTCAATTTTACTAACGGAATATTCTAAATTCTAAAAAAAATTAAAACACATACAAAGTTACACATACACACTAACATATGATATATGTCGGATCGGTTTCAAAACAATCAAAAAAGCAAATGAAAACCCTATAAAAATAAATTAAATTAGATATATATTTTCTTGTATATATATAATAATAAAGGCATGATTTGGGGTAGAGACTTAACCTTAGCGATGATTTTCAATGCCGGTGATACTTTTGACCGAGTAATTCATGTTGTTTTCCCTCATAGATTTAATTGAGATAACAGATATCAATCGATCATCTTTATAGGGTTTTGATTTGGGTGAATAGAAAAAATTTAGGTGCATTGGATGAGCGAAAAAGTGAGTGTAAATGAAAGTGGTAGGGTTTTAATTTGGGGATACTTAGGCGGGAAGGCCAAAAAAAGAAGAAAAGGGAGATTGAAAAAATTAATCTCAATTTTGATAGGGATTAAAAACTACCGTATGATGAAATGATGATAAAGTTGCACATTTATCTAGTTAGATAAATTGAAATTCATAGTAACATAATTATTCAATTTATTAGTAGAAAATAATTCATTATAACTACCTCTGTTCTAAAATAATTATTCAGTTTTGACTTTTTAAAATCTTTTTTTTCAACTTTGACTTTAAAAAGTTAAAACTGAATAATTATTTTGAAATTGAGGGAGTAATACTTTGAATACAATGTATATATAAAATTATTTATATCATTATATGTGGAGCTTAGATAAATGTACTTGCGAGTATTTCAAAATGTCTCGTTAATAACTTGATTCGAGTAAAACTTTAATGAGCTTTAGAGTAGAGCTTTAACATATTTTTGAAGCTCAGTTAGTAAACGATCCCGCACTTCTTTATATCGAGCTCGAATGGACTCCTCTATCTAATTGAGCATGATACTATTTTAACTTTACAATTATCCTTTTCTATGTGAAGAACTTTAAATTTTTTTTATATTATGTAGTTTAATTATAATTAAAAACATACATTTGTATGTTTTTGGCTGTTTTTTGCTTTACAAAATGACGTTTTTTTCAATTATATACATATAATAGTAAACTCTATACATACAGTAAATGTGTGTATAACTTCCATACACATAATATGTTCACGTACTATATGACATCATAAAATATGTACTCACTTTGTCCCGGTTAAATGTTCACTTTGACTTTGCAAACAGTTTTATGATTCTCTACTAACTACACTTTTTACCAATCAAATTGTATATCTACTCACTAAAATATTTTTCGACTAATTGTAACATGGAAGTGTACACTTATTTGGGACAACTTAAAAAATTAAGGTGGATACTTGAGATGGGATGGAGAAAGTAATTCTTAGAGTATAAATTCCTATGAATAGTATTAGATAATTGTTATAATATTTGCCTAACATAAAACTAATTTGACATTTTAAATGCTTTATTACACACATGTAAGAGATATTATAATTATAATCTTTCATATGTGATTCATCTGGACTTAATTGCATAGTTTTGGCATTAATATTCTTAATTATTTAAAATACTTATTAATTGGTGTCAGACATTTAATTGTCATTTTGAATGCATTATTATTAGACATGCCGTTGTTAATCGTTCCAAATACATAGGGTATGTTTGGCACAACTAGCTGGAGCTGGTAGCTTGTAGTTGGAGTTGGTAGCTTCTAGCTGGTAGCTTGTTGTTGGTAGCTGGTAGCTGGAGCTTGTAGCTAGAGCTTGTAGCTAGAGCTTTTGGTAATATTTGTGTTTGGCAGAGTAGCTGGAGCTTGTAGCTTATGAATGTAAAATGACATAAAAGGATAAATATATTAATTTTATAAGATGATATATAACTAGTTTATAGCCCGCAAATTTTGCGGGGCTCGTTTAAATTTCTCTTATTCATTTGATTGAATGAAAAAAGATACACATTTACTACATAATATGATAGTGTTACAAATTGTGGTTATGTCATACTTGACGTAATATGCGTAGTTAGTATGGTTTTTCTTTAACTTTTACAATAAAAATCTCATATTCACATAGCCGAAAAAATGTAGACCAGAGAAAATATCTACATGTTAAGGGTTTAATAGGTCACAGTGTCACACGACACACTAAATGTGTATTTTTGAAAGTTAGATACATACTATAAAGTATAGACGTGTTTTAACTTTTAAGTACAATACATACTATAGAGATTCATACAAAGTTAGATATATTTTCACATACTAAGCCTTATTCATAATTCTAAATTGAAATTTTTAAAATTTAATAAGAGAGAGCAAAAGTATACTTAAAGCTTGGAAATGATTTCATGTTAATAAGGCACTGAAATTCTACCGAAATGACATGTCATTGGACTAATAGGAAACATTTTGTACATGAATAAGAATAAGAATGGAATGAAATTGTTGTAACATTCAAAAGTCTAGGAAACTAATTGATTGAAGAAATCAATTAATGAAAATTATGAGTGGATTTTGAATTTGAATATTTGGTTAATCATGTATATCGATATATTAAATAAAGTTGATTTTGAATTTTGTATAGGTAAAAAATACCGACTAATACATGCAATAGAGATATTTTAAAGTTAGACACATAAAATGGAAGAATTATAAGTCGGTTATCAACTTTAGTCATTTTAAGATATTATCGTTGTGTTGCATAGGTAGAATCGTAGTGTGTGTGTGTATATATATATATATATATATATATATATATATATATATATATATATATATATGTAATTTTTACATAATGTCTGATATGTATGTAATATGGATTTGTAAATACTAAAGATTCATTTTCAATGCATTAAAATTTTAAGTCATTTGTTAATAAATATTAAATACAAATTTTTTTTAAATAAATAAATTGAATAATACTACTAATACTAAATATGGTAATTAATTAAGTCACATTTTCAAGGGTATTATTGTCTTTTATCTCTAATTCATTTTGCTATTTAGGTAGTCAACTTGAACAAATGAGATCAATGGTTATAATTAATTACTCCTATACATTTAATGGTCAAGATTAACCTTAAGTAATTTATTTTTAGAATGACTACCTAATTTATGTTTTCTTTTAAATATATAAAGAGATTACTTGGAGGGTATTTATGTAATTTTACTTTCCATAAGCTACAAGCTACTTCCATAAGCTACTTCAAGTAGCTTATGGTTTTAGAGCTTATAGAAACCATAAGCTACTTAAAACTTTGGTTGCCAAACGGAGTTTATGAAAACTATAAGTTACAAGCTACAAGCTCCCATAAGCTCTAAAAACGAGTGCGCCAAACACACCCATAGTCATTTGGTTCGGCTTATTATTTTTCGTTCTAAATGCGTAGTTATTTGGCACAGTTGTTTTTATAGTCATTTGGGTCAACTTATTGTTTCTCGTTCCAAATGCATAGTTATTTGGCACAACTGTATTTTTCCGTTCCAAATACTATATTATTTGGGTAGGCTCTTTATTTACCGTTCCAAATATGTACTTTTTTGGCACGACAATAAAAATTGTTCCAAATACACGTATTTGGCACACTTTTTTGACCTTGCCAAAAAAGTTCGTCCTAAAAAGTCATTTTTCTTGTAGTGATGGTCTCGTGAGGGTTTCCAGGGAACACACCCACAAAGTTCATAATTCTGCAAAAACAAATTAAAACATAATATATAAATATAAACACGGGTTGTCTTCCGATAAGCGCTTTTTATTATCGAGTCGTTAAGCTCGACTGTCATGTCATAAATCTTAAGTTGCCAAACCAAGATCAAGAGCAACATTCTCCTCTTGATTAATAATTGGCTTAGAATGATATATCTTCAATTGATGACCATTAATATTTTGTGAGTACAATAAGATGGACTAATTCCCTTAATATCAGTGATCTTCCATGTAATAGCTTGCTTGTGCTCTTTTAAAATTTGAATTAAGCTCTCCTTTTCTGCACTTGTTAGTGTAGCAGATATAAAAATTGGCAATTCAGATGTTCCTTGTAAATATGCGTACTCCAGATAAGATGGTAATTCTTTTAGCTCAAGTTGCGGTGGTTCTTCATAAGATGTTTTGATTTGAAAAACTTCAGCCCGTGAACAAGGAACACCATGGACAGAATAGGGTATTGATTCCTTGTTGACTATTTCAGCAACTGGTTGAGCAATAATTGCTTTATCATCTGTGTCAACCAATTCTTCTTCAAGTAACTTATCAAATTCTTCCAAATCCTTAGCTGAATCAAAGTTTTCAGTCCATTCTTCCATAATGTCTGTTTCTGCATCATCACTTATTAATAAATCTTGAAAAGATAGATTATCTATACAATCGAAAGAACTTAGATAGTAACATGTGTCATCTACATAATCAGGAAATTTCATAGAATCGTTAACATTAAAAATAACTTTCTCCTTTCTAACCCTCATGGTGATTTGTCTATTAAAAACATCAATTAAAGCGTGGGTAGTTGCTAAAAATGGTCTTCCTAATATAATAGAAACTCTAGGATCTTCTACCATATCTAATATGACAAAATCACATGGAAAGACAAATTTATCTACTTTAATCAAAACATTTTCAATCATGCCTTTAGGGTATTGTACCGATCTATCAGCTAGTTCAATACACATTCGTATAGGTTTTGGTTCTCCCAATCCTAAACGGGTGTATAAAGTATATGACATTAAAGAATTACTAGCTCCTAAATCCGCCAATGCATTACTAATAGGCATATTTCCAATTAAACAAGGTATAGTAATACTCCCTGGATCTTTGACTTTTGGTGGTAGTTTGTTCTGCATTATCGCCGAACATCTTGCATTCATCGTCACTTTAGTCACATCTGTAACACCCCCAAATTTAGTGATTTGCGGAAGCACGATTTTGGGTGTTACTAATCAATAACAAAGCACAAAGATATATAGTAAACGACTCTATATGCGTCGTTTTAACAAAATATATTAATATTGGAAATGTTTACAACATTTATAGCTTTACATAGCTCGAGTTTAAATAAAAAGAGATTTCAGTACATAAGTAATTGTACAAAATATACTAATGCAAGAAAATCTCAATCGTCTGTATGCTGACTCGAGCTAAAAGTCCTGAAGCCGAAGCAACCTACTGCTTGGTACCTGCGATACATGCTAAATGGGTCAGCTAAAGCTGGTGAGCTCACAGGTTTGAAATCAAGTAATATAGTATGAACCGCAAGATTTAATAATGATTGAATTGCATCCAGCAATTGATAATGAATATGTATACAGCCATGAGCACATAGTTGAGCTTAACTCGAGGGCCGGGTCCCCTATAGAGAATTCCGGGCGAGGTGCCTCCACGAATGCCTAATCAACATTCGTCTTCCCAAATATTAGTACGTCTATTTACCCGGTTAGTGCTTGCTAACCCGGACGAGGAGGGTCAATCCTATATGGTACCATATACTAATATTCACGCTACAACGTATTAACAACTATGCTGACGGAGGACTTTAAATGATTAGTTGGGAAAAACTCATGTAGTATAGGAAATGTTTGTACTTGCGTTCACATGTTAAAAAAAAAAAGAGCAATATATCACACCCCTGAGTAAAACAGTAAAAATAGGGGCTATGAGACTCACCTTAGTCTGAAAGCGTTTAAATAAACGTAAGTTGATTAGCCGAGTGATGAAGTCCAAAGACTTGTAACCTGAGGGTGTCCACGACACGCGATGGTTATAAACATGATAGGGTATCTCAAAAGATCACCCTTGTAGTTGTTACACAACTATATATATGTCCAAATTACTACGATTTGGTTGATTTGTTAAGTGTTTGAAAACGTGTACGGCCCGTTGGTGACGGATTTGTAATAATAATCTCAACTATTATTATTTTGATTTCGTGGCGTTTTACTTGAAAAATGAGTTTTGATGGTGTTTTAGAAGCCGTTACGGAATCTAAGTACGGGGGTCCGGGGGCAGCGCCCCTGGTAGCGGGGTCCAAGGGGCGGCAGCCCCTGGCGGGGTCCAAGGGGCAGAGCCCCTGGCTGGGGTCGAGCTGCCAGGTCAGCTTGGAAAATTTTTATTTCTACTATATTGCTTTGACGAAAAAAGCATATGGGATCTGAATTCGGGTAAAATCGAGTGATAAATTTCGAGTCTCGACACTTAGTAAAAATCTGAGTTTTCTGTGTTTTGCGACACAATATGCGACACAAAAGTTGATATGCGACACAAGGGTTGTGTCGCATAGGAATGCGACACAATGTCTATGCGACACAAGGGTTGTGTCGCATAGATGCGAGATGCTGATTCAACAGCGACATAGTGATTGTGTCGTATGAAAATACGACATAGAATACGACATAATGGTTGTGTCGCAAAACTTACGACACTAATTCTTTGGTACGACATAACATGCGAAATACGACATAACGTGCGACACAACGGGTAAAATACGACACAACATGCGACACAAGGCTTGTGTCGCATGGAAGAACATCAGCCCAGAAAGTCCGGCTGTCAAGAATTTTCCGGCCAAAAACCCATTTTAAACCCGTTTTTAAGCTATGAAATCGTGTTCTACACTTAATAATGGACATATACAAGTTATAATAACAACTACACGTGAAAAATACTAAGAATCGAGAGATTTCGGGATTTTGTCGGAAACTTACAAATTGCCGAAATGGAAATCCGGAAAGATAGAAATGTAGATCGTCGCGAGGTGGTCGTGAATCTCTAAAAATATGGACGATCCGAGTGCGTTTGAATGTGTTATTTTGTGATTTAGTGGATGGTGGTGGTTTTGAATAAAAGGGAGAAAAGAGAGTAAGAAAGAGAAAGAAAAGAAAGAAATGAGAGAAAAGAGAAAGGAGGTGGGAGGTTATCCTCCCATTTTCAGTCTCCGACTCGCGCTCCGTGCGGTGTTCGTTCGCTCCGTCGTTCAAACGTTAAATGAATTTTATACGTTTAAATATAGTTTTAAGATACGGAAAATTACTAGATATTTTAGTTGAATTATTTAAGTTCCGAAAATTTTAAAATGTAACTTAGTTTGTTTGCGCGTTTTATATTTTTAAATACTATAAGTTTTGTTTGTATGATCCGAAGTGAATATGAAATATTATAATAATAATATTTTTGATATAATAGTGTTATTAAATAATGTTGCGTTATTAAATAAAATTGGTCACCAACGTCCGTATTTATGGAACCGAAATACATTCGATTTAAATTGCGTACGATTTAATCAATCGCATTTTCGTATATATTCAACAATATATATAATTTGATACATTAATTAGCCTAACACATAACTAATTACATGTATTAACAGAGAATTAGCCACTAATTACTAGTCCTAATTTGGCGGTTGTTACATTCTCCCCCTGTTAGAAGAATTTCGTCCCGAAATTTAACTCGAGGTCGCGTTTGATGTAGAATCGGAGAATAGCTGAGGATATTTGAGTCGTATTTAGTCTTCCCGTTCCCAGATGAATTCCGGACCGCGCCGCGAATTCCACCTGACTTTGACGATGGGAATACGACTTTGTTTTAGTTGTTTGACCTCACGGTCCATGATTTCAGCGGGTTCCTCAACGAAATGAAGTTTGTCGTCAACACGAATTTCATCGAGTGGAATAATCAGTGTCTCATCAGACAGACATTTCTTCAAGTTAGAAATGTGAAAAGTAGGGTGCACGCTGCTGAGTTCGGATGGCAGCTGCAATCGATAAGCTACGGGGCCAATCCGTTCGAGGATCTCAAAAGGCCCGATGTATCTGGGATTTAACTTCCCGCGTTTGCCAAAACGGATGACGCCTTTCCAAGGCGATACTTTTAAGAGTACTCGATCCCCAATTTGGAACTCGAGTGGTTTGCGTCTCACGTCAGCATAACTTTTTCTAAGACTTGCTTTGGTCAAATATGGTCTTTTAAATCAATATAAATGTTGCAATAAAAGACATATAAAATGTAAGGATTATTAGTATATAAATATAGATTATTTGATGTTATCATTAGTAGATCCCCTTAAAAAGAAAAAAATAGTCATACTTTAGAATGCAATAAAGTGGATTAGTTGTTTTTTTTTTCAGCGAGTTTCCCCGTTAAAAATTGTATGTGCTATGGTTTAACTCAAGACTAATAGAAAGGCTGTGTATGCTAAGAGCATGTGATTCGTTGCAATTTTATGCTCGTTCGTTAATTGTTGATGTTTAATGTTTAGGTGCTGTTTGTTTTTTAAGAGATTTTTGTCTAAAATCTGAAAATCACGTCTGAATATTCAGAGGTGGCCCTGAAATCTGAAACTGAATCATTTAACACTGTTTGTTTTTTTAATCTGAATAAAAATCTGAATGCCTGTAAATATTTATTTTTCTCCACTTAAATGTTTTCTGATTAGTTGAAATTGAAATCAAACAATTATTTTAGAAATTACAAAAAAGTTAGATAATTAAATTTAAATGGAGGGAATTTTATTTTCATTATCATTAATCTTGTTAAAAGGGAAAAAAAATTTATAAAAATGAATGTGTAACATCCCCAAATCGAGCCTAGAAGAAAAAGGTATTTTCTTTAAACTATTTACGCGATTTATAATTTTACCTGTGTTTGATTTTAAATTTAATAGGTAAATGAGCCTCAGGAAATATTGTGACTATTAAAATGTTAGCTGTTTTAGATAACTTTAGGTAACGGTAAAATAAAATAATTTTCTCGCATTTGAAATTGAGGTTCCAGACAATAGGTCAAAAGGGGTATAATATTTACACTGAAAAATAAGGATGAGTCGGTTTAATAAAGTAGGTACCGACCTAAGTTTTATCCTATTTCTTTGTTCTTCATTGTTGTATCAAATCCTCTCAAACATTCACACACATAGTTAGTGATTAATTCATCAAGTTAAATCAAGATTGAAGATTGAAGTCTTAATATCATCATCATCATCTTGATAATCATCTTCTTGTTCATTATCATGTAAGTAAGTTCTTGTTTAACCTAAATGAATGAATTAGGTTATATGTGAATTTAGTTGAATTAGATGGATTTGATGCTTGAATACTTGTTGTATGATACTATAAGATAATATTGGAAGTTTGTGTAACCTCTGGAATAACTCAAATCTGAGTTTGATGATGATATTGTGGTAAAAATGGAGTTAGGGTTCGTGCAGGTTGGTGCAGGTGATTTTGGGCATGCGAACGCGATCCCACCACCTTGAGCTGGATCGCGTTACATAGTTATAAACTGAAATTTTTCGCATTTTCTTGTGAACGCGATCCTGACCCATTAACCGGATCGCGTTGCTCAGTAGTTTTCGGTAACAGAAAATTTTGTGAAGGGGAACGCGATCCCGAACCTCTGACCCGGATCGCGTTTGTCTTTGTTATTTTGACAAATTTGATGTTTTGTGAAATTGTTAGAATTCAATACTTAAATCATTTATCCATTGATATTTCTTGATTATTGATGTAAGTATTTAAGTATAGATATAATTTGAATTATGAAACAAGTTATTAACTTGTGTTTTGATTGTGTTTACAGAGGCACCGAAGACTCAATAAAATAAGATCTTTGAGTTTGGAGACTGAAACGAGACAGGTGAGTGGACTGGTTCTCACAGTTTAATTTTGGTGTTAACAGTTAGTTACATCAATTTTAAGTTGATAGTATTGATTGAATTATTGATAAGTTGATGATAGAATGATTGATCGTACTAGTTGATTTATAGATTGATTGATTTCTAGTGAATGATTCCATGATAGGTTGGAATGATAGAGGTCAATTATGTTGGGTTTAGTCGCTATAGGTTAATCTTTATGGGTTGGATGAACATTCGTTGTGAATTAGTCCATATTGATTAAAGATAGCATTAAACTATCGGTAAAATCTCTGTATTGGCCTGCAGTTGATTATTAAGTGTTCTTGGAGTGCCACCGCGGACTGAGGGTATCTCAAGAACCACCGATCCTCTGTTTTGATTGTTTATTTTAGTTGATTGTTGTGATTGATTGTTATGCTAAGTTAGATTGTAAGACTTAGTGTACTCACTTAGCTTCGTGCTAATTCCCCACCATAATCTTGCAGGTTAACTTTTGAGATTTTTGGACATGTGATGATGGCTTGAAGAAGTGTTTGACAGCTGGAACTCTGATCGTTTTGATAATACCATGTTTTGTTAAATAACACCCAGTCGATAATTATCGTTTGTAACTATATCTAAATTTTAGAACATATGTAATGTTTTAGTTGGTGAAATCGTGACATCTATGTATATATTATATATGGGATTTGCGCTTCCGAATTAAAAAAAAAATGTCTTAAATCATGGGGTGTTATAAGTTGGTATCAGAGCGTAAGTTTAGGTGAATTGAATATTTAAAGTGTTCAATCCTAAACTTAGTCATGTTGGTCAAACATTTCTTGTGGTGGGGATTAGTTATGATAG
Organism: Helichrysum umbraculigerum; assembly: GCA_949592205.1. Taxonomy (NCBI): domain Eukaryota; kingdom Viridiplantae; phylum Streptophyta; class Magnoliopsida; order Asterales; family Asteraceae; genus Helichrysum; species Helichrysum umbraculigerum. The sequence goes on from CATIUR010000002.1 coordinate 69,877,681, forward strand.
TTGATTTGGTTAGTTGCTAGTACTAACAATTAACGAATGTTGAGATGTGATGTGATGACAGGTATGGCGGATAATGAGCCACCTTCCCATACTCTCAATAATACTACGCGAACCGATGCACCACCAGAGAACCAGGGTCATAATGGTACATCTAATTTAGCCGGTGGAGAAACTGAAACTGATCAGGAGTATATTATGAGATTGGAGAATAGAGTGTTGGAACTTCAGAGAGAACGAGCTGGATCTTCTCAACATCCAGTTTCTACTCGTCCCCACATTGTGACTAATGTACCACCTATTGTATCTTCTACACGGATTCCGGTATCTAATCCTTTTATTTCACAACAGCAGCAACAGGGTTATACTTATCAGGCCTCGGGTCCTTTTCCTTCGTCTGGTTATACTACTTATCAAATACCTATTCCACCTTTTCAACAGTTGAAGAAAGGTTGTTCTCTTAAAACCTTTATGTCTTGCAATCCTTCAACTTATTCTGGAAGTACCGATCCTACGGTCACTCTTGACTGGCTTCGAGATGTAGAGAGAAAACTAAATGTATGTCATTGTGAGGAGGAGGATAAGGTACCTTATGCGGTTCAATTATTAAAGGGTCAAGCCATGTCATGGTGGGATTCAATTACTGCACCATTATCTCCACAACAGTTGAATGATATAAGATGGTCAGATTTTCATGCTGAGATTTGCAAGCAATTTTGCTCGGAGTATAATCTTTCCAGGATTAGGCAAGAGTTTCTTGACTTACAAAAGACTGATCAAATGACGATTGATGAATTAATTAAGCAGTTTTCAGATAAATTGCGGTTTGTGCAACAGTGGGTTCCAACTGACCGGACCAAAATTGATCACTTTGTGAAAACATTACCTCCTGATTACCGTACCACAGTGAGACTAGCAGGTTCACTTCCTCAAGCTTATGATTTAGCTCGTTCGGTTGATGGGGATATTATGGCTAAAAGAGTGTTGAATAAAGAAAAGTATTCACAGAAAAACAAAGGAGATTCTTCGAGTAAACAGAAAGGACAAGGTAGTCAACAAAACAGGAGATCGAATCCTGGTATTCCAACGGATAGTAACTATTGTAATAGATGTCGAGCTAGACATAATGGTCCTTGTACTCCCCAGACATCTAGATGTGTTAAGTGTGGAATTTTTGGTCATGCTGCAAAGGATTGTACCTACCCAAATAGCGTGTGTTGGAATTGCCATAAAGAAGGGCATCGTGCAGGGGATTGTCCTGAGGCGAAGAGACAGAGTATGGGTACGGGTAAAGGTTCGCCATCATCTGGTCAAAAGAGGAAAAATCCACCAGTAGCTGCTAGCCGAGCTTTCCGAATGACAGTTGATGATGCTGTCGCCACTGAAGATGTCATCACTGGTACATTTCTCATAAATTCTATACCAGCTCGTGTATTGTTTGATTCTGGTGCCAATTGTTCGTTTATATCTGTGAACTTTTGTGATAGACTGAAATTGATCCCCTCTTTGATTGTTAAACCTTTAGAAGTTGAAATTGCTGACGGTAAATTAGTTCCTGTTACCACATCGGTAGCTGGAGCTAGTATACTTATTGAGGGTCATAATTTCTTAGTCTCCTTTTTGTTAATGCCAATTCCTAGTTTCGATGTAGTTATTGGTATGGATTGGTTAAGTTTGAATAAGGCCAACATTGATTGTCATAAAAAGATTATAAGAATTCCGATTTCTGATGGGTCATACGTCATGGCTCGAGGAGAACGAGTAAAGGGTAGTCTACCATTGATTTCCTTGTTGAAAGCTAGGAAATCTCTATCTAAGGGATGTGATTCTTATTTGGCATATGTGATAGATAGCAAGTTAGAAAAGAAATCTTTGACAAATTTTCCGGTGGTTTCTGAATACCCGGAAGTTTTTCCGGATGAATTGCCTGGTTTACCCCCTGTAAGAGATGTAGAATTTCAGATTGATTTGATTCCTGGTTCGACTCCTGTAGCTAAGTCTCCTTATAGATTAGCTCCTTCTGAAATCCGTGAGATGATGGGTCAAATTCAGGAACTGTTAGATAAAGGGTTTATTCGACCGAGTTCTTCCCCGTGGGGTGCTCCGGTATTGTTTGTTAAGAAAAAGGATGGTACTCTTCGAATGTGTATTGATTATAGAGAGCTCAATAAAAGAACAGTGAAAAACAAATATCCATTGCCCAGAATTGATGAGTTATTTGATCAGTTACAGGGATCATCCTATTTTTCTAAGATCGATTTGAGATCCGGTTATCATCAGGTACGAGTTCGCGAGGAAGATGTTCCTAAGACTGCTTTTCGTACCCGTTATGGTCATTACGAGTTTTTAGTTATGCCTTTTGGATTGACTAATGCTCCTGCTATTTTTATGGACTTAATGAATCGTGTATGTCGACCTTTCTAGACAAGTTTGTGATTGTATTTATTGACGATATCTTGATTTATTCTAAGTCTGAGGCTGAACATGAACATCATTTAAGATTGATTCTTGAGATGTTGAAAAGAGAGCATCTTTTTGCAAAATTTTCCAAGTGTGAATTTTGGCTTCGAGAGGTACAGTTTCTTGGTCATATTATTTGTAAAGATGGAGTCAAAGTGGATCCTTCTAAAGTGGAAGCCGTTATGAATTGGAATGCTCCTAAAACTCCTTCTGAGATTAAAAGTTTCCTAGGTTTAGCGGGTTATTATCGAAAATTTATCAAGGATTTCTCCAAAATTGCTGGCCCGTTAACCAAGCTAACTAGGAAGGATATTAAATTTCAGTGGGGAGATCAACAAGAAACATCTTTTCAGACTCTTAAACAGTTGTTATGTCAGGCGCCAGTGTTAGCATTACCTGATGGTTCCGAGGGTTTTGTGGTTTATTGTGATGCTTCTCATGCTGGTTTGGGTGCTGTCTTAATGCAACATGATCGTGTTATTGCTTACGCTTCTCGCCAGCTTAAAACTCACGAAAGAAATTACCCCACACATGATTTAGAGCTTGCAGCTGTGGTATTTGCGTTGAAAATCTGGAGACACTATTTGTACGGAACTAAATGTGTCGTATGCACGGATCATAAAAGCCTCCAGTACATGTTTTCTCAGAAAGAACTCAATATGAGACAGCGCCGATGGTTGGAGTTGATTAAGGATTATGACTGTGAAATCCGATATCACCCGGGTAAAGCTAATGTGGTTGCCGATGCTTTAAGCCGAAATGTACCTTCCGATCGAATTTATTTTATGCGTTTAGAAATATCCTCTGATTTGATTTCTCAGTTGAAAGCTGCACAGTTAGAAGCATTGATGGATCAAAATTTAAAATCTGAGATTTTGTTGAAACGGAAAGATTTATTAATAGATGATTCTCGAGGATTGAAAACCTTCCAGTCTCGGGTTTGGGTTCCATTGATTGGGGGACTTCGGGAATTGATATTGTCAGAAGCACACAAGTCGAGGTTATCTGTTCATCCAGGGAGTACGAAAATGTACAATGATTTGAAACCATTGTATTGGTGGCCAACTATGAAAACCGATGTTGCTCGAATGGTGGAGACTTGTCATATATGTTCCCAGGTTAAAGCAGAACATCAGAAGCCCTATGGTTCATTGAAACAGTTAGATATTCCGGAATGGAAATGGGAGCACATTACTATGGATTTCGTTACCAAGTTTCCCCGCACTCATAAAGGTAATGATATGATATGGTGATAGTTGATAGATTAACCAAGAGTGCACATTTTCTAGCCACCAGTGAGACGGCATCATTGACTCGACTTGCTCAATTGTACATTCATGAGATTGTTGTTAGACATGGTATTCCTTTATCCATTGTTTCTGATAGAGATTCTAGATTTGTTTCTGGTTTTTGGCAGAGTTTGCAACGTGAATTAGGTACCAGAGTTAATCTTAGCACAGCGTATCATCCTCAGACAGACGGGCAGTCAGAACGTACTATTCAGACACTCGAGGATATGTTGAGAGCTTGTGTACTTGAGTATGGCGGTTCTTGGGATTCACACTTACCATTGATAGAGTTTGCTTATAATAATTCTTATCATTCTAGCATTGGTATGCCGCCGTATGAGATGTTGTATGGACGCCATTGTCGAACACCTACATGTTGGTTAGAAGCGGGAGAAAAACAGTTTACGGGCCCCGATATAGTTCAGATTACAGCTGACAAAGTTAAGATTGCTCGTGAGAAACTGAAAGCGGCACGTGATAGACAGAAACAGTATGCTGACCCACGTAGGCGACCTGTTGTATTTGTTGAAGGTGAATTAGTTTATTTAAAAGTTTCACCGTGGAAGGGTGTTATTAGATTTGGTAAACGGGGTAAGTTAGCTCCCCGATATATTGGCCCATTTAGAATCCGTCAGGTGATTAATGATCAATCGGTTTCTTTAGATCTTCCGCCCGAATTAGCCGGTATTCATGATACTTTTAATGTTTGCTATTTAAGAAAATGCAATGTGGAGGATCAATCCCAAATCCTTCCCTTGCAAGATCTTCGTGTTGACTCAAGTAAGAAATTGGTTGAGGAACCTGTCGAGCTTTTAGATAGAAAAGTAACTAAATTACGTAGAAAAGAAATTCGAATGGTTTTGGTTAAGTGGAAACATAGTTTAGGTGCGGATCTCACTTGGGAAACGGAGGAGAGTATGCGGGTTAGATACCCTAGTTTATTTGTGTATAGTTCGATTTCGGGACGAAATCTTTCTAAGGAGGGGTGATTTGTAACATCCCCAAATCGAGCCTAGAAGAAAAAGGTATTTTCTTTAAACTATTTACGCGATTTATAATTTTACCTGTGTTTGATTTTAAATTTAATAGGTAAATGAGCCTCATGAAATATTGTGACTATTAAAATGTTAGCTGTTTTAGATAACTTTAGGTAACGGTAAAATAAAATAATTTTCTCGCATTTGAAATTGAGGTTCCAGACAATAGGTCAAAAGGGGTATAATATTTACACTGAAAAATAAGGATGAGTCGGTTTAATAAAGTAGGTACCGACCTAAGTTTTATCCTATTTCTTTGTTCTTCATTGTTGTATCAAATCCTCTCAAACATTCACACACATAGTTAGTGATTAATTCATCAAGTTAAATCAAGATTGAAGATTGAAGTCTTAATATCATCATCATCATCTTGATAATCATCTTCTTGTTCATTATCATGTAAGTAAGTTCTTGTTTAACCTAAATGAATGAATTAGGTTATATGTGAATTTAGTTGAATTAGATGGATTTGATGCTTGAATACTTGTTGTATGATACTATAAGATAATATTGGAAGTTTGTGTAACCTCTGGAATAACTCAAATCTGAGTTTGATGATGATATTGTGGTAAAAATGGAGTTAGGGTTCGTGCAGGTTGGTGCAGGTGATTTTGGGCATGCGAACGCGATCCCACCACCTTGAGCTGGATCGCGTTACATAGTTATAAACTGAAATTTTTCGCATTTTCTTGTGAACGCGATCCTGACCCATTAACCGGATCGCGTTGCTCAGTAGTTTTCGGTAACAGAAAATTTTGTGAAGGGGAACGCGATCCCGAACCTCTGACCCGGATCGCGTTTGTCTTTGTTATTTTGACAAATTTGATGTTTTGTGAAATTGTTAGAATTCAATACTTAAATCATTTATCCATTGATATTTCTTGATTATTGATGTAAGTATTTAAGTATAGATATAATTTGAATTATGAAACAAGTTATTAACTTGTGTTTTGATTGTGTTTACAGAGGCACCGAAGACTCAATAAAATAAGATCTTTGAGTTTGGAGACTGAAACGAGACAGGTGAGTGGACTGGTTCTCACAGTTTAATTTTGGTGTTAACAGTTAGTTACATCAATTTTAAGTTGATAGTATTGATTGAATTATTGATAAGTTGATGATAGAATGATTGATCGTACTAGTTGATTTATAGATTGATTGATTTCTAGTGAATGATTCCATGATAGGTTGGAATGATAGAGGTCAATTATGTTGGGTTTAGTCGCTATAGGTTAATCTTTATGGGTTGGATGAACATTCGTTGTGAATTAGTCCATATTGATTAAAGATATCATTAAACTATCGGTAAAATCTCTGTATTGGCCTGCAGTTGATTATTAAGTGTTCTTGGAGTGCCACCGCGGACTGAGGGTATCTCAAGAACCACCGATCCTCTGTTTTGATTGTTTATTTTAGTTGATTGTTGTGATTGATTGTTATGCTAAGTTAGATTGTAAGACTTAGTGTACTCACTTAGCTTCGTGCTAATTCCCCACCATAATCTTGAAGGTTAACTTTTGAGATTTTTGGACATGTGATGATGGCTTGAAGAAGTGTTTGACAGCTGGAACTCTGATCGTTTTGATAATACCATGTTTTGTTAAATAACACCCAGTCGATAATTATCGTTTGTAACTATATCTAAATTTTAGAACATATGTAATGTTTTAGTTGGTGAAATCGTGACATCTATGTATATATTATATATGGGATTTGCGCTTCCGAATTAAAAAAAAAATGTCTTAAATCATGGGGTGTTATAAGTTTGCAGCTCAATTGGTGATACTAAGTGGTAAGACTTAGTATTAAAGGGATTCAAGTTCGAATCCAACAACCTACCTGGGAGGTGAATTCCTCAGGTGATGTGGTTGGGGTGTATTGGGCTGCAGACCTGACATTGCTCCTCAGGCCCAGCTGTGGACCGCGTGAGCCCAGTGGGCTCAGGGGGAGGGTGTTACAGAATGGTCCTAAATAATGCCTTTTAATATTTATAAAATAAATAATTGAGCCTTTTTTAGTTTTCATCTACGATACATTCATCGGAAGAGGCAACCCTTATTTTCTGTTTCCACCTTCTCGTTTCACTTTATTAAAAAAAGTAGAAATTCATGAAAAATAGCCCATATATCTACTTTAAAGATGTAACATCCAATCATCCTCCTTTAGAATTAAACTAGGTGAGATCTCGCGACAACGCGGGGCTTCGACATTTGATTTTATAAATTGTGTAATTAAAAATTTAAGTCAAATGAAATTATACAATGAATTTGAATTTTATATAATATAATCACCAACTAATAACATCTAGCATATACTCCATCGGTTTGGTACGGTTCAAGTTTTTTTGTTTTTTGTTTTTATTAAGTTATTAAAAATATATATGAAAACAGTTTTTAATTAGTAAATATTTGTATTAAAATATAGGGCATGTCGATTTTAAAGTATATATTATCTAATTTGTAAATATATTGGTTATAATAGTTACCCATTTTATAAAGGGCGGATAAAATATTCATGTATATAATATATTAGACATATACTAAGAAGGCAGAATAGAATCATTGTAACCCACAAAACAATTTTTGAAAAGTCAAATTAACAATGAATTCGGTCTAAATCAGAAAACTATATTTTGTAATTCAAACCTAAATTTCTATCCAAATCGTACATTGTTGTGATCATATACACATATATAAAAGCAATGATTATAGATTTTGAATAACGATAATAATAATGCTTGTAATTATAAAAATTAAAACATAATGAATAATCAAATGAGCGAAAGTTAGTACATCAGACATCACAATTTTCTTCATAAGGTTTTTGAAAACATATTCGCCAACTTAATCTTTGTAAACGTTAATTTTTAACTAATCAATAAAACGATCGATAGTAGATTCATCATTAATTACATTAAAAAAATGTTTAAATTATAAAATATTTTAGTTACGACTTTAAAATATACATCACATTATGGCTATATGGACGACCAATTTTAGTTTCATGATGTTGATAAAAAAATTCATGTAATCAATCAATATAGATAAATATTACAAATAAGATTAGTTTAATTATAAATTACCACTTAAAAGGTTATGATATTTAAATTATAAGGACCAAAAAAATAGGAAAGTACTGAAAGTGTCAATTTCAATAGTTGTGGGTACACATTTTAAAAATTGAAAAAAAGATGTAGGAAATAATTTTAACCGTAGGATCATTATGGATGGAAGCAATCTAAGGTCCAGATTGCTCCGTGGTATCATTAATCTTATTAAAAGGGAAAAAAAAATTTATAAAAATGAATGGTCCTAAATAATGCCTTTTAATATTTATAAAATAAATAATTGAGCCTTTTTTAGTTTTCATCTACGATACATTCATCGGAAGAGGCAACCCTTATTTTCCGTTTCCACCTTCTCGTTTCACTTTATGATGAAAAGTAGAAATTCATGAAAAGTAGCCCATATATCTACTTTAAAGAGGCAACCCTTATTTTCCGTTTCCACCTTCCGTTTCCAACACATCTATTATCCTTAAATAGACGGTGTCAGAAAAAGTTTTTTGAAAGTAAACCGCGATTTCGCCGAAATAGACGAGATGTTAGGCGAAATAGTCTAGACCACTAGTTGATTGCCAAGTGTCCCAAAAGTTTCGCCGGTCAAACAAAAATTTCACCGGTCAAAAAACATATCGCCGAAATTCAAAAGAATTCAAAATGACAAATACCGCGTAAAAAACAAATTCGCCTAAAATCACCATTTCGGCGAAACTATACTTTCCTTACATTTTCGCCTACATCTACCCTAAATTCGCCTAAAAGCAAAAGGCAATTTTTGTTGAATTCTCGTGATTCGTGCTTGCTCCTTTTTCCCTCCCAACATAGTTTGTGTGTCTTTTTTGTTGTCCCAAAAGTTCCTACCTCCTCTGAACCAACTCTCTTCGGCCATACCATGGTCACAAATAGAGGTCCCTTTACATGATGGTCTTCAGCAACTTTTACTCTAAAAGTGTCGTGCTTAGTCTCCATCAGGTTTCATTCTTATAGTTCTTATGTTACTCGCACCAAGTTTCTTTTATAGTACATTTGGTGTGTAGATTAAATTATTTGTTATTGTAAGTTGATGCTGATATTGTGTGTTATCATATAACAAATAATCAGCTACTTAGATACAGTTATATCAAAATGTGAAAAGTTAGTTACAGTAGTTGTAAGGTTGCTACTAGAAATTTTAACTGTTAACCTGTTAGTTTAAAAAATGGCAAAAAATGGGCATAGCCACTTAGCTATATGGGCAATTGTTTAACTGTTGTAACCTTATATATATATATATAAACAAAATTATATAAATCCTTGTGTGACCAACCGCCCACATTGCCCACACTGTAATACCACCATTGAGTAGTTCCATGTATGGATGGTCGACCACTATGGATGCTGACAGTTGACAATTAAGCCACAACATGCTGTTTTGTGCCCCACTTATCGACCACTTAGACTCACGTGTTTTCAGTATACAAAAAAAGCTACGGACATTTGACAAAACTATAACCATACACATTTTGTTTATTGCCAAAGCGACATACCCAAAAAAAGATATGGTTAACCAAAGATCACCGAAAGAAGTTTTTCATGTTTTGCCCAACAGACCCAGCTGACCCGAACTTGCAATATAATCGCAAGACATCCTTGTGTATCTTATGATCCTGTTTTTTAGCATCCAAATGAATACAAGTTCCACACATTATTATACAAGAATGTACTTCATGACGTTGTCCTAGTTTCATTGCCAGCAAAATTTGAATTTTTAACATCATGTTCAGACCATTTAATTAATTTTTAATTTATTTTGGTTCAGTTAGATGTGATCTTCTCCAGCTATTTGTGTAATAATTGTTGCTAGAGCAGTTATGAGATCAACAATGAACACTGTAAGTTTTTAAAACCAAATTGGTTAGATTGTATTTATAGTTAAAGTATACCAGTTAGTAAATTATTTGTATTATGCAAGGTAAATATTATTATGCGGATGTAATTGTGAAAAGCAGATTTGATATTCTTCGAGATATACAGAAGAAGCTGAAGGAAAGAGGGGATGTTATATACCTTTTTCTAAGACTTGCTTTGGTCAAATATGGTCTTTTAAAGAGGATTGTAGTTTACAACCTGAGTTGTTACATTTCATGCTTTTAAACCTTGTTGTGGTTAATAAAGGTAAAGAGGAGTTGGTTTTTGATGTCGATGGTAAAACATTACATTTTGGGCCCGAGGAATTTTGTTTGGTTTCTGGGATGAAGTTTGGTGTGCTACCGCAAATACCTGGAACCGGAGGGGGTTCGTTTAGAAATAGAGTATTCGGGAACGGGAGGGTTGTGACAAAAAACGTGTTTGTGCGTGATCTCCATCACACTTTTACCAACCTACTTAACCGGCATACACCATCGGATGTTGTGCGAATTTGTCTGCTAGAGCTTTTGCAAGTTGGATTCGTTGATGGGGATAACGATGCTGTCGTTGACGATGAGTTACTACGGTTGGTTGAAGATTTAAACGAGTGGGATAAATTTCCTTGGGGTTCCTACCTGTGGCGCCGCACCTACGGGTCACTTAGTGAGGATATGAAAACCAGATTATGGTATGATCCAAAGGGTGAAAGACCTCCAAAGTATTCACTTAGAGGTTTCATGTTCGCGTTCAAGGTAGTAAATCGTTGCACTATTATTTTGTTCATCATTAAAAGTTCCCGTATAAGTGTGTGTAATAATTCTGTATATTTTTCTTCAATAGATATGGATTTTAGAAGTACTACCGTGCTGCAGATTGTTTCATGAGAAAGATGAAACTTTCCCTGTACCAAGAGGTGTCGCTTGGACATAAAAGAAAGTTTATGATTGGTCGATTTGTGTGAAATTCGATAAGAAGTCTACGGAGGTATATGTTGAAAACAATTTGATCAAAGAGTAGTATTTGTTAATTATTTGAATTGTTGGTAGTTTTATTTTAATCTAAAATTTTTAAATAAAAGTATCGTTATACACTTTTTAGGAAAAATATAGACCGGGAGATATTAAGGTGACACCCCTTGAGAGTCAAAGGCCCTGGTATCCAGATACGATACGGTTCCTTGAGGTGGAATCATTATTGGCTAAGTATGAAAGGCGTTTCAATATTGTTGAATCTATGCAAAAAGGGAGCCATTTAGGCTACGTGGGAAGTAAGCAACCGAGGCGTTTTGCTAATATTGGGGAGTTACTTGAGGTATTTTATCTATAATATACTTGAATATATTTAAGTTTAATGTGTTTTCGCAATGTTCTGATATGGTTATATATAATAGGTGCTGTGGAATAAAGCATACCCGAACTATAATATGTATGACCTAGAGCTTACCGAAGAAGAGATTTCGCAGTTTTTTTTTTATGAGCAGACGTTTGTTAATAATGAACAACCAATTGTTGGTAAAAACAACGAAATGGGAGGAAGGAAAACACGGAGTTTATTGAGGAACAACCATTTGTTAGTGCTGAACAACCGTTTATTAGAAAAGAGGAAACCGTGTTCAGTAAACACCAACCATTGCTTACCCAGGAAGAATTGCTTTTTAAAAAACCTGCTGACCAGGTGACAGACGATGATTTACGTAGGTTTTTTCAAAGTTGTGTTGATGATGATGATGAAGTGAGTATATTTGTTTCCAAATTTATAATGGCTTTTAACTGATAGCTTTTAACATCCTTCATTGTTTCAATCTTAGCCAATTATCGGTGAGGATGGCGGTGCCACTTCCCAGAAAGTAATATAACCACCTACAAACCCCAGGCGTGAGACTAGATTTGAAACCACTGCACGTGAGTTCTATCAAAACGGGGTTGCCAATGGAAATCCTGTCGACCATTATTTATTTGTTACAGGTTACCCCTACTGGTTGAATTTGGACTTTTGGGGTAGGCTTCTTAAAGTATCAGGGGATGGTTGGCTAGAAACAGAGGTATGATATTAGGGCTCCAATTGTTGCTTTTCTTAATATAACTATTGCTGTTGTTTCCCCATTTCTAGTGTAGTTTAATTCATAATAATTAGTAGTTTTGTACACATTTTTATCATGGTAGTTGGTAAGTTTCTGCAGTAATTTGGTGGTATTTGGTGCACATTTTTTGGGCATAATTTCTTTTATGTATGTAATGTGTACTCATTTAATTTGCGAGGTCTTGTAGCACATTGACATTTGGTCAAATATGGTAGCTTCATCACCTAACAAGGATGAACGGTGTGGCATCCTTCCCGTCGATTTCCATTACATATTGCATGATTGTGATAGAATATATGCGTTGGCTAATGGCACCGAGGGTCCTTGTCCTGCTTGGTGGACTCTTGATAGGGTAAGTAATAAACATATGAACTTAACTTAATTAAACATTGCAAATTTCATTTATGGTTTATCATCGCGATTATAAATAAGTTTCCTTACGATATATGTTAGCAATGTTAGGCTCGCATGGTGCTCTAAAGATGTGTTGATACATATTGTTCTTTGCTGTTTGCCAACTAGTAAATGACACACACTATTGTGATGGTTTATATAGAGAGTTACGATTACTAACATCAGTTTTACTCACTTTATTTTATTGAATATCAGTTTGTTGTACTTTTTTTTCAATGCAAAGATGAGTAGTGTTGTCATTATTACAATTTTTTCGCTTAACGGGTGAACAGTCTTGGGTAAATGTACGTTTTTCCCATTTAAAGATGAGTAGTTTGTCAGTTTGTACAATATTTTCGCTTCTGACAAGACTAGTCTTCGCCGAAAGTAAATATTTTTCCATTGCTAGATGAACAGTATTGCTAGAATGTACGTTTTTTCGCTTAAGAGGTGTACAGTCTTGGCACAATGTACGTATTTTTCGCCTGCAAAATGAAAAGTGTTGGCAAAATGTACGTTTTTTTCGATTAAAAGGTGAACAATCTTAGCAAATTGTACGACTTTTTCGCTATCAAGATGAACAGTTATTTGCAGAATGTACGTTTTTTTCGCTTTAAACGTGATTAGTATAGGCAAAATGTACGACTTTTTCGCTATCAAGATGAACAGTTATTTGCAGAATGTACGTTTTTTTCGCTTTAAACGTGATTAGTATTGGCAAAATGTATGACTTTTTCGCTATCAAGTTGAACAGTTATTTGCAGAATGTACGTTTTTTTCGCTTAAATTGTGAACAGTCTTGGCACAATGTACATATTTTTCGCTTTCAAGATGAACAGTATTGCCAGAATGTACGTTTTTTTCGCTTAAAAGGTGAACAGTCTTGTCCCAATGTACGGTTTTTTCGCTTCCAAGATTAAAAGTCTTGGCAAAATGTACGACTTTTTCGCTTAAAAGGTGAACAGTGTTGGCACAATGTACGTTTTTTTCGCTGTAAGGACGTATTTTCTTATCAATGTACTACTACTTCGCTCTTTAAAGTTGCCTACACACGACTACGTTACTATAAATACACACTACTAATGCCCGTTAATTGATCACTTTATTTTAATATCTTTCAATATAAAAACTTTGGTAATATCACATTTTCCTACTACTATGGAGCCCACGGTCGTGACAATTGATGTGTTTCACGGTGGCGTACTTAGATTCGACTATAAGGCGTACGATAGTGGTATGAAAGAAACATTCGATATTAATGTGACCGAGTATGATTTCAAAATGTTGTTTGCGTTTTTAAAAGATAAAATAAATACCAATTTTGATGAAGTATTGTATTGTGAACAAGACAAAATCGAAATTGATGGTGCTCGTTTTCTGCTGTGGGAAAAAACTTGGGTAGAGTTAAAAAAAGAGGCTCAGATTTCTGGTAAAAGAATTGAGTTATATCTTATAGAGATGAATGAAGAACTTGACGTTCATCAGAGTGACTATGATAGTGACGATAGCAACACTCACTACTTAAGACATGTTCCCAACTATTCGTACTCTCCGTAATGCAAATCACAATTGTCTTTCATTTTCTGTCATGTAGCTTTATAATTATTGTTTAATGTGTTTTTAATTGGTGATTTGATGCATGTAATGTATCGTCTTAATTATGTAATGAAGAGATTTTTAATTAGGTCTTTTAATTAAGTAATCAATGTATTTGTTAGTTACTTATAATTCATCAAGTAGTTTGTCATTTACGTTTTTTTCACTTCCAACATGAATAGTCTTGTCATAATGTACGATTTTTCCGCTGTAAAGATGAATGGTCTTTACATTGTACGGTTTTTTCGCTTCGGAATAGTGTTGGCAAAATGTACGTTTTTTCGCTTCACTTATGAATAGTCTTCTCAAAATGTACTTTTTTTCGCTTCTAACATGACTAGTCTAGTCTAAATGTACGATTTTTCCGCTCAAAAGATGAACAGTCTACTCAATTTGTACGGTGTTTTCGCTTTGGAGATAACTTGTAATGTTACTTGTACGTATTTTGGGGTAGGCTCAGTTGACATGCAAACATAATAAGTACATCACTATAAATACACAACATATATCTTGGTATTTCATCATCCAATTATTTTCTTTTACTGTATAATTTTTTTTTCGTAACAGTATGCAACTGATTGAGCTTACCGTATTTTATGGTGGGGAACTACGTTTTGACAATAAGGCATACGAAAATGGTGCAAAACAAACAATCGTCGGTTTTGATGTTAATGAATCTGATATCAGCAAGTTGTTTTCCTATCTTAAGGAAAATATAAATTTCACTTTTAGTGATGTATACTATTGTGAACCTGGCAATATTGAAAATGATGGTGCTCGTCTGCTCATGTCGGATGAAAATTGGCATAAAGTGGTAAAACATGCAAAAGAATGTTGTCATGGTATTGACTTGTATCTTGTGTGTAACATCCACTCCTCGGGTCTAGTTGTATTTTAATATTTTCTGACTTTTAATTATTTATTAGTGTGTCAGAAAATAGTTTTGTGTTGTTATTTGAAAATATTAGGAAAAGAGTCACATAATTTCTTGTGACTAGTAAATTGTTAATTGTTTTAAATTAACCTAGTTGACGGTAAAATAAAATAATATTTCCCCGCAAATGGTTTTTATGTTCCAGACAATAGATTTAAAAGGGGACAAAACTAGTGTACACATATTATCTAATATGTGTTTAATACGTACGAAATATTCAAACAACATTCCAGATCCATCGTGTGATCGAGAGAAAGATCAAAACCCTAGCTTCAAACATAATTTATCACGAAACATCAAATTCTTGTGAAATCAATTAGGGTTTTATTTGTTCTTGGTCTGTACGACCTAAACCACGCACAGGGATGATTGGAAAATTTCAAAACAAGTCTTGGAGTGAAATTGAGGCAAGAAAACTTTGATTCAAGCTTCAATAACATGAAGTAATCATCCCTTGATCCTCCTAATCACTTTGTAAGCTTCAATTCTTTGAATTTCATAAACCTAGAAAATGGGTTTTTGTGTATTTGCTTGAATTAGCTTGATTAATATGAAATTGAAGCTAGTGGTGATTCTATAGTTGTTAATTAATGTTAATTTCGTGATTGTAAGTGAAATCCATAACCTAGAATTGAAGCTTTGATGTATGATCATGTAGGATTCATATGAACATAATGGATAAAGTGAGAATTAAGCCTTGTAATGATTATATATTGTTAGTTGTTGATTATATGAGGATTATAATCTAAACCTTAGTTTTGAAATGATAAAGTTGATATATAATCATTGATAAAGTTATGGGTTTAAGTAATTATTCATGAATTATGATTTGAAAGCTTAAGCTAGTGATGTATAATCGACAATTGTTGTTAATGATCATATTGGGATTGATTAAGGATGATGAAATGTGATTAAGGTGATGTTGTGATAATAATGATCATAACCTTGGAATTAATTGTGTTAAATGATTTTAAGTAAGTGATAACTTACTTGAATTGAAGTTGAAAAGTGATCATTATGATAATTAATCAAGATTAAGTAATTCATATGAATTGAGTAATTTAGATTTGTTGGTGTAAGTCTCTTGGAGTGATGTTATATAGATTTTGAGACAAGTGACTGACTTGTGTTGTTCTGTTGTGTTTTCAGATAAACAGAAGACTCAGTGATATTAGACTACTGAGTGGACAACTGAGGTAGTTGGTGAGTGGATCTGTAACCTCAGTGTAATTTAGTTGTAACAAGTTTGGTTACAACAGGTAACGTATTATTACTGTTTTATTATTCCATCATGATTATGGTTGTTAGTAATAATACTGTTGATAGACTTTTAGTCTGATATGATAAATATGTGATCACGTGATATTCAGCCTTTGGGCTTTGACAATATTCAGAGGCCAGCCTGGAGCTGGGCTTGGTTTGCTATTGGTTGGATAACACAGGGTCTTAGTACAAGTATTATTGTCGTAGCCTGTGTTATTTGTGTTAATAGCACCAAGTATTCGGTTAAACCGCTGTATTGGCCTGCAGTTGGTTTCAAAGTGTTCTATGAGAAGGTGTTACCTCAAGAACCACCGGTCCTCTTTGACGCCAGTTGTATTTGATATTATATTATGTTGTGTGTTCTTGGCTGAGGGTTTCCCCAAGAACCATAGATACTCAGTGATTTTCTATGTTTACGATTATTTGCTGGAAACTGATTTGTTATTACTGAGTTGGACTGTTGGTGATAGTTCTGTCTCACTTAGCGTTATGCTAATCCCCCACATTAAATACTCCTTGCAGGGCATGATTTGATAAAGGGCTGGGCAAGGCAGTGGCACTGGAATGGAATGTTTGACAACTGAGCAATACTCTGATAAATGATTTGTGTAAATCAGTGTAATATGTTGTTTTATATAACCCCTGAGATGATAAACTATGGTTGGAAATAGTTTGAATATTTTAGGTTTGTTAAAATAATGTAAACAATAAAGATTTATATGGACTTACGCTTCCGATATATTATACTAAATGATAGCAAATGAGGGGTGTTATATTGTGTATATGGATGAAGAACCTGATTTGAATCTCGATGAATATGATAGTGATGACAGCAACGCTCATTACTATCGATGAATGTCCTGAATAGCGATGTTGACCCGTCATGCAAATCGCACTTATCTTTCATTTGCTGTCGTGTAGCTTTTATATATGGTTTAATATGTTTTTAATAAAAATAGCTCATGTAATGTATCTTCGTAATTGACTGTCTTCGCCTTAGTTAAGAATTGTCTTATCAGTTGTACGAAATATTCGCCAGTTGCTTATGAGATGTATTTTAAAATGTATGACAAATTTGCCCTAATTATGAATTGTCTTATCAGTTGTACGAAAAATTTGCCTAAACTTATGAATTGTCTTGTCAGTTGTACAAAAATTCGCCTACCTTATTAATTGTCTTAGCAGTTGTACAAAATATTCGCCTACCTTATTAATTGTCTTAGTAAATGTACAAAATATTGGCTTTTGCAATGAATGATATCAGTACTTGTATGAAACATTGAAACTTTCAATTTAACTGTGAATTATCATTTATTTTGGATATCCATTCTTGTCTATATAATGATGTAAAACAATGAACCCGTTAACAAAACTATTAAGTCAACCTTTCTCATTACAACTACTTTTAGGACAATTGGCATAATGAATTCACAAAAAGAAGTTGTTAAGGTAATTTTTGTTACAAGTTCTTGTAGACGTGGTGTTAATTTGAACACTAATACTACGTACAACAAGTTAGTTACATATGTGGGAAAGAAGTTCAATCTAGATATGGATTGCGGATATCGTTTATCGTATAAACTATCACCCAACGATTATCCAATGGAAATTACCGATGATGAAGAAGTTTCTTTCTTTGTAGACGCAGCTCGTAATCTAAATGGAAGACCAGTCGAGTTGTTTGTTCTTGACCCCTCGATGACCCAACCAACTAATCAACTACAACTTCCTAGTGCATACCCAAGTCTTTTACATTATCCAACCCAACAGCCCAACTTTTATGATCCCTCATTTCATTATCAAACACCGTCTCAAAATAACGATTCATCTCAGTATCCTCATCCATTTTATATCAGTCAAACATATCAACACCCTAACGTTCCCCAAATGCTACCTCATCCATTTTATATCAGTCAAACATATCAACACCCTAACATGCCCCAAATGCTACCTCAACTCCGAAAAGATACAACTTTTAACCCAGATCCTTCAAATCGAGAAGTACCTTCCAACACAAATTTTCAACGTTATCATGAAAATCAAAATTTCCAAACCCATAATTTTCTATAAATCATGAATTTTCAAACAGATTTGGTTGATGTCGGTACTTCACATGCGAACTGTTATGATGTTGGGACCTCGCAAATACAACATGACGAAGGGGGACTTGATAACTTAGAAACTACAGAAATGGAACGGGGTCAACATGTAGGCCAAGAGTGTGAGAAGATCGTCACAAGGAATGTGGAGAAGATAGTGGAGAAGAAAGCGATACTAATTATGGATTTATTAGTGACGAAGAAGATGAAGAAGATGGTAATGCAGTATACATACATCCGAATGATTGGAAAATAAACACTTTTTCGTATATGCCGAAATCACTGCCAACACCTTCTCAAAGTTTTAAAGAAATGATACCAAAAATATATGACGAAAAAAGAACAGTGAAGTTGACCAAAGGTGTGTGGTTTGATGACAAACAACATTGCAAGACAGTTATTGCTAAAAAATCACTCATAGATGGCCAGCAGTATAGAGTAAGAAATTCCACTCCATCAAGATATGATGTTGTATGTTATAATAAGGGATGTAAGTGGAAGATAGTGACGGTTCGCGCTAAACATGGTGACCCTTTCCGCGTCACCACGTTGTATGACGTCCATACCTGTTCAAAAACTCAAATAAAGCCCAAGCATCGAAACACGTACAAAGAGGTAATAGGCGATTATTTAATGGAGAAGATGAAAGGCCCCAGCCGAGTTTTAAGGCCAAAAGATATAATTCAGGATATCGGGGATACTTATCACATTAAGATTTCTTATCAGCAAGCTTGGCGTGGTAGGGAAGCCGCTTTGGAGAATTTGAGGGGTGGTCATGCAGAGTCGTTCAGCAAGTTGTCGTATTATTTACTAAACTTGAAGTTGAAAAATCCTGGGACCGTCGCCGATGTTAAAACTGATCAATATGGACGTTTCGAAATGTGCTTTGTCGCCCTTGGTGTTTCGGTAAGGTTTTTTGTTCTATGCCTGCAAAAAACATGGCGATGCATATCTTATAAGTCACCTCCTTCATTTATTATGATACTTATACGATGTTGATATGTATTGACAGATACGAAGTTTAGTTAATCATTTGAGACCTTTGATAATAGTTGATGGCGCACACCTAAAGGGCAAATTCGTTGGTTCTAATTTGCTTGCGGTAGGAATGGATGGAAATAATCAGATTGTGCCACTTGCGTTCGGGGTATGCCTAGGTGAGTCAGGTGTGAGTTGGACTTGGTTTATGATCAAGTTGAAGCAATGCATAGGAGAAATTGCAACCTTAGTTTTCATTTCTGATAGGCATTCAGGCATTGCGCAAGGCATACGAGATGTGTTCCCTTATGCGTTTCATGGGATATGTTGTCGTCATTTATTGATGAATGTGAGCTTGGCAAAAAAACATGATCCGTTGTTTTGGAGAACATGCAAAGCTCACAGAATATTTCAATTTGAACGTTTGATGGAAACACTTCTAAAAGTCGATCCAGTGGCACATGGTAAGCTTGTTGATGCGGGTATTCACAGGTGGTCTAGGGCTCATAGCCCTGTCAATCGGTACAATTACATAACATCAAACTGTGCAGAGTCGATCAACGCATTAACTAGGGAAGCTCGTAAAATGCCAATTACAATGTTAATGGAGTTTTTCAGAGGTCTGGTATAGAGATGGTATTTCGAATGGCGTGAAGATGCAGGTACACAAACTTCATCTATTATGCCGTCTATTACTATAAACATTCATGTATAACAATGTGTTGGTTTGAAATCAACAGAATTGTACGAGAAAGTACCGCAAGTTCTTACACCTTATGCGGAAAGCAAAGTTCATAGAAGAATTTTGAAATCGACCCGGTGGCGAGTATACGGAATTACTCGTACTCGTTTCCAAGTGAATGACAGTAAATACGATTGTTACGTGGATTTGGAGAGAGGAGAGTGTTCTTGCATTAAATGGCAACACTCTAGTTTACCTTGTGGTCACGTTGCAACGGTCTTAAGGGAAGTCGGAATAAATGAAAGTGCTCAGTTTGAGAAACACTGGTTCACGGTTGATACTTATAAGGCAACGTACACAGAGGAAACTAATTTTGTTGGAGATATAAGTAACTGGGTCATACCTGACAACTATCAAAGGGTTTTACCACCATTAAACAACAAACGAAATGCAGGTAGACCCAAAACTACAGGGCGTATTCCATCCAAGGGAGAAAAGGTGTACAAGCAAGTCTGTACACGATGTGGTGCCGAAAACCATAAAAAGTGTCAATGCCGTGTGTCAATGACATCAACGCAGAACTTCGTATATCCAACAGTCGATTTAAATGAATTTTAGGTTGTATCAACTTACATTATTGATGTCAATGTAATGCTTTTGGTTTATTTCAAATAAGAACTACTTTAGGTCGGGTAATAGGACATTAAACAATACAAGGGAATGAACCCTTCTACTTATGGCAGTGTAGAAGTAACACTTGCATAATAACTTGCTTCCACTTAATAAACCATTCAAAATCATGAACCCTTATACAAAGGTCGTCAGTTGATTTTAGTTCGGCCACAAAAGGACTAAACAATACAGCTGACAAACAAAACCATTTAACCATCCACTAACTTACTAACGTAAATGTTCAAGACTCATATGAAATCTATCGATCAACAAAGCCATAAAATAGTCTAGCTAAACTCTCGCGATACCATAACCCGGCATGTCTACTATCTACAGGAGGAAGGTAGAATGTTCTGTTAAACGCCAGACGATAAATAAATATACATACAAAAATCCCGCAGTCACCATATACTCCAGCCTGTTGTGGGGTTAGGTGTTTTGGATGCGTCACAAATGTCAAGGTGTATGCATCTGTAACACCCGCCAAATTAGGACTAGTAATTAGTGCCTAATCATATGTTAATACATGTAATTAGTTTTGTGTTAGACTAATTTATGTATCGAATTATATATTGATAAATATATACAAACTTTGCGATTTGATTAAATCGTACGCAATTTAAATCGAATGTAATTCGGTTCAATTAAATACGGACGTTGGTGACACAATTTATATTTAAGTATAAAACATTATCTGAAAACATTACTGGGTCCAAACTAATTGTTTAAATTACATTCCCAGAGTTGTCCCGTTTTGCACAATTAAAACTTACGTAATTAGAAACAAAATACACAAATTATTTAAATCACATTTTAAATCTTTAAATTAGTAGATAGTTAATAAAACAATTTAATTAGATTATTAAACAAAAATTCGTATTTTAAAATGGTTAATTAACGCGCAAAATATTTATTAAAACGTTAAATGACGGAGAAAACGAACACCACGCGGAGCGCGGGGCGAAGACTGAAAAAGGAGGAGGTTAAACCTCCACCTCCCACTTTCTTTTTCTCATTTCTTCCTTTCCTCTCTCTCTCCTCTCTCCCTTTTTCTCTCAAACAAACCACCACCAACATCACACTAGTCCATCAAATAACACCACGAAACGCACTCGGATCATCAAGATTTTTAGAGATTCACGACCACCTCGCAACGATCTACAACGCTATCTTTTCGGATTTTCAATCCAACACTTTGTAAGTTTCCGACAAAATCCCGAAACCACCCGATTCTTAGTATTTTCACTTGATAGTCGTTTATATAACTTATATATGTCCATTACAAATAGTAGAACACGATTTTATAGCTTAAAAATGAGTTTGATGTGGGTTTTGGCCGGAAAAATCTCGGCAGTCGAAACTTTCTGGGCTGGTGTTCTTCAATGCGACACAAGCCTTGTGTCGCATGATTGTGTCGTATAAAATCCTCTATGTCGTATTTTGTGTCGTATGAAGCCAGTTATGTCGTATCCTATGCGACACAATATTGTGTCGTACCTTATGTCGCAAATACCATGCGACACAACCTCTATGTCGCTATTGAATCAGCATCTCGAATCTATGCGACACAACCTTTGTGTCGTATAGATGTTGTGTCGCATATTTATGCGACACAACCCTTGTGTCGCATGACAAACTTTTGTGTCGCATATTGTGTCGCAAAACACAGAAAACTTAGATTTTTACTAAGTGTCGAGACTCGAAATTTATCACTCGATTTTACCCGAATTCAAATCCCAGATGCGTTTTTCACCAAAGCAATATAGTATAAATAAAAATTTTTCGAGATGACCTGGCATCTCGACCCCAGCCAGGGGCCAGCCCCTTGGACCCCGCCAGGGGCGCTGCCCCCGGACCCCCGTACTTAGATTCCGTAAGCACATTTCTCACCAAGTGTCAAACTTGTATGACTTCAAAACGCTTATATGATACAACTTTTCAAACATAATGGAATATACTTTTCAAGTATAACACTTCGAAATCAATCTGATAACATCAGGACTATTATTACAATTAATCACCAACGGGCTGTACACGTTTTCAAACACTTAACAAATCAACCAAATTGTAGTAATTTGGACATATATATATAGTTGTGTAACAACTACAAGGTGATCTTTTGAGATACCCAATCATGTTTATAATCATCGCATGTCATGGACACCCTCAGGTTACAAGTCTTTGGACTTCATTTCTCGGCTAATCAACTCAAGTTTATTAAGTTAAACTCACAAGACTCAGGTGAGTCTCATAGCCCCTCTTTTTACTGTTTTACTCAGGGGTGTGATATATTGCTCATTTTTAACATGTGAACGCAAGTACAAACATTTCATATACTACATGAGTTTTCACAACTAATCATTTAAAGTCCTCCGTCAGCATAGTTGTTAATACGTTGTAGCGTGAATATTAGTATATGGTACCATATAGGATTGACCCTCCTCGTTCGGGTTAGCAAGCACTAACCGGGTAAACGGACGTACTAATATTTGGGAAGACGAATGTTGATTAGGCATTCGTGGAGACACCTCGCCCGGAATTCTCTATAGGGGACCCGACCCTCGAGTTAAGCTCAACTATGTGCTCATGGCTGTATACATATACATTATCAATTGCTGGATGCAAATTCAATTATTTAAATATTGCGGTTCATACTATATTACTTGATTTCAAACCTGTGAGCTCACCAGCTTTAGCTGACCTTTTAGCATGTATCGCAGGTACCAAGCAGTATGCTGAATCTGCTTCAGGATTTGTAGCTCGAGTCAGCATACAGACTTTAGAGATTTTCTTGCATTAGTATATTTTGTACAAGTACTTATGTACTGAAATCTCTCTTTTATTTAAACTCGGGCTATGTAAAGCTATAAATGTTGTAAACATTTCAATATTAATATATTTTGTTAAAACGACGCATATAGAGTCGTTTACTATATATCTTTGTGCTTTGTTATTGATTAGTAACACCCAAATCGTGCTTCCGCAAATCATTAAATTTGGGGGTGTTACAGCATCTTTCTTCAACCCTTTACTTGTAAAGACACCACTTGCAAGTAAAAACTTTGGAATTTTTTGTCGTAGGTTCTTCTCCAATTGGCTGTAGAGCTTACTTCTGATTACTCCTCCTTGACTATCGATGTCGAGCTTGCTATCGTAATAGGTAAAAACGCCCGTTGCAATCTCAAACTCCAAGAGGTAAAAATGTTTCCCAGGATCGTTTACGGGCATAAATACCTGATAAAATAAGTAGTAACTTCAGTTAGTCGAACATGAAGATGACAAAACTTGTACGAGAAATTCATATCATTATAGCTCAAACATGAAATTGCAATCAAATTATAGTGTGTTGTTTACTGGCTGACGTGAAAATAAATTCCATAAAAAAGGATATAAACTTACACGCCTAACGTCCTTCCAATTCCCAGGGAACACTACACCATTAGAATAATACGTAGACACATGATGTTTCTTCCACCTGATGATGTCAATAAAAAAAAGGGTCTACCGCTGTGATACCCGTCAAATTAGGACTAGTAATTAGTACCTAATCAAGTTTTAATACATGTAATTAGTTCTATGTTAGGCTAATTTGTGTATCAAATAACATATATTGTTGAATATATACAAGTATGCGATTTGATTAAATCGTACAAGAATCAAATCGAATGTAATTCGTTTCAAGCAAATACGGACGTTGGTGAACAATTTTATTGAATAATATAATATTATTTAATAACACTATTATGTCCCAAAAATATTATTGTTATAATATTCCAATTCAAACTCGTATCGTACAAGTGACATTTTATGCGGTTAAACCATAAAACGCGCAAACAAGACGAAACAGGCTAAGTTATATTTTATAACTCAATTATAAAGTATTTTATCAAATACTTCAAGTGAAATATCGATTAATTATTCGTATTTTTAAAACATGTAATTAAACGTATAAAATAATTATTTAACGTGTAAACGACCGGGAAAACGAACACCGCACGGAGCGCGAATACGCGGAGTTAAAATTGGGACACACCCACATGGGGTGGGCCCCACGAAAATCAGCCAAAATGGGGGATTCCCCACCTTCCCCACCATTTCATCATCATCTTCATCTTCTCTCTTCTTTCTTTTTCTTTCTTTTTCTCTCTTTTCTCTCTAACCAAACCACCACACCACCACCTTTAATTCACAAATAACACCACCAAACGACGTCGAATCACCGGAGCTATTTAGGGAAAAACGTTCACCTCATCACGATCTACAACTTCATCTTTTCGGATTTTTAATCCGACACTTTGTAAGTTTCCGACAAAACCCGAAACTCTCCGATTTCACTTACTTTTACTTGTTTATGGTTTGTTTAAGTTGATAATGTCCAAATATGGGTTGGGTAAAAGTTTTGGACCAAATGGTCGCCGGAAAACTCGTTTTTGACACAATTTCGGTCATCAGACCGCAACGTCGCTTTTGGCCCAGATTTTGTGCGACGTCGCAAAACACCTCACGACGTCGCATATAGCGACGTCAGCTCCAACGTCGCCTTAATTGGACGAAGTCGCACTTAGCGACGCAGACCCTTACGTCGCAAGAATCAACAACGTCGCACATAGCGACGCCACCTACAACGTCGCATTAAATTGCGAAAATCGCACATAGCGACGTCATGCTCAACGTCGCAGTCTGGACCTGCGACGTCGCACCTAACGTCGCACAAACCAGAAAACACGGATTTTCACTAAGTGTCGAGACCCTAAATTTTATCACTTGATTTCATCCAAATTCAAGTCCAGATGCGTTTTTCACCAAAGCAATATAGTAGAAATAAAAATTTTTCAAGCTGATTTGGCAGCTCGACCCCAACCAGGGGCTCTGCCGCCCTTGGACCCCGCTACCAGGCGCGCTGCCCCCGGACCCCCGTACTTAGATTCCGTAAGCATATTTCACACCAAGTGTCAAACTTGTACAACTTCAAACGCTTACACGACGCGACTTTGCAAACAAAATGGAATATACTTTTCAAGTATAACTGTGACAACCGTCAAACCTCGGGTCATTATCACACTAGAATCGTAAATTACATTTACCGCATTCCTTAAATCCTAGTGAAATTTCTAGGTTATGACTTTGTAGGTTTGCTAAAGTCGTAGAACGTCTTAGTGATTGCTTAATGAACTATAAGTGCTTTTAAACATGTTAAATTAGCTTACTAAGTGCCAAATTAAACAAAGAAAATTTACCTCTTTATAGTTTAACAAAAATCTTTATCAAATCGCAAACCGAAATTCCCGTGACTCGACAACGTAAACTTAATCGGATAAATAATCTCGTTAATATCAAACTTAGACAAATTAAATGATTAAAAATCCATATCAAGAACTTAGAAAATAAAATCTTATAACTCAAATATTAATCCTCAAAACATCACAAAATAAACCTTTTAACATACAAATACTTACACACTTTTAATACAAACTAATTATACAATATTTATATACATTATTTAACAAATAAAAATAATAATAATGACAATAATAAGATCCTAAAATCTGGCCCCCTCCCACCTATTTCCATTCAAATTATTTATTTTTCCTATATCCTCATTATCACTTTCATTTTCCCAAAACCCATCATTTCTCTTTCTAAAAACACACATATTTTCTCTCTATTCTCTCTAAAAACTCAGCTACATTCAAAGAGAAAATTCAGAATATTGAAGGTATTCATCACCAAATAAACTCTTAAAGGTAAACTAAATCATCTAAACATACCTATCTTCCATTTTCTTGTATTTTTTCTTCACAAAAATTCGGATTTTAAGCCCTTTCCATGGCTAAAATCCTCATGCAAACCTTGATGTTTGTAGGTTATCTCTTTTCACATCCATATGTGTTAAAAGAAAGAGTAACCCATGATCAAACCGAAAATCAAGTGAAAAATCGTGTAATTGCTTATAATCTTGTTAGATCTTGTTCATCTTTGTGTATATCTTTCTTTTTATGCTAAAAATCATCTCTAACACATCTTAGATGTAATCCAACACCATGCATGTGTTAGAAAATGGATTTAAAGGTCAAAATAATCAAGAACCACTTCTATTTTATGTTTAATGTTTTTCATTTTGAACAAAACATCATTTTGGGGCTTGTTTGGTTTCTGTCCAGATTTGAGTACGAGATTCACCAAGGTGTTTCTCCCTCTCAACATAACCAAAATGGACGTTTTATGAGCCAAAAATCAAGTTCAAGATGTCAGCTTTCAAACCCCACTGGCCTCATGTCATTTTGAGTTCGTTTACTATTTTTAATAATTTTTGTTTGAACATGGGTATAATCTGTCTAAAAAGTCAGAAAAGCCACCCTTAGTATTTTTGTGATATCTTGAGTTATACAAATCCAAAAGACTTGAAACCACCACCAAAAGTTTACAATTTTTGTCTGGAACAAAAGTCATTAGGATGAGTTTTTCTAGAAATGCATGCATTTTTCTCAATAATCAATGCTTCTTGCATGTGTCCAGATTGGTCAATTTCTGGACCTCATAGGATAACGTATTTTCCTAAAAATACTAAGACTTTTCTAACAATCCTAGAAAAATTACAGGAACTATTTAAGACCTTGGGTATCATCTATGATTTTTCTCAAATTCTAATTCGGATTCTAAACTTTTGAAATCGAACCACCAAATTGATATATTTTCTGGAAAAACAGAAAAGTGGACTGTTTTGAGCATATAGAATAAACCAACACTTGTAAGCATACTAAAAGTGAAAGGAATCATTCTTTTGACATATGAACATTTTTAAGGGTTGGGTAAAGATTTTGGGTCAACCGAAGAGGTTTGACCGAGTCAACAAAAATAGGACTCGACACTTGGAACATTGACCAAACTATTCGAAACTAAATATTGTAATTGCACAACTCGACAACACCCGACGCATTGTAAAGTATACAACTAACAAGCTCAATATGACTAGTATGACATGCTTGACAAATTTTAGATGTTGTAACTTGTGAATTAATTATTATACTCAAACATGATTATTGAAAATTAACAAACTTCAAAACAAACAAACCATTTTGGCACCTTGTAATCTAATTATTTAGCTAAGCAATCCTATCAAACCAAACTCGTCAAGAATCTAATTTGAAACCTCATTTTCATAGGACTTGGATAGGAGTCATACCCGGCAAACACGCGCGTTACATCCATCAGTTTACGCTTACGCTCAATTGTGAGTTCTCACAGCCCCTTTTTCACTTGTTTAATATTTTGGGGTGAAAAGCATGATTCTAAATTTTTACTAAATTGGTTGTACATTCATGAACTTGTTAAATCTTTGCCATGCTACTTATGCGAATTGGTGTGTATACTATTGTTATGCTTGAGTACTATCGTGCTAAAGTCCCCGGAAATACCTTTACACTACTTATTAACTCGTCCGAGAGCCAGACGAGCCGTTAATATTTATGGATAGCGCTATTTAGGGTAGACCATCCCTCACTCACACTGTAACGTGGGTGCATAGTATTACTTTTACTCATGTTACCGATAGAACATGGAGCTTGGGGCATGTGTCGGTCTAATCGGTTTAGTAGTGGCCTCATTGCATTAACGTTCGTATATACTACTTTCCTATTCGCAATGATTACAACCAACCATTTATATTTATATACTTGATGAACAAAGCTTTTGATTCATTTATCTTTAACATTAAACCTGTGAACTCACCAACTATGACCATAGTTGACCATTTGTTTTATCATGCTTTTCAGGAGATCGACAGTAAGACGCATTCTAGGAGTACTTTTGTGTGGATGCATTCTCGCATGCGTTTGCTTTAATTTGGATTATGACTAACTTTTGGAAACTTTTATGAACTTGTTGTAATCACCTTTGGAATTATGTTTTGAACTTGTGGTAACTTGTAATACTTTTGCTAAATTATGTATGGTATTACTTCTATATCTTGTGCGTTTGTTACCCGGTACTGTTACACCTCGTGTTTCCGCTTTAGCGGGGTGTGACAGGTTTGGTATCAGAGCCTAAGGTTATAGAGAATGCCGGTTTTTCCAAACAAAAACCCCAACTATAACCAACATTTTTCTTTAAAATCTTTTCTTAAAACTCCAAAGGTATTACCAATTAAACTAAACCGAGCATAGTACTAGTATAACTAAACCATGTGTTGCATTATTGGACCTCAATTAGGCATAGCCTGATCACCTATGTTTAATTTAGGTAAGATTATGCGAGACACGGAATAGGTATACTACGATTATGTTGATTTTTCTTCCCCGTTTAAACCTTTGGAAAGCAAACGTTGTGTGTGTGCATTGCATATCGTAGGCACCCATAGTAGCACTATTAGTAACTAAGTATATCTTTAGGAACTAAGTTCTCCTTTTTATACAGACTTACCATGTCACACTCCTCACTTCACGCTCTTGGATCGGCTGACGATTCTGGCTACTACACTGGTCGCCCTCGCGACAACACATTGAGTTCCGAGCCAGAGGAGGCCCCCTATGAGGATTCTGAGCCAGAGGAAGCCCCCTATGAGGACCATGAGTCAGAAAACGAAGTTAGTAGCCGAGAGGTCACCCGAGAGAATACGAGGGTGACTCCGACACCCATCTCACCTCAGCCACCTCAGAATGGTGTGCGCTTGAGGGCCACGGCTCGTATGAGCGTTACCCCACCTGTCAGATTTGCAGTACGAGACTTCCCTCCAGGGACTGGACCTTCAGGAACTGTACCTCCTGAGACTGTTTCTGGGATCCCAATTTCACGAGATCCCAACATGACTTATTGGATAGCACGCAGGGTAGATGAAATAAGTCATGAACTTCATGCTCATAGGACTGGCCTTGCCCAACATGGACAGATGTTGGGTAACATAGCAGACCTAACAGACCGGTTAATTTATCGTGCAAATGATGCCAGGGACACAGCAAGTACAGCGATATTTTGGTGCAGAGTGTTGGCAGGACTCACGTTTCTTTTAGCTGCAATGCTTATGTGGGTAGTTTGGTTTAGGATGTAGTGCTTGTTGTATGTGTCAACTTTCCAATTCTAGTGAATGTCTTTTGTTTCAGTTAATTATGAAAAAAATTGTAATGTAATGGTTGATCCAAATTTTCAAATCCTGGTTTATTAATGGAAAAACCTTACCTTGTTTATTTTATATGACTATGGCAATTACTTACACACTTACTTGAATGTAAAACTTTTACTGCAGCTTAGTTTCAATTGATTACTAAAATATTAAAGTTTTAATGATACAAATATACAATATAAGCACTAACCAATAGCTTTTACCTGACTTAGAATCATGCCTCCGAGGAGAAACACAGACAACGTAGCTGAACGAGTAGCACAAGAACTTAACGCGGCACTACCTAACCTCGTTGCTCAAATCACCGCGGGTATCAATGCAGCTCAAGGGAACCCGGGAGGACAACCTACTAACAACAATCAAGGATGCAGCTACAAAACCTTCATGTCATGCCGTCCCAAGGAGTTCTTCGGGACAGAAGGTGCTGTTGGGCTGTTATCCTGGATTGAAAGCATGGAGTCAGTGCTCCACATCAGCAAATGCTCACCTGAAAGCCAAGTTGAATATGCGTCATGCATGTTTCAGGGAAGAGCATTGACTTGGTGGAATAACCAAATTCAAACCAGAGGTCGCGAAGCTGCGTATAACCTTTCATGGGAGGAATTGAAGAGGATGTTGATCGAAGAGTACTGTCCAAAAGATGCACTTCAGAAATTGGAATCTGAATTCTGGAATCACGCCATGACTGGAACTGACATCGATAAGTACACTGCCCGATTTCATGAGCTTGCAAGGCTAGTACCCCACATGGTTACCCCAGAGGAGAAAAGAGTGGACAGGTACATATGGGGTTTAGCTCCAGAAATACGAGGGATGGTTACCTCGGCAAACCCATCAACCATTCAGGCGGCTGTAGTCTTGGCTAACCGCCTGACAAATGATGTGATTAGATCAGGTGGATCATCGAAAGGGAAAGATAATGGAAAGAGGAAGCAGGAGAACCAACCAAGGAACAGGGGTGGTGGTAACCCAGATAAGAAACAGATGGTGGCGAAAAATTTTGGTGTGGTTGCCCAAGGACAGAAGCAATACACCGGGCCGCATCCAAAGTGTAACAAGTGCAACTATCACCATTCTGGAAATTGTCCGGTGTGCGACAAGTGTAAGCGGACGGGCCACTATTCCAAGTACTGCAAGAGTGGTAATGGGAACAATGGGCAAAAAGCAGCATGCTTCGAGTGTGGAAGCCTGGACCATCTCAAGAACACTTGCCCTAGGCTGAATAGAGCCCCTAATAACAATGCTGGAAATCAAAGGGGCCCAGCACGTGGACGGGCGTTTGTCATTGGAACTGAGGAAGCAAGGCAGGATCCGAACGCTGTGACAGGTACATTCCTCTTAAACAATCACTACGCGTATGTACTGTTTGACTCTGGAGCAGAAAGAAGTTTTGTCTCACTAGAGTTTAGGCCACTGATTAATTTAAAGCCAGACAAACTAAAGGAGATCTATATTATTGAGTATGCTAATGGTCATGAATTTCAGGCTAGGGACATAATTCTAGGTTGTACCTTGAACCTAGCTGATAAGTCATTTAATATCGACCTAATTCCAATCGAACTGAAAAGTTTCGATGTAGTGGTGGGTATGGACTGGCTCACCAAGGTCCGAGCGGAGATTGTCTGTTCTGAAAAAGTTATCCGAATACCTCTCAAAGACGGAGAAACTCTTGCTGTGCAAGGAGATAAACCCGATCGAGAGCTCAAAATTGTGTCGACTATAAAGATGCATAAGTATCTGGAGAAAGAGTGCCGTGCATTTCTGGCTCACGTGGTGGAAAAGAAACCGAAGGAGAAGCGTATCCAAGATATACCTGTAGTTAGAGATCACCCCGAAGTTTTCCCGGAAGATTTACCTGGACTTCCCCCGCCAAGGCAAGTCGAATTTCGAATTGATCTAGTTCCCGGGGCAGCACCTGTAGCTAAAGCACCATATCGCTTGGCACCGGCTGAGATGCAGGAGCTATCAGAACAATTACAAGAACTTCTGAGCAAAGGTTTGATTCGGCCAAGCTCATCGCCCTGGGGAGCTCCCGTTCTCTTCGTCAAAAAGAAAGATGGGTCATTCCGGATGTGTATTGATTATAGAGAACTAAACAAGTTGACTATTAAGAATCGTTACCCTCTTCCCCGAATAGATGATCTATTTGATCAGCTACAAGGCGCATCCTACTTTTCGAAAATTGATCTACGATCTGGATACCATCAAGTGGGTGTGCGCGAGGAAGACGTTCCTAAGACAGCCTTTAGAACTCGATATGGACACTACGAGTTCTTGGTAATGCCCTTCGGACTAACAAACGCACCTGCAGTTTTCATGGATTTGATGAATAGGGTATGCAGACCATACCTAGATAAGTTCGTGATAGTGTTCATCGACGACATATTGATTTACTCACGGAATAAGGAAGATCACGAACATCATTTGAAGTTGATACTAGAACTACTCAAGGACCAAAAATTGTATGCTAAGTTCTCAAAGTGCGAATTTTGGCTCCGAGAGGTACACTTCCTTGGTCACGTAGTCAACGAAAAAGGAATCCAAGTGGACCCAGCTAAGATTGAAGCAATTAAAAAGTGGGAGGCTCCGAGAACCCCTACAGAAATTCGTCAATTTCTGGGATTGACTGGTTACTACCGGAGATTCATTGAGAACTTTTCAAAAATCGCTAAGCCTTTAACAGAATTGACCCAAAAGGCGAAGGAGTTTGTTTGGGGGAAAATGCAGGAGGAAGCATTCCAAACACTGAAGCATAGGCTATGCGATGCACCAATCTTGGCGTTACCCGAGGGAACTGAGGATTTTGTCGTATACTGTGATGCGTCACACCAGGGATTGGGATGTGTGCTGATGCAAAAGAATAAGGTCATCGCTTATGCATCGAGGCAGCTCAAGGAGCATGAGAAGAACTATACAACACACGACTTGGAGCTAGGAGCTGTAGTCTTTGCCCTTAAGATCTGGAGACACTATCTGTATGGTACAAAGTGCACTGTGTTTACTGACCATAAGAGTCTTCAACATATCTTTGACCAGAAAATGCTCAACATGAGGCAAAGGAGATGGGTAGAATTGCTTAGTGACTACGATTGTGAGATCAAGTATCATCCAGGCAAAGCGAATGTGGTAGCAGATGCTTTAAGTAGGAAGGAAAGGTTAAGACCCTCACGAGTACGAGCATTGGGAATGATGGTTCAAACGAGTTTAAAAACTCGAATCCTTGACGCTCAAAGAGAAGCAATGAGACCTGAAAATATAAAGAACGAGACTCTACACAACCTAGACCAGAAATTTGAAATTAAGACTGATGGAGTTCGTTACTTCAAGGAGAGGGCATGGATTCCGAGAACCGACAATCTAAGGGATGTCATCATGGATGAAGCCCATAGATCCAGGTATTCAATCCACCCAGGAGCTGATAAGATGTACAGGGATTTAATGGAATACTATTGGTGGCCGTGGATGAAGAAAGATATTGCCCTATATGTTGGGAAATGTTTAACATGTTCTAAGGTCAAAGCAGAGTACCAGAAACCATCCGGTTTGTTACAACAGCCGGAAATTCCCCAATGGAAGTGGGAGCAAATATCAATGGATTTTATAACCAAGTTGCCCAGGACGGCAAGGGGACATGACTCGATTTGGGTTATAGTGGATCGGTTGACGAAATCCGCACATTTTCTTCCGATCCGAGAAGACTACAAGATGGAAAAGCTCGCACAGGTTTATATTAATGAAATTGTTGCACGTCACGGAATACCTCTTTCCATAATTTCTGATAGGGATAGTCGATTCACGTCGCGCTTTTGGCAATTACTCCAGAAAACCCTAGGTACTCAACTGAACTTAAGTACTGCCTATCACCCCCAAACCGACGGGCAAAGTGAGCGAACCATATAAACTTTGGAAGACATGTTACGAGCCTGCGTGATTGACTTCGGAGGAAGCTGGGATACTCACTTACCTTTAGTGGAGTTTTCCTATAACAACAGTTATCACACTAGCATTGAGTGTGCTCCATTTGAAGCCTTGTATGGGCGTAAATGTCGTTCACCGCTTTGTTGGTTGGAGGCAGGTGACAGACAGTTGACGAGACTCGACATCATACAAGAAACAACTGACAAGATCATGACTATCAGGGAAAGACTGAAGACAGCCAGAAGTCGTCAGAAAAGCTACGCAGATAACCGTAGGAAACCTCTAGAATTTCAAATCGGTGATAAAGTACTCCTAAAGGTGTCACCGTGGAAAGGCGTTATCCGCTTTGGAAAGCGAGGAAAACTAAGCCCGAGATATATTGGACCTTTCGAGGTACTGCAAAGGATTGGTCCGGTAGCTTACCGACTCAAACTGCCGCAGAGCTCAGTGGCATCCACGACACATTCCATGTTTCTAACCTAAAGAAATGCTTATCTGATGAAACACTCGTTGTCCCTCTCGAGGAAGTTCGAATTGACGATAAACTCCACTTCATAGAAGAACCACTCGAAATCATAGACCGCGAAGTCAAGAGATTGAAGCGAAGCCGAATTCCCATAGTTAAAGTCCGGTGGAATTCGAGACGGGGTCCTGAATTCACTTGGGAGCGCGAGGATCAATTCCGACACAAGTATCCGCATCTATTCTCGAGTGCTTCGTAGCACAATGGGACGAGTTGAATTTCGGGACGAAATTCATTTCAACGGTGGGATATTGTGACAACCGTCAAACCTCGGGTCATTATCACACTAGAATCGTAAATTACATTTACCGCATTCCTTAAATCCTAGTGAAATTTCTAGGTTATGACTTTGTAGGTTTGCTAAAGTCGTAGAACGTCTTAGTGATTGCTTAATGAACTATAAGTGCTTTTAAACATGTTAAATTAGCTTACTAAGTGCCAAATTAAACAAAGAAAATTTACCTCTTTATAGTTTAACAAAAATCTTTATCAAATCGCAAACCGAAATTCCCGTGACTCGACAACGTAAACTTAATCGGATAAATAATCTCGTTAATATCAAACTTAGACAAATTAAATGATTAAAAATCCATATCAAGAACTTAGAAAATAAAATCTTATAACTCAAATATTAATCCTCAAAACATCACAAAATAAACCTTTTAACATACAAATACTTACACACTTTTAATACAAACTAATTATACAATATTTATATACATTATTTAACAAATAAAAATAATAATAATGACAATAATAAGATCCTAAAATCTGGCCCCCTCCCACCTATTTCCATTCAAATTATTTATTTTTCCTATATCCTCATTATCACTTTCATTTTCCCAAAACCCATCATTTCTCTTTCTAAAAACACACATATTTTCTCTCTATTCTCTCTAAAAACTCAGCCACATTCAAAGAGAAAATTCAGAATATTGAAGGTATTCATCACCAAATAAACTCTTAAAGGTAAACTAAATCATCTAAACATACCTATCTTCCATTTTCTTGTATTTTTTCTTCACAAAAATTCGGATTTTAAGCCCTTTCCATGGCTAAAATCCTCATGCAAACCTTGATGTTTGTAGGTTATCTCTTTTCACATCCATATGTGTTAAAAGAAAGAGTAACCCATGATCAAACCGAAAATCAAGTGAAAAATCGTGTAATTGCTTATAATCTTGTTAGATCTTGTTCATCTTTGTGTATATCTTTCTTTTTATGCTAAAAATCATCTCTAACACATCTTAGATGTAATCCAACACCATGCATGTGTTAGAAAATGGATTTAAAGGTCAAAATAATCAAGAACCACTTCTATTTTATGTTTAATGTTTTTCATTTTGAACAAAACATCATTTTGGGGCTTGTTTGGTTTCTGTCCAGATTTGAGTACGAGATTCACCAAGGTGTTTCTCCCTCTCAACATAACCAAAATGGACGTTTTATGAGCCAAAAATCAAGTTCAAGATGTCAGCTTTCAAACCCCACTGGCCTCATGTCATTTTGAGTTCGTTTACTATTTTTAATAATTTTTGTTTGAACATGGGTATAATCTGTCTAAAAAGTCAGAAAAGCCACCCTTAGTATTTTTGTGATATCTTGAGTTATACAAATCCAAAAGACTTGAAACCACCACCAAAAGTTTACAATTTTTGTCTGGAACAAAAGTCATTAGGATGAGTTTTTCTAGAAATGCATGCATTTTTCTCAATAATCAATGCTTCTTGCATGTGTCCAGATTGGTCAATTTCTGGACCTCATAGGATAACGTATTTTCCTAAAAATACTAAGACTTTTCTAACAATCCTAGAAAAATTACAGGAACTATTTAAGACCTTGGGTATCATCTATGATTTTTCTCAAATTCTAATTCGGATTCTAAACT
Source organism: Helichrysum umbraculigerum (assembly GCA_949592205.1). NCBI lineage: Eukaryota > Viridiplantae > Streptophyta > Magnoliopsida > Asterales > Asteraceae > Helichrysum > Helichrysum umbraculigerum. The sequence goes on from CATIUR010000002.1 coordinate 69,913,553, forward strand.
TTTGAAATCGAACCACCAAATTGATATATTTTCTGGAAAAACAGAAAAGTGGACTGTTTTGAGCATATAGAATAAACCAACACTTGTAAGCATACTAAAAGTGAAAGGAATCATTCTTTTGACATATGAACATTTTTAAGGGTTGGGTAAAGATTTTGGGTCAACCGAAGAGGTTTGACCGAGTCAACAAAAATAGGACTCGACACTTGGAACATTGACCAAACTATTCGAAACTAAATATTGTAATTGCACAACTCGACAACACCCGACGCATTGTAAAGTATACAACTAACAAGCTCAATATGACTAGTATGACATGCTTGACAAATTTTAGATGTTGTAACTTGTGAATTAATTATTATACTCAAACATGATTATTGAAAATTAACAAACTTCAAAACAAACAAACCATTTTGGCACCTTGTAATCTAATTATTTAGCTAAGCAATCCTATCAAACCAAACTCGTCAAGAATCTAATTTGAAACCTCATTTTCATAGGACTTGGATAGGAGTCATACCCGGCAAACACGCGCGTTACATCCATCAGTTTACGCTTACGCTCAATTGTGAGTTCTCACAGCCCCTTTTTCACTTGTTTAATATTTTGGGGTGAAAAGCATGATTCTAAATTTTTACTAAATTGGTTGTACATTCATGAACTTGTTAAATCTTTGCCATGCTACTTATGCGAATTGGTGTGTATACTATTGTTATGCTTGAGTACTATCGTGCTAAAGTCCCCGGAAATACCTTTACACTACTTATTAACTCGTCCGAGAGCCAGACGAGCCGTTAATATTTATGGATAGCGCTATTTAGGGTAGACCATCCCTCACTCACACTGTAACGTGGGTGCATAGTATTACTTTTACTCATGTTACCGATAGAACATGGAGCTTGGGGCATGTGTCGGTCTAATCGGTTTAGTAGTGGCCTCATTGCATTAACGTTCGTATATACTACTTTCCTATTCGCAATGATTACAACCAACCATTTATATTTATATACTTGATGAACAAAGCTTTTGATTCATTTATCTTTAACATTAAACCTGTGAACTCACCAACTATGACCATAGTTGACCATTTGTTTTATCATGCTTTTCAGGAGATCGACAGTAAGACGCATTCTAGGAGTACTTTTGTGTGGATGCATTCTCGCATGCGTTTGCTTTAATTTGGATTATGACTAACTTTTGGAAACTTTTATGAACTTGTTGTAATCACCTTTGGAATTATGTTTTGAACTTGTGGTAACTTGTAATACTTTTGCTAAATTATGTATGGTATTACTTCTATATCTTGTGCGTTTGTTACCCGGTACTGTTACACCTCGTGTTTCCGCTTTAGCGGGGTGTGACAATAACACTTCGCAATCAATGTGATAACCTCAATGTTATTATTACAACTAATCACCAACGGGCCGTACACGTTTTCAAATACTCAATTCAATCAACCAAATCTTAGTAATTTGGACAAGTCAATCAACCAAATTGGGGTAATTTAGACAAACAACTACAAAGGTAGTCTTTCGAGATACCTAATCAATTAATAACCATCGCGTGTCATGGACACCTTCAGGTTGCAAGTCTTCGGACATCAATTCAAGGCTAATCAATTCAAGTTTATTTAGATAAACACTCAAGGCTTAGGTGAGTCTCATGGCCCCTATTTTACTGCTTTAGAATCAGGGGTGTGATATTATTGCTCGTTTTGTTTTACAAGTTGAACGCAAGTACACATCAAATCAATTACTACATGAGTTTCAAGCTAATCAATTTAAAGCCCTCCATAGCATAGTCTGGTAATACGTAGTAGCGTGAATGTTAGTATATGATATCATATAGGATTGACAATCCTCGTCCGGGTTAGCACGCACTAACTGGTCAAACGGACGTATTAGCATTTGGGATGACGAGTGTGGATTAGACATTCGTGGGGGCCTTCAAGTTAGGTTTCCTTAAGTGGGCCTGACAACTCAAGTTAAGCTCAGACTATGTGCTCATGACTGTATAACTTTTATTTTGCTTAATTGCATTTTAAATTCAATTATAAATCTTGCGGTTCATACAACAAATATTGATATACAAACCTGTGAGCTCAAGACTTTCAAAATTAGTAATTTGGCGAAACTCGACGTTGGTTGTTTTATCACTAGGTGGAATTGGTACAACTAATAGCGGGTCATAAGGGGCACTAAAACGTTAGCTGTAAAGGAAGCAAGTTTACCGAATACGTAAGTTATCCGACGCTAAATTTATTATTTTTTACTAATTAAAGATAACTAGTAATAATTATAAATAATAAAATACAGACAATTCTACCTCATTCCATGCTGGAACATTCCTAAACGGAAGGACCTCTGAGTTCTCATTCTTCTTCACCAAATCATTCCTCGTGTCGTTATTAGCCACCGGCTCGGTGGTTTTATCGGCATTAATAGCCGAATCCCTCAAATCCTTCTGATTGTCATTTGTCTTCATCTTCTTCTTGGGTTTACCGGCCTTTAAAAACAAGAAATGCTAAACTTTTCTGAAATTCCAACGATTAACTAATGTGAATAAAATAGCTGATACCTGGATATCCTTTTCAAGTGTCATCTTAGGCACAGGCGATACCGCACGTTTCTTCCTCTTATCGGGTTTAGCAAGCGGAGTAGTGTCTAATACATAACAAGTAAAATCCTAGAGATTCTAATACATAACAGTAAGTACAAAAGTAATGTATGTAAATCTCCAAGCTTGTAAATGCATGCGACTCGAGCTAAGAAAGCTTATCCTGCTGGGCATCCCTACTGATGCTGTGTACCTGAGAAGCATTACTAAAACGGTCAACCAAAAAGGTTGGTGAATCTCACAGGTTTGTAAGTAAGTAAATAGTTTGAACACACATGTAGTATTCGTAAATCATAGCCAGCCAGTAAGTAACGATCACAGGTTATGCTCATCGTTTACTTAAGTTTTAATAAGTGGGTGGTTGCAGGTTATGCTAACCGTTTGATACAATTGCCATGAGCCACCATAGTTGAAGCTTAACGTACAGTAAATATAGGTACCCCCTCATGAATGTAATCCAAAACATTCATACAGAACGAGTAAGAAACGCCCGTTTCTACAGGAACGGTTCGTGGTAGTGCTTGCTACCCCGGGCGGGGATTGTCAGTCCCATATGGATCCATATACTAAAACTCGCGCTTATCACATAACTAACAACTATGATTAAGGAGGATTTCATTGGATTAGTCGTAAACTCATGCAATTGGCGTATCCGTAATCTCGTACAGTAAGTAAATCATGGCAGCAAGTAAGTTTTGTGTGTTCATGGAAAACAGTAATGCATCTCACCCCTAAGTATAAAACAGTAAAGTAGGGGCTGTAAGACTCACCTGAGTCTGGCAGACAATGCAGTAAGTAAGCAAGTAGTATTCCCGAACTAGCAACCCTTAGCGTCCTAATACGCATAAGGTTTAGTAAGTAAATGGAATACTTGTAAAGTATCCATGCTAGTTGTTCCCAAACTAATTAATGTCCATTAGTTTGTTTGTACGTTTGTAATCGTTTGTAGTTTGTAGAAAAGTTATACGGTCCGTTTGTTATCGGTGTATAATAATAATTCCATCCATTATTATTATGTATTCATAGTAGTTGTACTTTTGTAAAGCGTACGTGTATAACTGTTTGTTTGTATCACAATGTGTATCGTTTGCGTAAGTTCCAATGGGCTTAAACCCCAAAGGGTACGAGTGAAACCTCGTAAGTATTCGAGTGTATGTTCGTATCAGTTAACGTGTAATCCAGCACGTAACTAGTGAGTGAACTTGTAAGTTCGTATCGGATGTAATCCCGTGTAATGTACAAGTGTAAGTTCGTTGGAGTGTAATCTCCTAAGTATTTCCAAGTGTAATCTCGTACGCGTGTGTGAGTGAAATCTCACGTTAGTTTAGTATAGTCTTGTACGTATTCAAGTGTTGTTGTATACTCTCGAATGTATAGTATTTTCATGTATATGTAGCATCGTATTTGATTTAGTAGTTGAAAAGTGATTCCAACACTTAGAATATATTTTGTTTTCTGATCTGGGCTATCTGCGACACAAGTCTTGTGTCGCAGACCGCATGCGACATAAGGTCTGTGTCGTATGGATTGAATTCGGTTTGGTGTTTATGCGACACAGTGGTTGTGTCGCATACAAGGGTACGACACAACGATACGACATAGTCGTTGTGTCGCAATCAAGCGATAGGTAAACTTTGTGTCGTAGATGATACGACACATAGTGCGACATAAGCGTTGTGTCGCATACATTGTGACATAACATGCGACATAACATGCGACACAGTGTTGTGTCGCATGAAATTTTGGTCCGATGCGACACAAGAGGTCTGTTCGGAATTTAAGTTTCCGAAAACGTATTTTCCGGTTTCCGTTGGGTCTAGAACTTTTATACTAGTTTTAATAGGTTATAATGAGTCCATAGTAACTATTGGTGGTCGTTTTTAAGGTTTGTGGTGTCGTTTTCTTTAAAATGACCAAAACCGACATTTCCGTTAACGTGTTCAAAAACGAGTTTTAATTACGTATTCGGACATCATTTAGCTAGGGGAACAACATGGAAGTAAAATAAATGTAATCGGAAAAGTTTGCGAGTCGCCGGAAAACTTACAAAGTTGTCGAAACGAAAATCCGAAAAGATGACGTTGTAGCTCTCGTTCACGTGATCACTTTTCTTCAAAACGAGCCTAGCTTCCGAGGTGGTTTTGTGGTGTTTTTATGGTGGTTTAATATTGATTTTAGAGAGAGAGAGAGAGAATGCCGATTGAGAGAGAGAGAGAGAATGTTGAGTGTGTTTGTGTGATTGTGTGTGGAGAAAGAAAGTGAGGGGGGGGTGATGTCCCCCTTGCTTGGGCCGGTTGGGGTGGGGTCCACCATGTGTGGATCTCACCAATTTTTGCTTCCTCGTGTTTGCGCTCCGTGCGGTGTTCGTTTTCCCGGTCGTTTAAACGTAAAAATCATTTTATACGCGATTAAATATACGTTTTATAAATATGAAATAATACTCGATAATTAAGTTGAAGTATTTATCAAAATACTAGCTATGTAAGTAATAAAACATAACTTTGTTTTGTTTTGTCGGTTGGTCGAGTTTTCGGAGAGTTCGGTGACGTTTCAATTAAAACGTACGTTTTCCGTTATATTATAAACATAATATAAAGTAATAGTCAAAGTAATTAAATAATTTCACATTATTTAATAATTGTTTTACAAATGTCCGCAAGTTTGTACAATTGTTGTTTTATACGATTTGTACGAATCGTATACGCGTATATATATATATTCCATCCATATATATATAGTGAGTACATAATGTATATAATCCTATTTCATATTATATACAAGTAATAGACACGCAATTAGGGAAAATTTAAATTGGCCCTAAATTTGGGGTTGTTACATTCTCCCCTTGTTAATAAAATTTTGTCCCGAAATTTGTTCGAAGTAGTGGTCGGTAGTTCGATACTAGTCAGGTAGCTACAATGTGTACTAGTAGCCTACGGTAGGACGGTAAATCCTATAGTATTCAGGGTAGGGTAGTGGTCAGGTAGTAACGTACCCTTAGTTTTGTTGTCTGGAGGTAGTGGGCATTGGGCCTTGAGATGGCCAGCACTCCCACAGTTGAAGCAGAGTTTCACTTTAGGAGGGTTCGTACTTTTAGGGTAGGATTTGCATCGACCGGTAGGTGTAGTACACGGTTCGTCATAATGCCGAGTGCATCGGGAGCAGTAAGGTTTATTTCCCAAGTAAACCTTCACCCTTTTTGCTGGAGGTGGGGTACAGTCAGTGTCGTTATCCTCTTCAGTAGGAGTACTTTGGGAAGTTAGTGGTGAAGTAGGGTTTTCTAAGGCTATCAAACGTAGCTCGTACTCACGCATACTTATGTCATTTTGGAAAGCAATTCGTCGTAGGTCATCAATGTCTTCCCGTGCTTCAGTCAGTTATTTTCGCAGCGAATCAATAGTTTGGTTGAGGTGGCTGACTGATTCAGCAGTCAAGATTACATCAACTGGTGCTTTTGCAGCAGTTAGAGCAACAGGAGAAGCAGGTACTGTTGCTGATTCAACGAAAGGTTCGGTATCACACTCGAGTTCGAGGAGGTAAGGAAACATTATTGGTTCCTCACTGAGCAGTTCATCATCCAAGATAGGGTTGTTGACGGAGTGTGTTGTCATTTCCTACGAAATAATTATTCTATTTAATAATTGTTGCAAAAAAGTGAAGTTCTATTGGATGACTTGTTTAAAGTAATAAATAATATACGAGTTCCCGGTCTCAACGAGTGTGAGATATTTGGGAAAAGAGTTTGTTATTGGTAATCCCAGGGTAATACAAGTTTTATGGTCGGGATTCGTATAGTCGGTCGTTTCCTAATCTTATTGGGTACTTAGGATTAAAGAAAACACACAGAATAAGAGACAATTACACATAAATCATTAAGCGAGAGATTTATGGAAAACAGTTTCGAGAATTCAAAGAATGAGCGTACCCGGGTTAAGCAAATCACAAAGTCTCGGGTTTGGGTCATCCTCCCTGGCATTAATGACATAAGCTCTACTCCTTGTGGGGTTGGTGCGAAGTTTCAGTTTTGGGCAATCTTTCCTAAAGTGCCCAGTACCGTTGCACTCATAGCTGGTTTTGGGTGCAGGAGTATCAGTACCGGTGGGGTTGGTTCGGCAGTCTTGGGCCAGGTGCCCGAATTTCTTGCATTTGGTGCAGGGACAGGAGCCATTATGATGGCGACTACATTTGGAGCAGTAAGGCTTGCTCCCCTTGTAAGCCTTTGAGTCATTGGCGTTGACAATTGCAAGCTTCTTGTCAGAAGTCGGGTTGGATGAGTGGGGACTCACTTCCCATTTACGTTTGTTATTCGCAGGTGGAGTTGAAGTCGAGCCACGGCGGACAGAATTGGCCGTTAACTCATGAGCCATACGAATGGCGCTCTGAATAGTTCCTGGTTTGGATGAAGTAACTAAATCTTGAAGTCGTTCGGGAAGTCCATCAACGTACTTTTCAATCCTTTTGTATTCAGGATCAACCATGGTTGGGCAGAGAAGTGCCAGTTGGTGAAAGCGGTTAGTGTAACCGGTGATGTCATCACCCTGCATCTTGTGATTCCAGAATTCCACTTCCAATTGTTTCAGCTCATCTCTTGGGCAGTACTCGCCCCTCAGCATATTCTTCAGTTCATCCCACTGTAGTTTGTAAGCCTCGGCAACGCTCACAGTCTGTGCATATGTGTTCCACCAGGTAAGGGCGGTGTCAGAAAAGGTACTGGTGGCGAACTTAACTTTATCCTCTTCCTTGCAGTTGCAAATAAGGAATACTGATTCGATCTTCTCGGTCCAACGAATCAGACCGATCGCTCCTTCAGTACCTGCAAAGCTCAAGGGTTTGCAGTTTTGGAAGTCCTTGTAGGTGCAGGTTTTGGGTGGAGGTGTATTGTTAGCCGTATCTTCGCTACCAGGATTGGTTGCTCGGACAGCTAGAGCTTGGGCCACACTACGGGCAATAATATCAGCGACTTCGGCTTCAGTAAGGGTGATTTGTCGTCGAGGAGGCATGTTCCTTGAAACAATAAATAAAGAACATGTGAAGGTTTGAACAAGAATTAGGATTGTGATGATTTTAGTAAGTTTATACGATTTTGAAGTTTTTGAAAATTTTATAAAATATTTTTGTGAGAAATTTTGTAGCATTTTTGATAAAAATGCATTTGTTACAAAATTTTTATAGTAAAAATCGGTTGTATAATTTGAAATCTGACGAAAATTGAGTTGAAAATGTTTTATTAGGTTACACCTAACGGTACAGTAGTGTACATTGTGGAATGTTATAAACGTAGAATTAGATAGGAATAGCAAATGAAAACAAGGTCTCGATCTTCATATCGAAGGATGTTCGAGTAACAATAGTTGTCGGTTATAATGGTGTGGAGATCTTTGGACGTAAGCCGGTATTCATGAATTCATAAAAGTTAAATAATGACAGAATGACGAGAATCGAGTTGTCGTTTGTTCGATGAAATTTTAAGGAATATTAATTTCGTAGTAGTCGAGAGAGAATATCGTATCGGGGAAAGAGGCCTATGTATATATATATATATCACATAACCGCCTAGTGTGTGTCTAGCACAATCAAGTAAAAGTCCCGGTTCTCTCGAGGTCAGAGTCAGCTAGTGCATTCCTGTTCAACATAACCCCTTTCAGAACTCACATCATCTTCATTTAATTGTACATAGTTGATCAGGCTATGTTAAAACAAACTTGTATGCTGTAATTCCTGAACCAGTTATACCTAATGAGGAATACTGCCTAACGGTCATAGACTAGGCCCACTAAATGCAACCTAGTTCACTATAACCTTATGCTCTGATACCAATCTGTAACACCCCCAAATTTGACAGTTTGCGGAAGCAATGTTTTGGGTGTTACTAATCAATAATCACAAGCACAAAGGATACAGTGAACGACTCTAAATGAGACGTTCGAAAAGTTATTACATTAATACATAAGTAGTTTCAAAATACAAGCTCGAGTTCAAGTAAAATCCTAGAGATTCTAATACATAACAGTAAGTACAAAAGTAATGTATGTAAATCTCCAAGCTTGTAAATGCATGCGACTCGAGCTAAGAAAGCTTATCCTGCTGGGCATCCCTACTGATGCTGTGTACCTGAGAAGCATTACTAAAACGGTCAACCAAAAAGGTTGGTGAATCTCACAGGTTTGTAAGTAAGTAAATAGTTTGAACACACATGTAGTATTCGTAAATCATAGCCAGCCAGTAAGTAACGATCACAGGTTATGCTCATCGTTTACTTAAGTTTTAATAAGTGGGTGGTTGCAGGTTATGCTAACCGTTTGATACAATTGCCATGAGCCACCATAGTTGAAGCTTAACGTACAGTAAATATAGGTACCCCCTCATGAATGTAATCCAAAACATTCATACGGAACGAGTAAGAAACGCCCGTTTCTACATGAACGGTTCGTGGTAGTGCTTGCTACCCCGGGCGGGGATTGTCAGTCCCATATGGATCCATATACTAAAACTCGCGCTTATCACATAACTAACAACTATGATTAAGGAGGATTTCATTGGATTAGTCGTAAACTCATGCAATTGGCGTATCCGTAATCTCGTACAGTAAGTAAATCATGGCAGCAAGTAAGTTTTGTGTGTTCATGGAAAACAGTAATGCATCTCACCCCTGAGTATAAAACAGTAAAGTAGGGGCTGTAAGACTCAACTGAGTCTGGCAGACAATGCAGTAAGTAAGCAAGTAGTATTCCCGAACTAGCAACCCTTAGCGTCCTAATACGCATAAGGTTTAGTAAGTAAATGGAATACTTGTAAAGTATCCATGCTAGTTGTTCCCAAACTAATTAATGTCCATTAGTTTGTTTGTACATTTGTAATCGTTTGTAGTTTGTAGAAAAGTTATACGGTCCGTTTGTTATCGGTGTATAATAATAATTCCATCCATTATTATTATGTATTCATAGTAGTTGTACTTTTGTAAAGCGTACGTGTATAACTGTTTGTTTGTATCACAATGTGTATCGTTTGCGTAAGTTCCAATGGGCTTAAACCCCAAAGGGTACGAGTGAAACCTCGTAAGTATTCGAGTGTATGTTCGTATCAGTTAACGTGTAATCCAGCACGTAACTAGTGAGTGAACTTGTAAGTTCGTATCGGATGTAATCCCGTGTAATGTACAAGTGTAAGTTCGTTGGAGTGTAATCTCCTAAGTATTTCCAAGTGTAATCTCGTACGCGTGTGTGAGTGAAATCTCACGTTAGTTTAGTATAGTCTTGTACGTATTCAAGTGTTGTTGTATACTCTCGAATGTATAGTATTTTCATGTATATGTAGCATCGTATTTGATTTAGTAGTTGAAAAGTGATTCCAACACTTAGAATATATTTTGTTTTCTGATCTAGGCTATCTGCGACACAAGGCTTGTGTCGCAGACCGTATGCGACATAAGGTCTGTGTCGTATGGATTGAATTCGGTTTGGTGTTTATGCGACACAATGGTTGTGTCGCATACAAGGGTACGACACAACGATACGACATAGTCGTTGTGTCGCAATCAAGCGATAGGTAAACTTTGTGTCGTAGATGATACGACACATAGTGCGACATAAGCGTTGTGTCGCATACATTGTGACATAACATGCGACATAACATGCGACACAGTGTTGTGTCGCATGAAATTTTGGTCCGATGCGACACAAGAGGTCTGTTCAGAATTTAAGTTTCCGAAAACGTACTTTCCGGTTTCCGTTGGGTCTAGAACTTTTATACTAGTTTTAATAGGTTATAATGAGTCCATAGTAACTATTGGTGGTCGTTTTTAAGGTTTGTGGTGTCGTTTTCTTTAAAATGACCAAAACCGACATTTCCGTTAACGTGTTCAAAAACGAGTTTTAATTACGTATTCGGACATCATTTAGCTAGGGGAACAACATGGAAGTAAAATAAATGTAATCGGAAAAGTTTGCGAGTCGCCGGAAAACTTACAAAGTTGTCGAAACGAAAATCCGAAAAGATGACGTTGTAGCTCTCGTTCACGTGATCACTTTTCTTCAAAACGAGCCTAGCTTCCGAGGTGGTTTTGTGGTGTTTTTATGGTGGTTTAATATTGATTTTAGAGAGAGAGAGAGAATGCCGATTGAGAGAGAGAGAGAGAATGTTGAGTGTGTTTGTGTGATTGTGTGTGGAGAAAGAAAGTGAGGGGGGGGTGATGTCCCCCTTGCTTGGGCCGGTTGGGGTGGGGTCCACCATGTGTGGATCTCACCAATTTTTGCTTCCTCGTGTTTGCGCTCCGTGCGGTGTTCGTTTTCCCGGTCGTTTAAACGTAAAAATCATTTTATGCGCGATTAAATATACGTTTTATAAATATGAAATAATACTCGATAATTAAGTTGAAGTATTTATCAAAATACTAGCTATGTAAGTAATAAAACATAACTTTGTTTTGTTTTGTCGGTTGGTCGAGTTTTCGGAGAGTTCGGTGACGTTTCAATTAAAACGTACGTTTTCCGTTATATTATAAACATAATATAAAGTAATAGTCAAAGTAATTAAATAATTTCACATTATTTAATAATTGTTTTACTAATGTCCGCAAGTTTGTACAATTGTTGTTTTATACGATTTGTACGAATCGTATACGCGTATATATATATATTCCATCCATATATATATAGTGAGTACATAATGTATATAATCCTATTTCATATTATATACAAGTAATAGACACGCAATTAGGGAAAATTTAAATTGGCCCTAAATTTGGGGTTGTTACACTGTAAGACTCACCTGAGTCTGGTAGACAATGCAGTAAGTAAGCAAGTAGTATCCCGAACTAGCAACCCTTAGCGTCCTAATACGCATAAGGTTTAGTAAGTAAATGGAATACTTGTAAAGTATCCATGCTAGTTGTTCCCAAACTAGTTAATGTCCATTAGTTTGTTTGTACGTTTGTATTCGTTTGTAAATCGTAGTTTGTATAAAAGTTGTACGGTCCGTTTGTTATCGGTGTATAATAATAATTCCATCCATTAATATTATGTAATCATAGTAGTGGTACAGTTGTAAAGTATACTCGTATGATCGTTTGTTTGTATTACAACATGTATCGTTTGCGTAAGTTCCAATGGGCTTAAACCCCAAAGGGTACGAGCGAAACCTCGTAAATATTCGTGTGTATGATCGTATCAGTTAACGTGTAATCCAGCACGTAACTAGTGATGGAACTTGTAAGTTCGTATCGGATGTAATCCCGTGTAATGTACAAGTGTAAGTTCGTTGGAGTGTAATCTCCTAAGTATTTCGAGTGTAAACTCGTGTGCGTGTGTGAGTGAAATCTCACGTTAGTTTAGCATAGTCTTGTACGTATTCAAGTGTTGTTGTATACTCTCAAAAGTATAGTATTTTCATGTATAAGTAGTATCGTATTTGATTTAGTAGTTGAAAAAGTGATTCCAACACTTAGAATATATTTTGTTTTCTGATCTGGGTTATCTGCGACACAAGTCTTGTGTCGCAGACCGTATGCGACATAAGGTCTGTGTCGTATGGATTGATTTCGGTTTGGTGTTTATGCGACACAATTGTTGTGTCGCATACAAGGGTACGACACAACGATACGACATAGTCGTTGTGTCGCAATCAAGCGATAGGTAAACTTTGTGTCGTAGCTGATACGACATATAGTGCGACATAAGCGTTGTGTCGCATACATTGTGACATAACGTGCGACATAGCATGCGACACAGTGTTGTGTCGCATGAAATTTTGGTCCGATGCGACACAAGAGGTCTGTTCGGAATTTAAGTTTCCGAAAACGTATTTTCCGGTTTCCGTTGGGTCTAGAACTTTTATACTAGTTTTAATATGTTGTAATGAGTCCATAGTAACTATTGGTATTCGTTTTTAATGTTGGTGGTGTCGTTTTCTTTAAAATGACCAAAACCGACCTTTTCGTTAACGAGTTCAAAAATGAGTTTTAAATACGTATTTGGACATTACTAAGCTAGGGGAACAATAATCTAGCAAAATAAAAGTAATCGGAAAAGTTTGCGAGTCGCCGGAAAACTTACAAGTCGTCGTATCGCGAAACCGAAAAGATGAAGTTGTAGTCCTCGTTGCGGTGATCACTTTCCTCCAAACAAGCTAGGTGTTTTAGGGAGTTTTAGTGGTGTTTTTCTAGAGAGAGAGTGAGAACCGATTGAGAGAGAGAGATGAGAGTTTAGAGAGAAGATTGAGAGAGATTGGGTAAGGGTGTGTTTTGGTTATGTTTTTCATCAAAGAGGCATGCGGGTGGTGCCCCATGTCTTTGGCTGGTCCATGGTGGGGCCACATGGTGTGGTCTCACCAACTTTTCGTTCCCTCGCGTTTGCGCTCCGTACGGTGTTCGTTTCCCGGGTCGTTTAGACGTTAAAATCATTTTATACACGATTAAATATACGTTTAAAATACGAATATTATTCGGTAATTTAGTTGAAGCATTTTAATAAAATACTTTGTTTTGAAGTTATAAAATGTAACATTTGTTTTGTTTTGTCGGTTGGTCGAGTTTTCGGAGAGTTCGGTAACGTTTTAGTTAAAACGTATGTTTTTGTTATATTATAAACATAATATAAAATGGTAATTAAAGTAATTAAATAAATTAACATTATTTAATAATTGTTTTACCAACGTCTGTATGTTTTGTACAATTGTTGTTTTATACAATTTGTACGAATCGTATACGCGTATATATATATTCCATCCATATATATATAGTGAGTACATAATGTATATAATCCTATTTCATATTATATACCAGTAATAAACACGCAATTAGGGAAAATTTAAATTGGCCCTAAATTTGGGGTTGTTACATTCTCCCCTTGTTAATAAAATTTCGTCCCGAAATTTGTTTGAAGTAGTATTCGGTAATTTGATATTAGTCAGGTAGCTACAATGTGTACTAGTAGCCTACGGTAGGACGGTAAGTCCTATAGTATTCAGGGTAGGGTAGTGGTCAGGTAGTAACGTACCCTTAGTTTTGTTGTCTGGAGGTAGTGGGCATTGGGCCTTGAGATGGCCAGCACTCCCACAGTTGAAGCAGAGTTTCGCTTTAGGAGGGTTCGTACTTTTAGGGTAGAATTTGCATCGACCGGTGGGTGTGGTACACGGTTCGTCATGATGCCGAGTGCATCGGGAGCAGTAAGGTTTATTTCCTAAGTAAATTTTCACCCTTTTTGCTGGAGGCGGGGTACAGTCAGGGTCGTTATCCTTTTCAGTAGGAGTACTTTGGGAAGTTGGTGGTGAAGTAGGGTCTTCTAAAGCTATCAAACGTAGCTCGTACTCACGCATACGCAGGTCATTTTGGAAGGCAATTCGTCGTAGGTCATCAATGTCTTCCCGTGCTTCAGTTAGTTGTTTTCGTAGCGATTCAATAGTTTGGTTGAGGTGGCTGACTGATTCAGCAGTCAAGGTTACATCAACTGGTGCTTTTGCAGCAGTTAGAGTAACAGGAGAGGCAGGTGCTGTTGCTGATTCAACAGAAGGTTCGGTATCACACTCGAGTTCGAGGAGGTAAGGAAACATTATTGGTTCCTCACTGAGCAGTTCATCATCCAAGGTAGGGTTGTTGAAGGAGTGAGTTGTCATTTCCTACGAAATAATTATTCTATTTAAGAATTGTTATAAGAAAGTGAAGTTCTATTGGATGACTTGTTTAAAGTAACAAATAATATACGAGCTCCCGGTCTCAACCAGTGTGAGATATTTGGGAAAAGTGTTTGTTATTGGTAGTCCAAGTGTAATACAAGTTATATGTTCGGAATTCGTATAGTCGGTCGTTTCCTAATCCTATTGGGTACTTAGGATCAAAGAAAACACACAGAATAATAGACAGTTACACATAATCATTAAGCGAGAGATTACAGTCTCGGGAAATCAAAGAATGAGCGTACCCGGGTTGAGTAAATCACAGAGTCTCTGATTTGGGTCATCCTCCCTAGCGTTAATTACATAAGCTCTACTCTTCGTGTGGTTGGTTCGGAGTTTCAGCTTTGGGCAATCCTTCCTGAAATGCCCGGTACCATTGCACTCATAGCAGGTCTTGGGTGCAGGAGTATCAGTACCAGTGGGGTTGGTTCGGCAGTCTTGGGTCAGGTGCCCGAATTTCTTGCATTTGGTGCAGGGACATGAGCCATTATGATGGCGACCACATTTGGAGCAGTAAGGCTTGCTCCCCTTGTAAGCCTTTGAGTAGTTGGCATTGACAATTGCAAGCTTCTTGTCAAGAATCGGGTTGGATGAGTGGGGACTTACTTCCCATTTACGTTTGTTATTCGCAGACGGGGTTGAAGTCGAGCCACGGCGGACAGAATTGGCCGTTAACTCATGAGCCATACGAATGGCGCTCTGAATAGTTCCCGGTTTGGATGAAGTAACTAAGTCTTGAAGTCGCTCAGGAAGTCCATCAACGTACTTTTCGATCCTTTTGTACTCGGGATCAACCATGGATGGGCACAAAAGTGCCAGCTGGTGAAAGCGATTGGTGTAACCGGTGATGTCATCACCCTGCATCTTGTGATTCCAAAATTCCACTTCCAATTGTTTCAGCTCATCTCTTGGGCAGTACTCGCCCCTCAGCATATTCTTCAGTTCATCCCACTGTAGTTTGTAAGCATCGGCAACGCTCACAGTCTGTGCATAGGTGTTCCACCAGGTAAGGGCGGTGTCAGAAAAGGTGTTGGCGGCGAACTTAACTTTGTCCTCTTCCTTGCAGTTGCAGATGAGGAATACTGATTCGATTTTCTCGGTCCAACGAATCAAACCGATCGCTCCTTCAGTACCTGCAAAGCTCAAGGGTTTGCAGTTTTGGAAGTCCTTGTAGGTGCAGGTTTTGGGTGGAGGTGTATTGTTAGCCGTATCTTCGCTACCAGGATTGGTTGCTCGGACAGCTAGAGCTTGGGCCACACTACGGGCAATAATACCCGCGACTTCGGCTTCAGTAAGTGTGATTTGTCGTCGAGGAGGCATGTTCCTTGAAACAACAAATAAAGAACATGTGAAGGTTTGAACAAGAATTATGATTGTGATGATTTTAGTAAGTCTAGAGAAACTACGCCAAAGTTTGAAGGTTGTTTAAAGTTGTGTACTATAAATAAGTTTATACGGTTTTTGAAGTTTTTGAAAATTTTATAAAAACATTTTTGTGAGGAATTTTGTAACATGTTTGATAAAAATACATTTGTTATAAAATTTTGCTAGTAAAAGTCGGTTGTATCAATTGGGAATCTGACAAAAATTAAGTTGAAAATGGTTTTATTGGGTTACACCTAACGGTACAGTAGTGTACATTGTAGAATGTTATAAACGTAGAATTAGGTAGGAATAGCAAATGAAAACAAGGTCTCGATCTTCATATCGAAGGATGTTCGAGTAACTATGGTTGTCGGTTATAATGGTGTGGAGATCTTCGGACGTATGTCGGTATTCGTGAATTCATAAAAGTTAAATAAGGACAGAATGATGAGAATCGAGTTGTCGTTTGTTCGATGAAATTTTAAAGAATATTAATTTCGTAGTAGTCGAGAGAGAGTATCGTATCGGGGAAAGAGGCCTATGTATATATATATATATATATATATCACATAACCGCCTAGTAGGTGTCTAGCACAATCAAGTAAAAGTCCCGGTTCTCTCGAGGTCAGAGTCAGCTATTGCATTCCTGTTCAATATAACCCCTTTCAGAACTCACATCATCTTCATTTAATTGTACATAGTTGATCAGGCTATGTTAAATTAAAATCGTATGCTGTAATTCCTGAACCAGTTATACCTAATGAGGAATACTGCCTACGGTCATAGTCTAGGCCCACTAAATGCAACCTAGTTCACTATAACCTTAGGCTCTGATACCAATCTGTAACACCCCCAAATTTAACAGTTTGCGGAAGCGATGTTTTGGGTGTTACTAATCAATAATCACAAGCACAAAGGATACAGTGAACGACTCTAAATGAGACGTTCGAAAAGTTATTACATTAATACATAAGTAGTTTCAAAATACAAGCTCGAGTTCAAGTAAAATCCTAGAGATTCTAATACATAACAGTAAGTACAAAAGTAATGTATGTAAATCTCCAAGCTTGTAAATGCATGCGACTCGAGCTAAGAAAGCTTATCCTGCTGGGCATCCCTACTGATGCTGTGTACCTGAGAAGCATTACTAAAACGGTCAACCAAAAAGGTTGGTGAATCTCACAGGTTTGTAAGTAAGTAAATAGTTTGAACACACATGCAGTATTTGTAAATCATAGCCAGCCAGTAAGTAACGATCACAGGTTATGCTCATCGTTTACTTAAGTTTTAATAAGTGGGTGGTTGCAGGTTATGCTAACCGTTTGATACAATTGCCATGAGCCACCATAGTCGAAGCTTAACGTACAGTAAATATAGGTACCCCCCATGAATGTAATCCAAAACATTCATACGGAACGAGTAAGAAACGCCCGTTTCTACAGGAACGGTTCGTGGTAGTGCGTGCTACCCCGGGCGGGGATTGTCGGTCCCATATGGATCCATATACTAAAACTCGCGCTTATCACATAACTAACAACTATGATTAAGGAGGATTTCATTGGATTAGTCGTAAACTCATGCAGTTGGCGTATCCGAAATCTCGTACAGTAAGTAAATCATGGCAGCAAGTAAGTTTTGTGTGTTCATGTAAAACAGTAATGCATCTCACCCCTGAGTAAAAACAGTAAAGTAGGGGCTGTAAGACTCACCTGAGTCTGGTAGACAATGCAGTAAGTAAGCAAGTAGTATCCCGAACTAGCAACCCTTAGCGTCCTAATACGCATAAGGTTTAGTAAGTAAATGGAATACTTGTAAAGTATCCATGCTAGTTGTTCCCAAACTAGTTAATGTCCATTAGTTTGTTTGTACGTTTGTATTCGTTTGTAAATCGTAGTTTGTATAAAAGTTGTACGGTCCGTTTGTTATCGGTGTATAATAATAATTCCATCCATTAATATTATGTAATCATAGTAGTGGTACAGTTGTAAAGTATACTCGTATGATCGTTTGTTTGTATTACAACATGTATCGTTTGCGTAAGTTCCAATGGGCTTAAACCCCAAAGGGTACGAGCGAAACCTCGTAAATATTCGTGTGTATGATCGTATCAGTTAACGTGTAATCCAGCACGTAACTAGTGATGGAACTTGTAAGTTCGTATCGGATGTAATCCCGTGTAATGTACAAGTGTAAGTTCGTTGGAGTGTAATCTCCTAAGTATTTCGAGTGTAAACTCGTGTGCGTGTGTGAGTGAAATCTCACGTTAGTTTAGCATAGTCTTGTACGTATTCAAGTGTTGTTGTATACTCTCAAAAGTATAGTATTTTCATGTATAAGTAGTATCGTATTTGATTTAGTAGTTGAAAAAGTGATTCCAACACTTAGAATATATTTTGTTTTCTGATCTGGGTTATCTGCGACACAAGTCTTGTGTCGCAGACCGTATGCGACATAAGGTCTGTGTCGTATGGATTGATTTCGGTTTGGTGTTTATGCGACACAATTGTTGTGTCGCATACAAGGGTACGACACAACGATACGACATAGTCGTTGTGTCGCAATCAAGCGATAGGTAAACTTTGTGTCGTAGCTGATACGACATATAGTGCGACATAAGCGTTGTGTCGCATACATTGTGACATAACGTGCGACATAGCATGCGACACAGTGTTGTGTCGCATGAAATTTTGGTCCGATGCGACACAAGAGGTCTGTTCGGAATTTAAGTTTCCGAAAACGTATTTTCCGGTTTCCGTTGGGTCTAGAACTTTTATACTAGTTTTAATATGTTGTAATGAGTCCATAGTAACTATTGGTATTCGTTTTTAATGTTGGTGGTGTCGTTTTCTTTAAAATGACCAAAACCGACCTTTTCGTTAACGAGTTCAAAAACGAGTTTTAAATACATATTTGGACATTACTAAGCTAGAGGAACAATAATCTAGCAAAATAAAAGTAATCGGAAAAGTTTGCGAGTCGCCGGAAAACTTACAAGTCGTCGTATCGCGAAACCGAAAAGATGAAGTTGTAGTCATCGTTGCGGTGATCACTTTCCTCCAAACAAGCTAGGTGTTTTAGGGAGTTTTAGTGGTGTTTTTCTAGAGAGAGAGTGAGAACCGATTGAGAGAGAGAGATGAGAGTTTAGAGAGAAGATTGAGAGAGATTGGGTAAGGGTGTGTTTCGGTTATGTTTTTCATCAAAGAGGCATGGGGGTGGTGCCCCATGTCTTTGGCCGGTCCATGGTGGGGCCACATGGTGTGGTCTCACCAACTTTTCGTTCCCTCGCGTTTGCGCTCCGTGCGGTGTTCGTTTCCCGGGTCGTTTAGACGTTAAAATCATTTTATACACGATTAAATATACGTTTAAAATACGAATATTATTCGGTAATTTAGTTGAAGCATTTTAATAAAATACTTTGTTTTGAAGTTATAAAATGTAACATTTGCTTTGTTTTGTCGGTTGGTCGAGTTTTCGGAGAGTTCGGTAACGTTTTAGTTAAAACGTATGTTTTTGTTATATTATAAACATAATATAAAATGGTAATAATTAAATAAATTAACATTATTTAATAATTGTTTTACCAACGTCTGTATGTTTTGTACAATTGTTGTTTTGTACAATTTGTACGAATCGTATACGCGTATATATATATTCCATCCATATATATATAGTGAGTACATAATGTATATAATCCTATTTCATATTATATACAAGTAATAAACACGTAATTAGGGAAAATTTAAATTGGCCCTAAATTTGGGGTTGTTACACTCTCCTCGCATATCAACCACCGTTCCCTCCTACAAGTGTCACAACTCGGTTAATTCAAAATATACAAAATACAAATTCAAAAACTTTCAATACAAGATATAACTTTAATTTCGCATTTTACCATTGCATCTTTAAGGTTTTTCATTACGGTATCGAGTTCCAATTTGGAAACTTCATCCTCCTTCGCAGTAAGTACCTCCGACAAAGACTGAACAGTAGGACCTACGGCAGTGTCAACATAAACAACGTGCTCCTACATATATAACAAAAGCATGACAATTAATAGCAATATTAAAGGGTTAACAACCAATTCATAGGATGTTACTTTATACTTCCGGCAAAGACTGAACCCTCCCACATGTGGTGGTGTCGTCATGACCAACGTGCGTCTAAAGATTTATGAAAAATATGACAATTAAAACCAATGTTGGGATATTAAAAACATGTTAATTTATACTTACACGCAACTGAGCTAGCCCACAAAAAAGCTCAAATCTAAGTTCAGATCTAAAGCAAAGTTATCGGTTTCCAAAGCAGGTTGACTCTCAGCAAGAGGCTGGCTCAAGGGATCAGCAGATCGAAAGAAAGGATAAGCATTCTCGGAGGTGAAATGACGACCTAATATGGGATCTCGTTTCTGATTCATGGAGAGAACCTACGCTCCAATGGCAAAGAATTAACAAATTTTAGTTTAACCTACCAACAGAATTATATAAATGTATAACAAACCTTTTCCTCTAGCACCATACAACGCTGATTTAGTTCAGTGTATGCCTTCTGTAGTACCAAATGCTCTCGATGTAACTCCATAAAACGTTCCTCCAATGACGAATCATCCCTCTGAAAGTTTGAAGGCTGCGGAGGAGGCTTTGCGACACTTGCATCAGTAGCAGCATCATCCCACTTATGAGGTGAAGGCGACCCTAAATTATCTTCATAAGCGGGATCAGTATCATCATCTTCTTGTACAACCGCAAAGCAATCCTCGCTAGCTATCCACCAATCAGCCTTGGTCTCTTCCGGAAGCAATTCAAGGGTTTTTAGAGGAATCATTTCCTACAATTCGCAATATAAATATATGTTAATTTTTGGTCCATTAGGTAATGCAAAGCAAAAAGTAAATACACTTGCGTTAGCAAACGGGCCGTTGAAGAGAAGTTTTTCTGTTTTATTAAAAGTCACATCATAAGCCCACCTAATTCCCCTCGGGAACTTGTTCTTACAAGGTTTCCACCATCGACGGCATATCGGGAACGTCTCCAAAATCCATATCTAAAAAGACAGAAAAAATATACAATTACAAATTATGTTAACATCCAATAATAAAACGTTGTGTATTTTGATTAATTATCTAACCTTAAATGCCCAAATAAATCCCATTAGTGTGTATGTAGGCTTGTCCTCGGGATCTTTTCGAAGTGCTTCTAAATGCCGTTCCCTTCTACTAGGTACCGCATCCTTAAGTTGCTTGTGTGTAATAACCCATACAATAGATCCCCACGGAAAATGGTTCCACTCATTCAAATCCTCGACTGTAACGCCCCAAAATTTTGAAGATTTTTTTTTTTAACTCAACAACTCGACTTAAGTTGACTAAGCAACACGACCATTCATTCCATGTTGATTCAATTTAATAACATTTTGACTATGCCATCACGGGTGTGACGAAGTTCATCATGGCTGTGATGGACACCATCATAGGCTTGTCACATGTTCATCATAGCTGTGATGGACACCGTCACAGGCTTATCATAGCCGTGAAGAGCCTATATCAGAACTCTCGAAAATGACTAGATTTTATCATAGGCTTATCACAGGTTTATCATAGCTGTGACGACCTGACTCAACTTTTAACAACTCAGATTTTTTGACCAAATTCAAACACGTATAACTTTTTACTCGTTAAGAGTTAGACCACCAAATTTTGCAGGCACCTCCAATATGCCAAAATGAAACTTTCTCTTTTTATACTTTTTCAAAATATGCGTTTATCGAGAATACGGACGTGTAACCACTTTATGACCATTTTGGACCATTTTAGGTGACACGTCATATTCCAAACCACTTGGTTTCTGACTTCAACCTTTTGCCAACATGTTTCTACATACATTTGTGACGTGTGAGCATATTCATCAACATCATACCCTCATTCCACCTTGTTTTGACTCCTTTGACCCGTTTAGGGTCCATTTGGACACTTTCACCAAAATTAACCCATATCACTCATTTGACACTTGATTTCAACTCAATTTGACAAAATACTATAATCCATGACTCATAACTACATAAATGAACCATCATGCCACTTTTGACACTTTGATCATAATTCCACCAAAACCATGATCAACACCATACACATGTATATCAAATTACTTTTATCACTTTACAATATAACCATTACCCAAATTGACACTACCACATTCATCTTTGACTTTGACAAGTCAAAGGTACACTTTAAAATCACTTGATTACACCTTAAATCATCAACATAACCTTAAACGTGTCTCTTTGGGCGATTTACACAAGTGATAAACATAACGACAATTCAAAAGAAGAAAGAGCTTGTCTAACCACATTGCATGCTCTAGTCCACGCTATCTTCTTGAAATCATATTTCATCCAATTGGTTTAATCAAACCAAGCACCTACAACATAAAACCACTGAAACGAGTAAGCATAAAGCTTAATGAGCATGCGAGCAATTAAACGAATAATTCACATAAACAACATTAAGTCAACCCTTAACACATATAAACTACATATACTTGCTTAGGCAAATAACTACTAAGCAATTATAGAGATAGAAACTCTGTGCGGATCTGCGACCCATAAACTACATATGCGAGGCACCATATCACGTCGATATGCATACCAGGCTCAACATCATAAGGCTAACCGTAGTTAGCTAAACTTCATATTGTAGTCCCGCGGCCAATAGTATGCATACTATAACTTCATAAGATCCCTACAAACTGCTCATTCCACATAATCCACATAACTTTCCACATATCATCATATTTTATCCACATGATTCATCTTAGCACATATTCAACATAATGTGCTATAATCACCTCATAATCAATCATTGATTAGAAACAACATAATCTACTTGTTTGTGCAAACCTCTTGCTCGAAAGCAATCCGGTAGTACACAATCATCATAGTCCCCAATTAGAAATAAATTAACACATAATCACTTGATCATGTGAACCTCTTGCTCGGAAGCAATCTGGAACACACAATCATTACCCATTTAACCCCCATATCACTCACCTTTGCTTTGTAGACATTTAAGCAACATAATACTTGAACATAGATGGCACCAATCTTGATCACCTATCATACAACATATCAACATACAACATATTTAGCACTTCATAATCATCATGATCAACTAATCAACATAATTAACCCATCACCCTTTTGGGTTAACCAAGTTTGACTCTTGATCAAACTATACATAACTCTCTCTACTTACATAATCATTTAACTTATTACTACTTATCATAATTCAACAATAACCAATCCAAGGTTATGAAGAATCATCATAAACATCATATTTACTCTCTTAATTCATCATTTCATTCATTAAGCCATAACCATTTTCATGGTTTAGTCATTATATAATACTTCAATCATCATTAAAACATTACTAATCATCATCATAACCACTTTTAACATTTGATTATCTTAATCATGGCTTCGTAATATCACCTTATTAACATAATCATAATCATTATCATAAGCATAATTAATCCACATGATTAACTACTTGATTCAATACTTTAATTCTCCATAATCATGCTCTAACAACATTTATAATTACTAATTAAGATGTATTAACACCAATACATCATCATTTGATCAAAACCCATTTTGATCATTAATCATACAACTTAATTAATCCAGTTTTAAGTTGAATTGATGTTAATTACAATCATATAAACATCTCTACATCACTTATTTATCATAATACAACTTAATTTCTTCTTAAAAACCATTAATCACTCAAACTCTCTCATAATCACATAAAACCCTAAGTTATACATCAAAATTAAACAAGAATCATAGTTAACTCAAGCTTAGAATGATCAATCCTTGATGAATTCAAGTTCTCTAGCTTCAATTTCATTGTTTAGAATGATTTCAATTTAGGGTTTAGGGTTCTAACGAATTTTCTTCCTTCGTGAAGTTCCTGGAACATATTTTGTGTTTTTGAATGAATAATAATACATACATACTCACGTACATAGACACACATATATGTTTTAATTGTTATTCCCCGTGATTATCATTGTCTAGAACTTTAAAACCGACATACAATTATTTTTATTTTATTTCACCTAAAGTAATAATAAATTAAAACAATTACTATTACTTTATTCACTTTAATACCTTTGGATTTTGGGGTGTTACAACTCTCCCCCACTTATTTCATTCGTGTCCTCACGAATGTCACTCATATAGGCTTATATCAACTCTTTCTCCCTGTATGCGGAAGCGTTTACTCATATACGATATTCTTACATAATCAATTAACTCATAACATGAATGGACACCACTCATGTATCCACATAATCTCTTTCATTCATATTTCATTTTAGTTCCAGACACCCTTTCTTATTCGTTTTACCACATATTACCAATTTAATCCACCAAGATCAAAAAGGTAAACACTCTCTATATTTTCAAAATGGTGAAGTTTTAAGTACACTGCTACCCTTAGCAGATTTAACTTAACCTCATTCAATCAACACGTGTATCACATTA
The DNA here is from genome assembly GCA_949592205.1 of Helichrysum umbraculigerum. Taxonomy (NCBI): domain Eukaryota; kingdom Viridiplantae; phylum Streptophyta; class Magnoliopsida; order Asterales; family Asteraceae; genus Helichrysum; species Helichrysum umbraculigerum. Next base: position 69,937,742 of record CATIUR010000002.1, read on the forward strand.
ATCTTAGTAGCTTTCCAGCTATAATTCCATACAACTTTAACAACATAAACACTAATTAATATATGCACATAAAGTGTGCACGCAACTTAAATAACTTATGCATATACATGCATATACCTCTTATCCACAGGTACATAACTTGTGCATTTAACTCTATTCAATTTATTAGCACAAAGTGTAATACCCAGCACAAAGTGCAGCATCATCAACTATTTAATTTCAATTGATACCCATAGCGTACATTATTCCCTTGAGCAACTTATACATACAATACATATTCTCAATTCTTTCCACATGCACATATCCAAATATGCACATGCTTCTGTCTTTCCCCCGGCACATATACTGTGCATAAGCCCTATTCCACACATACAATAACTACTTACGTAGGTTGTCTCTAGTTAGCCACATAATACTTTAAAACCACATAACCAATTAAAATAAGTGAAACACAGAACCACCTATCCTACATTTACAATCAGAAACTAGCTATATGCTAGAATCTTTAAATCACAACAACAATGGTGATTACCACAACAACACGGGTCAACATCATATAGTACCATGCTACGTCAGCATAAGCACTATAACAACATAATGTGCCATAAATAAGCACGTATTCAACATCATACCAACCATAGTTAGCTGACCTCTACTGTTGCTTATTCCACATTTTTAACCCTTACTAGTTGCAATTTACTACTTTATCTCGCCATTAAATACATAACATCGTAAATAATTACACATAATTCTCTTTTACAATAGGTACCACATTAAAACAATAGTTTAGTGGTTTCACACTACTTTATTTTAACAAATCTCTATCTCTTTCTCAACTATATGTCAACATTCTTTAAAATGTACACTCTTTAAACATTAAACACATGTTAGACTCTTTTTCATCTTAAAATTTTCACATAAAACTCTCATACTCCATAGCATGAGAACTGCTTAATATCGGCTATTTATACCGATTTTACAAATAATATTAAGTATATTACACTCTTGTCAACAACTACATATCAAATTTATAGATATTAGATATCCATTTGATCTCTTTTATCTATATAATTCACACATAAACTACAAATTTTTTTTTCACAAAGCATAACATCATTTACTTCTACCTTTACTCAGTACACAACTACATTACTCTTACACTTAATCTTTGCAATTACATCAAATCTCTTTGATACTTGGTAACCTCAATAATTCCATGTGAATAGCATAATATAACCACGTTGGCCAGACGTCGTCATATTATGTTATACACACTTCCTTCTTAGGCTACTTCATATCATCAATCTTTAATGTAATTTCTACATACTTAACCACATAACATAACAACTTACCAACAATCAAAACAAGTTTCATAACACCTTAACAACATATACACAACTAGGAATTAACTTGCTACCATAACCCCATAAGCAAGAAATTCCACGTACACAATTAGCATCATTTAATCCGTATTTCAACTTGTCTCTGATAAGTTCATCATTCAGTTTAATCATCAATTAATTAAACACTCATTGCTCTGTCTACATAATCACTCGTTTACACTTGACTGACAAGACGTACCCCTTCTCCAATTAAATGAAAACAACACCATAATCTGCGTATTTCATAAGCATAATCATATTTATTTCGTTTACTCCATTGACCGTAGTCACAACATATTCTCTATTCACATATCACATAATTATCAGCAAGGATTTATGACCACACCTTACAAATAATATACCACATTCGTACTACTAATTTCGTAATTTATTTCAACTTTTTAAGCACCTTTAAGTTCAAACAGAACTATCCATAACACTAAATGCCCAATTTAACATTTCAGTCACTAAATAATTTCATATCAACTATCGAATAACTTCTAACTGGGAATCATATCAGTTCGACTACATCAAATTCATAACTACATATCATTATCATGGCAATTTAAGCAATTCATATTAGTTTAAGTTTAGGCAATCCTATCGTGGATTACCTAATTCCCTTAAACTATCGCTCTGATACCAACTTGTAACGCCCCAAAATTTTGAAGATTTTTTTTTTTAACTCAACAACTCGACTTAAGTTGACTAAGCAACACGACCATTCATTCCATGTTGATTCAATTTAGTAACATTTTGACTATGCCATCACGGGTGTGACGAAGTTCATCATGGTTGTGATGGACACCATCATAGGCTTGTCACATGTTCATCATAGCTGTGATGGATACCGTCACAGGCTTATCATAGCCGTGAAGAGCCTATATCAGAACTCTCGAAAATGACTAGATTTTATCATAGGCTTATCATAGGTTTATTATAGCTGTGACGACCTGACTCAACTTTTAACAACTCAGATTTTTTGACCAAATTCAAACACGTATAACTTTTTACTCGTTAAGAGTTAGACCACCAATTTTTGCAGGCACCTCCAATATGCCAAAATGAAACTTTCTCTTTTTATACTTTTTCAAAATACGCATTTATCGAGAAAACGGACGTGTATCCACTTTATGACCATTTTGGACCATTTTAGGTGACACGTCATATTCCAAACCACTTGGTTTCTGACTTCAACCTTTTGCCAACATGTTTCTACATACATTTGTGACGTGTGAGCATATTCATCAACATCATACCCTCATTCCACCTTGATTTGACTCCTTTGACCCGTTTAGGGTCCATTTGGACACTTTCACCAAAATTAACCCATATCACTCATTTGACACTTGATTTCAACTCAATTTGACAACATACTATAATCCATGACTCATAACTACATAAATGAACCATCATGCCACTTTTGACACTTTGATCATAATTCCACCAAAACCATGATCAACACCATACACATGTATATCAAATTACTTTTATCACTTTACAATATAACCATTACCCAAATTGACACTACCACATTCATCTTTGACTTTGACAAGTCAAAGGTACACTTTAAAATCACTTGACCACTTTACACCTTAAATCATCAACATAACCTTAAACGTGTCTCTTTGGGCGATTTACACAAGTGATAAACATAACAACAATTTAAAAGAAGAAAGAGCTTGTCTAACCACATTGCAAGCTCCAGTCCACGCTATCTTCTTGAAATCATATTTCATCCAATTGGTTTAATCAAACCAAGCACCTACAACATAAAACCACTGAAACGAGTAAGCATAAAGCTTAGTGAGCATACGAGCAATTAAACGAATAATTCACATAAACAACATTAAGTCAACCCTTAACACATATAAACTACATATACTTGCTTAGGCAAATAACTACTAAGCAATTATAGAGATAGAAACTCTGTGCGGATCTGCGGCCTATAAACTACATATGCGAGGCACCATATCACGTCGATATGCATACCAGGCTCAACATCATAAGGCTAACCGTAGTTAGCTAAACTTCATATTGTAGTCCCGCGGCCAATAGTATGCATACTATAACTTCATAAGATCCCTACAAACTGCTCATTCCACATAATCCACATAACTTTCCACATATCATCATATTTTATCCACATGATTCATCTTAGCACATATTCAACATAATGTGCTATAATCACCTCATAATCAATCATTGATTAGAAACAACATAATCTACTTGTTTATGCAAACCTCTTGCTCGAAAGCAATCCGGTAGTACACAATCATCATAGTCCCCAATTAGAAATAAATTAACACATAATCACTTGATCATGTGAACCTCTTGCTCGGAAGCAATCTGGAACACACAATCATTACCTATTTAACCCCCATATCACTCACCTTTGCTTTGTAGACATTTAAGCAACATAATACTTGAACATAGATGGCATCAATCTTGATCACCTATCATACAACATATCAACATACAACATATTTAGCACTCCATAATCATCATGATCAACTAATCAACATAATTAACCCATCACCCTTTTGGGTTAACCAAGTTTGACTCTTGATCAAACTATACATAACTCTCTCTACTTACATAATCATTTAACTTATTACTACTTATCATAATTCAACAATAACCAATCCAAGGTTATGAAGAATCATCATAAACATCATATTTACTCTCTTAATTCATCATTTCATTCATTAAGCCATAACCATTTTCATGGTTTAGTCATTATATAATACTTCAATCATCATTAAAACATTACTAATCATCATCATAACCACTTTTAACATTTGATTATCTTAATCATGGCTTCGTAATATCACCTTATTAACATAATCATAATCATTATCATAAGCATAATTAATCCACATGATTAACTACTTGATTCAATACTTTAATTCTCCATAATCATGCTCTAACAACATTTATAATTACTAATTAAGATGTATTAACACCAATACATCATCATTTGATCAAAACCCATTTTGATCATTAATCATACAACTTAATTAATCCAGTTTTAAGTTGAATTGATGTTAATTACAATCATATAAACATCTCTACATCACTTATTTATCATAATACAACTTAATTTCTTCTTAAAAACCATTAATCACTCAAACTCTCTCATAATCACATAAAACCCTAAGTTATACATCAAAATTAAACAAGAATCATAGTTACCTCAAGCTTAGAATGATCAATCCTTGATGAATTCAAGTTCTCTAGCTTCAATTTCATTGTTTAGAATGATTTCAATTTAGGGTTTAGGGTTCTAACGAATTTTCTTCCTTCGTGAAGTTCCTAGAACGTATTTTGTGTTTTTGAATGAATAATAATACATACATACTCACGTACATAGACACACATATATGTTTTAATTGTTATTCCCCGTGATTATCATTGTCTGGAACTTTAAAACCGACATACAATTATTATTATTTTATTTCACCTAAAGTAATAATAAATTAAAACGATTACTATTACTTTATTCACTTTAATACCTTTGGATTTTGGGGTGTTACATCGACTAGCTCGAGATAGTGCGGGTAGACCACATTTCTCAAGTCACCGCCGTTTCCAAGAAAAACAAACTCCAACAACATTAACAAACACACACGAACAGCATCTAAGTCGTCAAGTTCGTCAAAACCCGACCCCTTGTATAGTTTCTGATGGTCAGCCAGGTGAACGGCTTCCGAGTTGTCTGTTTTGAATACTCGAACCTGAAAGGGGGTAGTATTAACTTTGCATTTATCCCAGTTAATCGTTCCAAAACGTAAACCTGCAATCAAGCAAAATTCTCTTGGTCCAAACTTTACGGAGTGCCCCCCAACGTCATATTCCAGTGAATGCTTCTCCGTACACTCCACTTGCTTCTCTAGTATTGTATGAATCAAACGCCCCTCAAATTGACTTTTAACAATGTCCAACCAATTTCCAAAACATGTATCTCTGAATAATGCTTCTCTACGTGTACAATTTAACTTTTCCAGCATTTTCGGCAAAACACTCATTCTACTCCTCATGGTGACAGAAGCGTAATATGCTGCATCACCAAAAAAGTAGCAAATCAGCCAACAAAAAATAAGAATTAAATTATTTTAATATAGTATCTTAAACTTTCGACATAGAACATATTGCACTGTTTGTAAGGAAACAGAGAATTATAATATAGAAACAAATATTTTTTTTAATAGCACCTTCTATATCATGTAAACAGGGACATCTAACACATTATAAAATAGTTGGCAAAACAGGGACATCTAACACATAATAGCACCTTCTATATCATGTATACAGGGACATCTAACAGGGACATCTAACACATTATAAAACAGGGACATAACATAATAGCACCTTCTATATAAGTTTGGACTTTTTCACTGTGGTCCAAACATTTGAATATGAAACCTTCTATTTTCAATAATTTTTTTCACGGAAAGCAAAATTTTTATTAAAATATAACACTGTGTACAACCCATTACAACACCCAAAGAAAACTAACATGGGCATGATAACAACAGCCCCCTGACACACACATAGACAGTAAACTAAATCAAGCCATTTCGATTTGTAGCCCAATTACGAACAGAAGTATGTAACTCAGATCCATGGTCCTATTTTCAATAATAATTTTTTCCTTTGTTATTAATATAGGCAATGACATGCATGACTTTGTGGTATTTGTGAAATACACCTTGTTTTACAAACCCTGGAAACATATTTAACTTAAAATATAGATGAATTTTTTAAATAATTATTACCTTATCTTGACGGAAATCCAACACCATGGTGAAGCCGACCAAGCTGGTGCCGCCACACTTCAAACACCGTTCCCACAACAAACAATCACCCACCATACCACCACAAACAAACCGTTGTCACCGCCGCCAACTACCACCTTCAACTTAAACAACCTGCATCGCTGTCACCGCCACCAACCACCTCCGTTTCAAAAAAAATATAACGCCAAACCCTAACCCAAATCAAACCCTAAACCGGACAACCTAACCACCCAAACTTTTCTGATTGTTATAGGCGAAATAGTGATTTTCAATCGAAAAGGAAAAGTGGAAAATGAAACTTGATTTTGAACGGGGATCTCGTTGAAACGAAGGGATTTTGTTCTTGTTCGGCGAAGCAAAATCGAAAGGGTTTTGATCTGTTTGAGATAAGGGAACCAGGCTAAAGGGATATATTTCGACGAATATTTAGTTGAAAGGGAGAGAATGGGTTTTCGGCGATATAAAAATGTGTAGGCGAAAAAAAAATATTTCGGCGAAATTTGTAGTCACTTGAATTTCGGCGAAATGTTTTGTTTGACCGGCGAATGAGAGGTTGACCGGCGAAATTTTGGGACACTTGTCAATGATTTATGGGTTCAAATTATTTCGCCTAATTCGCCTAACATCTCGTCTATTTCGGCGAAATCACGGTTTACTTTCGAAAAACTTTTTCTGACACCGTCTATTTAAGGATAAAATATGTGTTGACCGTCCATATGAGTAATTTTCTCTTAAATCAATAACCACTTCTAAAAAACCCACACCTTTTCACTCGTATTTGTTACCCTATATGCCTATATGATAACCGGTGGGCTAAAAAACGCACACATTTTCACTCCTATTTGCTACGGTATATGATAATAGGTGGGTGGAACTAGATAGAAAAGTGAATTGCAGAGTTTTATTTGCTTTCAGAGATTTTCAGATGGTGTTTTGGATCTGAAAAGATTTGGGGGTTTTCAGACATAAAAACCTCTGAATAAGAAACAAAAAACAAATAGTTTGAATCTGAAAAACATCTGACCGAATCAGAGATAAGAGGTTATTCAGAGCTTTTTTGCAAAAACAAACAACACCTTACGTGGCATGTTGTCATGTTTATTTGGGTTGCAAACTTTAATGTATTATTTTCTTTTTTCACTTATTACTTCGTACAATTGAAAAGACTAACATTATCAAAAACATTTTCTCTATGCATAATGGGTAAAACTTTTGTTATCTATGCATCACATACTCAAAGTTATACTTTTTTTTGTTCATTTTAACCATTCAAGTTTTTTTTTTCATGATTTAATCCTTCAAATTTGCATTAACTAATTGGTTCAACCCTTCAAAGGGTTAAACCATGAAAATTTTGAAAGTTAGAATATTAAACTAGAAAAATTTAAAAAGACAAAATGATTACAAATGGTAAAGTCTGGGGATTAAAACATCAAATTCATGATTTATAATCAAACTTTAGGCTTACCATCAAAATTTTAAAACTTTGAGAATTAATTCATCAGAAAAAAAACTTGAGTGGCTAAAACGAAAAAAATGTAAACTTCGAGGATTAAACCATTATTAACCCGAGATGTTTGTTTATTCAGTATCATAATGTAACAACAAATTAATGTCAAAGTATTGGGAGAGTAGACGTCATCTGTTTACTATTTCAACCCAATATTTTATATTTTTATTAGATGAAGACGCGGTGGTCTTTGATGCTCTTAGAAGTTTTTTTTATTTGTTTTTAAACTTTCTTTTTTAGGTAAACAAAAGCATTAAAAGAGATGAACTAATTAACTAATACATATTGTAGTTATGTTTAAGGGAATATTCCACCTAATTTCTTAGGCTTTGCTAACCATTTAAATATAAAAATTTTACTCTATTTTATTATATGTTTTTATAATTGGTTGGGAAGTCTTTGCTGAGGGTGGTGATATATTCACCTTCAATATTGATAAATTCATCAAAAATATGCATTAACATATTGTACTGTACAACCTGTTAATGTTTGTTTTTGGTGAATTTATCAATTTTGATGTTGAATATATCATTAGCCCTTTACTAATGATACAAACTTGAGAATAGTGTTTATTATAATTCTTATCATACCTGGATTCCAGAAAATCTTTCCAAAAGGTTAATTGTATGTTTTTTAAAAGTTATCATCAAGTTAAAGACTTTCTTCGTCCCACATTTAGTGTCCCCATTCAGTTTGCACAATAGAATTTCATGTTGATCATTGAAAAGTGTCCTGATTGGTTAAAAGTTTATAATTGACACTTCGTTTGAGATAAAGCAAAATAAGAAGTTGGACGTTTAATTTGGGAAGGAGAAGAGTACTTTCTTACATTCTTTGATATTTATTTTTCTTTAAAATATATGTATGTTTCGTCGACTTCACTTTTTATCTTTCAGATCCGCAACGATCAAGATTGGGAATTGGTTGATCGTCTCTCTTCAAGGAAGAGGCAAAATAGAATCAACTTGAATTCGGGACAACTGTTTGAAATCTTAGTACTTGATTTGTTATCTCATATCTGCTTTTAGTGTTTCTTTTCACTAATCTTCTTTCCCTTTTGTTTAGTTATTAATTACCAACTCGGATTAGGCACGGCAAGGAATTATCTTACCTCATTCATCAACCAACTATGTATTTTAATTGGAAAAAAATTCTCGTAAAACCTAGATTAGTTAGCATGACAATATTAAATCAATTTAGTGGTCATAATAAAATACAAAAATAATCTTCAAGTGGGTTTGAAGCAAATTTCTCACAAGTTATTCCTTCTTATATTCGACCGAATCTCAGGACAAATTGCACCTTTTATATATATTTTCATTTTTATGTTTTTTAATGTTATAATTTTTAAAGATCTATTAAGAAGTCAAAATGCACACTAATTGGATGTTGTTGGAACAATTCAAAATGCTACACTAATCAAGTTTTTGAACGATTCAAAAGCAATGATTTGAGAATCCTTATTTAATTACTCTTTAATCACATGTGATTAATATTTTAATTTTCAGTCGTATGTGATTACAACTTAATTTTTTCATGTTTAAATCTTTTTAAATCATCAATGATATGAATTTAAACTTTAATTGGAGATATAACTGTATGTGATTATTTTTTAGTGTTAAATCACATGTCATTTCACATTACAAATTTATAAAACCCAATAAAAAATGAATAATTTTTTTTTATCGAAAGTATAGCTTCTGAGATCTATAATCGAAGAGAAAAAGACGTTGATTCCGAATATCTATTTTATATAATTTATAGACATACGGTTTGTAAGATATTTAGTTTCTAAAAAGAATGTGAAAATGGATTTTTGAAATGGAACAATCCTGTTGGTTCCTCCATTCTTCATTTTTTTGTCATTCTTTTTTGAACTTTTTTCTTGAAGTTAAATATTTTTGTTTGTGTTATATAATATTTGATGCAAAATATATGAATGAGTTGAGTTTTAAATGTATTTTATTGGTATAATTTTCATCAGGTATTATCTAAATACAAACAAAAATATTTAAGGTTAACGTTGAAAATGAAAGACTTTAAAAAGTCAAAACATGACACTTTGGGTGAGATGGAGGACTATTATATATATTTTCACCTATGATTTACTATATGAGTGAGGTTCAAATGAGAATGAAAAATTTGGTAAGAATGGGGGAACCAGTAAAAATGTGTCACGTGTCATAAAATCCATTTTCCCCTACAATTTTAAAAATCAAATATCTCACAAACGGTAAGTCAAAAAATTACACCATAAAAATCAACATTTTTTTCTCTTCGATTTGCCATCTCATAAGGTATACTTCCGACGACTTTTTTTGGGGTTTTACAAATTGTACAAAATTAGTAACACATGTTTTACTAGTTGGTATTACATGTGCTACTCGCTGATATCACATGTGCTACTAGCTGGCAACACATGTGTTACTCGCTGGTAGCACATATGTTAGTTGTTTTCAAAACCCATCGAAAAACGAAAAAAAAATAGTCGAATGTATACCATGTCACACCTCTAATCGAAAAGAATAAAACGTTGATTTTTATGGTGCAATTTTTGTGTTTTTTCGACTTACCATTTGAGAGATATTTAATTTTTAAAAACTTGGTAAAAAGGGTTTAATAACACATGATGCATTCCTATTAGTTCCCTCGTTGTCTCAAAAATTTATGTACTCATTTGAACCTTACACCTCTTTACTATATACATGTTGATATTCTACCTTTTATAATAATAATAATGAAACATCATTTTATCTGAATTTACATAATAGGTTATATAATTCATAATTAATAGCATTAAAAAAAAATGTCACCTCAATTTTATAAGAATTGTCCAGTTTTTCCGGTAAAATCGAATATAATTATATATGTAGTACACATGCATCTTAAAATTATCCGTCGATGGAACACATGATCATTGAACTTTCATGTGAATTCATTAAATGAAAACATCACTTTTCAACCGCAGAATCATCATGGTCTCGCAACTTTTACACATATTGTTTGAATTGTAAGAGCACAGGGTGTGGTACACGGTGTTCTGGACAGTGTTCTGGAGAATGTTGAAAGTGAGAATTTTGTGGTATGGTGAAACTAAATTCACAGTGTTCTGGAGTTTTTTATTAATTATTTTAATTGTATAATTGTATTTTAATGTAAATAATTATAATTATCTAATTAATATTTAAAAACAAATAAATTCATTAAAACAAAATAAAAAAAATATTTTTTTTTAACTTGTATCCGGGAGAAAAAAAACAAAACCATGGTTGAAATTTGTAAACAGCTGGTAGGCACACAAGACAAAAAAAAAAAAAGGATAAAACTTCTCTATTCTCTTTTATTCTTTATTCTTTTCTTCCTCTCTTTCTTCTTTATTGTTTTCATCTTCATCTTCTTCTTCTCATTTTTTTCTACTGTTTCTCCTTCTTCGTATAACAGCAAAAGCATATAACACACACAAAAAAAGTTTTTTTTTTTTTTAGTAAAAGGACTCAAAACTCAAAAGTGAATAAACAAACCAAAAAAAAAAGAACACCGAAGGAAACCGACGTCCGGATACGAACGGCGACCCCAGAACGCCGTGAGAACACCGGCGAGAACGCCGGACGGGGTGCCAGAACGCCGTCGCTCGGCGTTCTCAACGGAGAACTTTGATGCCACGTACTCCGACACCGAGTTCTCTAAGTGTTCCGTTTTCTTTTTTCTTTCAAGTTGATGAATTTCCCCACCGATAACTCGATGAACCAAATTTTGAGGACACTTCGCTTACGAGTGGTTGACTATCGCGATCAGACAAAATTTTGGAAGACAACACATTACAAGGTATTTGGGATCCCCCTGTTAAAATGTCTAAGGTTTTTGGTCTAGCTTTTACCTATCTATCCGATTTAGGAAAGCCTTTTTAATTGGGAAATTAAAAAAAATGCCACTTTTTTTTCAAGTATATATCGTTTTGCCCCTCGGAAAAAAAAATTGACGATATGCCTCTTCCATTCGTAAATCGCAAATTTGCTTTTGCGACCAGTGCATTTGCTTTTGCGACCCGTGCACGTGACCGAGTCGCTGACGGCGTTTGAGGCCTTAGCAAATCGCAAATTTGCGATTTGCCATTTGCTATGGCACTGAATTCTCGGGAACGTGCAAAACGACTCGGAGATCGCAAGTATTTCTCGGGGCATAGGTAAATCGCAAATTTGCGATTTGTGATGGCACTGGGTGTCTCGGCCACGGCTCGGTCAGTGAACGGCTCGCAAAAGCAAATCACGAGATCGCAAATCGAAAATTTGCTTTTGCGATTTCATGGGGTATATCGTCAATTTTTTTTCGAAGGGAAAAACGATATATACTTGGAAAAAAAATGGCATTTTTTTTTAATTTCCCTTTTTAATTTCCTTACCACCATTCTCTGTAACTTCCTTTTTTGTTTGTATAATACAATCTAAGTTTTGTTGTGGATAAATATGGTTGTCCATATCCGTAGGAGATAGACTAGATGAATTAGAATCCTAGTTGGTTTACTATTGCTTGGAGAATAATCTATAGTATCCTATATATACCCTATGGGTTCATAATAATAAGATCATCTCTTTTCTCTCTTCTTTAATTTACAACACGTTATCAGCACGAGTCTCTCTTTTAGGGTTAACTTCGACCGTGTTTCTTTGGGGTTTAAAGTTTCGACGATTTTTTCTTCAAGCAATATGAATCATAGTGTTGAATTGGCTAATGAGGATGAATGTAACACCCCCAAATTCGTTTAGCGGAAGCATTTAGTTTAAGTATGGGGTGTCACAATAACAAAGCATGCATACGTATCAGAGCTTATGATTACAACAGAACAATATATATTAAGATGCCAAAAGTGTTAATTACAAAGTTTACGATTCATCGAATCGTATAAGTTAAAAGTAATATATTTACAAAAGTGGATTTCTAGAATATGACAAAACAGTTTCAGTTATACTAGAGAAATCCATATGTTTTTCCAAAAGTTGGCATCCTAAAGCTTCACGGGTCGCCTAATTCTCCATGTGTTGGCGATTTTTACATGCGCAGCTAATTCCCTGAAAAACATAGTAAAAGTCAACAACGAGGTTGAGTGAATTCACAGGTTTTATGTTTACAAGTTCAGTTGTGATAAACCACTGTTGTTTATAACGTATTGTTGGGATGTCACCCAAAAGTATAGTTCATGAAATCGAATATGTTCCTAAATAGTTGTTTGTAGGAATGTTCGTATCCTATTAGTTGTAGGAAAACAGTATCCTGTGTTCAAGTATGTTTTGTAGGATTATACGTATCCTAATCGTAGATATGTTTCGTTGGGATATTGCCCAAAAATATAGTTCAAGTTATAGTAGGAATGTAAGTATCCTATTAGTTGTTCGTAGGTGTAACACTCCCCTAAGACCCGTATCTGGACCACGTACGGCAGTATTACAATCCTAATCGTTTGGTGGGTCCATGTTAGTAGGAAACCCATTGCTTTCAGTAGTGTTGCCCATGTCAAGTAGGGACTTTTAAATAGTGTTGCCCATGTCAAGTAGGGACTTTTCAGTAGTGTTGCCCATGTCAAGTAGGGACTTTTCAGTAGTGTTGCCCATGTCAAGTAGGGACTTTTCAGTAGTGTTGCCCATGTCAAGTAGGGACTTTTAGTTACCCAGTCCGTTATATAAAGTGTTGCTGGTTATCCTCCAGCGTTCTCGAAAACGTGTTCATGTGTTTACAGTGTTGGCAGTATGAAAGTAATATGTAACACTTCCCCTAAGACCCGTATATGGACCACGTGCGGGCAGTATTACATATTAAGTTGAAATCGTCAGTTTGTTTATCCGTTTACTAGTTCCATGTACTCCACTTGTTTGAGTAAAATAGTATACAACCATGTTTGTATAAAAGTGTTTGACTATGTTTTCCACCCCTGTTCAAAGCAGTTAAAACAGTAAAAGTAGGGGCTGTGAACTCACCTGTTGAGTTAAGTAGTGCGAGTGCTAGCAAACCTAAGCCCAAGTATAGTCCGAATCTCCTAACGTCCTAAACGTACGAGATTTAATAAGTATGTGGATGTCTAAGTTAATCATCCATGCTAGTGTTCGTACAACCAAGTTACGTCCAAATCGTTCGTTTAAATGTTTATGTTTGTATTTCGTATTTGTGAAATGTATATGATTCGTTGGTGATAGTTTGAAATCCTAATTTCGGTAAAATAAGTGTGTTTGTATTGTTTGTAAAGCTCGTGAATCGTATCGTATAAAGATATGCGTTTCCGGTTAGTTCGACACTTAGTGAAAACTAGTTTTTAAACTTCCTGTTTTTAGCGACGCAAGGTGCGACGCTGGGTTGTTATGCGACGTAGGGTGCGACGTAAAGGTCTGCGTCGCAGTTGTTGCGAATTTAATAATTGTGCGACGTAACGTGTTACGTCGCATACGGGTGTTGCGACGTTAGGGTCTGCGTCGCATAGGCGACATCCGCAATTTAATGCGACGTAGTGGGTTGCGTCGCTATGTGCGACGTAAGGAAGGGTAATGCGACGTAAAGGCCTACGTCGCACTACTGTTTTTGGTCCAAAAGCGACGTAGTCGCCTGTTCGACGAACAACTTAAAAATCAACGAGTTTTGGTTCGGTGTGGACATTTTTGGTTGTATAAAACACTAAAACATGGTAATCTAAGTATACTAAACATGAAATATTAATTATAGCTTCGAAATCTAGAGATTTGCGGGATTTGTCGGAAACTTACGGGTGTCGGATTTGAAATCCGAAAAGGTAGAAGTGTAGATCGGGATGCCGTGGTCGTTTTATTCCAAAGGAGCGAGGCGATTCGTGACGTTTTTGTGGTAGTATTTGAGGTTTTTGTGTGATTTTGTGAGTTTAGAGAGGGAGAGAGTTGGGAGAAAAATAAAGGAAGAGAGAGAGAAGGAGAAATGAAATGAAAGAAAGTTGGGAGGTGGAAATGGGTTTTGGTTCCCCATTTTCATCTCCTGCGTTTTCGTTCCGTGTTTGTTTACCCGATCGTTAAATGTTACATTATTTTAACTAATGCATTTTTAATTACATATTTCATTATGTTTTTAATTAGGATCTTTTATGAAACCAAATTAATTTAGTTATAAAATTTTAAACTTTGTTTTATTTAAATTGTACGAATTAAACGTTTTGCGTTATAAAATGATTTGTAAATATTTTTGACAAAATATTTATTCGCTACTAAGTTATTTAATAAATTCCTTTTATTAAATAATTTTGTTCACCAATAGTCGTATATTTTTGTCGCGTTTGTTTTCAATTTGTTCAGTACGTAATTCCAACTGATTACGAATAAGTAATACTACGCGTATTATCTAGTTGGGCTATGCTAGACCTACCTCTAAAATGTGTTGTGAATTCACTCAAGTAGGGAATTAGCCTAATAATGCAAGTGATTAACGTTAATAATCACGTTCGAATTTGCGGGGTGTTACATTCTCCCCTCGTTAGAGAAATCTCGTCCCGAGATTTAAATTCAAGTCGGATCGCCCGCGGCGTATGTTCTCCGATAAGTCATGTTGTTAACAATATTTTGCGTGGCGTTCAATTGTTGCCATAGTAGTTCAATCAGTTTCACGGGTGGCATCCTAAAGCTTCACGGGTCGCCTAATTCTCCATGTGTTGGCGATTCTTACATGCGCAGCTAATTCCCTGAAAAACATAGTAAAAGTCAACAACGAGGTTGAGTGAATTCACAGGTTTTATGTTTACAAGTTCAGTTGTGATAAACCACTGTTGTTTATAACGTATTGTTGGGATGTCACCCAAAAGTATAGTTCATGAAATCGAATATGTTCCTAAATAGTTGTTTGTAGGAATGTTCGTATCCTATTAGTTGTAGGAAAACAGTATCCTGTGTTCAAGTATGTTTTGTAGGATTATACGTATCCTAATCGTAGATATGTTTCGTTGGGATATTGCCCAAAAATATAGTTCAAGTTATAGTAGGAATGTAAGTATCCTATTAGTTGTTCGTAGGTGTAACACTCCCCTAAGACCCGTATCTGGACCACGTACGGCAGTATTACAATCCTAATCGTTTGGTGGGTCCATGTTAGTAGGAAACCCATTGCTTTCAGTAGTGTTGCCCATGTCTAGTAGGGACTTTTAAATAGTGTTGCCCATGTCAAGTAGGGACTTTTCAGTAGTGTTGCCCATGTCAAGTAGGGACTTTTCAGTAGTGTTGCCCATGTCAAGTAGGGACTTTTCAGTAGTGTTGCCCATGTCAAGTAGGGACTTTTCAGTAGTGTTGCCCATGTCAAGTAGGGACTTTTCAGTAGTGTTGCCCATGTCAAGTAGGGACTTTTCAGTAGTGTTGCCCATGTCAAGTAGGGACTTTTAGTTACCCAGTCCGTTATATAAAGTGTTGCTGGTTATCCTCCAGCGTTCTCGAAAACGTGTTCATGTGTTTACAGCGTTGGCAGTATGAAAGTAATATGTAACACTTCCCCTAAGACCCGTATATGGACCACGTGCGGGCAGTATTACATATTAAGTTGAAATCGCCAGTTTGTTTATCCGTTTACTAGTTCCATGTACTCCACTTGTTTGAGTAAAATAGTATACAACCATGTTTGTATAAAAGTGTTTGACTATGTTTTCCACCCCTGTTCAAAGCAGTTAAAACAGTAAAAGTAGGGGCTGTGAACTCACCTGTTGAGTTAAGTAGTGCGAGTGCTAGCAAACCTAAGCCCAAGTATAGTCCGAATCTCCTAACGTCCTAAACGTACGAGATTTAATAAGTATGTGGATGTCTAAGTTAATCATCCATGCTAGTGTTCGTACAACCAAGTTACGTCCAAATCGTTCGTTTAAATGTTTATGTTTGTATTTCGTATTTGTGAAATGTATATGATTCGTTGGTGATAGTTTGAAATCCTAATTTCGGTAAAATAAGTGTGTTTGTATTGTTTGTAAAGCTCGTGAATCGTATCGTATAAAGATATGCGTTTCCGGTTAGTTTGACACTTAGTGAAAACTAGTTTTTAAACTTCCTGTTTTTAGCGACGCAAGGTGCGACGCTGGGTTGTTATGCGACGTAGGGTGCGACGTAAAGGTCTGCGTCGCAGTTGTTGCGAATTTAATAATTGTGCGACGTAACGTGTTACGTCGCATACGGGTGTTGCGACGTTAGGGTCTGCGTCGCATAGGCGACATCCGCAATTTAATGCGACGTAGTGGGTTGCGTCGCTATGTGCGACGTAAGGAAGGGTAATGCGACGTAAAGGCCTACGTCGCACTACTGTTTTTGGTCCAAAAGCGACGTAGTCGCCTGTTCGACGAACAGCTTAAAAATCAACGAGTTTTGGTTCGGTGTGGACATTTTTGGTTGTATAAAACACTAAAACATGGTAATCTAAGTATACTAAACATGAAATATTAATTATAGCTTCGAAATCTAGAGATTTGCGGGATTTGTCGGAAACTTACGGGTGTCGGATTTGAAATCCGAAAAGGTAGAAGTGTAGATCGGGATGCCGTGGTCGTTTTATTCCAAAGGAGCGAGGCGATTCGTGACGTTTTTGTGGTAGTATTTGAGGTTTTTGTGTGATTTTGTGAGTTTAGAGAGGGAGAGAGTTGGGAGAAAAATAAAGGAAGAGAGAGAGAAGGAGAAATGAAATGAAAGAAAGTTGGGAGGTGGAAATGGGTTTTGGTTCCCCATTTTCATCTCCTGCGTTTTCGTTCCGTGTTTGTTTACCCGATCGTTAAATGTTACATTATTTTAACTAATGCATTTTTAATTACATATTTCATTATGTTTTTAATTAGGATCTTTTATGAAACCAAATTAATTTAGTTATAAAATTTTAAACTTTGTTTTATTTAAATTGTACGAATTAAACGTTTTGCGTTATAAAATGATTTGTAAATATTTTTGACAAAATATTTATTCGCTACTAAGTTATTTAATAAATTCCTTTTATTAAATAATTTTGTTCACCAATAGTCGTATATTTTTGTCGCGTTTGTTTTCAATTTGTTCAGTACGTAATTCCAACTGATTACGAATAAGTAATACTACGCGTATTATCTAGTTGGGCTATGCTAGACCTACCTCTAAAATGTGTTGTGAATTCACTCAAGTAGGGAATTAGCCTAATAATGCAAGTGATTAACGTTAATAATCACGTTCGAATTTGCGGGGTGTTACATTCTCCCCTCGTTAGAGAAATCTCGTCCCGAGATTTAAATTCAAGTCGGATCGCCCGCGGCGTATGTTCTCCGATAAGTCATGTTGTTAACAATATTTTGCGTGGCGTTCAATTGTTGCCATAGTAGTTCAATCAGTTTCACGGGTGGCATCTTAAAGCTTCACGGGTCGCCTAATTCTCCATGTGTTGGCGATTCTTACATGCGCAGCTAATTCCCTGAAAAACATAGTAAAAGTCAACAACGAGGTTGAGTGAATTCACAGGTTTTATGTTTACAAGTTCAGTTGTGATAAACCACTGTTGTTTATAACGTATTGTTGGGATGTCACCCAAAAGTATAGTTCATGAAATCGAATATGTTCCTAAATAGTTGTTTGTAGGAATGTTCGTATCCTATTAGTTGTAGGAAAACAGTATCCTGTGTTCAAGTATGTTTTGTAGGATTATACGTATCCTAATCGTAGATATGTTTCGTTGGGATATTGCCCAAAAATATAGTTCAAGTTATAGTAGGAATGTAAGTATCCTATTAGTTGTTCGTAGGTGTAACACTCCCCTAAGACCCGTATCTGGACCACGTACGGCAGTATTACAATCCTAATCGTTTGGTGGGTCCATGTTAGTAGGAAACCCATTGCTTTCAGTAGTGTTGCCCATGTCTAGTAGGGACTTTTAAATAGTGTTGCCCATGTCAAGTAGGGACTTTTCAGTAGTGTTGCCCATGTCAAGTAGGGACTTTTCAGTAGTGTTGCCCATGTCAAGTAGGGACTTTTCAGTAGTGTTGCCCATGTCAAGTAGGGACTTTTCAGTAGTGTTGCCCATGTCAAGTAGGGACTTTTCAGTAGTGTTGCCCATGTCAAGTAGGGACTTTTCAGTAGTGTTGCCCATGTCAAGTAGGGACTTTTAGTTACCCAGTCCGTTATATAAAGTGTTGCTGGTTATCCTCCAGCGTTCTCGAAAACGTGTTCATGTGTTTACAGCGTTGGCAATATGAAAGTCATATGTAACACTTCCCCTAAGACCCGTATATGGACCACGTGCGGGCAGTATTACATATTAAGTTGAAATCGTCAGTTTGTTTATCCGTTTACTAGTTCTATGTACTCCACTTGTTTGAGTAAAATAGTATACAACCATGTTTGTATAAAAGTGTTTGACTATGTTTTCCACCCCTGTTCAAAGCAGTTAAAACAGTAAAAGTAGGGGCTGTGAACTCACCTGTTGAGTTAAGTAGTGCGAGTGCTAGCAAACCTAAGCCCAAGTATAGTCCGAATCTCCTAACGTCCTAAACGTACGAGATTTAATAAGTATGTGGATGTCTAAGTTAATCATCCATGCTAGTGTTCGTACAACCAAGTTACGTCCAAATCGTTCGTTTAAATGTTTATGTTTGTATTTCGTATTTGTGAAATGTATATGATTCGTTGGTGATAGTTTGAAATCCTAATTTCGGTAAAATAAGTGTGTTTGTATTGTTTGTAAAGCTCGTGAATCGTATCGTATAAAGATATGCGTTTCCGGTTAGTTCGACACTTAGTGAAAACTAGTTTTTAAACTTCCTGTTTTTAGCGACGCAAGGTGCGACGCTGGGTTGTTATGCGACGTAGGGTGCGACGTAAAGGTCTGCGTCGCAGTTGTTGCGAATTTAATAATTGTGCGACGTAACGTGTTACGTCGCATACGGGTGTTGCGACGTTAGGGTCTGCGTCGCATAGGCGACATCCGCAATTTAATGCGACGTAGTGGGTTGCGTCGCTATGTGCGACGTAAGGAAGGGTAATGCGACGTAAAGGCCTACGTCGCACTACTGTTTTTGGCCCAAAAGCGACGTAGTCGCCTGTTCGACGAACAGCTTAAAAATCAACGAGTTTTGGTTCGGTGTGGACATTTTTGGTTGTATAAAACACTAAAACATGGTAATCTAAGTATACTAAACATGAAATATTAATTATAGCTTCGAAATCTAGAGATTTGCGGGATTTGTCGGAAACTTACGGGTGTCGGATTTGAAATCCGAAAAGGTAGAAGTGTAGATCGGGATGCCGTGGTCGTTTTATTCCAAAGGAGCGAGGCGATTCGTGACGTTTTTGTGGTAGTATTTGAGGTTTTTGTGTGATTTTGTGAGTTTAGAGAGGGAGAGAGTTGGGAGAAAAATAAAGGAAGAGAGAGAGAAGGAGAAATGAAATGAAAGAAAGTTGGGAGGTGGAAATGGGTTTTGGTTCCCCATTTTCATCTCCTGCGTTTTCGTTCCGTGTTTGTTTACCCGATCGTTAAATGTTACATTATTTTAACTAATGCATTTTTAATTACATATTTCATTATGTTTTTAATTAGGATCTTTTATGAAACCAAATTAATTTAGTTATAAAATTTTAAACTTTGTTTTATTTAAATTGTACGAATTAAACGTTTTGCGTTATAAAATGATTTGTAAATATTTTTGACAAAATATTTATTCGCTACTAAGTTATTTAATAAATTCCTTTTATTAAATAATTTTGTTCACCAATAGTCGTATATTTTTGTCGCGTTTGTTTTCAATTTGTTCAGTACGTAATTCCAACTGATTACGAATAAGTAATACTACGCGTATTATCTAGTTGGGCTATGCTAGACCTACCTCTAAAATGTGTTGTGAATTCACTCAAGCAGGGAATTAGCCTAATAATGCAAGTGATTAACGTTAATAATCACGTTCGAATTTGCGGGGTGTTACATTCTCCCCTCGTTAGAGAAATCTCGTCCCGAGATTTAAATTCAAGTCGGATCGCCCGCGGCGTATGTTCTCCGATAAGTCATGTTGTTAACAATATTTTGCGTGGCGTTCAATTGTTGCCATAGTAGTTCAATCAGTTTCACGGGTGGCATCCTAAAGCTTCACGGGTCGCCTAATTCTCCATGTGTTGGCGATTCTTACATGCGCAGCTAATTCCCTGAAAAACATAGTAAAAGTCAACAACGAGGTTGAGTGAATTCACAGGTTTTATGTTTACAAGTTCAGTTGTGATAAACCACTGTTGTTTATAACGTATTGTTGGGATGTCACCCAAAAGTATAGTTCATGAAATCGAATATGTTCCTAAATAGTTGTTTGTAGGAATGTTCGTATCCTATTAGTTGTAGGAAAACAGTATCCTGTGTTCAAGTATGTTTTGTAGGATTATACGTATCCTAATCGTAGATATGTTTCGTTGGGATATTGCCCAAAAATATAGTTCAAGTTATAGTAGGAATGTAAGTATCCTATTAGTTGTTCGTAGGTGTAACACTCCCCTAAGACCCGTATCTGGACCACGTACGGCAGTATTACAATCCTAATCGTTTGGTGGGTCCATGTTAGTAGGAAACCCATTGCTTTCAGTAGTGTTGCCCATGTCTAGTAGGGACTTTTAAATAGTGTTGCCCATGTCAAGTAGGGACTTTTCAGTAGTGTTGCCCATGTCAAGTAGGGACTTTTCAGTAGTGTTGCCCAAGTCAAGTAGGGACTTTTCAGTAGTGTTGCCCATGTCAAGTAGGGACTTTTCAGTAGTGTTGCCCATGTCAATTAGGGACTTTTCAGTAGTGTTGCCCATGTCAAGTAGGGACTTTTAGTTACCCAGTCCGTTATATAAAGTGTTGCTGGTTATCCTCCAGCGTTCTCGAAAACGTGTTCATGTGTTTACAGCGTTGGCAGTATGAAAGTAATATGTAACACTTCCCCTAAGACCCGTATATGGACCACGTGCGGGCAGTATTACATATTAAGTTGAAATCGTCAGTTTGTTTATCCGTTTACTAGTTCCATGTACTCCACTTGTTTGAGTAAAATAGTATACAACCATGTTTGTATAAAAGTGTTTGACTATGTTTTCCACCCCTGTTCAAAGCAGTTAAAACAGTAAAAGTAGGGGCTGTGAACTCACCTGTTGAGTTAAGTAGTGCGAGTGCTAGCAAACCTAAGCCCAAGTATAGTCCGAATCTCCTAACGTCCTAAACGTACGAGATTTAATAAGTATGTGGATGTCTAAGTTAATCATCCATGCTAGTGTTCGTACAACCAAGTTACGTCCAAATCGTTCGTTTAAATGTTTATGTTTGTATTTCATATTTGTGAAATGTATATGATTCGTTGGTGATAGTTTGAAATCCTAATTTCGGTAAAATAAGTGTGTTTGTATTGTTTGTAAAGCTCGTGAATCGTATCGTATAAAGATATGCGTTTCCGGTTAGTTCGACACTTAGTGAAAACTAGTTTTTAAACTTCCTGTTTTTAGCGACGCAAGGTGCGACGCTGGGTTGTTATGCGACGTAGGGTGCGACGTAAAGGTCTGCGTCGCAGTTGTTGCGAATTTAATAATTGTGCGACGTAACGTGTTACGTCGCATACGGGTGTTGCGACGTTAGGGTCTGCGTCGCATAGGCGACATCCGCAATTTAATGCGACGTAGTGGGTTGCGTCGCTATGTGCGACGTAAGGAAGGGTAATGCGACGTAAAGGCCTACGTCGCACTACTGTTTTTGGCCCAAAAGCGACGTAGTCGCCTGTTCGACGAACAGCTTAAAAATCAACGAGTTTTGGTTCGGTGTGGACATTTTTGGTTGTATAAAACACTAAAACATGGTAATCTAAGTATACTAAACATGAAATATTAATTATAGCTTCGAAATCTAGAGATTTGCGGGATTTGTCGGAAACTTACGGGTGTCGGATTTGAAATCCGAAAAGGTAGAAGTGTAGATCGGGATGCCGTGGTCGTTTTATTCCAAAGGAGCGAGGCGATTCGTGACGTTTTTGTGGTAGTATTTGAGGTTTTTGTGTGATTTTGTGAGTTTAGAGAGGGAGAGAGTTGGGAGAAAAATAAAGGAAGAGAGAGAGAAGGAGAAATGAAATGAAAGAAAGTTGGGAGGTGGAAATGGGTTTTGGTTCCCCATTTTCATCTCCTGCGTTTTCGTTCCGTGTTTGTTTACCCGATCGTTAAATGTTACATTATTTTAACTAATGCATTTTTAATTACATATTTCATTATGTTTTTAATTAGGATCTTTTATGAAACCAAATTAATTTAGTTATAAAATTTTAAACTTTGTTTTATTTAAATTGTACGAATTAAACGTTTTGCGTTATAAAATGATTTGTAAATATTTTTGACAAAATATTTATTCGCTACTAAGTTATTTAATAAATTCCTTTTATTAAATAATTTTGTTCACCAATAGTCGTATATTTTTGTCGCGTTTGTTTTCAATTTGTTCAGTACGTAATTCCAACTGATTACGAATAAGTAATACTACGCGTATTATCTAGTTGGGCTATGCTAGACCTACCTCTAAAATGTGTTGTGAATTCACTCAAGCAGGGAATTAGCCTAATAATGCAAGTGATTAACGTTAATAATCACGTTCGAATTTGCGGGGTGTTACATTCTCCCCTCGTTAGAGAAATCTCGTCCCGAGATTTAAATTCAAGTCGGATCGCCCGCGGCGTATGTTCTCCGATAAGTCATGTTGTTAACAATATTTTGCGTGGCGTTCAATTGTTGCCATAGTAGTTCAATCAGTTTCACGGGTGGCATCCTAAAGCTTCACGGGTCGCCTAATTCTCCATGTGTTGGCGATTCTTACATGCGCAGCTAATTCCCTGAAAAACATAGTAAAAGTCAACAACGAGGTTGAGTGAATTCACAGGTTTTATGTTTACAAGTTCAGTTGTGATAAACCACTGTTGTTTATAACGTATTGTTGGGATGTCACCCAAAAGTATAGTTCATGAAATCGAATATGTTCCTAAATAGTTGTTTGTAGGAATGTTCGTATCCTATTAGTTGTAGGAAAACAGTATCCTGTGTTCAAGTATGTTTTGTAGGATTATACGTATCCTAATCGTAGATATGTTTCGTTGGGATATTGCCCAAAAATATAGTTCAAGTTATAGTAGGAATGTAAGTATCCTATTAGTTGTTCGTAGGTGTAACACTCCCCTAAGACCCGTATCTGGACCACGTACGGCAGTATTACAATCCTAATCGTTTGGTGGGTCCATGTTAGTAGGAAACCCATTGCTTTCAGTAGTGTTGCCCATGTCTAGTAGGGACTTTTAAATAGTGTTGCCCATGTCAAGTAGGGACTTTTCAGTAGTGTTGCCCATGTCAAGTAGGGACTTTTCAGTAGTGTTGCCCAAGTCAAGTAGGGACTTTTCAGTAGTGTTGCCCATGTCAAGTAGGGACTTTTCAGTAGTGTTGCCCATGTCAATTAGGGACTTTTCAGTAGTGTTGCCCATGTCAAGTAGGGACTTTTCAGTAGTGTTGCCCATGTCAAGTAGGGACTTTTAGTTACCCAGTCCGTTATATAAAGTGTTGCTGGTTATCCTCCAGCGTTCTCGAAAACGTGTTCATGTGTTTACAGCGTTGGCAGTATGAAAGTAATATGTAACACTTCCCCTAAGACCCGTATATGGACCACGTGCGGGCAGTATTACATATTAAGTTGAAATCGTCAGTTTGTTTATCCGTTTACTAGTTCCATGTACTCCACTTGTTTGAGTAAAATAGTATACAACCATGTTTGTATAAAAGTGTTTGACTATGTTTTCCACCCCTGTTCAAAGCAGTTAAAACAGTAAAAGTATGGGCTGTGAACTCACTTGTTGAGTTAAGTAGTGCGAGTGCTAGCAAACCTAAGCCCAAGTATAGTCCGAATCTCCTAACGTCCTAAACGTACGAGATTTAATAAGTATGTGGATGTCTAAGTTAATCATCCATGCTAGTGTTCGTACAACCAAGTTACGTCCAAATCGTTCGTTTAAATGTTTATGTTTGTATTTCGTATTTGTGAAATGTATATGATTCGTTGGTGATAGTTTGAAATCCTAATTTCGGTAAAATAAGTGTGTTTGTATTGTTTGTAAAGCTCGTGAATCGTATCGTATAAAGATATGCGTTTCCGGTTAGTTCGACACTTAGTGAAAACTAGTTTTTAAACTTCCTGTTTTTAGCGACGCAAGGTGCGACGCTGTGTTGTTATGCGACGTAGGGTGCGACGTAAAGGTCTGCGTCGCAGTTGTTGCGAATTTAATAATTGTGCGACGTAACGTGTTACGTCGCATACGGGTGTTGCGACGTTAGGGTCTGCGTCGCATAGGCGACATCCGCAATTTAATGCGACGTAGTGGGTTGCGTCGCTATGTGCGACGTAAGGAAGGGTAATGCGACGTAAAGGCCTACGTCGCACTACTGTTTTTGGCCCAAAAGCGACGTAGTCGCCTGTTCGACGAACAGCTTAAAAATCAACGAGTTTTGGTTCGGTGTGGACATTTTTGGTTGTATAAAACACTAAAACATGGTAATCTAAGTATACTAAACATGAAATATTAATTATAGCTTCGAAATCTAGAGATTTGCGGGATTTGTCGGAAACTTACGGGTGTCGGATTTGAAATCCGAAAAGGTAGAAGTGTAGATCGGGATGCCGTGGTCGTTTTATTCCAAAGGAGCGAGGCGATTCGTGACGTTTTTGTGGTAGTATTTGAGGTTTTTGTGTGATTTTGTGAGTTTAGAGAGGGAGAGAGTTGGGAGAAAAATAAAGGAAGAGAGAGAGAAGGAGAAATGAAATGAAAGAAAGTTGGGAGGTGGAAATGGGTTTTGGTTCCCCTTTTTCATCTCCTGCGTTTTCGTTCCGTGTTTGTTTACCCGATCGTTAAATGTTACATTATTTTAACTAATGCATTTTTAATTACATATTTCATTATGTTTTTAATTAGGATCTTTTATGAAACCAAATTAATTTAGTTATAAAATTTTAAACTTTGTTTTATTTAAATTGTACGAATTAAACGTTTTGCGTTATAAAATGATTTGTAAATATTTTTGACAAAATATTTATTCGCTACTAAGTTATTTAATAAATTCGTTTTATTAAATAATTTTGTTCACCAATAGTCGTATATTTTTGTCGCGTTTGTTTTCAATTTGTTCAGTACGTAATTCCAACTGATTACGAATAAGTAATACTACGCGTATTATCTAGTTGGGCTATGCTAGACCTACCTCTAAAATGTGTTGTGAATTCACTCAAGTAGGGAATTAGCCTAATAATGCAAGTGATTAACGTTAATAATCACGTTCGAATTTGCGGGGTGTTACAATGAAGATATGTGTCTAGTAGATAGTGCTACTACACATACAATTCTCAAGAAGAAGAAATATTTCTCTAATTTCATAATTCAAGAAGCAAATGTGAGCACAATATCTGGTAATGCAAAATTGATAGAAGGCTCGGGAAGAGCCGATATAGTATTACCGGGAGGAACACAATTTAAAATTGAAAATGCATTATTTTCCCCCAGGTCTAAACGAAACTTATTAAGTTTTAAAGATATTCGTAGAAATGGATATCATATTGAGACCACAAATGAAGGACATGCTGAATATCTTCATATAACAAATACCATTTTGGGTAAAAAGCATGTGTTTGAGAAGTTATCTGCATATTCCTCCGGTTTATACTATACTATTATTAGTGCAATTGAATCAAATGCGGTCATTAAGTTGATGGACTGAGATAACTTTATTTTATGGCATAACCGGTTAGGCTATCCCGGTTCTACAATGATGCGGAGAATTATTGAACAATCATGTGGGCATAATTTAAAGAACCGGAGAGTTCTTGAATCTAAAAATATCACATGTGTTGCTTGCTCGCAAGGTAAGTTAATTACTCGCCCATCACCGGCAAAGATAAGGAATGAATCCCTTAATTTTCTGGAAAGGATTCAAGGAAATATATGTGGACCTATACATCCTTCTTGTGGACCATTTAGGTACTTTATGGTTTTAATTGATTCATCTACTAGATGGTCACACGTGTGCTTATTGTCAAGTCGCAATCTGGCGTTTGCGCGATTACTTGCCCAATTAATAAGACTAAGAGCACATTTTCCAGATTATCCTATTAAGACAATTCGTCTAGACAATGCTGGTGAGTTTACATCCCAAATATTCAATGACTATTGTATGTCGATTGGGATAAGTGTTGAACATCCGGTTGCTCATGTTCATACTTTAAATGGGCTTGCTGAATCGTTTATCAAGCGGCTTCAAATGATTGCAAGGCCGATGATAATGAAAACAAAGCTACCAGTTTCTGCTTGGGGCCATGCAATTTTACATGCAGCAACACTAATACGCATCAGGCCAACAAGTTATCACACATCCTCCCCAATACAGTTGGTTTTTGGTCAGGAACCAAATATTTCCCATCTACGAATCTTTGGTTGCGCGGTATATGTCCCTATTGCTCCACCACAACGAACTAAGATGGGACCTCAGAGAAGGATGGGAATATATGTCAGATATGAATCATCATCTATTATTAAATATTTAGAACCATCAACGGGGGATTTATTTACGGCAAGATTTGCTGATTGCCATTTTGATGAGTCGGTATTCCCGACATTAGGGGGAGAGGAAAAACAGCTGGAAAGTGAAATAAGTTGGAAAAAATTATCATTATCTCATTTTGATCCTCGAACTAAACAATGTGACTTAGAAGTTCAAAAGATAATTCATTTACAAGGATTAGCAAATCAGTTACCAGACGCATTCACTGACCCAAAGAAAGTGACTAAGTCATATATACCAGCTGTTAATGCTCCAGTGAGAATTGATGTATTGGATGGACATCACATTGGTAATGAGTCTAACGCACGTATGAAGCGTGGTAGACCAATCGGTTCCAAAGATAAAGTTCCTCGAAAGAAAAAAGGAGCAACTAATCAAGATGGTCAAATCGAGGCAAAGGATACGCCAGAAGGCTCTTTTGGAGAGGCCTTAGACATGATGGTTCAGGAAGAACCTCAGGTACCTGAAAATGAAGAGATCTCAATAAATTATATCATGTCTAGAAAAATATGGAATCGAAATACAATCGACATCGATAAAACATTTGCATATAATGTAGCGCTAGAAGTAATGGAAGGTGAAGAGGATCAAGAACCAAGATCTGTTAAAGAATGCAGACAAAGAGATGATTGGCCAAAATGGAAAGACGCAATTGAGGCAGAATTGAATTCTCTAGCAAAATGAGAAGTTTTTGGACCGGTAGTTCTTATACCTAAAGGTGTAAAACCTGTGGGGTATAGGTGGGTCTTTGTGCGGAAGATGTAACATCCTCGAAATGGACCTAGTTGTTTATATATTATTTCTTGATTTAAATGTGTTTGGAAATAATATTGTTTGAAATAGTTGAAATAATTGGAATAGGAGTCGAATATTCCAACGTGATAAGTGAATTATTAATTGTTGTAAATTAATATAGTTGACGGTACATTAAAATGTTTGGACTCGCAAATGGTTTTCGGGTTCCAGACAATAGATTGAGATGGGGTATTAAATTATACCCGTATATTGAAGGCGGTTGGATGAGCCGACTTATATATATCCTTTCCTATTTAGGAAAGTTATTCATTTTATTCTGAAACTCACAGAAACTCTCTGAAAACCTCCAAATCAAACTAGAAATCAAATCAGGAAGTTGTGATTCTCGTGAAACTTCATCATGATCAGATTATCATCATTATGCTCTTCAATCAGTAAGTATTCTTGTGTATTTAAGAATTTGATTTTGATTAAATTTGGGTAAATTGATGATTTGAGAGATTTGGATGTTAGAAACAGGTTATAAGTGTTACATATTGATTATGTGATGATATTTGAGGTTTATAACCGTTTAAAAACGAGTTTTTGGTGTTTTGGGGATTAAACCCGCGAGTTAGGGTTTCTGCTGTTCGTGCTGGGCTGGGACGAGGCCAGAAGCCGGCGGCTTCTTTGGCCAAGCCGGCGGCTTGTTCTTGTTAGCCGAAGCCGGCGGCTTCATAAGCCAAGCCGGCGGCTTGTGATGTTTTGTAGGAAACCGGCGGGTATAAACCCGACCCGGCGGTTGGTATAAGCTTTAAAACGGGTTTTAGTTCTGTTACCACATTTGGTAAATTACCCGGCGGTTGTTGAAGTGAAGCCGGCGGGTGAGGTTAGGAAGCCGGCGGCTTCTAGGAGGAAGCCGGTGGCTTGAAGGGCAGGTACAACATTTCTTGTTTGTTTGTAAATAAGTAATATGATTGCTAATTGATATATGTTAATAGATGATAATGATTATATTATAAATCATTAGTGGACAGTTAGGAACTAGTAATCTTGATGTAGATTATGTTAAGTTCCTAATGTTAAAGATTGATATAAGTTCAGTATTTATGATTTGATTACTAACTTATATTTGATTGGTTGATTCTCAGATGTGGAGAAGGCTCAGTGATATTAGACTACTGAGTGGAGGTCTGAGGTAGTCGGTGAGTGGATCTGTAACCTCAGTGTGATTTAGTTGTAATGATTTGATTTACAACAAGTAATTATAGTATTACTTTGATAGAATGTAATTGTTGAGATATCTTGCCATGATAGTTTGACTAGTTGCTTACTTGGCTATTTGAGCTAGTATGTAAGATTCTGAGGTCAACTTGACTTGACAGTTGGACTTGGTTGTTATTGTAAACGACAGGAGATCTTGAAACTTGAAATGTTGGTTTGGAGATCTAGGTCGTGTGTGATTAACAACTGGTTACCGGTAATTCTGTATAGGCCAATACAGATGATTGATAAGAGTTCCCTGAGTACCAAACCGGTATTAGGGTATCTCAGGAGCCACCGGTCCTCATGATGATTTATAATGTTTGATTGGTGTAGCTTGACATTGATTGGATGTCGAGTGAATGATTGATTTTCTGTTTATTGTTATTTGATGTAAACAGATTGTTATGCTAGGTTGTACTGTTGCTTATAGTTTCATTCACTTAGCTTTATGCTAACCCCACCACAGTTCTTCCAGCAGGTTAAAATAGAGGGGACATATTGGGCAGGGCAGGAAGTGTTTGGAATTGATGGAATGTTTGACAGGCTGTTACTCTGATGTTATTTTGATAACTATAGAAATGTTTTGAATTATATAACACCGAGTTTGTTGAAATGTCATGTATTAAATTTGAAAAAGTTTATTGACATTTTGAGTACATTGATAGTATGTTTTAAATATACGCTTCCGAGTCGCAAATATTATATTAAATGTTTATAATTAACGAGGGGTGTTATAAGTTGGTATCAGAGCAATAGTTTGGGTGAATTGGACTTGATAGAATGTTCAATCCTAAACTTTGATGAGTTGAGTCAAACATTCCAGTGGGTGTGGGTTTAGTTGATTAGTGAATGTGTGAGAAAGTGATTAGTTGAATATGTACTAACCCTTAACAAGTTGTGAAGTTGTTGTTTGATTGCAGAGACGGAGGAACATGAGTATCTGATTGGTATATTTCATGTTTCCTCAATACTCGTTGGCTTAAGATTGTCAGGTAATCTTCGATAAGCCTATGTTAATTTAAATTAACTTGAATTGTTTACTCTGTTATGTTGAGTAAGCTTTGTTGTGAAGTTAATTTAGTCAGACTGATATGATTCCCCAGTTTTGAGTCAACTAATGATTGTTATAGGTTGACATGAGGATAGAGGTATTGAATGGGATACTCATTGTGGTGGTTATTTCTGATTGAATTGAAAATGCATAAATGTGATTAAATGAGTAGATAAAGAGTTGATTAAGGTTTAACATGATTGATGTTGGAACCTAAGGAGTGTCTTTATTGGTGAGACAAAATAATTGATAGTATTATATTAGTAGATTGATCACAAGGTGTGATTTGAATCCTGTTTAAGGATAGTGGTGTCATTTGATTTGAGAATGACTGCTATTTGAGAAAATATGTGTTTATGTGGCTATATGATGTGTTAGGATTATAGCTAAACACTTGATATAAACCAACAAAATGATAGGTTTATGAGAAATAGGGCTTATGATAAAGCTAAATTGATTTGGGAAGTGATAGATCTTTCTGGTCAATTGTGAACTAATAAATGAAATGTTTTTATAGTAACATGATTGAGTAGGTTTGTTGTGACAGTGATGCTTGATATGATAGCATATGTCAAAGTGATGATAATTAATTAAGATGTGTCCTGAATTTTGAGGTAAATAGGGACATTGATTAGTGTTAAGTATGGAAACAATGATGATGAGTTATCATGTGTTTGAGGTTTCAGATAAGTGATACACTGAGTAATCCAGTTGTTGAAAATTAGAACATTGTGTGTATGTGAAATGGCTTGAATATGTAAATAGTAAGCTGATTTTGAGTATGTATCAGCTGTTAGAAACTATTAAATAGATGTTGATTGATTTGAAATCATAAAGTATTTAATATATATGAGATAAAAGTAGGTCATATTGATAATTATAATGTAGAGTAGCCTGAGAATGGATTGTGAAGAACATAATCTTGCAACGCCTGATCACCGTTGTTATATTATGTTGTGTCACATGAATTTGTTGAGGCTACTTGGTATAAAAGAAATGTAATGTGATTTAGAAAACTGAGCATGAAAGTATGCTAAGTGGTTTAATAGTTGTTTTGTTGATGAACATAAATGACAAATTGGATTCTGTTAAATAGGTAATTGTGATTGATAATGATAGATTACCTGTAGGTGGATTTGTATAGTGTTTAAATGAATCACTATGTTGTAGCTGGCTTGTATGAAGCTAAAGTTGAGATAGGTTGATATTGTCTTGCTTGAGGAATTTCTAGTATTATTGAATGTAATAATGTGAGGTCTATGTTTGAAAGTAAACATACAATATGAAATAGCTTGTATGGAGCCAAGATTGATGTAGGTTGACCTTGTCCTTGTGAAGGATTGATAAGATTATTGAATGTAATAATTTGAAATATATGTTTGAAAGTGAACATATAAGATGAAATGGTTTGTTGTGAGTTAATATTGATAGTATGTTAACTTTGAAAGTCAAACCATGAATAGTGAGTTGTGTATAAAATTAATTGCTTGTGATTGGTTTGTAAATGAGTCAAACTTGAGAAAAACGATTAGAGAATTTTATTGATTGATTGATTGAAATCAAAGTTGACAAATAGTCAACTATTTGTGTTGAAATAGTTTAACATTGATTGAAATGTTATGACTGTGTGGAATGTGATTGAATTTTTAGATTTGTCACATTATGTGGAAACGGGTCATGTAAGATCCAAAAGAAATAGATGAATTGTTTAAGTTTGTGAAACTTGATTTAATTACTTAAGGATAGTATTAAGTAATTGAAATAGTGCTAAGTATAATTGAGTATTCAGTTGGGCGATGTTAGATATTTAAACTGAATACATGTTAAGGAATTATACAGATATGAAGTCATTAAATGATATGATAGTTATAAATTGTTGAATGATGTAAGTTAAATCACATTGATTAGGATTGTGATAAGAAAGTCTTACCAGTGTATGAGGCTTGTGATGATAACTTTGATTGGGTAAGACTGTGAGATGATGAATAATTGAAGGTTATTATTATTAGTTGCATAGGTTGATTGGTACCTCATGGTGAGTTACTTAGATATTGAAAGAATTGAATGAATTCTTTAGTTATTTGTTGATTTTATACAAATGAAGTAAGTGATGAAGTGATAAATTGGGATTAGATCCAAATAAGAAATGATATGAAAGGATATCTGAAAGTGAATTGTGCTAAAGGTTTAGCTTAACCTTGGTTAATAATTGAGGAAATATGAATTGAATAGTAGGTCATATTTTAAGAAATCAGGTATGAAATTAAGTGTAATGATCATTATTTTGATAGTTTAAGAATAATGATTGCTTGACATTTGGGGCTGAAAACCTGATGTGTATAATTGTAAGTGTTAGAAAGTAAGAGAAACCTTGAGATTGATAGGTGATGATTGTATTCACCAAACTTTTCTTGAAAGTTTAGAATGAAATGTTTAAGTTATATACTAGTTGATAAGTATATAAGTGAAACATAGAGTTATTGATTGTTCCATGTCCTGTGGTATGGATATGTGATGAATAGTAGTATTGAGAAGGCTTGATAAAGACTTTAACAGTCTGAATGGCCTAGTATATAGAATGAAATGGAATTGTTGTGTATGTGTCCATTTTAGAGAATATCTGAAATTGTGTAAGTATATATGTGTAGTATACATGATAATAAATGGCATGATAAGTTTTAATAGATTGAATTAAAATGTGCCATAAGATATGTGGAGGTTAGTTAATTGTGATTAACTTGATGTAGATTTTGTTGAAATGTGTTGTAAAGTAGCACATTGTGATATTGTGATACTTGAATTGTGGTATCATAATGTTGATTAGGATTGACTTAGTTGCTAGATTGATGGAATTTGGTACTAAGTGATTATGTGATTAAAGTTGTATAACTTCTAATTGCTTGTGATTAGTAGTTTAAGATTGTAAGGTTGAATTAAATTAACTGGTTGCTGAGATAAGATTCTGATGTCTTACCAGTTTAAGTAATATACAAATTCTAACTTGATGGTTAGTTAAACTTTGGAGATATATAATGAGTATTGATAGATGTACTGAACTGTATAATCATTAGTGTTGTGATTATTGGAAGTGTTATTGTTGTTGTTAACAATTGATAGGTTGTAATGAAAGGAATTACAAGTAGAAATAAGTCAATGTAGAGGTTGGTTGAATGTAGGTAATATTTGATTGTGGTACTATTGTTGATTGAGCAAAGTACTTGTTGATTGTAGTTTTACCTACTGAGTGTGACCTCTGCTGTGCTTATTAAAGTGATATGAATCTGGATTACTTTAAGTAAAGGATTTCATATGATTAAAGTGATATGTGAATATGGTAGGTTATTCACAAGAGTAGGTATGAAACTTTTGGATGAAAAGTTAACCTAGATTTGAATTTCAAATCTTTGATGGTAGAGATTTAAGATTGTGATCTGTATGTTAGACTGATTGTTGGTCGTAAGCTGAATTATATTTCAGTGTTGCTAGGTACATTGTGGTTTAATAAACACTGTTGTTGTGATATTGTTACTGCTGTTTTATTGTTACCAGTGATGAACAGTGAGAGTAGGTTAAAGATTTTAGCATGTTGCTAACTTCTGGTTGTGTAGACCTAGTAAGTGATGTTAGGTTTCACTTATTGTTGTTGGTTAAAGTGATAGGGTGCTTTAAACTTTTATCTGATTGGTGATAAAGGAATTAGATAGATGATTGGTTCCTATGAGATGTTGGATGGATGCACTGTATGTGTGCATAGGAAAAGATAGAAGCATGTACATTTGGATATGTGCATGTGGAAAGAATTCAAACAGTCTAAGTATAGTTGTAAGTTGCTATTGAGGACAAATGTATATTAAGATATATGTGATTATATCACATTAGTTAGATTGATTGAGGTTAGATTTCGGGGACGAAATCTCTTTAAGGGGGGGAGAGTTGTAACATCCTCGAAATGGACCTAGTTGTTTATATATTATTTCTTGATTTAAATGTGTTTGGAAATAATATTGTTTCAAATAGTTGAAATAATTGGAATAGGAGTCGAATATTCCAACGTGATTAGTGAATTATTAATTGTTGTAAATTAATATAGTTGACGGTACATTAAAATGTTTGAACTCGCAAATGGTTTTCGGGTTCCAGACAATAGATTGAGATGGGGTATTAAATTATACCCGTATATTGAAGGCGGTTGGATGAGCCGACTTATATATATCCTTTCCTATTTAGGAAAGTTATTCATTTTATTCTGAAACTCACAGAAACTCTCTGAAAACCTCCAAATCAAACTAGAAATCAAATCAGGAAGTTGTGATTCTCGTGAAACTTCATCATGATCAGATTATCATCATTATGCTCTTCAATCAGTAAGTATTCTTGTGTATTTAAGAATTTGATTTTGATTGAATTTGGGTAAATTGATGATTTGAGAGATTTGGATGTTAGAAACAGGTTATAAGTGTTACATATTGATTATGTGATGATATTTGAGGTTTATAACCGTTTAAAAACGAGTTTTTGGTGTTTTGGGGATTAAACCCGCGAGTTAGGGTTTCTACTGTTCGTGCTGGGCTGGGACGAGGCCAGAAGCCGGCGGCTTCTTTGGCCAAGCCGGCGGCTTGTTCTTGTTAGCCGAAGCCGGCGGCTTCATAAGCCAAGCCGGCGGCTTGTGATGTTTTGTAGGAAACCGGCGGGTATAAACCCGACCCGGCGGTTGGTATAAGCTTTAAAACGGGTTTTAGTTCTGTTACCACATTTGGTAAATTACCCGGCGGTTGTTGAAGTGAAGCCGGCGGGTGAGGTTAGGAAGCCGGCGGCTTCTAGGAGGAAGCCGGCGGCTTGAAGGGCAGGTACAACATTTCTTGTTTGTTTGTAAATAAGTAATATGATTGCTAATTGATATATGTTAATAGATGATAATGATTATATTATAAATCATTAGTGGACAGTTAGGAACTAGTAATCTTGATGTAGATTATGTTAAGTTCCTAATGTTAAAGATTGATATAAGTTCAGTATTTATGATTTGATTACTAACTTATATTTGATTGGTTGATTCTTAGATGTGGAGAAGGCTCAGTGATATTAGACTACTGAGTGGAGGTCTGAGGTAGTCGGTGAGTGGATCTGTAACCTCAGTGTGATTTAGTTGTAATGATTTGATTTACAACAAGTAATTATAGTATTACTTTGATAGAATGTAATTGTTGAGATATCTTGCCATGATAGTTTGACTAGTTGCTTACTTGGCTGTTTGAGCTAGTATGTAAGATTCTGAGGTCAACTTGACTTGACAGTTGGACTTGGTTGTTATTGTAAACGACAGGAGATCTTGAAACTTGAAATGTTGGTTTGGAGATCTAGGTCGTGTGTGATTAACAACTGGTTACCGGTAATTCTGTATAGGCCAATACAGATGATTGATAAGAGTTCCCTGAGTACCAAACCGGTATTAGGGTATCTCAGGAGCCACCGGTCCTCATGATGATTTATAATGTTTGATTGGTGTAGCTTGACATTGATTGGATGTCGAGTGAATGATTGATTTTCTGTTTATTGTTATTTGATGTAAACAGATTGTTATGCTAGGTTGTACTGTTGCTTATAGTTTCATTCACTTAGCTTTATGCTAACCCCACCACAGTTCTTCCTGCAGGTTAAAATAGAGGGGACATATTGGGCAGGGCAGGAAGTGTTTGGAATTGATGGAATGTTTGACAGGCTGTTACTCTGATGTTATTTTGATAACTATAGAAATGTTTTGAATTATATAACACCGAGTTTGTTGAAATGTCATGTATTAAATTTGAAAAAGTTTATTGACATTTTGAGTACATTGATAGTATGTTTTAAATATACGCTTCCGAGTCGCAAATATTATATTAAATGTTTATAATTAACGAGGGGTGTTATAGAAGAGAAATGAGAAAAATGAAATTGTGAGATATAAAGCTCGATTGGTTGCACAAGGGTTCTCACAAAGACCTGGGATTGATTATGAGGAGACATATTCTCCAGTGGTGGATGCAACAACTTTTCGATATCTTATTAGTCTGGTAGTACAAGAATGAATTGATTTGCGTCTAATGGATGTTGTGACTGCCTATTTGTATGGCTCACTTGATACAGAAATTTACATGAAACTCCCTGAAGGGTTTAATTTGCCTGATTCATGTAAGGAAAGTTCTCGAGAACATTATTCGATCAAATTAAACAAATCTTCTGGACGTATGTGGTATAATCGTCTTAGTGAGTATCTATTGAAAGAAGGTTATAAAAATGATCCTATATGCCCATGCATCTTTACTAAAAGATCCGGATCTGAGTATGTTATAATTGTTGTATATGTGGATGATTTAAATATCATAGGAACTCCCAAGGAGCTTCCTAAAGCAGTTGAGTACTTAAAAAGTGGATTTGAGATGAAAGACCTCGGAAAGACAAAATTTTGTCTTGGGTTACAAATTGAACATCTTAAGACTGGAATCCTTGTGCACCAAGAAGCTTATACTGAAAAGGTGTTGAAAAGATTTTATATGGACAAATCTCATCCACTGAGCACTCTAATGGTGGTAAGGTCACTAGATGTTGAAAAGGACACATTTCGACCTCCGAAGGATAACGAAGAAATACTTGGTCCAGAGATACCCTACTTAAGTGCGGTTGGGGCATTGATGTTTCTCGCTGGTCATACACGACCTGATATATCATTTTCTTTGAATCTATTAGCAAGATACAGCTCGTGTCCTACACGGAGACATTGGAGTGGAATAAAACAAATATTTCGCTACCTTCAAGGTACGAAAAATATGGGTTTATATTTTACTAACCAACACAAACTAGCTTAGTTGGTTATGCAGATGCAGGATATATGTCTGACCCACATAGTGGTCGATCTCAAACTGGGTATGTAACATCCTCGAAATGGACCTAGTTGTTTATATATTATTTCTTGATTTAAATATGTATTTAAATGTGTTTGGAAATAATATTGTTTGAAATAGTTGAAATAATTGGAATAGGAGTCGAATATTCCAATGTGATAAGTAAATTATTAATTGTTGTAAATTAATATAGTTGACGGTGCAATAAAATGTTTGGACTCGTAAATGGTTTTCGGGTTCCAGGCAATAGATTGAGATGGGGTATTAAATTATACCCGTATAATAGAAGGTCGGTTGAGGAACCGACTTAAGTTTCTATTTATATAACTTTCCTTTTTAGGAAGTTATTCATTTTCATTCCAAAAACTCACAGAAACTCTCTGAAAACCTCCAAATCAATTCAGAAATCAAATCAGGAAGTTGTGATCCTCGTGAAACTTCATAATCATCAGATTATCATAATCAGAGTCTTCAAATAGTAAGTGTTCTTGATGTATTTAAGAATTTGATTTTGATTGAATTTGGGTAAATTGATGATTTGAGAGACTTAGATGTTAGAAACATGTTATAAAGGTTATATATTGATTATGCAATGTTAGTAGTCGTTTATAACCGTTTAAAATCGTGTTTTTGGTGATTTGGATATAAAATTGCGAGTTAGGGTTTCTGCTGTTCGTGCTGGGCTGGGACGAGGCCAGAAGCCGGCGGCTTCTTTGGCCAAGCCGGCGGCTTGTTCTTGTTAGCCGAAGCCGGCGGCTTCATAAACCAAGCCGGTGGCTTGTGATGTTTTGTAGGAAACCGGCGGGTATAAACCCGACCCGGCGGGTAGTGTAAGCTTTAAAACGAAGTTTAGTTCTGTTACCACATTTGGTAATTGACCCGGCGGTTTGGAAGGTGAAGCCGGCGGGTGGTGGTTTGAAGCCGGCGGCTTCTTAGAAAAGCCGGCGGCTTGATAGGCTGGTGTCACATTTCTTGTTTGATTTTTTATAAGTAATGTGATTGTTATTTGATATATGTTCAGGTTCATATATGATAATAGTTATGTTGTAATAACTAATATATGATTAGGAACTAGTAATATTCATATTATTATGTTAAGTTCCTAATAGTATGGATTGATATAAGTTATGTATTGATATGGATTACTAACGTATATTTGATTGTAAATTCTCAGATGTGGAGAAGACTCAGTGATATTAGACTACTGAGTGGAGGCCTGAGGTGTCGGTGAGTGGATCTGTAACCTCAGTGTGATTTAGTTGTAATGATTTGATTTACAACAAGTAATTATAGTATTATTTTGATAGAATGTAATTGTTGAGATATCTTGCCATGATAGTTTGAGCTAGTATGTAAGATTCTGAGGTCAATTTGACTTGACAGTTGGACTTGGTTGTTATTGTAGACGACAGGAGATCTTGAAACTTGAAATGTTGGTTTGGAGATCTAGGTCGTGTGTGATTAACAACTGGTTATCGGTAATTCTGTATAGGCCAATACAGATGATTGATAAGAGTTCCTTGAGTACCAAACCGGTATTAGGGTATCTCAGGAGCCACCGATCCTCATGACGATTGATAATGATTGATTGGTGTAGCTTGACATTGATTGGATGTCGAGTGAATGATTGATTTTCTGTTTATTGTTATTTGATGTAAACAGATTGTTATGCTAGGTTGTACTGTTACTTATAGTTTCATTCACTTAGCTTTATGCTAACCCCACCACAGTTCTTCCTGCAGGTTAAATAGATGGGACATATTGGGCAGGAGGTTGTGGGACTGGATGGAATGTTTGACAGGCTGTTACTCTGATTTAATTTTGATAATCAAAGAAATGTTTTGAATTATATAACACCGAGTTTGTTGAAATGTCATGTGTAATAAGTTTGAAAAAGTTTAGTGACATTTTAAGTAATGTAAAACATTGATAGTATGTTTTGAAATATACGCTTCCGAGTCGCAAATATTATATTATTGTTTATGTTGAAACGAGGGGTGTTATAAGCTGGTATCAGAGCAATAGTTTGGGTGAATTGAACATGATAGATTGTTCAATCCTAAACTTGATTGAGTTGAGTCAAACATTCCAGTGGGTGTGGGTTTAGTTGAGTAGTGAATGCATGTGGAAAAAGGTGATTAGTTGAATATGTACTAACCCTTAACAAGTTGTGAAGTTGTTATTTGATTGCAGAGACGGAGGGACATGAGTATCTGATTGGTATATTTCATGTTTCCTCAATACTCGTTGGCTTAAGATTGCCAGGTAATCTTCGATAAGCCTATGTTAATTTAAATTAACTTGAATTGTTTACTCTGTTATGTTGAGTAAGCTTTGTT
Source organism: Helichrysum umbraculigerum (assembly GCA_949592205.1). Lineage (NCBI taxonomy): Eukaryota > Viridiplantae > Streptophyta > Magnoliopsida > Asterales > Asteraceae > Helichrysum > Helichrysum umbraculigerum. The sequence continues at coordinate 69,977,264 of CATIUR010000002.1, forward strand.
GAGAAGTTAATTGAGTCAGACTGATATGATTCCCTAGTTTTGAGTCAACTAAGGATTGTTATATGTTGATATCAGATAGAGGTATTAAATGAGTTGCTCATTGTGGATAGTATTTCTGATTGAATTGAAAAATGCATAAATGTGATTAAATGAGTAGAAAAGAGTTACTTAAGGTTTTAACTGGAATTAATGTTAGAACCTAAGATGTGTTTTTATTGGTGAAATAATATAATTGATAGTATTATATTAGTAGATTGATCACAAGGTGTGATCTAAATCCTTGTTAAGGAAGGTTGTGTCATTTGAATTGAGAATAACTGCTAATTGAGACAATATGTGTTTATGTGACTATATGATATGTCTTGATTATAGTTAAACACTTGATCTAAACCAAGACTGATAGGTTTATGAGAAATATAGCTTATGATAAAGTTAAATTGATTGAGAAAGCGATAGGTCTTTCTAGTCAATTGTGAATTAATAGATGAAATGTTTTGTAGTAACATGATTGAATAGGCTTGTTGTGACAGTGATGCTTGATATGATAGCATATGTCAAAGGATGGTAATTAAGTAAGATGTGTCCTGAATTTTGAGGTAAATAAGGACATTGATTAGAATTAAGTATTGAAATTATGATGATGAGTTATCATGTGTTTGAGATTTCAGATAAGTGATATACTGAGTAATTCAGTTGTTAAAAAATTAGAACATTGTGTGTATGTGTGATGGCTTACATATGTAAGGTTGAATATGTAAGTTGTAACATCCCAAATTTCGTATCCCTAAAGTTTTAAATTATACGATTTAATTGTTAAGTTAGAAGGACTAACTTTGAAAGGTATTTTGTGTCCATAGGACTTGAGTTACGAAGAATTAAGTCTTGGAGGGACTAAACATGTTAAGTATGATAAGTTGAGGGGTTTATGTGAAATCAATAATTGTGAGTCGGTTTTAAAGTTCCAGACAATGATAATCACGGGTATAAAATTAAAACATATATATACCTATTATATGTGTAAATACGGATGAGATATCATTTTATTAGCTTCATAAGTCAGAAGCTTCAGGAAGAAAACAGAAATCACGTATAAACCTCAAACCTTAACTAAAAATCGAATCAAACCACGAATTGAAGCTAGAAATCTCAAGTTCATCAATGATTAATCGATTCTATCATAAGGTAATCCTTGTTCTTGAATTATTTTAACCTAGAATCTTAATTTCTTTGAGTTTTCATGGGGGTTTATGAAATTAACGAATTTAATACGAAATAAAGTATGAAATACATTGAATTGATGATTGATAAACTTATTAGTGATTGTGGTATCATTAAATGGATTGAAATTTGAAGAATCATGGATGATGTTCTTGAGGGTTTGATGGGTTTTGATAAATTTATGATTTTAATCCGAATTAGGGCATGATATTGAGTTAATTGGGATATAGGAGTGAAATAATTATGGTGGTTATCATTAAACTACTCTAGAATTTGATAAATTGAATTGGATATATATATTGATTAAAGTGAGTTTTGTAAAGATGAAGAGGATTTGGTGTTAATACACCTTAATTGGTGATTATAAAAGTTGAAGTGTTAAACTAAAGGATTATGTAGTTGGATTGAATATGATCATGAGAATCGATTATGATAAGTTAATAAAATGATCATTAGTGATCATTAGTGATAATTAAAATAGAATATAATTGAATTAAATCATGTATATAAATATGGTATAAGTAATAGAATAATGAAATAAAGATGGTTATATTAAGAGAGATCATATGTAATATGATCAATCCAATAAGAGTAATGGATTGATATTGTGGAAGTATTGGTTATTATGATTTTTAGTTGTTGAAAATGTTGATATGCTTTATGCTAGGTAATCAAGATTGGAAGCATTCTTAATCAAGTGTGAATTCAAGTATGTGTTTGCTTAAAAAGGCAAAGGTGAGTGATACGAGGACTATTTGAATAATGATTGTATGTTCCGGATTGCTTACGAGCAGGAGGTTCATACAATCGTTTGGAATATCGTTTGTCTCTTCTAGTTGTTCTTATTGTTTGTTTCTTATAATTGTATCTTATGTGTGTTTTATATTGTACTATGTTTCGTATCTTAAGAAATATCGGTTGTTGACCATAGTTGTGGATTGTTGTTAATAGTTGAATTATTTGGAAATAATATAGTATTATGTGGATGATTGAATTATGTGGATTATGTGAAATTGTAGGATTATGTGAATTAGGAGAATTATGTGAATTAGGAGGATTATGTGAATTAATAGGATTATCTGAATTAATCGTAATATATGGATTTAGAATTGTAGAAATTGAATATACGAAATAAGTGCTTGGCACTACTTGGTATCTATTAAGCTTGGTACCCATATGGGATTAGTGCCATGCTTACTTGTATCTATTGGATCATGGATCCATACGAAATATTGTCGAATCTTTATTGTGGTTCAATAGTTTCTATTTAAAAGAAATAATTAGTTATTAATAAATTGTATCTTGTTTGTGAATTATTTATTTAGTTGCTTGTATACTCACTAAGCTTTATGCTTACTCGTATCAGTGATTTATATTGTAGGTGTTGGTTCGGTTGAACCAATTGGATGAAAGGTGATTACAAGAAGTAAGTGTGGATTGAAGCTTGTTGTGACATTATACAAGTTTCACATTCTATTGAATTGTCGTTTTGTAATACCATTGTATAAATCGCTCAAACTATTATGATTTTGATATAAGGTGTCATCATTGTATGGAGTCGAATTTGTAAACATGTAACTTTAGTATTTAGATGGGACCAAATGTGATGGAATGATATTCCTAAGCATTATGAATTTATAAATTTGAAATATACAAGTTTTCTATAAAAAAAAAAAAAAAAAATTTAATCTATGGAAATAGGGGCGTTTCAAGTTGGTATCAGAGCGATGGTTTAAGAGAATTAGGTAATCCACAATAGGATTGCTTAAGCTTAAACCAATATGAATTACTTGAATTGTTATCTTAATTGTGAGTAGTAATAGAATTTATTGAATTGATATGATTCCTTGTAACGAAATATTTGATGGTTAATAAGTGTAGAATTAATAATATAAGGTTTAATGAGGTCTAGAACCTTATGTAATAGGATTTGGAATTTCATGATTGGTTAAAATAGTAATTAGCCTAGTTGTTAAAAAAAAAAATGTATCTTTGACTTGAAAAAAAAAAAGTCAATCTGGAATATGAGAGTTTCAAGTTGGTTATTAGAAATATTACATAGTGATAAATGTATTAGATGTGGAAATAAGTGAGTATTGATCATAATTATAGTGAGGATTTTGATCAATGTGTCAAATATTGTATTTTGGTCTAAATAAGTGATCATGAATTAAGAATTGTAATATATTGTTGAAATGAATTAAATTCAAGAGGCAATTAGTTGAATTGGGTTAGATTTTGTGAAAGTGTCCAAATGGACCCCCAAATGGGTCAAGGAGTCAAAACATGATAGAATGGGTGTATGAGAGTGATGATTATGCCCACAAGTCACAAATGGATATAGGAATATGTTGGCAAAAGACCAGGATCTAAAACCAAGTGGTTTGGAATATGAGTTGTCCACTAAATTGGTCCAAAATGACCATAATTTGGTGAGACGTCCGTTTTCTCGTAAAATGTGAATTTTGAAAAAGTGTAAAAATGGAAAGTTGCATTTTGATTATATGAAGGTGCCTGCGAAATTTCAGATTCTAACTCTTTACGGTTTGGGAGATATGTGCGTTTGAATTTCAGAAAATTGTAATAAAGTTGCAGGTCTGAAAATACATAGGAACGCGATCCAGGTGTGGGATCCGGATCGCGTTAGTATGTTGAATTTGGTTACAGAATATTTTTGGTCTACGGAACGCGATCCCAGTAAATTTTTCCGGATCGCGTTTTCATGTGTATTTCGTTATCAGAAATTTTGTTCTTGGAAACGCGATCCCGCTTTGTTCTCCGGATCGCGTTTGAATGCTTAATTTGGATACAAAACTATGGAACGCGATCCTGAACATGTTCCTGGATCGCGTTAGTAAGTAGAAAAAGTTTTTTTCGATGTTCGACGTAATATTTGACGTAGAAATTTCCGTTGGAAATTTTTGGTGTCGAATTAAGCCAAAATTTACAAGGTCACTCGGAAACGGCCCAACGATCAAAGCTCATGGCTTTGCCATGAGCCCTGTCAGTTTTCGGCACTTCGGGGTCATTTAGGGCCCGAAAATGACATTTTAGTGTTTTTCGGACCTTATTTTGAATTTTTGACTTATGTTTCGAATTAGCCTTTTGTTTCTTTAAGCCTCAGGGATCATTCTGTTGAATAAATGTATCATTAGAGCCTGTTTTTACGATGTTATGCGAATTTTGAGTATTGATTGAATTAAACGAAATACGAAAATAATTGTATAATTATTTAAGGAATAGTTGAAAACTTTAATCAATGATTAGGAAATATGGATTGCTTCCTTAGGAAGAATATGGAATATGTGAATTGATAAATATGTATTTGTTAGTATCATTGTATATTCTGAATTTTGTATCATGATATGCTTTTATTATGAATTGTGAATTTGAGTTTTTGTGTAGAGAATCTTTGTTACGAAATATTAATTACACGAAATATGTGCTAAGCACAATGGTATCTTATGGATTGTGAGTCTATTTGGTAGTTTAATCTCTACCTAAACTCAATTGTTGTATAATTTTGATTATAGGTGTAAATGTGAAATAAATAATGTGAAATAATGACATGATTAATATATGACATCATTATGTGATTAGTTGCTATGTGATTAGAAATATATGTGTTTAATTGACTGATGAATGAATCAGAAGATGAATTCATCAGAGACAAGTTGGAAGGTGAAATAAATGATATTAACTGGAATATGTGAAATTTCTTGCTTATGTGAAATCTATTAATCAAAATAAGTTGGATATATGTGATCAAAATGTTATCAAGTATCTTGCTTGTATTGAATCATTGAATTATGTGTTTTGTGGAAATTATATTAAGGCTGGATGATATAAAGTAGCCTAAGAAGGAAGTGTGTATAACATAATCTAAAGACGTCTGGCCAACGTAATTATATTATGCTATTCACATGGAATTGTTGAGGCTGCCAAATATCAAATAGGCTTGATATAATTTGTAGAGAATAAGTGTAGAATTAGTATTGATTTGTATCGGATAAAGACAGAAATATGTAAGCTTATGTTTTATAAATGAATATAGTATCAATATGATGTGATTTCAGTATGGAATATAGAAATAGTAAACCACTAGACTATAGTCATAATGTGGTACCTATTATACAAGAAATAGATGTTAGTCGAAATAAAATATGTGTTCGCCCTATAATAGTATCTTATTATGAATTTTGTTATTAAAAGTAGTATGATGAATCTTAAGTGGGGGAGAATCTTAGTAAGTGACGTATAATAGATTAACAGAAATAGAATTTAATTATGAAATGACATAATATAGAAATATAGTTAAGGAATTATGATTGATCATTGTTAACTGCGGTTAGCACTGATCCTGTATCAGAATTGTTTACGAAATATGATAATCTTGATATTCATACTATGCTGACGTAGCTAATATGATACTACGAAATATATTATTGATAGTACTTATGTTAATTAAGGCAATATGTGAGTACTAGCTTGTTGGCTAGTTATGATTGAATTAAAATTTTCATTGTTGAAATATGTATTGTGGTTTTTATAACCACTAATGTAATTATTATAAAGAAATAAATAGTATGTGTTTCCCTTATATCAAGTGATTACGTGTTTCAAAGTATCTATAGAACTAATAATAACAAATGACCCAGGAAAATAGTCAGTATGAAAATAGGATATATGCACAGTACTTGTGCGTGGGTAAGAATAGAAGTATGCACATTCATTGAAATGTGAATGTGGAAAGAATTGAAAACATGTATCTATATTATAAGTTACTCAATTGAGTGACGTATGTTATGTGTATTAGTTATGATGAAATAATTAGTATTATTGCACATTGTGATGGATACAGTTGTACAAAATGAATAGTGGGTAAACTATTAAGATTAATGTAATACATATATTTAGTTGTCTGGAACTAAAATGAAATATGAATCAAAGAGATTTCATGAATATATGAGAAGTATATGAAATAAACGCTTCCGCACCTGTAGAGAAAGTATCACTGCGAATCTATATGAGTGACATTCGTGAGGACACGAATGAAATAAGTGGGGGAGACTTGTAACATCCCAAATTTCGTATCCCTAAAGTTTTAAATTATACGATTTAATTGTTAAGTTAGAAGGACTAACTTTGAAAGGTATTTTGTGTCCATAGGACTTGAGTTACGAAGAATTAAGTCTTGGAGGGACTAAACATGTTAAGTATGATAAGTTGAGGGGTTTATGTGAAATCAATAATTGTGAGTCGGTTTTAAAGTTCCAGACAATGATAATCACGGGTATAAAATTAAAACATATATATACCTATTATATGTGTAAATACGGATGAGATATCATTTTATTAGCTTCATAAGTCAGAAGCTTCAGGAAGAAAACAGAAATCACGTATAAACCTCAAACCTTAACTAAAAATCGAATCAAACCACGAATTGAAGCTAGAAATCTCAAGTTCATCAATGATTAATCGATTCTATCATAAGGTAATCCTTGTTCTTGAATTATTTTAACCTAGAATCTTAATTTCTTTGAGTTTTCATGGGGGTTTATGAAATTAACGAATTTAATACGAAATAAAGTATGAAATACATTGAATTGATGATTGATAAACTTATTAGTGATTGTGGTATCATTAAATGGATTGAAATTTGAAGAATCATGGATGATGTTCTTGAGGGTTTGATGGGTTTTGATAAATTTATGATTTTAATCCGAATTAGGGCATGATATTGAGTTAATTGGGATATAGGAGTGAAATAATTATGGTGGTTATCATTAAACTACTCTAGAATTTGATAAATTGAATTGGATATATATATTGATTAAAGTGAGTTTTGTAAAGATGAAGAGGATTTGGTGTTAATACACCTTAATTGGTGATTATAAAAGTTGAAGTGTTAAACTAAAGGATTATGTAGTTGGATTGAATATGATCATGAGAATCGATTATGATAAGTTAATAAAATGATCATTAGTGATCATTAGTGATAATTAAAATAGAATATAATTGAATTAAATCATGTATATAAATATGGTATAAGTAATAGAATAATGAAATAAAGATGGTTATATTAAGAGAGATCATATGTAATATGATCAATCCAATAAGAGTAATGGATTGATATTGTGGAAGTATTGGTTATTATGATTTTTAGTTGTTGAAAATGTTGATATGCTTTATGCTAGGTAATCAAGATTGGAAGCATTCTTAATCAAGTGTGAATTCAAGTATGTGTTTGCTTAAAAAGGCAAAGGTGAGTGATACGAGGACTATTTGAATAATGATTGTATGTTCCGGATTGCTTACGAGCAGGAGGTTCATACAATCGTTTGGAATATCGTTTGTCTCTTCTAGTTGTTCTTATTGTTTGTTTCTTATAATTGTATCTTATGTGTGTTTTATATTGTACTATGTTTCGTATCTTAAGAAATATCGGTTGTTGACCATAGTTGTGGATTGTTGTTAATAGTTGAATTATTTGGAAATAATATAGTATTATGTGGATGATTGAATTATGTGGATTATGTGAAATTGTAGGATTATGTGAATTAGGAGAATTATGTGAATTAGGAGGATTATGTGAATTAATAGGATTATGTGAATTAATCGTAATATATGGATTTAGAATTGTAGAAATTGAATATACGAAATAAGTGCTTGGCACTACTTGGTATCTATTAAGCTTGGTACCCATATGGGATTAGTGCCATGCTTACTTGTATCTATTGGATCATGGATCCATACGAAATATTGTCGAATCTTTATTGTGGTTCAATAGTTTCTATTTAAAAGAAATAATTAGTTATTAATAAATTGTATCTTGTTTGTGAATTATTTATTTAGTTGCTTGTATACTCACTAAGCTTTATGCTTACTCGTATCAGTGATTTATATTGTAGGTGTTGGTTCGGTTGAACCAATTGGATGAAAGGTGATTACAAGAAGTAAGTGTGGATTGAAGCTTGTTGTGACATTATACAAGTTTCACATTCTATTGAATTGTCGTTTTGTAATACCATTGTATAAATCGCTCAAACTATTATGATTTTGATATAAGGTGTCATCATTGTATGGAGTCGAATTTGTAAACATGTAACTTTAGTATTTAGATGGGACCAAATGTGATGGAATGATATTCCTAAGCATTATGAATTTATAAATTTGAAATATACAAGTTTTCTATAAAAAAAAAAAAAAAAAATTTAATCTATGGAAATAGGGGCGTTTCATAAGTAGTAAGCTGATTTTGAGTATGTGTCAGCTGTTAGAAACTATTAAATAGATGTTGATTGATTTGAAATCATGAAGTATTTAATATTTATGAGATAAGAGTAGATCACATTGATAATTATAATGTAGAGTAGCCTGAGAATGGATTGTGAAGAACATAATCTTGCAACGCCTGATCACCGTTGTTATATTATGTTGTACCACATGAACTTGTTGAGGCTACTTAGTATAAATGAAATGTAATGTGATTTTGAATAATTGAGTATGAAAGTATGCTAAGTTGTTTAATAGTTGTTTTGATAAGAAAACAATTGGTTAATAGAACTGTAACATTTAGAATGTAAATGTGAGAGTGTAAATAATAATGGTCATTGATAGAGGTTTTGATGATAAACCTAGTTGACTAATTTGATTTTGTTGAAAATATAGTTGTGACTGATTGTGTCAAATTGACCTTAGGTGGATTTGCATGGTGTTTAAATGAATCACTATGTTGTAGCTGGCTTGTATGAAGCCAAAGTTGAGATAGGTTGATATTGCCTTGCTTGAGGAATTTCTAGTATTATTGAATGTAATAATTTGAAATATATGTGTGAGAGTAAACATATAAGATGAAATGGTTTGTTGGGAGTTAACTTGATGGTAGGTTAACTTTGAAAGTCAAATCATGAATAGAGAGTTGTGTATAAAATTAATTGCCTGTGATTGGTTTGAGTTTGGGTCAAACTTGAGAAAAGCATTTAGAGAATTTTATTGATTGATGCTTGAAATCAAAGTTGACATGTAGTCAACTGTGTGTGTTGAAATAGTCTAACATAGATTGAAATGTTATGATAGTGTGGAATGTGATTGAATTTCTAAATTAGTCAAATGATGTTGAGACGGGTTGTGTAAGATCCAAAGGAGATAGATGAATGGTCTAAGTTTGTGAGACTTGAGTTATTACTTAAAGCTAGTATTAAGTAATTGAAATAGTGTTAAATATAATCGAGTATTCAGTTAGACAATATTTGATATTTGAGCTGAATACATGTTGAGGAATTATACGGATGTGAAGTTATTGTATGGTATGATAGTTATAATTTGTTGAAAAGTGTAAGTTGAGTCACATCGATTAAAATTGTGATAAGAAATTCTTACCAGTGTATGAGACTTGTGATGATAGCTTTGATTGGGTAAGAATGTGATAAGTAAAAATAATTGAAAATTATTATAAATAGTTGTATAGGTTGATTGGTACCTCATGGTGAATTACTTAAGTATTGAAAGAATTGAATGGATTCTTTAGTTATTTGTTGATAGTATACAAATGAAGTAAGTGATAAAGTAGTAAATTGGGACTAGATCCAAGTAAGAGAAGATATGAAAGGATATCTGGAAGTTGAATTGTATTAAAAATCTAGTTGATCCTTGTTAATGAATTAAGGAAATATGAATTGAATAGTTGTTCATATTTTAAGAAATCAGGTATGTAATTAAGTGTAATGATCATTATTTTGAAAGTTTAAGAATAATGATTGTTTGAAATTTGGGGTTGAAAACCTGATGTGTATAATTGTAAATGATAGAAATTAATGGAAACATTTAAATTGATAGGTGATGATGGTATTCACCAAACTTTCTTGTAAGTTTGGACTAAATGGTTTAAGTTATATACTAAGTGGTATGTATATATAAATAAACATAGAGTAGTAGATTTGGAATTGTTCCATGTCCTGTGGTATGGATATGTGATGATTGATAGAATTGAAAAAGGATTGATAAAGGCTTTAATAGTCTGAATGGCCTAGTATACAGAATGGAATGGAATTGATGTGTATATGTTCATTTAAGAGAGTACCTGAAGTTGTGTAGGTATGTATGTGTAGTATACATGATAATAAATGGCATGATAAGTTTTAATAGAATGAATTAAAATGTGCCATAAGTTGTGTAGAAGTCAGTTAATTGTGATTAACTTGATGTAGATTTACTTAGTAATGTGTTGGAAAGTAGCGCAATGTGATATTGTGATGCTTGACCTGTAGTATCATAATATGTGGATTAAGATTGACTTAGTTGCTAGATTGACGGGATCTAGTGTTGAATGATTGGGTGGTTAAAGTTGTATAATTTTCTAATGGCTTGTGATTAGTAGTTTATGATTGTAAGGTTGAGTTGAAATAACTGGTTGCTAAGAATAGATTCTGATGTCTTACCAGTTTAAGTAATATACAAATTCTAACTTGATGGTTAGTTAAACTTTGGAGATATTTGATTGTGGTACTATTGTTGATTGAGCAAAGTACTTGTTGATTGTAGTTTTACCTACTGAGTGTGACCTCTGCTGTGCTTATTAAAGTGATATGAATCTGGATTACTTTAAGTAAAGGATTTCATATGATTAAAGTGATATGTAAATATGGTAGGTTATTCACAAGAGTAGGTATGAAACTTTTGGATGAAAAGTTAACCTAGATTTGAATTTCAAATCTTTGATGGTAGAGATTTAAGATTGTGATCTGTATATTAGACTGATTGTTGGTCGTGAGCTGAATTATATTTCAGTGTTGCTAGGTACATTGTGGTTTAATAAACACTGTTGTTGTGATATTGTTACTGCTGTTTTATTGTTACCAGTGATGAACAGTGAGAGTAGGTTAAAGATTTTAGCATGTTGCTAATTTCTGGTTGTGTAGACCTAGTAAGTGATGTTAGGTTTCACTTATTGTTGTTGGTTAAAGTGATAGGGTGCTTTAAACTTTTATCTGATTGATGATAAAGGAATTAGATAGATGATTGGTTCCTATGAGATGTTGGATGGATGCACTGTATGTGTGCATAGGAAAAGATAGAAGCATGTACATTTGGATATGTGCATGTGGAAAGAATTCAAACAGTCTAAGTATAGTTGTAAGTTGCTATTGAGGACAAATGTATATTAAGATATATGTGTTTATATCACATTAGTTAGATTGATTGAGGTTAGATTTCGAGGACGAAATCTCTTTAAGGGGGGGAGAGTTGTAACATCCTCGAAATGGACCTAGTTGTTTATATATTATTTCTTGATTTAAATATGTATTTAAATGTGTTTGGAAATAATATTGTTTGAAATAGTTGAAATAATTGGAATAGGAGTCGAATATTCCAATGTGATAAGTAAATTATTAATTGTTGTAAATTAATATAGTTGACGGTGCAATAAAATGTTTGGACTCGTAAATGGTTTTCGGGTTCCAGGCAATAGATTGAGATGGGGTATTAAATTATACCCGTATAATAGAAGGTCGGTTGAGGAACCGACTTAAGTTTCTATTTATATAACTTTCCTTTTTAGGAAGTTATTCATTTTCATTCCAAAAACTCACAGAAACTCTCTGAAAACCTCCAAATCAATCCAGAAATCAAATCAGGAAGTTGTGATCCTCGTGAAACTTCATAATCATCAGATTATCATAATCAGAGTCTTCAAATAGTAAGTGTTCTTGATGTATTTAAGAATTTGATTTTGATTGAATTTGGGTAAATTGATGATTTGAGAGACTTAGATGTTAGAAACATGTTATAAAGGTTATATATTGATTATGCAATGTTAGTAGTTGTTTATAACCGTTTAAAATCGTGTTTTTGGTGATTTGGATATAAAATTGCGAGTTAGGGTTTCTGCTGTTCGTGCTGGGCTGGGACGAGGCCAGAAGCCGGCGGCTTCTTTGGCCAAGCCGGCGGCTTGTTCTTGTTAGCCGAAGCCGGCGGCTTCATAAACCAAGCCGGCGGCTTGTGATGTTTTGTAGGAAACCGGCGGGTATAAACCCGACCCGGCGGGTAGTGTAAGCTTTAAAACGAAGTTTAGTTCTGTTACCACATTTGGTAATTGACCCGGCGGTTTGGAAGGTGAAGCCGGCGGGTGGTGGTTTGAAGCCGGCGGCTTCTTAGAAAAGCCGGCGGCTTGATAGGCTGGTGTCACATTTCTTGTTTGATTTTTTATAAGTAATGTGATTGTTATTTGATATATGTTCAGGTTCATATATGATAATAGTTATGTTGTAATAACTAATATATGATTAGGAACTAGTAATATTCATATTATTATGTTAAGTTCCTAATAGTATGGATTGATATAAGTTATGTATTGATATGGATTACTAACTTATATTTGATTGTAAATTCTCAGATGTGGAGAAGACTCAGTGATATTAGACTACTGAGTGGAGGCCTGAGGTGTCGGTGAGTGGATCTGTAACCTCAGTGTGATTTAGTTGTAATGATTTGATTTACAACAAGTAATTATAGTATTATTTTGATAGAATGTAATTGTTGAGATATCTTGCCATGATAGTTTGAGCTAGTATGTAAGATTCTGAGGTCAACTTGACTTGACAGTTGGACTTGGTTGTTATTGTAGACGACAGGAGATCTTGAAACTTGAAATGTTGGTTTGGAGATCTAGGTCGTGTGTGATTAACAACTGGTTATCGGTAATTCTGTATAGGCCAATACAGATGATTGATAAGAGTTCCTTGAGTACCAAACCGGTATTAGGGTATCTCAGGAGCCACCGATCCTCATGACGATTGATAATGATTGATTGGTGTAGCTTGACATTGATTGGATGTCGAGTGAATGATTGATTTTCTGTTTATTGTTATTTGATGTAAACAGATTGTTATGCTAGGTTGTACTGTTACTTATAGTTTCATTCACTTAGCTTTATGCTAACCCCACCACAGTTCTTCCTGCAGGTTAAATAGATGGGACATATTGGGCAGGAGGTTGTGGGACTGGATGGAATGTTTGACAGGCTGTTACTCTGATTTAATTTTGATAATCAAAGAAATGTTTTGAATTATATAACACCGAGTTTGTTGAAATGTCATGTGTAATAAGTTTGAAAAAGTTTAGTGACATTTTAAGTAATGTAAAACATTGATAGTATGTTTTGAAATATACGCTTCCGAGTCGCAAATATTATATTATTGTTTATGTTGAAACGAGGGATGTTATAGGGTATGTCTTCACAATCGGTGAGACTGCAATTTCTTGGCGTTCTAGTAAATCAAACAATCACAGCCACCTCATCAAATCATGCTGAGATTCTAGCAATTCATGAAGCAAGTCGAGAGTGTGTTTGGTTACGAAATGTGATACATCAAATCTGTGATTCTTGTGGTATTTCTTCTGGATCGGAAGCACCTACAATATTATATGAAGACAATACAGCATGCATCGCTCAGCTTAAAGAAGGATACATCAAAGGTGATCGAACTAAACATATTGCACCGAAGTTCTTCTTCATTCATGACTTACAGAATTGTGGAAATATCAAGATACAACAAATCCGTTCAAGCGAGAATCTAGCAGATCTATTTACCAAGGCACTTCCTAATTCTACATTTCAGAAGCTTGTTCGTGATATTGGGTTGCGTCGACTTGATGAACTCACCTGATGTACTCATCAGGGGGAGAGAATACGCGATGCACTCTTTTTCCCTTAGTTATGATTTTATCCCACTGGGTTTTCCTAACAAGGTTTTTAATGAGACAGCATCCCCACGCGTATTGAAAGATTATGTACTCTTTTTCCTTCACTAGGATTTTGTCCCATTGGGTTTTACCTAGTAAGGTTTTAACGAGGCATAAGTCTTTTATAATGGACACCCAAGGGGGAGTGTTGTGGATAAATATGGTTGTCCATATCCGTAGGAGATAGACTAGATGAATTAGAATCCTAGTTGGTTTACTATTGCTTGGAGAATAATCTATTGTATCCTATATATACCCTATGGGTTCATAATAATAAGATCATCTCTTTTCTCTCTTCTTTAATTTACAACAAGTTTGTATATGATCAATTATTTTGTGTTAATGTTGTTTTACGATATATTCGGAATAATAATTGGCATATTATTTGTTGATAGGAGTTGTTGGATCCATTAAAGAGTTTAGGGATCTAAAGTTGTTGGGCTACACTTAAAGATGATGGGCCACATTAATTGAGGGTGATGGGCTGCCAGGCTGATGGGCTGCGGACTACTTAACAAACGGTCACAAGTGACTCTCCTGATGCTCCAGTGGATGTCACGTCTGTTATCCTTCCAAGAACTAGTTATGACGGTTTTATGCTCGTATGGATCGTATTGACTAACGATCTTCATCATCTTCAAGTGAGATCTTAGAGTTCATGAGTGCAATTATATTCCTAGTCTTAGGTATATAGTTAACGAAGGATACGAGTTTTGTAGCAAGTTTTCATATGTATTTGTGTTTCTCCAAGTTATTGTTCTAAGCTCTTGATGAGTAATTTGGTTTGCTTTTAGTAATTCTGGAAATCTGGTCTTCGTTAGGTGTTATTACCATACTATCCATTTAATCTTTTGTACGTTAAATCCGAATACCGCATAAGCTGCCCCGTAATCTTTCTCATTACAAGGATCATCGGGGTCGGAGGTTGAAGTAGTGACAAGAGTAGGAGGTTTATAAGAAATGGAAATATGAATTGGTGAAATGTTGGTTGGATTAGGAGTATAGTCTAAAATGGGTTCGACAACTTAAGTAAAGATGCGAATATGTAACAAAACTCTTGATCCTACGGGTTAAGTTTCTTTTACCGACACTCTTAATTTATTTTAATTTTTAGAAAGATGCCAAATTATAAGACAATGTGAAATTCTTACTCGATATATAAAATTAAAATGAAGAATTTGATGAGAAAGATGTGGCTTTTTAGACACGGATCTATCTTTTTCTAAAGATCGCATTTAGATTATTGGGTTTATTATTTCGTTATATATTAAACTTTACACATTTTATTATTGTATAAGTCGAACTTTAGAAACTTCTATTGTATCTATTGAACTTGTAAATATCGTCTATTGTATCTAAATTTTTCTTTTTGGGTAAGAAAAAAAAGGAATTATTCCTACTCTTTTCCCCTTTTTATTATGAAATCCACCCAATAATTACGTCATAAAAGATTAAAACCTACAACGGGTGTTTAATTGTTACACCCTCTGACTTACTTGTATTGGTTAACATCATCAAAATTTTGTGCTGTTGACAGCACCAATGATATGCCCTTATTTATTTGATAAAAATAAATTATTTACTTACAAATTTAGCTATTAAAATTTATTAATCTCTATTCTACCTCATTTACTCATTTATTATTGTTATTCATCTATTTTAAAAAAATTTCAATCAAACTTGCTAGAATATAATGATAAAATTGACATTTATTCAACCTTTTCTAAATCTAACTAAAAAGGGCATATCACTGATGCTGTCAGCAGCATAAAATTTTGATGTCGTTGATCAATAAAAGGGGGAGAAAGTATTTATATTTTCATACATTTAACCCGCAACTTTTACAATTGTATATATTCAGGTCCTGCATTAAGGCTAACAACACAAATGAATCCGTGCAGTTTGCTACACGATATATTTTTTCATATAACGTGGAAAATAAAAATGATACGAGGGAAACACCTCCCCCTTTATCTATACTACATTATAGTGCATTCACCCCTTTTCAACTTTAAGAGTTTTAAGTTTCAACCAATATGAGTTCTGGACCGTTACTCTTTGAGCTTTAATCTCAACCATTCCTTTCTTTTTAACCTACCTATATAAACACCTAATCAACAAACAAACACACACTATACACCATCAAACACACACATCCTCTCTTCTCCTTGCATACCCACGCTTCATCCACCGCCCGTTTCTTCAGCCACCAGCCAAACGACACAACCACTACCCACAACCACCTCAGCAACCTCTCACAACCGTCATTCTTTTTCTACCTCCGCCCAAACTCCAAGTCTTCACAAGTTAAAAACCTACCCAAACCATCTCCCGTCGCTGCTACGTCCTCTATCGTGTTAACCTCCCTCCACCCTTCCTACTTTCTCTTGTGTGTAAACATTCATCTACAACCTCTGACCCATCATAATCAATTTCTTTCGGCGATTAAATGTGCTGCTATCTAGACCAAACTTCCGAATCTATACCAATCTAAGGTACTATCGTTGGTTTTACACAAGGCCTAGCCACCATAGCTGGTCCTTAAAGTTTTTTTGTTGTTAATCGTCGCTAAACCTTTAGTTCTATCAAAAACCGTAGTTGATTTTACATGTTTTTTGGTGGATCTAAAAGCTTATGTTACATATCTAATTTATTTTGTTTATTTTTGTAGAAATCTAGGGGACAACCCTCGGATCTAAAAGCTCGTGTGCTACGCAAAATCGCATGTTACCACCACCGTTCATATCATATGTTGGAAAACACACATAACCGAGGTAAAAAAAGATGGATCTAAGAATGTGTATCTGATGCTTGCATTTGTCGAGTTAAATTTAATATTCCGAGATATTGTATTTATGTTATTGCTGGTCACGGACATTGATCATAGTTTCATTTTTCTGTTCATGGTAGATACTGTACATTCTCTATGTATCTATTTTTTTTTCTTTCTTTTTTCATGTTTCTATTTTTGCCTTTTGTTTCATTCTAATCCTCTCATAGGAACAAACTTTTGTTTGATTTAGGTAACTACTTTGGCAACGGGAATAAGAGGGTCATATTGATAAATCATATACGTCTAGCGTGTATTGTGGTTTTCGTTTTCTTTGAATTAAATGACGATGACTATATTCGCTTTTCATTAACAAATTGTGTAATGTGTGTTTTTTTTATAGATAAACTGTAATATATTGTTATTTTAGCTACAAGTTGCGACATTATTATCCGCTGTAAATATATATTTTGATTGATGCGTCCGTTTTGTTGAGGCCTTAATTTGCTAACCAATTAAGTTTACGTTCCCACTATCCATGAAGAAAAATTGAACCATGAATGTTTACAGAGAGTTTGCAGTAAAAAAATATTCCATATTGAAATACAAGTGATTAAGTAAATATGGAAAATTTAATCAGAAAATCAAAATATCTAAATGCTCATTTTTACCTTTGTAAATATTGTTGAAATTTGGGTGTTGAACAACTTTTGAAATTTGAAATCTAGAATTCTGAAATTACTGTTTTTGAACAACTTTCTGTAAAGCTGTTAAAGTGGGTTTGACGAGGAGTGGATAAGTACAACTTTATCATGCTCTATGCTCTATGCTTTTATATATATTTAAAAAAAAAAAACAAATGGTAAACGTTGGCTGGTAAGGTTTTTAAGGTTATTTAGGGGGTTTTTGGATTTGCTTATTTATAAGCACATATATGCTTAAACAATAAGTAGGTGACTCCTTACTTATTTTAAGTGCTTATTCCTTAGTAAATAAGCAGATAAGCAGTTTTCAGAAAAATATTTGGATCGACTTATAATAAACAAATAAGCAGATAAGCACTTATTTAAGTTATTCCAAACAACCCCTTAAAATGATTTATGAGTTTGGTTTGTTGGTTCAAGGCTTACAATAACATGTGTAGTACTTACTCACTACAACAAAAATGTCAATTCTTTACACTTTTTTCTTCATGCTTTTAAAAAGTGTTAACTTATTTGCTAAGTTATTCACACTTATAAGTGCGTACAAAATGTTCACGCTTTTAAGTGTGAACAAATTGAACTAATAATAATATATATCACAATGTTGACGCTTATAAGCGTGAAAAAATGTTAGATTTGCAATACTTTAAAGCGTGAAGATTATTTTTTAACACCCGAATTCTTCACGCTTAAGAAGCGTGAACAAATTGAGTGTTAGCAATAATCTTCACGCTTTTAGGTGTGGACTTTGTTCAATTTTTTCACACTTATAAGTGTGAACATTGTGATAGAGATTGTTATTAGTTCAATTTCTTCACGCTTAAAAGCGTGAACATTTTGTACACACTTATAAGTGTGAATAACTTAGCAAATAAGTTAACACTTTATAAAAGTGTGAAGAAAAAAAACGTGAAGAATTGACACTTTTTTTTGTAGTGACTTAAACAACGATTTAAAGTACAACGCTCATTAGAACCTGCAAATTGGGATTAAAATTACATTACATGTAACATCCTCTCTTCTGGTCCGGTAATTTCTAATTTTAAATTGATGTATTTAATTGTATTAGAAATTATTTGATAAATATGTTTAAATTGCGAAACTTAGTTAAATAAGCCTCAGGACTTATTGTGCTTAGTAAATTATTGTTTGTTTTGATTTACTATAGTTGACGGTGCAATAAAAGAAGTTTTTCGCAAATGGGTTTTAGGTTCCAGGCAATAGATTGAAAAAGGGACTAGTTTTAAGTGGATACGGGTCGGTGTAAAATCTTAACCGCCTTAAATATTTCCTTTTTAGGAAAGTTTTACACTTTCCCTTTTTGGAAACCATAAACCCTAAAGCTAAAAACCTTTAAACCCTTAACCCTTGCAACCAAAGAATTAAAACAAGTGATCTTGAGTTGATTTGATAAGGATCTTAGCTAGTTTGCATCATCATCATCTTGTAAACATCTAATTTGGTAAGTTTTGATCATTGTTAGTTTCATGAACTTGATTATAAGTTTGAAGTAAGGTTACTAATTGATTTTGGTAGTCAATTGATGTGTGAAATGTTGTTATACAATGATATGTGGTGTTATTTGAGTGTTTAGTAACTTCAAAACTGAGATTCATATGATGGAAATGATGATATATGAAGTTGGGTTAGAGCTGTGTGTTTGCAGGTCTGCACCTGAGCTAAAACGCGTAGGAACGCGATCCTGAAGTCTTGCCCGGATCGCGTTTCCTAATGAAAAGTTGATTTCATAACGTTTTCTTCTTATGAACGCGATCCAGCCCTAGTTCCCGGATCGCGTTGCTAAGTGTAAAACGGTGACAGAACTTTTTGCAAAGGGTGAACGCGATCCCACCACCCTTGCCTGGATCGCGTTTGCATAAATAAAATTGATGATCATTTTAGTTTGTGAACTTAAATAAATACTATATATATAAATAGTATTGTTGTATGTTGGAATTGATTAATGATGTGATTATTTATGTAATGTGTTTAATTACATAAGTACCATTAGTTGAAAACAAATTACTAACTTATGATTGATTTTATGTTCTCAGATAATCCAAGGGCTCAGCGAGATAAGACTGCTGAGTAAGTAACTGAGACGAATCAGGTGAGTGGATTTGAAACTCACAGTTTGATTTGGTTGTGTCAGTTTGATTTCAATCAGTAATTATAGGATTACTATTGATAGTATGCTAACTTTGAAATGATATGCCATTTGATTGGTTGTTTGACGAACATTGAATTGAAATGTATAATCCAGAGGTCAACTAGATTGTCAGTTGGACTTGATTGCTAATGTTGGTCAACACAGGGTTGCGTACATGTGTTGATGGAGATTAGCATTTAGTTAGCGGTTAATCACTGTTTTGGCCTACAGTTGATTTAAGTGTTCTGATGGGGCCACCCGGAACAGGGTCTCTAGGAACCACCGTTCCTCTTGACGATATTTGTTGCATTATTGATTGTGAACAGATTGCTAGCTAAATTGAATTGTAGTTGATTATTCATTCACTTAGCTTCGTGCTAATCCCTCAATTTACTTCCTGCAGGTGATGTATATTATGTGGGTAGTCAGGAAGGATGTTTTGATGCTGGGAATGTTTGAAACTTGCAACTCTGATCCAGTTTGTAATAAATAATGTTTTATAGTATATAATGCCCCGGGTTTGTAAACATGTTAATTTGGTTGTTTAGTAGTTAAACATATTGCATAAAGGGTTGCGAAAATTTCTAGCAGGTTTTAATAGAATATGTATTTCAAGTAGTTGCTTCCGCCAGTTTTAATATTATATTGTTGTATTAAATGAGGGGCGTTATATTACAACTACTAATAGAGAAAATTGCATTGGTCGTCCCTGTGGTTTACACAAAATAGCACTGGTAGTCCCTCGCAGTTTTTTTTTGCACTGGTCGTCCCTGTGGTTGCTAGTTGTTGCACTGGTAGTCACTGTGGTTACTCTCTGTTAGTTTTCTCCGTTAAAAGGACCAGCAATGTAATTTTTTTCCTTATCGCTAACGATGGTTAGTTTTCTCGTTAAAAGGACTAGCAGTGTAATTTTTTATCCCAAATTTCAAGTTTATTTAAATTTAATATTATTTTTAATCGTATTTAGTTAATTTAATTTTAGAATAATTTAATCAATTTATTTTAATTATTTTAATCAACCTTTTGAAGTGCTAATTATTTTATTTTTTACAATTAAAATGATCACTTTAAATATTTCTTTATTCAATTTTTTTTAAGTATCTCGATCTATATAAACCCACTAAAATATAACTTTTTAAAAATATAATAGTTTATACTCTTAATTTTGCATATCATCGTCGATTTTGTGACTCCGCATAAACAATTCTACATGCCACATATATATTGTTAACAGTTTTGTATACTATGAACGTATTCAAATTGCACATTATCAACATGTAACATTTTTAGTGGGTTTATATAGATCGGGACACAAAAAAAAAAACTAGAATAAAGAAATATTTAAGTTAACCATTTTAATTGTAAAAAGTAAAATAATTATCACTAAAAAGGTTGATTAAAATAATTAAACTAAATTGATTAGATTATTTTAAAAATAAATTAACTAAATACAATTAAAAATAATATTAAATTTAAATAAACTTGAAATTTGAAAAAAAAAAATTACACGGCTAGTCCTTTAACGAGAAAATTAACGGTCGTTAGCGATAAGGAAAAAAAATTACATAGCTGGTCCTTTTAACGGAGAAAACTAACGGAGAGTAACCACAGGGACAGTGCAACAACTAGCAACCACATGGACGACCAGTGCAAAAAAAAAATCGCGAGGGACTACCGGTGCTATTTTGTGTAAACCATAGGGACTATCAATGCAATTTTCTCCTACTAATATGGTGGACTCAAAATCCCAAAAACCATCTCCTAAAATTAGATTTTATCGAATACAATTACAGACTAAAAATAACTACATTTACCATTTATTTGGTATGAAGCTTTTGAGAGCTTTTTAGGGTTTGAGATTCTAATTTTAATAAGTCACGGCTCATAAGTTTTGTTTGATAGTACAATAAAAATGAGGTTTTTTGAAAGAATAAGTCCCTACAAACACCTAAATAAAAAGATTTTTCAACTAGCTTTTGAACAAAAGTTCTATATCGAAGTTTTAGATGTATATAAATAGTAATTTGAAGATAATTCACTTAAATTCTAAACTCTATATCCATATCTCTCTTTTTTTTTTTTTTTTTGAAGTTCATATTTTCAAATTTGTATATAATAAGCCTACGGCTAATAGGTATTGAGAAAAGAGTATCCAATATGTAATGAAGGCAAAATTAGTCAAATCTACTTATTTCCGTGAAGTCATACTGATATGCACATTCGTAAATAATTAACTTCAATTCATTCATCACATCCATTTGTTGTATGATCGAACAAACCAAATGGGAACAATTCTTCAAACTAATGAAGATGTTCTAAAACTTTGTGGCTTAAAAAAATATATTCTATTCAAAAAATATTAGTGATTGATAAAAATATTTGAAATTACTGAAAACAACTAAAAGCTATCTAAAAAGTTGTAAAATTGTCAAAAATTATTTGTCACCGCCGATGCTTTGCGCGGGTACAAGGCTAATATAATATATAATATAATTTGTCTGTCCAAATATACCCATAGTTGCTATACATCACGATACATGTTTTTGTCATCTTTTTGTCCACTACCTCATTCTTAAAGTTTCATTATTTTATTCATGTATAGTTTTATATCACAGTCACACCACTTGTCGTCTTTTTCACGTGTGTCATAAAATCAGTCTTGTATTTATTCTTATCTATTGTAATAAAGTTTGGTAATCGCTACCCACAATAAATATCATTATTTTCTTCTTTCCATGAATCTCAATCATTAAAAGAAATGACCCATACTTCCACTTAACTCTGAAAATCCTCTGTTTTTTCATCGCTCATGGCTTCATCGTGCTTATCAAAATCCAAACACATGATCATGCAAAGTCTAAAATCAAAAAAGCTTCTCATGTTAAGCTTCATTAGTCACACTTCTTCCGTTGGTAATTCGCAGTTTTGTCGTCATCTTCATGTTCGAAATTATGCAAACTCTTCGGTTGCTTTATCACGTTGCTTTGGATCGGTTTATGGTGCAAGGCAGTTGCATACTGCTACTAGCGTTAGCAACGAGGTCGGTATTCATTAAAATTTTCATTATTAGTAGGAATAATATATAATACATGCTATACAAGTATTACTATAAATAAATATAAACTTCAGTTTATATTTTTTATAATGGAATTAGATATATGTTTCTTTTATGATCTGTTTTTGGCTCTTTGTTACATGTTTTTTATGATCAACTGGATAAGTTTCAGCATAAAGGGAAATTTAAATATTTGACTTTGGTTGTCAAAGTAGTTGTGGATTAGGATGAAAATGGAGATTGTTAGTGTTTTGGAATTTGGATCTTTTGCAATTAAAATTGGTCTATTTTTAGAAGGAACAAATTTATTAACATAGCTTGACTTTTTTATAGCAAAATGGAACATGTTTTGATTGGGAAGTAATATATTATTTTCTTTTTGACAATTGAAACTTATAGATTGACAATCCTGCGGATTTTGATCAACAATCTAGTATTGTTTTCCTCAAGATGTAATATTATTGACATGGAATTCGAATTCTTCGATATTTGACTATATTGACAATCAAAGAAACTCTACTTCAAGAGCACATGGATAATGGCTTCATGCCAACTTTGAAGTTACCAAAACAAACTTTAGGTATTTAGAAATGATTTTTGATAACATGTTCCTATAAAATCTGATATGAGATGAACAATGACTTTTAAATGTGACAATGGTTATAGTAAAAGAAAACGTACCCGTATCGTAGATAATGAATCAGACCTTACCATATCAGATAAGAGTATTGAGTCATTAGCATTGTTTAAAAATACAAATCTGTGTATGGATTACTTTCAAAAGAGCAGATTTTCGAATTGCAAGTTCTGTTCAAAATAAGGACTCGTTAGTTTACCTTTTTGTGCGCCATCTCGACTACTTGCTAAAGTCCGAACTCATTTCAGGCTTTCAGCTTAATCATATATAGCTTTCTTAGTCTTATTTCCTTTCGATTCTTCCCGCTATTTGATAGAGATTCGAAGAGAAAATATGACATAATTCTCCTATCATTCTCTCAATTTAAAAATGTCGCTAATACAATGTTATTTTCATCTTTCTATTTTTCTTCTTTTCTCTGAAAAAACAACTCTAGACGGGGAACATGTCCACCTATCATATTTATCAATTATCAACACAAAATATACAAATTAAAAAAAAGAAAAAAAAAAAGAAGTCAAATTGGTGGGGAATCATCCCAAAACTCCAAAATTATTCACATCCGAAAGACCTGCTTTATTGTCTTTTTCTCGTAACTAAAAATAAAGATGATAAAGGATCAAAAACTTGTTTAAACTATTTAAAATTGTTAATTAATCGTTACATTGCTTTGAAAAATAATATAATTTTTTAATCAAACATAATCACAAAGAGTTTATTCAATGGACACTGTTTCATCCTTTGATATTATCTCAGTTGTCTTATCAGTCTCTTAATAATCACATCAAAAAACCATAAACACATTATTATTATTATTATTATTATTATTATTCAATCACATTTGTCTTTTCCTCATGTAAATAAAATTAGGCCTTGTATTTATTCTTATCTATTATAGAGTTTGGTAAGGGCTTCCATCATTACATAACATTTTCTCCCTTCCATAAAACTCTCCGATCTCCATTATAAATGTGACCCATATTTCCTCCTAACTCTAAATATCCTCTGTTCTCTTTGTTACTCATGGCTTCATCATGCTTATCAAAATCCAAACATATGATCATGCAAACTCTAAAATCAAAAAAGCTTCTCATGTTTAGCTTCATCACTCACGCTACTTCCGTTAGTAATTCGCAGTTTTCTCATCGTCTTCACCTTCGAAATTATGCAAATTCTTCATGGTTAGCGTCTTCAGTTGGTTTATCACGTAGCTTTGGATCGGTATATGGCGTAAGACAGTTGCATACTGCTACTAGCGTTAGCAACGAGGTCGGTATTCATTAATATTAATATATTCTTAACTTATAATAATCAATACATGCTATAAAAAATATTACTATAGATATAACCTTTACTTTACGTCTTTATAGTTTTTAGGAAAATGATAACGAGGGCTGTCAATAAGAATTTAAAACACGCATTTACCCCCTGAATTTAAGTTGACCCCCATAAATATCAATCAAAGTACAACCAGTTTATGCACGTTATTGACAGCTCCTAGGGCTGTCATTAACAATACCCTAGTTTTTATATTGGAATGAGATAAGGTTCAGATTGGATCGAATTTTGAAGATTTGTCTTTGGTTGTTAGAATTTGCGACTTTTGTAAAAAAAAAAAAAAAAAAAAAAAAGAAGACTATTTTTAGAAGGAAGGACTTTGTTACCAGAAAGGAAAGTCCCTAAGAGAATAATTGTTGGATTTATAATTATTTAATAAGGGTTAGGTTCAAATGAGAACCAACTAAAAGTTGAGAACCTTGAGAACTACTATATAACGTGTTTGTTCAAAATGTCAAATTTACCATTATATTCAAAGCAAGTTTAAGTGCAAATATCTAGGAAATGAGCTATTCAGAGTAATAAATGATGGTAAATTTAAAAATATATAATTTTTTATAGTTATTTTTTACAAGTGGATAATCTTTTTATAACAAGAAAAAACAAAAAGTAAAGTGAACATTTAAATCGACACGAATGACATTTAACATCGAATTCGAATTCTACTTAATTTAATATATTGATCTTCAAAGACAAACTCTTCTTCAGGAGCACATGGTGGGTTCATGCCTACTTTATAGTTATCAAAACTAGCTCAAGGCATTTTGAAATGATGTCTTGGTAACATATTCCTATTTAATCTGCAAATGAGATGAGTAATTACATATTCAAGGTGACAGTTTGTCTACTATAATGAAAGCATACGCGTAATGAAATCAATACTAATCATATCAGATACAGTATAAGTTTTGAGTTATTACCGTTGCTTAAAAACTCAGATCTGTGTATGGATTACTTTCAAAAGAGTGGCTTGTCGAATTGCGGATTCTGTTCAAAATATGGACTTGTTTTACTGATTTTTGGGCCGTTTTGACCATTTGCTGAATTCGAAACTCATTTCAGAATTTGCTGAATTCGAAACTCATTTCAGAATTTGCTGAATTCGAAACTCATTTCAGCTTAATCATACTCGCATATAATAATTTTGTTAACCTGCCGTTAACACATATGATTGCATAACTTCAGCAGAAACTAGTCCTTACTGATACAATCCATTTTGATGTAGTCGTCTACTGAAACTTCACGTCAAGAGCTAAATTTTCCAGGCGGAAAAGTCAAGTTTACGCCAAAACTGATATTCACAACCAGTTCTAACGAGGAACGGACCAATTGTTATCGAGTGCTTGATGAAGACGGCCAGCCACTCATCGATAGTCATTCACTTAAGGTAAACCATAGTCCACGTACAGGGTGACTTATTTACTTAGTAAGAGTCGACTTTAATTTCTTTTGCCTGACAAAACCAAGATATGATTTTGTAACCTTTGAACATAAAGATCAGCAAAGAACTTGCTGTCAAGATGTATACGAACATGGTAACACTACAAGTTATGGATACCATCTTCTACGAGGCACAACGACAAGGAAGAATATCGTTCTATTTGACCACAATAGGCGAGGAAGCAATCAACATTGCATCAGCAGCCGCTCTTAACATCAATGATTTTATCTTCCCTCAGGTTACTTTACTTATCATAATCACTATTACCTTATTTCTTGAGTATTTGAAGTTGTAACTAATAAAAAAAAATGTGATTCTGATATGTGCAGTACAGGGAGCCTGGAGTTCTTCTGTGGAGAGGATTTAGTATACAAGAGTTTGCAAATCAGTTATTCGGAAACAAATATGATAATGGTAAAGGAAGGCAGATGCCTATCCATTATGGGTCTAAAAAGCTTAATTATGTAACAGTGGCATCAACAGTTGCGTAAGATATCTACTTTACTTTCTGCAAGCCAGTATTCATTTTGTTTATAGAAAATCTCGGATTCATTCATGTGACACAATACAATCTTGATGTACCCCAGAACACAGATTCCACACGCAGTTGGTGCTGCGTATTCCATGAAAATGGATAAACAAGATTCTTGCACGGTCACTTATTTTGGTGATGGAGGCAGTAGTACGGTATATATGAACTCAACTTAATAGATGAACATTTTCATTATATAAATTTATAGTTGGCATTTGGTTATTTATTTCTATTTTTATACATATATGATCACAGGGAGATTTCCATGCTGCATTGAACTTTGCTGCTGTTATGGAGGCCCCCGTAATATTCTTCTGCAGAAACAATGGATGGGCTATTAGTACCCCAATCGATGATCAGCTTAGAAGTACTTATGCCTCTCTTCGATGTTCTTTTGCACTTTTTGAATTCTATTTGAAATGTTGACTTTTGTTGGCATTTGGTCAACTGTAGGTGATGGTATTGTTGTAAGAGGGAAGGCATATGGAATACCTAGCATACGCGTAGATGGTAATGATGCTCTTGCTGTCTATTCTGCTGTTTATGAGGCGCGCAAAATGGCTATTGAACAACAAACACCGGTTTTGATCGAGGTTTGATCCATATCATAGTTTTCCATATACTTACATTTTGACTTTGACTTTGACTTTTTGGATATCATAGTATTTTCTCAAATCTTGGATTCTTTTGAAGTTTGATGTTAAAAATTTGATATGTTATATGTATTAAATAATAGGCTCTCACATATAGAGCAGGACACCATTCCACATCAGATGACTCAACAAAGTATCGTCCTGTTGACGAAATAGAATGGTGGCGAGGTGATCAAAACCCTGTAAAGAGATTTAGAAACTGGATCGAAACAAAAGGCTGGTGGAGCGACGAGGCCGAATCAGAACATCGTAGCAACATTAGAAAGCAGGTAAAATCTTTGACTTTATGCTTGACTTTTTCACTTTAGATACCTACTGTTAGCAATTCTATCCCAACGTTAAAAAGATGTACACTTTGGACTTGTTAGGTCAACTTAATGCATATTAATTGTAAAAGTCAGTTTAGACTACAATTATATCTCAACACAGGTTAGATACTTTCTAGTTAAAAATAGGTAATAATAACAATATTATTGTTATTATACTATGCACTCCAATGTTTACCTATATACTCAAAAGTCAAATGTGAGCTCTTTGCCAACGCATTTGACTTTCATAAGTCTAACTTGTGTAACTTGTTTTCTTCTTAGCTATCACAAGCAATTCAAGCTGCAGAACGGGTAGAAAAACCTCCGGTTGCAGACATGTTTAATGACGTATATGATGTCCCCCCAAAAAACCTTTCCGAGCAGGAGGCTTTTTTAAGAAAAACAATCAAAAAACACGCACATGAATATTCATCCGATGTTCCAATGTAAAGTGATCTTGATCACGTATGCATCTCACTAAGTTTATAATCTCATGAAAGTGATACATCAACACCAGTTTACATAGTCATATCTTTCCAATTCTACTCATTAGTAACTCTAATCTCACACAATGATTAGTTTGAAGAGTAAACTTAAAACTTAAACCGTCTAGTATGGACTGATGGTCTGCAAAAACATTACTTGTATCACATGAGAAACTGATGGTTATGTGGACTCTGGTGACAGAAATAGCACATTCATTCCCAGTGAGTGTTGAAGTGTAGATTGTTATATTGGAATACTATTGTGACATGTAACAAGCATAATTAGGGAGTAAAATTTAAATAACTTATTTGGATTTTAAGGATAGCTAATTTCATTTTAACATAACTTTCGAAACTCTTTTTTTTTTCTTGTAAACTTTTACATGCTTCATAAAATGTGATGATTATTTGATCATAAGAAATCGTCAAATCACACATCAGATTCTTTTAGACAGGGTCTAACTAAGTATTTTACTTTCAAGTATCCGTAACTGTACCTTAAGTGATACCGAAGAAAGTTCTCTTATAAATTTCATCAAAACTAAACAAACGTCAATAATACTGATCTCACCAATGATCACATGTGATTTAACACCGGCCAATTGTTAATCACATGTTATAGTTATAGTCAGATACAAATTTCAAACCACAAGTATGATCAGATTCATCAATTACACATATATAAATCATACTTCAATAGTATGGATCAACCTTCTGTAATTCGTGAGAAAACAAGTTACCTTTGAATTGCAATTTAGAAACAAAAATTGTGAGTATTAAAAGTCACTCATTTGTACAATTTGAAAAACTAAATGTGACTCAAAACAGAAAATGACACATAAAACGTAATAGGTTTACATTCGCATACAAAAACGATACATATCAAAATGTTTGGGTAAGAAATTAAACTAATTGGTTAAGGTTACAGACAATGATCTTTCGAGTCTTGAAAGACAGGTCCATAAAATCATGCAGTAAAGGCCGAAGTGGTTGTAATATGTTCTTCTTCCACATCAAGTTTAAGCTCCACATCCGGTCTGCATATCTTAAAAGAGTCAATTCCTGCTGAAGTGATTCGAATGCAGTTGGTCAAGTACATGAGGGACAAGCGTCTGCAGCCGTTAGCTAGAATGAGCAAGCCTGTATCGCCGAGGTAAGTACAGTCGTTGGCGTGTAGTATTGATGACACGCAAAAAGTCAAGTTTTTTAGTGTCATTATCTCACCTTTTTGGCCCAAATTATGATGAAATTATCCAAAATAAGCACTATATCATTAAAACTCATAACATGGGCCAAAATATAGACAACGTTTCAAAAATCAATTAAAATGGTCGAAAAGATAAATCTAACGAATACGATCATAAGCATCCTCGTTCACTCGTTTTAGCACTTTTTGAGCTACACAAAGAATTATGACCTCTAACTTGTGTCATTTTCTTCGTTAGGAAATTATGAAACCGTGAGCGTGAGAATCACTCAAAACGGATAAACGACGAAGAAGCTACGCCAAATCGAAGAAACGAAAAACCCACGGACCGAATACGGCTGGACGCAGACCGTATACGGCTGGACACAGACCGTATACGGCCCAGTCTAGCCGTATACGGTTGGTGCCCACCCGTATTTGTTCCAGTCCACCCTTATACGGCCAAAACCAACCGTATCCCGTGTTCAGGCAATAAAAATCAGATTTTTATACGGCTGTGCGATACGGTTGTGCATTTGGGGGTTGGAATACGGTTGAAGGATACGGCTGTGCGCTCTCTATAAATACTAATCACCTCCTCACAATTTCAACACACTTCACACTCAATTTCTCTCTTTCTCTCACTACTCTCTCTCTAAAATAGTTAGTTAGTTAATTAGGTTAGTTAAGCTAGTAGATCAGTAGCTTACTTGTAACGGAGGTGCTCCGAGACTGCGGTTACGCACGATTTGTAATAACGCTCTGTCAGGTTTTATTTAAATCTCTATCTTGTTATTTTTAAATATGTTGTGCTGTTGCCATGCTTATTTAGAAATGCTTGCTAGTATTATTGCCATGCTAAGCTGAACAAATCTGTGTTTGCTATGATAGTCGTTATGCTAGGGTAGTTATGCTTTAATCATGCCGTTACTCTGTCTGTATGCGGTCAGAATATACTAGAATTTATGAAATGAATCTCCATTGTTTATCTATCCAACTTATGCTGTGGTTAGTAACTTACTACTAAGAACTTGGCCAACTTCTAATGGTACGCCACTAATTATTCTGTGTCTGATGATCGTTGAACTCGACATGGCCGGTGTTCTCCTGGTTGAAATAAGACCGGAGGGAGACACGGAGCATAGGATTAGAGATAGATTAGATCCATTTCATATAACAAATGTTTTTGAGAGAACTTTCGGAACATTTGTGACTTAAACATTTATCCAGATACTCTGCATGAAATAAGTTGATCCTTGTATGCTGCATGTTCTTGTTTGATTGTTGCTTTAGGGTTTGCATGCTAGTATCACTTGTGCTATTGGATATATGATTAGGTTTTCAGATATATGTTGATTGCATACACCAGTTTAACATGCATAGAATAGTTATGATGATTTATATGAAATAATGATGAACAATTTAATTAGCCGTTAGACCCGACCATCCCAACTTGTTCCGGTGGGAGACCCCTGTTCATGTTTTTGTTTATTCAACAATTCATGCCATGATTCAGATATCTCAAATGTCCGAGATTGGGGAACAAGACTCGAGGATGGTTGCTGGTTAAATTGGTTTCTACATTTGGGACAACTTCCAGTGTAGTTTACATTCCATAGCTGTTATCTTCGTGACATGTTATTTATCTGATTGCGGACAACTCCACGTTAGATAGATAATAGGCTAGTAACTATGGCTCATTAGGAAGTATAATCTGTCCAGGATAGACAACAAGGACCTTTCAAATGAAGCAACGGAAATACCGTAAAACAGCCAAGTACCTGGTATAGCGTTGGAAACACCTCTGGTGTAGTACAAACACGTGGAAGCCATGGAAAGGTTGTAGGTAGATTACTTTGCACCTCATTGATTATTCCGAGTACGTCTGCTAAATCCTGCACCCGTCATCATAACTAAGGCCCTAACCAAAATAACTACCCCTAAATAGTATACATGACTGTCATAGTAAACACACGCGTTTAACCTGTAGTTCTCGTAGCCACCTCACCTCACCTCCCTTACCTTAGTTTAGTATTTTAGTTTTAAATTAGGTAGTTAATTAGAAAACCAAACAAAACCCCTATCAACTCTTGATAAAACCCAACTAAATTACGAAGGATAATTGAAAACCTAGATCCCATGCCCGTTGTAGTTTGAAGAACGACTCTAGGTCATACCTATCGCTATACTCACTCATAGCTTTAGTATAATTAGGCCCAGCAAAATATAAAACATAAAACATCCACTGACCCGCGTCCGACCTGTTCGGTCAAGTCCTTCGACGACGAGGACGGTTCCCCCTTCGCGAGAAAGGTGAGCTAGAAAACCCGACCGTTCGGGCGCCCGTCAAGTATCTCCAGGTTTTGGCAATACAACCCGACAGACTGTCAACCGGAAAGCCTGATCTCTTGACAAAACGATAAGTTCCACTCTTGCAACAACGGACACCCTTTTGAAATTTTGATTATATTATCATCAGTGAAACGTCCCGATTTTTTTTTTTAAGTAATACTCACGCAAATGGGACCTTCATAGTATAGCATGATTATGAAAGGGATTGACTTACTATTGCCATAGTAAGTCCCACCAAAAGTTGTTCTCGGTTCCTTGTCCCCAATTGATATTATTGTCCCGCAATCGCCTACATCACAACAGCAACAATAATAAAGTAAGCAATAATGCTTAGTAAGAAATGGTGATCTCTACTACATCTCACTTAAGTATAAACCTCTTTCTCGTATTTATTACATTATAACAGTATCATTTATCTCACTCTAGTGGTCAACTCTAATCTCAAGACCTTAATCTTATCCAAATGATTTATCATCACAATTGTTGATCACACTCAAGTGACTCAACTACTACTCTATATTAATCACATTCAGTAACCAAGAACCATATCATTAAGTAACTCATCTCAGTCATACTCTACTCGTATAAGTAGATCTCATACAACAATTAATAGCTCTCAAGTAGGATTAATACTCTATTTATGAAGTACAACACTTCATAAAGATTCTCGATTTATAAACTCTTTTAGAAGTGCCTTGCAACTCAATTAAGTTAATATAACTTTATAATAAATCTTTCTAATATGAAATTGAACTCAACATAAAGATCCAGCAAAAATGGCTGGTACCCGCCGGGTAGGCCTGGTACCCGCCGGGTATATACTCATCATGGCCGGGTACCCGCCGGGTAGGCCTGGTATGTTGCCCCATGCTTATCGGACGACGGTTAGACTTGCGGGATCTCTTAACCAAGCATTTGAGTTAGCTCGTTCGGTGGATGGTGATGTTAGGGCTCAAGGATTGGATGTGAATGAAAAGCCGCAAATAAAACCCAAGGGTGAGTCTTCGGGTAGTCCGGGAAAGAAAAAGTGGCATGGCTCTTCTCGTGGTAAAGGGCAAGGTTCGAGTGGTGTAGCTATAGGGGATAAAGCAAACTGATGCACTAATTGTAAATCAAAGCACACAGGTCCTTGTACTCCTCAAACGGCTAGGTGCATTAAGTGTGGATAGTTTGGCCATGATATCAAAGATTGTACTTTCCCTAAGCCGGTGTGTTGGAATTGTCGCAAGGAAGGTCACCGTCCGGGTTTGTGTCCGGAGACTGAGAGACAGAGAATGGGTACGGTCGGAGGTTCTTCATCTTCTGGCTAGAAAAGAAAGAATCCACCTTTGGCAACGGGCAGGGCTTTCCAAATGACAGCCGATGAAGCTGTTAGGACGGAGGACGTCATCACTGGTACTTTTCTTGTTAATTCTGTACCGGCATGCGTTCTATTTGATTCTGGAGCTAATTGTTCGTTTATATCCATGACCTTTTGTGATAAATTGAAATTGACTCCCTCTGTTATTAAAAATCATATTGAGGTTGAAGTAGCGAATGGTAAAATGGTTCCAGTTACTACATCAGTGACTGGAGCTAGTATTTTGATTGAAGGCCATAGTTTTCCTGTCTCTTTTCTTTTGATGCCCATTCCGGGATTTGATGTGGTTTTGGGTATGGATTGGTTGAGTCAAAATAAGGCCAACATTGATTGCCATAGAAAGTTAATAAGACTTCCTACCTCGGATGAATCGTATGTCCTGGGTCGGGGTGTGCGGGTAAATGGTAGTATTCCTTTAATTTCGATGATGAAAGCTAGAAAATCTTTAGCTAAGGGGTGTGAATCATATTTGGTCTATGTTGTTAACGCTAAACTAGAAAAGAAAAAGGTCACTGACGTCCGAGTGGTTTCGGAATACTCGGATGTTTTTCCTGATGAATTGCCCGGCTTGCCTCCTATTAGAGATGTAGAGTATAGAATTGAATTGATCCCTGGTTCTTCTCCCGTAGCTAGGGCTCCTTATAGACTAGCTCCTTCCGAGATTCGTGAAATGATGAGTCAAATTCAAGAGTTACTAGATTTTGTTAGACCTAGTTCATCTCCTTGGGGTGCACCCGTATTGTTTGTGAAAAAGAAGGATGGCACCCTTCGGATGTGTATTGACTATAGGGAGTTGAATAAGAGAACCGTAAAGAATAAGTACCCTTTGCCTCGAATTGATGAGCTGTTTGACCAATTGCAAGGGTCCTCGTATTTTTCTAAAATTGATTTGAGATCGGGTTATCACCAAGTGCGTGTTTGTGAGGAGGATATTCCTAAGATAGCTTTTCACACTAAGTACGGGCATTATGAATTTCTTGTTATGCCTTTTGGGTTGACTAACGCTCTGGCAATCTTCATGGATTTGATGAATAGGGTCTGTCGACCATTTCTCGATAAGTTTGTTATAGTGTTCATTGATGATATCTTGGTGTATTCTAAATCCGAGACTGATCATGAAATGCATTTGCGTTTGGTTCTTGATACTTTAAGAAAAGAGCAACTGTATGCTAAATTTTCTAAATGCGCGTTTTGGTTGCGCGAGGTGCAGTTTTTGGGTCACATCATTTGTAAGGATGGAGTTAAGGTGGATCCATCTAAAATTGAAGCAGTCATGAATTGGCAAGCGCCCAAATCTCCTTCTGAAATTAAGAGTTTCCTTGGATTAGCTGGGTATTACCGAAAGTTCATTAAAGATTTTTCTAAGCTCGCGGGTCCTTTGACCAAGTTAACTCGTAAGGATGTGAAATTTCTATGGGGTGATCAACAAGAATCGGCTTTTCAGAATTTAAAACAGTTGTTGTGTCAGGCTCCGGTTTTAGCATTGCCTGACGGGTCCGAAGATTTTATTGTGTATTGTGACGCATCTTCTGCAGGTTTGGGTTGTGTTTTGATGCAACGCGACCGTGTTATTGCTTATGCTTCACGACAATTGAAACCTCATGAGATAAATTATCCTACTCACGACTTGGAGTTAGCGGCGGTGGTTTTTGCCTTGAAAATATGGAGGCACTATCTTTATGGAACTAAATGTGTTATATGCACGGATCATAAGAGCCTTCAATATATGTTTACTCAAAAGGAGCTCAATATGCGTCAAAGGCGATGGTTGGAATTGATCAAAGACTATGATTGTGAGATTCGCTATCACCCGGGTAAAGCCAATGTTGTGGCGGATGCTTTGAGTCGAAAGGGGAAATCAGAAAAGATTTGTTTTATGCGTTTGGAGGTTTCTTCAGATTTAATTGACCAATTGAAATCGGCTCAATTAGAGGCATTGTTGGAATGTAATTTGAAACCCGAGGCATTATATAAAAGAAAGGAATTGTTGATAGATGACTCTCGTGGAGTAAAGACCTTTCAGAATCGAGTTTGGGTTCCTTTACTTGGTGGTCTTCGTGATGTGATATTATTAAAGGCTCATAAATCCAAATTGTCAGTTCATCCCGGGAGTACTAAGATGTATCACGACTTGAAACCATTGTTTTGGTGGCCTACTTTGAAGTTGGATGTAGCTTGTTTTGTTGAAACTTGACATATTTGTTCTCAAGTGAAAGCTGAGCATCAGAAACCTTATGGAACTTTGAAACAACTTGAGATTCCCGAGTGGAAATGGGAGCATATTACCATGGATTTTGTGACCAAATTGCCTCGAACGGTTAAGGGTAACGACATGATTTGGGTGATTGTGGATAGATTAACCAAAAGTGCTCACTTCCTTGCTACTTGTGAGACCGCATCTTTGAGTAAGTTGGCTCTGTTGTACATCAATGAAATTGTGGTTAGACATGGTATTCCGTTATCGATTGTTTTCGACAGAGATTCTCGGTTCGTATCGGGTTTTTGGCAGAGTTTGCAGCGTGTATTGGGTACCAGAATTAATTTGAGTACAGCTTATCACCCTCAAACGGATGGTCAGTCAGAGCGCACCATTCAAACTTTGGAAGATATGTTTCGGGCGTGTGTATTAGAATATGGTGGGTCATGGGATTCTCATTTGCCCTTGGTCGAATTCGCTTATAATAATTCGTATCACTCTAGTATAGGCATGCCACCCTACGAAATGTTGTATGGTCGTAAGTTTAGAACGCCCACATGTTGGTTAGAGGCGGGCGAGAAACAGTTTTCGGGCCCCGACTTAGTTCAAATTACCGCCGATAAGGTAGCCATAGCCCGTGATAGATTGAAAGCGGCTCGTGATAGGCAAAAGCAATATGCCGATCCACGTCGTAGACCCGTCTCTTTTGTAGAAGGTGAGTTGGTTTACTTGAAGGTTTCACCTTGGAAGGGTGTTATCCGGTTTGGAAAACGTGGTAAACTAGCTCCTAGATACATAGGGCCATTTAAAATTCGACAAGTAGTCAATGACCAAACAGTTTCCCTAGATCTTCCTCCGGAATTGACGGGTATTCATGATACCTTTAATGTGTGCTACTTAAGAAAATGCAATGTGGAGGACCAATCCCAAGTTCTTACATTGCAAGACCTACGTGTGGACTTGAACCAGAGACTTGTAGAGGAGCCTGTGGAACTTTTAGATCGTAAAGTGATGAAACTTCGTAAGAAGGATATCCCAATGGTGTTGGTTAAATGGAATCATAGTTTGGGTCCAAACCTTACGTGGGAGACCGAGTCTAGCATGAGGATGTGTTATCCTAGTCTTTTTGTGCGTGATGAGATTTCAGGGACGAAATCTCCTTAAGGAGGGAAGATTTGTAACATCCTCGATATGGGCTTGGTAGAAATACGGTAATTCATTTATTTATTGCATATTTAAATTGTATTTAGAAATACTTGGTGTATTTTGATAACTAAAATAAATAGGTCAAATGGTCAAAAGACTTATTGTGATAAATAAAGTATTAATTGTTTTAAATTAATTTGGTTGACGGTATAATAAAACTTATTTCTCGTAAATGGTTTTTAGGTTCCAGACAATAGATTTAGGACGGGTATTATACTACACTACATTATACTTAATAGAAAACATATGTCGACCTTTAATTTCATTTCTCGGACTTCTACCTAAAAGCTCTCAAGAACATTTCACCTACACTAAGAAATTCTAAAGGAAAACTACTTGAAATCATCACTTGAAGGCTATGATTTTGGATTCAACATGTTCTTTATCTTCATAATCTCATCATCACTTTAGATTGTAAGTTATTGTCCCCATTTTTCATGTTTGAGCTTGAATGAGATGAATTAGGTTAAATTAGTGAGCATTGAAGTTAAATTGTTCTTGAAGTTGTTGATGTGATCTTTGATAAACTGATTTCATGCTTATTGTGGTGAATTCTTGTGTTCTTAAAGTTATAAGTTTGAAGAAATGGGTTTGGTTAGAAACTAGGTTAGATTATTGATGCATGTTTGGAATTAGGTGTTAGATCATATTGTTTGTTGTTGTTTTATGTTTATAGGTGTTAGTAGAGGTCGATTACATGTTAAATTCGCATGTGGGGTCTGAAATTTGTAAATTGGGGTTTTTGGTTCGAGCTAAAGTGTTGAAGTTCTGGGTTTTGGTTGCTGATGTGCATAGAAACGCGATCCAGCACCTTATGCCCGGATCGCGTTCCTCTGTGTTTTTGTGATCAATCGTTTTGTTCTTCGGAACGCGATCCTGGCCCCTTAAGCCCGGATCGCGTTACTCAATGAAAATTTCGTGTCCCTCAGGTTTTACTCTTTGGAACGCGATCCAACCTTCTTACCCGGATCGCGTTCCCAAGTGAAAAACGGTAACAGAATGTTTTGGTGCTATGGAACGCGATCCAGCCACACTTTACCCGGATCGCGTTTGTCAGTTTTAATTTGACAACTTGTGACTTGAGTACTTATGTTATTTAACTAGTAATGGAAGTATTGAGTAAGTAATTAATTGACATTATATGCATGATTAGATTGTAATAAACTTGATACGAGAATCTAATTTGGGTTTTGATTGTGTTCTCAGATAAACCGAAGACTCAATAAGATAAGACATTTGAGTGGAGACTACGATCGACAACGGTGAGTGGATCTTGGACTCTCAGTCTAAGTTGGTTGTAACAACGTGGTTACAATGGGTAATTAGGTTTATTGCGATGATTGCTTTAATATTAAAATTGCCATGACAGTTATCCCTTGAACAATTTATTGGTGTCCTATATGCTATAATAGTTGGACTATTTGATTTGGTGAGGGTCAACTAATGTGTTGGGTTTGGGTACTATTACTTTGGACAACGTAATTGATTTGTACATGTGTTAGGCACTAAAATTACGTTGTATGTAGTATTAGTACTAAAACTATCGGTCTAACCACTATTTGACCTTCAGTTGGTTATAAGTGTTGCTTGGGGAACCACCGCGGTATGAAGGTACCTCAAGGACCACCGATCCTTCTATGTTACTTGCGATGTGCTAGTTGTAGTTACTTGTTATGCTAAGTTAGATTGTGAATCCGGGATTTGTTACTTAGCTTAGTGCTAATCCCTCTCCCCCAACTTCTTGCAGGTTTAGTTTTTGATTGTGGGTACTAGAAGTGTTTGAAGGAATGTTTGGCACCGCTCTCTGATTGTGCTTGAAATATTTTGGGTTCAAAACAATTATGTTATGGATTTTAATATAACACATAAGTTTGTATTAATACTTGTAATGATGACTTGGCATTAACTATTGCATGTAATTGGGTTGCACATTTTGAAATGTAATATATGCAATCTTGATTGCACTGATTTTATACATGCTTCCATATTATTAGTATTATTATTATTATTATAAAAAAAAATGTCTTGGTATTTTGGAGGGTGTTATACAGCAGCATCCTCATTTTAAATTACGAACTTCCGACGCGTATAACTTTTGACTTGTTGTGAGTTAGGTCACGAAACTTGGTGGACACCTCCACAATATCAAACTAAAGGTTTCTCTTTTTACACTTTTCCAAATTTCTCAAAAATGGCGGATTTGGACATATAACTAAAAACGACAATTTTTAGACCATTTTGGGCGACGACCTAGTTTGCAAACCATATGCAATTAGGCCTGTGCATTTTACACACTTTACAAACAACTCAAATCAAGTGTGGAACATGTTTCACAACACCCATACAACCATTTCAACTCTAAGTACACCAAGTGTCCAAGTACGACCCGTTTGGACCCCTTTTTGACCCGTTTCACAATTTAACTCTTTCAACGTAACTTCTATGATTATATACCACTTTTTATCAATATCAACAACTCAATAGTAGTAGTAATCAAATACTCAACATAATCAAGCCTCATGACAATTCACTAACAAAGAATAGTTAGAATCAACAATTCTCAATTCAATTTATTAATATCTCTTGGTACATGCCCAATCTCTCTTATGGACATAACATAATCATTATCATCTCTTTTACTCAATTGGTTAAATCTCATGTGTCAAGACAAGGCATGGTCGTTAAAGTTTCTCAAGTCTCAACACCATCCTTGAATTTCACCATCTCAAAAGTGCACATTGAAACACACTCATGTGTATCAATGTCCTTACTCGATTATATCCAATAGTTAACCTCTCTTGTATTCTCATTATTTGTATATGCAAAACAAATATTAGTATTAAGCTCAAATAACCATCACTTACCTTGGTGAAAGTGTCGATTACGCAAGCTTTAGCATGTTCACGCTATTTATTCACCTAAACACATCATAACAATGTGATATTAATCACTACTCAAAGTGATTATTCAAAACAAGCCAACACTCTCATTCATCACTAACTCATTCTCACATTTTAACCTGAACATGTATAATCATCTCAATGGCACACCATTTACTTTAAACTCATTACTAGTTCTTAATCATCAAAACTCATCAAACTCATAACATCAAGATTACTCCAACTAGCAACTATTCACGTTCTCTCAATCAAATTCTCATACATAATTAACATGAGTCCTCTTTTCATCACATTAACACAATAATTAGCTAGTTTAATCATATACTAACAATAACATCTCATTAACACTATAACATCCTCATCATTTCTATCTCAATTCTCTTCATGATTTAAGCAATTTATCATAACTCAAAACTACAACAAATTTAGTATGTAATCACTTAAACAAGATCATTTATACACACTAATTACCCCCAAATGCTTATGATTATGAAAATCATCATTTTCCTCAAAAACCCAAAAATGGAGTTTATCTCAAGATCACTTAATCACGAAATTGAAAGTAGTTACGTGTAGAGCTTACCTTGTAGATCACGAATATGTAATAATCTAGCTGAAATCTCCAAGAATTAGGGGTCAATTTGGTGAGCTTGTTCTTGTTTTAGCTCTAAGTCTCGTTCTCTCTCTCTGGCTCTTCACGTACCAGATGAAAAAGAGAGGCCATACCTCTCTATTATTGAGGTTATATTTAATTAAGTGAATACACTTTGGACTATTGACACAATACATCCCTCTAATCACGTTTCTAATAATTAAAACCGATAGACTCGTTTTCTATAATTTAACTCTTTGCTCAAATAAAAATGTAAATACTCAATATAAAATAATACAATTATTTAACTCTTTAAATTTAAAAATCGCAAACTTACGAAATTTGGGGTGTTACAACTCTCCCCCACTTATTAGGATTGTGTCCTCACAATCCGTCCTCGATTCACCATCACATTATAAACACTAAACCCTTTCCTCGGTTTCTCTTATGTACTTAAACCTCTTTGAGATGTCTTACAACTAACAAACAAATTATAATCTCATATATCCTCCAACCCGGATAGTTCTCATTAGCTTAAGTTTTATTTTTAGCAATTATTAAATTTTTCACTCAACGTTTTCTCAATTGACCTCTTTCTCATAACTCTCAGTTTCCGTCTGTCTCATATCATCTAGATACCTCTCAAATCTAGTTTGTCACGTCGTTTGTTCTCTAAACGATAAACGTATGTATACTCTCCATCCTACATTACTCGATTATTAATAACTTTACGCCTCAGTTACCACCGAAGGTTGTAACACAATTTCTTAATATATCTCGTTATATTGAATCGTCCACGTAATTAAGATTCTCTCTCTTAGTATTTAACCACCACTTTAGCCTCGTTTAAGATACATCGCTTATCTCAATCTACTCCTCAACACTCGTCCATCATTGTAACTGTTTAATCCTCTATTTCTGTGATTTTCATTAACTTAAATAACCTCGCGGTTCAACTATACTCATTCTCGATAATCATTTAACACATTTCGCATGTATTATTAGTATGATCCAAATTAATTTGGGTGAAATTTCTCGTTACTTCGTGTTATATGGTCAATTTACCACCCCACAACTCTAAAATTTCTCCGGATAAACACTCAAATCCCTTCTCTAGATACACATCTTCATACATCCCTCTTAAGCGAAAATTAATTCTCAAGGTAAGTCGTTAAAGACTTATTAATCATCGTAAAATTCTAGTGTGTTTTTAATCTTTCATTATCAACTACATTATTTCCTCGTAAATTTACAATCGTAAAATCGATTCCCACATATACTCATCAAATTTATACGCTCATGTATTTATGAGTTCCATCTCATTAATTATTCATCATATGTAATTTTC
Source organism: Helichrysum umbraculigerum (assembly GCA_949592205.1). Lineage (NCBI taxonomy): Eukaryota > Viridiplantae > Streptophyta > Magnoliopsida > Asterales > Asteraceae > Helichrysum > Helichrysum umbraculigerum. Next base: position 70,018,439 of record CATIUR010000002.1, read on the forward strand.
AGGTAATCAACTCTTTATTCTCAAAATATCTCTTATCTTTCAAACTCCAGGGAGAAATTCTCCCCCACTTAGGTATTAACCTATTCATTTTTATTTATTTTTAACAAGTCTCTATGACTTCTTACTCATTATCTCTCAGCATTACACTCAAGTAACTTACGCCATCATATCTCATTCAAAACTTATGCACATTTCTCACATAATTCATATCTATAATCTCACTCGTTTCCTTAAAACTCTATGACCGTTATGGGTCACCTCTCATTTATAAATTTTAGACACCAGGAGGAGTCATTATTACTTTCTCATCCCACACTCAGTTCTCTTGATATGTATGCACCCAGCTTGATTTTTATCGCCTTACGCTTTATTTACATAGAAAAGTTTAACTACTACACATAACATCACAAACAAAGTTATTAGTAATAATCATACGCAAATGATATTCAACATTTAATTCTCTGCAGTTGTGTGAACCCTTGTACGAATGTAATCCAGAACACACAACTGTTTCTCACATAATCCCCATATTACTTGTAGTATTACTCCTTTAATTTATGGCTCAACTTCGTTACAATGCAAAGAAGTTTAATTTCTCATTAATCTCTTTAATATCAGTAATCAATTTATTACAGTTCAATCTTTACATTACAACAATTTTCTCATAATACTTTCTCATTCATATAGTTTACTCGTTTGTAATTTTCTGTACTCGCAATAATCAACTAGTGCGTAATTTCTCGTTTAACAACCACTATTTCATTTCTCGGATATACATATTAACTAACTAAATTCTCATTCATTAGTTAGTTAATTTCTCATATACAACTAATTGAATTCTCAATTACAACTAACTCAATCCTCATAATATAAATTCTCTCAATTGATCCAGTGTACTCTCTTCCTCATGCAATTCTCATACATATAAATTGTTTAATTCTCTTTTAACATCTATAACTCAATAACACAATTTAGCAACATTAACTAACTCATGAATATCTCAAATTATAACTAACTCGTTGGTTATTCATAACTCAAGAAACTCAATCCTTTTTAATCACAAATTACTCATAGTATTGAGAATAATCATATCACTTTCCTCTATACTCGTTTAATATATCTCGCTCTTAGTAAGTAATAGGAATCAACAACAACAATATACTCATAGTACTCAGCATACTCAAATATTCTCCTAAAGCTCCATTATACTCATAATACTCAAGCATACTCATAATGCTCATGATACTTAAACAACTCATGTAAATGTGCACTCAAACACTCTCAATAAGTGTGCACTCACGCAATCTCATGTAGTTGTGCACCCAAGCACTCTCAGTGGATGTGCATTCAGCAGTCTCATGTGATTGTGCACTCAAGCACTCTCAATAAACGTGCACTCGAGCACTCTCAATAAACGTGCACTCGAGCACTCTCAATAAATGTGCACTCAAGCACTCTCAATATGTCAACTCCGTTCTCATAGCATTTATCAGCACAAGTAGACAAATCTCATTTAATGATACACTCAAATGCTCAATCATGTATATAAAGTCTACCTTCAACCGTCTCTAATTAGGAATCGTCTCGACCTAATCCTCTCAACATCATGTGACTTCCAAAGTTTCATATAATATCATGTGATGATTATTACATTGGCCAGACATAATAATAATCATATCACATTATACTTCCCAAAAGTTATCACGTAACATCTTGATTCATAAGTTTTGGACGCTCATTAACTAATCAACATCAATAACTCAATTATATTACTCTAAATCACGCTCACACATTAAATTTAATGGTCTAAGTCCAAGTACCCACTAATGGTGAATACTCGAATCCCTTAAACCATAACTCTGATACCAACTTGAAACGTCCCGATTTTTTATTTTATTTTAAGTAATACTCACGCAAATGGGACCTTCATAGTATAGAGCATGATTATGAAAGGGATTGACTTACTATTGCGATAGTAAGTCCCACCAAAAGTTGTTCTCGGTTCCTTGTCCCCAATTGATACCATTGTCCCGCAATCGCCTACATCACAACAGTAACAATAATAAAGTAAGCAATAATGCTTAGTAAGAAATGGTGATCTCTACTACATCTCACTTAAGTATAAACCTCTTTCTCGTATTTATTACATTATAACAGTATTATTTATCTCACTCTAGTTGTCAACTCTAATCTCAAGACCTTAATCTTATCCAAAAGATTAATCACCACAATTGTTGATCACACTCAAGTGACTCAACTACTACTCTATATTAATCACATTCAGTAACCAAGAACCATATCATTAAGTAACTCATCTCAGTCATACTCTACTCGTATAAGTAGATCTCGTACAACAATTATTAGCTCTCAAGTAGGATTAATACTCTATTTATGAAGTACAACACTTCATAAAGATTCTCGACTTATAAACCCTTTTAGAAGTGCCTTGCAACTCAATTAAGTTAATATAACTTTATAATAAATCTTTCAAATATGAAATTAAACTCAACACAATGATCCAGCAAAAATGGCAGGTACCCGCCGGGTATATACTCATCATGGCCGGGTACCCGCCGGGTAGGCCTGGTACCCGTCGGGTAGAAGCAAAACCCTCACGCTCTTGTTTCTGCTGTAAAGAATTACACTAAGGCTACCCGTTTGTACCATGTTTACTCACCGGATAAGGGCCCCGGGTACGGAACCTTTCCCGCCGGGTAAGGCTGCAGTACAGCAGCATCCTCATTTTAAATTATGAACTTTCGACGCGCATAACTTTTGACTCGTTGTGAGCTAGGTCACGAAACTTGGTGGACACCTCCACAATATCAAACTAAAGGTTTCTCTTTATACACTTTTCCAAATTTCTCAAAAATTGCGGATTTGGACATATAACTAAAAATGACCAATTTTGGACCATTTTGGGCGACGACCTAGTTTGCAAACCATATGCAATTAGGCCTGTGCATTTTACACACTTTACAAACAACTCAAATCAAGTGTGGAACAAGTTTCACAACACCCATACAACCATTTCAACTCTAAGTACACCAAGTGTCCAAGTACGACCCGTTTGGACCCCTTTTTGACCCGTTTCACAATTTAACTCTTTCAACGTAACTTCTATGATTATATACCACTCTTTATCAATATCAACAACTCAATAGTAGTAGTAATCAAATACTCAACATAATTGATAAATGCTCAAAAGTACTATATTTTAGTAGTATTTTACCCATATTTTTGGATGTTTCTATTGCATTTATTTAAGAATAGATATTGATTTCGTTCATATTTACAATTAGATGTGGAAATGGAGCGTTATGAAGAAAGGAACGGAAAACAGTCAATAAACGAGTTAAATGATGCATTTTTGAAGAATAAAGCGAAGCCGAAGTGAAGAAAAGATTAAAAGAAGAAAAGATAGGAAAACCGGCTGGAAAATCAATCCATACGCCGTATGGATTTTCATACGCTATATGGATTGAGGCGGTGAAGGCCCAGGTCACGCGGACTTGGGCTGGGCTTGTTTTACATCCATACGCCGTATGGATGGTTTTTCCAGGAAGTATAAAAACGCGATTTTAACCTATAAACAGAGAGTTTTTTCTAGGGTTTTATTCCAGTCGATATTTTACGAATTCTAGGGTTTATTTACGAATTGTAGGAGTATTTTGGAGGTACGAAGGCTCAAGATCGAAGATAGTTCATCTTAGTTCTTCGTAGTTCGTCGTTTTGATTCGGTATAACTTTCTTTATTTGATATCATTGATGAATTTGATGTTATTTAATCTGAGTTTTTCTGTTTTCATGATAAATTGAATATCCAAAGTAGTTTTGTAATTAATAAACTCGGATTATGATTATTGAATGATTATAATTGCGTATTGACTAGGTTATTTAATTGAAAACGATTATATTGCTCGTGGATCCTTGTTTATTGGTAACTAGTAGTTATTGTTGCTCAACGTGGTTAATAAGATTGATGAGATTGATTCCTTTAATGTTATTAATTATTGATGGTTATAATTCTAGGGTTTTGACCATTGCTAAATATGTTGAGTCTGATAGGTTGAGTAAATGATAATTATATATTTTAAAATGAACAAGACAATAAGTAATTATTCGGTATTGTTGAGTCATACCAATAGAGTTAATTATAATGAGTTGTGAATGTTTAATGCTCAGTTTAGGGAAAGGCACACAATTGACTGATCATCTTGTGACATTGGATCGATGTTTCATGTTGGACCCTAGATTGTAGGAATTAGTTGGACCCGGAAAGTTGGCTAGTTCACATTCAATTTATGATCTTTGATTAGTGATTAAATTGATATAAAAGAAATCACAATTAGATAATCAATACATAATAAATCGGGATATATGAATCTGAGTGAAGTTAATTATACAATTACTTATTCCTTCATATTGTTAGTTATTTATTAGTTAAATCTAAGTTTTATTTAGTTTATTCATTTTACTTTATTATTTTATAAACAATTGTTCGAACGGAACTAAAACCCCCCCTGTTTACTGCTTTTATAGTTAATTAATATTTTCTATTTATATAAATACCACTGTTCCTAGTAATCGACTCGGTCTTACCAAGTCTATATTTACATTCGATCAGGTATTCTTGCCTGGTTGTGTGAAAGGTATAAATAAGGTATTTCCATTTATAAATAAACTAAACTAGACTCGTTTCGCACGCATCAAGTTTTTGGCGCCGCTGTCGGGGAACGGTTGCGTTGTTTATTTAAATAGGAATTAGTTATTGTAAACTTTTATATTTTAATTTTTGTTGAATAAATTTTTGTAAAGTTGATAAATTATTTTATTAAATTGTAAAAATAAGTTTTGTTAATAAAACGGTTGAAGCGAATTACCTTTAATTGGTTAAATCTTTAGGTAATTAGTTTCAACCGGCGGATGGAAGTCCATCCGCCGGTTGGAGTTCTTTTTGTTAAATTTTGTATATATTAATTATCTTTATTTATTTTGTGTGAACTAACTTGTTTTTTGTTAGTTGTGTTTGTATTTCAGATATAATTGTTATTTAGGTTTTGATCCAATGGCTAGGAGTTACGAGAGTGACGCGAATGATAACAATTTGGTTAAGGTTGCTGATTCTGCTAATTCAGGTCCAAGCTCCACCGACACAGTTCCTTCTACCACCTATTTGGGCCGTAAGCCCGTTCCTGTCATATCATCTTGTCAGGGTTTGTTAGATGCTATCGAGGAATTTGGAGAGGATGTTCCTTTTATGGTTGAGTTGTTGAAGAAATCTACACTGGATTTCACTGATAACCAGTCTGTTATGATTCAGGATGTGTTTGAGGGTGCAGAGATAGAGATTAAGTATGGGTTTATCCGACAGTATTATAATGCACTGGCTGAATTAGGGGAATCATTAGATTCGAGGATTGATGCAGAGAAAGTATTTTTCTTGCAGCAGAGGATGCGATTTGCTGAGATTTATGGGATTTTAAGGCAATCTTCCTTCCCTTATTCGGCAAATCAGGCAAGTTGTTTATATCGTATGGTGAGGGCACTGTATGCTGTTACTGGTCAACCCAGTTCAGATGCTGACAAAGAGTTTCTTAATGGGTTGAGAGAGTTGGTGAGATTGCTGAATTTGGATGACCATCTTAGGGACCCGACACCTCATCGAGTGATAGTAATTAACACCATCCATTTCTATCTTCACAGGATGGTGACTCAGTTGGATCTTTTGGCTAAGGAGGAAGCAGAAAGACTTCACCCAGATTTTATTCACCCGCATAGTGAGATTGACCTTGCTAGTTATTTAGTGGTGAATTTGGATGCTTTGATTGACCGAGGTAAGGTTTTAACCCAGCAAGAACATTTCCACTATGGTATGGTGGAACTTTACACTAGGTTTGTTGAGATATTTAAGAACTCGGGGTTAGAATTTAGTTATGTTCAGGATGAGGTCATTGAAAGGATTGAGAATAGGGTGAAAGATTTAAAGGAAGAGCCTTTGATGATTAAGTACGATGGTATAACTGAGGTTTGTTTGGAGTTCATGACTGAGTGGGAAGAGAATAGCCCGGATCGCGAAGTTACTTTGGAAGGAGATAAAGTAGTTTGGGCAGTTGATGGACCTTTAAATACGATTGTGAGAGAGATTGCTTGGGATTTGGTTTATCTTCAGCCGGTGGCTACTGAGCATTTGAGAAATTTCCCTTGCTTTGGTGATGGCGTGATCAATATTTTTAAACAAGTCATGGAGCGTTTTCTTGCTCTTTATCCCCTAGATTGATTCTCATTTCCCATAACTCTTATTGCATTGGATTATTTCTGATCATTTTATCATTGCTTTGAACTTCTGACATCTTGATTATTTTGGATTATATTAGACATTGTTTATTTTGGATTTTATTTTATTATTGTGTGATTATATTTTGAATATTATTTTGAGTGTTAATTAAGTATGTATTTTTATTTTATAGATTGTTAATTTATTTTATTTATGTGTAGTGTGGAATTATGAAGATTTTGAAGTCGTGGTTCTTCTCCAGGTTTGGTATTTAATTTTATTAAATAAGTGATGGATTTAGGTTAAAAAGTGGTATGAAAATCGTTTTTGAAAAAATTTCTGAAATTCAATCCATACGCCATATGGGTATCCATACGCCGTATGGATTGAAAATGGTAAATGGGCCGCGCGTTGACTGGGTTGAATCTGTTTGACCTGGGCCTTTTTAATCCATACGCCGTATGGAAATCCATATGCCGTATGGATCAAAAAGTGCATAAACCGTATGCAGCCTTCTTCTTCTCCATTTTTAAAAACCTAAAACCACCACCATCACCTACGGCTGCCAACTGCCACCACCAAACCACCACTTCCGGCCACGCATTCTTTCTCATTTTTATATTTTCATGTTTCATTCACTTTCCTCTACAAGGTATAACTTCCGATTTTCATTTTCGTTGGTTAATTTTCATGTTTGGAAGTTAGGGTTCTTGAATGTTATTTGGGTATTTCGAATTTGAGTATGATTTTAGGCATGAATTGATTAAATTATATTTACATTGGATTATATGATGTAATGCCATGCTCGTTTTTACAATGTATTACATATATTGTGTGATTCGATTTATTCGTGTTTGTTTAAAGAATGTGGCTATGATATGTACTCAAGTTTGCTATGTTTTAATTTAATACTTGTTAATTTTCTGGATACATGATGATTAATGCAAATGTTTGTTTGGTACACGAATGTTTGTGATTACGGTTGTGATAAAATTGTCGTTTTTCTATTTTGTGATTATGATAATTCAAGTTGAATATTATTAATGATTGCTAGTTACTGAGACTAATATTAGTGATGGTAAAAAGTAATTATTTTATTGTTCATTTTGGTACCAAATTATTATAGTTCACTTTGAATCGACAATTGCCATGATTATTAATCAAGTATATATTGTTAGCAAGTTGAGTAATTTTGTTTCGAGATGCAATTTAGGGATTTGAAATTGTGATTGTTGCGGTAGTTTTAGGCTAAACCTTTATGGTGGATTATTCCATTTTTAGCAGAAATGCTGCCGAAATTTTTAGTAACCTTTTTGCATTAACTGTTTATTTGAGTTATTAACAATTGTTTTGTTTAGCAGTTGAAATGTCTAGCAGGAGAGCTCGAGGTGGTCAGACTCTGGGGAATCCAATGATCAGACCCCACAGATATCTCAAAAAATTTTTTTTTTGGGTAAAGAGAAATCTCAATTTTCATGATTCATACTCTGAGACCACCAGATATCAGTTTAGAGAGCGTCTGACAGCTAATGTTGGCCAGTCGATTGAGGTTTTTGATGCTATAAATTGGAACGTTTTAGAGCATGTAATGGCTAGAGAAGGGTTTACTAATAGTGCTGAGGCTATTAGGAATTTGCTTGCTACCCCTTACGTACTTGAGGATGGAAACATTGGGTTTGTTTCATACGCTTGGTCTCGGTTGTTCAGTATCAGGGAGGATATCTACAGAGAGTTGGTTGTAGAGTTTTATAGCACATTCAGGTTTGATCACAGATCGACTAGTTGGACTGAGGATTCTATTTACTTTCAGCTGGGGGGACAGCCTAGACAGATGTCGTTGATTCAGTTTGCTCTTGGTTGGGTTATATGAGCCGAACGAGCTTAATAATCCCCACTTTTTAGATCATATTTATGCAGGTGCTGTGAAGAAGCTCACTGATTTGGAGGTTGAGCAGGAGTGGCAGTTTATTGCCCAGGGTAGTTATGGTAGTTCCACTCCTTCTTATATGCGTATTCGTGACCCCTGTCATCGACTCATCCACAGATTGTTGACTTACACCATTGTTGGTCGTAAGGAGGGGCCTGAGAAAGTTTCTAGGCCTGATTTGTTTTATTTGAGCTCGATTATCAAGAAGATGTTAGTGAATGTACCCTGGAGATTGGCGAAGTGGATGTCCAAGAGAGCTACTGGTACTAGAGATGGGAGCAGTTTGTGTGGAGGTCATTTTGTTACTAGGTTGGCCAGACATTTTGGGTTGGCGACTCAGGATGAGATGGGCTCATGTACGATTGTTCAGCGTGGCATGGGTTGGTTGACTGTACGACGGTTGGAGGCTTTTGTTCTTATTGAGCCGTGTAGTATTTATGGTGGTGCTGCAGATATGTATTATTGGGTTCCTACCACTGCTGTGGGGCAGACTTTGCAGCCCAGGCATGGTAGAGGCAGAGGAGATACTAGTGGGAGTGATGCAGGTCGAGGAGCGGCTCGTGGCCGTAACAGAGGTTATGCTGTTGAGTTTGACCGTTTATCGCAGCAGATAGATCAGATGTCCCTGCGCCACACTCAGAGGTTTGATCAGATTGAGTTTATGCAGAGGCAGCACTTTCATCATACTAGTGCTCATTTGGAATATCAGGATGGTTTGTTTCAGCAGCTGTTTGGTCAGTATCCTGCTGATCTTACCTATCAGCCTTTCCAGTACCAGATGCCGTAGGAGTTTATGCGACCACCACCACCACAGCCAAATCAGGCCGGACCGTCTTATACATATCAGCAGCCAGGATCATCATATCAGTACCGGAGCAGGGATGATCAGGAGGAGGATAGTGATTAGGATGTTATTCATCCTATGTGGTTTATGATTCCAGACACTATTTCTATTTTTATTATTATTATGACTGATTTTATTTGTAGGATTTTTAATTATGTTGGATTGATAGTTTTAGGTTTGGTTGTTTTTAATTAGGATGTTTATATTTGGTATTGTTTAATCTTGTGTGTTGATTGATCCCTCAGAATTGTGTTGTGAGTACGTGTTATGCTGGCAGTAAGTTCAGCGCAACAAATTGAATCGAGAGGATGTGGGAATTTCATATCATCTTTGTCATGACCGTTAAGCACACTATTCCAGGGGAGTTTTTCTGTCTTATTTCTTTTCTCTTTTTCCCGATTTAGCAATTCATTATTTGTACAATGAGGGCATTGTACATCTTTAAGTGGGGGATGGGAGAGAAAAGAGTTAAGTTTTCACATAATTGTCCTGTTAAGTAAGTAGAGAATGTGTAATTTGGATTAATAGTTATCTCACTAAGATACGTAACTTGGAGGTAATAAGTTGCCCATTTTTCAACCAAATTTTTAAATTTAAAATTTTGTTTTTCTAGAGATATTTATTTTGTAACAATGTAGGTTAATTTAAAAATTTTCTCCACTTATAATTAAATATTAAAATTGTGGAAAATGTTATTTAGTTTCATTATATGATGTATTGATAGGTGATCTATATAAGAGTTTTTGAGCTTTTAAGAAATGAAAATAAAGGAGTGGATGTTACTTTTAGATAAACTTTAGTTATGTATGACGTATGTCTTAATTTTCATATTATTAGTATGCGATATGTCATATTTTTTAGAATTTAAATTAACATCATTTGGGGATATACTGGGTGTTGTTTCCTTTGTTGTACGAAAGTACAGACCTGGTCTCCGTCAGTATATCTAATGAAAAAGAGCAAAAGAGTTTAATAACTCAAGATTTTATAATGTAGTCAAATTAATTTGCTTTGTTGTACTAAGGTACAGACCTGCCACCAATGGTTTGACTAAAAGTTTTATATTGCTAAACCAAAATCAAGTTATGTTGCTTTGTTGTGTTGAGGCACAGACCTGTCACCTATGTCTTTATTTGAAAAATGATTGTTTTGATTTGACTTTCAAAATATGTAATATTGGCATATTATGAGTATGGGAGTATATAGCTAATGGGAGTTTAAGGGAATATCTACGTGAATAATAATGAGTTAAGCTCAATTATTTAAATATAAACTGTTTAAGTGGATAATAATATCAGTAATCATCGTGAACTATTTGATGTTTTGAGAATAATAACTCTATGTGTAGATTATTTTTGCAATCTCGTAGTTTCTTAATAATTGTTTTTAGAATTAACAGATTTTTAAATTTAAATGTTTGAGTTGAAAATGGGTAATGTTGTGTAATTCCTTTGTTAGTTATTTAGATTGATGGAGATGACTGTTTTCTTAAGAATTTGATTTTTGAATCGATAGTCTACTTGAGGACAAGTAGGATTCAAGTGGGGATGTTTGATAAACGCTCAAAAGTTTATATTTTAGTAGTATTTTACCCCTATTTTTGGATGTTTCTATTGCATTTATTTAAGAATAGATATTGATTTCGTTCATATTTGCAATTAGATGTGGAAATGGAGCATTATGAAGAGAGAAACGGAAAACAGTCAATAAACGAGTTAAATGATGCATTTTTGAAGAATAAAGCGAAGCCGAAGTGAAGAAAAGATTAAAAGAAGAAAAGATAGGAAAACCGGCTGGAAAATCAATCCATACGCCGTATGGATTTCCATACGCTGTATGGATTGAGGCGGTGAAGGCCCAGGTCACGCGGACTTGGGCTGGGCTTGTTTTACATCCATATGCCGTATGGATTTCCATACGCCGTATGGATGGTTTTTCCAGGAAGTATAAAAACGCGATTTTAACCTAAAAACAGAGAGTTTTTTCTAGGGTTTTATTCCAGTCTATATTTTACGAATTCTAGGGTTTATTTACGAATTGTAGGAGTATTTTGGAGGTACGAAGGCTCAAGATCGAGGATAGTTTATCTAAGTTCTTCGTAGTTCGTCGTTTTGATTCGGTATAACTTTCTTTATTTGATATCATTGATGAATTTGATGTTATTCAATCTGAGTTTTTCTGTTTTCATGATGAATTGAATATCCAAAGTAGTTGTGTAATTAATAAACTCGGATTATGATTATTGAATGATTATAGTTGCGTATTGACTAGGTTATTTAATTGAAAACGATTATATTGCTCGTGGATCTTTGTTTATTGGTAACTAGTAGTTATTGTTACTCAACGTGGTTAATAAGATTGATGAGATTGATTTCCTTTAATGTTATTAATTATTAATGGTTATAATTCTAGGGTTTTGACCATTGCTAAATATATTGAGTCTGATAGGTTGAGTAAATGATAATGATCTACTTTAAAATGAACAAGACAATAAGTAATTATTGGGTATTGTTGAGTCATACCAATAGAGTTAATTATAATGAGTTGTGCATGTTTAATGCTCAGTTTAGGGAAAGGCACACAATTGACTGATCATCTTGTGACATTGTATCGATGTTTCATGTTGGACCCTAGATTGTAGGAATTAGTTGGACCCGGAAAGTTGGCTAGTTCACATTCAATTTATGATCTTTGATTAGTGATTAAATTGATATAAAAGAAATCACAATTAGATAATCAATACGTAATAAATCAGGATATATGAATCTGAGTGAAGTTAATTATACAATTACTTATTCCTTCCTATTGTTAGTTATTTATTAGTTAATTCTAAGTTTTATTTAGTTTATTCATTTTACTTTATTATTTTATAAACAATTGTTCGAACGGAACTAAAACGCCCCCCTGTTTACTGCTTTTATAGTTAATTAATATTTTCTATTTATATAAATACCATTTTTCCCTGTGATCGACTCGGTCTTACCAAGTCTATATTTACATTCGATCAGGTATTCTTGCCTGGTTGTGTGAAAGGTATAAATAAGGTATTTCCATTTATAAATAAACTAAACTAGACTCGTTTCGCACGCATCAATAATCAAGCCTCATGACAATTCACTAACAAAGAATAGTTAGAATCAACAATTCTCAATTCAATTTATTAATATCTCTTGGTACATGCCCAATCTCTCTTATGGACATAACATAATCATTATCATCTCTTTTACTCAATTGGTTAAATCTCGTGTGTCAAGACAAGGCATGGTCGTTGAAGTTTCTCAAGTCTCAACACCATCCTTGAATTTCACCATCTCAAAAGTGCACATTGAAACACACTCATGTGTTTCAATGTCCTTACTCGATTATATCCAACAGTTAACCTCTCTTGTATTCTCGTTATTTGTATATGCAAAACAAATATTAGTATTAAGCTCAAATAACCATCACTTACCTTGGCGAAAGTGTTGATTATGCAAGCTTTAGCATGTTCACGCTCGTTATTCACCTAAACACATCATAACATTGTGATATTAATCACTACTCAAAGTGATTATTCAAAACAAGCCAACACTCTCATTCATCACTAACTCATTCTCACATTTTAACCTGAACATGTATAATCATCTCAATGGCACACCATTTACTTTAAACTCATTACTAGTTCTTAATCATCAAAACTCATCAAACTCATAACATCAAGATTACTCCAACTAGCAACTATTCACGTTCTCTCAATCAAATTCTCATACATAACTAACATGAGTCCTCTTTTCATCACATTAACACAATAATATTATCAATCACTACTCAATGTGATTTCTCATTATGAATCAATCTCTCAATTCTCATGTTTTTAAGCACATAACTAGCTAGTTTAATCATATACTAACAATAACATCTCATTTACACTATAACATCCTCATCATTTCTATCTCAATTCTCTTCATAATTTAAGCAATTTATCATAACTCATAACTACAACAAATTTAGTATGTAATTACTTAAACAAGATCATTTATACACACTAAATACCCCCAAATGCTTATGATTATGAAAATCATCATTTTCCTCAAAAACCCAAAAATGGAGTTTATCTCAAGATCACTAAATCACGAAATTGAAAGTAGTTACGTGTAGAGCTTACCTTGTAGATCACGAATATGTAATAATCTAGCTGAAATCTCCAAGAATTACGGGACAATTTGGTGAGCTTGTTCTTGTTTTAGCTCTAAGTCTCGTTCTCTCTCTGGCTCTTCACGTATCAGATGAAAAAGAGAGGCCATACCTCTCTATTATTGAGGTTATATTTAACTAAGTGAATACACTTTGGACTATTGCCACAATACATCCCTCTAATCACGGTTTTAATAATTAAAACCGATAGACTCGTTTTCTATAATTTAACTCTTTGCTCAAATAAAAATGTAAATACTCAATATAAAATAATATCAACTATTTAACTCTTTAAATTTAAAAATCGCAAACTTACAAAATTTGGGGTGTTACAACTAGCAACATGTCTACAGTTTATAAAGTTGAGGATTTTGATATTCTTGCCAAGTCCTAAACCAATGACACCAAGGCTTCGACCCCAACCGTAGGTAACTAGAGAAGAAAGGTTTAAATAGTTGAGACCACCGCCACTTAATACGCGGAAACACCTTTAGTTTCTGACAAGGCACAATCTTTAGCTTCTAAAAGAGCCAAAGTTGGAGAACAATCCACAAAACCTTCACCCAAGATGTTTTTGCAGCCAGATATACGAACGGCTGTAAGTTGACGGCAATTCCGACTGAGAAAACCAATTCCATAGTCAATGATGTTTAAACAGTCACCAAGATCCACCTGTGTTAACAATTTACACGAGTTCGTTAGTAATTTCAATCCATTATCGGTGATGTAGGCACAATTATCAAGATTAATAACGGACAATGACGCGCGCCTAACGGTCGGGTTTTTTAGCTCACCTTTATCACGAAGGGGGAACCGTCCTCGTCGTCGAAGGACTTAACCAAATAGGTCGGACGCGGGTCAGTGGGGTTTTATATTTTCTATTTTGCTGGGCCTAAGTATACTAAAGCTATGGGTGAGTATAGCGATAGGTATGACCTTGGGTCGTTCTTCAAACTACAACGGGCATGGGATCTAGGTTTTCAATTATCCTTCATAATTTAGCTGGGTTTTATCAAGAGTTGATAGGGGTTTTGTTTTGTTTTCTAATTAACTACCTAATTTGTAAACTAAAATACTAAACTAAGGTAAGGGAGGTGAGGTGAGGTGGCTACGAGAACTACAGGTTAAACGCATGTGTTTACTATGACAGTCATGTATGCTATTTAGGGGTAGTTATTTTGGTTAGGGCCTTAGTTATGATGACGGGTGCAGGATTTAGCAGACGTACTCGGAACAATCAATGAGGTATAAAGTAATCTACCTACAACCTTTCCATAGCTTCCACGTGTTTGTACTACACCAGAGGTGTTTCCAACGCTATACCAGGTACTGGGCTATTTTACGGTATTTCCGTTGCTTCATTTGAAAGGTCCTTGTTATCTATCCTGGACGGATTATACTTCCTAATGAGCCACAGCTACTAGCCTATTATCTATCTAACGTAGAGTTTGTTGGAATAGTGTCCAATATCATAACTAATTGGTGAGACTATCATTAATGGTAAAGTCCTTTTTGGGTTGCACTTAATAAAAAGTCAAGAGAAAGATGAAGGATAATATTAATAGTATTAATATTATATTTAATTGTTTAATTAATTAATAATAGTTTATTAATTAGAAATTAAAAGTATTTAAATCTGGCAGAAGATTCCAGAAACTGACTCAACCGCCGGTTGGAAGGTCCAACCGCCGGTTGAGGTTAGGGTTTCTAAGGCGGTGGAACGCAGACTTGGAGTCCAAGTCAAACAGCTCCAACCGCCGGTTGGAAGGCCCAACCGCCGGTTGGGTGTCGAATTCAGCAAACCTCAGGGTTTCTTCCACAACTATAAATAGGGGCATCCTATACCTTCATAACAAACGATTCAGATACGAATTTTCTGAGAATTTTGAAATTCGACTTTCTCTTGGGTTTTTGGGTGTGAAGCATTAGAGGTAGTCTACTTTGGGTACTTGCCTCCAAGTAACGAAGCTCTGCTGGTTGGTCTGCGCGTGAGAAATAGGTTTTCTCTAAGGTTAGTGTTTTCTTATTTATCCTATTGTTTTTTGTACTATTTATTCAAGTTAAGATCCTTAGGGTTTAGTTTCCTAATTGGCCTAGATTATAAAATTATTGCTTTCCGCTGCGTATATGATAATCTAGTTAGGGAATAGAAAACCCAACAGTGGTATCAGAGCCATAGCTTAATAAATAGTAGCATGCAATTATCTGCAATAGTATGTAGGTAAAGATAAATTGGAAAACGGAATTATCTAAATAGGTAATATGTATTTACAATTTAGATACTGATAAATTTTAAATTGTTTAAAATAGACCACTCAATTTTAAAAGGTTTGAAATAGAACCCTAAACTACAAGAGATATTATATGTATAATATGATTTATATATGTATAACTAAAGTCTAAATACATCGTCAGTCAATCGATAAATCGGCTCACCCATGAGGAACAAACTATAAGAGAGGTATAAGGCGGGTCGTTCTGCTTCCCTAAAGAAGTCAGGTTTTTAATAAGCTTCGCGCTGACCTACTTCTCCGCTTCTTTGTGCGTTCGATGGAGCTACCGAGGACTTTTGATAGGATGATGTCAAGATTAAAAGTAGACTTAAAATAGTAAAACAAAATCCCGTTTTAGCTATAAGAAATTGTAACACCCCCAAATTTAATGATTTGCGGAAGCATACATTGGGTGTTACTAATCAATAATCAAAGCACAAGATATATAGCAAACGACTCTATATGCGTCGTTTTAACAAAATATATTGATATTAAAATGTTTACAACATTTACAACCAATACATAGCTCGTGTTCGATTAAATGAGAGATTTCAGTACATAAGTACTTGTACAAAATATACTAATGCGAGAAAATCTCAATTGTTTGCATGCTGACTCGAGCTATTGATTCCCTGATGCAGTCCAAACCTACTGCTTAGTACCTGCGATACATGCTAAAAGGTCAGCTAAAAGCTGGTGAGCTCACATGTTTGAAATAACATATAAGTTGTATGAACCGCAAGATTTAAGTAATTGAATTTCATCCAGCAATTGATAATGTAAGTGTATACAGCCATGAGCACATAGTTGAGCTTAACTCGTGGGTCAAGATCATAGCCTGAGCGTTTTTGCCTCCACGAGTGCCTAATCAACACTCGTCTTCCCAAATATTAGTACATCCGTTTACCCGGTTAGTGCTTGCTAACCCGAACGAGGAGGGTCAATCCTATATGGTACCATATACTAATATTCACGCTACAACGTATTAACTACTATGCTGACGGAGGACTTTAAATGATTAGTGTATAAAATTCATGTAGTATATAAAAAGTTGTACTTGCGTTCACATGTTAAAAATAAGCATTGTATCACACCCCTGAGTAAAACAGTAAAAAGAGGGGCCATGAGACTCACCTGAAGCTTGAGTGTTTATCGAAATAAACTTGAATTGATTAGCTTGAGGATTGATGTCCGAAGACTTGTAACCTGAGGGTGTCCATGACATGCGATGGTTATTAATTGATTAGGCATCCCGAAAGACTACCCTTGCAGTTGTTTGTCCAAATTACCCCGATTTGGTTGATTGACTTGTCCAAATTACTACGATTTGGTTGATTAATTCGAACGTTTGAAAATATGTACGGCCCGTTGGTGACGGATTTGTAATAATAATCTCAACTATTATTATTTTGATTTTGTGGTGTTTTACTTGAAAAATGTATTTTGATTGTGTCTTTGAAGCCGTTACAAAGTCTAAGTGATGGGGGTCCGGGGGCAGCGCCCCTGGTAGCGGGGTCCAAGGGGCAGAGCCCCTGGTTGGGGTCGAGCTGCCAAGTCAGCTTGGAAAATTTTTATTTCTACTATATTGCTTTGGTGAAAAACGCATCTGGACTTGAAATTGGGTGAAATCAAGTGATAAAATTTAGGGTCTCGACACTTAGTGAAAATCTGTGTTTTTTGGTTTGTGCGACGTTGGGTGCGACGTCGCAGGTCCTGACTCCGACGGTGAGCATGGCGTCGCTATGTGCGACTTTCGCAATTTAATGCGACGTTGTGCCTGGCGTCGCTATATGCGACGTTGTTGATTTCTGCGACGTAAGGGCTTACGTCTCTAAGTGCGATGTCGGTCAATTAGGGCGACGTAGTGGCTGATGTCGCTATGTGCGACGTCGTGATGTGTTTTGCGACGTCGCAGCTGACGTCGCACAAAGTCTGGGCCAAAAGCGACGTTGCGGTCTGATGACCGGAATTTGTGTCGAAAACGAGTTTTCCGGCGACCATTCGGTCCAAATCTTTTACCCAACCCATATTTGGACATTTTGAACGTATGTAAATAATAAATAGGTAAAAATGAGTGAAAACGAGAGGTTTCGACTTTTGTCGGAAAACTTACAAAGTGTCAGATTGAAAATCCGAAAAGATGGAAATGTAAATCGTTACGCGGTGGTTCTTTTTCTCTAAAAATCTTGATGATCCGGCGAGTTTTTGATGTGCTTTTTAAGGATTTAAGAGGGTGGTGGTGATGGTGATTTGGGAGAAAAAGTGAGAAAGAGAGAGAGAGTGAAAGATGAGGATGATGATGAAATGAGAAAGAGTGGGGTTCCCCCCCCCCCTCTTTTGGCTGATTCGGTGGGGGCCCACCGAGGTGTGGGTCTCCATTTTTAGTCCCGTGTATTCGTGCTCTGTGCGGTGTTCGTTTCCTCGATCGTTTAATCGTTTAAATAATTTTGTGTACCTTAAATTATAAGTTTTGAAATATGGATATTTACCCAATATTTTGTTGAAGTGTTTTGCCAATTACTTAATTGTTGTGTTATAATTTTTAATGTTAACTTGTTCCGTTTTGTTTGTGCGTTTAAAATTTTACTCGGTTTGTACGATACGAAACTGTATTGAATTTTTATCAAAATAATATTTGGAACATAATAGCGTTTAATAATAATGTTATATTATTGAATTAAATTGTTCACCAACGTCCGTATTAATTGTGTCGAATTACATTCGATTCAAACTTGTACTATTTAATTAAACCGCATAATTGTATATATATTCAACAACAATATATATATTACTTGATACATTAATTAGCCTAACACAGAACTAATTACATGTATTAAACTTGGTTAGGCACTAATCACTAGTCCTAATTTGACGGGTGTCACAGAAATAATGAATAGTATGCTAACCCATGAAATCCGCACATTTTTCATATGAACTGTTAATGAAGCGTGTGTGGTTTACCGGTACATTAATATGAGGACATATTGAGAAGTGATTGAGACTCGCGATTCTCGAGCCTACTCGAGCCGGGGATCACGCGGGGTTTGCATGGTTAATTCACCATCTTGTTCATGATCCTCGGCATACCAGTCATGAATAGTAGATGTGCATAACCAAGATTAACATGCCATTGATAGGAATCAGTGAATCTCAAAGATCTAGGAGTTTCATAGAAATGAAATAGACAAAAGTATTTTAGTTATATGATTACGGCGACCCTTTTCATAAAACTGAAAATATAGATCCTAGCCTTAATTTAGAAAATTGGGTAATTAATTAAGGAATATTCAAACTAACTAAAACTGTTTTATCTCATAGATGGCTAATTTAAATGGTGCAAATCTTCCCGTCCCCAATCCCGCAAATAACTCGAACTTCTCACTACTCTCAGTTCTTGGGAGGGAAAGACTGACTGGTCCAAATTATATGGACTGGATACGTAACCTAAGGTTTACCTTGAGGTACGAGAACAAGGAGTATGTTCTCGATGAGCAGATTCCCATAATTGATGAAGAATCAACCCAAGAGGAGATTGAGGTACACAGGAAACATTATGATGATGCGAATAAAGTGTCATGTATCATGGCAGCCTCCATGAGCCCCGAATTGCAAAAGACTTTTGAAAACACTTGGGCTTATGAAATGAACCAACAGTTGAAAGAAATGTTTCAGGCCAAGGCAAGCAAAGAACGCCTTCATGTGGTCAAATCCCTCATGGCATGCAAGCCCAAACCTGGAGTTTCTATCTGTGCTTTCGTCTTGGAGATGAAAGGGTACTTTGATAGGTTGGAATCATTGAACATGGTATTTGACACAGAGTTTTCCATCGCTATAATACTGTCCAGTCTGCCAGCTGTCTACAATCAGTTTGTAATTTCATATCAGATGAATATGAATGAGAGAGAAGGCTCAATAATGGAACTCCACAATTTAGTGCAAATTGCTGAGCAAGGAATCAAGAAAGATGATGTGTCCTCTGGCTCAACGGCTCCTGTGTTGACTGTTGGTCAAAGTTCAAAGAAAAGGAAAAGGTCAAACTCAGATTAGAAAAGAAAGAATAATAATGGAAAGTCCGTTCGTAGGTCTAAGAAAGTGACTGATTATGAGATTGCACCTGTTAGTGACCCAAAAGAAGCAGTGTGCTTCTACTGCAACACAAAGGGGCATTGGAAGCGTAACTGCCCAAAGTACCTGAAGGACCTTGAAGATGGAAAGGTCGAGAAGAGTACTCACTCAGGTATGTTTATGATCGAACTCCTTAATACCACAACTTCTAATTCATGGGTTCTGGATACAGGATGTGGTAATCACATTTGCACTGTATTGCAGGGGCTAAAGGAAAGTAGAAGTGTGAAGCATGGAGAGCTCAACTTAGTTATAGGAAACAAATGAATTGTACCTGTGACAAAGATTGGAAGATTTGAGCTCATGCTAAATTCTGGAGTTAGGATAGATTTAAATAATTGCTATTATACGTCAAAAATGACTAGAAACATTATTTCAATTTATGCTTTATTTAAAGATGGTTATCATTTTACTTTTGATAATGGAAATGAAGATATTTTGGTTTATTTAAATAATTGTTTTGTTTTTAAAGCTTCTCCTTACAAAGGCATATATGAAAAAGTTGAATGTGTTAGCAATATTATTTTAAATGTTGATTCGTCTAACGAAATTGATAAATCCAAGTTGTGGCATTATCGTCTAGGGCACATAAACAAGAAACGCATCCCAACTCCAAAAGGATGGAGTGTTGGAATCATTCAATCTCAAGTCGGATGATGTATGCGAATCTTGTTTATTAGGCAAGATGACTAAATCACCATTCACTGGATTATGTGAAAGAGGTGAAGGACTATTGGATTTGGTACATACCGATGTATGTGGACCATTCTGATGTGCCACAAAAGATGAAAATAGATACTATGTTACATTTACTGATGACTTCAGTAGATTTGGACATGTTTATCTAATCAAACATAGGTCGGATACTTTTGAATTGTTCAATAGATATCAAAGCGAAGTAGAAAATCAACTGGGCAGAAAGATAAAGGTACTCCGATCCGACAGGGGAGGAGAATACCTTAGTATCGAATTTCTTGACCATCTTAGAGACTGTGGAATAGTTTCACAACTAACTCCTCCTAGAACACCACAGCTTAATGGTGTTGCTGAGAGGAGAAATAGAACCTTGTTAGATATGGTTCGGTCTATGATGAGTCAAGCAACACTTCCAATAAGTTTCTGGGGTTATGCATTAGAAACAGCCGCCCATATCTTAAATCAAATACCCACTAAGAAAGTTTCAAAGACACCTTACGAGATGTGGAAGGGAAAACGTCCAACTATTGGTCACATCAAGATTTGGGGTTGTGAAGTTTTCGTGAGACGAGAAACGCAGGACAAACTAGACTCCAGATCTAAAAAGTGTCTCTTTATCGGTTATCCACAAGAGTCATTTGGATATTTATTCTACAGACCCAAGGATAATGTGGTCTTTGTAGCTCGAAGAGGAGTGTTCCTTGAAAGAGAAATGATATCTAAAGAGGACAGTGGGAGTACAATCGATCTTGAAGAAATTCAAGAGTCTACCGACGAAGAACCTACAATAAACACTAACACCCAACTTGAGGTGTCAACACCTGTTGAACCTGAGGACATATCCTTACCCGTTCGCAGATCTAGTAGAGTTAGTAATCCTCCTGAGTTCTATTATGGTTATCAAATAGAAGAAGGGGATAAGATAAGTGATAGTGCACTGGCTGAATTAGATGAGCCTGCTAACTACAAGGAAGCGATGGCAGGCCCTGAGGATTCTAAGTGGGAGGAAGCTATGAAAAGTGAAATTCAGTCCACGTATGACAACCAAGTTTGGAATTTGGTTGACACTACACCCGGTCTTAAGACGGTGGGATGTAAGTGGATCTTCAAGAAGAAGACAGACATGGATGGGAATGTGCATACTTATAAAGCTAAGTTGGTAGCAAAGGGCTATACTCAAACCTATGGGATTGATTATGAGGAAACCTTCTCACCAGTAGCTAAGATTAAGTTAATTAGGATTATGCTAGCCATATCTGCATTTCATGACTATGAAATTTGGCAGATGGATGTCAAAACCGCTTTCCTTAATGGGAAACTGACAGAGGATGTGTTCATGGCACAACCGGAAGGTTTTGAAAATATAAAGCATCCTAATAGAGTATGCAAGTTTGAAAAGACTATTTATGGACTTAAACAAGCCTCACGTAGCTGGAATCTCTGCTTCCATGAGAAAGTCACAGAATTTGGTTTTTCTAGATGTGAAGATGAGTCTTGTATATATGTCAAGTTCAGTGGGAGTATTGTAGTATTCTTAGTGTAACAACCCCAAAATTAGGACCAATTTAAAATTTTCCTAATTACGTGTTTATTACTTGTATATATTATGAAATAGGATTATATACGTTATTTACTATATGTATATATGGATGGAATATATATATATACGCGTATACGATTCGTACATATCGTATAAAACAACAATCGTACAAACTTGCGAACATTGTAAAACGATTATTAAATAATGTGAAATTATTTAATTACTTTGACCAGTACATTATATTATGTTTATAATATAACGGAAAACGTACGTTTTAACCAAAACAATACCGAACTCTCCGAAAACTCGACCAACCGACAAAACAAAACAAAGTTATGTTTTATAACTTGAAAACTAGTATTTTGATAAAATACTTCAACTTAATTATTGAGTAATTATTTCGTATTTAAAACGTATATTTAATCGCGTATAAAATGATTTTTACGTTTAAACGACCGGGGAAACGAACACCGCACGGAACGCGTACGCGAGGGAACAAAAATTGGTGAGATCCACACTTGGTGGACCCCACCAAAACCGGCTAAGACATGGGGCACCACCCCCATGCCTCTTTGATCACAAACATAACCAAACACAACTCACACTCAACCTCTCTCTCTCTCTCTCTCTACGGTTTCTCTCTCTCTCTCTAAAACCCACACTAAAACACCCTAAAAACACCACTAAAACACCTCGGAAGCTAGGCTCGATTTGGAGGAAAGTGATCACGAGAACGAGGGCTATAACTTCATCTTTTCGGATTTTCGTTTCGACAACTTTGTAAGTTTTCCGGCGACTCGAAACTTTTCCGATTACATTTATTTTACTTCCATGTTGTTTCCCTAACTAAATGATGTCCGAAAATATAATCTAAACTCGTTTTTGAACACTTTTACAAAAATGTCGGTTTTGGTCATTTTAAAGAAAACGACACCACAAACATTAAAAACGACTAACAATAGTTATTATGGACTTATTACAACATATTAAAGCTAGTATAAAAGTTCTAGACCCAACGGAAACCGGAAAATACGTTTTCGGAAACTTAAATTCCGAACAGACCTCTTGTGTCGCATCGGACCAAAATCTCATGCGACACAACACTATGTCGCATGTTATGTCGCACGCTTATGTCGCATTATATGTCGTACCATCTACGACACAAAGTTTACCCATCGCTTGATTGCGACACAACGACTATGTCGTATCGTTGTGTCGTACCCTTGTCTGCGACACAATCATTGTGTCGCATAAACACTAAATCAGAAACAAATCCATACGACACTGACCTTATGTCGCATACGGTCTGCGACACAAGCCTTGTGTCGCAGAAAGCCCAGATCAGAAAACAAAATATACTCTAAGTGTTGGAATCACTTTTTAACTACTAAATCAAATACGAGGCTACTTATACCTGAAAATACTATACTTTTGAAAGTATACAACAACACTTGAATACGTACAAGACTATACTAAACTAAACGTGAGATTTCACTCACACACGCGTACGGGATTACACTTGGAAATACTTAGGAGATTACACTCCAACGAACATACACTTGTACATTACACGGGATTACATCCGATACAAACTTACAAGTTCACTCACTAGTTACGTGCTGGATTACACGTTAACTGATACGAACATACATACGAATACTTACGAGGTTTCACTCGTACCCTTTGGGGTCTAAGCCCATGGGAACATACACAAACGATACAGGTTGTAATACAAACAAACGATCATACGAGTATACTTTACAACTGTACCACTACTATGAATACATAATAATAATGGATGGAATTATTATTATACACCGATAACAAACGAACCGTACAACTTTTATACAAACTACGATTTACAAACGATTACAAACTTACAAACAAACAAATGGACATTAACTAGTTTGGGAACAACTAGCATGGATACTTTACAAGTATTCCATTTACTTACTAAACCTTGTGCGTATTAGGACGCTAAGGGTGCTAGTACGGGAATACTACTTGCTTACTTACTGCATTGACTGCCAGACTCAGGTGAGTCTCACAGCCCCTACTTTACTGTTTTATACTCAGGGGTGAGATGCATTACTGTTTTACATGAACACACAAAACTTACTTGCTGCCATGATTTACTTACTGTATGAGATTACGAATACGCCAACTGCATGAGTTTACGACTAATCCAATGAAATCCTCCTGAACCATAGTTGTTAGTTATGTGATAAGCGCGAGTTTTAGTATATGGATCCATATGGGACTGACAATCCCCGCCCGGGGTAGCAAGCACTACCACGAACCGTTCCTGTAGAAACGGGCGTTTCTTACTCGTTCCGTATGAATGTTTTGGATTACATTCATGAGGGGGTACCTATAATTACTGTACGTTAAGCTTCAACTATGGTGGCTCATGGCAATTGTATCAAACGGTTAGCATAACCTGCAACCACCACTTATTAAAACTTAAGTGAACGATGAGCATAACCTGTGATCGTTACTTACTGGCTGGCTACGATTTACAAATACTACTTGTGTGTTCAAACTGTTTACTTACTTACAAACCTGTGAGATTCACCAACCTTTTTGGTTGACCGTTTTAGTAATGTTTCTCAGGTACACAGCATCAGTAGGGATGCCCAGCAGGATAAGCTTACTTAGCTCGAGTCGCATGCATTTACAAGCTTGGAGATTTTATTACATTACTTTTGTACTTACTGTTATGTATTAGAATCTCTAGGAATTTTACTTGAACTCGAGCTTGTATTTTGAAACTACTTATGTATTAATGTAATAACTTTTCGAACGTCTCATTTAGAGTCGTTCACTGTATCCTTTGTGCTCGTGATTATTGATTAGTAACACCCAAAACGTCGCTTCCGCAAACTGTTAAATTTGGGGGTGTTACAGATTGGTATCAGAGCCAGGTTATAGTGAACTAGGTTGCATTTAGTGGGCCTAGACTATGACCGTTAGGCAGTATTCCTCATTAGGTATAACTGGTTCAGGAATTACAGCATACGAGTTTAATTTAACATAGCCTGATCAACTATGTACAATTAAATGAAGATGATGTGAGTTCTGAAAGGGGTTATGTTGAACCGGAATGCATTAGCTGACTCTGACCTCGAGAGAACCGGGACTTTTACTTGATTGTGCTAGACACACACTAGGCGGTTATGTGATATGTGACACTCCTCCAAATTAGGTATATAATTATACTTAAGTACATGCATTTCTTACGCTAATTCCCTGCATTTGTTTTAAACAAAACCTATGAGGTGATATGAGTCTAGCGAGCCCTAAACAATAATACATGAAGTATTACATAAATTGTAAATTATAAAATTTCGCGATTCTTAGCTGAAAAGTTACCGAATACGCGTCCGAATAAATGCGACAAAATAAATAACGAAAGTTGGTGACAAAATATATAATTAATAATTCGATTATTAATTACGAGTATCTATATATCTATAACATATAGATAAAGTGGTTCAAATATACGTTTAACATAAAACGTATTATAACACGAACAGAAACAATTCTAAAACGCGCATACGACGTCAAATCATAAAAATGCAAATTTTCTCGTTCATTTGGAAGAAGTTAGAACATTACTTCAAAATATGAAATCCTAAATTTTCTGAAAATTGGCGCTCAATTAACTGCGCGCAGTAAAATGTACAAAAATGTACAACTACCAAAAATAATGAAAACCCCATTATTCTGAAAATATATTACGAACCAGGAGAGCATCTACAAAATAAAAATGTTAAATGTTAAATTTTATATTGCTATAATTATACCCGTACTCGAAATTGAGGTACCAAAAATGGCACCTAACGTCAATTATTTGAGCAGACAGATTGAGTTTAAACCATACTCCCCCCATTTCTTTCTGTGATCTTCGACATACACACACACACCCTTCACCACCATTTCCTTTCTATCTTTGTTCTTTTCTTTTCTTTGTTTTGGAGGAACTCAAACAAGATCAGAAGAAAGAAGCAGAGACACAAACACAGCTTCATCATCATCCTCGTTCATCTCATCACCAACTCATTGTAAGGAAACTTTGATTTCTTCAAATTCTAAGCTTCAATTTTGTTATATATCTTGTATACATGTTACAATCTATGTATATAAACAACAAAATTGAAAGATTGAAGCTTTGATTTTGAAAATGATTTTTGAAACCAAAACTTGAAATCACAAATTTAACATGTAAAAGTTGTTATAAATGCGATGCAAAGTGATATATTGATGTCAAGTAACATATATAAGCTTGTACCATTCGAAACTTAGCTTAAAAATATGTCGAATTCGTGATCAAAAACAAGAAAACGAAACAGAGCGCTGGCCTGGAAGCGAGAGCCGATCGGCTGGGCACCTAAGCCGAACGGCTGGGTCACCTGAGCCGAACGGCTGGAGCCCCGAAGCCGAACGGCTGGCTGCTAATCTGCTGGGCTTCGAGCTGGGCTGCGACCTGGGCTTTGGCCAAAACGAATGATGGGCCAAAACTAATAAACGGACTAAATAATTTGGGCCGAGCGGATTGGACTGGGCCGAGGCCAACAGCCGAACGGCTGAAGGCCCAAGCCGAACGGCTGGCCAAGCCGAACGACTGGCCCAAGCCGATCGGCTGGGCTGGGCTGTGAACTGGGCTTCGTGATTTGGGCCGAACGATTAATGGATTATACGTTTAAATTAATTGGTTCGAGTTATATAAACAAACAAATGGGCCATTGGAGCTAAAATTAAATACGTACATTTATCGAGTGGGATTTAGAAATGATTTGGAACGTAATTACAAACGGACATATATATATAAATATATATACATACCTCGAATGTAGAATGAACCTATTGGTATATATACACATTGGGACGAGACATATATTATATGGGACAAATAAGACTAGTGATTTTGAAACTTAAACGGCAAACAATATACACAAATGATTCATATATATATGAGATATATGTGAACGAAACAACGAACAATAATATATATATGCAAGAATATATATATATATTCAACTATATAAGTATATATGTATATATGCTTACACATTCGAATGATTCGACAAACAAACGTAACTTGGAAAATATTATTATATTCAACAACAAACATCAACGATTTGTACAAACTTAAGAAATTGATAATTTCTTCAAACAAACGAACTATTAACATAAGTAAACTATGTACTTATGGTTGATACAATATTGTGTATAGGTTGACTACGTTTGGGTTACGCTATCTTATCTCGCTAGCATTCACATCCGAGCACTCACAGTGAGTTCACAAACCCCTTTTCACTGTTTTAATGCTTTTAAAACTCGGGGTGGAAAACATAGAAATCGTATGTATAACTGCATGCGACAACTGCTTTAAATACTGTATGTATTTACTTGATTGTTTATGAAAGGGTATTTCATATGTGACTGTTTGTGAAAGGGTATTTCACACAACTACTTGAACTATGATTTATGAAATGTTTTCATACTATTAAGGGAATTTAGACAACGAATCTTGGTACAGATCTAGGCTGAACGATGTAGTGCATAAAAGACCTTATGGCTACAGACTATAACCATTAGCTAGGTGACTCTAGCCACTGAGTATACGGATAGTACTATCGCCGTGACGACCCTCCTACGGATTTGGGAGCGTATACTTAATTGTCCAGCATGGCAAACAACAACAGATTAGGGTTGTGGTTTGGTTATGGGGTTAGATCGGGTTACCTTACTTGACAGGTTTAGCTCACCTTTCAAGGGATCACCGTCTAAATATTCCCACTAAACTAATGATTAGGAAAGGATTTCCTACGTACACTGATTTGGAAATGTTAATCTTTATTTAGGTTAACTTGTGTTTCCTACTGATAACTGATTTGGGAAATGTTATTCGTTAATAACTTGTGTTTCCTACTACAACTACAACTGATTTGGGAAATGTTATTTGTTAATAACTTGTGTTTCCTACTTGATAAACAACACTTATTGGAAATGTTAATCTTAAATGTTTAACTTGTGTTTCCTACATAACGAACAAACTTGTGAATTCACTCAACAATTTTGTTGACGTTTTACTCTATGTTTTTCAGGGAATTAGCAGCGTAAGTAAGATCTGCATGCATTATCAGGACGGACTACCCTGGACTTGTTAGGATGCCACTACTTTTGGGACACTTGGATTTCCTCTGTATAACTGCAATTATTGCAGTCATACCTATGAAATCTACTTTTGATATTATGTATTTTATGAAATACTGATTTCAACTACTACTATTACTGTTATCACTTCTCACGTGGTAATCATTTGTAAAACTTTAACTAATGGCATCTTAATCTATTTCGTTCTGCGATAATCATATGCTCTGAGTATGTATGTAACTGTTGGTTGTTTTACTGCTCGCACCCCCGCCACGTCACTAAGCTTCCGCAAACTACTCTACGTAATTGTAATTACCGTTTGGCGGGGTGTGACATGATATATATATATATACATACATAGGCCTCTTTCCCCGATACGATACTCTCTCGACTACTACGAAATTAATATTCTTTAAAATTTCATCGAACAAACGACAACCCGAC
Source organism: Helichrysum umbraculigerum (assembly GCA_949592205.1). Taxonomy (NCBI): domain Eukaryota; kingdom Viridiplantae; phylum Streptophyta; class Magnoliopsida; order Asterales; family Asteraceae; genus Helichrysum; species Helichrysum umbraculigerum. Next base: position 70,046,897 of record CATIUR010000002.1, read on the forward strand.
TCTCGTCGTTCCATCCTTATTCGATTTTTCTAAATTCACGACTACCGACTTACGTTCGAAGACTTCCACACCGTTATAACTGACAACCATAGTTACTCGAACATCCTTCGATATGAAGATCGAGACCTTGTTTTCATTTGCCATTCCTATCAAATTCTACGTTTATAACATTCTATAACGTACATTACTGCACTGTTAGATGTATTCTAGAAAAAACACCTTCAACAAATTTTAACCTGCTTTTACACTGGAACTTTCATAAATTCTGTTTTAAACAGTTATTGTTATACAAAAATTTCAAAACCTTGTCACCGACCATACTCTCAACCGAACCATTTTCAACTCAAATTTTCGTTAGACCTCGAATTATACAACCGACTTTTACTATCAAAAATTTTATAACAAATATATTTCTATCAAACATGTTACCAAATTTCTTACAAAATGTTTTATAAAATTCTCAAAAATTTCGAAACTGTATAAACGTATTTATAACCCACAAACTTTGAACCAATTTCAACCGTTGACGAAATTTCTTTAAACGTACTAAATCATCACCGCCATAATTCTTATTCAAATCCTCACATGTTCTTTATTATTGTTTCAAGGAACATGCCTCCTCGACGTCAAATCATGCTTACTGAAGCCGAAGTAGCGGGTATAATTGCCCGTAGCGTGGCTCAAGCCCTAGCTACCCGAACATCAACCCCTGGTAGCGAAGATACAGCTACTAATGGACCACAACCCAAAACCTGCACCTACAAGGATTTCCATAACTGCAAGCCGCTGAACTTTGCAGGAACTGAAGGAGCAATCGGTCTGATTCGATGGACCGAGAAAATAGAATCAGTATTCCTCATCTGCAACTGCAAGGAAGAGGATAAAGTTAAATTCGCCGCCAGCACCTTTTCTGACACCGCCCTTACTTGGTGGAACACTTATGCGCAAACGGTGAGCATTGCCGATGCTTACAAACTACATTGGGATGAACTGAAGCTTATGTTGAGGGGCGAGTACTGCCCAAGAGATGAGCTGAAACAATTGGAAGTCGAATTCTGGAATCACAAGATGCAGGGTGATGACATCACCGGCTACACCAACCGTTTTCACCAGCTGGCACTCTTGTGCCCATCCATGGTTGATCCTGAGTACAAAAGGATCGAAAAGTACGTTGATGGACTTCCCGAACGACTTCAAGATTTAGTAACTTCGTCCAAACCGGGAACTATTCAGAGCGCCATTCGTATGGCACACGAGTTAACGGCAAATTCTGTCCGCCGTGGCTCGACTTCAACCCCACCCGCGAATAACAAACGCAAATGGGAAGTAAGTCCCCACTCATCCAACACTACCTCCGACAAAAAGCTTGCAATTGTCAACACCACTGACTCAAGGGCTTACAAGGGGAGCAAGCCTTACTGCTCCCACTGTAGTCGTCATCATAACGGCTCCTGTCCCTGTTCTAAGTGCAAGAAATTCGGGCACCTGGCCCAAGACTGCCGAACCAACCCCACTGGTACTGATACTTCTGCACCCAAAACCTGCTATGAGTGCAACGGTACCGGGCACTTCAGGAAGGATTGCCCTAAGCTGAAACCCCGAACCAACAATACAAGGAGTAGAGCTTACGTAATTAACGCCAGGGAGGATGACCCAAACCCGAGACTCTGTGATTTACTCAACCCGGGTACGCTCATTCTTTGACTACCCGAATCTGTTTTCTTATAAATCTCTCGCTCAATGACTTATGTATAACTGTATTTTATTCTGTGTGTTTTCTTTGATCCTAAGTACACAATAGGATTAGGAAACGACCGACTACTTAAATCCCGACAACACAATTTGCCTTACACTTTAGATACAGTAACCCAAACTCCCTTCCCAATTATCTCACACTGGTTGAGACCGGGAGCTCGTATGCTATTCGTTACTTTAAACAGATAAATTGATATAACTCCACTTACTTGAGGCAAATTCTTAAATAGAATAATATTTTCGTAGGAAATGACAACTCACTCCGTCAACAACCCTACACTGCAAAATGAACTGCTCTGTGAGGAACCGAAGATGTTTCCTTACCTCCTCGAACTCGAGTGTGATACAGAACACTCCGCTGAATCAGCAGCAGCACCTGCCTCTCCTGCTGCTCTAACTGCTGCAAAAGCATCAGTTGATGAAACCTTGACTGCTGAATCAGTCAGCCACCTTAACCAAACTATTGATTCGCTGCGAAAACAACTTACTGAAGCACGGGAAGACATTGATGACCTACGACGGATTGCTTTCCAAAATGACATACGTATACGTGAGTACGAGCTACGTTTGATAGCACTAGAAAACCCTACTTCACCACCAATTTCACAAAGTACTCCTACTGAAGAGGATACCGACACCGACTGTACGTCACCTCCAACAAAAAGAGTGAAGATTACTCCATCCAAAACCACCGGAAACTACTTGGGAAAGAAACCTTTCTGTCCCCAATGCACTCGGCATCATGAAGGACCGTGTACCATACCCGTCGGTCGATGCAAGTCCTACCCTAAGAGTACGAACCCTCCTAAAGTGAAACTTTGCTTCAACTGTGGGAGTGCTGGCCATCTCAAGGCCCAATGCCCACTACCATCAGGCAACAAAAATTAGGGTACGTTACCACCTGACAACTACTTGATCTCAAAAACTGTAGGACCTACCCTACTACTGTAGTCTACTAGTACACATTGTAGCTACCTGACTAATATCGAACTACCGATTACTACTTCGAACAAATTTCGGGACGAAATTTTATTAACAAGGGGAGAATGTAACAACCCCAAAATTAGGACCAATTTAAAATTTTCCAAATTACGTGTTTATTACTTGTATATATTATGAAATAGGATTATATACGTTATTTACTATATGTATATATGGATGGAATATATATATATACGCGTATACGATTCGTACATATCGTATAAAACAACAATCGTACAAACTTGCGAACATTGTAAAACGATTATTAAATAATGTGAAATTATTTAATTACTTTGACCAGTACATTATATTATGTTTATAATATAACGGAAAACGTACGTTTTAACCAAAACAATACCGAACTCTCCGAAAACTCGACCAACCGACAAAACAAAACAAAGTTATGTTTTATAACTTGAAAACTAGTATTTTGATAAAATACTTCAACTTAATTATTGAGTAATTATTTCGTATTTAAAACGTATATTTAATCGCGTATAAAATGATTTTTACGTTTAAACGACCGGGGAAACGAACACCGCACGGAACGCGTACGCGAGGGAACAAAAATTGGTGAGATCCACACTTGGTGGACCCCACCAAAACCGGCTAAGACATGGGGCACCACCCCCATGCCCCTTTGATCACAAACATAACCAAACACAACTCACACTCAACCTCTCTCTCTCTCTCTCTCTACGGTTTCTCTCTCTCTCTCTAAAACCCACACTAAAACACCCTAAAAACACCACTAAAACACCTCGGAAGCTAGGCTCGATTTGGAGGAAAGTGATCACGAGAACGAGGGCTATAACTTCATCTTTTCGGATTTTCGTTTCGACAACTTTGTAAGTTTTCCGGCGACTCGAAACTTTTCCGATTACATTTATTTTACTTCCATGTTGTTTCCCTAACTAAATGATGTCCGAATATATAATCTAAACTCGTTTTTGAACACTTTTACAAAAATGTCGGTTTTGGTCATTTTAAAGAAAACGACACCACAAACATTAAAAACGACTAACAATAGTTATTATGGACTTATTACAACATATTAAAGCTAGTATAAAAGTTCTAGACCCAACGGAAACCGGAAAATACGTTTTCGGAAACTTAAATTCCGAACAGACCTCTTGTGTCGCATCGGACCAAAATCTCATGCGACACAACACTATGTCGCATGTTATGTCGCACGCTTATGTCGCATTATATGTCGTACCATCTACGACACAAAGTTTACCCATCGCTTGATTGCGACACAACGACTATGTCGTATCGTTGTGTCGTACCCTTGTCTGCGACACAATCATTGTGTCGCATAAACACTAAATCAGAAACAAATCCATACGACACTGACCTTATGTCGCATACGGTCTGCGACACAAGCCTTGTGTCGCAGAAAGCCCAGATCAGAAAACAAAATATACTCTAAGTGTTGGAATCACTTTTTAGCTACTAAATCAAATACGAGGCTAGTTATACCTGAAAATACTATACTTTTGAAAGTATACAACAACACTTGAATACGTACAAGACTATACTAAACTAAACGTGAGATTTCACTCACACACGCGTACGGGATTACACTTGGAAATACTTAGGAGATTACACTCCAACGAACATACACTTGTACATTACACGGGATTACATCCGATACAAACTTACAAGTTCACTCACTAGTTACGTGCTGGATTACACGTTAACTGATACGAACATACATACAAATACTTACGAGGTTTCACTCGTACCCTTTGGGGTCTAAGCCCATGGGAACATACACAAACGATACAGGTTGTAATACAAACAAACGATCATACGAGTATACTTTACAACTGTACCACTACTATGAATACATAATAATAATGGATGGAATTATTATTATACACCGATAACAAACGAACCGTACAACTTTTATACAAACTACGATTTACAAACGATTACAAACTTACAAACAAACAAATGGACATTAACTAGTTTGGGAACAACTAGCATGGATACTTTACAAGTATTCCATTTACTTACTAAACCTTGTGCGTATTAGGACGCTAAGGGTGCTAGTACGGGAATACTACTTGCTTACTTACTGCATTGACTGCCAGACTCAGGTGAGTCTCACAGCCCCTACTTTACTGTTTTATACTCAGGGGTGAGATGCATTACTGTTTTACATGAACACACAAAACTTACTTGCTGCCATGATTTACTTACTGTATGAGATTACGAATACGCCAACTGCATGAGTTTACGACTAATCCAATGAAATCCTCCTGAACCATAGTTGTTAGTTATGTGATAAGCGCGAGTTTTAGTATATGGATCCATATGGGACTGACAATCCCCGCCCGGGGTAGCAAGCACTACCACGAACCGTTCCTGTAGAAACGGGCGTTTCTTACTCGTTCCGTATGAATGTTTTGGATTACATTCATGAGGGGGTACCTATAATTACTGTACGTTAAGCTTCAACTATGGTGGCTCATGGCAATTGTATCAAACGGTTAGCATAACCTGCAACCACCACTTATTAAAACTTAAGTGAACGATGAGCATAACCTGTGATCGTTACTTACTGGCTGGCTACGATTTACAAATACTACTTGTGTGTTCAAACTGTTTACTTACTTACAAACCTGTGAGATTCACCAACCTTTTTGGTTGACCGTTTTAGTAATGTTTCTCAGGTACACAGCATCAGTAGGGATGCCCAGCAGGATAAGCTTACTTAGCTCGAGTCGCATGCATTTACAAGCTTGGAGATTTTATTACATTACTTTTGTACTTACTGTTATGTATTAGAATCTCTAGGAATTTTACTTGAACTCGAGCTTGTATTTTGAAACTACTTATGTATTAATGTAATAACTTTTCGAACGTCTCATTTAGAGTCGTTCACTGTATCCTTTGTGCTCGTGATTATTGATTAGTAACACCCAAAACGTCGCTTCCGCAAACTGTTAAATTTGGGGGTGTTACACTTAGTATTATATGTGGATGATATACTGCTCATAGGAAATGATATCCCAACTTTACAAGGTGTAAAAGCATGGTTGGGAAAATGTTTCGCTATGAAAGATCTTGGAGATGCAGCATATATCCTAGGTATAAAGATTTATAGAGATAGGACAAAACGTCTCATAGGACTCAGCCATGACACGTACTTAGATAAAATCTTGAAAATATTCAATATGGAAAATTCTAAGAGAGGGAACTTACCCTTGAATTATGGCGTTAAGATCATTAAGGATCTGTGTCCAAAGTCTGAACAAGAATTGGATAGAATGAGTCGAATCCCATATGCTTCGGCTATAGGATCGATCATGTATGCCATGACGTGTACAAGACCTGATGTCTCATTTGCTTTAAGCTTAGTGAGTCGACATCAGCAGAATCCTGGTGAAGGTCATTGGACAGCTGTAAAGAACATTCTCAAGTATTTGAGAAATACTAAAGACAGGTTCTTGGTTTATGGTGGAGAAGAGGAACTAAGAGTAACGGGTTATAGTGACGCTAGTTTCCAAACAGACAGAGATGATTGTTGTTCACAGTCTGGTTGGGTGTTCTTACTAAATGGGGGAGCGGTAACATGGAAAAGTTCTAAACAAGATACAGTAGCAGACTCCACATGCGAGTCTGAATACATTGCGGCTAGTGAAGCAGCAAAGGAAGCTATCTGGATGAGGAATTTCATTGGAGATCTTGGAGTTGTTCCAACAGTACAAGATCCTATTGCTATATTCTGTGATAATGAAAGTGCAGTAGCCTTGAGTGAAGAACCCAAGGATCATGGAAAGTCAAAGCACATTGAAAGGAAATACCATTTTGTTCGAAGTAAAGTCGAAGAGGGACACATAATTGTGAAGAGCATAAGATCGGAGGAGAATCCAGCTGATCCGTTCACAAAGCCACTAGGAAAGTCCAAACACGATGAACATGCTAGGAGCATAGGTTTAAGAGATAATGTAAAGTTTTAGTTGTTAGTTTGAATTTGAAATGTTATAAGCAACGATGGTAACTGTAATAGACTTGGTGATCAAGTAATGGAGATTATTAATTGGAAGGAGTTCTACCATTTACTATTGTTTGTCGTTGTGTTTCAGTTTTGCATGTTTAGACACCACTTCCAGAGTAATAAAAGTTCTTACTCAAACCTCCTCAGTCGATCACACTATAGGAAGTATGTGGTGAATTAAGACTGTCATGGAGTGTTAGTAGATGTCTATGGAGATAGTCATGGCATGGAGATTGCTGCAACACTCATGGGTACTTAATGGGGATTTAAGTATAGGAGAAACTCGCACTCATGGAAGTTACTTCATGGATTGAAATCACGAGTAACTCTGAGATGATGATATCTTCTATTCTTAAAATAGAGATACATGAGTATCTAGTTCTTCAAATCTGTTATACTTTAATCTATTCAAACGATGTGCGTAAAAGGCAGTTATAAAGAGTATGATGGGTATGATACGATGAGTTGACTAGTGCTATGTAGTCGATATTTATTTGTTCCTTTTGCCTAAAATGGAAAAGAGATATCATGGGCCCTCTGATGATTAAAGTTTGACTCTAAAGTGCTAGGCCTGGCCGAGACTAGGGTGATAGTTCAGTAGTCTCATATAGTCAATATAATCGGAAATCAGAAAACTTATATGAATCTTGAGATTGATTATAATCCATGTCTCGATTCATACGATACCGTGAAACAAAGGAATGGATGATCACGTATCTAAAGAACTGACTCTAAGATAAGAATCAGAGTTAGGCAGTTGCGATGGATGGCACACTTTACATAGTTAATGAGATGTAGGCTTTAGACCAATAGTAGTTGATGATTTGTCCAAATGGGAGACTATTGGAATAGTGTCCAATATCATAACTAATTGATGAGACTATCATTAATGGTAAAGTCCTTTTTGGGTTGCCCTCAATAAACAGTCAAGAGAAAGATGAAGGATAATATTAATAGTATTAATATTATATTTAATTGTTTAATTAATTAATAATAGTTTATTAATTAGAAATTAAAAGTAATTAAATCTGGCAGAAGATTCCAGAAACTGACTCAACCGCCGGTTGGAAGGTCCAACCGCCGATTGAGGTTAGGGTTTCTAAGGCGGTGGAACGCAGACTTGGAGTCCAAGTCAAACAGCTTCAACCGCCGGTTGGAAGGCCCAACCGCCGGTTGGGAGTCGAATTCAGCAAACCTCAGGGTTTCTTTCACAACTATAAATAGGGGCATCCTATACCTTCATAACAAACGATTCAGATATGAATTTTCTGAGAATTTTGAAATTTGACTTTCTCTTGGGTTTTTGGGAGTGAAGAATTAGAGGTATTCTACTTTGGGTACTTGCCTCCAAGTAACGAAGCTCTGCTGGTTGGTCTGCGCGTGAGAAATAGGTTTTCTCTAAGGTTAGTGTTTTCTTATTTATCCTATTGTTTATTGTACTATTTATTCAAGTTAAGATCCTTAGGGTTTAGTTTCCTAATTGGCCTAGATTATAAAATTATTGTTTTCCACTGCGTATATGATAATCTAGTTAGGGAATAGAAAACCCAACAGAGTTATCCGCAATCAGATAAATAACATGTCACAAAGATAACAGCTATGGAATGTAAGCTACACTGGAAACCAATTTAACCAGCAACCATCCTCGAGTCTTGTTCCCCAATCTCGGACATTTGAGATATACGAATCATGGCATGAATTGTTAAATAAACAAAAACATGAACAGGGGTTTCCCACCGGAACAAGTTGGGATGGTCGGATCTAACGGCTAATTAAATTGTTCATCATTATTTCATATAAATCATCGTAACTATTCTATGCATGTTAAACTGGTGTATGCAATCAACATATATCTGAAAACCTAATCATATATCCAATAACACAAGTGATACTAGCATGCAAATCCTAAAGCAACAATCAAACAAGAACATGCAGCAGAGCAGCATACAGGGATCAACTTATTTCATGCAGAGTATCTGGATAAATGTTTAAGTCACAAATGTTCCGAAAGTTCTCTCAAAAACATTTGTTATATGAAATGGATCTAATCTATCTCTAATCCTATGCTCCGTGTCTCCCTCCGGTCTTATTTCAACCAGGAGAACACCGGCCATGTCGAGTTCAACGATCATCAGACACAGAATAATTAGCGGCATACTATTAGAAGTTGGCCAAGTTCTTAGTAGTAAGTTACTAACCACATCATAAGTTGGATAGATAAACATTAGAGATTCATTTCATAGATTCAAATATATTTCAACAGCATACAGACAGAGTAACGGCATGATTAAAGCATAACTACCCTAGCATCACGACTATCATAGCAAACACATATTTGTTCAGCTCAGCATGGCAATAATTCTAGCAAGCATTTCTAAATAAGCATAGCAACAGCACAACATATTTAAAAATAACAAGATAGAGATTTAAAATAAAACCTGACATAGCGTTATTACAAATCTTGCGTAACCGCAGTCTCGGAGCACATCTGTTACAAGTAAGCTACTAATCTACTAGCTTACTAATCTAACCTAACTACTTTATTCTAGAGAGAGAGTAGAGAGAGAAAGAGAGAGATTGAATGAGAAAACATGAATGAAAATGGTTAGGAGGTGATTGTATATATAGGCATCGCACAGCCGTATTCTTCAACCGTATTCCAACCCCCAAATGCACAACCTTATCGCACATCCGTATAAAAATATGATTTTTATTGCCTGAACATGGAATTCGGTTGGTTTTGGCCGTATACGGGTGGACTGGAGCAAATACGGGTGGGCACCAACCGTATACGGCTGGACTGGGCCGTATACGGCAGGGCACAGGCTATATACGGTATACACAGGCTGTATACGGTCTGTGTCCAGCCGTATACGGTCTGGTCCAGCCGTATACGGTCTGGGACAGCCGTATTCGGTCCTTTCGGTTCTTCGTTTCTTTGATTTGGCGTAACTTCTTCGTCGTTTATCCGTTTTGAGTGATTCTCGCGCTCACGGTTTCGTAATTTATTAACGAAGAAAATGACATAAGTTAGAGGTCATAATTCTTTGTGTAGCTCAAAAAGTGATAAAATGAGTGAACGAGAATGATTATGATCGTATTCGTTAGATTTATCGTGTTTTTCGACCATTTTAGTTTAATTTTAAAACGTTGTCTATATTTTAGCCCATGTTATAAGTTTTAATAATATAGTGCTTATTTTGGATAATTTCATCATAATTTAGGCCAAAAAGGTGAGATAATGACACTTAAAAACTTGACTTTTTGCGTGTCATCAAATATCCCACACTTAGACTTTTGCTTGTCCTCAAGCAAATAACAATCTTATCTGCCAAAATCTCCTATTTTAAGATGCTTTCTTGAGCCGCAAATAAGAATTTGTACAGATTGAAAACAAGTATTTCGCCTGTCGGATAAAGAAGAAGTGTTCACATGAAATATCCAAAGTTTTTCAAGATGATTCACTTAGGCAAACTTTCAATTCTCATAGATGTGGAATATACACGACTGGGCGATCTCACTGGTGGTCACTCAATTCACTCAAGTGTATCGGGTTTCCTATTATCCTAAGCCAAATGAAAAATCGCTCAATTACCTATCGTGCAGTATTCGTCATCATAGGCTTGCCCAAGGATCATATCTCCACCACTTAGACGGGGACGGTACTAATTATCCCAAGACATTCAAGTGGGTTGTGATTTTTGGTGAGGGTTAAAAGGTATGGACAAGTGTGGTTTTTAAGGGTTAAGGGTGTTACTTATCTTAGGCCTTTTAAAACCAAAAAAAAAAAAAAAAAAACTCCATTTAGACATTCTTTTTAATGAAAATGAAAACGGATAATGCTAAGGGAAGATAGCTATTTTGACTTCTATCTTTTGAAAACACACACGGATAATTCTACACATTTGATAATCGGAGTTTCCGGGAGATTTGAAGCACTTAGCTTTATTTTATTTTTGGGCTCAGAATTTCTTTCAAGAGAGCTTCTAAGGGAGATTTTTCTTTTATTTATTTTTCTTGCCTTCTGGGCATCCTTTCTTACTTTTCATTTTTTTTCTAAAACCTTTGTCACTTTCGAACTTACTTGGTGCCAATTTTTCGCACCATAAGATTCTTGATTTCTTTTGAGTTTTAAATATGGAAGCACACATGAGAAACTTTCAGTAAACACGAACTTTTTTGTGATTTTGGGGTAGAAAGCAAAAAGAATATCTAGATAGCGTTTTTCAAAAAGATTTTTAAAAATTCTAAGATAAGTTTTTTTTTTGTAGGTAAGGGAATAAGTGGGTTTAATTATATGGGTTGAAAGAAATGAAAAGGCTAAGGCTCAACAGGGTTATCTAGGCGGATCATCAACACTAAAAATAAGTGTCGGAAGGGTTTTGGGCTTGAGAAAGATATGTTGAAATGGGGTTTAATCCTAGGGAATGTCAAGGTCCTCTAATTGTACCTATGTCACGTATGACACCCATCAATGTGATTTTGACACGTATACCCGGGGCAAGTTCTAATTCAGAAGTACATGCACCGGTCACACACAACAAACGAACAGTGAAGCATTTAAAATGAATGCTTATAAGGCTTAAAGTTCCTCACCGCAAAAATGGGTTATATGTGTCCAGTCGTGCGATGCCCCTCTTAGATCCTCATCTTAAATTGTTTGGAATCTGACATGATTCGACCTCTTTTTACCAACTTTTGAATACTTGTAAAAAAAATCTGTACTCTTTCTTACATTATGACTCAAAAAAGTTTAAAATTTTGGCAAAAATAAGGATTTGTAAAATCATTCGAGGACTTTGCATGTCTCAAAATCAACTTTGACAGATAATTAGACGAGATATACTGCTATCCCACACTTAGAAAAAAACATTGTCCCCAATGTTTCTACACTAAGCGGGGAGAATCCCACACTTAGGGTTTTGTTTTAGGAAAAATGTGAATTTAGAAGTTTTAAGTACGGAGGATCCCACACTTAGAGATTTAAGTGGGCATAAGCATATCTAAGTTACGCAGAAACTAGAAGAGTTTAGGAGAGGTACTTCCCTACGGTCAAAGAATACTGGATTTAGGACCAGATTCGTGAAGGAGTGGTGCTAGTGATCTGCTGGATTTGTGGACCAGTCTCTGTTTAAAGCTCATCCATTCCACACGAAGCTAAGTTCTGCAAATACCATAAAATACAGTCACAGTACACCATTTCAACAACATATCAATTTCATAAATAAAGAAAATAAAATAAACCAAAAGTCATCTAGTAAATCATCCATGTCTGGGTCAAATGCTGCAAGTGCGTCGCTGTCCGGAACGGAAGTAGGTGATGTGGCAACAGTGGCACCAGGCATCATGGGTGAAACAGGGAGATCAGGAGATGTAACAGCAGTAGTAGGAAGAGTGGGCTCTGAAGTAGGTGCAGCTGGGAAAAATGACCATGGCGGAAGAGGTGGTCTGGGACCCTGACCAAGTCTGAAGGACTGGTCTGGAAGTCTCGGGAGTCCAACCATCTCCCTGACGTCAGAGTGAGAGTCATGCTGGATGGAGAGCTCTCGGAGAATCGCCCAAGTTACTGCCGGGTTGGCAGTGGTGATCCCATAGTCAAAGACTGGAGCACTCATCACATCTGTCGCATGCTCCTCTGGAACAGTGGTCAGCTTCTTCTTTCCTCTGCGGTTCTTCTTCTTCTTCTTCTTCTTCTTCTTCTTCTTCTGTTGTTGCTAGGAAGTGTGTCCTAAGGTCTCAGCTGAAGCGTCCATCCTGAAACATAAAGAAAATAGGTAATGCTATAGTTTATAAGGTTATACAAATGCGGCAGAGTCAGATGACTTTTAAAAGATTTTTTTTATAAAAGTTTGAGTCATCTGAATGGTTGCACTTGTATAAGTCAAATAAAACTTATCTCCGATGTATATGTAAGAGTGCGGTGCTGTCGGGTATCTAGATTATCCTGCATCATTAGTCCAGTGATGATAATACTAAGCAAAAATAAACTGAGAAATAAAATTAAAGCTATTATAAAGATAAGCAATGGAGTGCCTCCCAAGAGCGCTTGTTTAACGAGTCACTAGCTTGACTCTTTTACCTACTTTGTCGGCTCAAGGTGGTTCAAAGATATAGACTTCCTCATTGGAAGGAAAATCTTCGATGTAGTGCTTTAAGCGGTGACCGTTGACTTTAAAATTACCGTCCGGTGCCTCGAGTTCGACTGCTCCGAATGTAAAAACCTTTAATATAACGAACGGTCCGCTCCACCTTGATCTGAATTTGCCTGAAAACTTTTTGAGGCACGAATTTAAGAGAAGAACTTTATCTCCAGGTTTAAATCGAGAATACTTGGGTTTGGCATCGTGGATATTCTTGGTTCGCTCCTTGAAATGTAGAGAACTATCATACGCTTGGTCTCTCAATTCGGACAATTAGTTCAGCTGCATCTTTCGATGTAATCATATTATCGAAGGGTTTAGATTACAATCTCTCAGCGCCCAGTAAGCCTTATATTCCAACTCGATCGGCAGATGACATGCTTTTCCATAGACTAGTCTGTATGGCGTGGTCCCTAATGGTGACTTGTATGCAGTTCTGAACGCCCACAGAGCATCTTCTAACTTGTCGGCCCATCTCTCCTTATGATTAAGCACGGTTCGTTCCAAGATCCTTTTGAGAGCTCTGTTTGTCACTTCGGCCTGCCCATTCGTCTGCTGATGATAAGCCGTAGATGTCTTATGGGTGACACCATAATACTGTAATGTCCTCATAAACTAAGCACTACAGAAGTGTGTGCCCCGATCACTGATGATCGCCTTTGGAGTTCCGAAACGAGAAAAGAGTTGTTTTATGAACTTGATCACTACTCGGGAGTCATTAGTAGGAAATGCTTGTGCCTCGGCCCATCTGGAGACGTAGTCGACAGCTACTAGAATGTATTCTTTTCCAAAGGATTTAGGGAATGGTCCCATGAAATCCAATCCCCATATATCGAAGATCTCACAGGCCTGGATCTTAGTAAGTGGCATTTCACTCCTTCGTGAGATACTTCCAAACCTTTGGCAAGCATCACAACATTTTACCAAGTCGTGAGCGTCTCTGAATATAGATGGCCAATAGAAGCCGGAATCATATACCTTCTTCGCGGTCATATTTGCTCCATGATGTCCTCCAGTTGGTCCGTGATGACTCCGGTGGAGAATGTTCCTTGCTTCCCTTTCGTACACGCATCTTCTAATGACTTGGTCCGGGCATACTTTGAACAAGTATGGATCGTCCCAATAGTAATTTTTTATATCTCTGAAGAATTTGCGCTTTCTAGAGGTAGGCATTCCTTTCGGCACAATTCCACCAACTAGATAGTTAGCGTAGTCTGCGTACCAAGGGTTATGATTGAATTGTGATCCCCTCTGGTGGCTTCTGACATTCATGAGTTGTTCTTCAGGAAACTGATCTTGAATTTCTCTTTCATCAAGCTTTTCCATCGATGGGTTTTCCAATCGAGTAAGATGATCTGCTGTGACGTTTTCTGCTCCATTTTTATCCTTGATTTCTACGTCGAATTCTTGGAGGAGTAGAATCCATCGAAGTAGTCTCGGTTTAGCGTCTTGCTTTTTGAAAAGATACTTCAAGGCTGAGTGATCTGTATAGACAATAGTTTTGGACAATATTAAGTAAGAACGAAATTTATCAAAAGCAAAAACTACCGCAAGCAGCTCCTTTTCTGTAGTAGTGTAATTCTCTTGAGCATCGGTGAGTGTCTTGCTGGCGTAGTATATAGGCTGAAACTACTTATCCTTCCTTTGCCCTAGGACAGCTCCAACGGCAAAGTCACTGGCATCACATATGATTTCGAATGGGAGATTCCAGTCAGGAGCAACCATGATCGGTGCATGTGTGAGCTGATCCTTCAGGATGTTGAAAGCTTTCAGGCAATCATCTGAAAAGACAAACGGAGTGTCCTTCTCGAGAAGGTGCGTCATAGGTCGAGAAATTTTAGAGAAATCCTTAATAAAGTGACGGTAGAATCCGGCGTGACCTAGAAAACTGCGAATGGCTTTAACAGAGGTAGGTGGCGGAAGTTTGGCAATGGTCTCAACTTTAGCTTTGTCAACTTCAATTCCAGACTTTGATATTCGGTGTCCTAAAACTATTCATTCCTTCACCATAAAGTGGCATTTCTCCTAGTTTAAGACAAGGTTTGATTCTTCGCATCGGGCTAGCATTCTTTCTAGGTTGGAAAGACAAGAAGTGAAAGAGTCTCCAAAGACTGAGAAATCGTCCATGAATACCTCCATGCACTGTTCAATCATGTCGTGGAATATTGCCACCATACACCGCTGGAATGTTGCAAGTGCATTGCAAAGCCCAAAAGGCATGCGTCGGTAAGCAAAAGTTCCGTAAGGACATGTGAAGGTCGTCTTTTCCTGGTCCTTAGGATCGAGAAGAATCTGAAAATAGCCAGAGAAACCATCAAGGAAACAGTAGAATTCGTTCCCAGACAATCTCTCCAACATTTGATCGATGAACGGTAGAGGGAAATGATCTTTTCGAGTGGCTTCGTTCAGCTTCCGATAGTCGATGCACACCCTCCAACCGGTGATGGTTCACGTGGGAATGAGTTCGTTGTATTCGTTAGCGATAACCATCATTCCTCCTTTCTTGGGGACAACCTGAACTGGGCTGACCCATGGGGAATCTGAAATAGGATAGATCAAGCCAGCATCCAAGAGTTTGATAACCTCCTTTTTGACCACGTCTTGAATCTTCGGGTTAACTCTCCTCTGTCTCTGTATGGAAGGTTTGAAGTCGTTTTCCATGAGTATCTTGTGAGTGCAGTACTTTGGACTGATCCCTTGGATGTCAGAGATTTTCCATGCAATCGCCTTCTTGTGTGACTTCAACACTTGGATGAGTCTTGTTTTTTCTTCGGATGTAAGACCTTTTGCAATTATAACGGGTAAATGCGAGGTTCCTTCAAGAAAAGCATACTCCAGATGAGAGGGTAGTTCCTTCAGCTCCAACTCTGGCGGTTCTTCAATGGAAGGTTTCATTCGAGCAATCTCATCTCTTTGTAACATGTCATACTCCGTTTGGAAGTCTAGTTCATTCGGAGATGAGTCGGCTGTAGTGGCTGATGCTATTTCTACTAACTTTGTCTCATTAGGGGGTGCATTCTTTTTCAGCTCGTATTTGCTTATAGATGATGAGGAGGTTGCACTATTTTCAGTAAAGATAATATCGTTGGTGTCGGTAAATGCAAACCTATGAAATTGAGCTGTTGAAGATGTACTTATGGTGATTTCTAGATTTTGTGGCGCACAACTTTCAGATAGTTGTGGCTCAGCTGAGATTTCTGATTCCATCTCCTCAAAGGATTTGAGAACTTCAGCTACTGAAGGAGATGAATCAGATTGACCCCTTTGTAAGATTGGTATAGGAATGCCTTCGCCTAAGGGAACAGCAACAAATGAATTGTTCGTGAAAGTGTTGTCAGGCGGTGCAAGAGGATATTTCATTTCAGATAAAGGAAATAGCAGCTCCCCAGAGTGTGCTGATTTGTAAGAGATAGCAGAGCAGAGTCCAACATTGTCTTGGCATAGTCTCCTTGTGGTGATGACTGTGTTGGGAAGATGGTCGTGATTGCTAACTGCCAGAATCTCTTCCAAATGCTCGTCGTATATTTCCTGCATGGAATCCACAAGACCAAGATCTTCTCCCACAGGTTGTTTCATCAATTTATCGACATTAAAGGTGACTTCCTCCGTTCCGACCCTCAGTTTTAAAGATTTTTCGTTTACATCAATAACAGCCTTGGCAGTGTTTAGGAAAGGTCTGCCAAGGATGAGGGGAACGTGGGAATCTTCCTCAATATCCATAATGACAAAGTCAACTGGGAAGACAAATTTACCTACTCGAACCATAATATCTTCAGCAATCCCCCTAGGGAGTTTAACTGATCTATCAGCTAATTGGATGGTTGATGTCGCTTATGAAAGCGCGTCTTGTTTTACAATTTATAAATAGAAATACCTAATAAATACTTTCAAGCATCCAGGCAAGAATACCCGATCAATTGTAAATATAGATTTGGTAAGTCAGATTCGAACACAGGGAAAAGTTGGAATATTTAAAATAGAAATTAACAATTAACTAGAAAGCAGTAAATATGGGGGGCATTTTAGTTCCGTACGAACATTTTAGAAAACATTTACTTTAAAATAAACAAACTTAAATAAAACTTTAAATTAAAATAATAAATAAATAATAACAATAAATCCTAATTGGAAGGAATAAGTAATTGTATAGTTAATGTCACTTAGATTCATATTTCCCGATTCATTACGTATTGATTATCTAATTGTGATTCTTTTAGATCAACTTAATACCAAATTCTTCAATGAATACTAAGTCGAATGTGAACTAGCCAACGTTTCGGGTCCAACTAATTCCTATAATCTAGGGTCCAACATGAAACACTGGTTCCAATGTCACAAGATGATCAATCAATTGTGTGCCTTTCCCTAAATTATGCATTAAACATTCACAACTCATTATAATTAACTCTAATGGTATGACTCAACAATACCCAATAATTAACTTATTGTCTTGTTCATTTTAAAGTAGATAATTGTTGTATACCCGACCTATCAGACTCAACGTATTTAGTGATAGTCCAAAACCCTAAGGTAGTACTAGCAATAATCAATAATCTTAAAGGAACTCAATCTCATTAAAATTATTAATCACGTGAAGCAACAATAATAACTAGTTACCAATAAACAAGTACCCACGAGCAATATAACAGTTTTCAATTAAATAACTTATTCAATACGCAATTATAATCGTTCAATAATCATAACCTAAGTTAAATTAACTACACAATCACTTTAGATACTCAATTCATCATAAATCAGTAATAATCAGATCATTCAACATCAAATACTTCAATGAAATCGAAATCAAGAAATTATACCGAGTTATAAAGACGAACTACGAATGATTTAGATGAATTATCCTCGTTCTTCACCCTTCGTACCTCCAAACTAACCCTAATTTACAAATTAAAAACCCCTAAAGTCGTCTGGAACCAAAAGAAAACGAAAACTCTCCCATCACTCTGTTTTTAGGGTTTTTTCGCGATTTTATACTTCTGTGGTTTTTGATCCATACGGCGTATGGATTTCCATACGGCGTATGGATTGATTTCAAGCCCAGCCCCTGTCCGCGTAACCTGGGCCTCCACTGCAGCAATCCATACGGCGTATGGAATTCCATACGGCGTATGGATGACTTTTCCAGCCGAATTTTTGATTTTTCTTCTTTTATTCTTTTCTTCAACTTCGGCTTTACTTATTTCTTCAAATACGCATCATTTAACTCTTTTATTGACTGTTTTCCTTCCTTTCTTCATAAACGCTCCATTTCCACATCTAATTGCAAATATGAACGAAATCAATATCTATTCCAAACAAAATGCAATAAAAACATTCAAGAATAGGGGTAAAATACTACTGAAATATAGTACTTTTGAGCGTTTATAAAACATCCCCCACTTGAATCCTACTTGTCCTCAAGTAGACTATCGATTCAAAAATCAATTTCTTAAGAAAACAGTCATCTCTATTAATCCCAAATAACTAAGGTAGGAATTACACAACATCACCCATCTTCAACTCAAATGCTTAAATTTAAAAATCTGTTAATTCTAAAAACAATTATTAAGAAACTACGAGATTTACAAAAACTGATCTACACATAGAGTTATTATTCTTAAAAATCAAATAGTTCACAATGATTACTGATATTGTTATCCACTTAAACAATCTATATTTGAATACTCGAGCTCAACTTATTATTATTCGTGTAAATATTCCCTTAGACTCCCAAAAACTATATACTTTCATACTCATAATATGCCAATATTACATATCTTGAAATTTAATCAAAACAATCATTTTTCAAATCAAGATAGAGGTGACAGGTCTGTGCCTCAACACAACAAAGCAACATAACTTGATTTTGGTTTAGCAATAATGTTTTTAGTCAAACCATTGGTGACAGGTCTGTACCTAAGTACAACAAAGCGACTTAATTTGACCACATTTTAAAATTATGAGTTATTAAACTCTTTTGCTCTTTTTCATTAGATATACTGATGGAGACCAGGTCTGTACTTTCGTACAACAGAGGAAACAACACCCAGTATATCCCCAAATGATATTAATTAAATTCCAAAAAATATGGCATATCACACATTACTAATATGAAAATTAAGACATATGTCATACATAGCTAAAGTTCATCTACAAGTAACATTTACTCCTTAATTATCATTTCTTAACAGATCAAACATTCTCATATACATCGCCTATCAATACATCATATAATAAAGCTAAATAATACTTTTAATAGCTTTAGTATTTAATTAAAAGTGTAAAAAAATTTAAATTTAACCTACATAGTTACAAAATAATTATCTCTAGAAAACAAAAATTTTAATGCAAAAATTTGGTTGAAAAATAGGCAACTCATAACCTCCTAGTTACTCATCTTAATAAGATAACTATTAACCAAATTACAAAATCATCTACTTATTAACAGAACAATTATGTGGAAATTAAACTTCTTTTCTCTCCCATCCCCCACTTAAAGATGTACAATGCCCTCATTGTACAAATAATGAAATTCTTAAAACGGGAAAAAGAGAAAAGAACTTAGAACAGAAAAACTCCCTTGGAATAGTGTGCAGTTTAATGACAAGGATGATACGAATTTCCCACATCCTCTCGATTCAATTTTTCGTTGCGCTGAACTTACTGCCAGCATGACACGTACTCACAACACAATTCTGAGGGATCAATCAACAAACATAATTAAATAATACTAGATTAAAACATCCTAATTAAAAATAACTACTACCAAATCCTAAAACTACCAATCCAACACAATTAATAAAACCTACAAATAAAAACAGTCATAATAATAATAATAAAACAATAATAATAATAGTGTCTGGAATCATAAACCAAATAGGATGAACATCATCCTAGTCACTGTCATCATCCTGGCGGTACTGGTACTGATGAGAAGGCGCTCCATACTATGAATGTGGTGGTGGTGGTCGTGGCATGAACTCTGGTGGCATCTGGTACTGGAATGGCTGATACGCGGGTCCAGAAGGAAACTGACCAAACAGCTGCTCAAACAAGCCATCCTGGTAGTCCAAGTGTGCACTGGTCTGATGGAAATGCTGTCTCTGCATAAGATCTATCTGATCAAACCTCTGAGTCTGATGTAACTGCATCTGGTGCATCTGCTAAGACAACTGATCAAACTCCGTAGCATAACCTCTGTTACGGCCTCGTGCCGTACCTCGACCTCTATCACTGCCACTCGTATCTCCTCTAGCTCTAGCCTGCCTCGACTGCAAAATCTGTCCCACCGGAGTAATCGGAACCCAGTAATACATCTCTGCAGGACCACCATAGGTAATGCATGGCTCAATGAGAGCAAACGCCTCCAACCGGCGTGCAGTCAACCATCCCATACTAGGCTGAACAATCGTGCATGACCCCATCTCATCCTGAGTAGCCAAACCAAAGTATCTCGCCAATCGAGTAACAAAGTGACCTCCACACAAACTACTACCATCTCTAGTACCAGTAGCTCTCTTCGACATCCACTTCGCCAACCTCCAAGGTACATTCACTAACCTCTTCCTGATAATCGAACTCAAATAAAACAAGTCAGGCCTCGAAACTTTCTCAGGCCCCTCCTTGCGACCAACAATGGTGTAAGACAACAATCTGTGAATGAGTCGATGATGAGGATCTCGAATACGCGTGTAAGAAGGTGTCGAACTGCCATAACTACCCTGGGCAATAAACTGCCACTCCTGCTCAACTTCCAAATCAGTAAGCTTCTTCACAGCACCTGCAGAAATGTGGTTTAAAAAGTGAGGATTATCCAGCTCATTGGGCTCATAAAGCCCCAATCCCAAAGCAAACTGAACCAAGGTCATCTGTCTGTGCTGTCCCCCTAGCTGGAAGAAAATGGAGTTCTCAGTCCATTGAGTCGACCTGGCATCAAACCTAAAAGTGCTATAAAACTCAACAACCAGCTCTCTGTAGATATCCTCCCTGATACTGAATAACCGGGACCAAGCATAGGAAACAAATCCAATGTTTCCATCCTCTAGTACATATGGAACAGCAAGTAAATTCCTAATGGCTTCAGCACCATTAGTAAACCCCTCTCTAGCAATCACATGCTCCAAAACATTCCAGTTAACAGCATCAAACACCTCAATTGACTGGCCAATATTGGAAGCCAGACGATCTCTAAACTGCATCCTAGCAGTCTCAGAATATGACCCATGAAAAGTGAGGTATCTATGAGCTCTAATCAACGGGTTTCCCAAAGTTTCACCTCCTCGTGCTCTCCTGTTAGACATGATAACTGCTAAACAAAACAATTGTTAATAATACTAAATAAGCAGTTAATTGCAAAAAGGTTAATAAAAATTTCGGCAGCATTTCGGCTTAAAATTGAATAATCCACCATAAAGGTTTAGCCTAAAACTACCTCAACAACCAATTTCATGAACCTAAATTGCAATTTTTAAACAAAAATCACTCAAATTGCATACATGTATATACTTAATTAAATATTCATGACAATTGCCTAATCAAATGCATTATAATAACTTGGTACCATTATGAATATACGAAATTGCATAATCACTAAACATCGAGTATTAGCAACTAGCAAACATCCATACAATCTCAAAATGAATTATTGTAACACAATTAATCAAAATAACAACTTATCACATAACCGTAATCACAAACACTTGTGTACCAAACAAATATTTGCATTAATCATCACGTGGTCAGAAAATTAATAAGCACTAAATTAAAACATAGCACAATTGAGTTTCTCATATTCACATTTTATCATCACGAACGAATAATTCGAATAACATAAAATATGTAATACAATTGAAAAACAAGCATGACATTGCAATGTATATAGCAACTAGAACATAATTCAATCAAAACATGCTAATAATCATACCCATATCCAAAATACCCAAAAAAATCTATCATAAACCCTAACTTCCAAACGAGTGATTTAACCAATGAAAAGGAAAACGGGAAGTTATACCTTGTAGAGGAAAGTGCGTGTAACACGAATACGCAAAAATGGCGATGAATGCGTGGCCGGAATTTCCGTTTGGGGGTTATGGGTGTTAGAGCCGTAGGTGGTTTTGAAGAAAAAGGTTTTGGAGTGAAAAATGAGGAAGAAAGAGGCTGCTGGCGGTTTTCTGCATTTTTGATCCATATGGCGTATGGATTAAACAGGCCCAGGTCAACTCATTAAACCCAGTCTACGGCCCGGTCCAGCGGCCCAACCAATCCATACGGCGTATGGATTCCATACGGCGTATGGATTGAAATTTCAGAATTTTTTCAAAAACGATTTTCAAACCTATTTTTAAACCAAATTCATCACTAACTTTATATAAATAAATCTCAAACCTGGAGGATAATCACGACTTCAAAATCTTCACAATTCCACACTATAAAATAAATAACAATAATTAACAAACATTAAAAAGAATAATATTCAAAATAATACTTAATATTCAAATCACACATTCAAAAACAAAAATCCAAAACAACCAAAAGTCTAACATAATTCAAAACAAACCAAAATGTTAGAAACAATCCAATAGCATAAGAAATATAAAAGGGATGGAACGATGAAATTAGTTCAATGGATAGAGGACAAGGAAGCTCTTCATCATTTCAGTAACTACATTTTCAACCCCATTACCAAAAGTCGCAAAACTTTCCAAATGTCCATTGGCAACATGCTGAAGATAGACCAAGTCCCAGCTGATTCCCTTTATCACTTTATTATTTACTCCCTCAGGTGCCAATACTAACTTATCACCTACAAGCTTGTACTCACGGTCGGGATGATTCCTCTCAAACTCACTCATAAACTCCAAACAATCTGCCACCATCCCAGCATGCTTACTCAGAAACGGTTCTTTCCTTAAACTTCTTATTCTAGTTTCAATCCCTGCAATTACCTCATTCTGAACACAAGTAAGTTCTAATCCTTAATCTTTGAAGATCTCAACCAATTTAGTGTATATTTCCACCATCCCATAGTGGAAATGCTCCCTCATAGTTAGAACCTTATTGTTATCAACTAAAACATCCAAGTTCAGTACCACATAAGTAGCCAAATCAATATCAAAATGAGGATGAATGAAATCCGGGTGAGGCCTTTCTTCCTCTTCCTTACCAAAGCGATCCATTTTTGTCACCATTTCATGAAGGTAGTAATGAATAGTACTCGTAACAATGAACCGATGAGGTGTAATATCCGTCAAATGGTCATCTGAATGTAGCAATCGAACCAATTCTCTTAAACCAAACCTAAATTCCTTGTCTGCTTCTGCCTTTGGATGACCAGTAACCTCGTACAGAGCCCTAAGCATACGACCAAGACACGCGGTCTGATTTGCCGAATAAGGAAATGCCTAATTGGGTATAAGGAGGCACCCTCTCGGCTGAACTAGCATCCGAATTAGCAGACTGATCCCTCTTAACCATGTTATTATCATTTGCATCACTTTCAAAACTCCTCGCCATTGGACAAACCTAAATAAAAATAAATCTGAAAATACAAAACACCACTAACGAAAAACAAGTTAGTTCACACAAAATAAACAAAAATTAAATAACATGTACAACTTTAAATAACTGGAACTCCAACCGGCGGACGGATTTCCATCCACCGGTTGAAACTAAAACCCCAAAAGTTTAACCAATTAAAGGATAATTAGTTTCAACCAATGAATTAATGAAAACTTGTTACACAATTACTTAATTTACTTTAAACAACTTTACAAAATTATTCGTTTAATAAAATAATTTTAGAAATCAAAGTTTACAAACAACTAACTCCTATTTAAATACTCACAACCGCTTTTCCCCGGCAGCGGCGCCAAAAACTTGATGTCGCTTATGAAAGCGCGTCTTGTTTTACAATTTATAAATAGAAATACCTAATAAATACTTTCAAGCAACCAGGCAAGAATACCCGATGAAATTGTAAATATAGATTTGGTAAGTCAGATTTGAACACAGGGAAAAGGTGGAATATTTAAAATAGAAATTAACAATTAACTAGAAAGCAGTAAATATGGGGGGCGTTTTAGTTCCGTACGAACATTTTAGAAAACATTTACTTTAAAATAAACAAACTTAAATAAAACTTTAAATTAAAATAATAAATAAATAATAACAATAAATCCTAATTGGAAGGAATAAGTAATTGTATAGTTAATGTCACTTAGATTCATATTTCCCGATTCATTACGTATTGATTATCTAATTGTGATTCTTTTAGATCAACTTAATACCAAATTCTTCAATGAATACTAAGTCGAATGTGAACTAGCCAACGTTTCGGGTCCAACTAATTCCTATAATCTAGGGTCCAACATGAAACACTGGTTCCAATGTCATAAGATGATCAGTCAATTGTGTGCATTTCCCTAAATTATGCATTAAACATTCACAACTCATTATAATTAACTCTAATGGTATAACTCAACAATACCCAATAATTAACTTATTGTCTTGTTCATTTTAAAGTAGATAATTATTGTATACTCGACCTATCAGACTCAACGTATTTAGTGATAGTCCAAAACCCTAAGGTAGTACTAGCAATAATCAATAATCTTAAAGGAACTCAATCTCATTAAAATTATTAATCACGTGAAGCAACAATAATAACTAGTTACCAATAAACAAGTGTCCACGAGCAATATAACAGTTTTCAATTAAATAACTTAATCAATACGCAATTATAATCGTTCAATAATCATAACCTAAGTTAAATTAACTACACAATCACTTTAGATACTCAATTCATCATAAATCAGTAATAATCAGATCATTCAACATCAAATACTTTAATGAAATCGAAATCAAGAAATTATACCGAGTTATAGAGACGAACTACGAATGATTTAGATGAATTATCCTCGTTCTTCACCCTTCGTACCTCCAAACTAACCTTAAGTTACGAATTAAAAACCCCTAAAGTCGTCTGGAACCAAAAGAAAATGAAAACTCTCCCATCACTCTGTTTTTAGGGTTTTTTCGCGATTTTATACTTCTGTGGTTTTTGATCCATACGGCGTATGGATTTCCATACGGCGTATGGATTGATTTCAAGCCCAGCCCCTGTCCGCGTAACCTGGGCCTCCACTGCAGCAATCCATACGGCGTATGGATGACTTTTCCAGCCGAATTTTTGATTTTTCTTCTTTTATTCTTTTCTTCGACTTCGGCTTTACTTATTTCTTCAAATACGCATCATTTAAGTCTTTTATTGACTGTTTTCCTTCCTTACTTCATAAACGCTCCATTTTCACATCTAATTGCAAATATGAATGAAATCAATATCTATTCTAAACAAAATGCAATAAAAACATTCAAGAATAGGGGTAAAATACTACTGAAATATAGTACTTTTGAGCGTTTATCAATGGTCATTTGAGTGGGCAGCAGTTCACCTAATCCTAGTTTCTTATATAGTGAGTAAGGCATAAGGTTGACACTAGCACCTAGGTCAGCTAAGGCATTACTAACTTGGGTATTTTGAAGGAAACAAGGAATAGTGAAATGGCCTGTATCTCCTAGTTTTGGTGGAAGACCATGTAGCATGATTGCAGAGCATTCAGCATCTAAGGGTATGTTAACTACTTGTCTTAATTTTTCCTTATTTGAAAGAAGTTCTTTGAAGAATTTTGCACAACTAGGCATTTCTACTAAAGCATCTAATAATCTAACGTTTAAGTGTAGGCTTTTAAACATCTCAAGATACTTCCCAAACTACGTTTCTTGCTTCTCCTTCTTAAGCCTACCAGGAAAGGGTATTCGAGTACGAGGAATAATTTCTGGAGCTTGAGAGGGTACTAGATCGGGTGTAGTGACAGGAATGTCACTAGGTACTGGATCAGTAGAAGTGGAAGGTTTGTTCGAAGAATTATCTGAGGTTTGTTCAACTCTGGTTCCTTTACCTCCTCTCGTAACAACTAAGACAGTGTTACTGATCGCGATTTCTCTTTGGCTCTCCTCAACTTTTGAAAATAGTTGTCTAAGACTAACTTCTATGTTTTTTATTAAATCATCGGAAATTCTAAGTAAAGCATCAATTTTATCTTGAAAAGCTATTACTTGTCTATTTACGTTATTTTGTTCAACCATGAAGTTAATCAAAGTTTCGTTATAGCGTTGTTGAGAGTTGAAGGAGGAATCGGACAGAGTGGATGGTAGAGTAGACAGAGGTTGAATAGGAGGGGTTTTGATTGGCCACTGAATAGAAGATGTGGATTGAAAGTTTGGTTCAGGGCTTTTGAAAGTTGTTCCAAATTTCCAGTCATGTTGACTAGTCGTCATGGCTGAAGAATTTAGGGTTTTGGTAGAAAAGAGAGTTTTGGAAAGGAAAGGGTACTGAAAAGGAAAGAACGGAAAGAGAACTTTCGGATGATATTGATCTTCCGAAAGGATCGCTAAATAACTAAGATAACTAAATTCCTAAATCGGTCGTTGTAGTCCCCGGCAGCGGCGCCAAAAACTTGACACGCACCTAACGGTCGGATTTTTTAGCTCACCTTTCTCACGAAGGGGGAACCGTCCTCGTCGGCGAAGGACTTAACCAAACAGGTCGGACGCGGGTCAGTGGGGTTTTATATTTTCTATTTTGCTGGGCCTAAGTATACTAAAGCTATGGGTGAGTATAGCGATAGGTATGACCTAGGGTCGTTCTTCAAACTACAACGGGCATGGGATCTAGGTTTTCAATTATACTTCATAATTTAGCTGGGTTTTATCAAGAGTTGATAGGGGTTTTGTTTTGTTTTCTAATTAACTACCTAATTTAAAAACTAAAATACTAAACTAAGGTAAGGGAGGTGAGGTGAGGTGGCTACGAGAACTACAGGTTAAACGCGTGTGTTTACTATGACAGTCATGTATGCTATTTAGGGGTAGTTATTTTGGTTAGGGCCTTAGTTATGATGACGGGTACAGGATTTAGCATACGTACTTGGAACAATCAATGAGGTACAAAGTAATCTACCTACAACCTTTCCATGGCTTCCACGTGTTTGTACTACACCAGAGGTGTTTCCAACGCTATACCAGGTACTGGGCTATTTTACGGTATTTCCGTTGCTTCATTTGAAAGGTCCTTGTTATCTATCCTGGACGGATTATACTTCCTAATGAGCCACAGCTACTAGCCTATTATCTGTCTAACGTAGAGTTGTCCGCAATCAGATAAATAACATGTCACGAAGATAACAGCTATGGAATGTAAGCTACACTGGAAGTTGTCCCAAATGTAGAAACCAATTTAACCAGCAACCATCCTCGAGTCTTGTTCCCCAATCTCGGACATTTGAGATATCCGAATCATGGCATGAATTGTTGAATAAACAAAAACATGAACAGGGGTTTCCCACCGGAACAAGTTGGGATAGTCGGATCTAACGGCTAATTTAAATTGTTCATCATTATTTCATATAAATCATCGTAACTATTCTATGCATGTTAAACTGGTGTATGCAATCAACATATATCTGAAAACCTAATCATATATCCAATAGCACAAGTGATACTAGCATGCAAACCCTAAAGCAACAATCAAACAAGAACATGCAGCAGAGCAGCATACAGGGATCAACTTATTTCATGCAGAGTATCTGGATAAATGTTTAAGTCACAAATGTTCCGAAAGTTCTCTAAAAAACATTTGTTATATGAAATGGATCTAATCTATCTCTAATCATATGCTCCGTGTCTCCCTCCGGTCTTATTTCAACCAGGAGAACACCGGCCATGTCGAGTTCAACGATCATTAGACACAGAATAATTAGCGGCGTACTATTAGAAGTTGGTCAAGTTCTTAGTAGTAAGTTACTAACCACAACATAAGTTGGATAGATAAACATTGGAGATTCATTTCATAGATTCAAATATATTTCAACAGCATACAGACAGAGTAACGGCATGATTAAAGCATAACTACCCTAGCATCACGACTATCATAGCAAACACATATTTGTTCAGCTCAGCATGGCAATAATTCTAGCAAGCATTTCTAAATAAGCATAGCAACAGCACAACATATTTAAAAATAACAAGATAGAGATTTAAAATAAAACCTGACATAGCGTTATTACAAATCTTGCGTAACCGCAGTCTCGGAGCACCTCCGTTACAAGTAAGCTACTAATCTACTAGCTTACTAATCTAACCTAACTACTTTATTCTAGAGAGAGAGTAGAGAGAGAAAGAGAGAGATTGAATGAGAAAACATGAATGAAAATGGTTAGGAGGTGATTGTATATATAGGCATCGCACAGCCGTATTCCAACCCCCAAATGCACAACCTTATCGCACATCCGTATAAAAATATGATTTTTATTGCCTGAACATGGAATTCGGTTGGTTTTGGCCGTATACGGGTGGACTGGAGCAAATACGGGTGGGCACCAACCGTATACGGCTGGACTGGGCCGTATACGGCAGGGCACAGGCTGTATACAGTATACACAGGCTGTATACGGTCTGTGTCCAGCCGTATACGGTCTGGTCCAGCCGTATACGGTCTGGGACAGCCGTATTCGGTCCTTTCGGTTCTTCGTTTCTTCGATTTGGCGTAACTTCTTCGTCGTTTATCCGTTTTGAGTGATTCTCACGCTCACGGTTTCGTAATTTCCTAACGAAGAAAATGACATAAGTTAGAGGTCATAATTCTTTGTGTAGCTCAAAAAGTGCTAAAATGAGTGAACGAGAATGCTTATGATCGTATTCGTTAGATTTATCGTGTTTTTCGACCATTTTAGTTGAATTTTGAAAGGTTGACTATATTTTGGCCCATGTTATGAGTTTTAATAATATAGTGCTTATTTTGGATAACTTCATCATAATTTGGGCCAAAAAGGTGAGATAATGACACTTAAAAACTTGACTTTTTGCGTGTCATCAGACAACAAGGGACAACCCCAACCAATGTAATCAAGCCCTTCGGTTAGAGTATAACTTTTTAAATATAGGGATTTAATCTGCGTAAAACGACTAAGCAGATCAAAGATGATTGAGTCGGAAACATGATGAATAACATAGCAACTAAAGGGTCGTATTTCCAAACGTTTACGCATCGAATTCTGAATATCAAGGAAAAGGTGACAGGCTAAACCAAAAGAATCACGGTCATTCTTGTTGTCTATTTTTGAAAATATCAAATACAATAATTCAACAGGAAGAAATCACTGCTGGTGACACTGCTTTTTAACATCACCCATCTTCTTTTATCTTTATATATAATTGATGATTTTGATTGTTAAAATATATAGATAAAAATAAAAATAAAAAATTAAACTACAAGCTAGAGAGAAGATTTTTTAACCTGTGAAATCAAATCGATGCCACCCATCATATCACACGAAGTTGTGATTTTTTGCGTGCTATTGTTCGTTGTGTCTATTATCACTTCCTATTTGTAGGCAAACACGGATATTTTACCTTGAACGGTATGCATAAATGCGATATCTTTTATTTACAATACCGGCCCCTCACCTTTTCAAGCTTTTCTCTTTTCCTTTATTCTTTTCTTTTCTTCAGTTTTTTATCTTGTTAATTATTATATCTCCCGTTTCCTATTCGATACTTTATATACCAACTTGTATGGGTGGTGTTTATCCCGTATACACCAAATGTTTAACGAATAATTCGTGGACTGTTTAGCGGGGAAGTTATTTTATGTAAGTCCGTATGTATTAGGATCGATAACGAGGTTATCTTATGGTATTAAGGTGCGGAATCCCTTAATACTAAGTTTACGGATTGCAAACGATTTGTTTCACAATTATTAATGAATCGGTTATCAATTAGCTTTGTATTGATTATAACAAATGTTAATCGATCAATACCTAGCTTTAGGAATGTTTAGAGTTGCACAAAGAGCTCTGAAAATTCGTAGGGCAAAAGTTCTTATTCGATTTGACCTAATAACCTATTTATAGGTTTTAACACGTCTCAACTCGCAGCAGAATGGGATCTGCGAGTTGAACCCATCTCGCAGCCCAGTTGGCCCAGCAAGATGACTCGGCTCGCCTCGCAGTCTGCCCTGCGAACCCAACTCAGTTCGCACCGCAGCTGTCAGATCAATTTTAGTCAACATTTTTAGCATTTAATATTTAACTCTAAAATGTTTACTAATCAATATTATTCATTACAATTCAAAACCAATTGTACAAACTTGTTTACAATTATCACTAGTCCTATTACAAGTTAGATCTGTTGTCACACTAACATGTCCCAACATTTTATGTTCGTTAGTTTAGTTATAACAACAAACATGAACAAAAAGTTATGTCCGTTATATTATAAGAAGGAACATGAACATACATATGTCTCGTTTGTGAATGTTTGATAACAATTTCTTTAACTTTCTTTTACGTTCGTTTGTGGACTTTGGTGATAGAAATAACACATTCATTCGCAATGAGTGTTGAAATGTAGATTGTAATACTATTGTGACATGTAACAATCATTATTAGATAGTACAAAATAAGTAATCTGGAATTAAGGATAGCTAATTTCACCTTTACATTTACTTTCAAACTCTTTTTTTTTTCTTTTTCTTGTAAACTTTTACATGCTTCATAGATTGTGATGATCATTAGAAATCACACTTCATGTATTATTGTAAGCGTAATCAAATACAATACTAATTTTAATCTGTTATTATTACCAATAATAACATATGGGTGGAGATGAACAGTACGTAACAATACCATTCATTTCTTGCCATTTGTTACATTCATTTATTGTCATGTGCTTATTTGCCTTTTTCAGATGTTTGTAAATAAAAAAAAATTAACTCAATTTTTTTTCTTTTTCTAAAGTTTGCCGGCAACAATGATCTTCACCATTTGCATGCCGGAATCTCACCGCCAAGGTCACCCATAGTCTGTGAAAAAAATGAGGCAACAATGATCTTCACCGTTAATACATCGGAGAGATGGCCGGCACCGGAATATTTCTGGCGAAGTCACCGAGGTCGGAGATGGTCGGCATCGCTTTACGCATGCAAAACCATGTGTTTTTGTGTGTTATTCTAAAATTTGATACAAAAAGAAAGCAAATATGTAAATCATAATAATCTTCTCCATCCATATGTCAGAATCTCGCCGGCGAAGCCACCGAGGCCGAAGATCGCCATTTTCGACACGTTTATGTCGGAATCTTGGATTAGGCGGGTATATAATGGTGCTACCTGAGTGTGCCTCTTTGTCGATATGGTATAACAACTTATTTGTAAGTGACGTCAGATGAGAGATAGATCTGTAAATATAAGGAACAAAAATAGAGATATACGAATGAGTGAATCGGTAGTGTATATGACTATGTGTATAAAGATGAAAAAGGGGTTGAGATCTATTCGGGCGGCGTAGGATTATGACGGTGGTGGTCACCGCCAAATGCTAGCACGATGACTCCAATGGGATGAAAGAAAGAAACAACTGTCGGTTTGTAAATCTGTGGGTGGCTTTAACCAATTTTCAAAATAATAAGCTTTTTCAAAATAAAATAAGTTTCATCACTGGCGGATCTAGAAACTATTTTCACGGGTAGCCATTTTTTCACGACTTGCTTTGCTTCGGTATATGGTCGTTGGGTTAGTTTAAGAATTACTTATTCATCTCAATAATTAATGATGGGTTGTGACAAAATAGACATGGACTTGAACAAAAAGGTAGTGAAAGTTTTTGTACGCCATAAATCTTAGATATAGTTTCAAGATTTTATGAAATGTTTTTTTTTTCTATTAACATTAGCTAAAAGTGACTCATATTTACCACACATTGCATTTATAAACATTTTGTATCTTAAGCTCGTATAATGAAATCAACATTCGTATGGTTGAAGAAACAAAAATGATTGCCAGCACAATTGAGACTGTAGTCCTTTGGAGATAAACCACATGTAGAATTAAGAAATATAATCATTAACAAGTTAAAGGGCCTTGTGACATTTTATTAAATTTTGAACCCATTTGAATAGATACTAACTTAAATGACACTAATAGTAAACTTAAGGGACTAAACTGAAAATATTTAATTGTAAGATTGTTTTTGTTTTGTCTTTTTCTTTAACCTTCTTACCCAAATTCTCTGCTTTACTCCTTTCTTCCATTACTACAACTTGAAGCTTTTCAAACTTCATAGATAAATGACATCATTATTAGAGATTTGAATGGTGAGTTGCACAAGTAAACAACAATAATTAATCGAGGAAAGCACAGTTTAAATATTAATAAATTCCACGAAAAAACTGTTCTTCATCGGTAAAATTCTATGTGTAGCACCTGCTACCCTTTGCAACCAAACAAGTCCGCCCCTCTGTGTCATTCATGTGTTTCATTTTAATGTTTAATACGTGTTGTATCTTTTAGTTTACACGTGTTAACTTCAGAAAAATCATGACAAATTTCAAGTTTGAGTTGTATAGGAGCATTATTTATTATTTATTATTTATTTATACTATGTAAAAAAAATTATTATATATATATATATATATATATATATATATATATATATATCATATATAAAAAAAGGAATAATATCAATTGATGATTGATAATTCGTTTATTAATATTTTGAGTGTATGCATTTATGGAGTTATAAAGAGTAACGTTTTTGCAAATGTTTACGCATTCAGGGGCGGAGACAGGGCGGGGGCAGCGTAGGCAGCCCCCTCACAAGATAATGTAAATTACGTACAAAATTGAAATTTTTTAAGGTATTAATGACATTTTAAAATTTCCGCCCCACGAAACTATAGAAGAAATAAAAATAAAAAAATTCAGCCCACTCCAACCAAATTTCGTGGCTCCGCCCCTGCATTGAATTCTGAGTATCAAGGAAAAGGTGACAGGCTAAACCAAAAGAATCACGATCATTCTTGTTGCCTATTTTTGAGAATAGCAAATAAATTAATTCAACAGGAAGAAGTCCCTGGTGGTAACACTGCTTTTTAACACCATCCATGACATCATTACACCGTCGTATCACCCGAATCTGGGGGTTATTTTACGTCTCCTCTAAAGTATTATTAATTCATACTTATAGGCAAAAATAAAAACACCAAAGATTTGGTTTCGATCAGCCGCCCATAATTCCCAGTTTCACCTTGAATGCTGCTACGTAAATACATATCAATATATTCGCTCTCCTTTATTTACAATACCGGCCCCTCACCTTTTCAAGCTTTTCTCTTTCTTTCTTTTTTTCTTTACTTTTCTTCTCTTTTTTATTTTAGGATTTATATTTGTTTCCTATTCGATACTTTATATACCAACTTGTAGGGGTGGTGTTTTGTGACATCCGTCAATTAGGACTAGTAATTAGTACCTAATCAACTGTTAATACATGTAATTAGTTTTGTGTTAGGCTAATTAATGTATCAATCAATATATATATATATATATATATATATATATATATATATATATATATATTGTTGAATATATATACAAGTATTATGCGATTTGATTAAATCGTACAAGTTTCAAATCGAATGTAATTCGGTTCAATTAAATAAGGACGTTGGTGAACAATTTAATTAAATAACATAAAATTATTTAATGAAACTATTATATCTCAAGAATATTATTTTTATAATATTTCGTGTTCATTCCATATCGTACAAGCGAGGACAACACGATGAAATGTAAACGCGCAAATAAACGAAACAAGTTACATTTATTAACATAATTATTAAGTATTTGGTAAAATACTTCAATGAAAATGGAGTAGTCATTCGTATTTTTAAAATGTGAATTTAAACGTATAAAATAATTATTTAACGTTTAAACGATCGGGAAAACGAATACCGCACGGAGCGCGAATACGGAGTAAAAGTGGAGACCCACACTTCGGTGGGCCCCCACCGAATCAGCCACAAAGGGTGAGGTCACCACCTCCCCACCCTCATTTCTCACTTTCCCATTCTCTCTCTACCTTTCTTTTCTCTCAAATTTCCAAACCACACCACCACCATTAAATCGTAAAATACTACCACAAAACAACCTCGGATCATCAAAATAATTACGGAAAAGGAACCACCACGACGCGATCTACATTTCTATCTTTCCGGATTTTCGTTTCGACACTTTGTAAGTTTCCGACAAAATCCCGAAACTTCTCGTTTTAGCTTATTTTTACATATTTATCGGTTATTCAAGTGTATATATGCCTACTAAACAAGAGAAACATGATTTTATAGCTTAAAAATGAGTTAGATTTGAGTTTTGGGTCGAAAATTATCGGCAGTCGCTGGGTTTTGTTTTGATGTTCATCTTTGCGACACAAGCCTTGTGTCGCAAGTTGTGTCGTATAAAACCCTTTGTGTCGTATGTTGTGTCGTAAAAACTCGGTTATGTCGGACCTTTTGCGACACAATATTGTGTCGTACCTTATGTCGCAAATACCATGCGACACAATCATTATGTCGCTGTTAAATGAGTATTATTCGCTTATGCGACACAACCCTTGTGTCGCTAAGCTCTTGTGTCGCACTCCTATGCGACACAACCATTGTGTCGCATTATCAATGTTATGTCGCATATTGTGTCGCATAAAACAGAATGTTTAAAAACACAGATTTTCACTAAGTGTCGAGACCCTAAATTTTATCACTTAATTTCACCCAATTTCAAGTCCAGATGCGTTTTTCACCAAAGCAATATAGTAGAAATAAAAATTTTCCAAGCTGACTTGGCAGCTCGACCCCAACCAGGGGCTCTGCCCCTTGGACCCCACCAGGGGCTGCCGCCCCTTGGACCCCACTAACCAGGGGCGCTACCCCCGGACCCCCGTACTTGGATTCCGTAAGCACATTTCTCACCAAGTGTCAAACTTGTACAACTTCAAAAACGCTTATACGATACAACTTTTCAAACATAATGGAATTTGCTTTTCAAGTATAACGCTTCGAAATCAATGTGATAACATCAAGACTATTATTACAATTAATCACCAACGGGTCGTACACGTTTTCAAATATACAAGTCAATCAACCAAATCGTAGTAATTTGGACAATTCAATCAACCAAATCGGGGTAATTTGGACAAACAACTACAAAGGTAGTCTTTCGAGATGCCTAAACAATTAATAACCATCGCGTGTCATGGACACCTTCAGGTTACAAGTCTTCGGACCACACTTCAAGGCAAATCAATCCAAGTTATTAATTCAAACTTTCAATACTCAGGTGAGTCTCATGGCCCCTATTTTACTGCTTTTCAATCAGGGGTGTGATATTATTGCTCGTTTTGTTTTACAAGTTGAACGCAAGTACAAATCAAATCAAATACTACATAAGTTTCAAGCTAATCAATTTAAAGCCCTCCATAGCATAGTCTGGTAATACGTAGTAGCGTGAATGTTAGTATATGATATCATATAGGATTGACAATCCTCGTCCGGGTTAGCACGCACTAACTGGTCAAACAGACGTATTAGCATTTGGGAAGACGAGTGTGGATTAGGCACTCGTAGGAGGCATTTCAAGTTAGGTTTCCTTAAGTGGGCCTGACAACTCAAGTTAAGCTCAGACTATGTGCTCATGGTTGTATAACTTTTATTTTGCTTAATTGCATTTTAAATTCAATTATTAAATCTTGCGGTTCATACAAACATATGTGTTGACATACAAACCTGTGAGCTCACCAGCGTTTCGCTGACCAATTTTAGCATGTATCACAGGTGACCAGCAGTAGGTTGGACTGCTCAAGTAAGGATCAATTAGCTCGAGTCATCATGCAAACAATCAGGGATTTAGCTGCATTATTATATTTTGTATAGATTAATTATGTACTTAAATCTCTCAATTTCAACCGAGTTAATGTAAACAATATTTTGATGTAAACTTTTGGTTTTATCAATACAAATGTAAAACGACGCATATAGTGGTCATTCATTATATATCTTTGCGCTGTGATTATTGATTCGTAACACCCAAATCGTGCTTCCGCTAAACAATAAATTTGGGGGTGTTACATGTTTACCCCGTAAACTAACCAAACGTTTATCAAATAATTCGTGGACTACTTGTGACACCCGGCCAAAAAAGGGCAAATTTCGCGCCCAATTTAAACCTCAAATATTCGTATTTTATATGAATTGATACCAAAGTATTCAAGAATTATATATATATATATATATATATATATATATATATATATATAAAACATAAAATGATTATTTATTAATCACTTATACATAAATCTGAGAGAACCCAGAACTACAAAAACGGACGTTAGTGCAAAACATTTCTAAATAAAGTATTATTGTTAAAAATAATATTTATTTACTCGGATAAAATTTAAACACATTTCGTTTCATTTAAAAATGTGTTTTTATTCAGTTGAGACCACGCGAAATCAATTATATTTTATAACTTCAGTAATGTATTTTTATAAAATACTTTGACTCAAAAATGTTTCGATAATACTTTCATAAATTTTTGAAATTAAAAGTATTACATTATATTACGATCGGGTAAACAAACACGGGTCAAAATACCACAAAATAAAGCAAGCAAAGGTCCAACCACCTCCAATTATTGGAGATGGTCTGCTTCTTCTTCTTTGCATAAACCGATCAAACACCCCTTTTGTTTCCATTTCTTCTTCCTCTTTAATTCATCTATCTCTCTCTGCTCTTTTTCTTCAACAATACAAGCAGCAACAGCAATATAGATCATCATCATCATTCTTTTCATCATCATCATCGATCACCATCTATCATCTCATCATCTCTCTCTGTACACCACCACCACCGAGCACCATCACCACCGGTCACCGAGGCACAACAACAATAACAACACCTACGGCAACAACAACAACAACAACAACAGGGATACCATCATCACCATCGTTGATCATCATCTTCTCTGCATCATCTCTTCGGCTACCACTTCCATCCGTGAGATTCT
This sequence comes from Helichrysum umbraculigerum, assembly GCA_949592205.1. Taxonomy (NCBI): domain Eukaryota; kingdom Viridiplantae; phylum Streptophyta; class Magnoliopsida; order Asterales; family Asteraceae; genus Helichrysum; species Helichrysum umbraculigerum. The sequence continues at coordinate 70,083,729 of CATIUR010000002.1, forward strand.
CTTCCATTTTTTCTTTAAATTTGTGTTTAGAGAATACTTATGTTACCATGTATTAGCGTTGTATAAGCTGATTAAATCCGAAGATTAGGAGTTAGAAGCTTGTTGTGATTTGATTTCGTAAGGTGGAAGCTGAGAAACCACATAGCCGATCGGCTGAGTACTCTTGCCCGTACGGGTGAATTCCACTCACTAGCCGATCGGTTATTACACCTAGCCGAATGGGTATAGCCCCCTGACCCGAACGGGTATATGTTTAAATTCGGATTTTTATAACTTTTGCATAATTATATATCTATATACTTATAGTATGGGATATTTTGTTAACAATTGTCACAAAATATACAACTAAAAGTATGTAAAGAATTTTCGAAACGATAACTTTGATAACGAACTAAGTGAATGAAGTTAAGTGTTTTATGTAAAACATTACTTTTGTATATTTATATATTTTTGAAACTAATGAAACGTATGTATTTATACATATGCTACGTACTAAAATGTGTGTGTGTGTGTGTGTATGTATATATATATATATATATATATATATATATATATATATATATATATATATATATATATATACGACACAAAAATGTACAAAGTATATTTATGCGAAAACAACGTAATTATATTTTTGGAATATAATTTCTATCCATCACCAACGAGCCGTACTTATTTTATAAATTTCAAATGTAAACACTTATCGAATACTTTGGACATAATTAATCGAGTGAACATTAATATGGATGATATATTTAAAACATCCATTTGCTCATTTAAAATCTCGCGTGTTTAGGACACTAGGACATTTCGGATTTGGACATAAGCTTACTTTAAGATCGCTAGCTCCTCAGGTGAGTTCATAGCCTCACTCTTTGGGGTGAGAATGCATGCACGCTATTTTCATAAAATTTGTTTATGAAACAACCATTGTAAATTGTTTTACAACTGTTTACTCGGTACGTTATACATGAGTACTAGAAATTTTCACTAAACTTATAATTGGAAAAGTTTCACATACAAGGATCATCTAAGGTATAAGAAGCCTCGTAGACTCTTACATAGAAATGTGAATGCAAGAACACTAGTTTGCTCTAGACTATGGTACAAGAATACAAGAAATCAATAGATTGCTACTTAAGAATACATGAGGTAGGAATCCAAGAATACTATTGTTAGGAACACAAGAACCTAGAATACAGAACACTGGAATACAAGAAACTAGATTTACAAGAACTCAAGAAACTAGATTTCAAGGACTCAAGAAACTAAGTTACAAGAACTCAAGAAACAAGATTTCAATAATTCAAGAAACTAGATTGTCAAGAATATAAGAACTCTTATGTGAAAGAAACTTATGTGCAAGAAACAAGAAACATACGTGCAAGAATCAAGAAACTTATGTGCAAGATCAAGAACTCAAGAATGCAAGAAACTTTATGTGTTCTATTATCTATGTTATGTGATTTTATTATTTGTGATATGCTTGTTTGTTAGTACTGTTGTGTGTATTCTCTAAGTCAAGGAACTAGAACTCGAGGACTCAAGAAACAAGGAACTAGAAACTAGAACTTAAGAAATTGGAAACTAGAACAGAATCAAGAATGCTAGAACCAAGAAACTAGAATACTAGACTTAAGAATTCAGAAAAACAATGTAACAAGATTTCAAGAAAACTCTTTTGGTTTATACCATTAAACAAGATTTTATTAACTCTCTCACAGGTTTTGCAACGTATGGATTTCATACGTCATAAATTTCTTTGTGATTAAGGTCACACATATTACTGTTTACCTATCAAAACCTATGAACTCACCAGCTTTGTAGCTGACTGTTTTAGTGTGCATTCTCAGGTACAAGAAGACAGTAGGATTGGCCCTCAGGATCCTAGCTCGAGTCGCATACTTTCAACTCATGAGATTTTCATTGCATCGCTTTTGTATTACTAATTATGTAATGAAATCATTTTGCGAACTCACAATATTGTAAACACTTTATCTTGATTATGTAACCACTATTTACAAACGTCTCATGTAGAGGTCGTTTGCTTGTGATTATGTGCAATGATTTCTGATTAGTCACGCCCCGACCCGAACCGCTTCCGCACAGTAAATTTGAGGGTGTGACAGATTGATATCAGAACCATAGTTAGAGCGAACTAGGATTGCATTAGTGACCCTAGACTATAACTCTTAAGTTGTATACTTTGTTTATTATGATTGGTTCGGGAGTTTCATCATTTGACTTTAATTTAACATAGCCTGATCAACTATGTAAAATTAAAGGAGAATTGATGAGAGGTCCGAAGTGGTTATAGTGAATAGAGATACGGTAGTAGACTTGGATTACAATAGAAACGGGACCAAAGTTTGATGATGAAGATGTATAAGCTGGATATTAATTTTAATACTGTTAATGGTATCTCTAATGTTCCTACTGCTTGTGGGTTGTGTGTTGTTTTAGCTGATAATGATTTCATGGTTAAGAATGTTTATGGATTGAGTGTTTTTTCCACTGCTAGTGTTCTCATGGTTAATACTGCTGAGTTAGAAAAGGTGAATGTATGGGATACAAAGTGGTTGGATATTCTAGGTTGGTATAAGCAGAATGCTATTGTTAGGTTGCATCAGGGTTGGAATGGGTTTACATGTGTACTGGGCTCATTGAGTTTTTTAGAATATCAAGTGGAATGGGCTATGAAACAAAGAGTTGAGGAAGATATCAGAAAGAAACCGTATTTTTGTAATTCTTATAGAGCATTTTTGTATGCGGAGTTGAACATGAGAAATGCTAAAATTGTGATTTGTATAGATTTGGTAGGTTATAGGTTCAACTCTGCTAGTGTTATTATGATGTTTGTTTTTTGTAGAAGAGTTTGGGTGGTACACTAAAAACCACCCCTAGAGGTATGCCTCTAGTTTTTTTGTACATTTTTTTATTTACTTTAATGCATTTTGCCGGGGTTCGTCCCTTTTACCCAAAAAAAAGAAACTAAAACAAGATTTCAATAATACAAGAAACTAGATTGTCAAGAATATAAGAACTCTTATGTGAAAGAAACTTATGTGCAAGAAACAAGAAACATACGTGCAAGAATCAAGAAACTTATGTGCAAGATCAAGAACTCAAGAATGCAAGAAACTTTATGTGTTCTATTATCTATGTTATGTGATTTTATTATATGTGATATGCTTGTTTTTTAGTACTGTTGTGTGTATTCTCTAAGTCAAGGAACTAGAACTCGAGGACTCAAGAAACAAGGAACTAGAAACTAGAACTCAAGAAATTGGAAACTAGAACAGAATCAAGAATGCTAGAACCAAGAAACTAGAATACTAGACTTAAGAATTCAGAAAAACTATGAAATAAGATTTCAAGAAAACTCTTTTGGTTTATACCATTAAACAAGATTTTATTAACTCTCTCACAGGTTTTGCAATGTATGGATTTCATACGTCATAAATTTCTTTGTGATTAAGATCACACATTTTACTGTTTACCTATCAAAACCTATGAATTCACCAGCTTTATAGCTGACTGTTTTAGTGTGCATTCTCAGGTACAAGAAGACAGTAGGATTGGCCCTCAGGATCCTAGCTCGAGTCGCATACTTTCAACTCATGAGATTTTCATTGCATCGCTTTTGTATTACTAATTATGTAATGAAATCATTTTGCGAACTCACAATATTGTAAACACTTTATCTTGATTATGTAACCACTATTTACAAACGTATCATGTAGAGGTCGTTTGCTTGTGATTATGTGCAATGATTTCTGATTAGTCACGCCCCGACCCGAACCGCTTCCACAAAGTAAATTTGGGGGTGTGACAGATTGGTATCAGAACCATAGTTATAGCGAACTAGGATTGCATTAGTGACCCTAGACTATAACTCTTAAGTTGTATACTTTGTTTATTATGATTGGTTCGGGAGTTTCATCATTTGACTTTAATTTAACATGGTCTGATCAACTATGTACAATTAAAGGAGAATTGATGAGAGGTCCGAAGTGGTTATAGTGAACAGAGATACGGTAGTAGACTTGGATTACAATAGAAACGGGACCAAAACTATTACGTACCATACTTACTAAGCTATAATATATATGATATATGTATGTATAGGCCTCGATTGATATCACTACTGCCATGAAATTGGCGACTAAAATTCCGCTTGAACGACTCATGATTTCAAAGACGAAATCTAACACTTACCGACCACATACCTTCTTTCTACTTCTTTCTCAAAGTAAAGCAAGCAACCTTTCGCCTTTATTTTGTTGAGGAGATATAAAAAGAAGCAACCTTACTAAGCAAACGTAGACTTGGGCTCGAAAGCAAGAAGCTACGACTTTCGCGCTTGTTGGAGCTATTAAGCATCTTGTTGCAGAAAGATCTGCACTTCCCTTTTACAACATAGGAGGGAGGGGCCTCCTTTCTAAAAAAAAGCCTTTCCGATTGCCTCAGCCCTTATCTCTTAAAACTACGACATCCCAGTGATCCTCGGCTCTGCTAGTTGGCTTTGCTATCAAGGCATAGCATTCTATGGACTCTTCCACCACGTCTAGAAATACTATGCCAACACCCTTTCTCCTTAGCCAACCAAAGTCTTCTGATGGCGATAACCGCATTTACCATTAAAAGTCAACCGGTGTTCTCCCTACGCGGGTAACACCCTATTCGTATTACCATGGTCTTCCGAGTAGGATATGTAATACATAGGGACGACCTCACACCAGGCGTCCTGCTGTAACTTCCCCAGCCCCAACTGATCCATAACAAGTTAGAGCTGCATGTTGACTTAAGACAGAATGTCTTTTGTCCACTTTCATGTATGTTAGCTTAAAAACCCTTTTTTAAAGGGGTTTAAGCGCTTAAAAAGGGGCAACAACGACTCAACGGAGTCCATCAAATCTCTCTGTATTCTTAGAATAAAACTTCAACAATCACATGAACGGGACACCTAGTACTAATAGCGAGTATAATGACTAAGATCTCATTGATCCTCTTTGTGCTTTATAGGATCTCTTTTATGTGAAACATCATTTTTCACATTCCTTACTCTGGCATTGACTTCTGCATTTTATTCATCGCAGAACGCAATAATGCCACCAAAGCAACGAAAGACCAGAAATAGTCGACGAGCCACTACACCTCCTGTTGTGGAAACCACCGAACAAATCATCGAACGACGCATTGCTGAAGCTATTGCCCAGTATGAGGCAAGTCGAAATCACGACACCGAAAGTCGAAACACGGCAAGGGACACCTCGACTGAAAACCCTGAGAATACTCAACGAGGGTGTTCATACAAAAACTTCTTGGCTTGCAAACCGAGCCACTTCAATGGCACCGAAGGAGCCATAGGTATCTTTCACTGGATCGAGACGATGGAGTCTGTGCTCGACATAAGCAACTGTTCCCGCAAATGCATGGTGAAGTATGCCACCTGCACACTGGCCGATAAGGCACTAACCTGGTGGAATGCTCAGGTTCAAGCACTTGGATGAACAACTGCCCATTCGCTCTCATGGGAAGATCTGAAAGCTATGATCATGGATGAGTTCTGTCCCCGCAGCGACTTACAAAAGATTGAAATTGAACTGTGGAATATTATGATGATCGGTGCTGATGTCACGGGTTACACTACCGGATTTCAGGAACTCGCACGCCTGGTACCACATATGGTGACACCGGAGTACAAACGCATTGAGAGGTACATCTGGGGATTGGTACCTCAAATTAGGAGTTTAGTAACCTCTTCCCGCCCCGCCACCTTTAAGAGTGCTGTTGAGTTAGCTCAAAGCCTGACTGATGAAGCTGTTAGGATGGGAACGTTGATAGATAAAACTAATTCGGGAAACGGTGCGCCGAATAATGCGGAGGACAAGAGAATTGGGGCTGAGAAATGAAGAGGGGATGAGGATGACGATCGCAATCAGGATAAGCAACTAGTAAAGCGGCCGGAAACTATTCAGGCCTACATCGCCAGATCTGATGACAGGAGCAATTATGGAGGTCAACTGCCATACTGCCCCGACTGTAACCACCATCACGAAGGCCCCTGCAACGCACCTTGTGCAAAGTGCAAGATAAGGAGACATCTGGCCCAGGATTGTAAGTTTCCAACCACAAACACAAATCTCAAAGCACCAAGAGTTTGCTTTGTGTGCGGTCACACATGACATTTCATGAGGGACTGTCCAGAACGACAAGACTAGAACAATATCCGCAACAACTACGCCGGTTAAGGCGCCAAGTAATATTAGGGTACGTATTTCACTACGTCACGACCTTTTCAATACTCGTTTATTTCAATAAGCACATCTCTCATTACTCATAGATACCTCCCCCATTACATCGATATTCAATGTAAGTTTTAAGTCCACACCGACTGTAGGACTCATATTCTAACAAGGGGAGCAAGATAAGAACTAGATAACATACGGATGAGAGATCCTAACTACTAGAAACTCTTGCTAGAAACAAGACACCATTTCAAGACCACTTAGTCAAGAATCTCAAATCAAGAAGTGATAGATCAAGAAACGATAAACCAAGAAACCATGAGTCAAGAAACCATAGATCAAGAATCCATAAGTTAAGAAATCATAGATCAAGAAAGGATTGGTCAAGAAACCCTAGATCGAGAGCTAAGAACTTAGAACCTGACAAGAACGATAGACAAGATGCCCAAGAAACTCACTTGCATTTCCCTTAAGATCCCGCGCTCATCTCTATCAACGACTGAATTTCGGGACGAAATTATCCTAATAAGGGGAGAATGTGACACCAGGTCAAAAAAGGGCAAATTTCGCGCCCAATTTAAACCTCAAATATTCGTATTTTATACGAATTTATACCAAAGTATTCAAAATTATATATATAGTTATATGTATATATATAACATAAAATGATTATTTAATGATCACTTATACATAAATCTGAAAGCACGCAGAACTACAAAAACGGACGTTGGTGCAAAACATTTCTAAATAAAGTATTATTGTTAAAAATAATATTTATTTACTCGGATAAAATTTAAACACATTTCGTTTCATTTAAAAATGTGTTTCTATTCCGTTGAGACCACGCGAAATCAAGTTATATTTTATAACTTCAATAATGTATTTTTATAAAATACTTTGACTCAAAAATGTTTCGATAATACTTTCATAAATTTTTAAAATTAAAAGTATTACATTATATTACGATCGGGTAAACAAACACGGGTTAAAATACCACAAAATAAAGCAAGCCAGTCCAACCACCTCCAATTTTTGGAGATGGTCTGCTTCTTCTTCTTTGCATAAACCGATCAAACACCCCTTTTGTTTCCATTTCTTCTTCCTCTTTAATTCATTTATCTCTCTCTATTCTTTTTCTTCAACAATAACAACAACAATACAAGCAGCAACAGCAATATAGATCATCATCATCATTCTTTTCATCATCATCATCGATCACCATCTATCATCTCATCATCTCTCTCGGTACACCACCACCACCGAGCACCATCACCACCGGTCTTTGAGCCACAACAACAATAACAACACCTACGGCAACAGCAACAACAGTGATACCATCATCACCATCGTTGATCATCATCTTCTCGGCATCATCACTTCGGCTACCACTTCCATCCGTGAGATTCTCTTCCATTTTTTCTTTAAATTTGTGTTTAGAGAATACTTATGTTACCATGTATTAGCAATGTATTAGCTGATTATATCTGAAGATTAGGAGTTAGAAGCTTGTTGTGATTTGATTTCGTAAGGTGGAAGCTAAGAAACCACATAGCCGATCGGCTATGCTCCTCAGCCGATCGGCTGAGTACTCTTGCCCGTACGGGTGAATTCCACTCACTAGCCGATCGGTTATTACACCTAGCCGAACGGGTATAGCCCCCTGACCCGGACGGGTATTATGTTTAAATTTGGATTTTTATAACTTTTGCATAACTATATATGTATATACTTATAGTATGGGATATTTTGTTAACAATTGTCACAAAATATACAACTAAAAGTACGTAACGAATTTTCGAAACGACAACTTTGTTAACGAACTAAGTGAATGAAGTTAAGTGTTTTATGTAAAACACTACTTTTGTATATTTATATATTTTTGCAACTAATGAAACGTATGTATTTATACATATGTTACGTACTAAAATGTGTGTGTATATATATATATACACACACGACACAAAAATTTACAAAGTATATTTATGCGAAAACAAACGTAATTATATTTTTGGAATATAATTTCTATCCGTCACCAACGAGCCGTACTTATTTTATAAATTTCAAATGTAAACACTTATCGAATACTTTGGACATAATTAATCGAGTGAACATTAATATGGATGATATATTTAAAACATCCATTTGCTCATTTAAAATCTCGCGTGTTTAGGACACTAGGACATTTCGGATTTGGACATAAGCTTACTTTAAGATCGCTAGCTCCTCAGGTGAGTTCATAGCCCCACTCTTTGGGGTGAGAATGCATGCACGCTATTTTCATAAAATTTGTTTATGAAACAACCATTGTAAATTGTTTTACAGCTGTTTACTCGGTACGTTATACATGAGTACTAGAAATTTTCACTAAACTTATAATTGGAAAAGTTTCACATACAAGGATCATCTAAGGTATAAGAAGCCTCATAGACTCTTACATAGAAATGTGAATGCAAGAACACTAGTTTGCTCTAGACTATGGTACAAGAATACAAGAAATCAATAGATTGCTACTTAAGAATACATGAGGTTGGAATCCAAGAATACTAATGTTAGGAACACAAGAACCAAGAATACAGAACACTAGAATACAAGAAACTAGATTTACAAGAACTCAAGAAACTAGATTTCAAGGACTCAAGAAACTAAGTTACAAGAACTCAAGAAACAAGATTTCAATAATTCAAGAAACTAGATTGTCAAGAATATAAGAACTCTTATGTGAAAGAAACTTATGTGCAAGAAACAAGAAACATACGTGCAAGAATCAAGAAACTTATGTGCAAGATCAAGAACTCAAGAATGCAAGAAACTTTATGTGTTCTATTATCTGTGTTCTGTGATTTTATTATTTGTGATATGCTTGTTTGTTAGTACTGTTGTGTGTATTCTCTAAGTCAAGGAACTAGAACTCGAGGACTCAAGAAACAAGGAACTAGAAACTAGAACTCGAGGACTCAAGAAACAAGGAACTAGAACTCAAGAACTCAAGAAATTGGAAACTAGAACAGAATCAAGAATGCTAGAACCAAGAAACTAGAATACTAGACTTAAGAATTCAAGAAAACTATGAAACATGATTTCAAGAAAACTCTTTTGGTTTATACCATTAAACAAGATTTTATTAACTCTCTCACAGGTTTTGCAACGTATGGATTTCATACGTCATAAATTTCTTTGTGATTAAGGTCACACATATTACTGTTTACTTATCAAAACCTATGAACTCATCAGCTTTATAGCTGACTGTTTTAGTGTAGTGTGCATTCTCAGGTACAAGAAGACAGTAGGATTGGCCCTTAGGATCCTAGCTCGAGTCGCATACTTTCAACTCATGAGATTTTCATTGCATCGCTTTTGTATTACTAATTATGTAATGAAATCATTTTGCGAACTCACAATATTGTAAACACTTTATCTTGATTATGTAACCACTATTTACAAACGTCTCATGTAGAGGTCGTTTGCTTGTGATTATGTGCAATGATTTCTGATTAGTCACGCCTCGACCCGAACCGCTTCCGCACAGTAAAATTGGGGGTGTGACACTACTCAACACAGGAAGTTCTTTTACATTCATTAGTTTAGTTAGACCATCTCTAATGTGAAGTCCATAGCACCTGCAGTAGTGTTGTAAAAGTCGGCCGGGTCGGACGCCAAGTCGGGGACTAGTCAGGCTGTAGGATGGGACAGACTCTACTAGGCTCAAGACGGTCTAAAAAGTCGGGTCAATGTCGGTCAACGGGTCAAAGTCGGGTTTTGGCAGTCAAAGTCGGGTTTAGTTAGATTTTTTTGTCAAAGTCGGGTTTTGGTCAAAGTCAAATTTGGTCAATATTTTTAAGATAAATTTTTATTGGGTTTTTGAACAATTAAACTATTATGTTTATATTTCAAGACAATTATTTTAGAGTCTATGTTTATTTATGTTTATGTTTATGGCTCTCATGTAGGGGTGTTAACGAACCGAGCCGAACCGAGTATCAAGATGCTCGAACTCGACTCGAAATATTTTTAGTATGCTCGAACTTGACTCGAACTCGAATAAGTTTTTTAAATTGGGCTCGAACTCGAGATCGATATATTTTTCATTGTTCGAGTTCGAAACTAGTTTAGTAACTTAAACTTTTCTTATTTGCATGAATATTCAAGTTTAACTCGATCGTTATTGTTCATTTCGTTCTCATCTGAGGCTCGGGTTGCTCGACTCGAGATATATATATGAGCTTGTTGAACTATTTGAGCCGAGTATGCTCGATTAAGTCGTTCGACTCGGAGTATTATACGAGTTTTTGAGCGAGTCGAGTCGAATATTAATTTTTATGACTCGGCTCGTGAAATTAATCGAACAATAATTTTTGCTCGAACTCGACTCGAGTTCGAAGTAGCTGATGCTCGAACTCGAAATAAACGAGTTCGAAATCGAGTAGCTCGTGAGCGGCTCGGTTCGTTAACACCCCTACTCTCATGTATTTTTACACATATAATTTTGAAATTTATTATTTAAATGAAAAAGTCAACAAAAGTCAAAATCTGACTATTCCCCGACTTGGCCGATTAGTCCTTCCAAGATCCCGACTCGACCTCGACTTCCAAATTTTACAGCCTTGTCACTGCCACATCACTACCAGTTCACCAATCATTGATAGTTATATATAAACTTTCATCACAAATAAACTTACATTTTTACTCCTATAAACTTCATAGTCCATAGCTAACATATTGGGTTTCACATGTTTTATATATATTTATATGATAATTTTCATAAATATTAAAAACTATAGCTGCTGCACTATTTTTCAGAATTTATATAATTATTTCAAGAGCATAACACTTGGTATGCAGCTTCGTTGGCATGTGTTGAGCCACCACGACGCTACCACGCCGGCAGTGGGTGGCGTCGTGAGGCGGCGTCATGGTGGTTATCACTGGGCGTTTGGTGAAATGGTGGGGCCAACCAGATTTTTTTCTTCTTTTTTCGTTTTCGTTTTCGTTTTCTTTTTCCTTTTTCGCTTTATTTGCTGTTTTACAAAATGAAAATGAAGATGGTGTAGATGGTGAAAAGAAGGTGAAGTCGTACGAAGAAGATGAAGAGGGGCTGTAAATGAGCTTAGGTTTTAGGATTTTGAAAAACTGAGCTTCTTAAAAAGTTAAATATTTTATTTTCAAAAGTTTAATTAGACCATATACATTTTATTATCAATAATACGAACACAGTTAGAGATCTTAGTATGTATTCCTTTGATGAATTATTAACAAGCTTGCGGAATAGTTTATTAACAACTTGAAGAACTTGTAAACACAGAATATCTAATCAAAAGCTTCAATATTATTATCAATAATACGAACACACAATTGTGTTAGGGTTTACAACCTTGAAGCTAATAACTAGAATGACTCGTATATGTCTAGGGTTTCACAGGATCTCTATTTATATCACATAGAGTCCTTTACAGAATCAAACATATTAGGAATCCTCATCTACTCATAATATAACTCTAACCAACTTTATCTAACCAACAGTGGTTGTCTGTATAACTAACAGTGGTTGAGTACTTAATACAAAATACAAACTCATGTCAACAGTGACACTGTTAGACTAATTCTAACTGACAGTGGCACTGTCAATACAAAACTAAACTAGCAGTGGTAGACTTCTTCTAGCAGTGGCACAAGACTTGTAATCTGAGCAGATCTGACAGTGACTTAGAACTCAACAATCTCCCCCTAAACTTGATCATTCTCAGCAATGAATCAAGTTTCTTCATCTTTATTTTCATCTTTAGGAGCTTGATTCTGTTTTCTCTTTTTCTCCTCCTCTCTCATTCTTTCCAACTCCATTCTTTTATGAAACTGATTGAGCACCATGTATAAAGCATTAAATGCTCCTTCTGAAATCATTGTAGTTCTCAGTTGAGATGCAAGCACATTTCTTAGAATCTGAGTCCCTAGAACATATTGTCTTTCATCAAGCATGTAGATTGTCATTCCACTTCTAAATAAGATCATATGAACTCCAGCTCTAACACAATGTCTCCATGTATTCACATTCTCAATGCAGTTTAAAAACAAATTAGTGAAAGGTTCAGGCTCAAACAACATATTCAAACATCTTCCCAAATCTCTTTCCATTATCACCAGTGAAACCTGCCTGTTTCTTTGACTGTTTAGCTCATACAGATCTAGAATGTCTAACCTATTCACATTCTTGAGTACATCAGCAACAGATGTCAAGTATTGCTCATTCCCATCCTCTCTGACAATCTTGATCTGCTCTTTGACAACATTAGCAACTTTTGAACTTTCTCCTTCCCATTCAACTATCCTTGATGATCTATCATGATTGATGTGAATATTTTCTTTGCTATCTTTCACCTCTTTGATATATTTTCTCAACTCATCTGCATCTTTCTCCAAATCAGGAACTACACTATCACAAGCAAGAACTCCATTCCATCTGATCTTTATATTTTGATCAGAAAGCCTTTTTAATTCTCTTTCTTTGGATTCTGCTTCCTCTTTCTCTTTCTTTTCAATTCTATCTTGCTCCTCTTTTCTCACCTGCTCAGCAAACCTCTTTCTATCCTCAGCCAACTTTTTCTCAATAAATTTGTCCTTCTAGAGCTTTTTCTCAAAATCCTCCTTTTCCTCATTCTGATATTTTTCATAAGCTTTTTCCAATTTCTCTACATCCCATCCTTCAAGCACACTTCTTGGTGCATATCTTTCACCAAGAATTCTGAGCAACTCCTTTTTCCTCTGAACAGCAGTTGGTGGTTTGTTTCTTTTCATCTCAAGCTCAGCTTGTCTTTTCAGTCTTGCCTTTTCTTCAGTAGCTTGTTTGAGCTTTGCAAACCCTGGATCCAAACCATCATTACCATCCTTTTTGTTGATCATGTCGTGGATCTTTTGAGCAGACAACCCTTGACCTATTGCAGACATATTATTTAGCATCTGAGCAGCCTTTTGTGATAAGGTTACCACACTCATGTCTTCCAGTATAACATCAACATCAGGACCTTCTTGTCTCTTGGACTCAATAGCCATCCTTAACATTCTCTCATCATGCTCCTCCTGAGCTCTCCTGGCCTCATCTAAATCAATTGGAGGCTCTACAACCTTCTTAACCTTTCTTTCCTCTTTCAATTTTCCCTTACCTTTGTCCTTAGAATCAATCTTTGGAAGATCAACAGTAGTTGAGACAGTGGTTGTTGTGACAGTTGTTGTGGGAATATTTGAAGTGTTAACAGGGGTTGGTGTAACAGTGGTTGACTCTGTGATAACAGGGGTAGGTATTATAATGACAGGGGTTGCTACTGAAGTACCAACAGTGGTAGATACCTCAGCAGTGGTAGAAACCAAACTACTAGCAAAGGTAGAAACACTACTAGCAAAGGTAGAAACACTACTAGCAGTGGTCATAGATTGAGTTTTAACAGAGGTAGACTTCCTTTTAGGAATGGACTTCTTCCTGTTGTATATTAACCTCTTTTCTCCTCTTTTTCTTCAGGCTTAGATTCTACAAACTTCCCCTCAACCTCTACATCACCACTTTCCATCTCCTCTGTTTCAACAGATTTATCAATCTCATCATCATTTTGTTCATACACCATCCTATCACTAAAACTCACTCTTTTACCTATATCAAGATTTTCTCCCATAACATCCCAGAAATACAAATTAGCCACAGCCTTAAAAGGTAATCCTTTGTTTAATGGAAAAACATTTATAGCTGGACCACTTTGTGTATTATCATCTGCAACATTCACATTCTCATTGTCTGAACCACTTGTTTGAACATTTTCACCCACATATACCACCATTCTTCTATCATGCTCAGCATCCACCATCTGATCATCCATACCTTCATTAATCACATAATCTGAAACATTCAATTCATCCTCACTACCTCCATCACTCTTGTCATTAAACTCAGGTGTATTAAACTCAGATGTATCCATGAAGTTAATACCACCTGCACCTCCATCATTATCATCATTATTCCCATCAGAACCATCATGATCATCTCCGTTATCTTCAGGCACATTGTCTTTCTCTTGATCTTTATCTTTTCTCTCCCCCTTGCCTGAAGATGCCTGTAATTCTGCAGCAGGCTTAAGGATCTTTAAAACAGCATCCTCCACCACAGCCAATCTTTTTTTTAAATCACTAATTACCTCCTGCTGCTTCTTTATCAATTCATCTTGGGCAGCCAACTTGACTTGTTGCTCCCTTCTCAAATCTCTTTCCCTCTCAAATTTGGTCCAAATCAAGTTGACATCATGTACCAGATCATCAATCGTCAATTCCCTAGTTACATTACTAGTCTCATCAACATTGGAGTGTGACCTCCTAGATGAATCATTGACCACATCTGTCACTACAGATGCCCCTATTTTATTGGTACTGGGACCTACATTTGATTCATCACCCATGGGTGCATCACCCATTGGTTCATCAAGTGTAGTTGCCTCTGGTTGGGTCTTATTGATGTTACCACTGTCCTGCCCTGCCAGTGGGCTAGAGACAGTAGTGGCAGCCCTTCCAGAATGAACATTTTTATCAAGTATGTTCACCTGTTGTGGTTGATCATTTGGCTGAGACTGTGAAGAAACAGGAATCTCCATAGTCTGTTTAGTTTTCTTGGATTTCTTGACTTTTTGTTGGGTAGGCTGTTGGTTCCCTTGTTTTCTTTTTATGCCACCTCCTGATGTGTGTTCAGAACCAACTTGTGTTGTTGGCCTGTCATCATTTGGTCCAGGTAGTGTCGGTAATACACCACCAGTGGCAGAAGGAGCAACTAACATTGTAGAAAACAATGCAGTTTCTTTCTTAGAAAAAGTATTTTGATACTGGTTCATGGCTCTAATAGTCTTCAAGGATAGAGTAGAACTCACTATTACACTATTCTCTGCTGGCAAATTTGGCAATTGCTTATTCAACAAAAGCTGAACAAATCTAGGGTACATAATAAATGTATCACCCTTTACATTCCTGATCATATTATCTAAGATAAACCTAGACATATTAAATTTAAGACCCTGTGCCAAGCAGATTATAGGATATGCAATAGTAGAACTAAATTCATTAAAACTAGTCCTCTTTTGAGACAAACATACCAGAAAAGTATGAATGTAGAACTTCCACTGAGGACAGAACCATGACTTCAAGAAAGTGTATTCAGACCTTGCTTTTCCAGTACCTTCATACCCCATATCCTTTATACCTTGAAACAAATCATCTCTTGATAATTCCAGAACTCCTCCTTCATCATCAAACTGCAGAAGTTCTCTAAGTACAATCTCGGACACCATTACCTTATTGCCCTTGACAGTGGAATGAATGTGAGTAATTCCATTAACATTCCCTTCCTTTGCGTTCTTCCAGAATTCTTGAATATGAGATCTTATCAATCTTGGGGCGACAGTAAGGGCATATGTAACTGGACAGTTACTCAAGAAATCGATAATTTGGTGAAAATACTCATCTGCGACTTCTTTATTCAAGAAAGCCCTCATGTTGTGTTCAGAATGAACACTCAGAGTAGAATTATCAGAATCAGATGAAGATGATGATGCCATTGATGAAATTGAAGAAAGAAAGAATAGCGACTTACAATGAACAAACACAAATGAGAGCGATTATTGAAGGGTTTTGAGAGAATTTTGAAAGCGTAATTGAAAAAGTGAAGTGTTTGGGTACTTATGTGATGACAGTGCCAAGCCCTAGAAAATAGAACTAACAGTGGCACTGCTGGTTATACCCAGCAGGGGCACAACTTACAAATAAGCCCAACAGGGGTACCTCACTTAGTCAATTATAGTCAACCCTTTTTAACCATCTAACAAAGCTAACAGCGGCTGATAGTCTAGCAGGGGCATCCGACCAAGGAAACTCCAGCTTAGAACTAACAGAGGTATACACTTAGCTTTATTAGAAAAAGAACCTTTTTTTTATCAAAATAAGAAGCAACAAAGAAAACATTAGACTCTAGCTCAAGTGATGTCTCCTGACAGTGGTTGAATCCTGCAATACTAAACTAAAAACAACCAGCAGGGGTTAATCTACACAACTATACAGCAGGGGTTGAAATTACATTGACAGTGGCATAAGTAAACTAACAGTGGCACCAACTGTTATCATGATGAAGCTAACAGTGGCAACACTTGACCCTGTCACACACAATATACTTCACCCCTGTTAGTATCAAATCCTAACCAAAACACAAGTGAGATTGATCATACCAATATTAGTTATCAAAAATGTAAATCTTCCTACATCAAATGCTTTTGTAAAAAGATCTGCAAGTTGATTATCAGTATGAATTTTAAAAATATGAATCAATCTTTTATCATAACAATCTCTTATAAAATGATATCTGATCTCAATGTGTTTGGTTTTTGAATGCTTAACAGGATTTTGAATGATACTAATAGCAGAAGTATTATCAATATAAATAGGAGTGTTCATGAAAGTCAAACCATAATCCAGCATTTGATTCTGAATCCAAAGAACCTGTGCACAGCAACTTGATGCTGCAACATATTCTGCTTCTGCTGTAGATGTGGAAACTGTGGTCTGCTTCTTGCACTGCCATGACACTAGCCTATTTCCAAGAAATTGACATCCTCCACTAGTTGATTTTCTATCCATGTTCTCACCACCATAGTCACTATCTGTGAAAGCCTTTAGCTCAAAAGCTGATCCTTGAGCATACCAAAGTCCCAAATCTGGTTGACCTTTCAAGTATCTAAAGATCCTTTTCACAGCATGCATGTGTGACTGCTTTGGATTGGTTTGGTACCTAGCACAAAGACACACTGCAAACATAATATCAGGTCTAGATGAAGTTAAATACATCAAAGAACCAATCATTGACCTGTACAAGTGCACATCTACTTCCTCCCCCTCAGGATCAGAATTTAGATGTTTGTGTGCCTCCATGGGAGTGCTAGCTATCTTGACATCTTTATAACCAAATTTATTCAAAATATCCTTCACATACTTCCCTTGGTTAATAAAGATTCCATCTGTCTTCTGTTTAACCTGCAATCCTAAAAAGAAAGTGAGTTCACCCATTGAACTCATCTTGAATTTCGTATGCATTAAGTCCTCAAACTCTTTGCACAATGAATCCCTAGTTGACCCAAAAATAATATCATCAACATAAACCTGTACCAACAATATATCTCTCTGAACCCTCTTGGTAAACAAAGTCTTGTCAATCGTACCTCTCTTGAATCCATTCTTGAGAAGATACTCAGATAGAGTATCATACCAAGCTCTTGGTGCTTGATGTAAACCATACAAAGCTTTCTTCAATCGGCACACTCTATCTGGATATGTTGGATCTTCAAACCCTGGTGGTTGGCATACATACACCTCATCATCAATTAGACCATGAAGAAAAGCACTCTTCACATCCATTTGATAAACATTGAAACCCTGATAAGATGCATAAGCTAAAAACAATCTAATAGCTTCTATCCTAGCAACAGGGGCAAAAACATCATCATAATCAATTCCTTCTTCCTGTGTATACCCCTGTGCTACCAACCTGGCTTTATTCTTGATGACAATCCCTCTCTCATCTCTCTTGTTCTTAAAAATCCACTTGGTGCCTATAGCCCTCTTTCCTTTTGGTAAATCAACCAAGTCCCATACATCCTGCAGCTTGAATTGCAGCAATTCTTCTTGCATAGCTTCAATCCAGCTGGGATCCTTTAGAGCTTCCACTGCTTTCTTTGGTTCCATCTGAGAAAGAAAACAAACATATAATGAAGTATGTAAATCTTCTTCTCTTACCTTTGACTGCTGTCTGGTCAGAACAGCTGAACCAATATCACCAATGACCAAATCCAAGGAATGATCTTTATGAACCATATACTTAGATGTGGATGTATCAAGTAATTCTCTTTCCAAATTAGGACCCAAAAGATTATCCATCTCTGATTCTGAAAAAGAATCTCTTTCCTCTCTTTCTTTTGAAGGCTTTGGAGTTGTTTCAGAATCTGACAAAGAAGTCCTTTCCAAGACTTGAAATGGAGGACTTTGTTCATAGTTCTTTGGTGATCTCTGCTCTTCATCAGATAGTCCAGTTATCTCTAACTCACTTTCTGAATCTTCATGTGAACCCCTTAAAGTAGATATTTGAGGATCTGCAGGAATTGAACCATGTGTACCCTTATCTAAATCATCCTTTGCAGATGACCCATTTGTTTCAGAAGTTGATCCTTCAGTTTCTGTTTGATCCTGTTGAAAAACTGCTGGTGGATCTGGAGACCAAATTGGAAATAATACATATTCCAAGTCATTCTTTTTAGGCTGACTTGAGCTTCCATCTCCATCTGCATCATCACCAGCACTTGTACCTGCACTAGTAGACAAATCTGGATATCTAAAAGCATGGGTTAGTGCATCAATATCAAACAATACTTCTGGACCTTTTCCTTCTACATTTGGTGTATTTTCATTAAAGGTCACATCCATGGTCTCCTCTATGATCCTAGTCCTTTTTATTAAATACTCTATAAGCCTTGCTTTGAATAGAGTATCCAACAAAGACAGCCTCATCTACCTTACTTTGAAACTTACCAAGGTGATCCCTGGTATTTAAGACAGTACAAGGACATCCAAATGGTTTTAAAAAGCTAACCAAAGGTTTTCTCTTAAAGAATAACTCATAGGGTGTCTTGTTATGAGGTTTGATTATCAAAATCCTACTCAAAACATAACAAGCAGTGCTGACTGCCTCTGCCCAAAAGGACATTGGAAGTTTAGCATCTGCCAGCATGCTTCTAGCAGCCTCAATTAGTGTCCTATTCCTCCTTTCAGCTACCCCATTTTGTTGTGGAGTCCTAGGTACACTAAACTGTCTTTCTATACCTTTCTCCTCACAGAACTTATTCATCTCATGATTCTTAAATTCTGTCCCATTATCACACCTGATGATCTTAACCTTTTGATTAGTTGAATTCTCAATCCTAGTTATGAAGGATCTAAGTATTTCGCCTGTCTCATCCTTGGTCCTAAGAAAGAATACCCAACTCATCCTAGAATAGTCATCAGTTATCACCAAACAGTAAGATTTCTTCCCTTGACTAGCTACATTGGTAGGGCCAAATAAGTCCATATGTAACAGGTGTAAGGGAGTGGTATTGGTACTCACAATCTTGGTCTTATAAGAGGTCTTGTGTTGCTTGCCTTTGAGGCACGCTACACAGTGGTCACTACATTCAAATAACTTTTCAGGTAATCCTCTCACTAGCCTATTCCTTACAAGTTTATTCATGGTCTTGTAATTCAAGTGACACATCCTTCTATGCCATAATGCAGATTCAGAAACAGTAGCTTTAGAAATGAGACAGTTAACATTTTGAGTTTCCATCTTGTTTAAATCACTACAGTATACATTATCCTTTCTTGGAACTCTCATTAAAATTTTATCTTCAGGTATTTTGAGTTTTTCAGAGACTATAATGCATTCTGTGTCAGTGAAATAAACAGGATTTTGCTTATCTGTGATTTGACTCACACTAAGCAAGTTGTATCTCAATTGTTCAACATAATACACATCATTGAAAGTGAGCTTACTGCTTTTTACCTTACCTTTTCCAGTGATCTTCCCTCCTTTAGGATTACTGCCAAATGCTACATCTCCTCCATTAAATGCTTTGAAGTCCTGCAGTTTCTCTCTATCTCCAGTCATGTGCCTTGAGCAGCCTGAATCAATGTGCCATAAGCTCTTTGGCTTGCCCTGCACATATAAAAAGATAAATAATTAGTTTCTCTTGGGAACCCAAACCAATCTGGCTTTGGGTTTCCCTTGAGCATTTTTGACATCAACCCTCTTAAAGGTGATTGATCTCAATGCTCCATTGATTTTGGACACTTTTGATGTAGATGCATTCTTATGGCTCCAAAAACAATCTGTTTTAGACCTGACAGGGGTTAATGGTCTGACAGTGGTCACCTTCAAATTCGTATTTATTACCCTGGCAGTGGTCGCTTTACTTGGTATAAACATTCTTTTGAAATGCTTAATACCAGCAGAGGTACCATGCCTGACAGTGGTCAAACTCTCCCCTGTTCTTGTCTTGCCTCTGTTAGCCTCTGACAGTGGCACTGCTGCAGCATTAACAGGGGCTGCAGCCTTGCCTCTGTTAGGCTTATTTCTCAACATTTGTCCTGTACCACTGTTCCTATTATTTTTAGGATTGTAGTAACAGTCCTGTTGAAGATGATTATACCTACCACAAATAAAGCACGATTTTCTTTTCACACATTCAAACCCATCACCCAGCCTTTGTGAAACCAATTGGTTCCAATTCCTTTGATTCCCTCTAGGTGTAAGTTTGGTTATTTTATTTGCAGAACTTTCAACATGTTTGCAAGCACACTTAACACATTCTGCCTTTACATTGGACTCATGATGAACCTTTTTATTCACATACCCTAGACCAGTTCTAGATTTGTTAGTCCTATTCACTTGTTCAAGCTGAACCTTAGCTTTCTCCATAAACAACTTCTTGCCTTCTTCTAGTTTATCACTCTTAAGTTCTAAAACTAGACTAGTAATAGACTTAACACAACCATCCATAGAGTTACCACTATATGAGTTATCACTATCACTCTCATCTTCCTCAGTCCAATCAGATATTTCCACTTTATCAAAATTTACATTAACATCACAATTAACTACTGGATCTACCTTTTTACCCTCCTCAGACACACCTACCTTAAGTTTTTCTAAGTCAAAATCACTTTTAGGTGGGAAGTAAGTATGATTATAAGGTGGGGGTACAGCATTAAGGTTGTAACCTAATCCAGTTTTTAATTTATCATGAATTTGAGACTTGATTAAGTTTTGAACACCTTTTGAAGCATTTTCCAATTCATCAACTTTCAACTTTATTGACTCTTTATCAGAAATTGCCTCAGCCAACTTTGCATTTAGCATATCAACTTTTGTTTGTAAAGCTTTCTTTTCCCAATTCAGATATTTAATATCTAAGTGAAATTGTGATTCATTCTTTTCAAAAGCTTTTATCTGTTTTTCTAAGTTTTCAATTCCTAAAGTTGCATGTTGACTCTTTTCCTCACAAGCTTTCAATTCATTACACACAACCAGATTATGATCCCTATAAAATTTAACCATTTTCTTGCATGTAGGAGAACATAATTTAGATTGTACCTCATATGGAATGTCTGAAGGCTCTGGTTCTTCTGTGCAGCCATTAAAGCTTGATTCTTGACTACAAGCTCTTCGTGGTCACTCCAGTCAAATCCTCCTATTCCATTTTGTGCAACTAATGAATCTGAAATGGTGTTCTGAACAGGTACCAATCTTCTTTGAGGACAAGAACTATTTCTCACAATACCATTAGCAGTATTCTGAGATTCTCCAGCCTGTGTGCTCTTGCATTCTCTAGCAAAGTGTCCCATCTTGTGACAGTTGAAACACTCCACCTTGCTCTTGTCAAAACCAGCTACACCATCTCTTTTGTAAGCAAAGTTTCTGTTCCCTGACCTCTGCATATACCTTTTTGCCCTTATAGTAATCATAGCCATCTGCCATCTCAAATCCATCTCTTCAAGGTCCTTTTCATTAACCTGCTCCAAATCCTCTGTAGTTAAGGATGAATTCACATGACTTACAAAGAATGCTTCCAACACATTATCATTAGCACCAGATGTGCTACAACTACCAGATTCACCAACAGACACAAAAGCAGCATTGTTAGAGCTACCATTGGACTGTTTTAGAGCTAAGACCTCATGCTCAAAGTTCCTCAGATCATTGTATAGATCTTCAATCTCCTTCTCTTCAAGATTGGCACTCTGTCTAAGTCCAACAGTGTACATATTCCAATCTGTACCTAGTGATCTCAGAAACTTCCTATTCAAATCATCCTTATCAATCTTGACATTGTGATTTTCAAGATCACCCACAAGTTTTTGAAATCTGTCAAACGTCTGAGTCAAAGTTTCAGACTTTACACCTACAAAGTTCTCAAATTGCTGTTTGAGAAGAGATCTCTTATTCTTCTTGGTGTTGTCATTACCACCAAATCTCTTAACAATTGCTTCCATGAGTACCTTAGCATCTTCACAGTTTTCAAATTTCCTTTGATACTCATTAGGAATAGACAAAAGTAGAGTACTTAATGCCTTCCACTCTGTTGCTCTTTCTTTCCTCTCTGCATCAGTCTTTGGTGGTGGTCTTTCCAGACTTTCACCATCCGGACCCTTGAGATAGTTTGGTCCATTAGTAACCACCTCCCACATCATATAATCCGTGAGCAACATGTATTGCCTAATCCTAGTCTGCCATAGCTCAAACTCATCAGGTTTGAGCATGGGAATCTTTGTAGCTTGTATACCTTCCATTGTTTCAGTAGACATCTTGTTATTTGATGAAAAAGCTGCGAACTTCAATTACCTTCTTCAAGATCAAAACAATACCTTGCTCTGATACCACTTGATAAAACCCAGTTAGAGATCTTAGTATGTATTCCTTTGACGAATTGTTAACAAGCTTGCGGAATAGTTTATTAACAACTTGAAGAACTTGTAAACACAGAATATCTAATCAAAAGCTTCAATATTATTATCAATAATACGAACACACAATTGTGTTAGGGTTTACAACCTTGAAGCTAATAACTAGAATGACTCGTATATGTCTATGGTTTCACAGGATCTCTATTTATATCACATAGAGTCCTTTACAGAATCAAACATATTACGAATCCTCATCTACTCCTAATATAACTCTAACCAACTTTATCTAACCAACAGTGGTTGTCTGTATAACTAACAGTGGTTGAGTACTTAATACAAAATACAAACTCATGTCAACAGTGACACTGTTAGACTAATTCTAACTGACAGTGGCACTGTCAATACAAAACTAAACTAGCAGTGGTAGACTTCTTCTAGCAGTGGCACAAGACTTGTAATCTGAGCAGATCTGGCAGTGACTTAGAACTCAACAATTTTTTTTTGTCAAAACTTATGTATAAAATACTTTTATAATCTAATCTTTTTATATAAATATTGAATTGTATATAATAAAAACATATTATTTATTTGTTTTTGTTAATAAAAAAAATGAAAAAGAAATTAAATTGTGGGATTAAGGGTTGGCCCAACCCACCATCACATGGCTTGGTGAGATTCCCCACCACTGTGTTATCCCATCACACAATGTGATGCTAACATGGTACCCACTACCAAGCCCGTGACCATTGCATGTTTCTAAAGGACATTGTGGAGCCCACACCTCTTTTCTCTCTCCGTCCATCTCTATGGACTTTCACGTTTTTCTATGAAGTTTATACCATAAACGTGGATGAATAATGAGAAGTCCGTGTAATTACTATCCTTATCAAGTACAACACCATCCACATAAGCTATGGACTCCAGGTGCTCTTATATCAACGAATATGAACAAAAAATTATATTCGTTATATTATACGAACGAACATGAACATATGTCTCGTTCGTGAACGTTTGATAACAATTTCATTAACTTTCATTTAAGTTTGTTTGTTTATGTTTGTTTACTTATATAGGTTTGTTTGTGTTAGTTTAACGTATTAACAAACGAACACGAATAATCAGTTATCTAACTTACATAATTTGTTTAAACTTCATATATCTTGTGATGCATTAATTTATATATTAGTTCATTTTTGTTTGTTTGATCATGAAAAAACATATTTTCTTATTGTACGAACACGAACAAGAACAAGAAAATCCATTCGTTAATCAGTTTGTGTTCGTTCTATTATTTCACTTGTTTGATAAAACTTAATGAACTGTTTATGTTCGTTTTCTTAGTGTACGAACACGAATAAGAACAAGAACAAGAAAATCCATTCGTTAATCAGTTTGTGTTCGTTCTGTTATTTCACCTGTTTGATAAAACCTTAATGAACTGTTTATGTTCGTTCGGTTTGTTTACAGGTCTAGAGCGAGGTGTTTGGATGCATTTCGAGTTTCGACTTTGAGAAAATGAAAACTTTTGTTTAAATAAACAAATACTTCGTAATAGTTTTAAGCTTTTTCTTCGTATATTTAATACTATAAAATACAGAGTAATAGTCTGATAGATTATGGATTAATGGCCTCTAGAAACATTACTTGTAACTAATTTAAGTAACTTAAATTGTAGATTGTGGATTAATGGCCTCTAGAAACATTACTTGTAACTAATTTAATAGCATATCCAAATGTTCCCCAATTGCACTTTAACTGATACTCCCTATTATATTGTATTAGTAACTTTTAGAAGCATATCCAAATGTTCCCTAATTGCATTTTAACTGATATTGTAGTAACTTTTGATGGATTTCTTTTATAAATTCTAAAAATCTTGATTATATTGATCTCACATAAAATTATTAGCGAAGGTTTGAACTTGGAACCTCATGTGAAAAAAAAAGTAATAATAATAATAATATATGTATGATGTATGCACAGATTCGATCCTACAAAATACAAATGTATGGAGTAACAAACTGTAGTTTTATATACTAGCAATCAACAACTAGTTTAGCTAGAAGACACTGACAAAAACATTAAACAACACCGAACTCTTCACTTTCAATTCTTCTCTCAAAATCCTCAAACTACCACTTGTTGTTCTTGTTCTCAAAATCTCTTTCATGGCTTCCTTCTGCTTAACAAAATCCAAAAAGTTTATAATCCAAACTCTCAAATCAAAAAAATTATTAACAAATCATACTTCTTGCATTCAAAATAATATCTCATCTTCACCATTACCAGTTTCAAAACATGCAAATTATTCAAAAAATAATGCCCCCACTGTATTCAATCATTGTTTCGAATCGATCTACGTTTCGAGACGATTGCATTCTGCTACCAGTGTTGATCAGGTTTGTACTATTTTTCATCATTGTTATTGGCAATATGATTAAATTAAGTTCAAACTTTAGTAGTGTTTGTGTTGTTCAAATTAAGTTTAATTTGATTCAATTTGTGTGGATTGCTTTGTTATGTAAATGATACACAAATTGATCTTTATATATGTTCAGATTTGAAGAAATGATGGACATTTGACTTTTAAGTCAACCAGTAATGCTATTTATTTTGTTTGCTGACTACCCTTTTTGTATAGTTGCAATTTACTTCACAAAGATCCTTTTGATTTACTGTATCATTTTTGTCATTAACATAATAACATATGTTCCATTTTAGGAAAGTTACTTTTTTTATACCCCCATGTGATTTAATTTTTTAAGTGTTTCATTTTATGCCTACATTAGTTTGAATTCCATAGTTGACTTTTTGGACTATCAAGTCAAACTTCATCGAAGTGTCACTAATCTTCTCTCTTCTTGCAACGCTTATGACCGGCAATGCTGACTGGCCCACATGCATCAAAGTTGTCATTAATTTATATGCCTTTGAATATATCTGTTATTTGTTGCAGTTGCCTGCTGAAGGTCCTTTGCAGCAGGTGCTAGATTTTCCAGGTGGAAAAGTCAAGTTTACACCCAAACTGACAATCGTATCCGGTGCTACCGAGGAAAGGGTCCATTGTTACCGAGTGCTTGATGACAATGGTCAAATTTTGAGCGATAGTTATTCACTTGATGTAAGCCACAAAGAGTTCATTACTTTCGCATAATGAAACTGTGAAATTCATAATATTTTGGTATTTTTGAGTATACAGATAAGCAAAGAACTTGCGGTCAAAATGTATACGAACATGTTAACACTTGAAGTTATGGATACTATCTTCTATGAGGCACAAAGACAAGGACGGATATCGTTTTATGCAACCGCAACAGGGGAAGAAGCAATTAACATTGCATCAGCAGCAGCTCTTAATAACAGTGATTTTGTCTTTCCTCAGGTTACTTTTTTTTATTTTCTTTTTAAATCTTCATTATAGTTTGCCGTTGGAGCCAATAATGATACACAAAGTGTTGTAATAAGCAGTACAGGGAACCTGGTGTTCTAATGTGGAGAGGATTTAGTTTACAAGAGTTTGCACATCAGTTGTTCGGTAACAAATATGATTATGGTAAAGGAAGGCAGATGCCTATCCATTACGGGTCTAGAAAACTCAACTACATTACAGTGGCGTCAACAGTTGCGTAAGATTTCAACTTTACTTTCCACGTTGTTCTTTGAATGGTAGATGTGGCAACTTCAACTCTTTAGATGTGAACGAATCGATTCTGGTTATGTTTTATCTCTAACTGCTCAAACTGGTAAAATCAAAATAATAGCCTTTAATAGAAACAGGTCAAATGGGTCAAACAGTAGAAAAAAAAAACATACTCTTTAGCTCATAAAACATAGGTAGATCAGTTTATTCAATGTAGTAGATTATTACTGGTATATAATACTATTGTAAACACACTGGACACGCCAGTTAGGCGATTATATATAAATAGCAAGATATGTGAACAAGAAGTGTTTTGGATCACCTGTTTCGACCGGTAAAAAAAATTACCCATTTTGACCCGTTACACAATCCACCTGACCCAACCATTTGATTACTTTTAATTAAATGTTTACATAACATTCAGGCAGGAACTACCCTTGTTTTTGGACAATAATAGTTTTGTTAGATAATGTAATTGACACTTCTTAACTGCAATTCAATTTTTGTGTACTCCAGAACACAAATCCCACATGCAGTAGGTGCAGCGTATTCTCTAAAAATGGAAAAACAAGATTCATGTGCGATTACGTATTTTGGTGATGGAGGCACTAGTGAGGTGCACACACAATATTATATCCTCATATTGCTGCATTTTGAAAACAGATCATTTTAATCATACATTTACTGGAGTTGACATTTTAATTATTCAAAATTCGTTGGAAATCACAGGGAGATTTCCATGGCGCTATGAACTTTGCTGCAGTTATGGAGGTCCCAGTGATTTTCTTTTGTCGAAACAATGGATGGGCCATTAGTACACCAGTTGATCAACAATTTCGAAGTACTTATATCTTTCCATTTGACTTTCAACTCTACTACTACTACTTCAATAACTGACTTTTGGGTCAAACGGTCAATGCTAGGTGATGGTGTTGTTGTTAAAGGGAAAGCGTATGGAGTTCCTAGCATCAGAGTAGATGGTAATGATGCTCTTGCTATCTATAATGCTGTTTCTGAGGCACGTAAAATGGCTATTAAGGAACACACCCCTGTTTTAATCGAGGTTTGTAGGTGCGCTCTATAGATTTGGATACAAATTTCGGTGTGAAATATTCTAATGCTGCAATGGTGTATTTTATTGATAGGCGCTTACATATAGAGCAGGACACCACACAACATCAGATGATTCAACTAGATATCGTTCAGTTGAGGAAATACAACAGTGGAGAGGTGATCAAAACCCTGTAAAGAGATTTAGGAAATGGATTGAAAGCAAAGGCTGGTGGACTGATGAAGCTGAATTCCAACATCATAGCAGCATAAGGAAGCAGGTAAAAGCTTTGACTTCATGTTTGACTTTATTTTGTGTCACCTATCTTTATTTGGAGTTGATAATATTCATGAGTCTGTTGATCATTTTTTTGCAGCTGGCAAAAGCAATTCAGGTTGCAGAGCGGATAGAAAAACCTCCAGTTGCAGATATGTTCAATGATGTATACGATGTCCCCCCTACTAACCTTATCATGCAGGAGGCTTTCTTGAGAAAAACGACCAAGAAACATGGACAAGATTTTCCCTCCGATGTTCCGTTGTAAAACAATCTTCATCATGTATCACTAACTTTATGAGTCAATTTGTAAAACACACTTGTATGAAAATAAATACAAATCGCTCTACTTGGCAAATACTTGAGAAAATGCCAAAACACTACAATAAATTAACATTATATATACTTGATAACTTCGAATTTCAAAGCGACAAACAAAGACATATTATGATGGCTTTTAATGTATAATACTAATTCGGTAAGTTGAGCAAAATGTCTGTCAACGTCATATGATAGTTTCATTCGAAGATGCAATTTCATACAGGTAAAGCCAATGGGTACCATAGTCCTAAATCCAAATGACCTAATGTTGCAGAAGATTGGGTTCAAGTGAAAAAGTGTACAACAACTTAACAACATACTTGGCAAGCAACTGATTGCTAGAAACTGAAAACTTTACGAGTACATAGTATGTCATTGAATCTAATGTTTCAGATGCGACATGCACTATAGATGATACTGGAAGGATCTTAATTATTCTTTAAAAAAGGATCTCAGTGGTGATACATCTGAGACACCCTTCTCTTGAAGTACCCTCCCTTTAATTATTGTAGATGCAATTTCTTCCATTAAATTGAAACTTGAGTTTTACTCGGAAAAAGGAAAAAATATTGGTCATTATGAACTCGAAAATTGAAATAATGAACTTGTAACTTGCTTGAACCTTGGAATAATGGAATCTTTAACTTTATCATAGCCAACACCACCACAACACAATTAAACAAATTGGCTTTAATGCAACTCATGTAAGGGTGCAAAGACCTCGTGAGCAATGCCCCAACACAAGCCATGTCTTTAATCTTTACGCAGAAAAAACAACCTGGGAAACCAAGATGACAAACCAAGACACAATCTCCAACACAACATCCTTCACAGCGCGCCAAAAGTGTCTGGATAGGCAACCGCAACCACCAGTTGAATATGGTGAACATCAATCAATAAAATATTTGTCATTAACCCATCAAAAATCAGCGCCAAAATTTGAATCTGAACAAAATGATGAAAATAAGAGGGACTGTAGACTCAAACATGCAGGATGTGAGGAAAAGTAATGATAATCTGCAGAAGTAAGGAAAAAAACAAGTCTGGTTGAGTGGCAGAATGCTGATGGCTGGAGTTCAGGACTTCAGGCTTGAGCAACTGAGCAATAGTTGAAATTCTATACACATGGTTACTTGTATCTGTATCTACCTGTAGCTATGGCTTATCGAATCAGAGATGTTTATTACTTTCTGCACAGACTCAATGATCAAGACTGTAAGTACTTTGTAAATTTGTAAACCCATGAATAATCACCACCAGCAAGTTTTGTCAAAATGAGCATTGGATCAGAATACGCAACATCTGATATCTGATGAATCATGAATCATGACAATGCATATGAGATACAACTCAAAAATTGTTTCTCTAATGCAAGTAATATTCAACTTAAACAAGCACATGGTACCCGATCACATAAAACAACAAATATAGATTACAGCACCAAATGTTTGACCACCGGATGCACCAACAAAAAACCCATAAATATTAAGACTATCATTAGTTTTTTGGCTTCAAGATCAACACTTCACAATTATTATCAACAAAAAGTAATGGGGACACAATGCAAACCATCAGCCTGAACATAAGCAATTAAAAATTTTAGTCTCTAGCAAGATACTGAAAGTAAGATAAGTATAAAACAGTACAGGCACAGCACCGCCATCTACGCAGGATAAAAACTACAAAAATTATCACTACTGTTAAACTAAAACAGGATCAACCAAAAACTCATCAAACCAAGAAATATACTTTACAATCCTAACAATCAACATGAACATGAAACCATGTTATTTGTTTTTAACTTCAAACAGCTAATATCAAGTTCATAACTTCACGTTAAAAATCAAAAAAGATTAGCAACCACATATATCTAAAATAACTACATGTTCTTATTGAAAACCATATCTGATACTCCCCAACCCGAGGCATCATCAACAGAAAACCATAAGTCACCTTAATTTCCAGACGAGTTAACAGCCTCAAGAACAACTAGTGCCTGCTGTTTGACCAACTCCATTCGCTTCAAATAAAGCTGCAGCTCCTGCTTCTTCAACTCCTTCCACTTCTCCTCCAACTCCTCCCTTTTCGATCCCTCAACTAACTCCATCCCACCCTTCATAATCTCCTCATCCAAAACCGGACTACCGTTCCTCCCATACTGAACAAACCGATTAATATCAATACCTTTCATAACCGGAACTTCCTTAACGTCCACCCCATTCGACTTCACAACAGCACTAGTAGCCCCAGCAGCATTACCCTTAACATTACCATTCTTTTGACTCTGCATCTTTTTACTCTCTACCCCACTACTATTACCACCACCCCATATCAATTTTGATAATTCATAACCTTTCTGTTCATGACTCTTCGAAAAGCTCCTATCTTTACCATTCTTTTCTCTACTACTCTGTTCTCTACTAGCATTATTCACATACTTTTTCTTCAGTCTCCTAACTTTATCAACCAATTGAGCTCTACTAACATCAACATGCAATGATTTCTTAATAAACTCATGAAAAGCACCCATATCATTAACAGGACTTTCACCATTTTTTTCATTCTTATAATCAATCATACCTTGCAGTATCGCAATCTCATCATCTTCACTCCATAACCTCTGAAACAACTGCTTCTTCGAATCATCATCCGTTACCGCACTACTCTTCGCTTTCTTCGCATCTTTTTCAATCACAGGCGCCGGTCGCTTCGCCGGAGGTGCCGTTGCGCTGGTTTTTGATCCAGACACGGATCCAGATTCAGCCTTTTTCGGTTTTTTCGAGTCAATTTTAGCTTTCTCATCACGTACCATAGGTTTTGAAGGAATAGGTTTAACTTTAGAATCGGCGACGGCGGATTTCGCCGGTGGTGAATCGGAATCGGTTTCGGAACCAGACTCTTCGGTTTCTGATTCCGATTGATCTTGAATTTGAGACTTATTGGTGGATTGCGGTGGCTGAGACGGTGCAACTAGGGTTTTTTCATGTTTTTGTTCGGACTCTGAACCGGAAGATTGTTCTTCGTCTGAACCGGAGGATTGTTCATCTTCCGAACCGGAAGCTTCCTCTTCTTCTTCATCGGATGATGATGGATTTAATTCAGGTTGGCGATTGTGCGCCATTGAATTTTTCCTCTTTTCGGAATTAGGGTTTGTAAATTTACGGAATAAAAAAGGAGTGCAGCTGCTGTAGGTATTTGATTAATAGGTTGTTAAGGTAGTTTGGTGGCAAGTATATAAATGTACATGTTAGGTCCTTTATTAATATATTAAGGACATTTAGAGTCCCTATACTTTAAGTATAAGTCTTTTGAAAACCTTTTTCTTTATAGATTACTTTATATTGTTACTTTAGGGTTAGTACATACGTATAGTCATAGTGCATTCTTACTAATTTAGTTGCAAGTAATCGGGTTGTCAAATTTAACTATGGTTTGTTGATGATGATGAACTAAACCATGAAGGTTAAGTTCCATTTTGAGATGGTTTAGATTGAGTTGTTGTAGCTTGTAGCTTCTTTACATAAAATCGACTTTCATATGTTCTATTTATATCCAATGTCATATGGTGGTGTATAAATACTCTGATGTATGGTCAATACGTATATCTGTTCAAGGGAGAATCTACGGTATTATTAGGTCTGATTCTTAACGGTATGTCTAATTTGTTACAAATTATTTACTTTATGGACTTATGTAGTTCTTACAAGTGTAACATGTATTACATACTAACTTATGTGAGACTAAACTTATTAATGTGCGAATATCGATAACCGATCAATTCTAAAAAAAAAAAACTTTCAAACACAAATTTATTTTTAAAGATCGATTTGTTTATATGTGAGTATTTGGATCATTGATATTCATATTTATATTCATATATTAGTTAGAAATAAACATTTAATTATGTAATATATCATCTATATTTTAATTTGGTCTATATTTTAATCTCAAGAGTTAACAACATGTAATTCGACCCGTTCACGTATGATCTAACATTTACTCTTATAGTTCTCAAAAGATTTGTGAATTTATTATAGTTTTCAATATATAGCCTTTTGTCACTATCATGCACTTTATACCTAATTTTCATCAACAAAAAATCAATAAATGAAGCTAAATTGAAGTGTAGGGATACTTTTAACTAACTACTTAAATAACTCGCTAATTTACTCTTAATGTGTACATTAATGACACCTATTTAATAGTGACTTTTCTCTATCGGATTTTATTTTTTATTTTTTTTTTATTTTTTTGGCGAAAAACAAATATATAAATAGAAAAGCACATCCTTCAACAAAAGTTGATGGGTGCCAAGAACTACAACCAAGAAACCAAAATAAAAGATCCAAGCGAATTGACTAACGACTACATAAAATGCCTACTATCGTGTTGGATACAAACAAACAACAAACTTGAACTAAGGGGAGATGATCACTTGGAAGCAACTATTGACCGCAAGCATAATCCAATGACTGAAAACAACAAAGACTTGAAATTGAGACTATTCACCCCTACTTTACAGCCTTTCCTAGAAACCAAAATGTCGTTAACGTGAGAGAAGGCACCAGATTGACCATTTGCGAAAATCTTAAATAACCATCTTCTTACGATTTTGATGGGGAGTCATCTCCTTGAATCATATTCTTAAATAACCATCTTCTTACGACTTTTCTCTATCGGATACCCATTGTCTTTTCGTTATCATTAATTAGCCCCACCGTACTCTTTCACCACTTCGCTTAATTGCATAGTAGTCCCCCGATTATGTCATTTTTGCCAACAAATTCCGTGTCAATTCTCATAAGAGTATACGGAGTGCAAGTGTTCTCAATAGTGTTTAGCTTCGAGAATGTTGTAGTTCGGCGTTCTGCCACTCCGGCCACGCATTCCTGTCGCCGTTGAAGGTGGGGTTCCCACACAGCGTCCCACCCTAGACGCTGAAATCTGATGCTTTATTCTTTTTCTATTTTTGTTTGTTTGTTTTTTATATAAAAAATGGAAGCTAAAGGTGTCTAAAATGGAGGAAGAAAAAAAAAGCAAAAATTGCCGAAATCATCCTTATGTTTGTCTAAAAAATCACAATCCGTCCCTTATTCTATGAAATGTCACCGGCCATCCCTATATTTGTTATTTTTGCTCACTAGTCATCTTACTTGACAAATTTCGTTAATTTATCCGTTAAATCATAATGAAACGACTATAATACCCTTCTTCTTCTTCTACCTAAAAAACAGACCACCAATGAATATATCAATGATGAATATGTCAACTTAAAGCAATCTGATCAAAAATCTTAATTATTATAACCGTATAATCCAAGCCAAAATATATTAATGAAACCTTAAAAATCAAACCCATATCTGTTGATGAAAGCAAGAAACTCTAAATTTTGAAACCAAATTCGTAAATATATTTTGTTTTGTTTTCTTTGTCTTCGAGTGTTGACAAAATCAAAACCCGTTAAAACTTGCAAGGTTGCAACCACCACTACCAAAATAACACAAAAGCTCTCTTCTTTCATTTCAATTCCTTTTTGAAACAAGTTTTCATTTTTCCCAAAACCCATCTTCCCTTTCCCCTTAATTTTGCATCAAATCAAATTTAATCAATCAATCAAATGGTGGTGGTTGATGGATTTGAAAAGAAAAACCCTTAAAATCAAACCATCATCATCTTCATACTCCAGATCTTTATAAAAAACCAAGGTCGGTAGTGATCAGGCGGTAGGTGGTGGTAATGCTGGTTGGTGGCAAAGACTAGTGGTGGTGGTGGTTAGTATGATAATTGTGGTGATGGTGGTGGTTTGAAAGAGACGGTGTTGGTTGTGATAACGAGAGACGGTAGTGATGATCATGAAGGGTCTGATTTTTCGATATGTTTTCGAGATTTGAAGATCATAAATATTTTTAGTGATGATGGACTTTTGTTCCTCTAATTTTGAAAATGAAAGCAACGAGGGTGAGGGGTAGTAGACCCAATGTCTTTATTTGTGTGTTTTTCGATTAGTTAAGAGAAAGAAAAATTAAATTAAGAAAAGATATTCAGTTAGATCGGTTTAGTGATAATGTTAGGATGATATTTTTGTTAAAATTGGGGTTTGAGGAGTAACATGAATAAAGGGAAGAAATATTCTGGTCATTTTAGTGTGATTTAACGGAAAAAGTTAATAGATTTAACGAAGTGGACTACTAGTGAGCGAAAATAACAAATAGAGGGATGTCTGGTCACATTTCGTATAATAAGGGACGGATTATGATTTTTTGGACAAAAACAGAGACGATTTCGGCAATTTTCTCAAAAAAAAAAAAAAAAGAGAAAAAGAAATGGAGAAGGTGTCGATTGTAAAAGGATGGAGAAGGAGATGAACATAAGGTTTTTAATTTCATTATTTAAAGTGTGTTTAAATTGAGTTGGGTTTTTTGTTTTGGTAAAATGTATAATTGGGCTTATATAAATGTTGAAAATAAAAATAAAGTTTGTTTTAATGTGTGTTTAAATTATGTAAATTTTTTCAGGACTTCTAATGTTTTTTCTATTGTAATGTATATTATCTTTTATTTAACTTATTTTGTTATTTATTCAATTATTTGTATTAAAAAATAGATAAATAAAAAATCAAAATCTCTATAACACTGTCCAGAAAGTTGTCTACCAAATCACAAAATCTTCAACAATAACATTCTCACCAGAATACTATGGAAACAAAATCTCCACACCTTGTGCTCTAACTATCTTGCTAGCTTTTAGACAGAAGGTGTGATGACATTGTTTTTACAGTGTTCTTACGGGAATGTTGTTGAAAAAGTGAGGGGTGTGGAGGATGTTGAGTTTACGGTGTTCTCAAAATTTATTTTGATTTTTTTTATTAGTGTGGGTGTAAGAAATAAGAAAAAAAGAAGAAGAAAGCAGTGTCTCATCCAAGACAGTGCTTCAGAACGCTATCAGAAAGCCGTCCAGAACGTCGTCGGATAGTGTTCTCGATCCAGAATTTTGACGAATACGCTTCCACTAGTATGCTCTTATTGATTCAAAGTTTTCTCATATATTTCATTATTATTTCATCACCAAAAGTTATAAATTGAGTATTTGTACATCACGTTTATTTTTGTTACGATCTATGAGCACCACAATATAAAAAGTTAAAAGGGCTTTGCCTATATATTTTAATTCTAGGGAGAATATGATGTGCAACAAATCCCACGTAAAGTTAGGTTACACAAGTAAATTTTGAAAAACTAAAATCTATACTTTATATATAGTTTTTGAAGATTAAAAACAATGTTTTGAAAATTGTTTTTTAACTCGGACCGGTGAGGGGTCCGGTTCCGGTCCGACCGCCGGTCCAAAATCGGTCAAAACCCCAAAAAAAAAAAACCGGTCCGGTTCCCGGTTCAACCGGTCAAAATCGCAATAAATGACGGTTCGTTGCCTGGTCAAACTTAGCACAAAACAGGTTTTCAACTGGTTGGAAATCCTAAAAAATCCCGATCGAACCGGTTCGACCGGACCGGCCTAACAGGTTTTCAAAACATTGATTAAAAGTGTAAAATATAATATTATTTACGTCTTTTGATGCACATAATTTTATGTGCAACCATGAGGACCCTTGTAAACCCCATTTTACTTATATTTATATTTTATATTATTTAAATAAGTAGAAGATAGAAGTTATTAACCACTCTCAATAGTGACACAAACTAATGCAGTTTTTGCCATATCAGTGTCACATCAACACTTT
The DNA here is from genome assembly GCA_949592205.1 of Helichrysum umbraculigerum. Taxonomy (NCBI): domain Eukaryota; kingdom Viridiplantae; phylum Streptophyta; class Magnoliopsida; order Asterales; family Asteraceae; genus Helichrysum; species Helichrysum umbraculigerum. The sequence goes on from CATIUR010000002.1 coordinate 70,119,503, forward strand.
TCAAAACTGACAAAATACTGTCAATAGTAGCACATCACTCAATTTATCATGGAGCCCACACATTATATATATATATATATATATATATATATAAACGTTCATTAAAATGTTTTTTCATTTGAACGTTTTTTCATTTTAAAATTATACACCTTATTGTAATAAATAACGTATTTATACAAAAATAATATTAAATTGATATGGGTCGTGACCCATTTATCATAAAAATAACCCACCAATTTAAAGCCCATTTATCTAACCCTAAAATGCATGCATCATCCTCATCGTTCTCTTCCTGCAACTGAAAAAAAAGGTAACGAATTAAAACACCTTTATTTTTAATTTCTAATGTAAATTTAAATAAAAATGTTTTTTTTTTAATTTGGCCCACCTCCTCCGTCACTTCACCATCGTCAAAATGATGCAAGAAACTGATGCCGGCAAATGACGTTTTTCTGCCAACGTCGTCGGTTTAACCGACGGATGTTTATTGCAAACCGATAGTGCTGTTGGCACCCCTATTGGCCACATGGCATACTTGTCTTTGAATATGGCTGATTGAATAGCTATTATCGCTTTATAATTGAAAAGAAATACCATATTAATAAAAATTGTACCAATCAAATGAAAAAATAGATGTATCAAAGAGAAAAAAAAAAAAAGAAAGTAAAATTAATGTGATTGCCCGCGTAATTTTGTATGATTATTGTAAGAAGTTTATATAATGAAGGAATTACCTAACATATACAATTGCCTAACTCTTTTATTTATTTTACTTAAAAAACTATCATAACTATTACTCGTAATATGTAAACTATATGGTTGTCCATTGCGAAGCGTGGCATTTTCATCCTACTATTTTACAATAGTTTGATGGTCTGTTATGTAGTTCTTTACCAACATTATCCTCTTGGGCAGTTAACGAGTTAGGGGAACATGAAAAATTTCTAGCGGAGAAAGCGAGTGAAAAATCGTGACTAAAAAAATATGTGGATGATGATGTCTTCACTAGCTAGAAGGATTGAAATTCGAGTGTAACATCACCCTCATCACAAGTGTCGGATTGACTTCTACTATCTTATTGTACGAAATTCGCACGGCACTTGAAACCGCAAAATACTATCTTAAAATTTTTTAATTGTTTTAATTACTTAGTTTTAGTTAAAAACTTTGAATAAATATTTAAGATATGTTTTTAGTATATTAGCACCTTAGAGCATATAGAGTGGTATGGTTTTGTTCACAATTCCCAGAACGCCGTTCATCGATGGTCACCCACTTCGTGATGGTGTTCAGGAGCGGCGTCCAACGACAAACGAGGTAAATTTTTTTGTCTTTTATTTATGTTTTCACACACACAAAATGATTTAAAAAATCAAAACTAAATTTTTAGAACATAATAAACTCAATATCCTTCACTCTACTTCTTAACCGTACACTATTCTCTAAAATATGTGTCACAATTCCCTATTCTTCATATTCTTTTAGAGTTTAGAATGATAAGAGTCTTTACCATTTTAATGAAACTAATCTTATAAATAGTTATTCATTTATATTATATAATAATAATAATAACAATAATAATAATAATAATAATAATAATTAGTTTTTGGAATTTGATTTTGGTGTGGGATCAGAGGGGCAACTGTCACACCCCCAAAATCGGTAATCGCATTTATTTAACGATTAGCGGAACTTTAGTTATTAGCGGAAGCATTTTGAATAAACAGCGGGGGTGCTGACGTTAACAGTGTGCATTCATTATATCAGAGCTTATGATCATTGCAGAACAGTAATTAAGATACCATTAATATAAAAGTATTTACAAAAACTACAACTTGTCAAGTCGTAGAAGTAGAGTGTTGTAAAAATACATTTGTCCCAAAAGTGGCATCCTAATTCGTCGTGGGTAACTTACGTCCATTATGCATGCATCAATACCTGAGTCCTAATTCCCTGAAAAACATAGTAAAACGTCAACATTGAATGTTGAGTGAATTCACAGGTTTAGTTTATAGTGGTCAAACCAAGTTATGAATAAATCGTTCATTTACGGCAAAACATATTGTTCATAAGTTTAGTAGGAAATACAAGTTATTCTAGTTAAAGAAAACATTTCCTATATAATGTAAGAATATCATTCTTACTACAAGTAAACAGTTGCGTAGGAAACACAAGTTTAATCAAAACATTTCCTAATAAGTAGTTGCAGGAAACAAAGGTTTAAATAATCAAAGTAAACCTTACCTATCTGTCGTATAGCTTCAAATAAGTAATCTCAGGAAAATACCATTTCCAAACTACTAGTTCAATAATCATGTGTAATACAATCTGATCGTTAAGTAGGAAAACATATCTATTCAAATATGATAAACATTTCATATTATGTAGTTTGTAAGAAATTCAAGTTTATCCAACTAAGGAACAACATTTCTAAAATAATTATGTTTTAGAAATACTAGTTTATCCGACTAGTTTAACCAATCAAGGAAAACATTTCTAAAAATAGTTATACGTTTAGAAACACTAGTTTATCCAATCAAGGAAAACATCTCCATTTAAATAGTTTGTAGGAAATACAGGTTTAACATTCAAGTAAACATTTCCTAATAAATAGTTTGTAGGAAATACAGGTTTAACAATTAAGTAAACATTTCCTAAAAGAAGTCGTGTATCACAGGAAGTACCCCTTCCAAATCAAGTATGCACAGGAAATACCCTTTCCAAATCAAGTTGTAGTTGTTTTGTTGTTTAGTGGGAAATATAGACTATGATCCCTCTAAGGTGAGCTAGACCTTTAGAGTTAAAGTAACGACACCTAGTACTATAACCAAACCACGACTAGTTGTTTTGTTGTTGCCTCAGTAACACGGTAAGTATACACTCCTCGTTACGACTGTCGTCGTGTGGTTGGAATGACCAACGAGTTATATCCTGGGAGGGTTGTCAAATCGATAGTACTATCTGTATACTCAGTGGCTAGAGTCACCTAGCTAATGGTTATAGGTTGCAAGCACTGGGACTTATGTGCACTACAACTACCTCACGTAAACCTAGGATCGTACCAAGATTCGTTGTCTTATTCCCAAAAAGTTGTGAAAACGTTTCATATAGTTAATAGTTGATTATAAAGCATAAAGCATTTATACAAATCAGTTTGATATAAAAGCATGTCAAGCAATTATATAAACAAGTAGCATGTAATAGCACATAGTTCTATGTTTTTCACCCTGGTTTTAAAAGCATTTAAAACAAGTAAAAGATAGGGGCTATGAACTCACTGGTAGCAAGTCTTCGGCGAATAACAGCTAGTAATATACAGTAGTCCTGATGCGTCCCTCAAATACCTAGACGCAAATAAATATACTTTATATAAGTACACGGACTATTCGTTACGTTTAAGTATTTATACAATTTTAGTTGGTTGGTGATACATGTGTTAAACAATGATTGCTTGTAAGTATATCCCCATATACTTATTAGTTGAATATATATATTCGTTTATATATATATATATATATATATATATATATATATATATATATATATATATTAATTGTTGTCGTCGTGTACATATGTACATATCGTCTGTCGTCGTTCGTATATATAAATAAAATGGTCGTCGCTTATATAAAAAATATCGTTCCCTTTTACTCGTCTCGATATATATATAAATATAAATTGTTTGTCGTTCATTCTCGTTTATAATTATTCGTTTCCAGAGTACAAACTCGATTTGTAATCAAATTATAAAGTTTAATGGCTCGTTGGGCTCGATCCAATATTCGGCCCATTTACTTGTTTAAATCGATTGGCCCAATTACAAGGATAATGGATCCGGCCCATTATTATTTAACTTGAACCAACCCCACCCAATAACAATTTATATAGTTTTGGCCCATTATATATAATGTCTAGTTTTTGGCCCAATACATAAAGTAAATTAACCGGCCCAATTACTTTATAAATATAGTCGACCCATTTGGCCCAAAAAGTTATATCGTTAGTTATTTGTGTCAAAATATCGTCCCGCGGACGTGTACAATTTAGTACCAAAATTTTGTATCGTAAAGTTTTACAAATTTTATAACTTGACAAAATTTGTATCGTGTACCCGTTAATATTTTTGGTACCATTTAAAACTTAATATATAATAATAATAATAATATATTATTACTTAATCTAAAAATGAAAATTTGCTTATAATAGCAACTACTATTATTAGTAAGGATGAATGTGACTTTCCCATTTAATCAATGCGATACAGATTAGAGGCTCAATTATGGTTCGGCCCAATAGCAAAATGAGCCATTCGGATCTTTCTCACAATAGCCGATCGGCTATTACACCAAATATCAACCAAATTACGTATTTACTAATTTTGGGTTTTAACTTTGATTTCAAGATCATATCACCAAATCATCATACAACTATGTAATCAACCATGATATCGACCTCTCAACACAATATAACGAGTTTTACATATATAATAATCATTATATAATCAACGGAATATATGAAATATACATATGAAAAATAAAGTTTTTGAGCCTTACAATTAAAATGATTACGATGATGATGATAGGCTGATGATGACGATGACGATGGAGATGATATAGAGGAGATGATGAATAAATGTTATAGATGAAATTGATGAAATTCTCCTGCTTGTTGGTGTCGACTGATGATCCCAAATGAAAGAGAGGAAAATGAGCAGGAAACTTACATTATTGTAGTTGGTTGGAAGTTGATATGAGGAAGCAAAAGGAGGGAGTATACACGTTTTTATTTTCTACACAAGTATGGTTGTGGTACAACCATGTTCCCACGTTTTTATTTTTGGGCAAAGGTTTGGCTATTTAATCCGTTAATTCTGTGTACGGGTATAATTAGTGGTACCCCGTGTACCAATCAATTATTCGTTAGTTTAATTTATATTTTAAACTTAGTAATTGATAATTATAAAAATAAAATATTTTATTAAAATCATAAATAAAATTATTCCCAATAGTGGTACTGTACAGTTAAAATGCGTGCCAAATTTCAGTCATATTTGGAAATTATATTTTGAGGTAATGTTCCAAATACTAAAACAGGAATGGGAAAAATAACACTTTTTGTTATTTTTGACCTTTAGGTACGTTTTATAATTGTTTCTGTTCGTGTATAACGTGTTTTAAATAGTCGTCTAAAGGTTCCCGAACAATTCTTGTTCCAACTATTTTCTATAATAGTTTCCATTAAAATTTGTTCAAAAGTATTTTGAAGATCTTTTTGGGACTTTTGTACTGTGTCCAATACGTTAAATAATAAACGTATAATATTATTATATTATCTCAATAATATAAATATCTAATATTAGTAATTAAAAATTTTCAAATTATTAATTATTTTGTATCACCAACTTTATTGTATTTAGTTTGTCGACTTTGATACGTTCATTTAGTACAGTAATTATATAATAATAACTACTATTTAACTAATACGACACGTATTATATAACAAGTTTTGCTAAACTTATCACACAAAGATAGTTTTGAATTCACAAATCAGGGAATTACTCTAGGTAATGCATGTAACTAAGTTAAGGATTAGTACCCTAATTTGAGGATTGTCACATTCTCCCCCTGTTAGCGAAATCTTGTCCCGAGATTAAATTGAGTTATTCGTGTTAGTCGCTTGTTCGAAAAGTTGAGGGTACTTCTTTTGTATTTCCTCCTAGCGTTTAACCTAAAGATGATCCCATGTATTAAGTTTACTTAGGAACGCGCTTCGAGTTCCAACGAACTTTGACTAGATTAATCCTATTGTTACGTAGCTTTTGTATCTTCGAGTCAGATACTTCGATCAGTTCCTACACAAAGTTGAGTCGTGAGTCAATGTAGACTTCGTCAGGAGGTAAAATTAATGTCTCGTCAGAAAGACACTTCTTAAGGTTACTAATGTGAAAAGTGTCGTGAATGTTGCTAAGCTCTTGCGGTAGTTTGAGCTTACTTGCGGTAGTTTGAGCTTATAGGTTACAGGACCAATCCTAGCAAGGATTTCAAACGGTCCTATGTATCGTGGGTTTAGTTTCCCTCGTTTTCCAAAACGAGCTATCCCTTTCCAAGGTGATATTTTGAGTAGGACTTTGTCACCTACTTGAAACTCTAAGGGTTTTTCGGCGGTTATCAGATTAACTCTTTTGTCTGTCACGCGCCGTTTTCAGTCGGTTAAGTACTTGAGATATCTTATCTGTCGTCTCCTGAACCATCTCAGGTCCTGATAGTTGTCTGTCACTCAACTCTGCCCAACAGAGTGGTGATCGGCACTTGTGTCCATACAGTGCTTCGAATGGTGCCATCTGTATGCTGGTGTGATAACTGTTGTTATAGGAAAATTTTGCTAGTGGGAGATGAGTATCCCAGTTTCCTCCAAAGTCAATCACACACGCTCGCAACAAGTCTTCGAGCGTTTGAATCCTTCGTTCACTCTGGCCATCGGTTTGCGGATGATAGGCCATACTCATGTCTAGTCGAGTACCTAAAGCCTGTTGTAACGACTGCCAGAAGCGAGATGTGAATCTGCTATCTCTATCAGAGATAATGGATAATGGTACACCGTGTCGAGAAATGATCTCTTTGATATAGATCCTTGCCAGTTTCTCTAGTTTATCATTCTCCTTGATAGCAATGAAGTGAGCTGATATCGGCAATCGATCGACAATCACCCATATTGAATCAGCTCCAGCTGATGTCTTTGGTAGTTTTATGATGAAGTCCATCGTTATGTGCTCCCATTTCCATTGTGGCAACTCTGGTTGTTGCAAAAGTCATGAAGGTTTTTGATACTCAACCTTGACTTTTGAACAAGTTAGACACTTGCTGACATAAGTAGCGATGTCTCTCTTCATGTTAGGCCACCAATAGAAACCTTTCACATCTTGGTACATCTTATCTACACCAGGATGAATTGAGTAGTTGGACTTGTGAGCTTCGTCCAAAATCAGTTTGCGTAGTTCATCGTCGCACGGTACCCAAATTCGATTCTTGAAGTATAAAACTCCATTTTCTTTAGTTTCGAGCTGTTTCTCCATCCCCTTCAGGGATTCATCTTTCATGCGCTCGGCGGTGAAAGCTATTCGTTGTGTGTCACGAATTTGAGTAATAAGATTCGAGTGGATTGTTAATACCAACGCTCGAACTCTGCGAGGTTTAATGTTCTCTTTACGACTCAGGGCATCCGCTACTACATTAGCCTTGCCCGGGTGATATTTAATCTCACAATCGTAATCGTTCAGCAATTCGACCTAACGTCTCTGTCTCATGTTGAGCTCTTTCTGGCCGAATATGTGTTGTAAACTCTTGTGGTCGGTGAAAATTGTACACTTTGTACCATATAGGTAGTGTCTCCAAATCTTCAGTGCAAAAACGACTGCTCCCAACTCTAAGTCATGAGTTATATAATTTTTCTCGTGAATCTTCAATTGACGAGATGCATAGACAATAACTTGGTCGTTTTGCATGGGAGCACAACCTAATCCTTGATGTGAGGCATCACAGTAAACGTTGAAGTTCTCTGTTCCCTCGGTTAAAGATAGGATTGGTGCGGTGCTCAATTTCTGTTTCAGCAGTTGGAAGGCGTTCTCTTGTTTCTCTCCCTATTAGAATTTCTTATCCTACTGAGTTAAGGTGGTGAGTGACTGGGCTATCTTCGAGAAGTTTTTGATAAATCAACGGTAATAGCCAGCCAGACCAAGAAATTGTCGAATTTCTGTGGGAGTTTTCGGTGCTTCCCAGTTTTGATCGCCTCTAATTTGGACGGGTCCACATGAATTCCTTTATCATTTATCACGTGACCAAGGAAATGAACCTCTCTAATCCAAAATTCGCAGTTGGAGAACTTAGCATACAGTTTCTCGTTCTCGAGTAGTTTGAGGATAAGTTTCAAGTGTTGTTCGTGATCCTCTTTCGTCTTTGAGTAAATCAAAATGTCATCAATGAACACAATGACAAACTTATCTAAATATGGTTTGCACACTCGGTTCATGAGATCCATGAATACTGCAGGCGCGTTAGTCAATCCAAACGGCATGACTAAGAACTCATAATGACCATAACGAGTCCTAAACGCAGTCTTCGGTACATCCTCTTCTCGAACCTTCAGTTGATGATAACCCGAACGAAGGTCGATCTTCGAGTAGTAAGTCGATCCTTGTAGCTGATCAAACAGATCATCGATGCGTGGTAATGGATATCAGTTCTTGATAGTTAATTTATTCAACTCTTAGTAGTCAATGCACATCAGCATGGATCCATCCTTCTCCTTGACGAACAAAACCGGAGCTCCCCAAGATGAAAAGCTCGGTCGGATGAATCCTAAGTCTAAGAGCTCCTGCAACTGGGTAGATAGTTCTTGCATTTCTGATGGAGCTAGATGATAAGGTGAGTGAGCAATTGGTGCGGCTCCGGCACCAAATCGATGCGAAACTCGACTTGTCGCAGAGGTGGTAATCCTGGAAGATCGTCAGGAAACATTCCCGGATAGTCTCGTACTATAGGTATATCGTCTAAACGTCGTTCCTCAGGTTTCTTTTCCACAACGTGTGCCAAGAATGCTGGATATCCCTTTCGGAGATATTTACAAGCTTTTAAACATGTAATCATCTTAGCGACACTCGTTTTCTTTTCTCCTTGTATCACTAGCATTTCTCCTGTCGGTAATGGTAGGCGTACCATTTTATCAAAACAGACGATTTCAGCACGATTCTTTGACAACCAGTCCATACCGACTACGATGTCAAAACTTCCCAACTCTACCGGTAGCAAGTCTATTTCGAAGGAATGTCCCTCTAACGTTAGGGCACATCACGGTACTATTTTTCCTGATTCGATCAACTTACCATCGGTTAGTTCTATAGTGTACTTGTTATCCAACTTACGGGATTCAGTGTCTAAGAGTGGTCTAACTTCACAAGACATAAACTCAAGTTGACATCCTAATTAATATCATAGGGGCATAATGTTGTTGTTGCTGCAATTGTTGAGTTTTGGGCACTGGTTTCGATAGTGTCTCGTGTCACCACACTCGAAACATTCAGGGTTTTGTCGCTCATTGTTGGCTATTACACTTACTACATTTGGGTTTGTTACCTCAGTACGGTTTCGGTTCCATAGTGGTGGCAGCATATGACTTTGGGTTTCCCAATTTCTTCCTATTTGATTGACCCTCACGGTCACCTCCTCCGCTATTCCATTTGTGTTTGGTAGTTCCAGGGCTACCAACATCAGTATTACTTGGTTCACCTTTCCTTGACCCAACATTCTTAGTCAATGTCTCTATTCTGACTGCATCATTGGTCAAACTATGTGCCAATGTCATTGCACTTCTGAATGTATCCAGTTTGGTTGACATTACCATATTCCAGATTTGTGGTGCTAAACCTCAGTTGTACCGCTCAATGCGCTTGTACTCTGGAGTCACCATGTGAGGGACTAGACATGCTAGTTTTCTTGAAATTTGGTTGTATAACTAGTGATGTCAGCTTCTACCATTTTGATGTCACAGAGCTCTGTTTCAATCCTCTGTAGCTCATTGCGGGGATAGAACTCTTTCAGTATCGTAGCTTTCAGTACTTCCCACGTGATGGCATGGGCAGTTTCTCCTCTGAGAGATTGGATTTGAGCATTCCACCATGTTAGTGCCTTGTCAGTAAGAGTGTAGGTGGCATACTTTACTATACAGTCGCGTGCACAATCACTGATATCCAGCACAAACTCCATCTTTTCTATCCAATGGATAATACCAATAGCACCCTCTGTGCCGCGGAAAGTAGTTGGCTTACAAGCCAGAAACGTCTTATATGAACACCCGCGTCTAGTATTCACAAGTGTCTCATCATCAACAGGGGTAGACCCGTTGTTATTTATCACATTATCGCGGTTACGGCTTGCCCCATATTGGGCAATGCCTTCAGCCACTCGCCGCGCGTTAATCTGTTCAGTATTTTCAACGATTGGAGGTGTAGTCGCTCGTTGACTATTCTTAGTTTTTCGGTGCTTGGGTGGCATGATTCAGTTTTGCGATGAATAAAACACAAAAATCAATGCCAAGATAAGGAATGTGAAGAACAAGATTTCACATTGTTTAGTCAGTGAATTATATGAAGGAATTTTGGTATCCCTATTACGTATCTTACGATTTTGAAACACCCATATGTACCTAGTATAATATAATCACGTTGGCCAGGCGTCATTATATGATGCTAAATACATACTTCTTTTCATCAACGCTTAACACGATTAAGTTCGTACAAACTCAATACAAGAGTTACAGATATAGATGTGAGTGATTCAAAGAATGTAAGTAGTTAAGACGTTCATACTAGAGTGTTTATCTAAAAGGTGATGGGATTTATATATATCCATCGAATATAAGTTTTAGTATATTACTGCATAGGCACAACCCATCATACGTAAGTTTAACGATGATAGGATAAGTACGTTCCTATAACTACCCTCATATTGTCATCATCGTGCTGACCCCAGCTACACTCTCTACCACTCGAGCACGCTCCTCTAGCATCTGTACTCGGGCACATGTAGCATGGGTAATTTTGAGTTTCTTAAGGGGTAGTCCCTTCAGTAGTTCCTCAAACATGATCGTTGTTTCATCTACACTAGGTGTCACGTTGGACATTGAAGCAGTCATAGTTGTTAAGTTTTCGTTGACAAACGCAACATCGACGTCATAGTTGTGCTCGGACGGTTCCTCGTCGGAGTAGATCACGTATATAGGACGTTCGTTATTCACACTCGTAATATATTTAGTAACTACGTAGTGAACTAGAGTTATGCAATGTATAAATGCATGAGTGTTCTAGCCAAGGTTATAGTCTAGGTCTCTAAGACTTTCAGGTCGCTTAAAGACTTCTAGTTCTCTATAACCAATGGCTCTGATACCAAGTCTGTCACACGCCCAAAATCGGTAATCGCATTTATTTAACGATTAGCGGAAACTTTAGTTATTAGCGGAAGCATTTTGAATAAACAGCGGGGGTGCTGACGTTAACAGTGTGCATTCATTATATCAGAGCTTATGATCATTGCAGAACAGTAATTAAGATACCATTAATATAAAAGTATTTACAAAAACTACAACTTGTCAAGTCGTAGAAGTAGAGTGTTGTAAAAATACATTTGTCCCAAAAGTAGCATCCTAATTCGTCGTGGGTAACTTACGTCCATTATGCATGCATCAATACCTGAGTCCTAATTCCCTGAAAAACATAGTAAAACGTCAACATTGAATGTTGAGTGAATTCACAGGTTTAGTTTATAGTGGTCAAACCAAGTTATGAATAAATCGTTCATTTACGGCAAAACATATTGTTCATAAGTTTAGTAGGAAATACAAGTTATTCTAGTTAAAGAAAACATTTCCTATATAATGTAAGAATATCATTCTTACTACAAGTAAACAGTTGCGTAGGAAACACAAGTTTAATCAAAACATTTCCTAATAAGTAGTTGCAGGAAACAAAGGTTTAAATAATCAAAGTAAACCTTTCCTATCTGTCGTATAGCTTCAAATAAGTAATCTCAGGAAAATACCATTTCCAAACTACTAGTTCAATAATCATGTGTAATACAATCTGATCGTTAAGTAGGAAAACATATCTATTCAAATATGATAAACATTTCATATTATGTAGTTTGTAAGAAATTCAAGTTTATCCAACTAAGGAACAACATTTCTAAAATAATTATGTTTTAGAAATACTAGTTTATCCAACTAGTTTAACCAATCAAGGAAAACATTTCTAAAAATAGTTATACGTTTAGAAACACTAGTTTATCCAATCAAGGAAAACATCTCCATTTAAATAGTTTGTAGGAAATACAGGTTTAACATTCAAGTAAACATTTCCTAATAAATAGTTTGTAGGAAATACAGGTTTAACAATTAAGTAAACATTTCCTAAAAGAAGTCGTGTATCACAGGAAGTACCCCTTCCAAATCAAGTATGCACAGGAAATACCCTTTCCAAATCAAGTTGTAGTTGTTTTGTTGTTTAGTGGGAAATATAGACTATGATCCCTCTAAGGTGAGCTAGACCTTTAGAGTTAAAGTAACGACACCTAGTACTATAACCAAACCACGACTAGTTGTTTTGTTGTTGCCTCAGTAACACGGTAAGTATACACTCCTCGTTACGACTGTCGTCGTGTGGTTGGAATGACCAACGAGTTATATCCTGGGAGGGTTGTCAAATCGATAGTACTATCTGTATACTCAGTGGCTAGAGTCACCTAGCTAATGGTTATAGGTTGCAAGCACTGGGACTTATGTGCACTACAACTACCTCACGTAAACCTAGGATCGTACCAAGATTCGTTGTCTTATTCCCAAAAAGTTGTGAAAACGTTTCATATAGTTAATAGTTGATTATAAAGCATAAAGCATTTATACAAATCAGTTTGATATAAAAGCATGTCAAGCAATTATATAAACAAGTAGCATGTAATAGCACATAGTTCTATGTTTTTCACCCTGGTTTTAAAAGCATTTAAAACAAGTAAAAGATAGGGGCTATGAACTCACTGGTAGCAAGTCTTCGGCGAATAACAGCTAGTAATATACAGTAGTCCTGATGCGTCCCTCAAATACCTAGACGCAAATAAATATACTTTATATAAGTACACGGACTATTCGTTACGTTTAAGTATTTGTACAATTTTAGTTGGTTGGTGATACATGTGTTAAACAATGATTGCTTGTAAGTATATCCCCATATACTTATTAGTTGAATATATATATTCGTTTATATATATATATATATATATATATATATATATATATATATATATATATATATATATATATATATTAATTGTTGTCGTCGTGTACATATGTACATATCGTCTGTCGTCGTTCGTATATATAAATAAAATGGTCGTCGCTTATATAAAAAATATCGTTCCCTTTTACTCGTCTCGATATATATATAAATATAAATTGTTTGTCGTTCATTCTCGTTTATAATTATTCGTTTCCAGAGTACAAACTCGATTTGTAATCAAATTATAAAGTTTAATGGCTCGTTGGGCTCGATCCAATATTCGGCCCATTTACTTGTTTAAATCGATTGGCCCAATTACAAGGATAATGGATCCGGCCCATTATTATTTAACTTGAACCAACCCGACCCAATAACAATTTATATAGTTTTGGCCCATTATATATAATGTCTAGTTTTTGGCCCAATACATAAAGTAAATTAACCGGCCCAATTACTTTATAAATATAGTCGACCCATTTGGCCAAAAAAGTTATATCGTTAGTTATTTGTGTCAAAATATCGTCCCGCGGACGTGTACAATTTAGTACCAAAATTTTGTATCGAAAAGTTTTACAAATTTTATAACTTGACAAAATTTGTATCGTGTACCCGTTAATATTTTTGGTACCATTTAAAACTTAATATATAATAATAATAATAATATATTATTACTTAATCTAAAAATGAAAATTTGCTTATAATAGCAACTACTATTATTAGTAAGGATGAATGTGACTTTCCCATTTAATCAATGCGATACAGATTAGAGGCTCAATTATGGTTCGGCCCAATAGCAAAATGAGCCATTCGGATCTTTCTCACAATAGCCGATAGACTATTACACCAAATATCAACCAAATTACGTATTTACTAATTTTGGGTTTTAACTTTGATTTCAAGATCATATCACCAAATCATCATACAACTATGTAATCAACCATGATATCGACCTCTCAACACAATATAACGAGTTTTACATATATAATAATCATTATATAATCAACGGAATATATGAAATATACATATGAAAAATAAAGTTTTTGAGCCTTACAATTAAAATGATTACGATGATGATGATAGGCTGATGATGACGATGACGATGGAGATGATATAGAGGAGATGATGAATAAATGTTATAGATGAAATTGATGAAATTCTCCTGCTTGTTGGTGTCGACTGATGATCCCAAATGAAAGAGAGGAAAATGAGCAGGAAACTTACATTATTGTAGTTGGTTGGAAGTTGATATGAGGAAGCAAAAGGAGGGAGTATACACGTTTTTATTTTCTACACAAGTATGGTTGTGGTACAACCATGTTCCCACGTTTTTATTTTTGGGCAAAGGTTTGGCTATTTAATCCGTTAATTCTGTGTACGGGTATAATTAGTGGTACCCCGTGTACCAATCAATTATTCGTTAGTTTAATTTATATTTTAAACTTAGTAATTGATAATTATAAAAATAAAATATTTTATTAAAATCATAAATAAAATTATTCCCAGTAGTGGTACTGTACAGTTAAAATGCGTGCCAAATTTCAGTCATATTTGGAAATTATATTTTGAGGTAATGTTCCAAATACTAAAACAGGAATGGGAAAAATAACACTTTTTGTTATTTTTGACCTTTAGGTACGTTTTATAATTGTTTCTGTTCGTGTATAACGTGTTTTAAATAGTCGTCTAAAGGTTCCCGAACAATTCTTGTTCCAACTATTTTCTATAATAGTTTCCATTAAAATTTGTTCAAAAGTATTTTGAAGATCTTTTTGGGACTTTTGTACTGTGTCCAATACGTTAAATAATAAACGTATAATATTATTATATTATCTCAATAATATAAATATCTAATATTAGTAATTAAAAATTTTCAAATTATTAATTATTTTGTATCACCAACTTTATTGTATTTAGTTTGTCGACTTTGATACGTTCATTTAGTACAGTAATTATATAATAATAACTACTATTTAACTAATACGACACGTATTATATAACAAGTTTTGCTAAACTTATCACACAAAGATAGTTTTGAATTCACAAATCAGGGAATTACTCTAGGTAATGCATGTAACTAAGTTAAGGATTAGTACCCTAATTTGAGGATTGTCACAGCAACTCCTATACGACGGGCATACATTGATTTCTTTAATCAGCGGTCCAGATTCATTGCATTTTACGTCTGATTCACTGCATCTTATTTTACTTTTAAAATGCAGTGAGTCTGAACCGGGATCGAAGAAATCAAAATATGACGGAGATGGAGAGTTGGTTGCCCTTCCTACCCTCATCTAGGAGCTGACCTGAACCTTAACCTGTATTAGTTTAGGATTTACATTTTTGTTCTAACGTGTAAAAAAAAAAACTTAATTTTGATTTGCTTGATCTCATGTTGTGCTTTCTGTTTTTTAGGGCTAAGTATTACTGTACAAAACACAAAAACATATAAACGTCAAAAACATATATTACCTGCCAATTAGAGGACATTTATGCAAGCAATGATAACCAGTTTCCTAAACTAAATTTTATGTTCAAAAGTATGTGTATTTACAACATACACCTGAATTTATCATTTATACACATCCACACCATAATATACAAAAATATACAAAAACAAATCCTAACTTTTCAGGTTGCCCATTCAACATATCAAACAGCAATTTGGACTCATAACCACATAACTCATTGCAATATCAATCCTACAATGTTTCCTCATCACTTGGAATCACAGCTAAAAGAGAAAACTTTGCACGCAACGATATCTTACTCTTATCAACCATAAGCCTTGCACCCGACACAGCCCAATAACCGGGCAAATCCTGAGGCCCTCTGATCAATTCAGTTGTATCAACAAACTTCAAAAGCTTCTTTCCATGGGCTGAAACCGGGGGCCCAACAGGTAACGCCGAGTTCATAATAATGTCTTTAGGCTGAGGTGACGGTTTTTGAGTAGTTGAAAACCGGGTCGATATCAAAGCTGAAACAAGCCCGGATTTTTGACTAGTGAGAACGGGTGACCCGTCCCATTCAGGTTTTCTTACCACTGTGGCCCCCACTACTTTTGAGAAACGGAGTCTTAAGAATAAAACCCGTTTTAAACCGGAGTCACTCACTTCAAACTCAGCACCTGTGACTATTGAAAGTTCATCGTCGGATTCTACTGGGGCGGTACATATGTGTGAGAAACTTTTCCATTGAACCTTCTCGTGGTACCTTCGGTCACGAGTGTTTGGGGCCGAGTTTGTGTTGGGCTCTAGTGTTAGTTTAAAACTTTTGGGCATCGATGAAAGATGTTGTAAATGGATTGCTAAGCAGTCATTTCGTTTTCCTTCTAAATAAAGCCGAAGGCCGGTCACAGGCTTGTCACCAACATCCACCTGCCAGTTTATCACAGAGAAGGTAATTAGTATGGGTTGGGTCACGGGTAAATTGAGTTATGGTGAAGTCTTTAGTATGGGTTGAAACGGGTATGGTCAAACATTTTTGTCCAGTAGTTCAAATTTTATTTATTATTTAGTTAAATTATGGTTACAAATAATAGTTTAGCATCATACTCTATTGAATGAGATGATGTAGCATGATTTATACATACATTAGATATACATATCGAGAGAATTTTGACATGCTTGATCTACTTGACCCATTTCTTATAATCTACAGTAACTTTTCAGGTTTACCAATCTAACCTGTTAGATATAAAACATAATCTGAATTGACCCATTGGTCAAAACCTAAAATTTTGATAGAAGTCGGGTTGGGTTGACCCAAACCGTCTTTTGTCAAAATCTTAATTATTGACATAAAATTAGTGTGCCAATATAATAACAAAAATTATGTTATACTCGTAACAATATTCGTTTACTATAAGAAAGATTGCTTTTATGCATCAAAAAAATCACATATCCAGAGTCTTTTAACCTAAGGGCGGACCCATGTTATAGCTAGGAGTGGCACGTGACACCAACCAATTAAGTCAACTTAGTGTAAAATTAGTTGAAAAGTTAATGATTTTTTACGAGTGACACCACTCATATTTACGTGGTGCCACTTTTAACCTGTTGGAACCGTTTCCTTATTGTCTAACCGGTTTGGTTGAACACTTTCATCCAACATTTTAAAGCCTTTTAATACATTTCGATTCAGTTATATGCATTAAAGATTACCTTTAATCTGATTTTCTTATTTCACCCATTTGACCTATTAGATAAAAACATAACCCCAATTGACCCATTTATAAATGAATCTGATAACCACACAAACAACAAACAGTTACACAAATAGAATTTATTGCCTGATTTGTGTTAACGTAGAGCTTTGGGCCCATAAACTTAAACTGTAACGATGCGCTGTGATGCTGTTTCCCCTCGGGACCAACTGCAAGCACACCAAACTCCGGTGCCCATCGTGTTGGGAGCTGAAACTCGAAAAACTGCTGAAGCTCTGTAATTGGTGGTTTATCTGCATGACACATACACCCCCATTTCTCATTACCAAATTTCATACAGTTAAATTTGTATTTACTAAGCAAAAAAAAAACAACTGTTTCGACTCACATCGTATGTAAAGATTTATGGCATGAGTCAAGAACCCGTTTCCATCAATTCCACTCAATAAAGAACTAATTGGAACAAACGACATTGAGATCACTTCAGGCTCAAGCTGAACTGTTTGACCCCACGTGTGATGGTCAAGGTTCTTTCCATAACTTCCTCCTCTCCTCCTCCAGAAAAAAGTAACATCCTGAAAAATCACAACCAAAAGTGGCACAACGTAGAATTTCACTCAAATCACTGCTTGCCATTTAAGGGCAATATCAGAAATGTGTGCAACAACATTTTCAATAGTACTAACCTCAATTGCAGGAGTCAAGTTTATCAAGCCATAATCGTTTCTTTCAAGCTGAAACAGGTAAACGTAACATAAGCCACAAAATTTTTCAACTATTAAAAGTAAATGTTGTATTGCGAAAGGATAGGCAAATATGTTACTACCGGCTCCAGATCACGGGCTTTTCTTGGGTTACCATTGTGTTGTCCGCTAAATCTCTTTTCGGCTATGTCCTTGAGCTTTTTTTGCACCTCATCTGGTGTAAGGGTTGAAGAATGTTGTTGTTTCATATAAACAATATCTTTTCCTCCCATTTTGACACCGGCAATCACATGGGTACCAAACTTTTCAATAAACCTAATAGCCCGAAAATAATAACAAAGTTTGAGAGTTCAAAAATAGTTCAAAAATGGATAACACACTTCTAAGGAAGTGAAATCTCTGCATAAGTCTAACTATTACTTACTTGGCCAATGCTGCAGGTTCCCATGAAGATGGAACAGCGTTTTTGACATGATCACTTAATGTGATTTGGGATTTTTCAAGTTTGATATTGTAAAGTGTTATGAAAACACCATCTAGAGCGAGTGCTTTTGTGTCGACAGCATCTTTTTGCCAAGATCCTGTCAACTCAAATGCTGCATTAAATTGCCCTGTTGGGATTCTTCCAGACAATGATACATCCTGGTTAAATTGTTCCGACATCTACAAGAACAGTAAAACGACATGAGGCCATAAGAAAAGCAATGCAATATAACACATTATGGTGATTCTGTCATATAATTAGTAGAAATTTCAACCCATTTAACCATATATTAACCACATTATGGTGAACAGGGCACAAAAATCTTGATGGGGTGTAGGTTATGAAATCAGTAGCAATTCCAACCCATTTAACCATATATTAACCAATTCGCGTTGTGCAATATATCAATGATATTAAAGTTGGTCATATTTGAAAATCTAGCTAAAAAGGGGATGGGATCAAATGGGTTAATAATTATCGAGATTCTATTTATGATGCTAAATCGCTTTCTTCAAAGGTTTAGACTACTCCTATAATAATATTGTCAATATAATTAAAATATGTGGTAAAAAAAATTTGAAGATAATAAAATGTATTTGTGGGTCAACCCAACCGACTTGACCCATTTCAACCCCAACTACAGTATTTCCTTTTAAACACAAACCCATTTGAGAATTGCTGATCAACCCATCAAAAACTAGCTCTGGTAGTTATCCACTAAATATGCATAGCAACAACACATAAAGATTTTGTATAAAATCTCTATATTTCGCCCCAAAAGAAAATACACAAAAAGATGCAAACCCACAACCTCTAAACCACCGGATAATGTTCATACTACCTCTAGAGTAAAAGCTTCTACATAATATATACACATAACATAAAATCATTTAATTTCACTAAGCTAAACAAAGCTAGAATTATATACAAAACAAGCAAAATCATGTTACCATACCTGTTGAAAAGATAAAATATCTGAGCTAAATCGCACCCTTTCACCTTTACCACAATTAATCGATTTCGAAACATTTTGAATCAAAATCCCACCAGGAATCAATATATCCCTAACTTGATCATCATCTATACCAATCAATCTCGCCTCGGGTGACTTCCCTTTACAATATTTCAACCTTAAATCCTCCGTCACATCATATCCTAATCCTATCGACCCGATCGCAGTCTCAGCCGCCAACTTCAGCCGTAACGCCACCTCCTTACTACTACTACCCATCAAAACTTATGACTGATTTTTCTTCACCTGATAATGTTTGAATTAGAAGTAGTGAACTATGTTTCTTGATTGTTTTTGTATTTTAATGTGAATGTTAAACTGAAATCAATCAAGTGGGTGATGATGTGATGTTTGGTTTTATTAATTTGATCGAGTGATTAATTGTATGTGTAAATTGTTAGTATTATATGTGTATGGAATCTTCTGAGAGATTAAAGTCAATATAAAAACGCTGAAATTCTTGTTGCTAAATGGGATAGGGTCAAAGGTGGTTGGTTGTTTTTGACGCCGCCAGCTGCCCGGGAAAACATCTATTGGTTGTTTATAATATAAATTCAAGCATTTATCATATGGTGGTGATAATAATTTGTTTATAATAATAATAAGCAAATTATAGTTAAATAATGAGTATCTGTTAAGAAATGCTAAAAATTACATGTATAGTGTATCATAACTAGTTTTAAGACCCGTGAAAACACGGGTTTGACAAAAAATAAAATCAAAAAATTATTTGATAATTTTAGTAAGAATATTAGTATATAAATATAGACATAAGTTTGTGTATTTAATTTTTAGATTATTACACTTGTAGGCAGTTTAGTGATTCATTCATGTAATTTTAATCAATTAATCATCATAAACATAACGTTTTCACTATACCATTGTAGAACAACTTCCAAATAGGCTTGTGTACATTTTTAATAACTTTTACTCATAAAATTCAAGCAGAGTGTGTTTCGAGCTTTCGAGGTCTTTGCATAAGAACATTACCAAACTGAATAAAACAGTCAAACAATCATTATATTAATACATCATACATAATTAAATAGGCTAATCACAAAAAAAATATAAAACAAAATTTTAGCTATCAATCAACATACCTACTTTGGAAAAGCCCATTATTTTTTTAGAAAAAGATAAAATATTTATATTATACACCAAATTATTTACAAACCACATGTATATACATACACAATACTTTCTAGCCTCAAAATTCTCACCATACTTTTCCAAATTTTGTTTTCTTTCTTACTTTTACATTACAGCATATGACAACTCCTCAAGAGATCACTTACACTCTATTGTCTTGAACTTCACCATAGCACTTGCAGCATAGCAACCTTGGACACTTTTTCACAAACCTTTAGCCAATTGATGCCCACTACAGCAGTTTTTGACTTATGATCCCATTTGATCCATTTCAGGTTACAAATTATACACCAGAGAATGTTGTACTTGGGTCTGTGACCCAATGGGTCCACATTAAATATCTTTTCTTCATTCTTTAATTTCATCCATTCTAGAGAATGAATTTGTATTTCCTGCACCAAAAACCTTAATATTTTTCCATATTTGATAAGTTGTTATCCACACTACTACTTACCAAGCTACAGCTTCAGCCTTCCTATTATTTCCATCTTCCATGGATGCAAACAGATCTACAATACTCAGCATATTAACTCCTCCTTTATTCCAGTAATTAAAAACTTTGACCCAAATTATCATTACTCCATTACCCAACAAACAATGATCAATATATTCAACATCATTTTCACGCCACGGACATAACAACGAATGGAGATCACTACCTCTTTTGTCGAGTTCCGTTCTGACTGGCAGTCGTCTTTTCATCAGCCTCCTTACGATAATATTAACTTTGCTTGGTACAAACCTATTGCGTTTTGCTTTTTGATTGATCGACCCATTTGCAAGTATAACACTATCAATCCTCTTAGCCATCGTCTTCACCACATATTCTTTTTCACCATCTGAATTCCAACACCATCTGTCCCCGCAATCAGAAATTGGTACAAACAGCGAAACCATTTTAATTAGTTCATTCAATTCATACAACCTTCTGAATACTTTTATATTAAGATATTGGATAACTGTTTGTCATATGAAATATAATATTCTATGAGATACATATTATAAGGCACATGAATACAGTAGTTGTTCATTACTATTTGTCCTATTAGAATCGCAACGATTTTCACAATTCGTGTAGTTTAAGATAAATTCATTACTCATAGAACTTTTTGATAAGAAATATTATGTATCTGGATTCAGGGTGGTTTACCTTTAGCATTGCAGCTACCTCGTCTTAATCGGGTGTTGCTATAAGAGGGGCACGTATTACTCAATCTGCATTGAAGCAACCTTGTTACACGTACAGAATATATGAAATGAGTGCTTGTGCCTTCACTCAATCTGCACATAATACGATCTAATTAAGAAACATGAAGCACAAATGTTCAAGTTCAATACAGATACAAAGCACAGTCAATTACAAATTAATAACATTTCTTTTTCTATATGAATAACATGAAATATCAAGTAATAAAATGGTAATACCTTCTTATGTGTTGCAAAACAACAAACAATTAGGATTCACCCCATTCGTGCTAAACAACCATAATCTTTTTTAACCGGCTTGCTTCCTCACTGCAATGTTAGCAAATGATGTGCACTATAACATATGAAAATAGAATTGATCTTTACCAATTGATATAATTATTAGATAAAGTAATATTAAGGCAGACTCATTCATAAAAAGGATCATTATTAGTTTCATTTAAACACTTTCCATTCATCCTTATGGCAACAAAAAAATAAATCAAGAATATTAAAGATAGTCATTCTATAAACCCCTTGCAATTCAACCAAGTTGTACCTGAAAATTGCTCAAAGTTTCTTCGTTAAGTTTCCAGCAACATGATACATTTTCAGACCACAACTTAGCATTCTTATTAAGTCATTACCATGAGGGTAAGTCCATATGATAATCGATGCTTAATAGATGAACAGAAGCTTATCATGGCTGATTTTGCCAAAGAGTTCATGATCTTTCTAATCTAGCTTCATCAGCAACCTGTAAATGGGGCGATACATTAGGTTAAAAGGTAGACAAATAACAAAAGAAAAATATGACACCATAATAATATAGAGTACATACATTTTCAGAGTATATTAAGATTGTGCTACAAAAATGAATTTGTCATGAAATAAGCTAGTGGAGAACAATTTGGGCTTTATAGGGTTTTCATCAAAAAGTTCATTGGCAAACAAAGACCATGCTCAATTGCTAACAATAACAATTGAAATCCTACGCAGTTGGTAAACTGAGTTATATATGCTCATGTATCACCATTGATTCTTTATTTCATTATAACATAATTTAAATAGAAAACCATACCTTTCTTCGATCAATTACATATTCCAAAAGCTGAAACATTTCACTTTCAACAGAGTAATAACCTTGTATACCTTTATCACTTGGGGCAACTATCACAGACTTCACAAAATATGTTTATACAACTTGCCATTCTCCATGAGTAAAATGAGTCAACTTTTGTCACAGGATGAAGGAATAAAAACTTACATTGTCTTGCAGCCGTTTCCAGCTCCAAAAAAATAGCCACAAGAGCTGTTCTAGACACATCAATATCAGATAATAGCTTCTCCATCCATCCCTCCAAATCACACCTTCGCTGTAACAAAAACGGACTCATTAAGGACGCTATCGCAGCTTTTATTTTTTCAGCAAATAAAAGGTAAAATATGCTGTAATAAATAATGATAAAGCTAAGTGCTCATTTTACTTGATTACTTACACAGTTGTACCTCAATAGCGTTTTTAGTTAGGCATTTCATCGAACACTTGTTGTAGTCTTCATCTAATAATACCTATACAACAATTATAAAAACCTGTTATCAATCTTCTTATCTTCTTCCATCTCCATATCTTCGGATTCATGGTTCAACCATCGCAAGCTACAATAAACACCACAAAATCATTACATTTATAAGAGACAAAGTAATCAAAAAGACTCTTAGACATTTAATCAAACACCTTGCCACATGTTTTTCATCAACACTTGATGTGCTGATACAAATATGTACATACAAAAAAACAATTATCCAAACTTCCATCATTGTTAGAATAGAGGAATCAATCTCCAACAATATTCAAATCTAACATACATAGAATAAAAACAGTCACACAATGAAGTGGCCAAAGATATAAATAATT
Source organism: Helichrysum umbraculigerum (assembly GCA_949592205.1). Lineage (NCBI taxonomy): Eukaryota > Viridiplantae > Streptophyta > Magnoliopsida > Asterales > Asteraceae > Helichrysum > Helichrysum umbraculigerum. The sequence goes on from CATIUR010000002.1 coordinate 70,142,937, forward strand.
ACCTCGAATAGTTGTTTCTCTTAAGCATTTCATCAAACACTTGTTGTGCGCTTCATCAAGAACCCATTCCAATCCTGTATACAATCATATAGTATACAAATAAATCGAACAGTAAAATTAATTATTAGCGAATAAACCGTACAGAAGATGAAATTAATAATTTAATGAATAAATTCGTAACGGATGTTTAAATGAATATAAAATAAATCAGTGAAGAAAAAAGTGTGTGTTTATGGTCACATGTGTCAACACTCCAAAAATCAAAAACAATTTTATATGAACAATCACAAAAATATGATTGCTGGCTTGCTGTTGCGTTAATCAACGATGATGCTTAATCTCAAATCAAAATCAAAATTCTCAGATAGATATATGCTAATAAATAGATAGATGAAGATGAGTGTTAATAAGTATAGCATACCAGATCGACAGTCTCGTTTATCGCCGCCCATTTTTGCAGAGAGTGACACCGGCGATGACGCCGGGGAATTGGAATTAAATAGGTGTGTGTGTTTGTAGGGTTAATGGAGAGAGGGATAGAATGGAGTTTGAAGCGTAATTGTATTTGTATTTTATCTCCTAAAAGAACTCAAACTCCTGGCGTGCAACAAACAACCAATAAAAATGTTGAGCCCATTAATCAATACTAAGGCCGGCCGGTGCATAGGAAATAACAAAACCAATTCAAATTTAATTACTAATTCCTAATTAACCGATTTAAAAATTAATTGGATTTTTGGGCCTTAAAAAATTTACCTCGTGATGACATCAGCGATTTAATCACAGCTTGACGCATCAGCATGAACAACTACCTTATGACTTGACACATCAGCTTCATGACATCAGCCAAACCTCCCTTTATTAGTATAGATAGATTCAGTAGTATGTAAAGTTAATTAGAGTAAATTCCATAGATGGTCAGTGTGGTTTACACCGATTTACAATAACCATTCATATACTTTTTTTTTTTCACTTTTTAAATTCAATAAGTTTACATTTTTCTCAAAAATGTCAAATTCCATCTAAAATGATTAAAATACCCTTATCTCTTCGTTTTTCTGAATTTTACTTAATTTTATAAAAAAGGAAAAATTATCCCAACCTTTATTGACCAGCTCTCTTTCCCTAGTCCAGCAAGCTTCCATGCTCCGGTGACCTTGTTTTTATTCACCCACGCGATTTGCATATACATATAGCGATTTGGTAATCACATATCCGAACTTTGATTTGTAAACAATCACCATCACCTGCAATTTCGATTTGTACGGAGGAGGTAGCATGAGGGTAGGGGTAGCTCCGGCGAACCTATCAACTCCGTTGACTTGTACGGCGGCATAACATATCATCTCCGACGGTTTATGTACTCTGATGTTCAAATGCTTCTCGACCAGATCTGAAACCGGCAGATTTGTTGTGTTTCGTATCACAACAGATCTCGTCTGACCACTGTAAATAACCATCGTCGTTACCTGTAACAACCTTGACAAGAAACCGCCATTAGTACGGCTTCCAAAGCACTCATCTCACCACCAGATCATAATCGCAACCTCTAATGGTAGGTTAGGATAGGTAGGGTATTCTTTCGATTGGGAGAGTACTAAAAATAAAAATGAAGTGATTAAGAATTTTGATTTGTTATGGCTTTTTGTTTATATATTCTTGTAAGGATTTGAATATGTGGTGGTGGTTATGGAGATTCCGTCATCTTCTAGCTTGATATTCGGTGGATCGTTAGTTGCCGGCAACGATTTCAGTTGAAGTGTAGCCGTGTAGGTGACTTTGATCAGAGAAATATTTTAGAAATGTTTATTGTTATTATTTTTATTGTTCTTATTTAATAAATAATACAGTAGCAATTAAATATTTGATAAAAATAAATAAAATAAGAGATTAAGGGTATTTTAGTCATTTTAAGCAGAAGGATCATTTCTGAGAAAAATGTAAACTTATTAGATTGAAAAAGTGAAAAAAAAGTACGGGGACGGTTTCCGTAAATCGGTATAAACCACATGACCATCTATGGAATTTACTCATTTACTCCCTCCGTCCCATAATAAGTGTCCAGATTCCCTTTCAGCCAATCAGAAAAGACTTTAGTGGGTAAAGATGAGATGTTATTGGTAGATAGTTTTCCTTAAACTGTGTGCATTTTTACATGAGACACTTATTTTGGGACGGAGGAAGTAATTATTTAGGGTAGATCCAAAATTTGTGGCAAAAAATCCAATTTATAAGGTGATCAACTGTTAAGACTAGATTAATTGTACCTATTAATGTAAACCTCAATGATAAAGATGGTTTTATATATCTACCAAGGATGACTCTTATAACACCCCTCATTTCTGTAAACAATTATAATAATAATTGTGATTCAGAAGCGTATATTTCAAACATGTAACCATGCTTTACATTACCATATAATGTAGATAAACTTTTTCAAACTAAATACATGACATTTCAATAACTAGGTGTTATATAATTTAAAACATGTCTTCGGTTATTAGACCAACATCAGAGTAATCCGTCTGTCAAACATTCCATCATTTCCAAGAACTTCCTGCCCAACCCAATGTGTCCCATCTATTATAACCTGCAGGAAGGACTATAGTGGGGTTAGCATAACGCTAAGTGAGTGAAACTATAATCGATAGTCCAACTTAGCACAACAATCTGTTTACATCAAATAACAATAAACAATCAATCATCATAAGGATCGGTGGTTCTTGAGAAACCATAATACCCGGGTGGTTCTCAAGGAACACTTAGCCATCATCTGTATTGGCCTATACAGAAATTACCGATAACTTGTTGTTAATCACACACGACCTAAATCTCTAAACCAACATTTCGAGTTTCAAGATTTCCTATCATCTATAATAACAATCAAGTCCAACCATCCATTCAAGTTGACTTCAGAATCTTACATACTAGCTCAAACAGCCAAGTAAGCAAACAACCAAACTAACATGGTAAGTTATCTCAAACGAAAACATTTTATCAAAGTAATACTACAATTACTTGTTGTAACCAAATCATTACAACTAAATCACACTGAGGTTACAGATCCACTCACCGACTACCTCAGTCGTCCACTCAGTAGTCTAATGTCACTGAGCCTTTCTCCACATCTGAGAATACAATGGAATAACACAAGTTAATTACTTGTCTCAAAATCTATACAATATCGATCAATAGATTTATACCAACATTTCTCCCAATTATTCAATTCACATGAATTAACAAAATCATCATTTTAATCTACTTTGATTATTACTAAACAACATGGTTACCCATAACCAAGGTTATTGTAACACCCCCAAATTCGTTGATTTTGATTAGCGGAAGCATTGGTATAAGCTGGGGGTGCCACAATAACAAAGTACATGCATACGTATAAGAGCATATGGTTACAACGGTACATATATATTAAGATGCCAAATGTAATAGTTACAGAGTTTACGATTCATCGAATCGTACAAGTGTAAAAGTAGTTAAGTTTACAAAAGTAGATTTCAGAAATATGACTAAAAACACTTTAGTTATACTAAAGAAATCCATGTTTAAAAGTTGGCATCCTAAAGTCATCCCGGGTCGCCTAATTCCAGATGTGCAGGAGGTTCTTACGTGCGCAGCTAATTCCCTGAAAAACATAGTAAAAGGTCAACAACGAGGTTGAGTGAATTCACAGGTTTTATGTTTGCAATAGTTAAATCAAGTTTGTAGCACAGTTGTTAAATCAAATACATTCACAAATAGTTATTGCCATAACAGTTAAGTGATAATTTGTGGAATGTTATCCACAGTATAAGTTTAGTGGGTTGTTTGCCCAGTGTTCCGGTTTAAGTGGGATGTTACCCAAATCAAAGTTTATGTGGGATGTTACCCAAAATACAGTTTACGTGGGATGTTACCCAAAACACAGTTTAAGTGAGATGTTACCCAAATCGTATGTTTGAAACGTGTTGCTGGTCGTTCTCCAGCGGTTTTAAAAGTGTGAGTCGGTCGTTCACCGACTAGTTACTAAATTGTACCGGTCGTTCTCCGGTAAGTTATCAAGTTAGCACCGGTCGTTCTCCGGCGAGTTACACTGTTAGTACCGGTCGTTCTCCGGTAAGATACCAAGTTAGCACCGGTCGTTCTCCGGCGAGTTACACTGTTAGTACCGGTCGTTCTCCGGTAAGATACCAAGTTAGTGTCGGTCGTTCTCCGACAAGTTACCAATATGTACCGGTCGTTCTCCGGTAAGTTACACAGCTAGTCGTTGTCTAGCTAGATACAAATTGTACCGGTCGTTCTCCGGTAAGATACCAAGTCGAATTTCACAAGTTGATAATAGTTTTTGTATGAAATACCCTTTCATAAACACCAGTTCTTATAATTGTTTAACAGTTCAAGTACTCTAATCGTTTGAGTAAACAAGTATACAATCATGTAATAAAGCAGTTATGGCAATTAATAAAGCAGTTGTAAGAGTTTGACCGCAGTCACAAATAGTTTGTACAATGTATAACACAGTAGTTATATAAAAGTTTGCTCACGTAGCAAAAACGTTGACTATGTTTTCCACCCCTGTTCAAAAGCAGTTAAAACAGTAAAAGTAGGGGCTGTGAATTCACCTGTTGAGTTAGGTAACGTGCGAGTGCTAGCAAACCTAAGCCCAAGTATGGTCCAGAATTTCCTAACGCCCTAAACGTATGAGATTAAATAAGTACGTGGATGTCTGAGTCGACCATCCATTCCAGTGTTCGTACAACTAAGTTATATCCAAAGTGTTTGTTAAACGTTTAAGTTTGTTGTGAAAATGTATACGACTCGTTGGTATCGGTTTGTAATAATAATTTCCGAAAACATTATTATATTCGTTTCGTTTTATGCTTAGTAAAAGTATATATTTTTGTATGTTAATCATCGTTGTAAAGAGGGTAGTTGTCGTTACGCGAGTGTCGAATCGTTGGGCAGAAACTCGGTTCGCAGACCAGGTCAGCTCGGCGCGAAAGCTCGGCTCGGCTCGCAAGCTCGACTCGGCTCGTAAACTCGACTCGAAGTTCGACTCGCAAGTTCAGTTCGTAAAGGTTCGATTCGCAGCTCGGTTCGGCTCGTAGCTCGGTTTGGCTCGCTACTCGACTCGCAGCTCGGTTCGGCTCGTAGCTCGGTTTGGCTCGCTACTCAACTCGCAGCTCGGTTCGGTTCGCTGCTCGACTCGGCTCGCCCGACGAGCTGTTCGTATTTTTAACTTTTAAAAACGCATTTTTGGTCATTTTTGGACATAATTAGTTGATGAAAACACTAAAACATGATGTATTAAGTATATTAAACATGAAATATTAAAGAAAACTTCGAAATCTAAGAGTTTGCGGGATTTGTCGGAAACTTACGCGTGTCGGATTTGAAATCCGAGAAGGTAGAAATGTAGATCGTGACTCCGTGATCGTTTTATTCCAAAGGAGCTAGTTGATTCGATGTGTTTTTGTTGTAGTTTTTGTTGATTTTGTAGAGTTTGGTGTTGTTTTTTTTTTTTTTTTAGAGAGAAGGTGGAGAGGATGAGAGTATAGAGAGAGAGAGTGAAAGATATCAAATGAGGTGGGGAGAGGGTTGAGGGGCCGGTTTTTACCTAAGGGAAAGGGGAAGGGAGTTTGTCCCGTATTGTGGTATTTTATCAGTGTTTGTTTACCCGATCGTTAAATGTTTAAATATTTTTAAATGATAAATTTTTAATTACATATTCGCTTACATTTTTAGTTGAAATATCTCATGGAAATTATTTAGTTAAGTTTATAAAATTTTAACTTTGTTTCGTTTCAGTTTACGAAATAAACGTTTATACGTTATAAAATACTTTGTAAATACTATCGATATAATATTTATTAAACGTTAACGTTATTTAATAATTTCATATTATCAAATAATTTTGTTCACCAACAGTCGTATATTTTTGTCGCGTTTGTTCCAATTGTTTTTGCGCGCAATTATAATAATTACGAAACGTGTGATATCGCGTAAAAAGTCACGTTTTTACTACCGATATCTCTCTCATTCTGGAACGATTCTCGGCATATTAACTCAAAAATAGCACAAATCAGTAACATTATGCCAAGATGGTCAAAACGAGGTTGCACGATAAAAATCGAGCAAAACGGCCGAGAAACGAAGATTCCACATACGTTTGAAGATTCAGGGCTTAAAAACGAGATTTCAAGACTAAAGTGCCCTCCATCAACATCCAATATTTCCAAGATGTTCGTTTTTAAAATTCGAATCCAACAGAAGAAGAATCAACCAAAACGGGTGAAAAATGAAGATTTCGCGCCCGCCGGAAGATCCAAATGATCCGTATGCAATATCTGGAGCTAGGACCTCATTTTAAGGCATATCCTATGTTAAAATCTTCATTTTTGAATTACGAATCCAACAAAAAAAGAATCAACTCAAACGGACGTATAACGAAGAAAACACGCACGAATCGAAAAACGAAGCAAAAGATCGCGCAACGGGGCGGGATGGGACCCGCCGCCGCCGGCCACCCTACCCCCGTCCCGGTTTCCGTTTTTGGCAAGTTTTGGTACCCGGTGCGCCTACTTTTCGCGTTGTACAGTACCCGGTGCGCCTACTTTTCGTATTGTACACACCACTTTTGGCTAGTCTTTCTAACATGCACCTCAAGGCCAACTTATGCTAAAATGAGCCAAAGCTCACCTATAAATAGGATGCTTAGGTTCATTTGTAACACACACCAACATATGCACACTTTCTAGCATATTTCATACTTTCTCACCATCCATTCTTTTCTTTCTTTATTGTAATACTTCCTTGGTTAATTAAACTAGCTAATTAACTAGTCAAGGAAGACTTGTACGGAGGTGCTCCGGGACGCATTTGTAGCTACGAGTTATTGTATTTCTTTATCAGGTTTTAATCTATCTTCCATATTTAATTATGTTCGTTCTTTCTTTAATAAATTTAAATATGTATGCTAGAATTGCCATGATTAGTTAAATAACTCAATTGTCTGCTATGATAGTCGTCTAGGAGAGATGTAAATATGTGAGTATATTGTATGCTATGAGATTGCGGGTGTTGTGTATTATGAATAGATGTAGGAATCGAATCTTTATCGTTTATCTACCCAACTCATTATGTGACTAAAACCTTATCCAAAAATGAACGTAGCTAACTCATAGGGTATAGGTCACTTAGTTATACTATGTTTGATTGAATCATTGAGCTCGGCATGGCCGGCGTTCTCTAGACCAAATTAGGATCCAAGAGACACGGAATATGGGAATAGAGGTAGATTAAGATTTAATTCGGACAAACGGTATTTTTGAGACAACTTTCGGAATATCCTCGATTTAATTAATACATTTGTATGCTTAGGTTTAACTATTGTCTTGATTGTCTTATTGCATGTTCTTGTTTGATTGTTGCCTTAGGATTATCGTACTAGTAAAATACACCTAGCCTTAATTGTTGTGAAATAACATGACGGCCCCTATTCAACTGTTCTTCGATATAGTACTGGAAATGCTTATGGCAAAGTACAAACGTATGGAAGTAGAGAACGACCGAATGTAGTTGTGTTATGGATCAATTAACAAACGTATTACTTAAGTTTCTATTTGTAATATAAACCACTCCTGTCTTGTTGCATACTTGAGTAATGTTGATAATTCATACGAATAAGTGATGACATCTTATCTGACCGCTTAGACCAGTTCTTCCAACTTATTCCGACGAGGGTAAAACCCGTTTACAAGATTGTTTATTCAGCAAACTGTGCCATGATTCGGACGTCTATGATGACCGAGATTGGGGAATAGGATTCGAGATTAACTGTCAGATAATATGGACATGCATTTGAGAGAACTTTCGGTGTATGTTTTAATATATTCTGCAACCCACGTGACATTCTATTTGCCTGATTGTGGACACTTCCGCGTTAGCCCGATAGTAGGATTGTAGCAATAACTCACGTTAACTTATGACTTATCCTCATTAGAACTCTTCACGCTTTAATATCACCTGAACCACTTCATAGTAGACAATCGCTTTAACTGCTGAACGCCCGAAGTAACCTCCATTTCTGATTTAATTTAGTTTAATCTTAGAATAGAAAACTCAAAACCCAAACCAACTCTCTTTCGCCCTAGCTAAATTCATAAAAGTCTCTAAGTTCTCCTAGTTTCAATTTGTCGCGCTTTGAAGAACGATCCTAGGTCATACTTATCCTTGCTAGCCCTTAGATTAGCAATAATAGTAACCCTAGGCCCCAGCCTTATAAATTTAAAACCCACTGCTGGTGCCCGGATAGTCATCGTTAACGACACCGACCTGTTCGGGTGCCAACAAGTTTTTGGCGCCGCTGCCGGGGAAGCGTCGGCAACCGATTTTAGGAAGTTATTGACTTTAGTATTTAGCGATCCTTTTGAAAGATTAACGTCAATCAAAAGTTACTTTTTGCATTTAGGATTAGTTTAGGATTAGAATAGTTTTAGTTAACCACTTTTCGTCAACCATGTCAACACCTTACCCTGATTGGACCCAGCTTTTGGCTGTTCCTTCACCTATTAAACGCTTACCTTCCTCAAAACAACTTTTACCACTTTTTATTCTTGAACAAAATCTTGTAAACAAAAGGAATGACGAGTTTCAAGACAACATTGATGCCATGATAAAAATTTCCAACAAATTAATTTCTAACATGGAGTCTATTTTGGAAAACTTGAACTTTATTGAGGAAAGTACGTCAGTGACTACCATTCAACCCAATGATGTGTTAATCGTCACAAGGGGAGGAAAAATAACCAAAGTTGATCCACCACCACCAGATAACACCCCCGAAAACACTTCTTCGCCCACACCTACACCAAGTGAACAGGTGTCCATTGACACCCCTGTCACAACACCTGACCCATCACCAACCAAAACTCCGGATAATGTACCTCGCACGAGAATACCTTATCCCGGTAGACTTAAAAAGGAAAAGCAAGAAGCCCAATTCGGTAAATATCTGGAAATGTTTAAAAGCTTGCACTTGAATGTTAGACTATTAGATGCTTTAGTAGAAATGCCCACATGTGCCAAATTCTTTAAAGAACTTCTTTCAAACAAAGAAAAACTTAGGCAAATAGTTAGTTTACCCTTAGATGTTGAATGCTCTTTAATTGTACAACATGGTCTTCCACCTAAGTTAGGAGACACTGGACGTTTTACAATACCTTGTTTTCTCCAAGATATCCAAATTAGTAATGCTTTAGCTGACCTAGGTGCTAGTGTTAATCTTATGCCTTATTCCCTTTATAAGAAATTAGGATTAGATAACCTACTGCCTACTCGTGTGACCATTCAATTAGCAGACAGATCAGTTAAACTCCCTCGAGGAATTGCTGAAGATGTCATGGTCAAGGTCGATAAGTTCGTCTTTCCAGTGGACTTCATCATCATGGATATAGAGGAAGACACCCACATCCCACTCATCCTTGGCAGACCTTTCTTAAATACTGCCAAGGCCGTAATCGACGTAAACGAAAAATCTTTAAAACTAAGAGTCGGGAAAGAGGAGGTCACCTTTAATGTCGATCGATTAATGAAGCAACCCCTGGAAGAGGACCTTGGTTTGTGCGATACTATGCAGGACATCTTTGATGAACATCTCCACGAAGTGTTGGCACTATCCAGCCAGAACCCGATACCTACCAAAGTAGTCACCATTCGAAGATTATATAACGAGGATCCTGGGCTGCAGTCCGCAATCACTTCGCCAGCAAATTCTGAAGAACTTCTATTTCCCTTGTTTGAAAAGGAGCTATCTTGCACCAATGGCAAAACGATAGCCGTCCCATTGGGATGCGGTACACCGATACCTTGGCTAAAAAGAGATACATCCACACTCGATGCCCCGAATCAAGCTCCTTCAATTAAAGAAATCCTGGATTCCTTCAAAGGGATGAGTATTGAGCCACCACCATTTGAATCTCAATTAATCAACCAACCCGAACCTCTATCATTTCCAAACCCTGAATTAACCATAACCCAATCCTCAACCGCTCAATTTCAAGAATTCCAATTCACCGATGACGGAGAAATTATTCTCACCCGAAATGACGAAGTGTCCTCATCATCGGTCAACAAATACGAGCTAAAAACGAACGAGTTCTCAAACCAAACCGAATGGGTCGAAATAGCATCCAACTCTACATCCGAACCTGAGATAGACGAGGCACCCTTCCAAGCTGAATATGAGAAGCTGAATAGAGACGAAATAGCTAGAGTGAAGCCGTCTATTGAGGAACCACCAAACTTGGAATTAAAGGAATTACCACCTCACCTTGAATACGCTTACCTCCAAGGAACCTCCCAACTCCCGGTGATAATCTCAAAGGAGCTGAAACCAAAAGAGAAAGCCCAGCTAGTTGATGTGTTGAAATCACACAAGAAAGCAATCGCATGGAAAATTTCTGACATACAAGGGATTAGTCCTAACTATTGCACGCATAAGATCCTGATGGAGAACGATTTCAAACCATCCGTTCAAAGGCAGAGACGAGTAAACCCTAAAATTCAAGACGTAGTGAAACAAGAGGTTATCAAACTCTTGGATGCTGGACTAATATACCCAATATCTGACTCGCCTTGGGTTAGCCCTGTTCAAGTCGTCCCGAAGAAAGGAGGAATGACGGTCATTACAAACGAAGAAAATGAGCTCATACCAACTCGGACCGTCACCGGTTGGAGGGTTTGTATTGACTACCGAAAGTTAAACGAAGCAACTCGCAAGGATCACTTTCCACTTCCGTTCATTGACCAAATGCTCGAGAGGCTATCGGGAAATGAATTCTAATGTTTCCTTGATGGATTCTCCGGTTACTTCCAAATTCCGCTCGATCCAAAAGACCAGGAGAAGACGACGTTTACATGCCCGTATGGAACGTTCGCATATCGACGAATGCCATTTGGATTATGCAATGCACCTGCAACATTCCAAAGATGCATGGTTGCAATTTTCCATGACATGATCGAACAATGCATGGAAGTCTTCATGGATGACTTCTCTGTCTTTGGAGACTCTTTTGCATCTTGTTTATCCAACCTCGATAGGATGCTCGCCAAGTGTGAAGAATCGAATCTCGTTTTGAATTGGGAAAAATGTCACTTTATGGTAAAGGAAGGAATAGTCTTAGGACATAGAATATCAAAGTCAGGGATCGAAGTAGACAAAGCCAAAGTCGAAACTATTGCGAAACTCCCACCACCCACCAACGTTAAAGCCATTCGAAGTTTCCTAGGTCACGCTGGGTTCTACCCAGAGGCGGACCCAGGATTTTGGGTCAGTGGTGTCACAAATATAATAACCAAAATTTTGAAATAAATATTTGAACTAAGAGAGTACAATTTTATTAAACTTTAACACTAAATAAAAACCCTTGACTGAAAATAAGAAACATGTACCTTAAAATGGCGATTTTCCTTTACGATCTCTCTTTCCTTGAAAACGATTAATTACGACTTCATTCGTAACATTAGCGAGTGCTTCTTTTTCGATAGAACCAATTAGACAATAATTCAAAAACTCATCACCCATTCGGTTGCGCAAAGCAGACTTTACAAGTTTCATCGCAGAAAAACATCTTTCAACAGTCGCGGTTGCAACCGGCAAAACCAAAGCCAACTTCAATAATCGATACACATAACGATAAGAAAGATGCTTATCAGTTTCCACCATCAATTTAGCAAGTTCATCAATCCCATTCAAGTTGGCAAATCTTTCATCTCGATGAATAACATCATAGTAGATGTCAAGTTCACTCTTAAGACTATCCCTCTCCGTGTCAATATAGTCTTCGAATTTCATCTCTTTGATTAGGGTCATAGTCTAAAATTCTTTTTCTATCCGCGGGATCCCAAGGAAGATCCTTTATATCAATTGTTTTTGGCATTGAGGAAGTCGAACTAGGGGGTGGAGGAGTAGTATTGTTGTGTAAAGGTGGAGTATTCTTCGGGTCATTCACATTTGAAGGTTCTCCACCATCAGATGATACTTTTTTTTCACCCATTTTTCTATTGAACTTTACATCTGTATATGTTCAATAATTATTAACTATCACGCAAAAATTGATATAAGATACATGATGTTGGTATGAAATTAATACAACCGTTAAGATAGGAAAAATAAACCTAAAATTAATATTACTGTGAAAATAAAAACCCTAAAACTACAAACCCTAGAATTATATATCGCCAAACTAGATTAATAAAAGGAAAAGTGTATACCTTAAATTAAATTAGAGTTTGAGACTTGCTCACTTGCAATTAAGAATCGACAATGAAGATTGAAGACTTAGAATTATAGATTCCAACAAAAAGAAGTTTTCTTGTATTGCCCTTTATGTTTACTGCCTAGTGCCAACGAATAGAACCAAGGAAGCGTACGATTTTTTTTTCAAGTTGTAACCATCTTGGGCTGTTAAAGCTTGTGAGAATTGGGCTCTAATAAATTTGGACTAACTTAGTAAGGGTGCACTCCTGGGCTAATTGGTAGCACATAATTAATTTAATGGGGTCACTAGTAGAAAGTAAAAAAAAATTACACAGCACAACCCAAGTGACTGGTGTCACGGGCCCCCACTACTCATCAAGAGGGTCCGCCCCTGGTTCTACCGTCGTTTTATCAAGGACTTCTCCAAGATCTCTCGACCTATCACCCACCTTTTAGGAAAAGACATCAAATTCGCATTCGACGAAAGTTGTATGAAATCCTTTGACTACCTAAAAAAAGAGCTAACTAATGCACCGATCATGGTCGCTCCGGACTGGAGCCTTCCATTTGAAATCATGTGCGATGCAAGCGATTTCGCTGTAGGAGCAATTCTCGGGCAACGGAAGGATAACCACTTTCGACCAATCTACTACACTAGCAAAACTCTCACAGATGCTCAAGAAAATTATACAACCACCGAGAAGGAGCTGCTAGCTGTAGTATTCGCCTTTGATAAATTTCGATCTTACCTGATATTGTCAAAGACAATAGTGTACACGGATCACTCAGCTTTGAAATACCTCTTCAAGAAGCAAGACGCAAAGCCAAGACTGTTACGATGGATTCTACTCCTACAAGAATTTGACATTGAAATAAAAGATAAAAAGGGAGCCGAGAATGTTGCTGCAGACCATCTGAGTCGACTTGAAAATCCATCAATGGAACAACTTGCAGAAGGGGACATCAAAGATCGATTTCCAGAAGAGCAGTTAATGAGTTTAGGAGGACAATTGCAAGGATCACAATTTACGGATGATCCTTGGTTTGCAGACATTGCCAATTTCGTAGTTGGAGGGATCACAAGAAAAGGAATGCCGTCATCACAAAGACAAAGGTTCTTCCGCGATGTCAAGCACTACTTTTGGGATGATCCATATTTGTTTAAGGTCTGTCCCGACCAGATTATAAGAAGATGTGTCAGCGGAAAGGAAGCCGAACACATTCTTCATCAAAGCCATCATGGACCCACCGGAGGACACCACGCAGCCAACTTGACAGCAAAGAAAGTATACGACTCAGGATTCTACTGGCCAACTATTTTCAGAGACGCACAAGACTTGGTGAAACGCTGCGATATTTGCCAAAGGTTTGGAAATATCACAACGCGTAACGAAATGCAGTTAACGAATATCCAAGCATGTGAAATATTTGATATATGGGGATTAGATTTCATGGGACCATTTCCGAAATCTTACGGAAAAGAATACATTCTAGTAGCTGTCGATTACGTGTCAAGATGGGCAGAAGCTCAAGCCTTTCCAACAAATGACTCAAGAGTAGTGACCAAGTTCTTAAAGCAGCTGTTCTGTCGGTTTGGAACACCTCGGGCGATCATCAGTGATCGAGGCACGCACTTTTGCAATACTCAGTTTATGAAATTATTGCAACAATATGGTGTTACTCACAAGACCTCTACGGCTTACCACTCACAAACAAATGGGCTAGCAGAAATTACAAACCGAGCACTAAAAAGAATCTTGGAACGAACAGTAGGTCAACACAAGGAAAGATGGGTAGATAAGCTAGATGATGCTTTATGGGCATTCCGGACAGCCTACAAAACACCCTTAGGAACAACTCCCTATAGGCTCGTGTACGGTAAAGCATGTCATCTCCCGATTGAACTCGAATACAAAGCTTACTGGGCATTGAAGAACTGTAGTTTAGATCCTACGATTACGGGAACACACCGGAGAATGCAACTGAATGAACTAGCAGAGTTAAGGGATCAAGCTTATGAAAGTTCTTACAAATTTAAGGAAAGAACCAAACTGCTCCACGATTCCAAGCTCCGCCCCACACACTTCAATCCAGGTGATAAAGTTCTACTCTTTAACTCCCGATTTAAAAAGTTTTCTGGTAAGTTCAAAACACGGTGGAGCGGCCCTTTTACAATCTCTAAAGTATTTCCTTATGGTGCCATAGAACTCGAGGCTCCAGATGGAAATTTCAAAGTAAACGGTCACCGATTAAAACACTACGTAGAAGACTTTCCCTCAACTGAGGAAGTCTACAACTACGAATCGTCTTAATATATTAGTGGTTATAAAAAAGTCAAGCTACGAGACTCGATAAACAAAGCGCTCTTGGGAGGCACCCCAAGCCTATCTTATGTTTTCAGCATTAATTTTATCTTTCTGTTGTGTTTAAGCTAATCCAATTTTTTATGCAGTACCTCATAAAGGACTAATGATCTTAGACCATTAACCTTTCATATTTTGCAGGATGAGTTCGCAGTCAGACAGAGCACGAGCCCCCAGACAGAGACGCTCGCATACCATGCACCACTCCCAGAGTTCATCATCGGGTAGTAGCATGAGGACTGTCAGAGGATCCCAGTCACCACCTCCTAGTTTGGATGAGATCTCGGCAGACTTGGTGGAGGTGCACGTTCAGGAGTCATTCCTGTTACGTCCCATCCAGGCCAGGTTACCTTCATCTCACCAACCAGCGGGACAGACCGCAGGGACCTCCAGAGTACCCATCTTTGAGCATGGGGTTACTACTGCGGACCCTGCTGTCACTTGGTCTATACTGAGAGCCCTTGAGGTCCAGCACACCGCCATCTCTGAGATCCACACTACTTTAGGCTTTACCTCTACACCTGTGTGCCCCTTTCAGATGGGACCTGATCCCGCTCCGCACATTCCATCATGGGATTTATTCCCATCTTGGAGCTTGACTGCGCAGGACCACCCCATTTTTATGGTCCCACTAGAGGAGGAGACTGCTGCACTGGAAGCTTGGATCCAGGATCCAGAGGATGGTACTGCATCTCCTGTCTATACCATCGAGGAGTCAGCATCTCCTACATCGATCGTGGAAAACACGATCTTTATGGATGATGACTTCACCGACTGGGAGGCGCTCTATGCTGACATGGATTAGCTACTTTTAGTTATTATTATGTTTAGTATTAACTCGTATTAACATTTGTGTCTTATGAAGGATGTGTACTATGCAGAATTGAAAATAGAATTTGCGGAACAAGTTCATTCTAAATGAGCCTGGTCCATCTCCAGCAAATTCACATACACTTGAACCTGGTCCTTTAAATCCAGTGCGTAGCGCAAGGAAGTATCTTTTCTAACCTTACTTTGCTTGAACCACACAAAAATTTTAAGAAAAACTCTAAGTGTGGGATTATTACTCACAAATAGAGAATAACTTAGAGAACATTAGGGACAATGTTCTTTTAAGTGTGGGATAGCAGTAGCATTTACTACTGTATTGCAACATAAACGTTTGATCAAACCTCTTAGCAAAAAACTCATATTTTCAAAAAAAAAAAAAATTTCAAAATTTTTCATGGAAAACCCAAAAAGGGTATTTTCGGTCAACAAAAATCCGAATGGTTTGGCAAATCGACTACGACAGGTAAAACTCTTTGATAAATTTCCAAACTGAGTTTCAAACAAGCAATCGCATGACCAGGCACAAAACCATCAAAATTAAGTGAGGAATTTTGAGCCATGAAAAAAGCATTCACTTTAATGCTTCACTTATTCGTTTGTGAGTGTGCCGATGTATGCCTTCTTGAGTCAGAACTTGCTCGACGAATGCAATTCGAAACTATAAAAGTGAGCGTCATACGTGACGAAGGTGCAATTAGAGGATCTCGACATTCACTAGGATAGAACCCTCTCATAAAACCCCCCGTTTTCAAGACTAACCCTGCCAATGCCTATTTTTGGTATTGAAGATCATTTAGAAAACCTGTTGAGCCTTAACCTTTTCGTTTCAAATACTCACTTCAAAAAAACCAACCCATTCTTTACATCTCTTGGCCATAGCCTAAGTTTCTGTTCTGTCAGTAAAACATTGCAAGAAACGAAGTTCTACAAGGACTCCAAAACACAAACAAGCTGCCGAAGGAATCAAAAAGCTAAAAGACCCAAGGATCATTTAAAGCCGAGGGAAATGTTATTCAAAACAAGAAAGAATTACGAAAAGGAGGCTCTCAAAGAGAAAAATTCATAAAGAGGTACTATCTTAGAAACGTCAAAGACAAGTCATCACAGACAACTCTTAGGCTATATTAAACTCCAATTTAAACCACCTACCAAAACCCTTATCCCATACACCATCTTCACCCTCTTTCGAATGTCTAGGGATAATGTGCACCGTCCTCATTCAGATATTATAGATTTGATTCTCGACCAAGCCTATGACAACGGAGGAGCTACATGACTGGCCCTGAGTGATTTAGAAGTTAGGAAACCCGATACACTTGAGTGAATTGAGTGACCACCTGTGAGGGCCCCAGTCATGTATATCTTACATTTATGAAGATTGAAAAGAAAGCTTGCTAGAACCAAAAGTTTGGGGGAACATCAAGGGATGGAACCTCGTCCGAAATCTTTTTACCAACCTTGCAGGAACCAAAGTTCGATTCGCAAGCTCGACTCGGCTCGTAAACTCGACTCGAAGTTCGACTCGCAAGTTCAGTTCGTAAAGGTTCGATTCGCAGCTCGGTTCGGCTCGTAGCTCGGTTTGGCTCGCTACTCGACTCGCAGCTCGGTTCGGCTCGTAGCTCGGTTTGGCTCGCTACTCGACTCGCAGCTCGGTTCGGTTCGCTGCTCGACTCGGCTCGCCCGACGAGCTGTTCGTATTTTTAACTTTTAAAAACGCATTTTTGGTCATTTTTGGACATAATTAGTTGATGAAAACACTAAAACATGATGTATTAAGTATATTAAACATGAAATATTAAAGAAAACTTCGAAATCTAAGAGTTTGCGGGATTTGTCGGAAACTTACGCGTGTCGGATTTGAAATCCGAGAAGGTAGAAATGTAGATCGTGACTCCGTGATCGTTTTATTCCAAAGGAGCTAGTTGATTCGATGTGTTTTTGTTGTAGTTTTTGTTGATTTTGTAGAGTTTGGTGTTGTTTTTTTTTTTTTTTTTAGAGAGAAGGTGGAGAGGATGAGAGTATAGAGAGAGAGAGTGAAAGATATCAAATGAGGTGGGGAGAGGGTTGAGGGGCCGGTTTTTACCAAAGGGAAAGGGGAAGGGAGTTTGTCCCGTATTGTGGTATTTTATCAGTGTTTGTTTACCCGATCGTTAAATGTTTAAATATTTTTAAATGATAAATTTTTAATTACATATTCGCTTACATTTTTAGTTGAAATATCTCATGGAAATTATTTAGTTAAGTTTATAAAATTTTAACTTTGTTTCATTTCAGTTTACGAAATAAACGTTTATACGTTATAAAATACTTTGTAAATACTATCGATATAATATTTATTAAACGTTAACGTTATTTAATAATTTCATATTATCAAATAATTTTGTTCACCAACAGTCGTATATTTTTGTCGCGTTTGTTCCAATTGTTTTTGCGCGCAATTATAATAATTACGAAACGTGTGATATCGCGTAAAAAGTCACGTTTTTACTACCGATATCTCTCTCATTCGGGAACGATTCTCGGCATATTAACTCAAAAACAGCACAAATCAGTAACATTATGCCAAGATGGTCAAAACGAGGTTGCACGATAAAAATCGAGCAAAACGGCCGAGAAACGAAGATTCCACATACGTTTGAAGATTCAGGGCTTAAAAATGAGATTTCAAGACTAAAGTTCCCTCCATCAACATCCAATATTTCCAAGATGTTCGTTTTTAAAATTCGAATCCAAAAGAAGAAGAATCAACCAAAACGGGTGAAAAATGAAGATTTCGCGCCCGCCGGAAGATCCAAATGATCCGTACGCAATATCTGGAGCTAGGGACCTCATTTTAAGGCATATCCTATGTCAAAATCTTCGTCTTTGAATTAAAAAAATCCAACAAAAAAAGAATCAACTCAAACGGACGTATAACGAAGAAAACACGCACGAATCGAAAAACGAAGCAAAAGATCGCGCAACGGGGCGGGATGGGGCCCACCGCCGCCGGCCACCAGCCAGCCGCCGCCGGCCACCTGGCTGGCGCCGCCGGCCACCCTACCCCCATCCCGGTTTCCATTTTTGGCAAGTTTTGGTACCCGGTGCGCCTACTTTTCGCGTTGTACAGTACCCGGTGCGCCTACTTTTCGTGTTGTACACACCACTTTTGGCTAGTCTTTCTAACATGCACCTCAAGGCCAACTTATACTAAAATGAGCCAAAGCTCACCTATAAATAGGATGCTTAGGTTCATTTGTAACACACACCAACATATGCACACTTTCTAGCATATTTCATACTTTCTCACCATCCATTCTTTTCTTTTTTTATTGTAATACTTCCTTGGTTAATTAGACTAGCTAATTAACTAGTCAAGGAAGACTTGTACGGAGGTGCTCCGGGACGCATTTGTAGCTACGAGTTATTGTATTTCTTTATCAGGTTTTAATCTATCTTCCATATTTAATTATGTTCGTTCTTTCTTTAATAAATTTAAATATGTATGCTAGAATTGCCATGATTAGTTAAATAACTCAATTGTCTGCTATGATAGTCGTCTAGGAGAGATGTAAATATGTGATTATATTGTATGCTATGAGATTGCGGGTGTTGTGTATTATGAATAGATGTAGGAATCGAATCTTTATCGTTTATCTACCCAACTCATGTTGTGACTAAAACCTTATCCAAAAATGAACGTAGCTAACTCATAGGGTATAGGTCACTTAGTTATACTATGTTTGATTGAATCATTGAGCTCGGCATGGCCGGCGTTCTCTAGACCAAATTATGATCCAAGTGACACGAAATATGGGAATAGAGGTAGATTAATATTTAATTCGGACAGACGGTATTTTTGAGACAACTTTCGGAATATCCTCGATTTAATTAATACATTTGTATGCTTAGGTTTAACTATTGTCTTGATTGTCTTATTGCATGTTCTTGTTTGATTGTTGCATTAGGATTAGCGTACTAGTAAAATACACCTAGCCTTAATTGTTGTGAAATAACATGACGGCCCCTATTCAACTGTTCTTCGATATAGTACTGGAAATGCTTATGGCAAAGTACAAACGTTTGGAAGTCGAGAACGACCGAAGGTAGTTGTGTTATGTATCAATTAACAAACGTATTACTTAAGTTTCTATTTGTAATATAAACCACTCCTGTCTTGTTGCATACTTGAGTAATGTTGATAATTCATACGAATAAGTGATGACATCTTATCTGACCGCTTAGACCAGTTCTTCCAACTTATTCCGACGAGGGTAAAACCCGTTTACAAGATTGTTTATTCAGCAAACTGTGCCATGATTCGGACGTCTATGATGACCGAGATTGGGGAATAGGATTCGAGATTAACTGTCAGATAATACGGACATGCATTTGAGAGAACTTTCGGTGTATGTTTTAATATATTCTGCAACCCACGTGACATTCTATTTGCCTGATTGTGGACACTTCCGCGTTAGCCCGATAGTAGGATTGTAGCAATAACTCACTTAACTTATGACTTATCCTCATTAGAACTCTTCACGCTTTAATATCACCTGAACCACTTCATAGTAGACAATCGCTTTAACTGCTGAACGCCCGAAGTAACCTCCATTTCTGATTTAATTTAGTTTAATCTTAGAATAGAAAACTCAAAACCCAAACCAACTCTCTTTCGCCCTAGCTAAATTCATAAAAGTCTCTAAGTTCTCCTAGTTTCAATTTGTCGCGCTTTGAAGAACGATCCTAGGTCATACTTATCCTTGCTAGCCCTTAGATTAGCAATAATAGTAACCCTAGGCCCCAGCCTTATAAATTTAAAACCCACTGCTGGTGCCCGGATAGTCATCGTTAACGACACCGACCTGTTCGGGTGCCAACAACGTGTAATACTACGTGTATTACCTAGTTGGGCTTTGCAAGACTTACCTCTAAAATGTGTTGTGAATTCACTCAAGTAGGGAATTAGACTAAAAATGTATGAGTTTAACATTTATAATCGCGTTTAAATTTGCGGGGTGTCACATTCTCCCCCTGTTAGAGAAATCTCGTCCCGAGATTTTTAATCAAGTCGGATCGCCCGCGGCGTATGTTTTCCGAAAAGGCGTGTCGTCAACGACGATAATAGTTTACGTGGCGTTTTATGTTGCCATAAAAGTTCTAACAGTTTAAGTATACTCTCGGTATAGTTTGATAAGTTGTGTATTCGATAAGTGGTCAAAGTTTACCAAGCGTTAGGTTCGAATCGACATTCGAATAGTGTTACATTAAAGCGTAGTAATAGTTTACTAAGAAATATTGATGTCAACGTAGGAACCCTGTTGTGTATCCTTTGTTCTGAGAATGTACGCGCGTCCGGGTGCTGTCGGAGCGTAAACGTTGTGGTTGTAGTTCGAAATGATAAACAGTTGTCAAAACAGTTGACGGTTCGAAGTGTTCAGTTTGCTGTCCCGGTTGCGGTCAAATCATGACAAAACGTTTGTTTGGACACAGTTGATAAGTTTGATTGTAAATCGTTCGTTGTTTAATTATAAATAAGCTATGTGTAAATCGTTATCATTCAGTCAAAATTGTAATCAATTCATGGTTAAGAAATAAATTTATGTCGAGTGTAAATGGTTGGACCTTGTCCATTATAAATCGCTTGAAAAACTCTTCGTTATGTATTTCGTTAGAAAGAGTTTGTCAAATATTTGAGATGTCGTTTGTTGTAATACACCGATTCGTGTTTGTTTATAAAAATCATTCTGGCAAGTAAATAATAGGAAAACCTTCCAATATAGTTGTTTGTGAAATAAACATTTCAAGATATAGTTCGTAGATTTTTGGTTTGATAAAGTTTGCTACTCATGATTCGTTTCGCAAGAGTAGGTCCGATCACCCAAGTGATTGTGTGAGACTCCGTCTCGATTATCGGGTAGTAGCACACTGCTATGCTTTGTTCGTGTAGCACTTGAAGAGTTCGTAAATCTCTGATACATATAACGATGTATGTTTGTTTTCCCAGTCCATTCGATTTGTGGGTCGTCGGTTCCATTCGTTAAACGTTTAGTACGAATTCGTTCAGTTCGTTAAAGGATAAGAGTTCGTTCGCACAGTGGTCAACGCGACTGAATAGTTGTTGAAATAGTAGTCACACGTGACTGAGTAGTAGTTCAAATATCAGTCATCGCCAAAGTAAGAAGTGTGAAGGACAGTGTTTCACATGAATATGTTATCGAACAACGAGAAGACTTGACAGGATTCCCGTCACGTATCTCACGACTATGAAACACCCATATGTACTTAGTACAATATAATTACGTTGGCCAGGCGTCATTATATGATGCTAAATACATACTTCTTTTCATCAACCGTTTAATACGATTAGGTTCGTATGAGATCAAAGTGAGAATGAACCAAATCGGACGTGGAAAGGTTCAATAGACAGGTTACGCGTGTTGATATGCCACGACGATAGTTTAGTCGTATGCAAATGTGTGTATGCACGTGCGTTCTAGCCAAGGCTATAGTCTAGGTCTCTAAGTCTCTAGGTCACTTAAAGATTCCTAGTTCGCTATAACCAATGGCTCTGATACCAATCTGTAACACCCCCAAATTCGTTGATTTTGATTAGCGGAAGCATTGGTATAAGCTGGGGGTGCCACAATAACAAAGTACATGCATACGTATCAGAGCATATGGTTACAACGGTACATATATATTAAGATGCCAAATGTAATAGTTACAGAGTTTACGATTCATCGAATCGTACAAGTGTAAAAGTAGTTAAGTTTACAAAAGTAGATTTCAGAAATATGACTAAAAACACTTTAGTTATACTAAAGAAATCCATGTTCAAAAGTTGGCATCCTAAAGTCATCCCGGGTCGCCTAATTCCAGATGTGCAGGAGGTTCTTACGTGCGCAGCTAATTCCCTGAAAAACATAGTAAAAGGTCAACAACGAGGTTGAGTGAATTCACAGGTTTTATGTTTGCAATAGTTAAATCAAGTTTGTAGCACAGTTGTTAAATCAAATACATTCACAAATAGTTATTGCCATAACAGTTAAGTGATAATTTGTGGAATGTTATCCACAGTATAAGTTTAGTGGGTTGTTTGCCCAGTGTTCCGGTTTAAGTGGGATGTTACCCAAATCAAAGTTTATGTGGGATGTTACCCAAAATACAGTTTACGTGGGATGTTACCCAAAACACAGTTTACGTGGGATGTTACCCAAATCGTATGTTTGAAACGTGTTGCTGGTCGTTCTCCAGCGGTTTTAAAAGTGTGAGTCGGTCGTTCACCGACTAGTTACTAAATTGTACCGGTCGTTCTCCGGTAAGTTATCAAGTTAGCACCGGTCGTTCTCCGGCGAGTTACACTGTTAGTACCGGTCGTTCTCCGGTAAGATACCAAGTTAGCACCGGTCGTTCTCCGGCGAGTTACACTGTTAGTACCGGTCGTTCTCCGGTAAGATACCAAGTTAGTGTCGGTCGTTCTCCGACAAGTTACCAATATGTACCGGTCGTTCTCCGGTAAGTTACACAGCTAGTCGTTGTCTAGCTAGATACAAATTGTACCGGTCGTTCTCCGGTAAGATACCAAGTCGAATTTCACAAGTTGATAATAGTTTTTGTATGAAATACCCTTTCATAAACACCAGTTCGTATAATTGTTTAACAGTTCAAGTACTCTAATCGTTTGAGTAAACAAGTATACAATCATGTAATAAAGCAGTTATGGCAATTAATAAAGCAGTTGTAAGAGTTTGACCGCAGTCACAAATAGTTTGTACAATGTATAACACAGTAGTTATATAAAAGTTTGCTCACGTAGCAAAAACGTTGACTATGTTTTCCACCCCTGTTCAAAAGCAGTTAAAACAGTAAAAGTAGGGGCTGTGAATTCACCTGTTGAGTTAGGTAACGTGCGAGTGCTAGCAAACCTAAGCCCAAGTATGGTCCAGAATTTCCTAACGCCCTAAACGTATGAGATTAAATAAGTACGTGGATGTCTGAGTCGACCATCCATTCCAGTGTTCGTACAACTAAGTTATGTCCAAAGTGTTTGTTAAACGTTTAAGTTTGTTGTGAAAATGTATACGACTCGTTGGTAGCGGTTTGTAATAATAATTTCCGAAAACATTATTATATTCGTTTCGTTTTATGCTTAGTAAAAGTATATATTTTTGTATGTTAATCATCGTTGTAAAGAGGGTAGTTGTCGTTACGCGAGTGTCGAATCGTTGGGCAGAAACTCGGTTCGCAGACCAGGTCAGCTCGGCGCGAAAGCTCGGCTCGGCTCGCAAGCTCGACTCGGCTCGTAAACTCGACTCGAAGTTCGACTCGCAAGTTCAGTTCGTAAAGGTTCGATTCGCAGCTCGGTTCGGCTCGTAGCTCGGTTTGGCTCGCTACTCGACTCGCAGCTCGGTTCGGCTCGTAGCTCGGTTTGGCTCGCTACTCGACTCGCAGCTCAGTTCGGTTCGCTGCTCGACTCGGCTCGCCCGACGAGCTGTTCGTATTTTTAACTTTTAAAAACGCATTTTTGGTCATTTTTGGACATAATTAGTTGATGAAAACACTAAAACATGATGTATTAAGTATATTAAACATGAAATATTAAAGAAAACTTCGAAATCTAAGAGTTTGCGGGATTTGTCGGAAACTTACGCGTGTCGGATTTGAAATCCGAGAAGGTAGAAATGTAGATCGTGACTCCGTGATCGTTTTATTCCAAAGGAGCTAGTTGATTCGATGTGTTTTTGTTGATTTTGTAGAGTTTGGTGTTGTTTTTTTTTTTTTTTAGAGAGAAGGTGGAGAGGATGAGAGTATAGAGAGAGAGAGTGAAAGATATCAAATGAGGTGGGGAGGGGGTTGAGGGGCCGGTTTTTACCAAAGGGAAAGGGGAAGGGAGTTTGTCCCGTATTGTGGTATTTTATCAGTGTTTGTTTACCCGATCGTTAAATGTTTAAATATTTTTAAATGATAAATTTTTAATTACATATTCGCTTACATTTTTAGTTGAAATATCTCATGGAAATTATTTAGTTAAGTTTATAAAATTTTAACTTTGTTTCGTTTCAGTTTACGAAATAAACGTTTATACGTTATAAAATACTTTGTAAATACTATCGATATAATATTTATTAAACGTTAACATTATTTAATAATTTCATATTATCAAATAATTTTGTTCACCAACAGTCGTATATTTTTGTCGCGTTTGTTCCAATTGTTTTTGCGCGCAATTATAATAATTACGAAACGTGTAATACTACGTGTATTACCTAGTTGGGCTTTGCTAGACTTACCTCTAAAATGTGTTGTGAATTCACTCAAGTAGGGAATTAGCCTAAAAATGCATGAGTTTAACGTTTATAATCGCGTTTAAATTTTCGGGGTGTCACATTCTCCCCCTGTTAGAGAAATCTCGTCCCGAGATTTTTAATCAAGTCGGATCGCCCGCGGCGTATGTTTTCCGAAAAGGCGTGTCGTCAACGACGATAGTCGCTTACGTGGCGTTTTATGTTGCCATAAAAGTTCTAACAGTTTAAGTATGTAACACCCCCAAATTTATTGTTTAGCGGAAGCACGATTTGGGTGTTACGAATCAATAATCACAGCACAAAGATATATAATGAACGACCACTATATGCGTCGTTTTAACTTGTATTGATAAAAACAAAGTTTACATCAAAAATATAGTTACATTAGCTCGGTTGAAATTGAGAGATTTAAGTACATAATTAATCTGTACAAAATATAATAATGCAACTAAATCTCTAATTATTTGCATGATGACTCGAGCTAATTGATCCTTACTTGAGCAGTCCAACCTACTGCTGGTCACCTGTGATACATGCTAAAATTGGTCAGCGAAACGCTGGTGAGCTCACAGGTTTGTATGTCAACACATATGTTTGTATGAACCGCAAGATTTAATAATTGAATTTAAAATGCAATTAAGCAAAATAAAAGTTATACAACCATGAGCACATAGTCTGAGCTTAACTTGAGTTGCCAGGCCCACTTAAGGAAACCTAACTTGAAATGCCTCCTACGAGTGCCTAATCCACACTCGTCTTCCCAAATGCTAATACATCCGTTTGACCAGTTAGTGCTTGCTAACCCGGATGAGGATTGTCAATCCTATATGATATCATATACTAACATTCACGCTACTACGTATTACCAGACTATGCTATGGAGGGCTTTAAATTGATTAGCTTGAAACTCATGTAGTATTTGATTTGATTTGTACTTGCGTTCAACTTGTAAAACAAAACGAGCAGTAATATCACACCCCTTATTGAAAATCAGTAAAATAGGGGCCATGAGACTCACCTGAGCCTTGATTGTTTATCGAATAACTTGAACTGATTAGCTATGAATTGATGTCCGAAGACTTGTAACCTGAGTGTGTTCACGACACGTAATGGTTATTAATTGTACAGGTATCTCGAAAGACTACCTTTGTAATTGTTTATTTATCTATGATGTCCAAATTACCCCGATTTGGTTGATTGACTTGTCCAAATTACTACGATTTGGTTGATTGAATTGCATGTTTGAAAACGTGTACGGCCCGTTGGTGATTAATTGTAATAATAGTCTTGATGTTATCACATTAATTTCGAAGCGTTATACTTGAAAGGCAAATTTCATTACGTTTGAAAAGTTGTATCGTATAAGCGTTTTGAAGTTGTACAAGTTTGACACTTGGTGAGAAATGTGCTTACGGAATCTAAGTACGGGGGTCCGGGGGCAGCGCCCTTGGTTAGCGGGGTTCCAGGGGTGGCAACCCCTGGCGGGGTCCAAGGGGCTGGCCCCTGGCTAGGGTCGAGATGCCAGGTCAGCTCGAAAATTTTTTATTTCTAATATATTGCTTTGGTGAAAAACGCATCTGGACTTGAATTTGGGTAAAATCAAGTGATAAAATTTTGATCTCGACACTTAGTAAAAAGTTGTAAATATTCTGGTTTTGGCGACACTAAGATAGTGTCGCCACGGGCTTAGGCGACACTTAGTAAGTGTCGCTATATTTATGATTTTTGATAGTTGGGCGACACTTGAGTAGTGTCGCTATGGCGACACTTATGAATTTCGGCGTCACTAAGGGAGTGTCGCTAAGTTAAATTTGGTTAAGTAATTCAGCGACACTTAAGTAGTGTCGCTATAGGGGCGACACTTATGCATAGCGACACTTGGCTAGTGTCGCTACTATTGTTTTTGGCACACTAGCGACACTTCCAACTGTTCGCCGGATTTTGAGCCGAAAATGTGTTGTCCGGCGACCACTGGTTCCAAATCTTTTACCCAACCCTTATATGGACATTTTGAGCTTATATAAACAACAAACACATAAAAATGAGCGAAAACGGAGAGTTTCAGGTTTTTGTCGGAAACTTACGCGGTTTCGAATCGAAAATCCGAAAAGATGGAGTTGTAGATCGTTGCGTGGTGGTCGTTAATCTCTAAAAATCTTGAAGATTTGATGTCGTTTGATGCTAGTTTTGTTGATTTTAGATGGTTGTGGTGTGGTTTGGTTTTAGAAAGAAAAAGAGAAGAGAGAAGATGATGATGATGGTGAAATGAGAAAAGGGGGAGGGGTTTCCCCCCTTTGTTGGCTGAAAATTCGGTGGGGCCCACCCATGTGGGTGTGTCCCGAATCTGTTTTCTGCAACGCGCTCCGTGCGGTGTTCGTTTTCCCGATCGTTAAATCGTTAAATAATTATTTAATACGTTTAAAAATGTAAATAATCCCTTGATAAATTTTGTTGAAGTATTTTACTAAATACTTTACATTTGGGTTATAAGATTATAACTTTAGTTTGTTACGTTTTGTTTGCGCGTTAAATCTTTAAATCGCGTAAATTGTTAATTGTATTATACGAAATGAATATGAAATATTATATAAAATAATATTTTTGGATATAATAGTGTTATCAAATAATAATATATTATTTAATAAAATCGTTCACCAACGTCCGTATTTAATTGAACCGAATTATATTCGATTTGGAACTCGTACGATTTAATCAAATCGCATACTTGTATATATTCAATAATATATAAATTGATACATTAATTAGCCTAACACAGAACTAATTACATGTATTAAAACTTGATTAGGTACTAATCACTAGTCCTAATTTTGACGGGTGTCACATTCTCCCCCTGTTAGAAGAATTTCGTCCCGAAATTTAAGTCGAAGTCGTGTTTGAAGTAGCGTCAGTGAATAACTGAGGATACTTGAGTCGCATCTGGTCCTCCCGTTCCCAGGTGAATTCCGGACCACGCCGCGAATTCCACCTGACCTTGACGATGGGAATACGACTTTGTTTGAGCTGTTTGACCTCACGGTCCATGATTTCGGCGGGTTCTTCAACGAAGTGAAGTTTGTTGTCAACCCGAATTTCATCGAGTGGAATGATAAGTGTCTCATCGGACAGACACTTTTTCAAATTTGACATGTGAAAAGGTGGGGTGCACGCTGCTGAGCTCGGTTGGCAGCTGCAATCGATATGCCACTGGACCAATCCTCTCGAGTATCTCGAATGGTCAAATGTATCTGGGATTTAACTTCCCTCGTTTGCCAAATCGGATTACGCCTTTCCAAGGCGATACTTTGAGTAGTACTCGGTCCCCAACCTGGAACTTGAGTGGTTTGCGTCTCACGTCAGCGTAACTTTTCTGACGATCACGTGCGGCTTTGAGCTTGTTTTTAATCTCGAAGATTTTCTCGGTTGTTTCGTGAATGATTTCCGGACCCGTGAGTTGGCTGTCCCCAACTTCGGTCCAACAGATAGGTGAGCGGCACTTACGACCGTACAGTGCCTTGAATGGTGCAGCCTTAATGCTGGTGTGATAACTATTGTTGTATGAAAACTCGCACAATGGTATATGTCGTTCCCAGTTTACACCGAAGTCAACTACGCAGGCACGTAGCATGTCTTTAAGTGTTTGAATTGCTCGTTCACTTTGGCCGTCGGTTTGAGGATGGTATGCGGTACTCATGTCAAGACGGGTACCCAGTGATTTTTGAAGTGATTGCCAGAAGTGAGATGTGAAACGACTATCCCTGTCAGAGATAATCGAGATTGGAACACCGAGTCGGGTTACGATTTCTTTCAGATAGATTCGGGTAAGGCGTTCCATTTTGTCGGTTTCTTTGATCGCCAGGAAGTGAGCAGACTTGGTGAGATGATCGACGATCACCCAAATGGTATCACAACCGCTCGATGACTTTGGTAGCTTGGTTATGAAATCCATGGCGATTTGTTCCCATTTCCATTCAGGAATGTCGGGTTGTTGAAGCAAACCAGAAGGTTTTTGATACTCGACTTTGACTTTTGAGCAAGTAAGGCACTTGCTAACATAGATGGCGATCTCGGCTTTCATGTTCGGCCACCAATAGAAATCCTTGATACCGTGATACATTTTATCGGATCCCGGATGAATAGAGTATTTTGACTTGTGAGCTTCATCCATCACCAAGTCTCGCAGGTTCCCAAAACTAGGCAACCAGATTCGATTTGAGAAATACCTAATTCCATTAGGCTTGACTTCGAATTGTTTCTCCATGCCTCGCAAGGCTTCGTTCTTGATGTTATCGGTTTTCAGGGCTTCGAGTTGAGCAGCGAGGATTTGAATGTTTAGATCATTGTGAATAGTCATACTGAGGGCTCGGACTCGAAGTGGTTTCGATCGTTCCTTTCGACTGAGGGCATCGGCAACAACATTTGCCTTCCCCGGATGGTATTTGATTTCGCAGTCGTAATCGGTAAGCAACTCGACCCATCGACGTTGCCTCATGTTGAGATCCTTTTGATCGAATATGTGTTGGAGACTTTTGTGGTCGGTGAAGATTGTGCACTTAGTGCCATAGAGGTAATGTCTCCAGATTTTGAGGGCAAAAACGACTGCTCCAAGTTCGAGGTCATGCGTAGTGTAGTTCTTTTCGTGTATTTTGAGTTGTCGTGAGGCGTAAGCAATGACCTAGTCTCGTTGCATCAGCACGCAACCGAGACCTTGATGGGAAGCATCGCAGTATACCACGAAGTCATCGGTGCCTTCGGGTAGGGATAAGATTGGAGCACTGCAAAGCTTTTGTTTCAGAAGTTGAAATGCTGACTCTTGTTTTTCAGCCCAGTCAAACTTTTTGTCTTTCTGAGTCAGTGTCGTGAGTGGCAAGGCTATTTTTGAGAAGTTCTCGATGAATCGTCGATAGTACCCGGCCAGTCCTAAAAACTGCCGTACTTCGGTTGGAGTTGTCGGCGATTGCCAATTTTTGATAGCCTCGATTTTGGATGGGTCGACATGGATTCCCTGACTATCGATAACGTGTCCAAGGAATTGAACGGTTTGTATCTAGAACTCACACTTAGAAAATTTAGCATACAGCTCTTCGTGTCTAAGTAGCTCTAGGATGGTTTTGAGATGATGCGTGTGTTCCTGTTCGCTTCGCGAGTATATGAGGATGTCGTCAATGAAGACAATGACGAACTTGTCGAGATACGGCTTGCACACCCGATTCATAAGGTCCATGAATACAGCCGGTGCATTGGTTAGACCGAATGGCATCATCTGAAATTCGTAATGCCCATAACGGGTTCTTAAGGCGGTTTTTGGAATATCGGCGTCGCGAACACGCAATTGATGATAACCTGACCGAAGATCAATCTTTGAATAACAACTCGATCCTTGAAGTTGGTCGAACAGGTCATCGATTCGAGGAAGTGGATATCGGTTCTTGACGGTCAACTTGTTTAACTCTCGATAGTCGATGCACATTCTGAAAGAACCATCTTTCTTTTTGACGAATAGGACCGGAGCACCCCAAGGTGAGGAACTCGGCCTAATGAATCCCCTTTCCAGGAGTTCCTGTAATTGGGTGGATAACTCCTGAAGTTCAGATGGTGCTAAACGGTATGGTGCTCGGGCCACAGGTGCAGCACCTGGCACGAGATCGATTGAGAACTCAACCTGTCTTAGTGGTGGTAGACCAGGTAGTTCTTCGGGAAAGACTTCTGGAAAGTCTCAAACAATTGGCACATCCTCAAGTCGCTTCTCCTCTGACTTTTTCTCCATGATGTGCACGAGGATTGCTGGATAACCCTTTCTCAGAAATTTTCGGGTTTTCAAACAAGAGATGATGTTTAGTCTCGTCCCACCGGTCTCCCCCTGTATGACCAAAGTTCTACCGGCGGCGCGAGGGATTCGAACGACCTTGTCGTAGCAAACGATTTCGGCACGATGTTTGGACAACCAGTCCATACCAATGATGAAGTCGAAACTTCCTATTTCAACAGGCATAAGATCGATTGAGAAGGTTTCGTCGGCTAGGTTTAAAGTGCAATTAGGTATCACACTATCGGTTTCTATGAGTTTACCATTTGCAAGTTCTACGGTGTACTTAATATCTAAGGCAATAGGGGTGATGTCAAGTAGTGGATAAAACTCATGAGAAATAAAGCTTCTATCAGCACCAGTATCAAACAGAACAGAAGCAGTTAAGTTGTTGAGGAGGAACATACCCGTGACCACATTCGGGTCCTGACGGGCATCCCGGGAGTTGAGAACGAATGCTCTTCCCTTGGCATTGATGTTGTTGCCCTTGTCCTTTCGTTTGGGACATGCATCCCTGAAATGCCCCATCTCTCCGCATCCATAGCAGGATTTGAGTTGTTGGGTTTTGTTGTTGGAGGTGTTGTTGTTGGATTTGGGGGCTCGACAGTCTTTGGTTAAATGCCCGTATCTTCTGCAGTTGTTGCAGGGAGTACTGCATGGACCGTCATGGTGGTAGTTACACTTGGAACAGTATGGCCTGTCTCCAGTGTAGCTACGTTTGGTTTCAGTATTGGTGTTGTAAACTTGGGTGGTGTTGGTTTTCTTGTTTGGTTGGTTTTGGTGTTCAAAGGGTTTTCGCTTGTTCTTGGAGGAGGTATTGGGTGTCTCACGGCTGACAACCAGCGCCATGAGCTCATGTGCTAGCCGGATAGCACTTTCAGTAGTGGTTGGCTTAGATGAAGCGACGTTCCCCTGAATGCTCTCAGGGAGGCCGCGGATATATCTTTTGATGCTCTTCTCCTCCGGATCAACTAAACCCGGGCATAACAATGCAAATTGCTGGAATTTGGTGGTATACCCAGCAATGTCAGTTCCCTGCACCGTCAAATGCCAGAATTCTTCCTCTAGACGGTGCAGTTCTTCTTCGGGACAGTACTTCTCCCTCAACTTCTTCTTCAGCTCGGCCCAAGGTAGCTGATTATCTATCTCAAGACCTACGGAGTTGGCGTGGGTATTCCACCACGTGAGTGCACCTTCTTGAAATTGTATGCAGCGAACTTGACTTTGTTATCCTCCGCACAGTTGCAGAGGTTGAAAACAGATTCCATCCGTTCTATCCAACGGATCAGCCCAATGGCACCTTCCGTGCCCTTGAAGTATAGTGGTTTGCAGCTCAGAAAATCCTTGAAAGAACAAGGCTTGATGACAGGGGTATTACTAGGAGCTTCACCAGTATTCCGGGAGTTTCGAGGCGAGTCCCGAGCAGCCAAGGCATCGGCCACAGCTCGAGAAACGATAGCATTGATTTCCGCATCACTGTAACTTTTCTTCTTGGGCGGCATGATTCTTCAAGATGAAAGAAACAAAAGGTACATAAGAAATTGTACCAGAATGAAAATTACAATAGATGGATATATGTAAAAGCGGTAACATACGACATCACAATGTAAAATCAATAATATAGAATAATCGAGGGGAATTGTCAATTGATATTACGAGTTCAAAAGATGATAGACAATTCTAAATTACGAGTTCCAAAAGTTACAGGTTTAGATGTTTTACAAAAGCACCGGGAATTGTTAAATCCGGTCGAATTACATAGGTCCTACGAAAGCATAATGGAGTATAGATTTCAGCCTAAGCTAATTCTGACGTAGATTGAGTTGTGGCAGCAGTGCAGTGAGATGATTCACAGACTCTGCAAGTCTGTTGGCAGTTCGGAGGGCGTCCTCGGTTTCCCTTAGACGTGTCTCGCACTGATGTAGCTTTGATTGTAGGACAGAGATTTCATTTCGGTTGCCAATCACTTGGTTGTGGACAACCTCCATGGTTTCGATTGTTTCTTCCACTTGATTGTGAAGAGTGTTCATGGTGTTGACAGTGTGCTCGTGATCTTCAGAGACTTGCTCGATTCGTTCCATAGCCGTGAGTCTCCAGTTTTCACGAGTCTCTTGGAGTTCGATATCCATAGCGTTAAGTCGTTGCTCGTGATGGTGTAGCCTAGCGGCTAAAACCGATGGAGTAAGGTGAGTGGAATATGGGCTAGCTCGAGGCAACCTGGTGTCCCTCCTAGCTACTCTTGAGATTTGTGATTCGTACGGATAAGAGCGCGACGAGTTGGAGTTGGGTGGTGTGTTTGCCATTCTGAGACAAAGCGTTAGAAAGAATGAGGCCTATATACATATAATATATAATATATAATATATAATATAGCCTAAGATATTGAGCGGAAACGAGGCCTATCTATGTATATATATAAATATCACATAATAGCCGAGGGTGTCTATCACAGACATGTTTGAGTCTCGGTTCTCTCGAGGTCAGAGTCAACTAGTGTATTACTGTTCAACATAATCGTTTCAGACCTTACATCATCTTTCCTTAATTGTACATAGTTGATCAGGCTATGTTAAATTAAAGTCGTATGCTGTAATTCCTGAACCAGTCATGCCTATTAAGGAGATACTGCCTAACGGTCATAGTCTAGGCCCACTAAATGCAACCTAGTTCACTATAACCTTAGGCTCTGATACCAATCTGTAACACCCCCAAATTAATTGTTTAGCGGAAGCACGATTTGGGTGTTACGAATCAATAATCACAGCACAAAGATATATAATGAACGACCACTATATGCGTCGTTTTAACTTGTATTGATAAAAACAAAGTTTACATCAAAAATATAGTTACATTAGCTCGGTTGAAATTGAGAGATTTAAGTACATAATTAATCTGTACAAAATATAATAATGCAACTAAATCTCTGATTGTTTGCATGATGACTCGAGCTAATTGATCCTTACTTGAGCAGTCCAACCTACTGCTGGTCACCTATGATACATGCTAAAATTGGTCAGCGAAACGCTGGTGAGCTCACAGGTTTGTATGTCAACACATATGTTTGTATGAACCGCAAGATTTAATAATTGAATTTAAAATGCAATTAAGCAAAATAAAAGTTATACAGCCATGAGCACATAGTCTGAGCTTAACTTGATTTGCCAGGCCCACTTAAGGAAACCTAACTTGAAATGCCTCCTACGAGTGCCTAATCCACACTCGTCTTCCCAAATGCTAATACATCCGTTTGACCAGTTAGTGCGTGCTAACCCGGATGAGGATTGTCAATCCTATATGATATCATATACTAACATTCACGCTACTACGTATTACCAGACTATGCTATGGAGGGCTTTAAATTGATTAGCTTGAAACTCATGTAGTATTTGATTTGATTTGTACTTGCGTTCAACTTGTAAAACAAAACGAGCAGTAATATCACACCCCTTATTGAAAATCAGTAAAATAGGGGCCATGAGACTCACCTGAGCCTTGATTGTTTATCGAATAACTTGAACTGATTAGCTATGAACTGATGTCCGAAGACTTGTAACCTGAGTGTGTTCACGACACGTAATGGTTATTAATTGTACAGGTATCTCGAAAGACTACCTTTGTAATTGTTTATTTATCTATGATGTCCAAATTACCCCGATTTGGTTGATTGACTTGTCCAAATTACTACGATTTGGTTGATTGAATTGCATGTTTGAAAACGTGTACGGCCCGTTGGTGATTAATTGTAATAATAGTCTTGATGTTATCACATTAATTTCGAAGCGTTATACTTGAAAGGCAAATTTCATTACGTTTGAAAAGTTGTATCGTATAAGCGTTTTGAAGTTGTACAAGTTTGACACTTGGTGAGAAATGTGCTTACGGAATCTAAGTACGGGGGTCCGGGGGCAGCGCCCTTGGTTAGCGGGGTTCCAGGGGTGGCAACCCCTGGCGGGGTCCAAGGGGCTGGCCCCTGGCTAGGGTCGAGATGCCAGGTCAGCTCGAAAATTTTTTATTTCTAATATATTGCTTTGGTGAAAAACGCATCTGGACTTGAATTTGGGTAAAATCAAGTGATAAAATTTTGATCTCGACACTTAGTAAAAAGTTGTAAATATTCTGGTTTTGGCGACACTAAGATAGTGTCGCCACGGGCTTAGGCGACACTTAGTAAGTGTCGCTATATTTCTGATTTTTGATAGTTGGGCGACACTTGAGTAGTGTCGTTATGGCGACACTTATGAATTTCGGCGTCACTAAGGGAGTGTCACTAAGTTAAATTTGGTTAAGTAATTCAGCGACACTTAAGTAGTGTCGCTATAGGGGCGACACTTATGCATAGCGACACTTGGCTAGTGTCGCTACTATTGTTTTTGGCACACTAGCGACACTTCCAACTGTTCGCCGGATTTTGAGCCGAAAACGTGTTTTCCGGCGACCACTGGTTCCAAATCTTTTACCCAACCCTTATATGGACATTTTGAGCTTATATAAACAACAAACACATAAAAATGAGCGAAAACGGAGAGTTTCAGGTTTTTGTCGGAAACTTACGCGGTTTCGAATCGAAAATCCGAAAAGATGGAGTTGTAGATCGTTGCGTGGTGGTCGTTAATCTCTAAAAATCTTGAAGATTTGATGTCGTTTGATGCTAGTTTTGTTGATTTTAGATGGTTGTGGTGTGATTTGGTTTTAGAAAGAAAAAGAGAAGAGAGAAGATGATGATGATGGTGAAATGAGAAAAGGGGGAGGGGTTTCCCCCCTTTGTTGGCTGAAAATTCGGTGGGGCCCACCCATGTGGGTGTGTCCCGAATCTGTTTTCTGCAACGCGCTCCGTGCGGTGTTCGTTTTCCCGATCGTTAAATCGTTAAATAATTATTTTATACGTTTAAAAATGTAAATAATCCCTTGATAAATTTTGTTGAAGTATTTTACTAAATACTTTACATTTGGGTTATAAGATTATAACTTTAGTTTGTTACGTTTTGTTTGCTCGTTAAATCTTTAAATCGCGTAAATTGTTAATTGTATTATACGAAATGAATATGAAATATTATATAAAATAATATTTTTGGATATAATAGTGTTATCAAATAATAATATATTATTTAATAAAATCGTTCACCAACGTCCGTATTTAATTGAACCGAATTATATTCGATTTGGAACTCGTACGATTTAATCAAATCGCATACTTGTATATATTCAATAATATATAAATTGATACATTAATTAGCCTAACACAGAACTAATTACATGTATTAAAACTTGATTAGGTACTAATCACTAGTCCTAATTTTGACGGGTGTCACAAAGTATACTCTCGGTATAGTTTGATAAGTTGTGTGTTCGATAAGTGGTCAAAGTTTACCAAGCGTTAGGTTCGAATCGACATTCGAATAGGGTAACATTAAAGCGTAGTAATAGTTTACTAAGACATATTGATGTCAACGTAGGAACCCTGTTGTGTATCCTTTGTTCTGAGAATGTACGCGCGTCCGGGTGCTGTCGGAGCGTAAACGTTGTGGTTGTAGTTCGAAATGATAAACAGTTGTCAAAACAGTTGACGGTTCGAAGTGTTCAGTTTGCTGTCCCGGTTGCGGTCAAATCATGACAAAACGTTTGTTTGGACACAGTTGATAAGTTTGATTGTAAATCGTTCGTTGTTTAATTATAAATAAGCTATGTGTAAATCGTTACCATTTAGTCAAAATTGTAATCAATTCATGGTTAAGAAATAAATTTATGTCGAGTGTAAATGGTTGGACCTTGTCCATTATAAATCGCTTGAAAAACT
Source organism: Helichrysum umbraculigerum (assembly GCA_949592205.1). Lineage (NCBI taxonomy): Eukaryota > Viridiplantae > Streptophyta > Magnoliopsida > Asterales > Asteraceae > Helichrysum > Helichrysum umbraculigerum. Next base: position 70,179,268 of record CATIUR010000002.1, read on the forward strand.
CTTCGTTATGTATTTCGTTAGAAAGACTTTGTCAAATATTTGAGATGTCGTTTGTTGTAATACACCGATTCGTGTTTGTTTATAAAAATCATTCTGGCAAGTAAATAATAGGAAAACCTTCCAGTATAGTTGTTTGTGAAATAAACATTTCAAGATATAGTTCGTAGATTTTTGGTTCGATAAAGTTTGCTACTCATGATTCGTTTCGCAAGAGTAGGTCCGATCACCCAAGTGATTGTGTGAGACTCCGTCTCGATTATCGGGTAGTAGCACACTGCTATGCTTTGTTCGTGTAGCACTTGAAGAGTTCGTAAATCTCTGATACATATAACGATGTATGTTTGTTTCCCTAGTCCATTCGATTTGTGGGTCGTCGGTTCCATTCGTTAAACGTTTAGTACGAATTCGTTCAGTTCGTTAGAGGATAAGAGTTCGTTCGCACAGTGGTCAACGCGACTGAATAGTTGTTGAAATAGTAGTCACACGTGACTGAGTAGTTGTTCAAATAGCTGTCATCGCCAAAGTAAAAAGTGTGAAGGACAGTGTTTCACATGAATATGTTATCGAACAACGAGAAGACTTGACAGGATTCCCGTCACGTATCTCACGACTATGAAACACCCATATGTACTTAGTACAATATAATCACGTTGGCCAGGCGTCATTATATGATGCTAAGTACATACTTCTTTTCATCAACCGTTTAATACGATTAGGTTCGTATGAGATCAAAGTGAGAATGAACCAAATCGGACGTGGAAAGGTTCAATAGACAGGTTACGCGTGTTGATATGTCACGACGATAGTTTAGTCGTATGCAAATGTGTGTATGCACTTGCGTTCTAGCCAAGGCTATAGTCTAGGTCTCTAAGTCTCTAGGTCACTTAAAGATTCCTAGTTCGCTATAACCAATGGCTCTGATACCAATCTATAACACCCCCAAATTCGTTGATTTTGATTAGCGGAAGCATTGGTATAAGCTGGGGGTGCCACAATAACAAAGTACATGCATACGTATCAGAGCATATGGTTACAACAGTACATATATATTAAGATGCCAAATGTAATAGTTACAGAGTTTACGATTCATCGAATCGTATAAGTGTAAAAGTAGTTAAGTTTACAAAAGTAGATTTCAGAAATATGACTAAAAACACTTTAGTTATACTAAAGAAATCCATGTTCAAAAGTTGGCATCCTAAAGTCATCCCGGGTCGCCTAATTCCAGATGTGCAGGAGGTTCTTACGTGCACAGCTAATTCCCTGAAAAACATAGTAAAAGGTCAACAACGAGGTTGAGTGAATTCACAGGTTTTATGTTTGCAATAGTTAAATCAAGTTTGTAGCACAGTTGTTAAATCAAATACATTCACAAATAGTGATTGCCATAACAGTTAAGTGATAATTTGTGGAATGTTATCCACAGTATAAGTTTAGTGGGTTGTTTGCCCAGTGTTTCGGTTTAAGTGGGATGTTACCCAAATCAAAGTTTATGTGGGATGTTACCCAAAATACAGTTTACGTGGGATGTTACCCAAAACACAGTTTACGTGGGATGTTACCCAAATCGTAAGTTTGAAACGTGTTGCTGGTCGTTCTCCAGCGGTTTTAAAAGTGTGAGTCGGTCGTTCACCGACTAGTTACTAAATTGTACCGGTCGTTCTCCGGTAAGTTACCAAGTTAGCACCGGTCGTTCTCCGGCGAGTTACACTGTTAGTACCGGTCGTTCTCCGGTAAGATACCAAGTTAGCACCGGTTGTTCTCCGGCGAGTTACAATGTTAGTACCGGTCGTTCTCCGGTAAGATACCAAGTTAGTGTCGGTCGTTCTCCGACAAGTTACCATAATGTACCGGTCGTTCTCCGGTAAGTTACACAGCTAGTCGTTGTCTAGCTAGATACAAATTGTACCGGTCGTTCTCCGGTAAGATACCAAGTCGAATTTCACAAGTTGATAATAGTTTTTGTATGAAATACCCTTTCATAAACACCAGTTCGTATAATTGTTTAACAGTTCAAGTACTCTAATCGTTTGAGTAAACAAGTATACAATCATGTAATAAAGCAGTTATGGCAATTAATAAAGCAGTTGTAAGAGTTTGACCGCAGTCACAAATAGTTTGTACAATGTATAACACAGTAGTTATATAAAAGTTTGCTCACGTAGCAAAAACGTTGACTATGTTTTCCACCCTGTTCAAAAGCAGTTAAAACAGTAAAAGTAGGGGCTGTGAACTTGTAACACCCCCAAATTCACTGTTTGGCGGAAGCAAGGTTTGGGGTGCTACCAATCAAATATCACAGCACAAAGATAAAGCAAACGACATCTATATGCAACGTTTGTAAATTAGTTACATTCCATAGATATAATGTTTGAAAACTTAATGTTTTCGTATACAAAATGTAGTCCCCTAGAGTCCACGCGTATAGCGGGAGATTCTATTACATAATCAACATGTACAAAAGATAATGCTGAGAATCTCCGTTAATGCAGTTTAGTGAAATCATGCGACTCTAGCTATGCCTGGAGAAAATCCTACTCCGTCTGGGTACCTGAGAATACATGCTAAAAGGGTCAACATGAATGTTGGTGAATCTCACAGGTTTGTAAATAATATCAGTTTTTTTTTTGAACACAAGATTTCATCAGTAGTGCCCGTAGGCGTAAATCAAGTATTTGCAAATCTAGCAAATGTAAAGTAAATAAGTTATACCGTTGCCATGAGGCTCATAATCGAAGCTTAACCCGTAAGTAATAATTTGCTCCCGTGACATGCTCGTAATTGAGCAAGCATAAGTGACGAATAATAGTCGCCCATTTATACATAACGGTTCGTGGTAGCGCTACTACCCCTGGCAGGGAGGGTCATTTCCCTAATGGATCCATTAGCTAGTGTTCGCGCTTAAGTACATAACTAACGATATATGATGGAGAGACTTCAGTAGAAAGTAAATAACTCATGCAATTCCGTTTGGTATAATAAGCAGTTTTAGTACTTGTGTTCAAGGAAAATCAGTAGCATGTATCTCCCCCAATAAGAAAAACAATAAAAGTGGGGCCGTAAGACTCACCTGAGTCTAGCAATTCAGTATGTGAAATCGAATAAGTAAGGCAGATGAAATCCCGTATGTGGTTCTCCGAACCCGTAACCTTTAAATGCCTAAACATGTAAAGTTAAGTAAGTAGATGTCCCAAAAGACCATCTATGCTAGTTGTCTACACAACTCGTTATGTCCAAATGTTGGTTCGTTATCGTTTTTTCTTAGAAAATATGGTTGGCCCGTTGGTGACGGTTTGTAATAATAATCCATAAGTGTTATTATTATTCGTCTCGTTTTACTTTTAGTAAAAGTATGTATTTTTGTATGTTAATCATCGTCGTAAAAAGTGTTGTTGTCGTTACGCGAATGTCGAATCGTTGAGTAGAAACTCAGTTCGCAGACCAGGTCAGTTCGGCTCGTTTGGCTCGTTCGGCTCGGTTCGGCTCGCAAGTTCGGTTCGATTCGTAACTCGGCTCGGTTCGCTGCTCGGTTCAATTCACTGCTCTGCTCGATTCGCGGCTCGGCTCGATTCGCTGCTCGGCTCGATTCGCTACTCGGCTCGACTCGCTGCTCGGCTCGACTCGCTGCTCGGCTCGGTTCGTAGGAAGAACACACCCCGGCTCGCGAAACGGTCTGATCGACGGATTTCGGTCCAAAAACATGTTTTCGGGTTTCCGTTTGGTCCGATTCTTTTACCCAACCCTCCAATGGACATTACAAGCTATTATAAACCATTAAAACGTAAAAACATTAAGAATCGAGAGATGTCGGGTTTTGTCGGAAACTTACAAAATGTCGGATGAAAAATCCGAAAAGATAGGAAGGTAGATCGAGTTGTCGTGGTCACTTTTCTCCAAACGGGCTATATATTTCGTGGTCGTTTCGTGGTGTTATTTAGCGATTTTTAGTGATGGTGGTGGTTTGGTAGTTGAGAGAAAAGAAGAGGAAGAAAGAGAAAGAGGTGGAGAAAGTGAGGGAAAAGAGAGAGAGTGGGAGGTTTAACCTCCCATTTTCGGTCCCCGTCATCACGCCCTGTGCGGTGTTCGTTTTCTCCGTTGTTTAAACGTTAAATATTTATTTTTCGCGTAATTATTCATTTAAAAATACTAATCTTTGTTAAATAATTTAATCGCATTATTTCGTCACGTCTTTAAATATTTTTATGTGTTTTGTTTTTGAGTCGCGAAATTTTAATTGTACGAAATGGGACAATTTGAGAGTATTATTAAAAGGCTATTCCGAATGTCATAATGTTTTTAAGAAATGTTTCATGCTTAAATTAAAATGTTTCACCAACGTCCGTATTTACCGAATCGAATTACATTCGATTTAAAAATTGTGCACGATCAAATCCAATCGCGTATTCGTAAATATTCACAAATATATATTTTGTTACATTAATTAGCCTAACACAGAACTGATTACATGTATTTACAGAGAATTAGGCGCTAATTACTAGCCCTAATTTGGCGGTTGTTACATTCTCCCCCTGTTAAAAGGATTTCGTCCCGAAATTTAAGTCGAAGTCGTGTTCGGGGTAGAATCAATGAATAAGTGAGGATACTTGAGTCGCATTTGGTCTTCCCGTTCCCAAGTGAATTCCGGACCACGCCGCGAATTCCACCTGACCTTGACAATGGGAATACGACTTTGTTTCAGTTGTTTGACCTCACGGTCCATAATTTCAGCGGGTTCTTCCACGAAGTGAAGTTTGTTATCGATACTAATCTCGTCGAGTGGTATAACAAGTGTCTCGTCGGACAGACATTTCTTCAAGTTAGAAATGTGAAAGGTAGGGTGCACGCTACTGAGTTCGGAAGGCAGCTGCAATCGATATGCCACGGGGCCAATCCGTTCGAGGATCTCAAAAGGCCCAATGTACCTGGGATTCAATTTCCCGCGTTTGCCAAAACGAATTACGCCTTTCCAAGGTGATACTTTCAAGAGTACTCGATCCCCAACTTGGAACTCGAGTGGTTTACGTCTAACGTCAGCGTAACTTTTTTTTACGGTCACGAGCGGCTTTGAGTCGGTTCTGGATTTCAACAATTTTCTCGGTGGTTTCGTGTATGAGTTCAGGACCAGTGAGTTGACTATCCCCCACTTCAGTCCAACAGATCGGTGATCGGCACTTACGACCATACAGTGCCTCGAAAGGTGCAGCCTTGATGCTGGTGTGATAGTTGTTATTGTACGAGAATTCGCACAATGGTAGATGTCTTTCCCAATTTGTACCAGAATCAACCACGCAGGCTCGTAGCATATCTTCTAGTGTCTGAATAGTTCGTTCGCTCTGGCCATCGGTTTGAGGGTGGTACGCGGTACTCATATCGAGACGGGTACCCAATGCTTTTTGGAGTGATTGCCAGAAACGAGATGTGAAACCAGCATCCCTGTCAGAAATGATCGAGGTAGGGACACCGTGTCGGCAAACCATTTTGTCGGTTTCTCTGATTGCCAGGAAATGAGCTGATTTGGTGAGACGATCGACGATCACCCAAATGGTATCGCAACCGCTCGACGACTTAGGGAGTTTGGTTATGAAATCCATGGCAATCTGTTCCCATTTCCATTCAGGAATGTCGGGTTATTGGAGTAAGCCGGAAGGTTTCTGGTATTCGGCTTTGACCTTTGAATAAGTAAGGCACTTGCTGACGTACGTGGCAATTTCAGCTTTCATGTTCGGCCACCAATAAAACTCTTTGATTCCGTGATACATTTTGTCGGATCTCGGGTGGATAGAATATTTGGACTTGTGAGCTTCATCCGTCACCAAGTCCCGAAGGTTCCCACAATTAGGCAACCATATTCGGTTAGAGAAGTACCTAACTCCGTTGGGTTTGATCTCGAATTGTTTATCCATGCCTCGTAAAGCCTCGTTTTTGACATTATCGGGTTTGAGAGCTTCGAGTTGTGCGGTGAGGATTTGGATAATCAGGTCGTTGTGAATTGTCATACTAAGGGCTCGGACTCGAAATGGTTTTGTTCGTTCCTTACGACTGAGAGCATCGGCGACCACGTTTGCCCTGCCCGGATGATATTTGATCTCACAGTCGTAATCGGTGAGTAATTCAACCCATCTACGTTGCCTCATGTTAAGATCTTTCTGGTCGAAGATGTGTTGGAGACTTTTGTGGTCGGTGAATATGGTACTTCGGGTACCATAAAGGTAGTGTCTCCAGATTTTGAGAGCGAATACCACGGCCCCTAACTCGAGGTCGTGAGTTGTGTAGTTCTTCTCGTGAACTTTAAGTTGTCGAGAGGCGTAAGCAATGACCTTGTCTCGTTGTATCAACACGCAACCGAGACCATGGTGAGAAGCATCGCAGTATACCACGAAGTCATTGGTGCCTTCGGGTAAGGACAGAATGGGTGCACTGCAGAGCTTGAGTTTCAATAGCTGAAATGCTGACTCCTGTTTATCAGTCCAATCGAACTTCTTTTCCTTCTGAGTCAGTGTCGTGAGGGGTTGAGCTATTTTTGAGAAGTTTTCAATGAACCGGCGATAATAACCGGCCAATCCCAAGAATTGGCGTACCTCGGTTGGAGTGGTTGGCGCTTGCCAGTTCTTGATGGCCTCAATTTTTGATGGGTCCACATGAATTCCCTGACTGTCAATCACGTGTCCAAGGAATTGAACGGTATTTATTCAGAACTCACACTTAGAGAATTTGGCGTAAAGCTCCTCGTGTCTAAGTAGTTCTAGGATGGTTCTGAGGTGTTGTGCGTGTTCCTGTTCGTTTCGTGAGTATATGAGGATGTCATCGATGAAGACAATAACAAACTTGTCGAGATAAGGCTTGCACACCCGATTCATAAGGTCCATGAATACAGCCGGTGCGTTGGTTAGACCGAATGGCATCACTTGAAATTCGTAATGCCCGTAACGGGTTCTGAATGCGGTTTTTGGGATATCGGCATCGCGAACACGCAATTGATGATAACCCGATCGAAGATCAATCTTTGAATAACAGCTTGATCCCTGAAGTTGATTGAATAGATCATCGATTCGAGGAAGTGGGTATCGGTTCTTGACGGTTAGCTTATTCAACTCTCGGTAGTCGATACACATTCTGAATGAACCGTCTTTCTTTTTGACAAACAAGACCGGAGCTCCCCAAGGTGAAGAACTCGGTCTGATGAATCCTCTATCCAGGAGTTCCTGTAACTGAGCGGACAACTCCTAAAGTTCAGATGGAGCAAGGCGGTACGGTGCTCGGGCCACCGGTGCGGCACCCGGCACGAGATCAATCGAGAACTCAACCTGTCTATTCGGAGGTAGACCAGGTAGTTCTTTCGGAAAGACTTCGGGAAAGTCTCTAACGATTGGCACATCTTCAAGTCGCTTCTCCTCCGACTTTTTCTCCATGATGTGCGCGAGAATTGCTGAGTAACTGAAAGTTCCGTAATCACTATTAGTTAGTGATTTGGAATCACAAAGTGTAAAGTTTAATTGTAGAAGGGGGGGTTGAATACAATTAAAACAATTTCAGATTTTACCAAGTGTTTCAGTTTGTTTTAAATTAATTATCTATAACAGAGTATGTCGGTATTGAAATAACAGATTAAAGATATAACAGAATCAAAGAATGATAAGTAATAGTAGCTGAAAGTGAATTGTATTGATTAAATTCACAAAGTGTTGAATGCGGAATGGATTAACCAAAGTTAATCCAATTCAAACACTTAGCTAAATTATTACAATGAAGAGCGTTAACTACAGTGGACAGACACGCTGATAGTTAACCTCGCTGAATCTTAATATACACCTAGACAAACTGGTTCTCTGACAAACAGAAGAACGGTGCATATATCGACTAGCCTCAATAGTACAAAACACTGAACTATTTATACTACAAGAGTTCCTAAAATATCGCCTACAAAATAGGATCTTGAAAGGACACGTGTTGCTGCTTGATTGGTCCTGATCTCTGATAAACCGACATTCTGCGGGTCCCAATTCTGTTACCGCAAATATCTCGTTACCTTAAAACCAATCACTTGCTGCCACGTAATCTTTCAGGTATTCTTTAAACTGGAACACTCTTGCTGATGTATAGATAAGTACAGTACTTTTAAGTACTAGATGTTTGAGAGGCTTTATTGAAATAGTCACTGATGATGCAGCAATCCTCCTCACTCACTGCGAGCTAACATGCTCTTGTAGAATGATTTGAACAACGGATCTTCAGTGACTAGCTGTTATTCTGGCAGTGACTTTTGCCTTTATTGATTTGAAGAAGTAATGCTCTCGCTGACGTAGATCAGCGACACACCAAGTTGAGCTTTAAATCTTCCTCAGAATATCGAATCAGAATGAATGACGATCAGCAAATCCTATCATTAGCAACAGCAGCTTCGATACAATCCATTTCTTCATTGAGTAGTGTAAGGTTGAGTTGGTCAGCGACCAGTGACTTCATCATGGTCAGCGACCAGTGACTCAACAATCTCCCCCTAAATGATTGTGATTGAAGCTCCCTAGACAAACTTGTTGCTGTGAAAGTTTATAGTCAGTGTTTAAGAATTTAAACATTCAGTGACTGTATGCTTGTGATCCATTCATCTTTCTTTTTGGATTCTTTTGATATGTTCTGAGATTTGCACAGGTTATTATTGAAGCTAAAATATAAAGTACATAATCATTTTTAGTTACAATGCTCTAATCTGATTTAGATAAGACAATCTTCTTCAGTGATCAAGAGTTTCAGCAATCTTCTGATATCTTCAGCTTTGACTCACATTTTGTAAACGGGAAGTCTTTCAACCAGGGAGAAATCAGGCCAAACATTCATTCTTCTTGACATATGATTCAAAACTGTAGTAGGGAGAGACATAGAGATGGCGTCAGTGAACACAATTTCATCAGTGAGAATATACCTCATCACAGTGCACTTGTTATCAGAGAGAAGACAACTGTGAAGGAAATTTTATATGCAAATATCCTTCTTCTTGTAGCTTAAACCGACTGAAAATCAATGAGACATATTTGAGCTGCAGTTGATGAAGAAGGATTCATTGCTAAGCTGATATGAAATAAAGATTGCCATGAAAATTGTAACATCAATATAGGGAATAGGTATTATTTGAGATAGAAACTGCAAAGATGATCCCCATGTATTAGTAATTTTCATAGCATCAGCAATTTTTCCATATAGCGTCAGCAACTTTTCTATATGCTTCTAATAGCGTCAGCAACTTTTCCACATGAGTTGTAGATGTGTTGACCCTGTAATATGATCCAAATAGATGATTTCCAATCAGCAACAACTTTACATATGAACACCATTGATTTTTGCATTCATTTGCACGTTTTCTCCCCCTTGATGATATCCTATAGTAGATTATCATTTTTCTGTAAGCATCAGCACATTCTTCATGTAGAAATTTCTCCCCCTTGATGATATCAGAAAATGCGATAGTAACAATGTGATCATGTTGTAAAACAGTTTTGGTTTTCTCATCATCAGCTTGTGTTTTAACTGATGGATCTTTAAAAACAGAAAGTGCAGCCTGTATCACTCTCTGTGACTGGAGAGCGACATTGACAGCTGGTGTGGTGATAGAAGAGAGTTGGCGCGGGTCTGTAGCCAGTGATGTGACACCAGATATGAGTGTGTCATCACCCACTGATGTCACTTGCCCTTTGAATGAAGCATCATCCTTTTGTGAGGATGATGAGTGACTCATGGGTTGACTCGATAAGTAAGTTTTGGTTTTAGCAAGAGTGCCCATAGAGACTGAACGTTCAGTGACTATTTCACTCTTGATCCCTTGTTTTGCTAGAAACAGGGCCTTTATTTTCAAGCTTTTGGTAGAAGAGTTTGAGGTTTTCTTGGATGGAGGATGATCAGTTTTGGTCACTGGGGGTGTGAGCAGTGACATGATCGATGGTGGGGCAGAATCAGACGAGTGTACAGTAGTTTCATACTGGATTACAAGAGAACCTTGTAATCCCAGCAGAGTAGATAAAAATGGCATCACTAGACTAAGTAGAAACAAGGCGATTATAGACCAGGTTGATTTTTACAAGAGAAATTTTACCATGATCTATCAAGTGATGAAATAAATATCATACTCTGTTTTTATAAAAAAAATATTTTATGGTGATGAGAGTGATTTTGAATGTTGTAATGGCAAAATTCCTTGATTTTAAAACGTTTGAATTTGCCGTTACAGAAATCGAAAAGACTTTTATTGGTTAGAGTATTTGAAAGAGAATATGAACATCAAGAGTTTCTTTTTGATTTGAAACAGAAAGAAAACCATTTGGTTTGATTTATTGAAACTCTTGAATGATCATGTGGTTAAGATTGGGAAAACGTGGTAGATAGTGGTAGTAAATAGGGGTGGCGTAGGGGTGATAAGTTTTGATGTTTAAATGGAATAGGTGTGATGATTGTGGAGCTTGGTGGTATTAATGGTGATTTGAAAGGTACGCCGGAAAAGTATATGTGACGTAAGGAAAAGTCTAGTGTCAGAGGTGCAATTTTGTGACACATCCCGTCAAATAATGATGAAAGAATCAAGAAGTCACACAAATAAAAATAACACTCATATATGATTTAATTTGCCTGAGATGTAATCTCACTGATTTGGTTACAACTTAGAATACTAACTAAGTCAGAGAGATTTGATCACATAATTTTTATTTATTCTTTTTAAAACAAAATTTAGAGAGACTGATCTTTCGCTGAAAGAGTTACAACTTAGAATACTAACAAGATCAGTTAAAGAATAGGTCTCTCTTTTTTTTTTTTTTTTTTTTTTTTTTTTTTTTTTTTTTAAAGTATAGATTATGTCTGATATGAACTATGTATTATTTTACTATATTTATCTTTCACTGATCTAGTTACAACTTAGAATACTAACATAATCAGCAAAACAGAAATATAGAACAATAACAATATAGGTCATATAGAAACATAACAGATACCTAAAAAAAAAACGCGTTAAACAAAAATAACTAACTAAGCATGATAGCATAGCTAGTCATTTAAGTTTAACATGCCAAGCTCGCTGATAAGAAAATTAAATCTTTTCTCATCTAAAGGTTTTGTAAATAAATCAGCGAGTTGGTAATCAGTTGGAATAAAATGCAATTCAATATCACCTTTCATCACATGGTCCCTGATGAAATGATATCGGACATCAATGTGCTTTGTCCTTGAGTGCATTACTGGATTGTTGGCAATGGCTATAGCGCTTTGACTATCACAGTAGATTGGTATTTCATTGAAGTCGAAGCCATAGTCAGCAAGCTGATTTCTCATCCAGAGAATTTGAGCAGTACATGCACTTGCAGCAACATATTCAGCTTCAGCAGTTGAAGTTGAGACTGAGTTTTGTTTCTTGCTGGACCAGCTTACTAGCTTTTCTCCAAGAAATTGACAGCTACCAGATGTACTTTTTCTATCCAGTTTGCATCCAGCATGATCAGAATCAGAGTATCCTTTCAGGGAAAAGTCTGACCCAGAAGGGTACCAGAGACCAAGATTAGGAGTACCCTTCAGATATCTAAAGATCCTTTTGACAGCGAGCAAATGTGATTCCTTAGGATCAGCTTGATACCTAGCACAGAGACATGTAGCAAACATAATGTATGGTCTACTAGCAGTTAGATACAGCAGCGACCCGATCATTCCTCTGTAAGCAATAATGTTTACAGATTTACCATCAGGATCAGCATGTAGCTTTACTGCAGGTGACATGGGTGTAGCAAGGGTTGAGCAATTAGCAAATTCAAATTTCTTTAACAGATCTTTAACGTATTTTCCTTGACTAATGAAAATTCCAGTTTTGGTTTGTTTTATTTGCAAACCAAGGAAAAATGTTAATTCACCCATCATGCTCATCTCATAACTTTTGGTCATGAGATTAGAAAATTCCTTGCACATGTCACTGTTAGTAGACCCGAATATGATATCATCAACATAGATCTGGACTAATATGACATCTCTCTTATCTCTTTTGATAAATAGTGTACTATCAATTTTACCTCTGACGTAGCCACATTTTATCAGATAGATGGAGAGAGTATCATACCATGCTCTAGGAGCTTGTTTTAGTCCATACAGGGCTTTATCGAGTTTGTACACATAACCCGGGTGTTTTGGATTAATGAATCCAGGTGGTTGCTTGACATACACTTCTTCCTGCAGCTTGCCATTCAGAAAGGCACTTTTCACATCCATTTGATATACTTTAAATTTCTTGTGAGCTGCATAAGCAAGAAATAGCCTGATTGCTTCAAGCCTAGCTACTGGTGCAAAGGTTTCGTCATAATCGATGCCTTATTGCTGACAGTAACCTTGTGCAACTAGTCTAGCTTTGTTTCTTGTAACCACGCCATCAGCATCCATTTTATTTCTGAACACCCATCGTGTTCCAATCACTGACTTTCCAGCGGGTTGTGGTACAAGCTTCCAAACTTTATTTCTTTCAAACTGAGATAGCTCTTCTTGCATGGCAGCTATCCAGTGATGATCAGTAAGTGCTTCATCAACCTTCTTTGGTTCTATTAGAGACACGAAACTTACAAACAAACAGAAGTTAGCAGTTGCTGATCTTGTCTGAACCCTGGATTGTGGATTACCAATAATCAATTGATTATCAATATGTTTTGTCCACTTAGTCATTCGCTGAGGTTCAGCAGTGACTTGATTACTTTGCGAGGGTTCAGAGGGCAAATCAACATCAGTGGCATGAGTAGTATTGTTATGCGAGTTTTGGTTTGGACATTGAGTTGATGATGATGGAACATCTGTAGGTAAAGATGATATTCCTGAATTATTCGTAGCTAAAGTAGAACTAGAATTATCTTCAGAAATATTATCTTCATCTTCAGAATCAGATGAGAAATTTTTATATTTCTTATCATTTGATTTGATTTCATTTGATAAGTCACCATCCATTTTGTTAAAAACAAGATTTTCATATTCTTTTGGATCAGTGAGTGACTCATCATATGATTCATCAAAAGTAACATCTATTGATTCCTCAATACATTCTCTTCGTTTATTATAAATTCTGAAAGCTTTAGAGATGATTGAGTAACCAACAAATATTCCTTCATCAGCTTTGGGATCAAACTTTCCTAAGTGATCTCTTTTGTTTAGAATGTAGCAGGTACTACCGAAAACATGAAGAAAACTTATATCAGGTTTTCTCCCCCTTAATAGCTCATATGCTGTCTTACTGTGCCTTTTAACAATCAGTGACCTATTTTGAGTGTAGCAGGCAGTGCTCACTGCTTCAGCCCAAAAATAGGTCTTAAGACCAGCATCAATGAGCATTGACCTAGCAGATTCAATCAAGGTTCTATTTCTCCTTTCTGCCACCCCATTTTGTTGGGGTGTTCGTGGTGCTGAAAATTTTTGAGAAATACCTTTTGAATCACAGAAATTTTCAAGGTCAATATTTCGAAATTCAGTACCATTATCACTTCTCGGATGTTTTACCGTGACATCATTTAGATTTTCCATTTTCTTGACAAAGGATATGATCTCGCTGGCAGCTTCACTTTTGGCTTTAAGAAAGAATACCCAAGTGTATCTGGAGTACTCATCTATTATCACCAAACAGTACCTTTTTCCTCCAAGGCTTGCTGTACTCACTGGTCCAAACAGATCCATATGTAGCAAGTAAAAACATTCTGTTACTGAAGAAGTCTGTTTGCTTTTGAAGGACGAGCTGTGATGCTTTCCCTTTTCACATGCTGAGCAAAGCTTGTCTTTGTCATAAGACATTTTTGGTAATCCAGTGACTAAACCATTCTTGCTTAGTTTATTGATTGCTTTGAGGTTCAGATGAGAGAGTCGCTTATGCCATAGCCATTTTTCTTCTGAAATGGTTCTGGAGTAAAAGCATGTTCCTGATTGTGCTGAATCCATGTTGACCACATAAGTATTCCCTTTCCTGTTTGCAGCAAGAACAGCACTTCCCTTTTTGTTGTAAACAACACCAGCTTCATGATCAAAAAGTACCTTGTTCTTTGAATCACAAAACTGACTGATGCTTAATAAATTGTGCTTCAAACCCTCTACATATGCTACACGTTTGAACATTACATTACCATTGGATAAGACACCGTACCCTTTGGTTTTCCCAACTTTGTTATCACCAAACACTACATCAGGACCTTTTTCATCCTGATAATCACTGAGCAGCGACTTGCATCCTGTCATATGCCTGGAACATCCACTATCCAAATACCAGATGGTTTCTCTAAGAATGCTTTTGTAGATGCTGTCAGAATCCCATCCTGATGCTGAACATTTCTGAGCAACTTCCTTGATATTTTCATGGAATTCAGCATCATTAGCCATTAAACAATAATCTTTGTCTAGACAAAGCATTGCTTCTTCATCATCAGATGAAGAGGATGAATCAGAGTCGCTGAGTGAACTTTCTTCAGCAACAAATCCTTTTCTTTTCTTCTTCCCAGATTTAGCCAATGCCTTCAATTTCTTGTATTTTGCCTTGTACTTGTTATACTTGTCATTTCTGACATCTGGCATGGGTTCAGGGACTTGATTCACTGACTTTGATCTGCATTCAGCTGCAAAATGACCAATTCTGCCACACTTGTAGCATTCACCTTTAGATTGAAATTTATCAGATGATGGAGCACCAGCAAATCGTTTTGATCTGGTGTTCCTTCTGAAATTAGCAACCATCATGGCCATATCCTTCTCAAGCTTCTCCAATCCTTCATCATACTCATATTCTGATTCTTCTTCATTCAGACCACCTTCTTCTTCAGCTATCAGTGACTTTGAGCTTTTCTTAGACACTTTTGACTTCTGTCTCTGATCGATTTCATCAAGCTCTGCTACAAGAGCATTGGATATCTTCTGACTTCCAAGAGTAGCACGAATATGCTCACTCTGATCAGCTTACTTTTCAGACTGCTCCCAATTGAGCAAAATACCATAGACCTGAGTTAGATTCAGAATTGAATAATCATTTCTCTGTCTGGTACAAGTGGCAATAGTTCCTCAGATTTTCCTTGGCAGCAACTCAAGAAACTTTTCAACAACAAATCTTTGTTCCTTGCCTATACCAGCCTTCTCCATTTTGTTCATCAGTGACTGGTATCTGGTGTAAGTTGAAGACAGAGATTCATTTGGTTCCATTGCGAACAGCTCATACTGGCGAGTGAGATTAACTTCCCTGCAGCGAATAATATCAGGAGTTCCAATATATATATTCCTAAGGGTATCCCACATATCTTTTGCAGTCCTACAAAGCCTAATTGATTCGAACACTTCATCAGGAAGTGCCATGCCTATGTAGATTTTAGCTTGTTTATCAAGTCTAACCAACCGCCTATCCTCATCAGTCCATTGTTCCTCTCTTTTAGGTAAAACCATTTCTGGTATAGCTGGAGTAGTAGCTGTTGCAATTACAGCAGGAACAATAGTAGTTGGGATATGGGGACCATTGGTTATTATATTACAAAGACGGTCATCAACTAAGTCCAAAAACATCATCATCCGGGACATCCAAGTTTCAATCCTTGAAGGATCAAAAGCTGGAGGTTTGGTTGTAGAACCATTTCCCTTTTGATAATCAGAGTCAACACAACTATACTTTACTGATTCCATAGCAGACCTGGTTAATTGAATTTAAACCAACTCTGCTCTGATACCAATTGAAAGTCCCGTAATCACTATTAGTTAGTGATTTGGAATCACAAAGTGTAAAGTTTAATTGTAGAAGGGGGGGTTGAATACAATTAAAACAATTTCAGATTTTACCAAGTGTTTCAGTTTGTTTTAAATTAATTATCTATAACAGAGTATGTCGGTATTGAAATAACAGATTAAAGATATAACAGAATCAAAGAATGATAAGTAATAGTAGCTGAAAGTGAATTGTATTGATTAAATTCACAAAGTGTTGAATGCGGAATGGATTAACCAAAGTTAATCCAATTCAAACACTTAGCTAAATTATTACAATGAAGAGCGTTAACTACAGTGGACAGACACGCTGATAGTTAACCTCGCTGAATCTTAATATACACCTAGACAAACTGGTTCTCTGACAAACAGAAGAACGGTGCATATATCGACTAGCCTCAATAGTACAAAACACTGAACTATTTATACTACAAGAGTTCCTAAAATATCGCCTACAAGATAGGATCTTGAAAGGACACGTGTTGCTGCTTGATTGGTCCTGATCTCTGATAAACCGACATTCTGCGGGTCCCAATTCTGTTACCGCAAATATCTCGTTACCTTAAAACCAATCACTTGCTGCCACGTAATCTTTCAGGTATTCTTTAAACTGGAACACTCTTGCTGATGTATAGATAAGTACAGTACTTTTAAGTACTAGATGTTTGAGAGGCTTTATTGAAATAGTCACTGATGATGCAGCAATCCTCCTCACTCACTGCGAGCTAACATGCTCTTGTAGAATGATTTGAACAACGGATCTTCAGTGACTAGCTGTTATTCTGGCAGTGACTTTTGCCTTTATTGATTTGAAGAAGTAATGCTCTCGCTGACGTAGATCAGCGACACACCAAGTTGAGCGTTAAATCTTCCTCAGAATATCGAATCAGAATGAATGATGATCAGCAAATCCTATCATTAGCAACAGCAGCTTCGATACAATCCATTTCTTCATTGAGTAGTGTAAGGTTGAGTTGGTCAGCGACCAGTGACTTCATCATGGTCAGCGACCAGTGACTCAACAATCTCCCCCTAAATGATTGTGATTGAAGCTCCCTAGACAAACTTGTTGCTGTGAAAGTTTATAGTCAGTGTTTAAGAATTTAAACATTCAGTGACTGTATGCTTGTGATCCATTCATCTTTCTTTTTGGATTCTTTTGATATGTTCTGAGATTTGCACAGGTTATTATTGAAGCTAAAATATAAAGTACATAATCATTTTTAGTTACAATGCTCTAATCTGATTTAGATAAGACAATCTTCTTCAGTGATCAAGAGTTTCAGCAATCTTCTGATATCTTCAGCTTTGACTCACATTTTGTAAACGGGAAGTCTTTCAACCAGGGAGAAATCAGGCCAAACATTCATTCTTCTTGACATATGATTCAAAACTGTAGTAGGGAGAGACATAGAGATGGCGTCAGTGAACACAATTTCATCAGTGAGAATATACCTCATCACAGTGCACTTGTTATCAGAGAGAAGACAACTGTGAAGGAAATTTTATATGCAAATATCCTTCTTCTTGTAGCTTAAACCGACTGAAAATCAATGAGACATATTTGAGCTGCAGTTGATGAAGAAGGATTCATTGCTAAGCTGATATGAAATAAAGATTGCCATGAAAATTGTAACATCAATATAGGGAATAGGTATTATTTGAGATAGAAACTGCAAAGATGATCCCCATGTATTAGTAATTTTCATAGCGTCAGCAATTTTTCCATATAGCGTCAGCAACTTTTCTATATGGTTCTAATAGCGTCAGCAACTTTTCCACATGAGTTGTAGATGTGTTGACCCTGTAATATGATCCAAATAGATGATTTCCAATCAGCAACAACTTTACATATGAACACCATTGATTTTTGCATTCATTTGCACGTTTTCTCCCCCTTGATGATATCCTATAGTAGATTATCATTTTTCTGTAAGCATCAGCACATTCTTCATGTAGAAATTTCTCCCCCTTGATGATATCAGAAAATGCGATAGTAACAATGTGATCATGTTGTAAAACAGTTTTGGTTTTCTCATCATCAGCTTGTGTTTTAACTGATGGATCTTTAAAAACAGAAAGTGCAGCCTGTATCACTCTCTGTGACTGGAGAGCGACATTGACAGCTGGTGTGGTGATAGAAGAGAGTTGGCGCGGGTCTGTAGCCAGTGATGTGACACCAGATATGAGTGTGTCATCACCCACTGATGTCACTTGCCCTTTGAATGAAGCATCATCCTTTTGTGAGGATGATGAGTGACTCATGGGTTGACTCGATAAGTAAGTTTTGGTTTTAGCAAGAGTGCCCATAGAGACTGAACGTTCAGTGACTATTTCACTCTTGATCCCTTGTTTTGCTAGAAACAGGGCCTTTATTTTCAAGCTTTTGGTAGAAGAGTTTGAGGTTTTCTTGGATGGAGGATGATCAGTTTTGGTCACTGGGGGTGTGAGCAGTGACATGATCGATGGTGGGGCAGAATCAGACGAGTGTACAGTAGTTTCATACTGGATTACAAGAGAACCTTGTAATCCCAGCAGAGTAGATAAAAATGGCATCACTAGACTAAGTAGAAACAAGGCGATTATAGACCAGGTTGATTTTTACAAGAGAAATTTTACCATGATCTATCAAGTGATGAAATAAATATCATACTCTGTTTTTATAAAAAAAATATTTTATGGTGATGAGAGTGATTTTGAATGTTGTAATGGCAAAATTCCTTGATTTTAAAACGTTTGAATTTGCCGTTACAGAAATCGAAAAGACTTTTATTGGTTAGAGTATTTGAAAGAGAATATGAACATCAAGAGTTTCTTTTTGATTTGAAACAGAAAGAAAACCATTTGGTTTGATTTATTGAAACTCTTGAATGATCATGTGGTTAAGATTGGGAAAACGTGGTAGATAGTGGTAGTAAATAGGGGTGGCGTAGGGGTGATAAGTTTTGATGTTTAAATGGAATAGGTGTGATGATTGTGGAGCTTGGTGGTATTAATGGTGATTTGAAAGGTACGCCGGAAAAGTATATGTGACGTAAGGAAAAGTCTAGTGTCAGAGGTGCAATTTTGTGACACATCCCGTCAAATAATGATGAAAGAATCAAGAAGTCACACAAATAAAAATAACACTCATATATGATTTAATTTGCCTGAGATGTAATCTCACTGATTTGGTTACAACTTAGAATACTAACTAAGTCAGAGAGATTTGATCACATAATTTTTATTTATTCTTTTTAAAACAAAATTTAGAGAGACTGATCTTTCGCTGAAAGAGTTACAACTTAGAATACTAACAAGATCAGTTAAAGAATAGGTCTCTCTTTTCTTTTTTTTTTTTTTTTTTTTTTTTTTTAAAGTATAGATTATGTCTGATATGAACTATGTATTATTTTACTATATTTATCTTTCACTGATCTAGTTACAACTTAGAATACTAACATAATCAGCAAAACAGAAATATAGAACAATAACAATATAGGTCATATAGAAACATAACAGATACCTAAAAAAAAAAACGCGTTAAACAAAAATAACTAACTAAGCATGATAGCATAGCTAGTCATTTAAGTTTAACATGCCAAGCTCGCTGATAAGAAAATTAAATCTTTTCTCATCTAAAGGTTTTGTAAATAAATCAGCGAGTTGGTAATCAGTTGGAATAAAATGCAATTCAATATCACCTTTCATCACATGGTCCCTGATGAAATGATATCGGACATCAATGTGCTTTGTCCTTGAGTGCATTACTGGATTGTTGGCAATGGCTATAGCGCTTTGACTATCACAGTAGATTGGTATTTCATTGAAGTCGAAGCCATAGTCAGCAAGCTGATTTCTCATCCAGAGAATTTGAGCAGTACATGCACTTGCAGCAACATATTCAGCTTCAGCAGTTGAAGTTGAGACTGAGTTTTGTTTCTTGCTGGACCAGCTTACTAGCTTTTCTCCAAGAAATTGACAGCTACCAGATGTACTTTTTCTATCCAGTTTGCATCCAGCATGATCAGAATCAGAGTATCCTTTCAGGGAAAAGTCTGACCCAGATGGGTACCAGAGACCAAGATTAGGAGTACCCTTCAGATATCTAAAGATCCTTTTGACAGCGAGCAAATGTGATTCCTTAGGATCAGCTTGATACCTAGCACAGAGACATGTAGCAAACATAATGTATGGTCTACTAGCAGTTAGATACAGCAGCGACCCGATCATTCCTCTGTAAGCAATAATGTTTACAGATTTACCATCAGGATCAGCATGTAGCTTTACTGCAGGTGACATGGGTGTAGCAAGGGTTGAGCAATTAGCAAATTCAAATTTCTTTAACAGATCTTTAACGTATTTTCCTTGACTAATGAAAATTCCAGTTTTGGTTTGTTTTATTTGCAAACCAAGGAAAAATGTTAATTCACCCATCATGCTCATCTCATAACTTTTGGTCATGAGATTAGAAAATTCCTTGCACATGTCACTGTTAGTAGACCCGAATATGATATCATCAACATAGATCTGGACTAATATGACATCTCTCTTATCTCTTTTGATAAATAGTGTACTATCAATTTTACCTCTGACGTAGCCACATTTTATCAGATAGATGGAGAGAGTATCATACCATGCTCTAGGAGCTTGTTTTAGTCAATACAGGGCTTTATCGAGTTTGTACACATAACCCGGGTGTTTTGGATTAATGAATCCAGGTGGTTGCTTGACATACACTTCTTCCTGCAGCTTGCCATTCAGAAAGGCACTTTTCACATCCATTTGATATACTTTAAATTTCTTGTGAGCTGCATAAGCAAGAAATAGCCTGATTGCTTCAAGCCTAGCTACTGGTGCAAAGGTTTCGTCATAATCGATGCCTTATTGCTGACAGTAACCTTGTGCAACTAGTCTAGCTTTGTTTCTTGTAACCACGCCATCAGCATCCATTTTATTTCTGAACACCCATCGTGTTCCAATCACTGACTTTCCAGCGGGTTGTGGTACAAGCTTCCAAACTTTATTTCTTTCAAACTGAGATAGCTCTTCTTGCATGGCAGCTATCCAGTGATGATCAGTAAGTGCTTCATCAACCTTCTTTGGTTCTATTAGAGACACGAAACTTACAAACAAACAGAAGTTAGCAGTTGCTGATCTTGTCTGAACCCTGGATTGTGGATTACCAATAATCAATTGATTATCAATATGTTTTGTCCACTTAGTCATTCGCTGAGGTTCAGCAGTGACTTGATTACTTTGCGAGGGTTCAGAGGGCAAATCAACATCAGTGGCATGAGTAGTATTGTTATGCGAGTTTTGGTTTGGACATTGAGTTGATGATGATGGAACATCTGTAGGTAAAGATGATATTCCTGAATTATTCGTAGCTAAAGTAGAACTAGAATTATCTTCAGAAATATTATCTTCATCTTCAGAATCAGATGAGAAATTTTTATATTTCTTATCATTTGATTTGATTTCATTTGATAAGTCACCATCCATTTTGTTAAAAACAAGATTTTCATATTCTTTTGGATCAGTGAGTGACTCATCATATGATTCATCAAAAGTAACATCTATTGATTCCTCAATACATTCTCTTCGTTTATTATAAATTCTGAAAGCTTTAGAGATGATTGAGTAACCAACAAATATTCCTTCATCAGCTTTGGGATCAAACTTTCCTAAGTGATCTCTTTTGTTTAGAATGTAGCAGGTACTACCGAAAACATGAAGAAAACTTATATCAGGTTTTCTCCCCCTTAATAGCTCATATGCTGTCTTACTGTGCCTTTTAACAATCAGTGACCTATTTTGAGTGTAGCAGGCAGTGCTCACTGCTTCAGCCCAAAAATAGGTCTTAAGACCAGCATCAATGAGCATTGACCTAGCAGATTCAATCAAGGTTCTATTTCTCCTTTCTGCCACCCCATTTTGTTGGGGTGTTCGTGGTGCTGAAAATTTTTGAGAAATACCTTTTGAATCACAGAAATTTTCAAGGTCAATATTTCGAAATTCAGTACCATTATCACTTCTCGGATGTTTTACCGTGACATCATTTAGATTTTCCATTTTCCTGACAAAGGATATGATCTCGCTGGCAGCTTCACTTTTGGCTTTAAGAAAGAATACCCAAGTGTATCTGGAGTACTCATCTATTATCACCAAACAGTACCTTTTTCCTCCAAGGCTTGCTGTACTCACTGGTCCAAACAGATCCATATGTAGCAAGTAAAAACATTCTGTTACTGAAGAAGTCTGTTTGCTTTTGAAGGACGAGCTGTGATGCTTTCCCTTTTCACATGCTGAGCAAAGCTTGTCTTTGTCATAAGACATTTTTGGTAATCCAGTGACTAAACCATTCTTGCTTAGTTTATTGATTGCTTTGAGGTTCAGATGAGAGAGTCGCTTATGCCATAGCCATTTTTCTTCTGAAACGGTTCTGGAGTAAAAGCATGTTCCTGATTGTGCTGAATCCATGTTGACCACATAAGTATTCCCTTTCCTGTTTGCAGCAAGAACAGCACTTCCCTTTTTGTTGTAAACAACACCAGCTTCATGATCAAAAAGTACCTTGTTCTTTGAATCACAAAACTGACTGATGCTTAATAAATTGTGCTTCAAACCCTCTACATATGCTACACGTTTGAACATTACATTACCATTGGATAAGACACCGTACCCTTTGGTTTTCCCAACTTTGTTATCACCAAACACTACATCAGGACCTTTTTCATCCTGATAATCACTGAGCAGCGACTTGCATCCTGTCATATGCCTGGAACATCCACTATCCAAATACCAGATGGTTTCTCTAAGAATGCTTTTGTAGATGCTGTCAGAATCCCATCCTGATGCTGAACATTTCTGAGCAACTTCCTTGATATTTTCATGGAATTCAGCATCATTAGCCATTAAACAATAATCTTTGTCTAGACAAAGCATTGCTTCTTCATCATCAGATGAAGAGGATGAATCAGAGTCGCTGAGTGAACTTTCTTCAGCAACAAATCCTTTTCTTTTCTTCTTCCCAGATTTAGCCAATGCCTTCAATTTCTTGTATTTTGCCTTGTACTTGTTATACTTGTCATTTCTGACATCTGGCATGGGTTCAGGGACTTGATTCACTGACTTTGATCTGCATTCAGCTGCAAAATGACCAATTCTGCCACACTTGTAGCATTCACCTTTAGATTGAAATTTATCAGATGATGGAGCACCAGCAAATCGTTTTGATCTGGTGTTCCTTCTGAAATTAGCAACCATCATGGCCATATCCTTCTCAAGCTTCTCCAATCCTTCATCATACTCATATTCTGATTCTTCTTCATTCAGACCACCTTCTTCTTCAGCTATCAGTGACTTTGAGCTTTTCTTAGACACTTTTGACTTCTGTTTCTGATCGATTTCATCAAGCTCTGCTACAAGAGCATTGGATATCTTCTGACTTCCAAGAGTAGCACGAATATGCTCACTCTGATCAGCTTACTTTTCAGACTGCTCCCAATTGAGCAAAATACCATAGACCTGAGTTAGATTCAGAATTGAATAATCATTTCTCTGTCTGGTACAAGTGGCAATAGTTCCTCAGATTTTCCTTGGCAGCAACTCAAGAAACTTTTCAACAACAAATCTTTGTTCCTTGCCTATACCAGCCTTCTCCATTTTGTTCATCAGTGACTGGTATCTGGTGTAAGTTGAAGACAGAGATTCATTTGGTTCCATTGCGAACAGCTCATACTGGCGAGTGAGATTAACTTCCCTGCAGCGAATAATATCAGGAGTTCCAATATATATATTCCTAAGGGTATCCCACATATCTTTTGCAGTCCTACAAAGCCTAATTGATTCGAACACTTCATCAGGAAGTGCCATGCCTATGTAGATTTTAGCTTGTTTATCAAGTCTAACCAACCGCCTATCCTCATCAGTCCATTGTTCCTCTCTTTTAGGTAAAACCATTTCTGGTATAGCTGGAGTAGTAGCTGTTGCAATTACAGCAGGAACAATAGTAGTTGGGATATGGGGACCATTGGTTATTATATTACAAAGACGGTCATCAACTAAGTCCAAAAACATCATCATCCGGGACATCCAAGTTTCAATCCTTGAAGGATCAAAAGCTGGAGGTTTGGTTGTAGAACCATTTCCCTTTTGATAATCAGAGTCAACACAACTATACTTTACTGATTCCATAGCAGACCTGGTTAATTGAATTTAAACCAACTCTGCTCTGATACCAATTGAAAGTCCCGTAATCACTATTAGTTAGTGATTTGGAATCACAAAGTGTAAAGTTTAATTGTAGAAGGGGGGGTTGAATACAATTAAAACAATTTCAGATTTTACCAAGTGTTTCAGTTTGTTTTAAATTAATTATCTATAACAGAGTATGTCGGTATTGAAATAACAGATTAAAGATATAACAGAATCAAAGAATGATAAGTAATAGTAGCTGAAAGTGAATTGTATTGATTAAATTCACAAAGTGTTGAATGCGGAATGGATTAACCAAAGTTAATCCAATTCAAACACTTAGCTAAATTATTACAATGAAGAGCGTTAACTACAGTGGACAGACACGCTGATAGTTAACCTCGCTGAATCTTAATATACACCTAGACAAACTGGTTCTCTGACAAACAGAAGAACGGTGCATATATCGACTAGCCTCAATAGTACAAAACACTGAACTATTTATACTACAAGAGTTCCTAAAATATCGCCTACAAGATAGGATCTTGAAAGGACACGTGTTGCTGCTTGATTGGTCCTGATCTCTGATAAACCGACATTCTGCGGGTCCCAATTCTGTTACCGCAAATATCTCGTTACCTTAAAACCAATCACTTGCTGCCACGTAATCTTTCAGGTATTCTTTAAACTGGAACACTCTTGCTGATGTATAGATAAGTACAGTACTTTTAAGTACTAGATGTTTGAGAGGCTTTATTGAAATAGTCACTGATGATGCAGCAATCCTCCTCACTCACTGCGAGCTAACATGCTCTTGTAGAATGATTTGAACAACGGATCTTCAGTGACTAGCTGTTATTCTGGCAGTGACTTTTGCCTTTATTGATTTGAAGAAGTAATGCTCTCGCTGACGTAGATCAGCGACACACCAAGTTGAGCTTTAAATCTTCCTCAGAATATCGAATCAGAATGAATGACGATCAGCAAATCCTATCATTAGCAACAGCAGCTTCGATACAATCCATTTCTTCATTGAGTAGTGTAAGGTTGAGTTGGTCAGCGACCAGTGACTTCATCATGGTCAGCGACCAGTGACTCAACAGTAACCCTTTCGCAGAAATTTTTGGGTTTTTAAACAGGAGATTATATTTAGT
The DNA here is from genome assembly GCA_949592205.1 of Helichrysum umbraculigerum. NCBI lineage: Eukaryota > Viridiplantae > Streptophyta > Magnoliopsida > Asterales > Asteraceae > Helichrysum > Helichrysum umbraculigerum. The sequence continues at coordinate 70,204,326 of CATIUR010000002.1, forward strand.
CTCGACCCACCGGTCTCCCCCTGTATGATCAAGGTACTACCGGCGGCGAGAGGAATTCGGACGATTTTATCCTGGCAAACTATTTCGGCCCAATGCTTGGACAACCAGTCCATACCCACGATGACGTCAAAACTTCCTAGTTCAACAGGCATGAGATCGATTGAGAAAATTTCGTCGGCGAGGCTTAAAGTGCAATTAGGTATTACACTATTGGTTTCTATGAGTTTACCGTTTGCAAGTTCTACGGTGTACTTAACATCTAAGGCCGAAGGGGTGATATTAAGTAGAGGGCAAAACTCATCAGATATGAAACTTCTATCAGCACCGGTATCAAATAACACTGAAGCAGTAAGATCGTTGAGAAGGAACGTACCCGTTACAACATTCGGGTCTTGCCTGGCTTCCCCAGCTTTGAGGACAAATGCTCTGCTGCGAGTAGGGTTGTTGTTCCGGTTGTTGTTGTTGTTCTGCTTAGGGCAATTATTCTGAAAGTGCCCAGGACTTCCGCACCCATAACAAGTCTTTGGGGCATTGGTGTTTCGACAATCCTTGGCTAGATGCCCGAAACGTTTGCAGTTGGCGCAAGGGCAGGAACCGTCGTGATGGCGGTTGCATTTGGGACAGTAGGGCTTGTTCCCGCTATACCCTTTCTTCTCTGAAGTCCCCGATGAATAAGCCTTAACAGACTCAGGCTTTTTGTTGGCTATCTGGTTGGATGAGTTGGGGTTTCCTTCCCACTTTCGTTTGTTGTTGTTCGATGATGGGGTTGATGTAGTGCCACGGCGGACAGAGTATGCCGTGAGTTCATGGGCCATACGGATGGCGCTCTGAATAGTACCCGGTTTTGATGAAGCTACCAGGTCTTGGAGTCTGTCGGAAAGTCCATCGATATATTTCTCGACCCTCTTGTACTCAGGATCAACCATGGATGGGCACAGAAGTGCCAGCTGGTGGAAACGGTTGGTGTATCCCGTGATGTCATCACCCTGCATCTTGTAATTCCAGAATTCGATTTCCAGTTGTTTCAATTCATCCCTGGGACAATACTCGTCCCTTAACATCTTCTTCAACTCCTCCCACGGGAGTTTGTAAGCGTTAGCAACGCCCACCGTCTGGGCATAGGTGTTCCACCATGTAAGAGCGGTGTCGGTAAAAGTACTGACGGAGAATTTGACCTTATCTCCCTCTGCGCAGTTGCAAGTAAGAAATACAGATTCGGCTTTCTCGGTCCAGCGGATTAGACCGATAGCTCCTTCAGTACCTGCAAAGCCCAGAGGTTTGCAGTTGTGGAAGTCCTTGTAAGAGCAGTGTCGGGGTTGTGGCCCGTTAGTAGCTGAATCTTCGCTACCAGTAGTCGGTGTTCGGGTAGCCAAAGCTTGAGCCACACTGCGGGCAATCAGACCCGCAATTTCGTTCTCGCTAAGTGTGATTTGTCGGCGGGGAGGCATGATGCTGACAAGAAAAGGACAAGGAAAGAAGGATAAGATAATTGTGGGTTTCGAGATCCTTGTGGATGAGAGCATGACAAATTGGGTGGTGTGTTTGCCATTCCTGTGGCAGAGTGTAAGTAAGACGAGGCTAATATATATATAAGTATATAATATCCAGCCTAGTGTCGAGCACGTATCAAGTAATGGTCCGGTTCTCTCGTGGTCAGAGTCAACTAACGTATTCCTGTTCAACATAACCATTTCAGACCTTACATCATCTTTCCTTAATTGTACATAGTTGATCAGGCTATGTTAAATTAAAGTCGTATGATGTAATTCCTGAACCAATCATGCCTAGTAAGGAAATACTGCCTAATGGTCATAGTCTAGGCCCACTAAATGCAACCTAGTTCACTATAACCTTAGGCTCTGATACCAATCTGTAACACCCCCAAATTCACTGTTTGGCGGAAGCAAGGTTTGGGGTGCTACCAATCAAATATCACAGCACAAAGATAAAGCAAACGACATCTATATGCAACGTTTGTAAATTAGTTACATTCCATAGATATAATGTTTGAAAACTTAATGTTTTCGTATACAAAATGTAGTCCCCTAGAGTCCACGCGTATAGCGGGAGATTCTATTACATAATCAACATGTACAAAAGATAATGCTGAGAATCTCCGTTAATGCAGTTTAGTGAAATCATGCGACTCTAGCTATGCCTGGAGAAAATCCTACTCCGTCTGGGTACCTGAGAATACATGCTAAAAGGGTCAACACGAATGTTGGTGAATCTCACAGGTTTGTAAATAATATCAGTTTTTTTTTTAACACAAGATTTCATCAGTAGTGCCCGTAGGCGTAAATCAAGTATTTGCAAATCTAGCAAATGTAAAGTAAATAAGTTATACCGTTGCCACGAGGCTCATAATCGAAGCTTAACCCGTAAGTAATAATTTGCTCCTGTGACATGCTCGTAATTGAGCAAGCATAAGTGACGAATAATAGTCGCCCGTTTATACATAACGGTTCGTGGTAGCGCTACTACCCCGGGCGGGGAGGGTCATTTCCCTAATGGATCCATTAGCTAGTGTTCGCGCTTAAGTACATAACTAACGATATATGATGGAGAGACTTCAGTAGAAAGTAAATAACTCATGCAATTCCGTTTGGTATAATAAGCAGTTTTAGTACTTGTGTTCAAGGAAAATCAGTAGCATGTATCTCCCCCAATAAGAAAAACAGTAAAAGTGAGGCCGTAAGACTCACCTGAGTCTAGCAATTCAGTATGTGAAATCGAATAAGTAAGGCGGATGAAATCCCGTATGTGGTTCTCCGAACCCGTAACCTTTAAATGCCTAAACATGTAAAGTTAAGTAAGTAGATGTCCCGAAAGACCATCTATGCTAGTTGTCTACACAACTCGTTATGTCCAGTTGTTGGTTCGTTATCGTTTGTTCTTAGAAAATATGGTTGGCCCGTTGGTGACGGTTTGTAATAATAATCCATAAGTGTTATTATTATTCGTCTCGTTTTACTTTTAGTAAAAGTATGTATTTTTGTATGTTAATCATCGTCGTAAAAAGTGTTGTTGTCTTTACGCGAATGTCGAATCATTGAGTAGAAACTCAGTTCGCAGACCAGGTCAGTTCGGCTCGTTTGGCTCGTTCGGCTCGGTTCGGCTCGCAAGTTCGGTTCGATTCGTAACTCGGCTCGGTTCGCCGCTCGGTTCGATTCACTGCTCTGCTCGATTCGCGGCTCGGCTCGATTCGCTGCTCGGCTCGATTCGCTACTCGGCTCGACTCGCTGCTCGGCTCGACTCGCTGCTCGGCTCGGTTCGTAGGAAGAACACACCCCTGCTCGCGAAACGGTCTGATCGACGGATTTCGGTCCAAAAACATGTTTTCGGGTTTCCGTTTGGTCCGATTCTTTTACCCAACCCTCCAATGGACATTACAAGCTATTATAAACCATTAAAACGTAAAAACATTAAGAATCGAGAGATGTCGGGTTTTGTCGGAAACTTACAAAATGTCGGATGAAAAATCCGAAAAGATAGGAAGGTAGATCGAGTTGTCGTGGTCACTTTTCTCCAAACGGGCTATATATTTCGTGGTCGTTTCGTGGTGTTATTTAGCGATTTTTAGTGATGGTGGTGGTTTGGTAGTTGAGAGAAAAGAAGAGGAAGAAAGAGAAAGAGGTGGAGAAAGTGAGGGAAAAGAGAGAGAGTGGGAGGTTTAACCTCCCATTTTCGGTCCCCGTCATCACGCCCCGTGCGGTGTTCGTTTTCTCCGTTGTTTAAACGTTAAATATTTATTTTTCGCGTAATTATTCATTTAAAAATACTAATCTTTGTTAAATAATTTAATCGCATTATTTCGTCACGTCTTTAAATATTTTTATGTGTTTTGTTTTTGAGTCGCGAAATTTTAATTGTACGAAATGGGACAATTTGAGAGTATTATTAAAAGGCTATTCCGAATGTCATAATGTTTTTAAGAAATGTTTCATGCTTAAATTAAAATGTTTCACCAACGTCCGTATTTACCGAATCGAATTACATTCGATTTAAAAATTGTGCACGATCAAATCCAATCGTGTGTTCGTATATATTCACAAATATATATTTTGTTACATTAATTAGCCTAACACAGAACTAATTACATATATTTACAGAGAATTAGGCGCTAATTACTAGCCCTAATTTGGCGAAACATTTTAATTTAAGCACCTGTGAGGGCCCCAGTCATGTATATCTTACATTTATGAAGATTGAAAAGAAAGCTTGCTAGAACCAAAAGTTTGGGGGAACATCAAGGGATGGAACCTCGTCCGAAATCTTTTTACCAACCTTGCAGGAACCAAAGTTCGATTCGCAAGCTCGACTCGGCTCGTAAACTCGACTCGAAGTTCGACTCGCAAGTTCAGTTCGTAATGGTTCGATTCGCAGCTCGGTTCGGCTCGTAGCTCGGTTTGGCTCGCTACTCGACTCGCAGCTCGGTTCGGCTCGTAGCTCGGTTTGGCTCGCTACTCGACTCGCAGCTCGGTTCGGTTCGCTGCTCGACTCGGCTCGCCCGACGAGCTGTTCGTATTTTTAACTTTTAAAAACGCATTTTTGGTCATTATTGGACATAATTAGTTGATGAAAACACTAAAACAGGATGTATTAAGTATATTAAACATGAAATATTAAAGAAATCTTCGAAATCTAAGAGTTTGCGGGATTTGTCGGAAACTTACGCGTGTCGAATTTGAAATCCGAGAAGGTAGAAATGTAGATCGTGACTCCGTGATCGTTTTATTCCAAAGGAGCTAGTTGATTCGATGTGTTTTTGTTGTAGTTTTTGTTGATTTTGTAGAGTTTGGTGTTGTTTTTTTTTTTTTTTTTTAGAGAGAAGGTGGAGAGGATGAGAGTATAGAGAGAGAGAGTGAAAGATAGCAAATGAGGTGGGGAGGGGGTTGAGGGGCCGGTTTTTACCAAAGGGAAAGGGGAAGGGATTTTGTCCCGTATTGTGGTATTTTATCAGTGTTTGTTTACCCGATCGTTAAATGTTTAAATATTTTTAAATGATAAATTTTTAATTACATATTCGCTTACATTTTTAGTTGAAATATCTCATGGAAATTTTATTTAGTTAAGTTTATAAAATTTTAACTTTGTTTCGTTTCAGTTTACGAAATAAACGTTTATACGTTATAAAATACTTTGTAAATACTATTGATATAATATTTATTAAACGTTAACGTTATTTAATAATTTCATATTATCAAATAATTTTGTTCACCAACAGTCGTATATTTTTGTCGCGTTTGTTCCAATTGTTTTTGCGCGCAATTATAATAATTACGAAACGTGTAATACTACGTGTATTACCTAGTTGGGCTTTGCTAGACTTACCTCTAAAATATGTTGTGAATTCACTCAAGTAGAGAATTAGTCTAAAAATGCATGAGTTTAACGTTTATAATCGCGTTTAAATTTGCGGGGTGTCACAGTTATCAACCGGTACCATCATTAATTCATCAAAACACTAATATTTGGTCAAATGAATACTTAACCAAATACTTTGCAACTTTACTCTTTAATTCTCAATTAAGTGTTCTAATTTATAATCCATACTCATTTCATCATATAACCCATCAATCTTCTCACAATCATCATAATCAATCATCAACTTATGATCATTATGATTACTTGGTCACCTTCATTCATCTTAATCATTGATAACTAACATAATGAAACCATTAACAAGGTTACTAACTTTCAACATCAATAATTCATCAATTCTAAGTTAGAACATAGCTTATAATCACAATACAAGTACCAACTAACCATTCTAACATGATTACAAGCTTTGATTTATAAATACTCAACTAAACCCTTGACTATCGATATAATCATACATCAAATTCTTCATTTTTAAACTAAGGTTTAGGTTATGATCCTCATTTAAGCATCAACCAACAATTATACAAACATTACAACCTTCAATTTCAAGTTAATCATACTAATTCAATCAAATACCCAAAAACCCATTTCTAGGTTTATATGAAAATCAAGAATTGAGACTTACAACATGATTAGGATGATCAAGAGATGCTTAATCCACGTTTTGGAAGCTTAAATCAATGTTCTATAAGCTTAATTTCACTTCACAACCTGATTTACAACTTCAAAATCGTCCCTGTGGTTGCATATAGTTCGGCCCAAACAAGAACAGGAAGAAAAGTTGTGATTTCATAATAATTCTTGATGATTAGGGTTTAATTAGGGTTTATGATCTTTTCTCACGCTCACTCAATCATTCTGGAATGAATTTAGGAGTTTCATACGTATCTTACACATATATCATACAATATGTGTACTAGTTTTGTACCCCGTACTTATCATTGTCTGGAACTTAAAAACCATTTGCGGGGAAACATTATTTTATTTTACCGTCAACTGAGTTAATTAAAACAATCAATAATTTATTAGTCACAATAAATTATTCGACTCTTTTCTCCTTTTTATTTTAAATTAACACAACACACTTATTTTCTAACACATTAAATAATAATTCACTATCAGAAAATATTAAAATACTACTAGACCCGAAGATTGGGTGTTACAAATCTCTCATCCTTAAAGAGTTTTCGTCCTCGAAATCTAATCACCTTAACCAATCCAGTGAAATAGAATCACACATTACATTTCACTAATACTATATATATTTCATACATCTCTAACCACATAATTATTCATTACTATATGCACACAAGATGTGGTTATAATTTACTTTACTTATGCATATCCTCATTATGCCTATCTTCAATCACACAACACCAAATGTGTATATATCTCATCAACTTACACACCACCAGTGTGTACCTCAATTAAATTTACACAAACACATAAGTTATGCTTTGTACTCAATTTAATTTGCTAACACAAGATGCAATATTCATCATAAATTGTAGCATCTTCAACTATTTAATCACAAATACACACATCAACCGTTACTCCCGTGAGCAAGTTATAAATATAGATACATGTTTTCAATTCTTTCCACATTCACATATCCAAATGTACATGTTTCTATCATTTCCCCCTGCACAAATACTGTGCATATATCCTATCTCTAATAAGTTTAAATAACCACTTACATGACCATTCATACTTAGCCATGTCAACTATTTAAACATATAATACAATTTCATCTTTATCACAACAACAACAACAACAACAACAACAACAACAACAACAACAACAACAACAACAACAACAACAACAACAACAACAACAACAACAACAACAACAACAACAACAACAACAACAACAACAAGTGGTACTGAATACCACAACATGTACCTTAGCAATAAAGGTTTAACTTAATTCACCACTAGCAATTTAGCTAACAATTTGCTAGAATTTCCAACGTTACAACTAGTTTATCATCACTTTACCTAGGTTATATGAAATTCTTTTCTCTAAAGGAATCCAATTCATATAACCATCAACACATAAGAATAACCATTAAGCCTTATGTAGAGGTCAAATTATATGGTAATACCATTATCACATAATCAATTAGCATCCTTTCACATCAACTCGGACGCTAAATCAACACCTATTAATACCATGCGCCATCTGCATAGGTATTTCAACAACACAAGGTGCTGTCACTTGTCATCTATTCAACAATATCAACACACTATTGTTCGCAATCAACTGACCTCTACTTTGCTTAAATCATCTTTTAATTATCACTAGTTGCAATTAATCACATACACATCACTTGCACCATAGGTACCATATTAACAACAATTTATTGTTTACTACTCTTTCCTTTCAGTCAATCATTCATTGACTATTTCTCAACTACAGGTCAACATATCTTACCTGTTATTTTATATCACATTAATTTTATCTGGTACTTAGTAACCTCAACAATTCCATGTAAAATGGCATAATATAAATACGTTGGCCAGACGTCGTCATATTATGTCAGTCACACTTTATTCTCAGGCTACTTCATACCATCAATCTTCAAAGTGATTAATCTTTACTTTCACATGTCTCACAAATGTGATATCCAAATTTACACACATATACAACACCTTAACAACAGGCATACAACCAAGTATTAACTTGCTACCATTTTCAACTTATCACTTTGAATGAAAACTACTCATATCATCAGGTATATATATAAGCAACTCAGACATCCAACACCATTTTCACTATATCATTAACACAGGTGTAATGTCTAACACAATTATCTCAATCACTTCTTTATTACCTGATTCAATATCAATTACTAGTTACATTTCTTTAACATGGGTGTAATATCCAACAACTAATCCATCAACATCATTTAATACTTATAGTACATTTAGTACTAAGCACTTCATCATGTTCAACTAATTCACATAACCTGATCCACATAATCCTATAATCAATGTTTACTAACTCTGGTTAACAACAGTCAATTATACCAGTTACTACCCGATTTTGCATTTAATTTAACAACCTGAGAAAAACACATACACAATAACATATGTGAACCTCTTAAAACAAGCTCCGATCACACTCATTTTGTTCATTAATAATTAGTTAAACTCACACTAATTACCACTTGTTTGTCTTAACTCAACAGCTTCAAAAATTTCTTGTACCAACACATTTGCACATAATTTAATTATTTGAATCATTGCAAATTTCATTAAAAGGACATTACCATTGGAAAGTAGACTCTCTCACATTTCCGGCGATATAAAGAACGTCAAAAACGGAGTTACGGTTAATCTTTTATGACCATTTTAAAATTAACCTCCTGAATCCCCAACGAATCCGCCGGATTAATTATGAATCCGCCGGATTCACCCCAATTTTGACAAAAATTTCATTTTCAGAACCTCTCAGACCAATCCAGTCCACCCAATCCGCCGGATTCAACCTGAATCCGCCGGATTGGACCCAGTACAGCAGATCTGCATAACCTTTTGCAAAAATATGTAATTCAAACGTGCATATCTCCTAAACCGTAAAGAATTAGACTCTGAAATTTTGCAAACACCTTCATATAATCAAAATGCAACTTTCTATTTTTCCACTTTTTCAAAATTCACGTTTATCAAGAAAACGGACGTACGACTCATTTTAGTCCATTTTTAACCATTTTCGTTGACACGTCATATTCCACATGGCTAGGTTTCTGACTTCAACCCTTTGCCAACATGTTTCTACCTACATTTGTGACGTGTGGACATATTCATCACCCTCACATACCCATTCTATCATATTTTGACTCGTTGACCCGTTTGAGGGTCCAATTGGACACTTTCACCAATTTCAACCATTTTGACTACCACAACACTTTCAACACACTTTGCTACTATATTTATGACTTAAAGTCATTTTAACATTCATTATACTCAAACCACCACTCGTTTCAACCATTTAACCACTAAGTGACCCATTTGGGCACCTTAAGAACCCATTTGGGTTTCAACCCATATAACTACCATTTCATCACCCATTTCACATTACTTTGACTATTATAAGTCAAACTAACCCACTTTCACTATTGGTGTCCTATTATACCCTCAAAATACCAATTTCACATAAAATTCCTTATGTTTCAACCAATTACAATAAGTTTTCAACTTTTACTTCTTTTTCAAACTTGTCAACGCATATCAAGACTCGTTGACCACTTTGACTTTCTACTTTACCACTTTTAATACCTAGATCATAATTCAACCACAATCATGATCAAGGCCAAACACTTAAGCATCTAGCCACATTTATCACTTTATAACATAGTCATCACACAATTTGACTCTATCAATTTCGACTTTGACTTTTCCAAGTCAAATGCACACATTCAAATCAATGGACACTTTTTAAATTAAACAACAACATGACTCCAAATCACATCCATTGAGATGCACCAATATCTCCTTAATTTCACTACTTGGAGTTATATCAATTTTGGTTATCAAGATTTACTACTACACTTAATCACATTGCTCCCAAAATCATTACTTCACAAGAGCAAGTAATTCCAAATACACAATTTATACAACCGATTTCATACTTTAATTTTATATTGTAGACACACTTAATTCCACATAATACAACTATTACACCTTATTCAACAATGTGTCTACACAATTCAATTACTTCAAGTTCACTCAAAATTACCCATTAATATTCCTATCATTATATTAACAAGTAATAATCATCAACAACTCACAACTGGGAATTCATATCAGTCTGACTCGATTTACTTTACTATTACTCATATCATAGCAAAGTAAACAATTCAAGCTTATTGAAATTCACCAAGTTTATCGAAAAGTACCTGATACACTTAGGCCCACGAGTATTGAGGAATCATTGAGAATATTCTTAAGTTCCTCAATTCCTCCGTCTCTGCAACCAAAACAACAATCTTGCAACTTGTTATAGGTTAGTACACATTTCAATAACCACCTTCTCATACAACCACTAATCCCACACCCTGAAATGTTTGACGCAACACAATCAAAGTTTAGGATTGAACATCCTATCATGTCCAATTCGCCCAAACTATTGCTCTGATACCAACTTATAACACCCCTCATTTCTGTAAACAATTATAATAATAATTGTGATTCGGAAGCGTATATTTCAAACATGTAACCATGCTTTACATTACCCTATAATGTAGATAAACTTTTTCAAACTAAATACATGACATTTCAACAACTAGGTGTTATATAATTTAAAACATGTCTTCAGTTATTAGACCAACATCAGAGTAATCCGTCTGTCAAACATTCTATCATTTCCAAGAACTTCCTGCCCAACCCAATGTGTCCCATCTATTATAACCTGCAGGAAGGACTATAGTGGGGTTAGCATAACGCTAAGTGAGTGAAACTATAATCGACAGTCCAACTTAGCACAACAATCTGTTTACATCAAATAACAATAAACAATCAATCATCATAAGGATCGGTGGTTCTTGAGAAACCATAATACCCGGGTGGTTCTCAAGGAACACTTAGCCATCATCTGTATTGGCCTATACAGAAATTACCGATAGCTTGTTGTTAATCACACACGACCTAAATCTCTAAACCAACATTTCAAGTTTCAAGATTTCCTGTCGTCTATAATAACAATTAAGTCCAACCATCCATTCAAGTTGACCTTAGAATCTTACATACTAGCTCAAACAGCCAAGTAAGCAAACAACCAAACTAACATGGTAAGTTATCTCAAACGAAAACATTCTATCAAAGTAATACTACAATTACTTGTTGTAACCAAATCATTACAACTAAATCACACTGAGGTTACAGATCCACTCACCGACTACCTCAGTCGTCCACTCAGTAGTCTAATGTCACTGAGCCTTTCTCCACATCTGAGAATACAATGGAATAACACAAGTTAGTTACTTGTCTCAAAATCTATACAATATCGATCAATAGATTTATACCAACATTTCTCCCAATTATTCAATTCACATGAATTAACAAAATCATCATTTTAATCTACTTTGATTATTACTAAACAACATGGTTACCCATAACCAAGGTTATCAACCGGTACCATCATTAATTCATCAAAACACTAATATTTGGTCAAATGAATACTTAACCAAATACTTTGCAACTTTACTCTTTAATTCTCAATTAAGTGTTCTAATTAATAATCCATACTCATTTCATCATATAACCCATCAATCTTCTCACAATCATCATAATCAATCATCAACTTATGATCATTATGATTACTTGGTCACCTTCATTCATCTTAATCATTGATAACTAATATAATGAAACCATTAACAAGGTTACTAACTTTCAACATCAATAATTCATCAATTCTAAGTTAGAACTTAGCTTATAATCACAATACAAGTACCAACTAACCATTCTAACACGATTACAAGCTTTGATTTATAAATACTCAACTAAACCCTTGACTATCGATATGATCATACATCAAATTCTTCATTTTTAAACTAGGGTGTAGGTTATGATCCTCATTTAAGCATCAGCCAACAATTATACAAACATTACAACCTTCAATTTCAAGTTAATCATACTAATTCAATCAAATACCCAAAAACCCATTTCTAGGTTTATATGAAAATCAAGAATTGAGACTTACAACATGATTAGGATGATCAAGAGATGCTTAATCCACGTTTTGGAAGCTTAAATCAATGTTCTATAAGCTTAATTTCACTTCACAACCTGATTTACAACTTCAAAATCGTCCCTGTGGTTGTATATAGTTCGGCCCAAACAAGAACAGGAAGAAAAGTTGTGATTTCATAATAATTCTTGATGATTAGGGTTTAATTAGGGTTTATGATCTTTTCTCACGCTCACTCAATCATTCTGGAATGAATTTAGGAGTTTCATACGTATCTTACACATATATCATACAATATGTGTACTAGTTTTGTACCCCGTACTTATCATTGTCTGGAACTTAAAAACCATTTGCGGGGAAACATTATTTTATTTTACCGTCAACTGAGTTAATTTAAAACAATCAATAATTTATTAGTCACAATAAATTATTCGACTCTTTTCTCCTTTTTATTTTAAATTAACACAACACACTTATTTTCTAACACATTAAATAATAATTCACTATCAGAAAATATTAAAATACTACTAGACCCGAAGATTGGGTGTTACAACTCTGTTTTTGTAAATGGGTCTCTTGTTTTGATCTATTTGTATTTGCATTTAATATTGTAGTTAGTTTATACTTTATCAATCTTTAGAATTTTATATAAGGTCAATTTTCATCATGACTTCTTAACACCCTTTTTTTGTTTATGCTTATATATAAATGGCTTGATTAATTATAATTTATAAACAATTCTTGGCTTGTTTACTTTGTTAAACTTCAAAATATAGTTTAGAGATTGGAGGTTTCTTTGTTCTTGCTATAATCCAACATCCATAACTTAACTAAGCAACCTTTATTGTTCTACGAGACCTTAGTTCTTGAGTCGTTCAAGAATTGTCATTTAGAGGCTCAGTTGTAATTAACTAGAAGTTTAATGTGTCTTAAACTAATTAGTTCTTGACCTGTTTAGTCATCCTACTGACTCTTCTTTGATATATGAAAGTCCATGCGATCAATGTTTACACGTCCATATGATTGATTGATTGAACTGTATTAAAAAATCACAAGAATTAAGGCTTTCATGTTTACGTTTAAGGATGTGACATACTTAGGAAAAATTGTATGTAGTTAATGTTCAAATTTTTTCACTATCTAGTTCTAACTTTAGGGAGTCTCATTAACTCTCATAGTAAGAAACTATAGGCTTTCATGTTTATATTTAAGCTATATGAATTTGCATCAATAAAGAAGCCAGATCAATGCCCCTGGTTTTAGGCTCTTTGTGCTAAATGCGGAACAACTTTCAGATGAGTTACATTTCTAAATTGATGACCGATATTCAAGCATACAACTCTAGATATAGATATTTTTGTTAGATCTTGTTATACTCAAATTACCTAATTACCCGAAGAACGAGTCCAATGTACTAAAATTGTAAGGTTGGTCAACCTCTTTACTTGCCTACATTTAAGCTTCTCATGCCATTTAATCTATTGGGCATATATACTATACCAACCAAAGAAACGTGATCCGTTCATAAACAAAATGGAAATGGAGGACGTAAAGCACGGTAAAAGAAGCCCAGAAAGTCCGTGTTCAAAGAATAGCAACAATAGCAATACCCATAACAATAAAGAGCAAGATCGCTTCCTTCCTATAGCCAATGTGGGTCGGATAATGAAAAAGGTCATCCCAGGAAACGGGAAAATATCAAAAGATGCAAAAGAGACGGTCCAAGAATGTGTCTCTGAGTTTATAAGCTTTGTAACAGGGGAAGCATCAGATAAATGTCAACGAGAAAAGAGAAAAACAATAAATGGTGATGATATTATTTGGGCTATAACAACATTAGGATTTGATGATTATGTAGAGCCACTTAAACTTTATCTCATCAAGTATAGGCAACTAGAAGGTGACAAAATAAATAACAACCTGCCTAAACAACAACAATGCATTGAACAACAGCAACAACAACATAGTTTGTCAACTTATACAAGTGTTTATTCATCTGCAACAACAAATATCATGTCCCAACAACATTTTGCTACAGTTGGCGACCAGACGTTTACATTGCCATTTTCATCAAATTTGATTCAAACACAATTGCACCATCAACAAGAAAGCATCGATTCCATTGGGCAATGGTAACTTCACGTTGTTCTTATTATTCCTTCGTTTGAGGTATATTAGATTATGGTAAGTCTTTAGGGGAAGACGGTAAACTCGGGGTTATTTAACCACATTTTGGAACATCAGATTATGGTAAGTCTTCACACACGTGGGGTTATTAATTCTAATATTAGAACCAATGTGATTGTTAATCAAGTTGTATAGTTACAATTCTATATCATAGAATGTACGTGTTTGCCAGTTTTATCGAATGTGTATATTACTCTAATGAATTATTCTGGAAGGCGTTTTAAGTTTTGCATTTGTTCGAGGAAAGGAAAAAAAGGTTTGCACTTGTCAGTTTTATGTTCTTGAGACTTTAGGGGAAGACGGTAAACTCGGGAAAGTCAAACATACGCAAATTACATCAATATCAAGTTCATACAAACTGAATTACAAAGTAAGAAGATGAATGAAAACTCTCTCACTATTACTGTATTAGAACGGTGAACGATTAAATAATTGAATGGCTAGCAATTACCATATGTTATTCTACGCTCTACTTTTATCTTTTGTATCACCCTTAAAGTTCAAGCAAAAAGAAATGCAATATCCACCTTATGTAACACGTTTGGATTATTTAGTTACTACATACTATCATAGGCTAGTGAGTACATAATTTTATTGTAAGACTTATCATTTGTAACTTCGTGAGCTCTTCTAGTTTTTTCAACCAGGCTTAAAGACGTGGTGTAAGTATTAATACTACGTATATTATTGGTTGTACAACAAAGGGTTGCGCGCAAGCGTACATATTTTCAGCACATCTTCATACCAATGTGCAATGGAAGGAAACGAGAAAGAAGGTTATCAAGAAATCTATATAAGGTGAGGTTGAACCAATTCATGAGTGATTGAGGTAGTATTTGTTTGAATTTTTTTATAACACGAACCCTTAAAACAAAAGGAAATGAAAATTTTTAATACATAATAGAAGTCAGGGAATTGGTAGCTAGGCTGAGTCTCGAAAACACGGGAACATGGTGAAATGAATGTGCATATTTGAATGTAAAGGTGGCGTCAGGATTTTATTTCAAGGGAGCGAATTTAAGACAGTTTTTTTTTTTTTTTTTTGAAGGGACAAATACCCGCCTTGTTTACATGGTGACTAAGATGTGAGATATATGTAAATCACTTGATTGCTAGACAAGGCTTTGTATATGAGTATTAAGGGGATAAACATACTAATTAAAGCAGGCTTCTAATTAAGGAACAACACTACCACCTAAAACAAGTATAGCAGAATAATCGTTTCATCTTGGGTTGCGTCTTTTACTAGCAAAATGTTCGGTTTTAAGTTGAAATTCAGGGTAACTTAAGAGAATAAAGTAAATCGGATAAAAAAACATTCAAGTATGAAAACTTCTTAATAAAACTATAATAATTCTTCTATGAGTGAGGTTCAAATGATAATGAGAATTTTTGTGAACATGTAAGAACCAATAAAAATTCGCAATGTGTCATGAAACTCAATTTTTCAAGTTATACTTTCGATGATTTTTATATGGGTTTTACAAATTGTACAATATTAGTATCACATGTAGTACCCGCTGATATCACATGTGATAATTGTTTTTAAAACCCACCAAAGTAATGGAAAAAAAAAAGTCCGTCGAAAGTATACATTTGAGATCTCTAATCGAAGAGGGAAAAACGCTCATATTTACAGTGCAATTTTTATGATTATTCACTTTACCGCTTGTGAGATATTTAATTTTTAAAAACGTGAGTGAGAATGAGTTTTGTTACACGTAACGTGGTTCCTTTATTCTCACTAAATGTTGTACTTTTCTGAACCCACTCATACTTCTATTTATATTCTTCACAAACGTAGATCACAACTTCTTCCAAATGACCATCGTTACTCTATTTATAGGGAGACCATATCACACATTTCAATTGAAGTACTCTAGATAATCCTAATAATTTACATACATTATTGTTAGAATCTTGTATCTATATATATATAAGGTTCTACGTTAGTTTAATATCCACTATTTTACAAGTTTCACAAGGTTTTGAAAACTTGATGAAAATCTTCTAATCCATGTCACTTTGCTAATTGTCAACCTATGAAAGTGTGGCCTACTAATGTTCAGGCCCAACAGCCCTAGGTTTACATTACAGCTTAAAAATATAAAAATATATACTCCGTATCCATCTAAAAATCTGCAAAAAGTGTAAATTGTCAGAAACACCCTGGTCTCGTGTATCTTTGACACCAGTGTATCCATCTAAAAATAAGTGTCAAAATTTAAAGAAATGCAAAATTGTACATTGTGTAAAAGAAAATTACAGTCATATCTAAACTTTTTCATAGTATTCTATCTGTCAGTTTTGTAAAAAGTAAATTATGGATAAATTGATAAAATTAATATATTATTTATTAAAATGAATACATATTTTAAAACAAATTAAAATTAAAAGACACGAAAAGAGTATTGTTGTATGGGCTACTAATGTTGTGGCCCAGCAGCCCTTCTACCATATTTATGGCCTTATGGGTTTACATTATAGTGACAAAGTTATTCCTCATTTTTATTATATAGAGATTATAAAATAATTTTGTAAACTATTCAAGTTTTCTTTTTTTTTTTTTTTTTTTGTCATGTATATTAAGTCGTGTCAAAATTAAACCATAAAATGTTTAGAAAAGCTATTTTTTAAGCCATATTAAGCCACTTCAATCCGTTTCCTAATCACTTTTTCGTCACTTCTGTTACCTCATCGCCACGTCAGCTTTCCACTAACTGATTCTCAATTGATTATCCAATGTTATCAATGACTAATCACTTCATTTTTCTGACCCCACATTTACCAATATACCACCAATTTTATACAATAAAAAAAGAAGTACGCGGCCCCACAATTTCAACTGATTATAAATTGGTTTTCCGATTACACTTCCAAGTGATTAGAAAGTGATTGAGAAGTGATGCAACCAATAGCACCAAATCACCAATCACTTCCTCATCGGTTTGAACCGATTACTCCCGATGGGAGCACCTTTTTGAACTATGAAATCATTGGTATCACAATGAAAATTGTACATAGGTGATAGGTCAACTTTCATCAAGAATGTTTTAATCGGATTTTATAGAGACGAATTAAAATGCAGATTTAAATGGTTAATTATTTTCACATATAGGTGGACTTAAAAAACAAATTATTAAAATACAAATTATTTTCACATGAGAAACTTGATACGTTCACTTAAAATTATTATCGTATCTTTATTTTTTTTTAAAGCTTTGGAATTATTCGACACCCGTGACATCCTCACATCGATATCATAATTCATGATACATTGCTTTGGTACAAACAGGACGCATGTCAATACAACAAAACATGATATCGTTTTTACATAAAAACGAAAATTAATCATGTATATCCAAAGTTATGACATTGAATTTAGCTTCCGTACGTAGCAAAAATCTCACTAATTGAGCTTGATTAAATAATTATTATTAACTTAATAAATTATTAAAAACACATGCTTTAATTTAAATATACATTTATTATTTGTATGGCATTATAGTAACAAACCACGTACGCCGAAAGAAACTCTTTAATCATCTACTTTCATACGAACTACAAAAAATTTAATTACCACGTGTGGATCAAATAATTAAATTTCATTGATATTATAAAAGCACAACAAAGATCGTAATTATGATATTGTCATTTTCTTATCTCTTCTTCTTAAAGAGAGAAAAAGTAGAATAAAAAAATAACAATTAATTAATTACATATATATCAATCACTAGAATTGGATCCAACGTCCCTTCATATCTTACTCACTAAAAGCATCAATAACAAAGGAAATAGTATAATCAATCAACACAAAGAAAATAGTAAAATAATAAGACGTACTAAAATGGTTCAAGAATCAAAAGAGGGCACCTTTAAGTCCCTTTTGGGAGCATCTAACCCTAAGAATCACATATGAAATAAACCTATAAACCAAAATAAAACACACCATAATCACAATATTCTTCCATTTACCTTCATCTCCATACCCTCCTTGTTCCCTTAAAACATCTTTACCACTCACTAAACACTTTCCAAACAAATACTCCAAACACTTTTCTTCACCACCCGAAAACTCATTCATCAACAACCCTTCAAATGGATACTTAAACAAAGAGATATAGTGCATGAAAATCCAATACTTTGGCATACCTTGTTTCGACACAAAGTAACCCGAAAACAAGAAGAAAGATCCCATGACGCCTGATATCACTGAATTCCCTACAATGAAATTTGGTACCAGTGCGCTAAAGCACACCACTACCGAATTTGCAGTGTAGAGAATTAACCAAATTAATAGAAGGAACCGCGAGAACGCAAAGACACTAGGGTTTAACCCAACTAACCAATATAACGGCGTGGCGAATAAAATCGCGAGGATTAGCAAAAATGGCAAGTATACGAGTCCGTTTGCTATAGCGTAAGATGAAACTCGATAACTTCCACATGATGTTTCCTTCATTAGTATCTCCCTTTCTTGCAAGAAAACGGGTAGAGCTTCCACCGTTGTTGATAACAAAAATGTTAGAATGAAAGCAAATAAGCCTACCCTTTCCTCGGCTCCGATTAAGTCCATATCTAGATTGTAAAAAATCGAGCCTAGAATTAAACCCGAAATTAGCATTTGAAGTGTTCGACAAGCGAAAAGTTCCTTAGTTCGAGAAATATTCTTCCAAAATCTATGAGTCAAGATTACCGTTTCACAAAATAGTGAATTTGCAAAACCATCTCGAATCATTAGCTCTTGTTCTTCCTCTAGTTGCGATTCATGATCGTGGTCGATAAAGGATACTTTTGATTGTTGAAATAGTTGTTGTAAAGTAAACCTACCTTGAGTTGTGATTTCCCTTTTGTTAGTTGAAAGACTAATTTCTTGTTCAAGATTTGAAAAACTCTTATGATTCTTTTCTTGTTGCATCAAACATATCGAATCGATAGCAAATTCAAGGATGTTAACATGAATAGGTGGTTCAAGCCCAATGAGCCTTAAAGAGTGGTTAAGTTCATCAACGGTTCCTTGATGCAAAACGGTGCCGTTTGCTAACAATAATATAGAATTAAAAAGCTTAATAATTCTAAACCCTGGTTGATGAATACTAAGAACCACAGTCTTACCTCTAGTCTGAGCCATGGTCTTAACCATATCTATAATTTGAAACGCGCAGTTACTGTCTAACCCGGAAGTAGGTTCATCTAGAATCACCACTTCCGGGTCATGAATAACTGCAACACCGATAGAAACCCTACGTCTCTCGCCACCCGAAATCCCACGAACCCGATCATCCCCAACTCTTGCGTTAGCCACATGGGTCAACCCGAGTTCCTTGATCAATGACTTCACCCGAGAACTCAGCTCCGGCTTAGGTACATTAAGCCGGAGCTTAGCAGTAAAAACTAGGGTCTCTTCAACCGTAAGAAGTGGGAATAACGTATCCTTTTGTGTCACATACCCAGAATTTTTCTTAAACCTAGCTTTGTCCACCGGTTTCTTGTTGACATAAATCGATCCCGTTTGTGGGGTGATTTTTCCGGCAAGGATCTCAAGGAGAGATGATTTTCCGGCACCACTAGGACCGACAATTGCGAGAATTTCCCATGGTTTTGCATGGCAAGTTACTTCCCGGAGAACTCGACGGGCTCTTGGATTCGGGTCATGATCGGAAACTGGTAGTAATTGATTATGATGTTGTTGGGGTTGTAATTCGATGAGTTGTTGATCTTTGTGGTAGATTTTGGAAGGGGGTTGTGGTTTTTGAGTGTAGATTGTGTAGTTAATGCCTGTTGCTTCAATGTCACAACCTTTTTTATTCATCTGGAGTGAAATCTATTTTGTAGTTGTGTTTTGTAATTAGTGTTATTTTGCTGGTTGTGGTTTTATGAGTACTTGTAAGCTTTCTTTGGAGGTTTTCACATCGAAGGACTCATTTGTCCGTTCTTGGTTGCACTTACATGTAATCGAGAAAAGATACATATTCATTAACTTGGAGACATGTGTATATTTTATTTTATTTTAATTTTACTGGTATTTCACTGAGTTTCTGTTTATAATGTCTACATAATTATCATTCTATTTTATATTTTCTTGTGACAAATTAACTCGGGTCGCACAACCAATCTACCCATTTTACATTTACATAATGGCACATACTAGTAATCCAAAGAAAAGAAAAAAGTTTAACATCGTCTACGAATCAGTTAATTCGTGAATTAAACACACTTGTGGAATGAAATTGAGATTTCAGTACCATTGAAGTCTGTTGAATTTCGCAAAACCAAATGCAACATTGGATTGTGTTTGGTTCGCGGAATATTTTTGATGGAACAAAAATTCATCTAGAGAATATGAATTCCCTTAGGAGAAGAAATATCAATTAGTTGTAACTTTCAAGGTAATTCATGCTAGCTTTAACCTAACAAACTTATAAAATAGAATTGAAATTTTAATTCTATGCAATTCCACGTAATTCTGCAAATTTAACTCGGCCTTGGAGTACATGCATGAGTAAAAATAAAAATGGTCCAATCGGAGCCGGAGATGGAAAATATCATGAACGAAAACTAATTAAAGTTATAATTAGGTCAAAATGACAACTAATTAGTCCTTGGAGGTTATTGCATGGTTCACATGCATGCAGAAAGTATCAAGTATATATGTCCCTTTATCTAAGGCCACACACAGCCATCCATGCAAAAACAAAAACTCACGTGAAATATTTAATACTCTAATGTGGTTTTCTTGTTAATTTGTAACCTGCTTCTCTCTTCACATTTTCTATGCCTATATCTCGATTAATTTTTAGGGTTAATTGTTTCGTTATGTATTTAACTTTACCTCTTTTACTATTGTATGCAACCAACTTTCAAATGTTCTATTGTATGTATCGAACTTTTCAAGAATGTCTATTGTATGTATTGGATGACCTTTTTGCTGACGTGGCACCGGTTATGCTGACGTGGCGCTGATTTGTCATCCTACGTGGCGCTGATTTGTCAGCGCCACATTCATCCAATACATACAATAGACATTTTTGAAAAGTTCGATACATACAATAGAACGTTTGAAAGTTGGTTGCATACAATAGTAAAAGAGGTAAAGTTAAATACATAACGAAACAATTAACCCTAATTTTTAAGCCCCATCAAATACACAGTCTGTAACACCCCCAAATTTGATGGTTTGCGGAAGCGAGTTTTTGGGTGTTACTAACCAATAATCACAAGCACAAAGGATACAGTGAACGACTCTAAATGAGACGTTCGAAAAGTTATTACATTAATACATAAATAGTTCAAAATACAAGCTCGAGTTTCGAGTAAATTCCTAGAGATTCTAATACATAACAACTAGTACAAAAGTAATGTATAAAAATCTCCAAGCTTGTAAATGCATGCGACTCGATCTAATAAGCATATCCTGCTGGGTATCCCTACTGATGCTGTGTACCTGAGAAGCATTACTAAAACGGTCAACCAAAAGGTTGGTGAATCTCACAGGTTTGTAAGTAAATAGTTTGAACACACAAGTAACAGTTGTATTTGTAAATCATTAGCCAGCCAGTAAGTAAGTGGTGGTTGCAGGTCATGCTAACCGTTTGATACCCTTGCCATGAGCCACCATAGTTGAAGCTTAACGTACAGTAAATATAGTACCCCCGTGAATGTTAATCCAAAAAACATTAATATGAAACGAGTAAGAAACATGAGCCACCATGATTGCAGGTCATGCTAATCATGCGATAACTCGGCCATGAGCCACCATGATTGCAGGCCATGCTAATCATGCGATAACTCGGCCATTATTAGTTTTTAAGAAAACAAGTAATGCATCTCCCCCAAAACAGTAAAAATAGTAAAATAGGGGCTGTGAGACTCACCTGAGTCTAGCAGACAATGCAGTAAGCAAGCAAAGTAGTATCCCGAACTAGCAACCCTTAGCGTCCTAATACGCATAAGGTTTAGTAAGTAAATGGAATACTTATAAGGTATCCATGCTAGTTGTTTCCAAACTAGTTAATGTCCATTTGTTGTTTGTACGTTTGTATTTGTTTGTAAGTTGTAGTTTGTAGAAAAGTTGTACGGCCCGTTGGTATCGGCGTGTAATAATAATCTCATATTATTATTATGTATTTGTAGAAATTGTATAGTTGTAATGTACTTTGGTATTGCATTGTGTAACGTTCAAGTAATGTAAATCCGAGTGGGTATAATCCCCAAGTGTACGGGTGAAATCTCGTATGTGTTCGAGTGTAAGTTCGTATCAGTTAGCGTGTAATCCCACACGTAAGTATTTGGAGTGAACTCATAAGTTCGCATCGGGTGCAATCCCGTGTAGTTGTACAAGTTTAAGTTCGTTGGAGTGTAATCTCCTAAGTATTTTTGAGTGCAATCTCGTGTGCGTGCGTGAGTGAAATCTCACGTTCGGTTAAGTATAATCTTGTACGTATTCGAGTATTTGTGTATACTTCCAAAAGTATAGTATTTTCATGTATAATCGTATCGTATTTGATTTGGTTGTTGAAAAGTGATTTTTAAACACTTAGAATGTTTTTAGTTTCTGTTTTTGGGTTTTTGCGACACTAAATGCGACACAGTGCTTGTGTCTTATGATTTATGCGACACAACGCTTGTGTTCCGCAACACAAGGCTTGTGTCTTATGATACGCAACTTAATGCGACACAAAATGCGACACAGTCCTTGTGTCTTATGGTTTATGCGACACAACGCTTGTGTCTTATGGATTATGCGACACAACGCTTGTGTCTTATGGATTATGCGACACAAGCCTTGTGTCTTATGCTTCTATGCGACACAAGCCTTGTGTCTCATAGATTTTTGGTCTGATGCAACACAAGGGCTGTTTACGTTTTTGGGCTCGGTTTTTAGGTCAAACGACCTCGGTTTGACCCGAAACTTTTACACAAGTTCTAGAATGTTATAATGAGTTCATAAAAATTATTAGTTGACGCTTTTAGTGTTCGAGGTGTCGTTTTCTTAAAAGTGACCAAAACCGACATTTTCGATAATGTTTTCAAAAACGAGTTTTAATTATATATTTGGACATCATTTAGCTAGGGGAACAATAATCTAGCAAAATAAATGTAATCGGAAAGTTTGCGAGTCGCCGGAAAACTTACAAAGTTGTCGAAACGAAAATCCGAAAAGATGGAGTTGTAGCCCTCGTTCTCGTTATCACTTTTCTTCAAATGGGTCTAGACCTTCGAGGTGTTTTAATGGTGGTTTAGTGGTGGTTTTAGAGAGAGAGAGAAAGAGCCGTGAGAGAGAGAGAGGGAGAGAGAGATTGAGTGTGTGTTTGTGTTTGAGTGTGAAGGAAGACAAAGGGTGAGGGCTTAATGCCCCCTCACCTAGGCCGGCCCATGGTGGGATCCACCATGTGTGGATCTCACCAATTTTTGTTTCCTCGTGTACGCGCTCCGTGCGGTGTTCGTTTCCCCGGTCGTTTAAACGTAACAATAATTTTATATTCGTTTAATTATACGTTTTAAAATACGAAATATTATTCGATAATTTAGTTGAAATATTTTATCAAAATACTAGTTTTTAAGTTATAGAACATAACTTTGTTTTGTTTTGTCGGTTGGTCGAGTTTTCGGAGAGTTCGGTAACGTTTTGATTTAAACGTACGTTTTCGTTATATTATAAACACAATATAAAGTAGTAGTTGAAGTAATTAAATAATTTCACATTATTTAATAATTGTTTTACCAACGTCCGTACGTTTGTACAATTGTAGTTTTTTTTTATACGATTTGAACGAATCGTATACGTGTATATATATATCACCTATATATATATATATATATATATATATATATATATATATATATATATATATAAGTAAGTAACGTATTTAATCCTATTTCATATTAAATACAAGTAGTAAACACGTAATTAGGAAAATTTTAAATTGGCCCAAAATTTGGGGTTGTTACATTCTCCCCTTGTTAGAAGAATTTCGTCCCGAAATTTGTTCGAAGTAGTAATCGGTATCGTTTGGGAAAATTTGTAAAGAGTATCGACCATTTGTCCACGGGACATGGTCAGTTGCGAATCAAGTGAAAGTGTTCGAGTTCCCGGTCTCAACCAATGTGAGGTGTTTGGGAGAGAAGTTCGTTTGCTGTATTTAAAGTGCAAAACAATTTGCGCTGTCAGGATTCAAGTAGTCGGTAGTTTCCTAATCCTATTGTGTACTTAGGATCTAGAAAAGTACATAGAACGCAAGGAAATATGCATAAGTTGTTAAGCAGTTCGGGTAATCTAGATATGTGCGTACCCGGGTTGAGCAAATCACAAAGTCTCGGGTTCGGGTCATCCTCCCTAGCGTTAATTATATAAGCTCTTCCTTTCGCGAAGTTGGTTCCTGCCTTTACCTTTGGGCAGTCCTTTCTGAAGTGCCCTGTACCGTTGCACTCATAGCAGGTCTTGGGTGCAGCAGTATCGGTACCCGCAGGATTGTTTCGGCAGTCTTTGGCCAGATGCCCGAATTTCTTGCAGTTGGTGCAGGGACAAGAGCCATTATGATGCATACTGCATGTGGAATAGTAAGGCTTCTGTAACATCCTCTCCAATAGCCTGGTATTTTCTATTTATAATTTCGTATTTAATAGTTTTAAATAATTTTGCGATATAATTGTTTAATTGTAAAAGTTGGTGAAATATGTCTTAGGACTTATTGTGGATAATGAAATGTTGCTTGTTTTAATATATTAAAGTTGACGGTACAATAAAATGAATTTCTCGCATTTAGTAATTAAGTGCCAGACAATAGATTTAGAGCGGGTATTAAATACCCAAAGTGGTAGGCCGGTTTTAATAGGGACCGACCTAACCCATGGATCACTTTACCAATTCTTTCTTATCTTCATTTCATTTCAAGAAACAAAACATAAACCCTAACTAGTTCAATCTAATAGCAATCATCAAAGTTGAGTTGTGGATTGAAGTTGTAAGTTATTAGCAATCATCATCATCTACCTCCTATCATTCATCACTTGGTGTATCTATCAAATGTAAGTAATTGTCTCATAAGTTCATATGCCAAATTGATTAGGAAATTGATGAAATGAAGTTGTTCTTGCATTTATATGGTGATTGTTTGTAATATATGATGATATGTAATGATTCTTAACTAGTTATAGACATCGAATTCATGTTTATGAGCTTGGATTTGGAAATGGTTGAAAAACCTAATTGATTCATAATTTTGGTGTAATCTTAAATATTTAGATGTTATGGAAGTTGATATATGCTAGATAGGTACTATATAAAGTTGTTATAATCTTAGAAATCGAGTTTTCTGTGTTTTTGGCTCGAAATTGGGAATTTGGATGTTTTGGGTTCGTGCAGAATTATTTGCTGCAGCTGCTGTTCTTGAACTGGAGGAGAAGCCGGCGGCTTGATGAGCCAGCCGGCGGTTTCTGTTTTAAGTTGGGGAAGCCGGCGGCTTCAACACCAAGCCGGCGGCTTGTGACCCATAACCGGTGGGTCAATGACCCGAACCGGCGGTTTCTGGAGGCTTTAAAACGCCATAAAGTTCTGTTGATGAAAAACATAATTCACCCGGCGGTTGAATGGGGTGACCCGGCGGCTAGCCATGTGAAGCCGGCGGCTTCCATGGCCAAGCCGGCGGCTTCTGGCTGTTCCAGGGCATTTTATGTTAGTTGTTAAAACACATTCCAATTGTTATTATATGATAATTATATGGTGCATTATGATTGAATATGCATGGTTAGTAGCTAGTAACCTAGACATTTATATTAATGAGTTCCAAATGTGTCGAACTTTTATAAGTTATCTTTGGACGATTTTGATTACTAACTTTTTATTGGTGTTGAATCTCAGATCCTCCGAAAGACAAAGTTGCCCCGAGAATCTGAGTTAGTGAAGAAGAAGGTATTGGTGAGTGGATTCAAAACTCACTGTTTGGCTTATTTGTAATCATTTGATTACGACGGGTAAACGTAGACTTGATTAGTTGTTATTGTTGATCATATGCCTATATGTGATTTGTGTGGCCTTCGGGCAATTGTTGTTAATGAGGTCAACGAGTTGATGAACTGTTGGTTGGGCTAGTGTGTTGTTGTGTGAATGGTACAGGGATGTACTTCATTTGTTGTATGTGCTGAACTGTACCTAAGTATAATAAACACTAGCTATCGGTCTCGTCCGTTATGGCCATACGGATATGTTTGGATAAGTGATCTTGGGGAGCCACCCGGGTACTAAGGTTATCCCCGGATCCGCCGATCCTCATTAAGTTGTTGTTGATTGTTGTGGTTGCGTATACTTGTTGTAGTTAATTGGTTTAGCTAAGTTAAATGTTGAGTGTTGGATTTACTCACTTAGCTATGTGCTAATCCCTCGTTGTTACTTCCTGCAGACTTTTGTTTATGCATGCGGGTGGGTAGCAGGAAGGTCAAACCTTGGAAGCTTGGAATGTTTGATATTCAAGCTACTCTGATTATTTTTGTAACAGCTCAGTTTAGTTTATATAATACCCCGTCATGCTAATCTTTTGAACAAGTATTAAGTTGATGTGTCTTAAACATCTAAACTGTTTTTGGTATTTTCGGAGAATATGTAACAAATTATGGCATTTTATTTATCTTCGCTTCCGTATTATCTATAATATTATTACTATGGAACGAGGGGTGTTATAAGTTGGTATCAGAGCATAGTTTTGGGATAATTGTTCATTGTTGAATGATCAATCCCAAAACTCGAGCGTGATATATCAAACATTCTTGGGTATGGGATTAGTATTGGTTGAAGGTAGTTAGTATTTAGATGCTAACGATTAACAAAAGTTCAAGTGTTGTGTTGAATTTCAGAAATGGCAGATAACGAACCACTGACCACCAACCCCAACAATGCCTCCAGGATCGTCGCTCCTCAAATCGGGACTCATACCGAGCAACATGATCATAATGGTACTTCTCAACCAACCGGACAACAATCTAACCGAGATGAGTATATTCATGAGATGGAAGACGAGTTAGTATTCCTTAGGGAATTCAAGAGAAAAGCTGAGGAAGCTGCGACCAGACAGTTATTTCAGCAAGCCCCAGTCTTTGGTTCTGGTTCATCCTCTCAATCAGACAAGAAGTGCTCATACAAGACTTTTATGGCTAGTCGACCACCGGAATTTCAAGGAAGTAAAAATCCTACGGTAACTTTGAATTGGCTTAGGGATATGGAACGCAAATTTGATGTGACTTGCTGTGATGAGGAACTTAAAGTCAAATATGCGGTTCAATGCATGAAGGATGATGCGATGGTTTGGTGGGATTCTGTTACCGGACACTTGCTGCAACAACAAAAGGAATCTATTAATTGGACTCAATTTCATCAGGCGGTTAGTAACCAATACTGTTCGGATTTTGATATTGCTAGGATTCGAAGAGAGTTTGTGAATCTTCGATTAAAGGATGACATGACTATTGATGAATTGATTACGCAGTTTACTGATAAGCTTAGGTTCGTGCAACAATGGGTTCCTGATGAGAAGACCCAGATAGAACAGTTTGTGGATGCTTTACCGGATAACTACCGTACTGTTGTGAGATTGGCTAAGGATTTATCGCATGCTTTTAATCTTGCGCGGTCTGCCGATAGTGATTTGAGAGGTTTGAGATTATGGCAAGGAAAGGATACAAGTTTCTCTAAGGCAAGAACTGAATCGTCGGGTAGGAATAAATCTAAGTGGCAAGGGAATCGACAAGGTGGTAAGAAATTTGTTGGAAGAAGTAGTTCTTCGGGAAGTTTTAATAGTTCCAACTGGTGTAGTTCGTGTAGGTCTCGGCATGATGGTCCGTGTACGGCTAAGACAAACAAATGTATGAAGTGTAGTGAATTAGGTCATGAGATAAAAAGTTGCCGTTATCCAAATTTTGTTTGTTGGACTTGTAAGATAGAAGGGCATAGGGTTGGTCAATGTCCGGAGACAAGGTCGACGGGGTCGGGTTCGGTCGGGAGTTCGGGATCTTCCGGTCAGAAAAGAAAGAACCCTCCTCCAGCAACTAGTAGGGCTTTTCAGATGACGGTTGATGAGGCCGTGCGTACTGAAGATGTTATCACGGGTACATTTCTTATAAACTTTGTACCTGCACGTGTATTGTTTGATTCGGGTGCTAATTGTACTTTCATTTCTGTGCAATTTTGTGATAAGTTGAAATTAGCCCATACTATGATAACAAAGCCTATAAAAGTAGAAATAGTTAGTGGTAAGTTAGTTCCTGTTACCACCTCGGTGACTGGAGTTAGCATTACTATTGATGATCACGTTTTTCCTATTTCCTTCTTGTTGATGCCAATCCCTAGTTTTGATGTAATAATTGGTATGGATTGGTTGAGTCAGAATAAGGCTAGTATTGATTGTCACCAGAAGTTGGTTAGGATCCCAATCTCCGAAGGTCATATGTTGTGGCTCGAGGAGAACGGGATGGTGTAGCTATTCCTTTGATTTCGTTGATGAAAGCTAGGAAGTCATTGTCAAAAGGTTGCGAGTCATACCTAGCCTATGTAGTCGATGCCAAATTAGAAAGGAAAACTGTTTCGGATGTTCCTGTTGTTTGTGAGTACCCTGAAGTGTTCCCCGATGAGTTGCCTGGGTTACCACCAGTTAGGGAAGTAGAATACAGAATTGATCTTGTTCCGGGCTCGTCGCCGATTGCTAAAGCTCCCTATAGATTAGCTCCTTCGGAGATCCGTGAAATGATGAATCAGATTCAGGAATTGTTGGATAAAGGTTTTATCAGACCTAGTTCCTCGCCGTGGGGTGCACCAGTGTTATTTGTGAAAAAGAAAGATGGGTCATTGCGAATGTGTATTGATTATAGAGAGTTGAACAAGAGAACGGTAAAGAATAAGTACCCTCTTCCGAGAATAGATGACTTGTTTGATCAGTTACAAGGTTCTTCGGTATATTCTAAAATTGATTTCAGGTCGGGTTATCATCAAGTCCGTGTTCGTGATGAAGATATACCTAAAACTGCTTTCCGAACCCGGTATGGGCATTATGAATTTCTGGTTATGCCTTTTGGTTTAACGAATGCACCAGCGGTATTTATGGATTTGATGAATCGGGTGTGTCGACCATTCTTGGATCAATTTGTGATTGTTTTCATTGATGATATACTTATTTATTCGAAATCTGAAAATGAGCATGCTATGCATTTGAGATTGGTTCTTGAAACATTGAGACGGGAACAGTTGTATGCAAAGTTTTCCAAATGTGAATTCTGGATTCGAGAAGTTCAGTTTTTGGGTCATATAATTTGTCGAGATGGTGTGAAAGTGGATCCATCAAAGGTTACAGCTGTGATGAATTGGAATGCACCGAAATCTGTTTCTGAGATAAGGAGTTTTCTTGGGTTAGCGGGATATTATCAAAAATTTATCAAGGATTTTTCTAAGATAGCAGGTCCGTTAACCAAACTAACCCGTAAAGATGAGAAGTATGTGTGGACTGATCAACAGGAGCAAGCTTTTCAGACATTGAAACAATTGTTGTGTCAGACACCGATTTTAGCATTACCAGAAGGTACTGATGATTTTGTGGTGTATTGCGACGCTTCATATTCGGGTTTGGGTTGTGTTTTAATGCAAAGGGATAGAGTTATCGCTTATGCTTCTCGACAGTTGAAACCACATGAGAAGAACTATCCTACGCATGATTTAGAACTCGCAGCAGTTGTATTTGCCCTAAAACTTTGGAGACATTATTTATATGGGACTCGATGTGTTGTTTGTACCGATCACAAGAGTTTACAGTATGTGTTCTCCCAGAAAGAATTGAATATGTGACAGAGGCGATGGTTGGAATTGATAAAAGATTATGATTGTGAAATTAGATACCATCCGGGCAAAGCTAATGTGGTCGCCGATGCTTTAAGTCGAAAGAATACTCCTGATCGAGCTTTCTATTTAAAAGTGAATGTTTCCTCGGATTTGATTGATCAAATTAAAGTTGTACAACTTGAGGCATTGAACATGTAAGACCCTACTTTTAAAACAAACTTATTATATAATTTATACGTTAGAAGCGCGTCCCAAAACATATACATATCCGTTATTTACAAAACGCACCATATTAAACTTTTATCAACTTCTATTGTTACAAACCATACTACTAAATTCGGGTGTTATATTCAACTTTCCAAAACATTCTATTATCAAAAGTCAGAGTTTGCGCCTTTTTAGTCAAACACCCAGTCAACTTCTACTATCCGATCTACATCATCAACTAACCAAAATCTGCAAAACATACAACAACGAGGGGGTTAGCCTTTGCTAAGTGAATGGAACCGTAACCGACGGTTCAATCCATTTATAACAAATCTTACAACTGATAACAACAACTAGTTAAACACATAAGCACATAACTACGTGAGGATCGGCAGTTCCTGATAATACAACTTATATAAACAACAATACCAGAAACCACGACCACTGGGCGCCATGCCATTCCCAATGATCTACCGATAGCCTGATTACTACTTTCACTGAATAGGTTAATCTTCAACTATGTGTATTCAAGTAACCTAGACAGCTACACAGTAGTAATCAAACCCAACCCGTACGCTGACCTCACTCCAAATCATCACAACAACTTGTCACATAAAGGCATATCATATGCAGTTATGTAAAACCAACAGAACAACTTTTACAACTGGATCCATCAAACTCAATCAATATGATCAACAACTGTACAACTGAAATTAACATGGCAATAATTACAACTGAAACTATCCTGGTTACCCGTTGTAACCAAACTTGTTACAACTGGGTTGAACCGAGGACTACGGTAACCACTCACCAAATATTATCGTCTGATCACCAACTCAGAGGTCTAACTTTACTGAGTGGTCGTCCGCTTATCTGATAATACAACAATAACAACAAGTTAGTATCTTTTTCCGTATTCCACTTCAATTCTTCAAGTTCTAACATAATCCAAAACATAACACTATTTATCATATCATTCAACTAATTCATACTATAACATACAACAATTAAACACTTATCAATTAAACATACAATCAAAACTTAATTTGCTGAAAACACCCAGAAGCCGCCGGCTTGGGTAGGGAAGCCGCCGGCTTGGCTGAGAAGCCGCCGGCTTGGCACCCTGGCCCGCCGGTTAAATTAGCTTTTTCAACAACAGCAACAAAAGCCCTAAATAAGCCTCTACAAACCGCCGGTTAGGGTCATGAACCCGCCGGCTTCCCCATGAAGCCGCCGGCTTGGCTCCTGAAGCCGCCGGCTTCTCCTCCCAGACCTGCACTTGCAGGTCAGTTTCCTGCACAATCCAACTACGAACAAAAAACCCAAATTTCACCAAAAACTCAGTTCCAAAATACGAATTTACTTAAAAGATGATCACAACTTCAACCACTAACATAACCTAACATCAAACAACATATTCTAACATCTATTTCAAACATCAATCATCATCAAAATCATAAAATCATTAAATCCTAACTTATGAACTCAAAATGAAGAACAATCATAATTCTAGCCATAATCCATCATGTAATCATCAAATATCTGTAGATAATCAACATACAACTCACTAACAACAACTTACAAGCTTCAATTCAAACCAATCATCTATATTCATTATACACCAAATTTCTATAAAGTGTAATATGAACACCAAATTACTTACAATCTTTTGATGAGCAAGATGAGGATGTTAATGTTCTTGAATCAAAATCACAGCAACAAATTTAGTTATAGTGTTAAGGTTTTTTGTGAAATCTTCAATTGAAAGGAAA
Organism: Helichrysum umbraculigerum; assembly: GCA_949592205.1. Taxonomy (NCBI): domain Eukaryota; kingdom Viridiplantae; phylum Streptophyta; class Magnoliopsida; order Asterales; family Asteraceae; genus Helichrysum; species Helichrysum umbraculigerum. The sequence goes on from CATIUR010000002.1 coordinate 70,236,384, forward strand.
TGAAAACATTCAAGAAACTTTGAGAAGTTTAGGTGGTAAAGAAATGAGTCGGTCTCCACCGCCCCATCTTTTTAATTATGTTTAATATTATACCCCTTCTACACCTATTGTCTGGAACCTGAAAATACCCGCGAGTCAAAATATTTTATTTTACCGTCGACTTTAACTTTTTAAAACAAGTAACATTTTACTTATCACAATAAAAACTGAGGCTCTTTCACTAGTTTATTTTCAAATAAACTAACCAAACTTAATAAAATACAATTTATTTTCGGGTCCAGAAACGGGATGTTATAAATCTTCCCCCCTTATAGGATTTCGTCCTCGAAATCCAACCACACCCAATTAAACTAAACATACTCAATTCTCCTATTAACATACAACTCTAATCACATTACTGTATGTTAAAAGAAACTGAACATAAAATATACCTGTCGCGTCACTATCAAGTCCAAAAACATTCTCTGCCGTCATTTGAAAAGCCCTTCCTGTAGCCGGTGGAATCTTTCTCTTCTGTCCAACAGATGACGCAGAACCCGAAGCCACACTCCCAACCAAACCCGAACCTTGCATTGTCTTCTCCGGGCAGCTCAATGATCTATGTCCTTCCTTTTTACAATTCCAACAAACAAACTGTGGAAAAGTACAATCCCGCATACCATGACCAAATACCCCACACTTAACACATCTCATAGTCTCTGAAGTACACGGACCAGAATGTTTCGACTTACAATTTACACACCATGGATTACTTCCCACCGAATCATCATTATAAACTACTCTTCTAGTCTGTCCTTTGTTTCCCGAAGAACTACTCTTAACCTGTGAGGAACTCTTTTCCTTGATCGTTTTACCAGAAGCTCGCATGTCACCATCTACAGATCGGGCTAAAGTAAAAGCCTGTGTAAGAGTACCTGCCAATCTTACACTAGTTCGATACTCCGGTGGTAAAGTTCCTACAAAGTGATTAATCCTCATCCTGTCATCTGGAACCCATTGTTGAACAAAACGTAACTTCTCAGTGAATTGATTAATGAGGTCATCCATCGACATTTGTTCAGTTAACTTCAAATCCATAAACTCCTGTCTAATTCTAAGCATATCAAACTCTGAACAAAACTGTCTACAAACCTCATTATGAAACTCTGCCCAGGAAATTCTCGATCTCTGCTCCTTTGTCAATTGCTCAGTTATAGAATCCCACCAATTCATCGCCTGTCCCTTCAGTAATTGCACAGCATAACCAACCTTTAATTCTTCCTCACATCGACACACTTCAAACTTTTTCTCCGTATCTCTCAACCAATTCAATGTTACTGAAGGATCATTGCCTCCTTCAAATTCCTTTGGAACACTTGCCTTAAATGTCTTAAACGAACACAACTTACTCTGTGGTGGTGGTGAAGGAAACTGATAAGCTTGCTGAGCTAACCTAGCTTGTTGTTCCAAGTACAACTGTTCTATCTTTTTAAGTCTTATCACATCATCCTCTAGTTGTGTAACACCCCCAAATTTAATGATTTGCGGAAGCATACTTGGGTGTTACTAATCAATATACAAAGCACAAGGTATACAGCAAACGACCTCTAAATGAGACGTTTTGTAAAATAATTACATTTCATAATTAAATCGTTTGAAAACATATAGTTTTCTTTACAAAAATATGTAAGCCTAGAGTCCGCGTATGTGGCGGGAGATTCTATTACATAACCATAGTTACAAAAGATAATGCCAAAGAATCTCCGTTAAATGCAGTTTGGGAATCATGCGACTCTAGCTAGTAATCCTGGAGTGATCATACTCCGTAAGTGTACCTGAGAATACATGCTAAAAGGGTCAACCAAAAGGTTGGTGAATCTCACAGGTTTATCAGTAAATAATCAGTTTGAACACAAGATTTCGTCAGTAGTGCCCGTAGGCGTATATCAAGTATTTGCAAATCTCGCAAAAGTAAAGAAATCATGTTATACCGTTGCCATGAGGCTCATAATCGAAGCTTAACCTGTAAATAACCAGTTGCTCCCGTGACATGCTCGAAATTGAGCAAGCATAAGTAAACGAAATAATAGTCGCCCGTTTATACATAACGGTTCGTGGTAGCGCTACTACCCCGGGCGGGTGGGTCATTTTCCTAATGGATCCATTAACTACTGTTCGCGCTTAAGTACATAACTAATGATATATGATGGAGAGACTTCAGTAAATAGTAAGTAACTCATGCAATTCCGTTTGGTATAGTAAACAGTTTAGTACTTGTGTTCAAGAAAATCAGTAGCATGCATCTCCCCCAATAAGTTAAAACAGTAAAAGTGGGGCCGTAAGACTCACCTGAGTCTTTGCAAGTACGTTTATATCAATAAACGAGTAAGTAATATCAACCGTAGGTTCTCCGAACCCGTAACCTTCAAATGCCTAAACATATAAAGTTAAGTAAGTAGATGTCTCGCAAGACCATCTAGGCTAGTTGTCTACATAACTCGTTATGTCCAAGTGTTTGTTTAGTAATCCGTTTGTAGTTTGAAAGCAAATATGGCCCGTTGGTGACGGTTTGTAATAATGATTCAAAGTGTTATCATTATATGTATTGTTGAATCAGGTTTCGTTATTTGTAAGTGTTCAACACTTAGTGTGAAAAGTATTTACAACATTTAATGACGGGGTTCCGGGGGCAGCGCCCCTGGTAGCGGGGTCCAAGGGGCGGCAGCCCCTGGCGGGGTCCAAGGGGCAGAGCCCCTGGCTGGGGTCGAGCTGCCAGGTCAGCTTGGAAAATTTTTATTTCTATAATATTGTTATAGTGAAAAACGCATCTGGACTTGAATTTGGGTGAAATCAAGTGGTAAATTTTTGGTCTCGATACTTAGTAGAAATGGTTTGAAACTCTCTGTTTTTAGCGTCACTTATAGCGACACTTAAGGTTTAGGCGACACTTAGGAAGTGTCGCATAATATTGCGAAATATGAGTTTAGGGCGTCACTTAGGTAAGTGACGCATAAGGTGGCGACACTTAGGCAGTGACGGTAACAAGTGTCGGTTTAAGGTTCTAGGCGTCACTAGAGTAGTGTCGGGCAAGAGTGTCGTATAAAAATTAGGTTTCGATCATAGGCGTCACTAAAGCAAGTGACGCTAGTAGTGACGGATATTGAAAATGCGTCACTTAGGTAGTGACGGGAAAAGAGGGCTTATGCGACACTTAGTCAGTGTCGCACGAAGTGACGCATATCTGGGTTCATCAGTGCGTCACTTACGTCTGATCGACGGATTTTGAGCCAAAAACATGTTTTCGGGTTTCCGTTTGGTCCGATTCTTTTACCCAACCCTCATATGAACATATTAAGCCTATTTAAACCATAAACTAGTAAAAATGATCAAAAACGAGAGATGTCGGGATTTGTCGGAAACTTACAAAACGCCGAAATGAAATTCCGGAAAGATAGCGTTGTAGATCGTGATGTGGTGAACGTTTTTCTCCAAAGGAGGTGTATGATCCAAACTCGTTTTGACGTAGTATTTAAGGATTTTTGATGGTGGTGGTGTGGTGATTTAGAGAGAAAAAGGAAAGAAGAAAAGGAAGAGAGAGAGAGAGATAGATGAAAGTGAAGAAAGAAAATGGGAGGTGGGGGTTTTATCCCCACTTTTCAGCTTTCTCGCCCCGCGTTCCGCATGGTGTTCGTTTGCTCCGTCGTTTAGACGTTAAATAACTATTTTAAATATTAAAAGTGCGTTTTTAAAATACAATTTATTACGCGATATTTTATTTAAATGTTTTACAATTCAATTTATATTTGAGTTATAAGTTGTAAGTTATTTTATTTAATCTGTGCGTTTTAATATTTCAAATTGTGTAAGGTTTGTTTGTACGATACGAATGAATACGAAATATTATCATAATAATATTTTTGACATAACAACGTTATTTAATAAAATTGGTCACCAACGTCCGTATTAAATTGAATCGAAATACATTCGATTTAAATTGCGTATGATTTAACCAAATCGCATTTTCATATATATTCAACAATATATATAATTCGATACATAAATTAGTCTAACACAGAACTAATTACATGTATTAACAAAGAATTAGGCACTAATTCTATTCCTAATTTGCCGGTTGTTACATTCTCCCCCTGTTAAAAGAATTTCGTCCCGAAATTTAAGTCGAAGTCACGTTAGGGGTAGAATCGGTGAATAAGTGGGGATACTTGAGTCGTATTTGGTCTTCCCGTTCCCAAGTGAATTCTGGACCGCGCCGCGAATTCCACCTGACTTTGACGATTGGAATACGACTTTGTTTCAGTTGTTTGACCTCACGGTCCATAATTTCGACGGGTTCCTCAACGAAATGAAGTTTGTCATTAATGCGAATCTCGTCAAGTGGTATGATAAGTGTCTCGTCAGACAGACATTTCTTTAAGTTAGAAATATGAAAGGTAGGGTGCACGCTGCTGAGTTCAGAGGGCAGCTGCAGTCGATATGCCACTGGACCTATCCTCTCGAGGATCTCAAAAGGCCCAATGTATCTGGGGTTTAATTTTCCGCGTTTGCCGAATCGGATTACGCCTTTCCAAGGCGATACCTTTAAGAGTACTCGATCCCCAACTTGGAACTCGAGTGGCTTGCGTCTCACGTCAGCATAGCTTTTCTGACGATCACGCGCGGCTTTGAGTCGGTTTTGGATTTCAACGATTTTCTCTGTGGTTTCATGTATAAGTTCAGGACCAAAGAGTTGACTATCTCCCACTTCAGTCCAACAGATCGGTGATCGGCACTTACGACCGTATAGTGCCTCAAAAGGTGCAGCCTTAATGCTGGCGTGATAGCTGTTGTTGTATGAGAATTCGCACAACGGTAGATGTCTTTCCCAATTTGTACCGGAATCCACTACGCAGGCTCGTAGCATGTCTTCCAATGTCTGAATAGTTCGTTCGCTCTGGCCATCGGTCTGAGGATGGTACGCGGTACTCATATCGAGACGGGTACCCAGTGATTTTTGGAGTGATTGCCAGAAGCGAGATGTGAATCGAGCATCCCTGTCAGAGATAATTGAGATAGGGACACCATGTTGGCAAACGATTTCCTTGATGTAAATTTGTGTAAGGCGTTCCATTTTATCGGTTTCTCTGATTGCCAAGAAATGAGCTGATTTGGTGAGACGATCGACGATCACCCAAATGGTATCGCAACCGCTCGCCGATTTAGGTAGTTTGGTTATGAAATCCATGGTAATTTGCTCCCATTTCCATTGAGGAATTTCAGGTTGTTGGAGCAATCCGGAAGGTCTTTGGTGCACGGCCTTGACCTTGGAACAAGTTAAGCATTTGCTGACGTACAAGGCAATGTCAACTTTCATGTTCGGCCACCAGTATAACTCCTTGATGCCGTGATACATTTTGTCGGATCCCGGGTGGATAGAATACTTGGACTTGTGAGCTTCATCCATCACCAAGTCCCGAAGGTTTCCGAAATTAGGCAACCAGATTCGGTTTGAGAAATACCTAATCCCGTTGGGTCTGATCTCGAATTGTTTATCCATGCCTCGCAAGGCCTCGTTCTTGAAGTTATCGGGTTTCAGGGCTTCGAGTTGGGCAAGGTGTAATTGGGTGGTGAGGTCGTTATGAATGGTAATACTGAGTGCTCGGACTCGAAGTGGTTTTGTTCGTTCTTTACGGCTGAGAGCATCAGCAACCACGTTTGCTTTGCCTGGATGATATTTGATCTCACAGTCATAATCGGTGAGTAATTCAACCCATCTACGTTGCCTCATGTTAAGATCTTTCTGGTTGAAAATGTGTTGGAGGCTTTTGTGGTCGGTGAATATGGTGCTGCGGGTACCATAAAGATAATGTCTCCAGATTTTTAAGGCGAACACCACGGCCCCTAGCTCGAGGTCGTGAGTTGTGTAGTTTTTCTCGTGAACTTTAAGTTGTCTGGAGGCGTAGGCAATGACCTTGTCTCGTTGCATCAGCACGCAACCGAGACCTTGGTGAGAAGCATCGCAGTATACCACGAAGTCATCGGTGCCTTCGGGTAGGGATAGAATGGGTGCACTGCAAAGCTTGGATTTCAACAGTTGAAATGCCGACTCTTGTTTCTCGGTCCAATCGAATTTCTTTTCCTTCTGAGTCAACACGGTGAGGGGTTTGGCAATTGTCGAAAAGTTTTCGATGAAGCGGCGGTAGTAACCGGCCAATCCCAAGAATTGGCGTACCTCGGTGGGAGTGGTTGGTGCTTGCCAATTCTTGATTGCCTCGATTTTCGACGGGTCTACATGAATTCCCTGACTGTCGATAACGTGCCCAAGGAATTGAACGGTGTTTATCCAGAACTCACACTTAGAGAATTTGGCGTAAAGCTCCTCGTGTCTAAGTAGTTCCAGGATGGTTCTGAGGTGTTGTGCGTGTTCCTGTTCGTTTCGCGAATAGATAAGGATGTCATCGATAAAAACAATAACAAACTTGTCGAGGTAAGGTTTGCACACCCGATTCATAAGATCCATAAATACAGCCGGTGCGTTGGTTAGGCCAAAGGGCATTACTTGGAATTCGTAGTGCCCGTAACGGGTTCTAAATGCGGTTTTTGGGATGTCAGCATCGCGAACACGCAACTGATGATAACCTGATCGAAGATCAATCTTTGAATAACAGCTTGATCCTTGAAGTTGATCGAACAGGTCATCGATTCGAGGGAGTGGGTATCGGTTCTTGACGGTTAGTTTGTTCAACTCTCTGTAGTCAATACACATTCGGAATGAACCGTCTTTCTTTTTGACAAATAAGATCGGAGCTCCCCAAGGTGAAGAACACGGTCTGATGAATCCTCTATCCAGGAGTTCCTGTAACTGAGTAGACAACTCCTGAAGTTCGGATGGGGCTAGGCGATACGGTGCTCGGGCCACCGGTGCGGCACCTGGCACGAGATCAATCGAGAACTCAACCTGTCTAGGTGGAGGTAAACCAGGTAGTTCTTCTGGAAAGACTTCGGGAAAGTCTCTAACGATTGGCACATCTTCAAGTCGCTTCTCCTCCGACTTTTTCTCCGTGATGTGCGCGAGTATTGCTGGGTAACCCTTTCTCAGAATTTTTCGGGTTTTTAAACAGGAGATTAAGTTTAGTCTCGAACCACCGGTCTCCCCCTGTATGATCAAGGTACTACCGGCGGCGAGAGGAATTCAGACGATTTTATCATGGCAAACAATTTCGGCCCGGTGCTTGGACAACCAGTCCATACCCACGATGACATCAAAACTTCCTAGTTCAACAGGCATTAGATCGATTGAGAAGGTTTCGTTTGCGAGGTTTAAAGTGCAATTGGGTATCACACTACTGGTTTCTATGAGCTTACCATTTGCGAGCTCTACAGTGTACTTAACATCTAAGGCCGAAGGGGTGATATTAAGTAGTGGGCAAAACTCATCAGATATGAAACTTTTATCAGCACCGGTATCAAATAATACTGAAGCAGTAAGATTGTTGAGAAGAAACGTACCCGTTACAACATTCGGGTCTTCTCTAGCTTCCCCAGCTTTGATGACAAATGCTCTGCTACGAGCTGGGTTGTTGTTCCGTTTGTTGTTGTTGTTGTTGTTGTTGTTGTTGTTGTTGTTGTTTTTCTGCTTAGGGCAATTATTCTGAAATGCCCAGGACTTCCGCACCCATAACAAGTCTTTGGGGCACTGGTGTTTCAACAATCCTTGGCCAGATGCCCAAAGCGTTTGCAGTTTGTGCAAGGGCAGGAACCGTCGTGGTGACGATTGCATTTGGGACAGTAGGGCCTGCTTCCAACGTACCCTTTCCTTTCAGAAGTGCCGGATGAATAAGCCCTAAGGGGCTCAGGCTTTCGGTTGGTGATTTGGTTGGATGAGTTGGGGTTTCCTTCCCACTTTCGTTTGTTGTTTGCAGGTGGGGCTGAGGTTGTGTTACGGCGGACAGCGTTTGCCATAAGTTCATGGGCCATACGGATGGCGTTCTGGATAGTACCTGGTTTGGATGAAGTCACCAGATCCTGGAGTTTTTCGGGCAATCCATCAATATATTTCTCGATCCTCTTGTACTCAGGATCGACCATGGTTGGGCACAGAAGTGCCAGCTGGTGGAAACGGTTGGTGTAACCGGTGATATCATTACCTTGCATCTTATGGTTCCAGAATTCCAGCTCCAGTTGTTTCAGTTCATCCCTGGGGCAATACTCACCCCTTAACATCTCCTTCAACTCCTCCCACGGGAGTTTGTAAGCATCGGCAACGCCCACAGTTTGGGCATAGGTGTTCCACCACGTGAGTGCGGTGTCGGTAAAAGTACTAACAGAGAACTTAACTTTGTCCCCCTCCGCACAGTTGCAGATAAGGAATACCGATTCAACTTTCTCGATCCAGCGTATTAGACCGATTGCTCCCTCGGTACCTGCAAAGTTTAGAGGTTTGCAGTTCTGGAAGTCCTTGTAAGAACAAGGTTTAGCAGCAGAGGTTTCAGCGGCATCGCTGTTTCCCGATGAATTTGGTGGTGTATTCTGAGCCAAGGCTTCAGTAACAGCCTGGGTTATAAGGGAGGTAATCTGGGCGTCGGTGTATGGTCGTGTCTTTGGCGGCATGATTCTTCAATAAAAGAAATGAAGATACATGAGATTTTGTATGAACTGTAATTGTCACAGATGTACATGTATAAAAGCAGTAATACATAACATCAACATGAAAAATGACAATTAATGTGAGTTGAGATAACAAGTGATATTTGATAGACAAAGTGAATTTTAAAAGTTACATCCTACAGGGATATTACAAAAGGTGTCGGGAATTGTTACATCCGACTAGTTTATAGAGTAGTGCTAGATAGTCCTTAGATTACAAGATAGATTACAAGACAAAGGCTACGCTAGTCTTGTAGATTAATTTGTTCCATCAGCGCGACAAGGCGATCCACGGTTTCTACTAGTCGGTTGGTTTGCCTGGCGTTGTCTTCAACCAAGGCCAGTCGTTGTGCTAGTGTTCGAGAGTGATCCGCAGTCTCCTGTGAACACTGTTCACATTCTTCTAGTCGGTTTCTTACAAGTTCATCCGCACCTAATTCAGCGGTCATGGAATCCTGAATTATGCTTACAGAGAGGTTGGTATCCTCTTGTTCTCGTTGTAGTTGTGATATGCGGTCAAGAGCTTGACGAAGCAGGTAAGTCATTCGATGTTGTTCCAGTTCCAGGTTTTCGAGTCTTTGCTCCTGACGGCGGGATTGGGTAGCCAATACTGGCAACGTGAGATGTGCCGAGTTCTGAGAGTTATGTACAGGATAAGGGCTGGTTCGAGGTGACCTTGTGTTCCTCCCAGCTACTCGTGGGTTCCGTGACCCATGTGAGTGAGAGTGTGTCGGATTAGGTGGTGTGTTTGCCATTCCTGTGGCAGAGTGTAAGTAAGACGAGGCTAATATATATAAATATATAATATCCAGCCTAAAGTCTAGCACGTATCAAGTAATGGTCTGGTTCTCTCGTGGTCAGAGTCAACTAACGCATTCCTGTTCGACACAACCATTTCAGACCTCACATCATCTTTCCTTAATTGTACATAGTTGATCAGGCTATGTTAAATTAAAGTCGTATGATGTAATTCCTGAACCAATCATGCCTAGTAAGGAAATACTGCCTAATGGTCATAGTCTAGGCCCACTAAATGCAACCTAGTTCACTATAACCTTAGGCTCTGATACCAATCTGTAACACCCCCAAATTTAATGATTTGCGGAAGCATACTTGGGTGTTACTAATCAATATACAAAGCACAAGGTATACAGCAAACGACCTCTAAATGAGACGTTTTGTAAAATAATTACATTTCATAATTAAATCGTTTGAAAACATATAGTTTTCTTTACAAAAATATGTAAGCCTAGAGTCCGCGTATGTGGCGGGAGATTCTATTACATAACCATAGTTACAAAAGATAATGCCAAAGAATCTCCGTTAAATGCAGTTTGGGAATCATGCGACTCTAGCTAGTAATCCTGGAGTGATCCTACTCCGTAAGTGTACCTGAGAATACATGCTAAAAGGGTCAACCAAAAGGTTGGTGAATCTCACAGGTTTATCAGTAAATAATCAGTTTGAACACAAGATTTCGTCAGTAGTGCCCGTAGGCGTATATCAAGTATTTGCAAATCTCGCAAAAGTAAAGAAATCATGTTATACCGTTGCCATGAGGCTCATAATCGAAGCTTAACCCGTAAATAACCAGTTGCTCCCGTGACATGCTCGAAATTGAGCAAGCATAAGTAAACGAAATAATAGTCGCCCGTTTATACATAACGGTTCGTGGTAGCGCTACTACCCCGGGCGGGGAGGGTCATTTCCCTAATGGATCCATTAACTACTGTTCGCGCTTAAGTACATAACTAACGATATATGATGGAGAGACTTCAGTAAATAGTAAGTAACTCATGCAATTCCGTTTGGTATAGTAAACAGTTTAGTACTTGTGTTCAAGAAAATCAGTAGCATGCATCTCCCCCAATAAGTTAAAACAGTAAAAGTGGGGCCGTAAGACTCACCTGAGTCTTTGCAAGTACGTTTATATCAATAAACGAGTAAGTAATATCAACCGTAGGTTCTCCGAACCCGTAACCTTCAAATGCCTAAACATATAAAGTTAAGTAAGTAGATGTCTCGCAAGACCATCTAGGCTAGTTGTCTACATAACTCGTTATGTCCAAGTGTTTGTTTAGTAATCCGTTTGTAGTTTGAAAGCAAATATGGCCCGTTGGTGACGGTTTGTAATAATGATTCAAAGTGTTATCATTATATGTATTGTTGAATCAGGTTTCGTTATTTGTAAGTGTTCAACACTTAGTGTGAAAAGTATTTACAACATTTAATGACGGGGGTCCGGGGGCAGCGCCCCTGGTAGCGGGGTCCAAGGGGCGGCAGCCCCTGGCGGGGTCCAAGGGGCAGAGCCCCTGGCTGGGGTCGAGCTGCCAGGTCAGCTTGGAAAATTTTTATTTCTATAATATTGTTATAGTGAAAAACGCATCTGGACTTGAATTTGGGTGAAATCAAGTGGTAAATTTTTGGTCTCGATACTTAGTAGAAATGGTTTGAAACTCTCTGTTTTTAGCGTCACTTATAGCGACACTTAAGGTTTAGGCGACACTTAGGAAGTGTCGCATAATATTGCGAAATATGAGTTTAGGGCGTCACTTAGGTAAGTGACGCATAAGGTGGCGACACTTAGGCAGTGACGGTAACAAGTGTCGGTTTAAGGTTCTAGGCGTCACTAGAGTAGTGTCGGGCAAGAGTGTCGTATAAAAATTAGGTTTCGATCATAGGCGTCACTAAAGCAAGTGACGCTAGTAGTGACGGATATTGAAAATGCGTCACTTAGGTAGTGACGGGAAAAGAGGGCTTATGCGACACTTAGTCAGTGTCGCACGAAGTGACGCATATCTGGGTTCATCAGTGCGTCACTTACGTCTGATCGACGGATTTTGAGCCAAAAACATGTTTTCGGGTTTCCGTTTGGTCCGATTCTTTTACCCAACCCTCATATGAACATATTAAGCCTATTTAAACCATAAACTAGTAAAAATGATCAAAAACGAGAGATGTCGGGATTTGTCGGAAACTTACAAAACGCCGAAATGAAATTCCGGAAAGATAGCGTTGTAGATCGTGATGTGGTGAACGTTTTTCTCCAAAGGAGGTGTATGATCCAAACTCGTTTTGACGTAGTATTTAAGGATTTTTGATGGTGGTGGTGTGGTGATTTAGAGAGAAAAAGGAAAGAAGAAAAGGAAGAGAGAGAGAGAGATAGATGAAAGTGAAGAAAGAAAATGGGAGGTGGGGGTTTTATCCCCACTTTTCAGCTTTCTCGCCCCGCGTTCCGCATGGTGTTCGTTTGCTCCGTCGTTTAGACGTTAAATAACTATTTTAAATATTAAAAGTGCGTTTTTAAAATACAATTTATTACGCGATATTTTATTTAAATGTTTTACAATTCAATTTATATTTGAGTTATAAGTTGTAAGTTATTTTATTTAATCTGTGCGTTTTAATATTTCAAATTGTGTAAGGTTTGTTTGTACGATACGAATGAATACGAAATATTATCATAATAATATTTTTGACATAACAACGTTATTTAATAAAATTGGTCACCAACGTCCGTATTAAATTGAATCGAAATACATTCGATTTAAATTGCGTATGATTTAACCAAATCGCATTTTCATATATATTCAACAATATATATAATTCGATACATAAATTAGTCTAACACAGAACTAATTACATGTATTAACAAAGAATTAGGCACTAATTCTATTCCTAATTTGCCGGTTGTTACAAGTTGCAACAAGTAATCCTCTTGACTAATTTCCTCTTGATGAACATTAGAAGTACCACCCTGATTACCCTCATTGTTTCGTGGAGGTGGAAGCTCAGTTCTAGTAACATCATTGGGAGTCGGGTTCTCGTTATCTGCCATACCTGTACTCACAACCAAAACACACTTGCAACTTGTTAATCGTTAGCATTCACTATACTAACCAATCCCCAAATCCCAAAGCTAATCCCACTTACCGAAATGTTTGACTAATACCGACTAGATTTGGGATTGAACATTTACAAATGCCCAATTCGCCCAAACCTATGCTCTGATACCAACTTGTAAGACCCTACTTTTAAAACAAACTTATTATATAATTTATACGTTAGAAGCGCGTCCCAAAACATATACATATCCGTTATTTACAAAACGCACCATATTAAACTTTTATCAACTTCTATTGTTACAAACCATACTACTAAATTCGGGTGTTATATTCAACTTTCCAAAACATTCTATTATCAAAAGTCAGAGTTTGCGCCTTTTTAGTCAAACACCCAGTCAACTTCTACTATCCGATCTACATCATCAACTAACCAAAATCTGCAAAACATACAACAACGAGGGGGTTAGCCTTTGCTAAGTGAATGGAACCGTAACCGACGGTTCAATCCATTTATAACAAATCTTACAACTGATAACAACAACTAGTTAAACACATAAGCACATAACTACGTGAGGATCGGCAGTTCCTGATAATACAACTTATATAAACAACAATACCAGAAACCACGACCACTGGGCGCCATGCCATTCCCAATGATCTACCGATAGCCTGATTACTACTTTCACTGAATAGGTTAATCTTCAACTATGTGTATTCAAGTAACCTAGACAGCTACACAGTAGTAATCAAACCCAACCCGTACGCTGACCTCACTCCAAATCATCACAACAACTTGTCACATAAAGGCATATCATATGCAGTTATGTAAAACCAACAGAACAACTTTTACAACTGGATCCATCAAACTCAATCAATATGATCAACAACTGTACAACTGAAATTAACATGGCAATAATTACAACTGAAACTATCCTGGTTACCCGTTGTAACCAAACTTGTTACAACTGGGTTGAACCGAGGACTACGGTAACCACTCACCAAATATTATTGTCTGATCACCAACTCAGAGGTCTAACTTTACTGAGTGGTCGTCCGCTTATCTGATAATACAACAATAACAACAAGTTAGTATCTTTTTCCGTATTCCACTTCAATTCTTCAAGTTCTAACATAATCCAAAACATAACACTATTTATCATATCATTCAACTAATTCATACTATAACATACAACAATTAAACACTTATCAATTAATCATACAATCAAAACTTAATTTGCTGAAAACACCCAGAAGCCGCCGGCTTGGGTAGGGAAGCCGCCGGCTTGGCTGAGAAGCCGCCGGCTTGGCACCCTGGCCCGCCGGTTAAATTAGCTTTTTCAACAACAGCAACAAAAGCCCTAAATAAGCCTCTACAAACCGCCGGTTAGGGTCATGAACCCGCCGGCTTCCCCATGAAGCCGCCGGCTTGGCTCCTGAAGCCGCCGGCTTCTCCTCCCAGACCTGCACTTGCAGGTCAGTTTCCTGCACAATCCAACTACGAACAAAAAACCCAAATTTCACCAAAAACTCAGTTCCAAAATACGAATTTACTTAAAAGATGATCACAACGTCAACCACTAACATAACCTAACATCAAACAACATATTCTAACATCTATTTCAAACATCAATCATCATCAAAATCATAAAATCATTAAACCCTAACTTATGAACTCAAAATGAAGAACAATCATAATTCTAGCCATAATCCATCATGTAATCATCAAATATCTGTAGATAATCAACATACAACTCACTAACAACAACTTACAAGCTTCAATTCAAACCAATCATCTATATTCATTATACACCAAATTTCTATAAAGTGTAATATGAACACCAAATTACTTACAATCTTTTGATGAGCAAGATGAGGATGTTAATGTTCTTGAATCAAAATCACAGCAACAAATTTAGTTATAGTGTTAAGGTTTTTTGTGAAATCTTCAATTGAAAGGAAATGAAAACATTCAAGAAACTTTGAGAAGTTTAGGTGGTAAAGAAATGAGTCGGTCTCCACCGCCCCATCTTTTTAATTATGTTTAATATTATACCCCTTCTACACCTATTGTCTGGAACCTGAAAATACCCGCGAGTCAAAATATTTTATTTTACCGTCGACTTTAACTTTTTAAAACAAGTAACATTTTACTTATCACAATAAAAACTGAGGCTCTTTCACTAGTTTATTTTCAAATAAACTAACCAAACTTAATAAAATACAATTTATTTTCGGGTCCAGAAACGGGATGTTACACATTGAAAGACCAGAATTTGAAATACGAAATCATGTTAAAACACAAAGATGAATTAGTTGATGATTCAAGGGGATTAAAGACTTATCAGTCTCGTGTTTGGATTCCTTCCATTTGTGGTATTCGGGATTTGATTCTGAATGAAGCTCATAAGTTACGAATGTCTATTCATCCGGGTAGTACTAGAATGTATAATGATTTGAAACCGTTGTATTGGTGGCCAACGATGAAAACCGACATTGCAAAGTTTGTGGGATCTTGTCATATTTGTGCTCAGGTCAAAGCGGAACATCAAAAGCCGTATGGGTCGTTATAACAGTTGGAGATACCTGAGTGGAAGTGGGATCACATAACCATGGATTTTGTGACTAAACTACCACGTACTGCTCGAGGCAATGATATGATTTGGGTTATAGTGGATCGATTGACAAAGAGCGCGCATTTTCTTGCTACGAGTGAGACATCATCGTTGACTAAACTTGCTCAATTGTATGTTAACGAAATCGTTTCCAGACATGGTATTCCCTTATCGATTGTGTCAGATAGAGATACTCGTTTTGCTTCTCGTTTTTGGCAAAGTCTACAACAAGAGTTGGGTACACGTGTAAACCTTAGCACAGCTTATCATCCTCAGACAGATGGTCAGTCAGAACGTACAATTCAAACCTTAGAGGATATGCTTCGTGCTTGCATTCTGGAATATGGAGGTTCATGGGATTCACATCTTCCATTGGTTGAGTTTACTTATAACAATTCGTACCATTCTAGTATTGGGATGCCTCCGTATGAAATGTTGTATGGTCGTCGTTGTCGCACACCCACATGTTGGTTAGAGGCAGGTGAGAAACAGTTTGCTGGACCCGACATTGTTCAACTAACCGCTGATAAAGTAGCTATTGCACGTGAGAAGTTGAAAGCCGCAAGAGATAGACAGAAAATGTATGCAGATCCTAAAAGACGACCGGTTGTATTTTCCGAAGGTGAATTAGTGTATCTTAAAGTTTCTCCATGGAAAGGTGTGATTAGATTCGGGAAACGTGGAAAGTTGGCGCCTAGGTACATTGGTCCATTCAAGATTCGACAAGTGGTGAACGATCAGTCAATGGCATTGGATCTTCCTCCAGAGCTCTCTGGTATTCATGATACGTTTAACGTATGTTACTTGAGAAAGTGTAATATAGAGGATCAGTCACAAATTCTTCCATTGCAAGATTTAAAGGTTGATCAAACCCAGAAGTTAGTAGGGGAACCAGTTGAAATTGTAGACCGAAAGATTACCAAACTTAGGAAGAAACAAATTCCTATGGTGTTAGTAAAATGGAGACATAGTTTAGGTTCCAACCTAACTTGGGAGACCGAGGAGTCGATGAAATCCAGATATCCTGGATTGTTGGTTAGGGCTGAGATTTCGGGGACGAAATCTCCTTAAGGAGGGGAGATTTGTAACATCCTCTCTAATAGCCTGGTATTTTCTATTTATAATTTCGTATTTAATAGTTTTAAATAATTTTGCGATATAATTGTTTAATTTTAAAAGTTGGTGAAATATGTCTTAGGACTTATTGTGGATAATGAAATGTTGTTTGTTTTAATATATTAAAGTTGACGGTACAATAAAATGAA
Organism: Helichrysum umbraculigerum; assembly: GCA_949592205.1. NCBI lineage: Eukaryota > Viridiplantae > Streptophyta > Magnoliopsida > Asterales > Asteraceae > Helichrysum > Helichrysum umbraculigerum. The sequence goes on from CATIUR010000002.1 coordinate 70,252,728, forward strand.
TTTCTCGCATTTAGTAATTAAGTGCCAGACAATAGATTTAGAGCGGGTATTAAATACCCAAAGTGGTAGGCCGGTTTTAATAGGGACCGACCTAACCCATGGATCACTTTACCAATTCTTTCTTATCTTCATTTCATTTCAAGAAACAAAACATAAACCCTAACTAGTTCAATCTAATAGCAATCATCAAAGTTGAGTTGTGGATTGAAGTTTTAAGTTATTAGCAATCATCATCATCTACCTCCTATCATTCATCACTTGGTGCATCTATCAAATGTAAGTAATTGTCTCATAAGTTCATATGCCAAATTGATTAGGAAATTGATGAAATGAAGTTGTTCTTGCATTTATATGGTGATTGTTTGTAATATATGATGATATGTAATGATTCTTAACTAGTTATAGACATCGAATTCATGTTTATGAGCTTGGATTTGGAAATGGTTGAAAAACCTAATTGATTCATAATTTTGGTGTAATCTTAAATATTTAGATGTTATGGAAGTTGATATATGCTAGATAGGTACTATATAAAGTTGTTATAATCTTAGAAATCGAGTTTTCTGTGTTTTTGGCTCGAAATTGGGAATTTGGATGTTTTGGGTTCGTGCAGAATTATTTGCTGCAGCTGCTGTTCTTGAACTGGAGGAGAAGCCGGCGGCTTGATGAGCCAGCCGGCGGTTTCTGTTTTAAGTTGGGGAAGCCGGCGGCTTCAACACCAAGCCGGCGGCTTGTGACCCATAACCGGTGGGTCAATGACCCGAACCGGCGGTTTCTGGAGGCTTTAAAACGCCATAAAGTTCTGTTGATGAAAAACATAATTCACCCGGCGGTTGAATGGGGTGACCCGGCGGCTAGCCATGTGAAGCCGGCGGCTTCCATGGCCAAGCCAGCGGCTTCTGGCTGTTCCAGGGCATTTTATGTTAGTTGTTAAAACACATTCCAATTATTAGATGATAATTATATGGTGCATTATGATTGAATATGCATGGTTAGTAGCTAGTAACCTAGACATTTATATTAATGAGTTCCAAATGTGTCGAACTTTTATAAGTTATATTTGGACGATTTTGATTACTAACTTTTTATTGGTGTTGAATCTCAGATCCTCCGAAAGACAAAGTTGCCCCGAGAATCTGAGTTAGTGAAGAAGAAGGTATTGGTGAGTGGATTCAAAACTCACCGTTTGGCTTAGTTGTAATCATTTGATTACGACGGGTAAACGTAGACTTGATTAGTTGTTATTGTTGATCATATGCCTATATGTGATTTGCGTGGCCTTCGGGCAATTGTTGTTAATGAGGTCAACGAGTTGATGAACTGTTGGTTGGGCTAGTGTGTTGTTGTGTGAATGGTACAGGGATGTACTTCATTTGTTGTGTGTGCTGAACTGTACCTAAGTATAATAAACACTAGCTATCGGTCTCGTCCGTTATGGCCATACGGATATGTTTGGATAAGTGATCTTGGGGAGCCACCCGGGTACTAAGGTTATCCCCGGATCCGCCGATCCTCATTAAGTTGTTGTTGATTGTTGTGGTTGCGTATACTTGTTGTAGTTAATTGGTTTAGCTAAGTTAAATGTTGAGTGTTGGATTTACTCACTAAGCTATGTGCTAATCCCTCGTTGTTACTTCCTGCAGACTTTTGTTTATGCATGCGGGTGGGTAGCAGGAAGGTCAAACCTTGGAAGCTTGGAATGTTTGATATTCAAGCTACTCTGATTATTTTTGTAACAGCTCAGTTTAGTTTATATAATACCCCGTCATGCTAATCTTTTGAACAAGTATTAAGTTGATGTGTCTTAAACATCTAAACTGTTTTTGGTATTTTCGGAGAATATGTAACAAATTATGGCATTTTATTTATCTTCGCTTCCGTATTATCTATAATATTATTACTATGGAACGAGGGGTGTTATAGCTTCTTCCTCTTATAAGCCTTCGAGTCGTTGGCATTGACAGTTGCAGGCTTTTTGTCAGAGGTAGGGTTGGATGAGTGGGGATTGGCTTCCCATTTGCGTTTGTTTGTAGATGGGGCAGGAGTTGAGCCACGGCGAACAGAGTTGGTTGTCAGTTCATGTGCCATGCGAATGGCGTTCTGAATAGTACCCGGTTTGTACGAAGTTACCAGGTCCTGAAGTCTGTCGGGGAGTCCATCGACGTATTTCTCGATCCTTTTGTACTCAGGATCGACCATGGATGGACATAGAAGTGCCAGTTGGTGAAAACGGTTGGTGTAACCGGTGATGTCGTCACCTTGCATTTTGTGATTCCAGAACTCCACTTCCAGTTGTTTCAGTTCGTCTCTGGGGCAGTACTCGCCCCTCAGCATCTTCTTCAACTCGTCCCACTGAAGTTTGTAAGCATTAGCGATGCTCACAGTCTGGGCATAGGTGTTCCACCAGGTAAGGGCGGTATCAGAAAAGGTGCTGGCGGCGAACTTGACTTTATCCTCTTCCGTGCAGTTGCAGATGAGGAACACTGATTCGATTTTCTCGATCCATCGTATTAGACCGATCGCTCCTTCAGTGCCTTGAAAGCTCAAGGGTTTGCAGTTCTGGAAGTCCTTGTAGGTGCAGATTTTGGGTGGTGGTGTATTGTTAGCCGTATCTTCGCTACCAGGAGTGGTTGCTCGGACAGCTAAGGCTTGGGCTACACTACGGGCAATCAGACCCGCGAGTTCGGCTTCACTAAGAGTGACTTGTAGTCGAGGAGGCATGTTCCTTGAAACAACAAATAAAGAACATGTGAGGGTTTGAACAAAAATTATGATGGTGATGATTTAGTAAGTTCAGAGAAACTACGCCAAAGTTTGAAATTTGTTTAAAGTTGTGTACTATAAGTAAGTTTATACGGTTTTGGAAATTCTGAGAATTTTATAAAACATTTTGTAAGAAATTTTGTAACATGTTTGATAGAAATACGTTTGTTATAAAATTTTGACGATGAAAGTCGGTTGCAAAATTTGAAGTCTGATAAAAACTTGAGTTGAAAATGGTTCGGTTGAAATTATGGTCAGCGACAAAGTTTTGGAATTTTTGTTTAACAAAAACTGTTCAAAAACAGAAGTTATGAAAAGTTCCAGGGTAAAAGCATGTTGAAATTTGTTGGAAATGTTTTTCCTAGGATACACCTAACGGTACAGTGGTGTACGTTGTAGAATGTTATAAACGTAGAATTAGGTAGGAGTAGCGAATAAAAACAAAGTCCCGATCTTCATATCGAAAGATGTTGGAGTAGCTATGTTTGTCAGTTATAATGGTGTGGGTGGTAAACAAAATATCATCGGACAAGGCCTATACCTATACCTTCAGTATATAATAGCCTAGAGAGCAGTATGTAGTCGAGGCCTTCGGAAGTATGTCGGTATTTGTGAATTCATAAAAGTTGAGTAAGGATGGAACGACGAGAATCGAGTTGTCGTTCGTTTGATGTAAGTTGAAAAATGAATTTCGCAGTAGTCGAGAGAGAGTATCGTATTGGGGAAAGAGGCCTATGTATATATATATATATATATATATATATATATATATATATATATATATATATCACATAACCGCCTAGTGTGTGTCTAGCACAATCAAGTAAAAGTCCCGGTTCTCTCGAGGTCAGAGTCATCTATTGTATTCCTGTTCAACATAACCCCTTTCAGAACTCACATCATCTTCATTTAATTGTACATAGTTGATCAGGCTATGTTAAATTAAACTTGTATGCTGTAATTCCTGAACCAGTTATACCTAATGAGGAATACTGCCTAACGGTCATAGTCTAGGCCCACTAAATGCAACTTAGTTCACTATAACCTTAGGCTCTGATACCAATCTGTAACACCCCCAAATTTGATGGTTTGCGGAAGCGAGTTTTTGGGTGTTACCAATCAATAATCACAAACACAAAGGATACAGTGAACGACTCTAAATGAGACGTTCGAAAAGTTATTACATTAATACATAAATAGTTCAAAATACAAGCTCGAGTTTCGAGTAAATTCCTAGAGATTCTAATACATAACAACTAGTACAAAAGTAATGTATAAAAATCTCCAAGCTTGTAAATGCATGCGACTCGATCTAATAAGCATATCCTGCTGGGCATCCCTACTGATGCTGTGTACCTGAGAAGCATTACTAAAACGGTCAACCAAAAGGTTGGTGAATCTCACAGGTTTGTAAGTAAATAGTTTGAACACACAAGTAACAGTTGTATTTGTAAATCATTAGCCAGCCAGTAAGTAAGTGGTGGTTGCAGGTCATGCTAACCGTTTGATACCCTTGCCATGAGCCACCATAGTTGAAGCTTAACGTACAGTAAATATAGTACCCCCGTGAATGTTAATCCAAAAAACATTCATATGAAACGAGTAAGAAACATGAGCCACCATGATTGCAGGTCATGCTAATCATGCGATAACTCGGCCATGAGCCACCATGATTGCAGGCCATGCTAATCATGCGATAACTCGGCCATTATTAGTTTTTAAGAAAACAAGTAATGCATCTCCCCCAAAACAGTAAAAATAGTAAAATAGGGGCTGTGAGACTCACCTGAGTCTAGCAGACAATGCAGTAAGCAAGCAAAGTAGTATCCCGAACTAGCAACCCTTAGCGTCCTAATACGCATAAGGTTTAGTAAGTAAATGGAATACTTATAAGGTATCCATGCTAGTTGTTTCCAAACTAGTTAATGTCCATTTGTTGTTTGTACGTTTGTATTTGTTTGTAAGTTGTAGTTTGTAGAAAAGTTGTACGGCCCGTTGGTATCGGCGTGTAATAATAATCTCATATTATTATTATGTATTTGTAGAAATTGTATAGTTGTAATGTACTTTGGTATTGCATTGTGTAACGTTCAAGTAATGTAAATCCGAGTGGGTATAATCCCCAAGTGTACGGGTGAAATCTCGTATGTGTTCGAGTGTAAGTTCGTATCAGTTAGCGTGTAATCCCACACGTAAGTATTTGGAGTGAACTCATAAGTTCGCATCGGGTGCATTCCCGTGTAGTTGTACAAGTTTAAGTTCGTTGGAGTGTAATCTCCTAAGTATTTTTTAGTGCAATCTCGTGTGCGTGCGTGAGTGAAATCTCACATTCGGTTAAGTATAATCTTGTACGTATTCGAGTATTTGTGTATACTTCCAAAAGTATAGTATTTTCATGTATAATCGTATCGTATTTGATTTGGTTGTTGAAAAGTGATTTTTAAACACTTAGAATGTTTTTAGTTTCTGTTTTTGGGTTTTTGCGACACTAAATGCGACACAGTGCTTGTGTCTTATGATTTATGCGACACAACGCTTGTGTTCCGCAACACAAGGCTTGTGTCTTATGATACGCAACTTAATGCGACACAAAATGCGACACAGTCCTTGTGTCTTATGGTTTATGCGACACAACGCTTGTGTCTTATGGATTATGCGACACAACGCTTGTGTCTTATGGATTATGCGACACAACGCTTGTGTCTTATGGATTATACGACACAAGCCTTTTGTCTTATGCTTCTATGCGACACAAGCCTTGTGTCTCATAGATTTTTGGTCTGATGCAACACAAGGGCTGTTTACGTTTTTGGGCTCGGTTTTTGGGTCAAACGACCTCGGTATGACCCGAAACTTTTACACAAGTTCTAGAATGTTATATGAGTTCATAAAAATTATTAGTTGACGTTTTTAGTGTTCGAGGTGTCGTTTTCTTAAAAGTGACCAAAACCGACATTTTTGATAATGTTTTCAAAAACGAGTTTTAATTATACATTTGGACATCATTTAGCTAGGGGAACAATAATCTAGCAAAATAAATGTAATCGGAAAGTTTGCGAGTCGCCGGAAAACTTACAAAGTTGTCGAAACGAAAATCCGAAAAGATGGAGTTGTAGCCCTCGTTCTCGTGATCACTTTTCTCCAAACGGGTCTAGACCTTCGAGGTGTTTTAATGGTGTTTTTATGGTGGTTTAGTGGTGGTTTTAGAGAGAGGGAGAAAGAGCCGTGAGAGAGAGAGAGGGAGAGAGAGATTGAGTGTGTGTTTGTGTTTGAGTGTGAAGGAAGACAAAGGGTGAGGGCTTAATGCCCCCTCACCTAGGCCGGCCCATGGTGGGGTCCACCATGTGTGGATCTCACCAATTTTTGCTTCCTCGTGTACGCGCTCCGTGCGGTGTTCGTTTCCCCGGTCGTTTAAACGTAAAAATAATTTTATACGCGTTTAATTATACGTTTTAAAATATGAAATATTATTCGATAATTTAGTTGAAGTATTTTATCAAAATACTAGTTTTTAAGTTATAGAACATAACTTTGTTTTGTTTTGTCGGTTGGTCGAGTTTTCGGAGAGTTCGGTAACGTTTTGATTTAAACGTACGTTTTCGTTATATTATAAACACAATATAAAGTAGTAGTTGAAGTAATTAAATAATTTCACATTATTTAATAATTGTTTTACCAACGTCCGTACGTTTGTACAATTGTAGTTTTTTTTATACGATTTGAACGAATCGTATACGTGTATATATATCACCTATATATATATATATATAAGTAAGTAAAGTATTTAATCCTATTTCATATTAAATACAAGTAGTAAACACGTAATTAGGAAAATTTTAAATTGGCCCAAAATTTGGGGTTGTTACACAGTCTCTTGGAATTGCATGTACAGTACAACCCGTTAATGTAAGATGCATCAGGCGATCGAAAAAAATAGAAGCTAGAACGTACTATCTCATGTTAATTAGAAAAACATTTGCAGTAGACATATATAAATTGAACCGAACCAAGCGTAACCTAGCTTCTCAAGCTTGAGTGCTAAAAGATTGGATATGTGAACCTCGTGAAACTTATTGAGCTTGTGTTATATCAAAAAGAGTACTTACGCTATTATATAGCGTAATTAGTAGTAGTAGTAGTATGTAAATGAGTTGCGTCAAGCCATGCAATCTCAAATTCTTGATGCGACATGATAATTAAGAATGCAATATGTGAAATAAATACTGATAAACGAGTGCAGTTGAACTACATAAATTATCGGTTAAGTTTTATTGAGCACGAAAATGAACGTTCAATTTAATTAATTAGCTCGATCGAGTTGAGTTTTTAAGGTCAAACAAATTAAGCTTAAGTTCGAGGATATTTCGAATAAGAGTCAAGGACTCGAAAATGAATAAGGATTAATGGATTAAATGTTCAAAACTTCGACTTATTAATTCTTGAATGGAGCAAATTGATCTAGCTAGGATGGGCAAATTTTGTTAGCACTTTACATTATTGCATCAAAGTTTGGGTGACTCATGGGCCACCCTAGCTACGTACGTACGTACACAATTTGTGTATATTATTATTTATCATATATCCATTATATATAAGTAAAAAAAAAGTCTTAATAAATAAGTAAATTCCTTCTAGCTAATTTTGAGTAGTACGTAGATCTCCATAAGTTAATAATTGCTTCGATTACAACACATGCATTTGAACAACGGTTACCGCGAGCTACGTACCAATAGAGTCATTGTATACTGTGGACTCAAAAAATTCAATCACTGTGTCACAACACATTTGAAGCTCGCTCTACTTGATAGTGTATTGACTTTTTTTTAATGGTGAGATACGCCGTTTAAATATGAGTGGTAACACGTACTCTTAAAGAATTAATAACTTTTCCACTAATTTTACACTAAATTGACTGACATTACATATATACCGCCGTTGACTATAACGTAACTACGTAGGCAGGGGCGGAGCTGGGATATTTTGTAGGGGGGGCAAAAAAAAAATTCTTCTTTTTTCTATCATTTTGGGGGAGCAAAACTGTCACTAATAACTTTAAAAAATTTATTTTTTTCCACAATTCTAGATTTTTAGGAGGGGCGACTGCTCTAGCTCCGCCCCTGCACGTAGGTCCACCGTGATTGTATATTATCTTGGTAGAATTGAAGTTAAATTCACCATGGACCACCATCATCCGATCGATAGCTCTCCACCACTCGACAATGCAGCTTGCTACATACCTCTTCATTAAATTGGACGTACACCTAGCTTGTGAAGTGTATCTTTATCTTCAACATCAATCCTTTATAGGTTAATTGGACAACGAATAACCTATACGTATGTAGATTTTGGTATAAGAAATGATCGATAATTTAGGCCTACAAACTTAGTTTGGGTCTAAAAGTAAGAGCCAATTCTTAAGCCAACTTTCTAAACTCAAATATCGATACGATGAAGTTATTCGTACACCATCAAAATTGATGTGTGCGTCACAATTATACATATAAAATGTTGTACTATACCATGTGCCATATTTATCTGGTATATATGCATATTTCAACTTTTGTTATCTATATACACTGTACTATTTGGTGTTATCTTTATATCTTGGACATATTAAATTAGAGGTATTTATTAAATTAATATCATTAATTCCATGAGTATGTATATATATTCCGTATGAGCCAGACTGTACGGTGAAACGTGTGGCTACCTTGTGAAACTGTCTAGATAGCTTCAACTACATATACTATCTTTTAACATTTAACAAGATTATTAAATAAATAATAAATTTATATATTAATAGATAGATAGAATAGATGGGTATGAGTAGACAATTCTGACCATGGATCAGAACAGAATTTATCGTCATGTATATATTTTTAAAACCATATTTATATACGTGTCAATTCTGAAATCAGATCGACTTGTCCTTTACAGAAAATACGAATGAGATGAAAAAAGTTATAGGAACTAACAAATATAGTCCGTAATAACCGTAAGTAATGATCACAAGAGGTTTTAGGTTCAAACTTTATTAATTGTACATCAGAGAGTGACCAAGTATACATCCGAGTAAAATTACCGATCTCCACCGATAACTTTAACATGAAAGATAATCTCCGCTTACAAGGATGAAGCTTTATAGGGGTAGGGAGGGGCCGTGACCCCCCAATATGTTAAGTTAGTAGTGGTATATATTTAGTAGTTTGGATATGTTTACAATATGTTGAGCTAGCTAAAATGGTTGAGACTTCTTCATGTAAGTATAACGAAGTAATTGTTAGTCCCACTATCATCAATTTTCTTTTGAGTATCTCATAGAAATTATATATATGTGATAAAAATTTAAACATTACATGCTCAATACTTTAGTTTAGGTGGATATTATAATAACTTTTGCGTATCATTATAAAACTAATGTTCTATGCCAACGTACCTCCTTAAATAATTCGGTCAAGCTCCGTCACTCCCTACTATTTAATATATGGGGGTGTTGAGAAGATTCAAATTAATAAAATATTTATTACATGACATAAAATGGGAATATAAAAGTAAAGAAAATTTGTCTTCATTACGTAAAGAATTTAGAAGGCATGAGTGATTGAGAGAACCCGTGAGTGCCGAGTCACATGGCTCTTTAAGTCTGTGGCTGGAAATTAATTACTCAAATCGTTATTTTTCACGAAGTTCATTTTTATATTAAAAAAGTATATTAAATGATGATATTTTAAGCTTAAAAATTAAAATCATACAGTATTTAACATGTATGCATCAAAATAAAACATATTTACATTTTCCATTAAATATAATTAAGTAATAAAGTTATTGTAGCTTGGATTGTAACAATTTGTTTTTTTTTGGGAAAACAGAATTTATTATGTACACATATGTTGCCTTTATAAATTGATAAAATAAGGAAAATAATTAAAATGTCTAAATTATGAAATTTAAAATAGGCCCAATAATATGATTGGTACACGTGTACAGATTAGAGATGATTCATTCAGTAGATGTTGAATGGATTGGGTCAATTTTAGTTATTAGATTATACTCGTAAATACAAAATTGTGTTAAATTGAATTTTAAAAAAGCAATTCGACGACACGTACATACCAAAAAGTCGACATAATTCTATACATGTTTCTAGATCGTACATGAATGTTATCGTTTATTCACAACAATTTTGATTGTGTAGGGTGTCAATGGATGAATATGGATTGGATCTTGATCTGATTCACTAGTGATCCAACTTAAATAGATCATGATCTGATTCATGATCTAACGAAATGGATCGTGATCCGATCCATATCCAACTAATTTAAACGGATCATTATCCATCTGGATCAATCTATTTGAAAAAAGTTTTCAATTATCACCAAATCATTTACAATACGAATACACACTGTGTACGAGTTAAAAAGAATTTGTCTAATAAATGAAAGAGGTAGTTTTATATAATTCACATTTTTAGCTTCTTCTTATTTCTAAATATATTTAATACTGTAAAAAATATAGAGATCCTTAAATAAATACTCCGTATTACTTTTACATGGTTTAATAAATTTTTAGGGGTAGCTATCCGCCCCTAATAATAATGATTACGGAGTAAAATTTAAAAATTGAGTAATGCTAAATATGCCTACTTACACAGACCTACAAGTAAGCTTAACTTTCTGATTGGTTGGATTTTTTCTCTATCATAATCTTATCCAATCAATTTTTCAAAACCACCAATCACATTTTTAGGCCTATATTTAGTCTTACACTTTTAGGCCTATCAATCATTTTCCATAAAAATTGATTGGTATTTGTGGTTGTGAATTTTTGTGATTGTGTGGTGATCAATCTAAGTGAATTTTTAGGTATTTGTGGTTGTCAATAGAATTTCATATATAAACAAAAATAATATGAAGGTGAAATGTAAAATAGCAAATAATTGTGGCTATGGTTCAAACCCGTGACATTAGTAGGCCTATCTACGGTTTCCATTTTTATTACAAAGCGCCAAAAAAAACTAAACTAAGTCTATATTTTGTATTTTATTTTGCTACATTATAACCATCCTTTGATTGTCAATGTCAACCCTTTACCTTTTAACTATTTTATTACTCAATTATTATTTCCTTAAAGCAGTGTTCTAATTTCATGTCATGTTTAATTATGAAACTTCAGTCAATCTATTTTCGAATAATCATCAAATACATATCTAATAAAAATGCCCTTTTGTTTCGAATAAATTAAGAACTAGTAACTGTTGATCAACCTTTCTGTACGTAGCGAAAACTAATAGGAATGATTTCTGGTCGTCAGCCACCGCAACCGTTCCAAACCGGCTTTTATCCGCATCGTAAAATTCACAGCTATTTTTTTTTGAACGGCAGAATATATAAATATATATAAAAAAATCCCTAGCAAGAAGCTAGAGACTAAAGAAACAAAAATCCAGAATAACAACAAAACCAAATTCTAGATACAACCCGAAAACCTTAACTGCAAGAATTGTAAAAAGGGTGAAAAAATTCATGCCAATTACAGCGAACCAAGACATGAGAAAAACTCTCACCGACAGAGGCCGTGCCACCGGTTTTCACTCTGTGATGTTTTTGATACAAACCCATACAGGTCCCGGGGCCTCGTAAAATTCACAGCTATTGAAAAGTTATTATATATACACCTATGCTCTCTTTAAATTAGAATGGTGCCATAACATCGTGTTTGAGATTGCTAAACTTATTGGTGTAGATAATTTATTTTGACGATAAATAGATACAAGCATTCTTATAAAAATTGTCAATTTGCTTATTTTAGAATATATAAAGGGTAATGACACATTAACACCTACTTATATTAAAACCAGCCAAGCATTTTAGTAAATAATCAAATCTCAAACATCTTAGAGTAATTGATATACTTCAAATAAGACAAAGTTAAAGGCCTATTCGTTGACATCAAACATAATTTGATATGGGCCGTGATAAATCCACCATTTATTTTGATAAATCCATAAAAAAATATGCATGAATAGATTGTTAATGCATTGTTTTGGTGAATTTATCAAAAATAATGTTGAAAATATCATTAGCCAATTGACATACTTCAAATAAGACAAAGTCAAGGACCTATTCGTTGACATCATATCAAAGGTCTTATAACTTGTGACTCAACTAAACTCGTAAGAATCACTATCTTACAAATATATTATATTTATATGTATATTAGTGCTTAATAATTTTGTAATAAAGATAAGTAATTAAACATTATAAGGGTCATAGTTATTTAAAAGTTGGGGTCCAAATCATCTTATAGAATTTCAGTTAATACATATTCCCTCTATCTCATTACAAGTGTCATGTTTTGATTTTTTGATGTTTTTATTTTTCATTTTTGACATTAAATATTTTTGTTTTCATCAAGTATTATATAACACAAACAAAAATATTTAAGGTCAAAGTTGAAAAATAAAGATTTTGAAAAGTCAAAAGAGGATACCTGTAATGGGACAAAGGTAGTAGTATATTACGCCGTAAGATTTCAAGACAAAATAAATTCAACGGGTCTTCAACGAATATTTCAGGACTAACCAGGGCAAGGTTGTCAAGATCGCGATCCTGATCGTATATAACACCCCTCATTCTGAACATCAATATTATATGATTTTACTCAGAAGCGTATATTAAAAACATAATTTACTATTATACATAATGGAAATGTACATAACTTTTTCAAAATATGATACACCATAGTTTAAAGTTATTAAAACACTGTACACATATTACACAAACGGGGTATTATATAATTCCAAACTTAGTTTATAACAAAACTATATCAGAGTTAGCAGAGCAGTCAAACATTCCATGCCAAATGCATCAACTTCCTGATCACCCCACAATTAACAAAACCTGCAGGAAGTAAATGAGGGATTAGCACGAAGCTAAGTGAATGAACTTGTCACACACAATTCAACTTAGCATAACTATGAGTTTACATCAAATAACCGTAAACACACATATTTCAATGAGGATCGGTGGCTCTTGGGATATCATAATACCCGGGGATTCCCCAAGAACACTTATCGTACATATCCGTATGGCCATAACAGACGAGACCGATAACTATTGGTTATTAAACTCATACACAGGTTTCAAACACAACAAATGAATCAAAACCTATGTAAATCACATAATAACCAAAAAGTCCAACTACACGTTGACCTCAATAATCTGATACACAGAGGTCCACATATCACGTAGATTAATTCAATAACACAGACTAAACAGTCTAATAAACACATCTACGTTCACTTGTTGTAACCAAACAGTTACAACTAAATCAAAAGGTGAGTTCCAAATCCACTCAGCGATACCTCTGTAGATTCCACACTCAGCAGTCTTATATCACTGAGTCTTTGGAGTATCTGAAACACCACATAACACACAAGTTAGTAACTTGTTCCATAATTATCATTCTAACATATTTATCAAATCAGGTAAGTCCCTGAAGTCTAAACAAATAAAAGTCCAATCTGAAATAAATTCAGAAAGTCTCAAAATGACGTTTAAAAACTGAAAAATGCCATTTTGGACCCCTAGATGACCCCGAATGGCCAAAAACTGACTAGGCTCTTAGAATAGAGTCTTGATCATTGGGCCGTTTCCAAGTGGACATGCGAATTTCAGCTCAATCCGAGTTAATGGAAAAAATTATAAATTTTTAGTCACTAAAGGAGTTGGGAACACTTATGCACTTTTGAAATTTGCGAAACAAAAACTTTCAAAATTCTCAGTTTGCAGTGATCTCAACTCACAGGTCAACTCGGTTCGCAGAAACTCGACTCGCAACGAAGTAACTCGACTCGCAGAGCCATCTCGACTCGCAGAGCCATCTCGACTCGCAAAGTCATCTCGACTCGCTTAGCGAGACTCAACTCGCTTCGCGAGAACTCAGCTCGCCTCGTTGGACGAACTGGGTTTCGAGGTTTCGCTGCTGCAATCTGATTTTCGAACCAAAACTCCAAAAACTCAGTTTCTATGGTTTCTAACACTTTACTAACATCATATAACACCTAATAACATCAAAATCGAGCTTCAATTTCAATTATAACTCCATATCTCTCAAAATCCAATTTTTGAAACTCAAAATTGAACTCACTTTTTAATGATGGAGATGAAAGTGATATGAAGAAGATGACGACGTTGCTGTTCTAAAATCGAAATCACAGAACTAGTTTGATTCTGATTTTGGTTGTGGTTGTAACACCCGGTCAAAAAGTTAAAATTCACTCCAAATTAGAACTTTTTATAATTGTATTATTTCGAGCAATTATAACCGAGCAACTAAAAATTTTATATATTATATATAATAAACACCGATTATTTGATAATCGCAACTAAATCCATTTGGGGTCAAAACTATTTTTTTTTCATAACTTATAATTTGAGTGAAACAATTTTTATTTAAATTATTTACTAAATCTTGTGAACAAAATTATAAATTTAAAGTATTAAATTTATATAATAATCGGGTACGAATATACGGATATTTACACTGCGAATGGGAGACGAAGTGGGGGAAAACTCCCCTCCCGCCTTCCCTTTTGGAATCAGCCATCCAAACACCCCCAACTTCCCCCCTCATTTCTCACTTTCTTCCCCAAAAATCACCCACAAACTCTCTCCCTCTCCCTCTCCCTCTCTCGGCGCCACCACCGGCCACCACCAAACCGCCGTCGCCACCATCATTTTCGGAGTAACAAAAGCATCAAGAACAACAACATCAACGACATCTACCTCATTTCCATTCCATTCTCTTTCGATTTGCAATTTGGTAAGAAAATACTTAATCTTTAGATCTACTCCGATTTTGTGTTTGTTTACATGATATAACGTTATTACAACTCATATATAACACCCATAAGCAAGAAAACGTGATTTTACAGCTTAGAAATGCGTTAGATTTGAGTTTGAAATCTGGATAACGTCACAGTTCGTTGTGTCGCATTCAAGTGTTCATCCTTGCGACACAACGCTTGTGTCGCACGTTGTGTCGTATGAAACCTCTTACGTCGTATTTTATGTCGCAGAAATCATTTGTGTCGTACTCCTTGCGACACAAACCCTTATGTCGCATCTTGTGTCGTATTTTACATACGACACAACCCTTGTGTCGTATTTTACATACGACACAACCCTTGTGTCGCTGTTAACTCAACATTTCCTAATCGATGCGACACAATCCTTGTGTCGTATCCTTGTGTCGCAAACCGTATGCGACACAATCCTTGTGTCGCATAAATCACAGAAAGCTTAATTATTTTTCTAAGTGTTGAGAACACTTTCGGACGACAACGAAAACATGATACGGATTATATACGGAATAAACATACTTGATAAGTATATGAAAACCCAAACATGATAACAACTTGAGATTATTATTACAAACCAACATTTACGAACCGTTACAATCACTAAAACTTAACAACGAACGTATAACCTAAGTAACTCAATTAGCGAGACTGTTTAGTTTAATACTTATGAAATCTCACGTGTTTAGGACACTAGGAGGTTACTTTGAACGACACGCGTATCTTAGGAACGCTTGCACTCTCAAGTGAGTTTCATAGTCCCACTATTTCAACTGTTTTACTATTTTCGGGGTGAAACACATGCTCAATAACTGTTTTCGAATTATATAAATTAACTTTTATAATTCACAATTATTTATATTACTGTATGTAATACGAATGTGTAATACTTAGGAACTACACCTACCATACTGTTTGAGATAGTATCAATATTTAACCTAGATAGATTACAACCGTACACAGTTAGATTGTTGGAAATAATTACCAATACATAATCTGATTAAGTTATCACTATCCATTGACCATATTGTCACGGGACAAAACTATCACTTATATTAGAACTGGTTAGTTCTACTTACACTGGACAATGACTAGACTTGTACAGGATTAGTCTTCCTTTTAGGAACTAAAACTGTTGACACGCCCCATGATCCTTAGAATGGAAATTGTACTTAGGTGAACATTTTCCCGAGAACCCAAATATACTTGCTAGACTTAAGGCTAGGAGTATACAATAGTAACATACGTTAGTATAGACTCTTTATACTAATACAAACCAACTAGGTGATGACTGTTCATACCTAGACTCAATGTGTTACAATTTATATCTAAGTATTGTACATATATATTTAGATACAATATATTACTTCATGCGTGGCATGATACACTGTTACTTGTGTTTGTAGATTTGACTAATATAGGTATATATATATATATATATATATATATACTCATACACGATATCAAGCACTTGGTGCTTCTTACGATTTACATATGCATATTGGCATACATACATACAAATACAACTACTCAAGTCAGGCGCGTCGTAGTACGGCTGGCTCTCATTTACTTAGCTAGGTCTGTCGTAGTACAGCTGGCTCTACATTTCACCAGTCGGGCTTGTCGTTGTACAGCCGGCTCAATTACATACTTTGCTTGCGGGCAATGCGGACGATGTTCCAGAAGGGACACACAACGATGCCACGGTAAAGTGGGCACAAAACGATGCCACGGTATTGCAGTGGGCACAAGGACGTATTCACGGTAAAGCGATACACTCACGGATGGGCGGGCTTACGCTCGTGATCCACAACAGTTAACGGGTCGGTGAGATTTCACGCGAGGTCGTTAGCTCAGTATTTGATTAAATACTCTATCGTAGTTCTGCGGGACTGCACGGTTACTCATACTCAGCAACGGATCGACGAGCTTATACTCGAGATCGTTGGCTTAGCATTTGGATAAATGCACTATATTAGTTCTGCGGGACTACAATTTACGTTGCCGGTGGCAACACTACGTGCCAGGTGGCACACCAATCATTATACAACAGTGTATGACGAGGTCATACAACTACTTGATTTCAACTTAGGCATGCATTGCCTCACATCGATAGATTTACCGAATACCTGATACGTATCCAGGCTCGGAATGCCTCAATTAATATGTACATGAGTACATACCACTATTACTTAGGTATTAGATACCTCGACTGGCGTATACACATTGGTGATTACAACTTCAACTTAATACAAAGCAGAATCGTGGATTCTGGACTATTTTTCTAAACATACAAGGTTTTATACTTTATGTTTATAACTAACAATCCTATGAATTCACCAGCTTTATAGCTGACTCGTTTTAGCATGTGTTCTCAGGTGCCCAGCAGGATTACGATTTCTACAAGATTTGGCTAGCTCGAGTCGCATATTTTCAAACATTGGGACTACTCTGCATTTACTTTGTATTTTCAAATTATGTATTTGGAATTTACTACAATCTCGCAACTATTTAAACTTTTATTTTGGAAATGTAATAACTATTTTCAAACGTCTCATTTAGAGTCGTTCATTTTATATCTTATGCTGTGATATTTAATTTGGTAACACCCGACCTGCCCGCTTCCGCAACCCGAGATTTGGGGGTGTTACAGATTGGTATCAGAGCCTAAGGTTATAGTGAACTAGGTTGCATTTAGTGGGCCTAGACTATGACCGTTAGGCAGTATTCCTCATTAGGTATGACTGGTTCAGGAACTACATCATACGAGTTTAATTTAACATAGCGTAGCTAACTATATACAATTAAATATAGATGATGTAAGATCTGAAAGGGGTTATACTGAGTTAGGAATGCACTAGTTGACTCTGATTGTTTTGTGCTAGACATCCTAGGCTATTATACGTACTGTAGGTATATATTAATAGGCCTTACATGTATACTACTTCTACGTATCAACTATATACTGGGTATATACAACTCAATTCCGCTGTACCATCATTTACTCGCGAAGAGGCACATCGCCGTCTTCCTAGCTATCACGACTCGACACTTTTCTCCATATGTACGCGTAGGAGAATATCACCTATATCACTAAACCTCGGGAAGGGGGTACAAACGTTATCAACGGGAATGGAAACCCGCATATGCTAAACACTCACTAAATTTAAGACAAACAAACGAATCTTTCACCTTTGACCGTGCTGGTCACAATTGGATTAGTGTTGACTAAGTCCACAACAAATTAATTATCTCAATCACAACTTGATCATTTAGATCAATCAATTCAATACTGTGGTGCCCTAGCACCTACATTTTAGCCTTTGCGCTACAATTTGGAAATTCAAACTTCAACGCATATTCGGCCTTAGGGCTACAATCGAACAACTCATGACACGTGGTGTCACATGGTGCTTCGGGCACAACACACAGCACGTGGTGCTACAATTACACAGTATGTTTATACTGCATTTGGCACATTGGTGCTACATTCACAGTAGATGGGTACTGCAATTACGGTGCCGCGGGCACTTCATTATGGCTCGTGGTGCTGCATTTCATAGTACTTCGGTACTACAATCACAATACATTGGTATTTCAATTACTGTGCTGATAGCACTGCATTACAGTAAGTTGTTACTACACTCCGGTGCTTTAGGCACTGCGTTTCAGCACTAGGTGCTACTCTCAATATGCATGTAGACTTGTTATAGTTATGTTGGCGCCCGATCAGGTCGGTGTCGTTAACGATTACTAACCGGGCACCAGCAGTGGGTTGTTTTAAATTTGTAATTGCGGGGCCTAAGTTTTCCCTAACGATGCTAATCCTAAGGGTAAGCAAGTGGTAGGTATGACCTAGAGTCGTTCTTCAAACCGACTGAATTGAAACTAAGGCGTGGCGGATGAGGGCTTTCAAACTAGTGAAGGGTTTATAAAATAGTGGAGGAGTTTTGGTTTTTTATATTAACTAACTTAGGCAAGTAAATAAATAAAAGCGAAATAGAAATAAAACGTAAAGCAGATAAAATAAAGATAGTGTTTGCTGAGACTTTGTTAATTAAGTTATGGGATGATATTTGGGGAAACTATTTTGAAAGATATTAGTTAATTATCATTCTTGAATACTTGCATGTAAACACTGGATTCCCTACTAATTAAAATCCCATTAGCATGTCACACCGGGAGCTAGGTTATTGTAACATTACAGAGTATTTAGAATAATAAGCAAAATCTTAATATGGTTTAATAATACTTTCATATGAACGGGAACAAAATCTTAAGGTACTAGACATAATTGAATCATATAACGATTCCTCGTCATCCTAACAGATTTGTATATTTAAAACAGTTCATTTATGACTTTAAACCAGCCCTTGCTTAAGACTACCCAATAAATCCCCTAATTATCCACATCGTTCCTCACTTTAAGTGATTCCGCCGTTTCAAACCTTGGCCATGTCTTGTCCTATGATAATCCCCCATGTAGCCTTGCGGTTCCATAGTTTCATACCTTTGACAAATTATATTGACACAGATAATTGACTACCTTTTAATTGGACGTCGTAAAAAGATGTTGTAATCACGTTTATTGGTGGAAAGGCGATAGATTAATTTGAAGTTTAAAAGTCTATTTATAAAGGTTAATTAAACTAGGTTTCTCATTTTATATATATTAGTCCGTAATATAACTACCTCCGGTTGTTACGCAGCTTCCACGTATTTGTACTACACCTAAAGTGTTTCCAACGCTATACTGAGTAACAGTCGAATAAGGGCCATCATATTACTTCATAATATTGTATCGTTTCGTAATATGACTACCTTCGGTCGTTCCTCGACTTCCATACATTTGTACTCCACCTTGAAGTGTTTCCAGTACTATATAGAGTAACAGTCTAATAGGGGCCGTCATATTATTTCACGATAATTTAGACCATTTATATTTTACTACTATGATGATCCTAAGGCAACAATCAAACAAGAATATGCAATAAGACGATCAAAGCAATAATTCCGATCTTTAATATTTAATTATAAATCATCCCATAATTAACTAACTACATCGCAAACAAACACAACAAGTATACTACTCTCTAATCATGGCAATAACTAAATCTAGCATAATCAATATAAACGTAATTAATTAAGATAGATAAGGATAGAAATAACCAGGATTAAATGCGAGAGAGAATAGACTTGAATTAATTGACACAATTCCGAGCATACACCGAATATTACAATGCATTTCTTACTTTCGTTCTACCTTGAACAAGCTTCCTAACTAGCCTAATACTAATCTTGAAGTAATACAAAAGAATGAGAAAGTAAAGAAAAAAAGAAATATGCTTAAAGTGTGTGCATATGGTGTGTATTGCAAATGGAACCCAAGCCTCCTATTTATAGGTGAGTTTAGGCTCACATTAGCATCAAGAGGTGCACATTAGAAAAAGGTAGCCAAAAGGGTGCACCGGGTACTGTACAACACGAAAAGTAGGCGCACCAGGTACCAAAACTTGCCAAAAACGGAAACCGAGGCGGTTACAGGCCAGCCGGCGGCGCCACCAGTGTGGCCGGCGGCGGTGATGGTGAGGCCGGCGGCGGTGTGCCCACCCCCGCCCCGTTGCGTCGTTTGTTGCTTCGTTTCTCAATTCGTGCGTGTTTTCTTCGTTATACGTCCATTTGAGTTGATTCTTTTTTTGTTGGATTCGTAATTGAAAAACGAAGATTTTGAGATAAGATAGGCCCTGTGATGAGGTCCCTAGCTCCAGATATTGCGTACGGATCATTTGGATCTTTCGGCGGGCGCGAAATCTTCATTTTTTACCCGTTTCAGTTGATTCTTCTTCTGTTGGATTCGTATTTTAAAAACGAACATCTTGGAAATATTGGATGTTGATGGAGGGCACTTTAGTCTTGAAATCCCGTTTTGATGCCTTGAATCTTCAAACGTGTGTGGAATCTTCGTTTTTCATCCGTTTTGCTTGATTTTTATCGTGCAACCTTGTTTTGACCACCTTGGCATAATGTTACTGACTTGTGCTATATTTGAGTGAAAAATGCCAAGGATCGTTCTAGAATGAGAGAGATATCGGTAGTAAAAACGTGACTTTTTACGCGATATCAAGTATCCCACACTTAGAACTTTGTTTGTCCTCAAGCAAACTAGTATTCAACATGGTTAAAGATAAGAAGATAATGCAAAATTTTAAGGCGGAACTTTTTACTAAGGGGGTTTTGGAAAAATAGAATATTTATTCTTTGAAAAAGTAAGGTTGTAATCTTTAGGAGCATGCTTTTGATCTTTGATCTTGGATACATGACTAGGCGATCCTCTCAAGGTGGTCACTCCAATCACTCAAAGTGTTTAGGGTTTCCTATTCTATTATATCAATCGCTCAGAACGCCAGTTATGTATCGTTTATCGTCATAGGCTTGATCGAGAATCAAATCGTTACCTTTTTGGTGAGCGCGAAGTCGATCTAGCCACAATCATTCTAAGGGAGGTGATGTAGGGTTTGTGGAGTGGAGTGTTGGTGGTATGAGAGGGGGTTGTGTTGGTTTTTCATAGGTTTTCTTTTTGGTGAAGCGGAAAGCTGAAATTTTTGAATTTTCGGGAGATTTGACGCCTTTTTCTTTTAGGAAGAGTCTTTTTCTCCATTTGACTTTCTTTTCTTCGAATTTTTTTTTTCGACGTCATATCCTTAATACTTCTCTTTTTTCATCTTTGGAACTTTCTATGAAGTTTGAGGGATGCTTTTGAGTAGGTAAAGGGGGTAACGTACTTATTTTTGGGTGTATGGATGGGTTCAAGAATGATGTGATTCGATCTCCTTTTTGATTCACCAGTTCGGATTTGAAATGCATAGCAAGAGCAAGTTCTGATTCTAAACGCATACATCGGCACACTCAAGAATCGAAAAAGTGAAGCATTAAAAGTGAATGCTTTTCATATGTGTAACACCCCAAAAACGTAAAAGTATTATTGTGATAAGTAAATAAATAATTGTTTTAAGCTAATAAAGTTGTAAGAAAAATAAAGTGGTAAAAATCGCAAATGGTTTTTAAGTTCCAGACAATGGGTCAAAAGGGGACTAATTTATTAGGTATGAGTGGATATATATGTCTGTTATTTCTATAAAGATCTACACACACACGTATCACTCAAAAAGAAAGTTAGAATGAAAAGAAAAAGAGTAAAAAGGTCCCTGTGGTTTCTACGATGGATCAGTAGCAGGCAAACATGAAGGAAACAAGAAGAGTTGCAAATTAATGATTAGTAATCATCATGTAAGTTCTATTTCCTCTAGTTAACCTAAAAAGTTTGATTTTTAGGTAATTAGGGATTTATGAATTGATAAGAATTTAGAGGTAAACTATGTTGGTGAATGTTAAATTGATGCTATTAGATGATTGGTGATGAGTAGAAACTGAGAATTTTATTGTTATTATGAGATTCGGACTGGAACATAAGAAAACAGCGATGCAGGTTCTGGGGACGAAGGTAGTACCCGGCGGGTACTACGGTTACCCGGCGGGTAACCCTGTCTGGGTCACGACAGATGGTTTAAAATGGTTGTTCAAATCATTAGAACTCGATACAAGATAATATAGAAGTAATATGTGAATTGATAAGTCAGATATAGTTAGTAAAGACATGTTAACGATCGAGTAGTCTATGACTAGATCAAAGTATTAATGTGTCAAAGTTAGTAAAAGTATTATAAATTGATCAATTACATGTATACGTAAGATTATGCAGAAAGTAATGAGTAAAGTAAATAAAGATTTAAAAGTTAAAGAACTTACATAATTAAAGTATGTAAGATGATTATCATGGGAGGTGTATGATTAAATTAAAGTAAGTGGGATCATAATGCTATTGACTAAAATAAAGTGAATATGACATGTATGGGCCATCTAATAGTGTTAAAGTTATAGAAGTAATTATCATTGAATTGTAAGTGTTGTGATGGCCATATGTATAAGAGAGCATGTTTAATGCAGTAGTCAATGTAATGAAAGAGTAAAGTTATTAATAAGTAGAGAAGTCTAGTGATGTGATTATGATAATTATTAGAGACTAAATATGTTATTATGATTATGTGATTTTGTGATAGGTGGTTCAAGATACAAGACACGACACCTACTCACATTATGATTTATTTGCTTATTCGGCTAAAAGGCAAAGGTGAGTAATATGGGGGATTAAATAAGTAATGATTGTGTATACCGGGTATGGTTACACAATTTGTGTGCAGTATGTTCATTAATTATTATATATCAGCATATTCAGATAAAGTGCTATGTTTGAGACTACTTGAATGCTTCTGTGTGTTTAGCTGTTATATATGTTCAGTTGTTAAAGGTTGCGATGTTTTAGCATACAGATAAAGAATAAATGAACAGATATAAAAGAAAGAAAGAAAGAAAATGCTATTATGTGAATTATGTATATTAGGAATTGTAGAGATTAATGTTATGACAGATGACAGGTTCACAGATAAAGGCGTGCAGAGCACGTGGTTATGTTATGTTTCCATTACTCAGATAAATGAGTAGATGGATATGTGGAGCCAAGGAATGAGTTATCATTTGCTTGGCAGTATCCAAGTAATGACAAGGTCATTAGCTTGGTATGATGTCAATATGTATAAATTGGCATGTAAGATAGTTGAGGATCCTTAACAGTACAGATTATGTTATAGTATGCCTATCATTCAGAGATATGGTACTAGTCAGAAAGAAAGGTTCAGATGATCTCTACAATTTCCTAAAAGTTATATGATTGAACAGAAACAGAATAAGTACAGATTATATGTTGATGTGTAATGTGAAAGTACATTATTTATTTAGTTGTTCATATTATTCACTAAGCTTTGGCTTACCCCGTTCAGTTGATTACGTTGCAGGTATGTGGTTAGTTTGAACTAATGAAGTTAAGAGTTGACTATGCTTGCTAGAAATGACGTGGAGTGGAGCTTGAATGAAATGGTTAGATAAGCTCCTATTCTTTTAAATTATCGTTATGACTATACTTGTATAAGTCACCCGATCAATGATATTATAGTCAAAGTCGAAAAGAAAGTAAAGTTAGACGATTTTTAAATAATCGTGTATGAAATTGATTGGAGGGTCAAACTAATGGGACCAATGTAGTTAAATGTTTGTATGTATGTTTGACTGCAAAGTATAAAAGACGATTCAACGAAATGATATTATAAAATTTAAAAGTACACAGGTTTGAATATAAAAGGATATTAAAGAAAAATTTTCAGGGTGTTTCAATATGGCTCAAGATACCTCATGAATCGAAAGTTAGGTTGTTGTGTGCTTAGTCATGCGATGCTCTTTATGGGATTACTAAACTTGTTTTTTAAAAGAATTTATATTTTATTCGTACTTATTCCCCAAAGTAAATCATTCTTTGTTTAAAATTTTTCATTTTTCCACATATTCTTAACTCAATTTTGAAAAAATTTTGTTTACTTTTATGGAGAAGCAAGGTCTTATAAAGAGCAACGATTTTAGAATCAAGCATATACCAATATCCATTTAACAGTAGTGCAACTACTGCTATCCCACACTTAAAGGAACATCGTCCTCGATGTTAAACTAAGCTCATAATGGGGTAAAATCCCACACTTAGGATTTGAAACATCTTAGACGTATTCTTTTAGCGGTGTGTTTTGGGTTTGAATCCCACACTTAGTGATAAGCATAGTGGATATGGTATATTTAAAACGAATGAAAGGGACTAGTAAAGAAGTACTCCCCAGTAGTTGCAGTGTATGCGTTTGCCGAACTTCATCTTGCTGGGTTCACTCTTGATCAAGTCTTCTTGTGATTGGTCTCGTAGGTGTTAACACGTCGGATATACAATTCTTCGGTTGTTGATGCTTCCTTGCAGGCTGGAGCATTCTTTGTATTATCCGAGTGTGAAAGATAGTCGGAGATTTCATCACTTCTTGGAATGTAAAATTGCGGAAATGTAAAAACACGGGTTGCCTCCCGAGAAGCGCTCTTTTAAAGTCGAGAGCTCGACTTCTTCTCTTCAATCTAGATGGATGCATCCATGGGATCCCTTTTGTTGATGTTGTGGGCCCTAGGTTGCGGAAAAGTGTATCGAGGTGGATAGATTCTAATGAAATGATTGACTATTATCGTAGTCAATTCAAATGGACTATCTCTCGATTCTGACTTGTAGTTCTGAAGATGCTCTGAAGTTGTCCTCGCAAGTCCGTGAAGTCCAAAGGTGATGTAGTCGACTGCTTTAGTGACAGTCCCACTAGGGTCGGTCATGGTGGCTGTGTTTGTCTTAACAACCTCTCTTGGCGGTGGGTTCTGCCAGAGAGAGCATACAAACGCCAAGAATTGCAGTTTTATGCCTTCATAATTTTCGGTCTTGGGGTCTCCGTTGAATCTTCTTATGCATGTGCACAGGTTCTCTATTTGCCGGTGCTGATGGTTATTGAATGGAAAGTCGGATTCTGAGAAAACTAGAGTAAGCTGACGAAGTATCTCCTTGCATCCTGAGTAGAATATGAACTTTCTTCTGGAGTTACTTTTCCGTTGTTGAATCTCCCGTAGATGGATCGTAACAAAAGTAGCGATATCAAGTGGTGATTCATATGTGGCCCTAAAAGGTCGTTCGCGCCTTGATTCCTCCGAAACAAGATCACTAAGTTCTTCAATCAGTAATTCAACATGTTTTTCAATAGTGGAGTTGATAACCATAGATCCGCTTTCTTTGGAACTAAGGTGATCTTCTCTATTTAGCAAGTGAAGCAATGATGTGAGGTCATTCATCGTCAAGATATTGGCACGACTGCTTGGATGTCCAGTAGTTTCTTTCATATGCGCTCTAATGGATCCCAACATCTCCCATTGTGTTGAGGTGAATGGGATGTTAGATCTTTTAAAGGTATTGTAGATCCTAGCGTAAGTCCGTTTCTGTTGTTGACAGAATTGCAGTTCAGCAGGGGAAGGAGCAAGCAAGTTGACTGCGTTGCTAATTCCTTCTACCGCTTTGTCAAATCTTCGGATGAATTCTTCGAGCACTTTGTGATCCATGATGGTTTGCGGTTGGTATCTTGTGCGTTTGGAATATTCTTCTAGTGTTTCTCTTCTCGTGGGATGATT
Source organism: Helichrysum umbraculigerum (assembly GCA_949592205.1). Taxonomy (NCBI): domain Eukaryota; kingdom Viridiplantae; phylum Streptophyta; class Magnoliopsida; order Asterales; family Asteraceae; genus Helichrysum; species Helichrysum umbraculigerum. The sequence continues at coordinate 70,278,490 of CATIUR010000002.1, forward strand.
GTGGTTACTTCCCGCCATTTCTTCCGTGGTAAATGGATTAGTTGGCGGTGTGCTTCTTTTGTTTTCTTCTTCAATCTTTATCTTCCCAATTTCTTTCATCGTTGGTTTGTTTGCTGATGGGGATGCATTTTTCATCTCTTGTCCTATTCGTCGGAGGACAATCGGGAAATATGGCGTGATTGCCATTTCCTTGCTAGATTTACTTTCACTTGTTGACTTTGCAGTTTCTTGGTCTCTGGCGGTCTTCATGGAGATCATGTACATATCGGCTTGCTCTCCAGCATTTGGATTGTCGACATGGAAAGTGATTGTTTCTCCCTGAGACTGCAAGCTGATGGTTTGTGCGAAGACGTTGATGATTGCCTTGGCCGTATTCATGAAAGGTCTTCCTAGTATGATTGGGATGTGTACGTCTTCCTGCATATCCATTATTACAAAATCTGCTGGGTAAAGAAATTTGTCAATCCTAACTAAAACATTTTCAGCTATTCCCCTAGGGTATTTGACCGAGTGGTCAGCAAGCTGTATGGTCATTTTGGTAGGTCGAAGATTTTCTAACTCAAGCCTCTTGAAAAGCGAGTATGGCATAAGATTAACACTAGCTCCTAAATCGGCGAGAGAACAGATAATGCCTGAATTGTAGATGGAAATAGTGAGAGTAAAACGTCCGGTGTCTCCGAGTTTTTCAGGAATGGTATTGTTAAGAATAGCTGAACATTCCTCGTTCAGCGGGACATTGGGTACTTCGGGTACCTTATCCTTGGTTGTAAGAAGTTTTCTGAAGTACTTTTTGGAGTGAACTTCAGAGGCGGTATCTAGGAATTTCCTATCAAGCTGAAAAGACTTAAGCTTGTCGGGTCGTTGTTTAAGACGAGCCGGAAATGGAATGTTTACTTTCCTATTTGGTGCAGACTCTAAATCCATTGTCGATGGGACAATAGGTGGTTCCTTCACCGGAGAAGAAATCGTAGGTGGGCTATGTGCTACCTGAGAGTCTTGAATATGGGAAACCTCCTTATGGGAACTAGTTGGACTATCCTGAGGTTTAGCATTAATACGCTGTGCTAATTGTCCTAATTGGGATTCGAGAGCTTTTAACAAAGTCAGTTGATCTCTTAAGGAGATATCAGTTTGGTCTTGTCTAGCCGAGATTCCTTGAATGACTTGTATCAGGGTGTCATCAAAAGTAGAGGTTTGTGAGGGAGAGGGTTCTAAAGGGTGGGGTTGGTAAGTTAGTGGGCTATTCCTAGGTGGGTTAAGAGAAGGGTTAGTATTGGGTGAAGTTAGATGAGACTGAGGAATTTGGGCTAAGTGGTTCAGATTAGCACAATTAAGGCAGGTTTGAACTTGACAGACTTGTTGTGGTTGACTTTTCAATTCCTTGATCTCCTTGGTTAGATCTTCCACTTGCTGAGTGAGGGTTTTGATAGCTTCATTCCCGATTGTAGTAGGTGAATCCACTAGTGAGGGGTGATTTTCACTGTTCCAGTCATGGTTGTGTATTGTCATTTTCTCAATAAGGCTCCAAGCTTCATTTGCCGTACAGTCTATGAAACTGCCTTGAGAGGCGGTATCAAGTAAAGGACGGTGATGTGGGAAGAGACCATTGTAGAAAATGCGCAACTGGTCTGAACGCTCAAAACGATGATTTGGACATTTCTTAAGCAATTTCTTAAAGCGCTCCCATGCATCGAATATTGATTCATCATGCACTTGACGAAAGTTTATGATGTTGGACCTAAACGTGGCTTGTTTTGATGGGGGGAAATATTTGGCCAAAAATTTGGTTGCTAATTCTACCCAAGAGGTTATAGAGTTAATCTCTAGTTCCTCAAACCAGGTTTGTGCATTTAGAGTGAGTGAATAGGGAAATAGGTATAGATAGACTATGTCCTGATTAACCCCAATTGGTTTAAAAGAGTTGGATAAGGAAATGAATTTGTCAAGGTGAGAGTTGGGATCATCATTTAGTAGGCCACGGAATTGACAGAGGTTTTGGACTAAGTGAACAATATGGGGCTTTAATTCAAATGAAGTTCTATCGGTTTCCGGATAGACAATTGGTCCTCCTCGACCTTCAATCAGAGGTTTAGAGTTTTCAGCGAGAGTTATACGTGTAGCTGTCATAGTCTCGTTGGCAGGTGGTTGACTGGTTGAGTGGATAGGGATAACGTAATTTGTGAAAATAGTGAAAGGAAGGAAAAATAAAGAAAGACGTAGGGGTCTAAGGAGAAGAGTTAATCCTAAAGGTTCACTAGCGAGTAAGTTCATCTTGACGCCTAAGGATCGTACAGTTGGTTCCCTGGCAGTGGTGCCAAAAACTTGTTGGCACCCGATCAGGTCGGTGTCGTTAACGATTACTAACCGGGCACCAGCAGTGGGTTGTTTTAAATTTGTAATTGCGGGGCCTAAGTTTTCCTTAACGATGCTAATCCTAAGGGTAAGCAAGTGGTAGGTATGACCTAGAGTGACTGAATTGAAACTAAGGCGTGGCGGATGAGGGCTTTCAAACTAGTGAAGGGTTTATAAAATAGTGGAGGAGTTTTGGTTTTTTATATTAACTAACTTAGGCAAGTAAATAAATAAAAGCGAAATAGAAATAAAACGTAAAGCAGATAAAATAAAGATAGTGTTTGCTGAGACTTTGTTAATTAAGTTATGGGATGATATTTGGGGAAACTATTTTGAAAGATATTAGTTAATTATCATTCTTGAATACTTGCATGTAAACACTAGATTCCCTACTAATTAAAATCCCATTAGCATGTCACGCCGGGAGCTAGGTTATGGTAACATTACAGAGTATTTAGAATAATAAGCAAAATCTTAATATGGTTTAATAATACTTTCATATGAACGGGAACAAAATCTTAAGGTACTAGACATAATTGAATCATATAACGATTCCTCGTCATCCTAACAGATTTGTATATTTAAAACAGTTCATTTATGACTTTAAACCAACCCTTGCTTAAGACTACCCAATAAATCCCCTAATCATCCACAGCGTTCCTCACTTTAAGTGGTTCCGCCGCTTCAAACCTTGGCCATGTCTTGTCCTATGATAATCCCCCATTTAGCCTTGCGGTTCCATAGTTTCATACCTTTGACAAATTATATTGACACAGATAATTGACTACCTTTTAATTGGACGTCGTAAAAAGATGTTGTAATCACGTTTATTGGTGGAAAGGCGATAGATTAATTTGAAGTTTAAAAGTCTATTTAGAAAGGTTAATTAAACTAGGTTTCTCATTTTATATATATTAGTCCGTAATATAACTACCTCCGGTCGTTACGCAGCTTCCACGTATTTGTACTACACCTAAAGTGTTTCCAACGCTATACTGAGTAACAGTCGAATAAGGGCCATCATATTACTTCATAATATTGTATCGTTTCGTAATATGACTACCTTCGGTCGTTCCTCGACTTCCATACATTTGTACTCCACCTTGAAGTGTTTCCAGTACTATATCGAGTAACAGTCGAATAGGGGCCGTCATATTACTTCACGATAATTTAGACCATTTATATTTTACTACTATGATGATCCTAAGGCAACAATCAAACAAGAACATGCAATAAGACGATCAAAGCAATAATTCCGATCTTTAATATTTAATTATAAATCATCCCATAATTAACTAACTACATCGCAAACAAACACAACAAGTATACTACTCTCTAATCATGGCAATAACTAAATCTAGCATAATCAATATAAACGTAATTAATTAAGATAGATAAGGATAGAAAGAACCAGGATTAAATGCGAGAGAGAATAGACTTGAATTAATTGACACAATTCCGAGCATACACCGAAGATTACAATGCGTTTCTTACTTTCGTTCTACCTTGAACAAGCTTCCTAACTAGCCTAATACTAATCTTGAAGTAATACAAAAGAATGAGAAAGTAAAGAAAGAAAGAAATATGCTTAAAGTGTGTGCATATGGTGTGTATTGCAAATGGAACCCAAGCCTCACATTAGCATCAAGAGGTGCACATTAGAAAAAGGTAGCCAAAAGGGTGCACCGGGTACTGTACAACACGAAAAGTAGGCGCACCGGGTACTGTACAACACGAAAAGTAGGCGCACCAGGTACCAAAACTTGCCAAAAACGGAAACCGAGGCGGGTACAGGCCAGCCGGTGGTGCCACCAGTGTGGCCGGCGGCGGTCGTGGTGAGGCCGGCGGCGGTGGGCCCACCCCCGCCCCGTTGCGTTGTTTGTTGCTTCGTTTCTCGATTCGTGCGTGTTTTCTTCGTTATACGTCCATTTGAGTTGATTCCTTTTTTGTTGGATTCGTAATTCAAAAACGAAGATTTTGACATAAGATAGGCCCTGTGATGAGGTCCCTAGCTCTAAATATTGCGTACGGATCATTTGGATCTTCCGGCGGGCGCGAAATCTTCATTTTTTACCCGTTTCAGTTGATTCTTCTTCTGTTGGATTCGTATTTTAAAAACGAACATCTTGAAAATATTGGATGTTGATGGAGGGAACTTTAGTCTTGAAATCCCGTTTTGATGCCTTGAATCTTCAAACGTGTGTGGAATCTTCGTTTTTCATCCGTTTTGCTTGATTTTTATCGTGCAACCTTGTTTTGACCACCTTGGCATAATGTTACTGATTTGTGCTATATTTGAGTGAAAAATGCCAAGGATCGTTCTAGAATGACAGAGATATCGGTAGTAAAAACGTGACTTTTTACGCAATATCAAGTTACATGCACAATTTATATATACATATACACTTACTTAACTGGGCACGAGGTGCCACACCTAACTTTTACTACGCACGTATACTTTTATAGTTACGTGTACATTATATATGTATATATGACTACTCTACTGGACACGAGGTGTCCCACTCGATTACTTTGCATATGAACACTCGCTATAGGCACTTGTACACTTATACGCATACGCGATTACCTTACTGGGCACGAAGTGCCACACCATGACTACTCAGGCATGTGATACCTCATTCGATGAATACACTCTAATTTAGTGGTATTACATCTATAGTACTTTAGTACTACATTATAGTCTGATAGACTACGACAATATCATAGTTCTGGTCGAACTACATATAATACACAACTAGGTCGTTAGTACGACTACACATTGAAAATTTCAAAGTCTGAGGACTTTCATACAGACACCTTAAGTGGTTTCTGGATCATCATCACTTTTACATCCATGGACAACGGTGTAATACCGATTTACGTATACAACTACAATAATCAAAATCTTTGAATAAAGATCTCACACTTTGTCGTTTCACTCTTATTTAAGAATCATACCGCCTAAACGACAAACCTTCACCCAAGCTGAACGTGACCAGTTCGCGGATCAAAGAGTAGCTGAGGCTCTAGCTACTCGGAACCAAGCAAAGCCCTGCACCTTTAAGGACTTCCTGAGGTGCGAGCCACCAAACTTCGTCGGAACTGAAGGGGCTGTCGGATTAATCCAATGGTTCGAGAAGATGGAATCTATATTCTACATTTGCAATTGTCCCGATGACTGCAAGGTCATGTACGCCACATACACCCTCCAGGATAATGCCTCTACCTGGTGGAATTTCCACGCCCGAACTATAGGGACCGACACTGCACACGAACTCCCGTGGGAGGAGCTGAAATGAATCATGAGGGACAAGTATTGCCCCAGCGAGGTACTCCACAAACTTGAGGACGAACTTTGGCATCTCACCGTAAAAGACAACGACATCGAGACATACACCAATCGTTTCCAACAACTAGCACACCTTTGCCCAACTATCGTTAACCCTGAGTGCCAACGAATCGGGAGGTACATCGGTGGACTCCCGTTGCTAATCGAGGGAATGGTCACTACCTCTAAACCCACTACTATTGAAGAGGCTATTCGCATGGCCCACAGACTCATGGCACAAGTGGAACGACGCAAAACACCTTCAACCGAAAACAGCCAAGGAACATGGAATGAAAATTCCAGCTCTAGTCAAAATCCAACGAATCAACTTGAACCTTTGAGGTCCTACACCACGGAACCCAACGAAAAACGAGGCTATGCGGGGAATAAACCATTTTGTCATGGCTGTAAACGTCATCATGATGGTTCATGTGGTCTACCTTGTGAAAGATGCCAACGATTTGGACACAAAATCTGGGATTGCAGAGTTCCCGCCAATCCTGACTCTCAAAGGATATGCTTCAAATGCAAACAACCAGGACACTACAAGAAGGACTGCTCAAAGAAACGCAAAATTCACCTGATCGGCTCTGAATGAACCGCACAAATCCCCAACAATAATGTAAGTACGTCCTTCCTCGAAAACATAACACTTCGACTTTAATTTACACTGAATGTGTACTTCTCATTTCCGATCACACTTCTATCTACTTAATGCCGAGTGCATCGTAGGGCTAGTTAGCCCAGACAACGTAAAACCCAACGTTTGCTTTCAGCAGACTAATCGACTGAACGCCCACCAAAACGCCTAGTCCTGATAGGACTATTCACTAAAAGGTCACCTTGTGACCACTATCTAGTCCCGGATGGACTACCACGTAAACGGTTACTTTGTAACCAAGAATTAAATAACAACATAAACAAGCGAAATAATCGGTGATCTTATTACTATGACACACCACGACACAGTCAAGGATTGACTACTTTTGAACCTCGTCATAGACATTATATGTCTACAATCTAATCGACAAACTTTTCGTACATACATGTGTCCCCGAACCCCACGCGATCACAACCTCATGCGAAATTTCGGGACGAAATTTTCTTAACAAGGGGAGAATGTAACACCCGGTCAAAAAGTTAAAATTTACTCCAAATTATAACTTTTTATAATTGTATTATTTCGAGCAATTATAACCGAGCAACTAAAAATTTTATATATTATATTTAATAAACACCGATTATTTGATAATTGCAACTAAATCCATTTGGGGTCAAAACTATTTTTTTTTCATAACTTATAATTTGAGTGAAACAATTTTTATTTAAATTATTTACTAAATCTTGTGAACAAAATTATAAATTTAAAGTATTAAATTTATATAATAATCGGGTACGAATATACGGATATTTACACTGCGAATGGGAGACGAAGTGGGGGAAAACTCCCCTCCCGCCTTCCCTTTTGGAATCAGCCATCCAAACACCCCCTACTTCCCCCCTCATTTCTCACTTTCTTCCCCAAAAATCACCCACAAACTCTCTCCCTCTCCCTCTCTCGGCGCCACCACCGGCCACCACCAAACCGCCGCCGCCACCATCATTTTCGGAGTAACAAAAGCATCAAGAACAACAACATCAATGACATCTACCTCATTTCCATTCCATTCTCTTTCGATTTGCAATTTGGTAAGAAAATACTTAATCTTTAGATCTACTCCGATTTTGTGTTTGTTTACATGATATAACGTTATTACAACTCATATATAACACCCATAAGCAAGAAAACGTGATTTTACAGCTTAGAAATGCGTTAGATTTGAGTTTGAAATCAGGAAAACGTCACAGTTCGTTGTGTCGCATTCAAGTGTTCATCCTTGCGACACAACGCTTGTGTCGCACGTTGTGTCGTATGAAACCTCTTACGTCGTATTTTATGTCGCAGAATTCATTTGTATCGTACTCCTTGCGACACAAACCCTTATGTCGCATCTTGTGTCGTATTTTACATACGACACAACCCTTGTGTCGCTGTTAACTCAGCATTTCCTAATCGATGCGATACAATCCTTGTGTCGTATCCTTGTGTCGCAAACCGTATGCGACACAATCCTTGTGTCGCATAAATCACAGAAAGCTTAATTATTTTTCTAAGTGTTGAGAACACTTTCGGACGACAACGAAAACATGATACGGATTATATACGGAATAAACATACTTGATAAGTATATGAAAACCCAAACATGATAACAACTTGAGATTATTATTACAAACCAATATTTACGAACCGTTACAATCACTAAAACTTAACAACGAACGTATAACCTAAGTAACTCAATTAGTGAGATTGTTTTGTTTAATACTTACGAAATCTCACGTGTTTAGGACACTAGGAGGTTACTTTGGATGACACGCTTATCTTAGGAACGCTTGCACTCTCTGGTGAGTTTCATAGCCCCACTCTTTCAACTGTTTTACTATTTTCGGGGTGAAACACATGCTCAATAACTGTTTTCGAATTATATAAATTAACTTTTATAATTCACAATTATTTATATTACTGTATGTAATACGAATGTGTAATACTTAGGAATTACACCTACCATACTGTTTGAGATAGTATCAATATTTAACCTAGATAGGTTACAACCGTACACAGTTAGATTGTTGGAAAACAATTACCAATACATAACCTGATTAAGTTATCACTATCCATTGACCATATTGTCACGGGACAATACTATCACTTATATTAGAACTTGTTAGTTCTACTTACGCTGGACAACGACTAGACTTGTACAGGATTAGTCTTCCTTTTAGGAACTAAAACTGTTGACACGCCCCATGATCCTTAGAATGGAAATTGTACTTTGGTGAACATTTTCCCGAGACCCCAAATATACTTGCTAGACTTAAGGCTAGGAGTATACAATAGTAACATACGTTAGTATAGACTCTTTATACTAATACAAACCAACTAGGTGATGACTGTTCATACCTAGGCTCAATGTGTTACAATTTATATCTAAGTATTGTACATATATATTTAGATACAATATATTACTTCATGCGTGGCATGATACACTGTTACTTGTGTTTGTAGATTTGACTAATATAGGTATATATATATATATATATATATATATACTCATACACGATATCAAGCACTTGGTGCTTCTTACGAATTACATATGCATATTGGCATACATACATACAAATACAACTACTCAAGTCAGGCGCGTCGTAGTACGGCTGGCTCTCATTTACTTAGCTAGGTCTGTCGTAGTACAGCTGGCTCTACATTTCACCAGTCGGGCTTGTCGTTGTACAGCCGGCTCAATTACATACTTTGCTTGCGGGCAATGCGGACGATGTTCCAGAAGGGACACACAACGATGCCACGGTAAAGTGGGCACAAAACGATGCCACGGTATTGCAGTGGGCATAAGGACGTATTCGCGGTAAAGCGATACACTCACGGATGGGCGGGCTTACGATCGTGATCCACAACAGTTAACGGGTCGGTGAGATTTCACGCGAGGTCGTTAGCTCAGTATTTGATTAAATACTCTATCGTAGTTCTGCGGGACTGCACGGTTACTCATACTCAGCAACGGATCGACGAGCTTATACTCGAGATCGTTGGCTTAGCATTTGGATAAATGCACTATATTAGTTCTGCGGGACTACAATTTACGTTGCCGGTGGCAACACTACGTGCCAGGTGGCACACCAATCATTATACAACAGTGTATGACGAGGTCATACAACTACTTGATTTCAACTTAGGCATACATTGCCTCACATCGATAGATTTACCTAATACCTGATAGGTATCCAGGCTCGGAATGCCTCAATTAATATGTACATGAGTACATACCACTATTACTTAGGTATTAGATACCTCGACTGGCGTATACACATTGGTGATTACAACTTCAACTTAATACAAAGCAGAATCGTGGATTCTGGACTATTTTTCTAAACATACAAGGTTTTATACTTTATGTTTACAACTAACAATCCTATGAACTCACCAGCTTTATAGCTGACTCGTTATAGCATGTGTTCTCAGGTGCCCAGCAGGATTACGATTTCTACAAGATTTGGCTAGCTCGAGTCGCATATTTTCAAACATTGGGACTACTCTGCATTTACTTTGTATTTTCAAATTATGTATTTGGAATTTACTACAATCTCGCAACTATTTAAACTTTTATTTTGGAAATGTAATAACTATTTTCAAACGTCTCATTTAGAGTCGTTCATTTTATATATAACGCCCCACAATTAATACAACAATATAATATTAAGTTTGGCGGAAGCGACTACATTAAATACATATTCTATTAAAACCTACTAGAAATTTTCGCAACCCTTTATACAATATGTTTAACTACTAAACAAACATAGTTAACATGTTTACAAACCCGGGGCATTATATACTATAAAACGTTATTTATTACAAACTGGATCAGAGTTGCAAGTTTCAAACATTCCCAGCATCAAAACATTCTTCCTGACTACCCACATAATATACATCACCTGCAGGAAGTAAATTGAGGGATTAGCACGAAGCTAAGTGAATGAATAATCAACTACAATTCAATTTAGCTAGCAATCTGTTCACAATCAATAATGCAACAAATATCGTCAAGAGGAACGGTGGTTCCTAGAGACCCTGTTCCGGGTGGCCCCATCAGAACACTTAAATCAACTGTAGGCCAAAACAGTGATTAACCGCTAACTAAATGCTAATCTCCATCAACACATGTACGCAACCCTGTGTTGACCAACATTAGCAATCAAGTCCAACCAACGATCTAGTTGACCTCTGGATTATACATTTCAATTCAATGTTCAACAAACAACCAATCAATTGGCATATCATTTCAAGGTTAACATATTATCAATAGTAATCCTATAATTACTGATTGAAATCAAACTGACACAACCAAATCAAACTGTGAGTTTCAAATCCACTCACCTGATTATCTCGTTTCACTTACTCAGCTGTCTTATCTCGCTGAGCTCTTTGCTTATCTGAGAATCATAAATCAGGTATAAGTTAGAAATCAAGATCATAACACTTGAATTACATTACTTTAAATCATTAGGAACTTAGTCAAGTTAACATCACAATTATCATAAGTCCCTAAATACAACTACTATCATGTGTTGTCATGTTAATAAGTACAATTTACATTGCAAACAACTAGTTAGAACAAGTCTTAAAAGTTAAACAAAACTTTTACTGGAACACACCCCAAGCCGCCGGCTTGGGTAAGGAAGCCGCCGGCTTCCGGTAGCCACCCGCCGGGTCCCACTTTATAACCGCCGGGTGAATTAAATTGGGTGGTAACAGAACTTAATCGCGTTTTAAAGGCTATAGGAGCCGCCGGGTACGGGTTTTACCCGCCGGGTCCCCGGTTTAGGCATACAACCCGCCGGGTACAGGTGAAACCCGCCGGGTTCAACCGACGTACAGGGGATACCCAGTTCAGCTATGGCAGAAACTCAGCAAACAAATCACAAACAATTAACCACAATTTCGACTACAGCAGCAGGTTTTCAGTCATATATCCTCACATAAACATACCATAACATGTTTAAACATCATTTCACTATCAAACTTCAATTGATCATAATCATGTATTTAAGTATGATCATAACTTACCAAATAAAGATTTCAAAGTGATGATGATGATGACGATTATGAAACACAAATCAATTCCAGCTCAAGATCACTAGTTTGATTTCTTTGTAGTTCTAGGTTTTTGATAGTTTGGTTTTAGGGTTTAAGGTTTCCAAATGAAGAAAGGGATAAACTTTCCTAAAAAGGAAAGGCATTTAAGTCGGTTCAACTTTTTACACCGACCCGTATCCATTTAAAACTAGTCCCCTTTCAATCTATTGCCTGGAACCTAAAAACCATTTACGAGAAACTTCTTTTATTGCACCGTCAACTATAGTAAATTAAAACAAACAATAATCTACTAAACACAATAAGTCCTAAGGCTTATTTAACTAACTTTCGCAATTAAACACATTTTATCAAATAATTTCTAATACAATTAAATACATCAATTTAAAATTAGAAATTACCGAACCAGAAGAGAGGATGTTACAACTCTCCCCCCCTTAGGAAGATTTCGTCCCCGAAATCTCATCACGATCAAACAATCCAGGATATCTGGATCTCATACTATCCTCTGTTTCCCACGTTAGGTTTTCACCTAAACTATGTTTCCATTTCACTAACACCATGGGAATCTGTTTCTTCCTAAGTTTAGTCACTTTTCGGTCAAGAATTTCAACGGGTTCTTCAACTAACTTCTGACTTTGATCAACTTTCAAATCTTTCAAAGGAAGAATCTGAGACTGGTCTTCAACGTTACATTTCCTCAAATAACAAATGTTAAACGTATCATGAATACCAGCAAGCTCTGGAGGAAGATCCAATGTAACAGACTGATCATTAACAATCTGACGGATTCTAAACGGTCCAATATATCGAGGAGCCAATTTACCACGTTTACCAAACCGAATTACCCCTTTCCAAGGCGAAACTTTCAGATAAACAAGTTCACCTTCAACAAAAGTAACAGGTCGACGTTTAGGATCAGCATATTGTTTCTGTCTATCACGTGCAGCTTTCAACTTTTCACGAGCCACTGTAACTTTATCAGCTGTCATTTGGACAATATCTGGACCTGCAAACTGTTTCTCACCTGCCTCTAGCCAACAAGTTGGAGTTCTACAACGGCGTCCATAAAGCATTTCATATGGAGGCATGCCAATACTAGAATGATATGAGTTATTATAAGCAAACTCAACCAATGGCAAATGAGAATCCCAAGAACCACCATACTCCAAAATACAAGCTCTTAACATATCCTCCAATGTCTGAATCGTACGCTCTGACTGACCATCTGTTTGAGGATGATAAGCTGTACTAAGATTCACTCTGGTGCCCAACTCATACTGTAAACTTTGCCAAAAATGAGATACAAACCTCGGATCTCTATCAGATACAATAGATAATGGAATACCATGCCGAGTAACAATCTCATTCATATACAATTGTGCAAGTTTAGTCAAAGAAGCAGTCTCATTAATAGCTAGAAAATGAGCACTCTTGGTCAATCGATCAACAATGACCCAAACCATGTCATTACCACGAGCAGTTCTAGGCAACTTTGTAACAAAATCCATGGTCAAATGTTCCCACTTCCATTCTGGAATCTCAAGCTGTTTCAACGAACCATACGGCTTTTGGTGTTCAGCTTTAACTTGAGAACAAATATGACAAGAACTAACAAACCTTGCTACATCCATCTTCATTGTAGGCCACCAATACAAAGGTTTCAAGTCATTATACATTTTAGTGCTTCCTGGATGTACAGACAATCTGGACTTATGGGCTTCATTCAGAATAACATTCCGAAGATCACCAAACAAAGGAATCCAAACACGAGACTGAAAGGTTTTTAATCCCCTCGAATCATCTACTAACAATTCCTTTCGATTTAACATAATCTCAGATTTCAAATTATGATCTAACAATGCCTTTAACTGTGCAGCTTTTATCTGAGCCACCAAATCAGAAGAAACTTCTAAACGCATAAAATAAACTCGATCAGAAGTTACCTTGCGGCTTAAAGCATCAGCAACTACATTGGCTTTTCCTGGATGGTATTTAATCTCACAATCATAATCTTTGATTAATTCTAACCATCGTCTCTGTCGCATATTTAACTCTTGCTGTGAAAATATATACTGAAGACTCTTGTGATCTGTACAAATAATACATTTGGTACCATACAAGTAATGTCTCCATATCTTCAAAGCAAACACAACCGCTGCAAGTTCTAAATCATGGGTAGGATAATTTCTTTCATGAGGTTTGAGCTGACGAGAAGCATAAGCAATCACACGATCTCGTTGCATCAAAACACAACCCAAACCAGCAATCGATGCATCACAATAAACAATAAAATCATCGGACCCATCTGGCAATGCTAACACAGGAGCCTGACATAACAACTGTTTCAAAGTCTGAAAAGCTGTTTCCTGCTGTTCAGTCCACACAAACTTTACATCTTTACGGGTCAACTTGGTCAAAGAACCGGCAATTTTAGAAAAATCTTTAATAAACTTCCGGTAATAACCCGCCAATCCAAGAAAACTCTTTATTTCTGAAGCAGACTTTGGAGCTTTCCAATTCATAACAGCTTCAATTTTTGAAGGATCAACTTTAACACCATCATTGCAAATAATGTGACCCAAAAACTGTACTTCCCGAATCCAAAATTCACATTTAGAAAACTTTGCATACAAATGTTCTCTCTTTAAGGTTTCCAATACTAACCTCAAATGCATTCCATGTTCTGATTCGGATTTAGAATATACCAAAATGTCATCGATAAATACAATCACAAATTTATCAAGAAAAGGTCGACAAACACGGTTCATCAAATCCATAAAAACTGCTGGAGCATTCGTCAAACCAAAAGGCATAACCAGAAATTCAAAATGACCATATCTGGTTCTAAATGCAGTTTTAGAAATATCACAATCCCTAACACGAACTTGATGATAACCTGATCTCAAATCAATCTTTGAATAAAATGAAGATCCCTGCAACTGATCAAATAAATCATCTATCCGAGGCAGAGGATATTTATTCTTTACTGTCCTTTTATTCAATTCCCTGTAGTCAATGCACATTCTAAAAGACCCATCTTTCTTTTTCACAAACAGAACTGGTGCACCCCAGGGAGAAGAACTAGGCCGAATAAACCCTTTATCCAACAACTCCTGTATCTGATTCATCATTTCACGTATCTCAGATGGAGCTAATCTATAAGGGGTTTTGGCAATAGGTGAAGAGCCAGGAACAAGATCAATCTGGTATTCAACTTCCCTAACCGGTGGTAAACCAGGTAATTCATCAGGGAATACTTCCGGATACTCAGAAACAACCGGTACATCAGAAAGGGACTTCTTTTCTAACTTAGCATCAATCACATAAGCTAGATACGATTCACAGCCCTTAGACAAAGATTTCCTAGCTTTCATCATACTAATCAAAGGTATACAAACATTATCCCGTTCTCCTCGAGCCACTACATATGACTTTTCAGAGATTGGAATTCTAATCAGCTTATTGTGGCAATCTATGCTTGCTTTATACTGACTCAACCAATTCATACCAATAATCACATCAAAACTAGCAATTGGCATCAACAGAAAGGAAATTGGGAAAGTCTGGTCATCTATCATAATACTAGCTCCAATTACCGAAGTGGTAACAGGAACTGACTTGCCACTAGCTATTTCTACTTCAACTGGGTTTGTTATCACAGTAGGCATCATTTTCAACTTATCACAGAAGTACACAGATACAAACGAACAATTTGCACCAGAATCAAACAAAACACGAGCTGGTACAGAATTTACAAGAAAAGTACCCGTGATTACGTCATCTGTATGAACAGCTTCATCAACTGTCATTTGAAAAGCCCTACTAACTGCAGATGGCGGAGTCTTCCGCTTCTGACCAGAAGAAGCTGATGAACCAACAACTGTCCCCGAACCCTGTCTCTTAGCCTCAGAACATTGATTTGCACGATGACCTTCCTTATGGCAATTCCAGCACACATAAGTAGGAAAAACACAATCTTTGGCTTCATGCCCAATCACACCACATTTTACACATCTAGTGGTTTGCACAGTACACGGCCCAAAATGTCTAGCTCTACACTTAATACACCAATTGGGACGATCAGAAGTACCACCACGACTTTCTTGTTTCTTACCCTGCTGATTTCCTTGCCACCGTTGCTTACCTTTACCAAAAGATTCACTCCTAGATTTCTGAGAAACTATTTCTTTACTTGGTACTTGTTGAGGTTTCAAATCACTGTCAACAGATCGAGCTAACATGAAAGCTTGAGGAAGAGAGCTCGCTAATCTCACTGAAGTTCGATAATGATTAGGTAAAGTACCCACAAACTGTTCTATCTGAGTTCTCTCATCAGGAACCCACTGCTGAACAAATCTAAGTTTCTCTGTAAACTGATTTATCAAATCATCCATTGACATGTTATCAGTTAATTGTAAATCCATAAACTCTTTTCTAATCCGAGCTATATCATAGTTTGAACAATACTGCTTACAAACTTCATTACGAAAATCAGACCATCGGATAGATGCTTTCTGAAAAGAAGATAATACAGAAGTAATCGAGTCCCACCAATTCATAGCTGCTCCTTTTAACAGTTGAGTTGCATAAGGAACTTTCAGTTCTTCTTCACATTGACAGACTTCAAATTTCTTTTCAACATCTCTCAACCAATCTAGAGTCACAGAAGGATTCGTACTACCCGAATACACAGATGGATTACTGCTCATAAAGGTTTTAAAAGAACACACCTTTTGCTTTGGCGGTGAAATTGTACCAAACACAGGATGAGAAGATTCAGTCTCTTTTTGTTGTTTATACATTCTAAGCGCTTGGTTTTCCTCTTCCAAATGAAGCAAATACTGATCCCTTTCTGCCTCCTCTCTAGCATAGAAAGAAGTACCAGCATG
Source organism: Helichrysum umbraculigerum (assembly GCA_949592205.1). Lineage (NCBI taxonomy): Eukaryota > Viridiplantae > Streptophyta > Magnoliopsida > Asterales > Asteraceae > Helichrysum > Helichrysum umbraculigerum. The sequence goes on from CATIUR010000002.1 coordinate 70,294,766, forward strand.
TTCATTACGGTCATCATGAGTCTCAGCAGCAACTTCAGGCCTTGAGGCATTATTAGGGTTAACAGGTAGTTGCTCGTTATCCGCCATATCTGTAAACACCACAACAGCTTACAAACCATTAGTCGTTAGCACCTATTCTACTAACAGCTTCATATTCAGTACATAATCCCATTTCCAAGAATGTTTGACACAACACAATCAAAGTTTAGGATTGAACATACAATCATATTCAATTGCCCCAAACTATTGCTCTGATACCAACTTATAACGCCCCACAATTAATACAACAATATAATATTAAGTTTGGCGGAAGCGACTACATTAAATACATATTCTATTAAAACCTACTAGAAATTTTCGCAACCCTTTATACAATATGTTTAACTACTAAACAAACATAGTTAACATGTTTACAAACCCGGGGCATTATATACTATAAAACGTTATTTATTACAAACTGGATCAGAGTTGCAAGTTTCAAACATTCCCAGCATCAAAACATTCTTCCTGACTACCCACATAATATACATCACCTGCAGGAAGTAAATTGAGGGATTAGCACGAAGCTAAGTGAATGAATAATCAACTACAATTCAATTTAGCTAGCAATCTGTTCACAATCAATAATGCAACAAATATCGTCAAGAGGAACGGTGGTTCCTAGAGACCCTGTTCCGGGTGGCCCCATCAGAACACTTAAATCAACTGTAGGCCAAAACAGTGATTAACCGCTAACTAAATGCTAATCTCCATCAACACATGTACGCAACCCTGTGTTGACCAACATTAGCAATCAAGTCCAACCAACGATCTAGTTGACCTCTGGATTATACATTTCAATTCAATGTTCAACAAACAACCAATCAATTGGCATATCATTTCAAGGTTAACATATTATCAATAGTAATCCTATAATTACTGATTGAAATCAAACTGACACAACCAAATCAAACTGTGAGTTTCAAATCCACTCACCTGATTATCTCGTTTCACTTACTCAGCTGTCTTATCTCGCTGAGCTCTTTGCTTATCTGAGAATCATAAATCAGGTATAAGTTAGAAATCAAGATCATAACACTTGAATTACATTACTTTAAATCATTAGGAACTTAGTCAAGTTAACATCACAATTATCAGAAGTCCCTAAATACAACTACTATCATGTGTTGTCATGTTAATAAGTACAATTTACATTGCAAACAACTAGTTAGAACAAGTCTTAAAAGTTAAACAAAACTTTTACTGGAACACACCCCAAGCCGCCGGCTTGGGTAAGGAAGCCGCCGGCTTCCGGTAGCCACCCGCCGGGTCCCACTTTATAACCGCCGGGTGAATTAAATTGGGTGGTAACAGAACTTAATCGCGTTTTAAAGGCTATAGGAGCCGCCGGGTACGGGTTTTACCCGCCGGGTCCCCGGTTTAGGCATACAACCCGCCGGGTACAGGTGAAACCCGCCGGGTTCAACCGACGTACAGGGGATACCCAGTTCAGCTATGGCAGAAACTCAGCAAACAAATCACAAACAATTAACCACAATTTCGACTACAGCAGCAGGTTTTCAGTCATATATCCTCACATAAACATACCATAACATGTTTAAACATCATTTCACTATCAAACTTCAATTGATCATAATCATGTATTTAAGTATGATCATAACTTACCAAATAAAGATTTCAAAGTGATGATGATGATGACGATTATGAAACACAAATCAATTCCAGCTCAAGATCACTAGTTTGATTTCTTTGTAGTTCTAGGTTTTTGATAGTTTGGTTTTAGGGTTTAAGGTTTCCAAATGAAGAAAGGGATAAACTTTCCTAAAAAGGAAAGGCATTTAAGTCGGTTCAACTTTTTACACCGACCCGTATCCATTTAAAACTAGTCCCCTTTCAATCTATTGCCTGGAACCTAAAAACCATTTACGAGAAACTTCTTTTATTGCACCGTCAACTATAGTAAATTAAAACAAACAATAATCTACTAAACACAATAAGTCCTAAGGCTTATTTAACTAACTTTCGCAATTAAACACATTTTATCAAATAATTTCTAATACAATTAAATACATCAATTTAAAATTAGAAATTACCGAACCAGAAGAGAGGATGTTACATTATATCTTATGCTGTGATATTTAATTTGGTAACACCCTACCCGACCGCTTCCGCAACCCGAGATTTGGGGGTGTTACAGTGGTTTACTTGAGTTTAAAAACTTTCCAAATGAAAAAATGAAAGAAACCTGGAAACATAAGGATATTAGAGTCGGTTCACACAAACCGCCTATGTTCCAATTGCTTTGATTTTATACCCGTCCTAAATCTATTGTCTGGAACCCGAAAACCATTTGCAAGAAAATTATTTTATTTTACCGCTAACTATAGTAAATTAAAACAACCAATAATTTACTATCCACAATAAGTCCTAGGACCTATTTACTTAAGTTTCACAGCAAAACAAATAATATCAGGTAATTCCTGAAATAATTAAATAATTAAATAAACTAGAAATTACCAGACCGCTGGAGAGGATGTTACAAATCTCCCCTCCTTAAGGAGATTTCGTCCCCGAAATCTCAACATGGTCAAACAATCCAGGATATCTGGATTTCATACTTTCCTCGGTCTCCCAAGTCAGGTTTGAACCTAAACTATGTTTCCATTTCACTAATACCATAGGTATCTGTTTCTTTCTAAGTTTAGTTACTTTCTGGTCAAGAATTTCAACAGGTTCTTCAACTAACTTCTGATTTTGATCCACCCGTAAGTCTTGTAAAGGAAGAATCTGAGTCTGATCTTCAACATTACACTTTCTCAAGTAACAAACATTAAACGTGTTATGAATACCAGCAAGTTCTAAAGGAAGATCAAGTATAACCGACTGATCATTGACAACTTGACTGATTCTGAAGGGACCAATGTATCTAGGAGCTAATTTACCTCTTTTTCCAAACCGAATAACACCTTTCCTGGGAGAAACTTTCAAATAAACAAGTTCGCCTTCAGAAAATGTAACTGGTCTTCTACGTGGATCCGCATACTGTTTCTGCCTGTCACGCGCTGCTTTCAACTTTTCACGTGCAATTGCTACTTTATCCGCGGTTATCTGAATAATATCGGGCCCAGCAAACTGTTTCTCACCAGCTTCTAACCAACATGTAGGCGTTCTACAACGACGCCCATATAACATCTCATACGGAGGCATACCGATACTGGAGTGATAAGAATTATTATAAGCAAATTCCACCAACGGTAGGTGAGAATCCCAAGAACCGCCATACTCCAAAACACAAGCTCTTAACATATCCTCAAGCGTCTGAATTGTACGTTCTGAGACCATCGGTCTGAGGATGATAAGCTGTACTGAGATTCACACGTGTACCCAACTCTTGCTGTAAACTTTGCCAGAAATGAGAAATAAACCGAGAATCTCTATCTGATACAATAGACAACGGAATACCATGACGGGAAACAATCTCATTAACATACAACTGGGCAAGCTTACTCAGCGATGCAGTTTCACTAGTAGCCAGAAAATGAGCACTTTTCGTCAATCTGTCTACGATAACCCAAATCATATCATTTCCTCGAAATGTACGCGGAAGTTTCGTCACAAAATCCATAGTCAAATGTTCTCATTTTCACTCTGGAATTTCTAACTGTTTTAATGACCCATATGGTTTCTGATGTTCAGCTTTGACCTGAGCACAAATATGACAAGCACTAACAAACTGTGCAATATCGGTTTTCATCGTGGGCCACCAATACAAGGGTTTCAAGTCATTATACATTCGGGTACTGCCGGGATGAACAGATAATCGTGACTTATGGGCTTCAATCAAAATCATATCCCGAATACCACCAATAAAAGGAATCCACACGCGAGACTGAAAAGTCTTTAATCCTCTAGAATCATCAACTAACAACTCTTTTCTTTTCAACATAATTTCAGACTTCAAATTATTATCCAATAAAGCTTCTAACTGTGCAGCTTTAATTTGATCCATCAAATCAGAAGAAACATCAACTCGCAGAAAATAAACTCTATCCGATGTACCCTTTCTGCTCAATGCTTCCGCAACCACATTTGCTTTTCCTGGATGGTAACGAATGTCACAATCATAATCTTTGATTAACTCTAACCATCGTCTCTGACGCATATTCAACTCTTTCTAAGAAAACATATATTGAAGACTCTTGTGATCTGTACAAATAATGCACTTTGTACCATAAAGATAATGTCTCCATATTTTCAATGCAAACACAACAGCTGTCAACTCTAAATCGTGAGTAGGGTAATTTCTTTCATGCTGTTTCAACTGCCGAGAAGCATAGGCAATAACTCTGTCTCTTTGCATAAGAACACCACCCAAACCAGCATAAGATGCATCACAATAAACAATAAAGTCATCAGAGCCATCTGGTAATGCCAATACAGGTGCCTGACAAAGTAACTGTTTCAAGGTCTGAAAAGCTATCTCATGTGACTCATCCCACTGGAACTTAACATCTTTACGTGTCAATTTGGTTAACGGACTAGCAATCTTTGAAAAGTCTTTAATGAATTTTCGATAATATCCAGCTAGCCCAAGAAAACTTTTGATTTCAGAAGGATTCTTTGGAACATTCCAATTCATAACAGCTTCAATTTTAGCAGGATCAACTTTGACACCATCATTACAGATAATATGACCCAGAAATTGCACCTCCCGAATCCAGAATTCACATTTAGAAAACTTTGCGTACAAGTGCTCTCTTTTCAACGTTTCCAACACTAATCTCAAATGCATTTCATGTTCTGATTCAGATTTTGAATATACCATAATGTCATCGATAAACACAATAACAAATTTATCGAGAAAAGGCCGACAAACACAGTTCATCAAATCCATAAAAACTGCTGGAGCATTTGTTAGACCAAACGGCATAACCAGGAATTCAAAATGACCATACCTGGTTCGAAAAGCAGTTTTAGGAATATCCTGTTCACGAACACGAACTTGATGATAACCCGACCTCAAATCAATTTTAGAATAAAACGAAGATCCCTGCAACTGATCAAACAAATCATCTATTCGAGGCAGATGATATTTATTCTTTACTGTTCGTTGATTCAATTCCCGATAATCAATACACATTCTGAAAGACCCGTCTTTCTTTTTCACAAACAACACCGGTGCACCCCACGGTGAAGAACTAGGTCTAATAAACCCTTTATCCAATAACTCCTGTATCTGATTCATCATTTCACGTATTTCAGAAGGAGCTAATCTATAGGGAGCTTTGGCTACAGGCGACGAGCCAGGAACAAGATCAATCTGATATTCAACTTCCCTAACCGGTGGTAAACCAGACAATTCATCGGGAAACACCTCCGGATATTCAGAAACTACCCGGACATCAGAAATGGATTTCTTTTCTAATTTGGCATCGATAACACAAGCTAGATAAGACTCACAACCTTTAGACAAAGATTTTCCAGCTTTCATCATACTGATCAGAGGAATATTCCCACTATCCCGTTCTCCTCGAGCCACAACGTATGACTCTTTAGAAATTGGGATTCTAATCAACTTATGGTGGCAATCTATACTTGCTTTAAACTAACTCAACCAATCCATGCCAATAATCACATCAAAACTTGGAATCGGCATTAACAGAAACGAAATTGGAAAAGTCTGCTCATCTATCACAATACTAGCTCCAGTCACCGAGGTGGTAACAGGAACCAACTTGCCACTAGCTATTTCTACTTCTACAGGCTTAGTAATCACAGTAGGGATCAATTTCAACTTATCACAGAAACACACAGATATAAAAGAGCAATTCGCTCCAGAATCAAATAACACACGTGCTGGTACAGAGTTTATAAGAAAAGTACCAGTGATAACATCTTCTGTGTGCACAGCCTCATCGACTGTCATCTGAAAGGCCCTACTAGTAGCTGGCGGAGGATTCTTCCGCTTTTGACCGGAAGATGCCGAACTCCCGACCGAAACCGAACCCTGTTTCTTCGCCTCTGGACATTCTCCAACTCTGTGACCTTCTTTCTTACAATTCCAACAGACAAAATTCGGATACTTGCAGTTCTTAAACTCATGACCAAGTTCACCATATTTAACACACTTGTTCGTCTGAATAGTACACGGCCCAGTATGTTTAGACCTACAAGTACTACACCAGTTGGAACTACCAGAAGAACCACTTTTATTACCAGATTTTTGACCTTGACGATTACTCTGCCACCTTTGCTTTCCTTTTCCCGAAGATTCATTTCTGGATTTCTGATCAGATCTATCTTTAGCTGGAAAACCTTGAGCTCTCATATCACTATCAACAGAACGTGCAAGGTTAAAATCCTGAGATAGAGTACCTGCTAACCTCACTGTAGTGCGATAATTCGGAGGCAAGGCATCAACAAACTGCTCAATTCTGGTTTTCTCATTAGGGACCCATTCTTGAACAAATCTCAGCTTCTCAGAAAACTGAGATATCAACTCATCAATTGTCATTTTATCAGTCAAGTGTAGATTCACAAACTCCCTTCTAATTCTAGCCATATCGAAATCTGAACAGTATTGTTTACAAATTTCATTATGAAATTCAGCCCATCGAATAGAGTCTTTTTGTTGCTGAGTGAAATGACCAGTGATCGAATCCCACCAAACCATGGCTTCATCTTTCAAACATTGAACTGCATAGGAAACTTTAGATTCTTCTTCACAATGTGTAACATCAAATTTCCTTTCCATGTCTCTCAACCAGTTTAAAGTCACAGACGGATTTGTACTACCATGAAACTCCGGTGGTTTACTTGCCATAAATGTTTTGAAAGAACATAATTTACTTGACATAGGTGGTGGAACAGTACCAAAAACCGGTAATTGCTGCTGAAACTGTTGATGAGATGATTCAGCTTCCTTCTGTCGGCGATAATCCCTAAGTCTAATTACTTCATCTTCTAACTGGAAAAGATAATCCTCTCTATTCGATTCTTCATGAACAGGATTGGAAGTACCCTGATGATGTCTCTCATTATGAGTATCTGAAGGATGAACATCGATCCTTGAGGCATTATTAGGGTTGGCGGTCGGTTGCTCGTTATCTACCATATCTGTATTCAACACAACACTTGAAACTCGTTAATCGTTAGTACCTATCTACTAACAAATACACAACCAATGCTAAATCCCATACTCAGGAATGTTTGACATAACATGATCCAAATTTGGGATTGAACACTTTACAATGTTCAATTCACCCAAATCTATGCTCTGATACCAACTTATAACACCCCTCATTCTGAACATCAATATTATATGATTTTACTCGGAAGCGTATATTAAAAACATACTTTACTATTATACATAATGGAAATGTACATAACTTTTTCAAAATATGATACACCATAGTTTAAAGTTATTAAAACACTGTACACATATTACACAAACGGGGTATTATATAATTTCAAACTTAGTTTATAACAAAACTGTATCAGAGTTAGCAGAGCAGTCAAACATTCCATGCCAAAGGCATCAACTTCCTGATCACCCCACAATTAACAAAACCTGCAGGAAGTAAATGAGGGATTAGCACGAAGCTAAGTGAATGAACTTGTCACACACAATTCAACTTAGCATAACTATGAGTTTACATCAAATAACCGTAAACACACATATTTCAATGAGGATCGGTGGCTCTTGGGATATCATAATACCCGGGGATTCCCCAAGAACACTTATCGTACATATCCGTATGGCCATAACAGACGAGACCGATAACTATTGGTTATTAAACTCATACACAGGTTTCAAACACAACAAATGAATCAAAACCTATGTAAATCACATAATAACCAAAAAGTCCAACTACACGTTGACCTCAATAATCTGATACACAGAGGTCCACATATCACGTGGATTAATTCAATAACACAGACTAAACAGTCTAATAAACACATCTACGTTCACTTGTTGTAACCAAACAGTTACAACTAAATCAAAAGGTGAGTTCCAAATCCACTCAGCGATACCTCTGTAGATTCCACACTCAGCAGTCTTATATCACTGAGTCTTTGGAGTATCTGAAACACCACATAACACACAAGTTAGTAACTTGTTCCATAACTATCATTCTAACATATTTATCAAATCAGGTAAGTCCCTGAAGTCTAAACAAATAAAAGTCCAATCTGAAATAAATTCAGAAAGTTTCAAAATGACGTTTAAAAACTGAAAAATGCCATTTTGGACCCCTAGATGACCCCGAATGGCCAAAAACTGACTAGGCTCTTAAAATAGAGTCTTGATCATTGGGCCGTTTCCAAGTGAACATGCGAATTTCAGCTCAATCCGAGTTAATGGAAAAATTTATAAATTTTTAGTCACTAAAGGAGTTAGGAACACTTATGCACTTTTGAAATTTGCGAAACAAAAACTTTTAAAATTCTCGGTTCGCAGTGATATCAACTCGCAGGTCAACTCGGTTCGCAGAAACTCGACTCGCAACGAAGTAACTCGACTCGCAGAGCCATCTCGACTCGCAGAGCCATCTCGACTCGCAAAGTCATCTCGACTCGCTTAGCGAGACTCAACTCGCTTCGCGAGAACTCAGCTCGCCTCGTTGGACGAACTGGGTTTCGAGGTTTCGCTGCTGCAATCTGATTTTCGAACCAAAACTCCAAAAACTCAGTTTCTATGGTTTCTAGCACTTTACTAACATCATATAACACCTAATAACATCAAAATCGAGCTTCAATTTCAAATATAACTCCATATCTCTCAAAACCCAATTTTTGAAACTCAAAATTGAACTCACTTCTGGTTCTGATCAATATTATATGATTTTTTACTCGGAAGCGTATATTAAAAACATACTTTACTATTATACATAATGGAAATGTACATAACCTTTTCAAAATATGATACATCATAGTTTAAAGTTATTAAAACACTGTACACATATTACACAAACGGGGTATTATATAATTCCAAACTTAGTTTATAACAAAACTATATCAGAGTTAGCTGAGCAGTCAAACATCCCCTGCCAAAGGCATCAACTTCCTGTCCACCCACATATCTATTCATAACCTGCAGGAAGTAAATGAGGGATTAGCACGAAGCTAAGTGAATGAACTTGTCACACACAATTCAACTTAGCATAACTATGAGTTTACAAACTTCATTACGAAATTCAGCCCATCGAATAGAGTCTTTTTGTTGCTGAGTGAAATGACCAGTGATCGAATACCACCAACCCTAATAATGCCTCAAGGATCAATGTTCATCCTTCAGATACTCATAATGAGAGACATGATCATGAGGGTACTTCCATTCCTGTTCATGAAGAATCGAATAGAGATGATTATCTTTTCCAGTTAGAAGATGAAGTAATTAGACTTAGAGATTATCGCCGACAGAAGGAAGCTGAATCATCTCATCAACAGTTTCAGCAGCAATTACCGGTTTTTGGTACTGTTCCACCACCTCTGTCAAGTAAATTATGTTCTTTCAAAACATTTATAGCAAGTAAACCACCGGAATTTAGTGGTAGTACAAATCCATCAGTAACTTTAAACTGGTTGAGAGACGTGGAAAGGAAATTTTATGTTACACATTGTGAAGAAGAATCTAAAGTTTCCTATGCAGTTCAATGTTTGAAAGATGTAGCCATGGTTTGGTGGGATTCGATCACTGGTCATTTCACTCAGCAACAAAAAGACTCTATTCGATGGGCTGAATTTCGTAATGAAGTTTGTAAACTCATAGTTATGCTAAGTTGAATTGTGTGTGAAAAGTTCATTCACTTAGCTTCGTGCTAATCCCTCATTTACTTCCTGCAGGTTATGAATAGATATGTGGGTGGACAGGAAGTTGATGCCTTTGGCAGGGGATATTTTGATTCTAATTTGGTTATGGTGATCTTGAGTTTGAAGGTTTTTAAAATGAAAATGAAGAATTCTTGAAACTTAAGAATACTAAGGTCGGTTTAACAAACCGACTTCACATATAAAGTGGTGTAATTTTATACTCGTTCTAAATCTATTGTTTGGAACCCGAAAACCCATTTGCGAGAATAATATTTTCTTTTACCGTCAACTACAGTAATTTAAAACAAATAGGATTTTACTATTCACAATAAGTCCTGGGACCTATTTACTTAAGTTTCACTAGTAAAACAAATAATAGCAGGTAATTCCTAAAACCATTAAATAATCAAATAAACTAGAAATTACCAGGCCACTAGAGAGGATGTTACATCGTAGGATCTTACGATCTTACCAAGGGAGAACGTGCAGGATCAGAGTAAGATCAGTCAGGAGGTAGGATCGGAGTAGGATCGTAGGATCGTAGGATCGTTGAACGATCCGATCCTACAAATGGGATATTTTTTTAGCAATTGGACTTGTAAGGCCCATATGTAGTCCAAATTCTATCTCAAAACTTACCGTCCATTTGTTTTCAAATTCAATTTCCCCATTTAATCCATTTATTATCAAATCATTACCTAAGAAAAAGTTTAAAACCTCTAAAACGACGATTGGAGATAGGATACTTTCTTTTGTTTTAGAACGTTTATCGTCCTAGAAATATATGTTGACAAATTGCATCACTTTTGTAATATGAAAGTTTGAATATTAGATTAATTTCTCTAATAGTTGTTTTCTACGCTAATTTAGATATCTTTGTATAAAAAAATGATATTTTGGTAGGATCTACGATCCCGATCTTACGATTCCGATCTTGCAAAGGCAAAAACGATCCTACACAGGATCCCGATCCTGACAACCTTGAACCAGGCTACTAGCCTAACTAATCCCAACGGGTCTTCAACAAATAATTTCAAGACTAAGGCAATAAGGCATAACCAGATTTTGATAAATGTTCACATGGGCCCAGGCCCAGATTTTGTAGGCCTCATCTCAGGCTAGGCGTTTTTTGACCCGGTTTCTAGTCAACGAAGGAAAACCGGTTTTTTGACCAACCCGAACCGGTTTTTTGACCGACCCGACCCGGGTTTTCAACCGGGTTTTTTTCGGGTTTTTGACCGGTTTTCCAACCCGACCCGATTTCAACCTGGGTTCAACCCGATTTCGAATTCGGAAAACCCAACCCGGTTTGGTACCCGCCGGGTACTCACAAAACCCGAACCGGGTAGGGTCAACCCGGGTTTGACCGGGTCGGGTTTTCGGGTTTGACTCGGGTCGGGTTTTAAAAATCGGGCTTTTTGTTCACCACTATCTCAGGCTAAGCTCAGATCTGGTGCTGAGCCCAGGCCAATTACACAACCCAAAATTGCTACCAAGTTAGAGGTGTTCAAAAAAACCGGTTTTTAAAACCGACTCGGCGAATACCCGAAAACCTGACCCGGTCAAAACCCGGTTTGACCAAACTCGGTTCGGGTTTTCTGAGTACTCGGCGGGTACCTAACCGGGTAGGCATATAGCCGTTTGATATCGGGTACAACCCGGTTCCTACCCGGGTCGGGTACAAAACCCGGTTTCAATACCCGGTTTGTACCCAGTTTTTCCACTAGCCATTTGTTTTGATTTTCTAGCCGTTTTCTAGCCTTTTTTTGGGTTTTTTTTTTTTTTTTTTTTTACCATTTTGCCATCCTAAATATATTATAAATAGATACCTTGGGTTTGGGTTAGTTACAACACTCAAACACACCCATTCTAGTCTCAAAACACTCAAAACGCTTACGATTTACGTACGAAACTCTCAAAACATTACTCTCATTCTCTCAAAACGCTCTCAAAATGGCAACTCAAAGTTCTTCAACTAACGATTGTGTTGGTTCGTCAAATGCGTCAAATGCACCAACTATTGTTCAAGTTTTGCAAACAAAACGTAATCCGGAGATTTAGTGTAATTTTGACAAAGTGTTGTTGTCGGATGGTTCGACTAAGGCACATTGTAAACGATGTGGGATTTTTTTGAAATCCGACTCCAACACAACGTTGAGTAAACATACTTCAAATTATTGTAATGCAAACAAAACTAATCCGGAGGAGGGTCAAGCAACTATGTCACGGGATGGAGGTATTTTTACATACCAAGCGGAGCGGTGTCGAGAAGCATTTGTCGGCTTTGTGATTCAAGAAGCTTTGTCGTTCAACCACTTCGACAACCCTCGGCTTACTAAGGTCATTCAAAATAATCTTCAACCGCAATATAATCATGTAAGTCGTCTTACTCTTAGACGTGATGCACTTAAATTGTGGAAAAACGCTAAAATTCAACTAATAACTGGTTTTGAAAACTTAACTATAAGTGTATCATTAACAACCGATGTTTGGTCGGCTCCTCATGGTTTGCCCGGTTCGTACCTTTGTGTTACCGCGCATTGGGTTGATCCTGCAACTTGGCAAATGATGAAACGTACCATTGCTTTTGAAAACTTTGACTATCCTCACACGGGTCAAAATTTATTTTGCATGTTACGAGATGTTATGAAAATGTTTAAATTAGAACAAAAGATTTTTTCTATCTCGTTTGATAACGCGAGTAATAACACAAACGCCGTTCAAAAATTAATACTAAAATACAACCCACCTTTAAAAGGTATTTTCTACCATAGTAGATGTGTTGCACACATCATTAACTTGGTTGTGCAAGACGGATTAGCGGTTCCACAAATAAGTGTAGTAAAATACGCATATAAAAATATGTTATAAGATATATTTTGTAAGGGTAAGGCTAGATACAAACTTTATATGAGATTGTGTAAGGAAACGGATTCCATTTTTTTTAACCCCTAATTGGGACATGCCCGTAAGATGGAATTCGACTTACAACATGTTCGTACGTGGTTTACGCCAACGCGAGACTTTACAAGATTTTCATTTACAACTTGTCCAAAGGAGTTATGCTAACGAATTTCCAACCGAATATTGGGATATTATTGAAAAGATAACCGAATTGCTCAAACTTTTTAAAACCGCAACTACTTTGTTATCGGGTTTTTATTATCTCACGATTCATTTTGTACTTAACCAAATCTTTTTAATGTGTTCAAAACTAAGCGAATACGAATTTGTTGGTAATGCATATGCAATAACGGTGTCTCCCATGAAAGAAAAACTAAGAAAATATTTTAAAGAAATGCCACCGATAATTAGTTGTGCCGCCGAAATAAACCCATGTTTAAACGTTTCCGGAGTAGAATTGCTTATCGATAACATTTGTAATGATTTGGAATTGAATAACGAGGACCCATTTTTTTCAAAAAATACAAAAGACCATTTTAACAAATGTTTTAAAGATTTATTTGGTCATTATTATCAAAAATATGGTTCAACAAATGCTTCTTCTAGTTCGGCTTCCACAATGTTTGGTTCATCTTCCTCTCGCGATCCAATGATTAACTTATATAATAGTTTAAGACAAGAGAACCATAAACGGGCAAGGGGTGATGGTAATCAAATGACCACTAGCGAATATGAGAGATATACCGGAATCGATTTTTTAAACACTATACAACCCGATGAATTCGCACAATTCGATATTTTGACTTGGTGGAAAGGAAGAGAATCTCAATTTCCCGTTCTAACCATCATGGCTGTAACACCCCCAAATTAATGATTTGCGGAAGCATACTTGGGTGTTACTAATCAATATACAAAGCACAAGATATACAGCAAACAACCTCTAAATGAGACGTTGTAAAACGATTTCATATGAAATAAATGTTTGAAAACTCAATGTTTTCGTATACAAAATGAAGTTCCCTAGAGTCCACGCGTATAGCGGGAGATTCTATTACATAATCAAATATACAAAAGATAATGCTGAGAATCTCCGTTAATGCAGTTTAGTTGAAATCATGCGACTCTAGCTATGTCCTGAAGTAATCCTACTCCGTCGGTGCACCTGAGAATACATGCTAAAAGGGTCAACACGAATGTTGGTGAATCTCACAGGTTTGTAAGTAATATCAGTTTTGAACACAAGATTTCATCAGTAGTGCCCGCATGAGTAAATCAAGTATTTGCAAATCCAGCAGATGTAAAGTAAATAAGTTATACCGTTGCCATGAGGTTCATAATCGAAGCTTAACCCGTAAGTAATAAGTTGCTCCCGTGACATGCTCGTAACTGAGCAAGCATAAGTAACGAATAATAGTCGCCCGTTTTTACATAACGGTTCGTGGTAGCGCTACTACCCCGGGCGGGGAAGGTCATTACCCTAATGGATCCATTAACTAGTGTTCGCGCTTAAGTCCATAACTAACGATATATGATGTAGAGACTTCAGTGAAAAGTAAGTAACTCATTCAATCCTGTATAGTAAAATGTATAGTTCGTACTTGTGTTCAAGAAAAGTAAGCAATGTATCTCACCCCGTATGTAAAACAGTAAAAGTGGGGCTGTAAGACTCACCTGAGTCAAGTAGTAAGCAGTAGCAAACAATGAGTAGTGTGTAGGTTCTCCGAACCCGTAACCTTTAAATGCCTAAACATATAAGGTTAAGTAAGTAGATGTCCCGCAAGACCATTTAGGCTAGTTGTCTACACAACTCGTTATGTCCAATGTTAGTTCGTTATCGTTTGTTCTTAGAAATCATGGTTGGCCCGTTGGTGATTAGTTGTAGTAATAATCTTAACATTATCATTTCGATTTCAAATAGTTATACTTAAAAGTGTTTATACGCTTTAGGTGACGGGGGTCCGGGGGCAGCGCCCCTGGTTAGCGGGGTTCCAGGGGTGGCAACCCCTGGCGGGGTCCAAGGGGCTGGCCCCTGGTTGGGGTCGAGATGGTGAAAAACATATCTTGACTTGAATTTGGGTGAAATCAGGTGATAAAATTTAGGTCTCGACACTTAGTAAAAATGGTTTGAAACTTTCTGTTTTTAGCGTCACTTATAGCGACAATTAGGGTTTAAGCGACACTTAGGAAGTGTCGCATGGAATGACGGATTCTGATTAATGGCGTCACTTGTGCAAGTAACGCATAGAGTGCGACACTTAAGGAAGTGTCAGTTGTAAGTGTCGGTATCAGTGTCATGAGTCACTAAGGTTATTGACGGGTGAAATCAGTTCTCGATTATAGGCGTCACTTAGACAAGTGACGCTGTAAATGTCGGTTTATAGTGACGGGCATTGAATTTGCGACACTTAGACAAGTGTCGGGAAAAAAAGGGTTTTATGCGGCACTTAGGCAAGTGACGCAAAATTAGAGCTTTTAGCGACACTCAATGCGTCACTTAAGTGACGCACGAAGTGACGCTATACTGCAGTCGTCGTTGCGTCACTTCGAACTGTTGACGAATTTTTGGGCCAAAAACGAGTTTTCCGGCCATAGTTTAGTCCGATCCTTTTACCCAACCCATATATGGACATTATAAGCTTATATAAACAACAACCAAGCATTATAACAAAGATTTGAGTGATTTCGAGAATTTGTCGGAAACTTACAAAGTGGCGAAACGAAATTCGGAAAAGATAGAATTGTAGATCGTTGCGCGGTGATTCTTTTTCCTAAAAGAGCTTGACGATTGGAGGTCGTATGGTGTTGTAATTTAGTGATTTAAGTGATGGTGGTATTGGTTTGTTTTAGAGAGAAAGAGAAAAAAGAGATGAGAGGAGAGAGAGTGTGATTGTGAGAATGAAAGTGGGGAGGGGATTTTTCCCCATTTGTTGACCGGTTGGGTGGGGTCCACGGGTGTGGGCTTCACCCAATTTTCGTTCCCTGTATTCGTACCCCGTGCGGTGTTCGTTTTCCCGTTCGTTGTAAACGTTAAATATTTATTTTACGCGTTTAATTATATGTTTTAAAATACGAATAATTTCCCGATATTTTGGTTAAAGTATTTTATCAAATATTTTGTAATTGCATTATAAAATATAACTTAACTTGTTTTGTTTGCGCGTTTACTATTTTAATCGCGTATGCGTTATTTGTACGATACGAAACGTAATTTGAAATATTATGAAAATAATATTTTGGATATAATATTGTCACTTAATAAAATTGCTCACCAACGTCCGTATTCAGTTGAATCGAATTACATTCAACTGAAATAGCGTACGATTTAATCAAATCGCATAATTGTATATATATTCATCAATATATATTTCGATACATTAATTAGCCTAACGCAGAACTAATTACATGTATTAACATAGAATTAGGCACTAATTACTAGTCCTAATTTGGCGGGTGTTACAATGGCCCGAGATTTATTAACCGTCCAAGCTTCTACGGTAGCTTCAGAATCCGCTTTTTCTCTTAGTGGCAGGGTACTATCTATACGAAGAACAAGACTCACACCGACCTCATTAGAGATGTGCATTTGCTTGAAGGATCACTTAGACGCCGCAGAACGTATACAACACATTTCAAGTCTTGAAGATGAAATTGAATACGAAGGAGATATACACGATATCGAAGTGCAAGCAGGTATGGCAATATCACTTTCCGATGAAGAAATTGCTCTAGATGAAGCTTCGCGAGAGGCTACCACCGATGAAGATTTCGACCTTTGAAGAATGAAGACTATGCATTTGAAGATGTTAGAAGACTTGAAGATTAATAAAACTTGAAAATTTTGAAGAAGTATGAAGACCTATTTGTTTTAAGAATATTTCTATGAAGATTTAGAAGACTTTGTTTTAAGTAATTGTTTTATTGACTTTGTTTTAAGTAATTGTTAAGTTATGTTTCCATTCCTAAATGATGTTTTAAGTTGATGACTTCGTTATTTTTATGAAGATTTTGACGAATTATGAAGTTATGTTTCCATTCTTAAAAGTCAACTACCTTGAAATGGTCAAGTATATGTGAAATTGAAATTAAATAAGTCAAAGTGTTGTTGTTATGATAAATGGGTCAAAAGGTGCCCAAATGGGTCATGAAAGTGTGGTTATGTCAAAACGAGCCATGGTGTAAGTATGTAGCTTGTTGCTATTGGCTTAGGTGTCAAATGTATGTTAAAATATGTTGGTAAAAAGTGGAAGTCTGAATGTGAGTCGTTTGTGATTTGGCTTGATCACCAAAAGTGTCCGAAATGACCATAAACTAGTCACACGTTCGAATTCTTCGTTAACGCGAAATTTGAAAAAGTGTAAAAAGGGAAAGTTTTATTATGTCATAGTGGAGGTGCCTGCAAAATTTCAGGTTATAACTATTTACGACTTAAAAGTTATGCGTGTGCAAGTTTTGTATTTTTTCTTAAAAGTGTGCAGGCTATGAACTACCCGGCTGCCTTGTTAATTACCCGGCTAATATACCAATTTACCCGGCTAATATACCAATTTACCCGGCTGGTAAACATTGAAACAGGTGGGTAAAAGGAGATTTAAAAATGAGTTTGCTTCTGTGAAGGTTAAATGAAATTCACCCGGCTGGATCGGGTTTTAGCCGGCGGGATCGTTAGCTACCCGACTGGTAAGAGCACTATCCGACGGGTACTGGCATATCGGTTTGAAACCGGGTTTTCGACCCGAACCGGTTCCAAACCGATAGGATCCGGTTACTATAGGGTTGGGTTTTCCCCCTTGAAATCGGGTCGGGTTCGGGTCAAAAACCGGTTTCCACTCGTTGACCAAAACCTGGTTCGGATTCCGGGTTCGGGTCGGGTTGGCCCAAAACCGATTTTTGTTCACGCCTATACCAAGTGACTCAAACATACACTAATAATGAGCAACATGTCATCTTCACAACTAAGTAACATGTTCAAAATAGTTAACTGATGTTATTGTAAAATGGAATAGAAGTGTCTGTTTTATTGTCTTTGAACTCGAGTTGACCAGTCAAATTTTCGATTCCATTTTAATGAATACATGGGTAGATCCTAAATTCCTAACGATACCAGAAACAATCTGATATTGGAACTTGGAGGCAAAATATCAACTATAATTCTCTTTAGATGTTTACAATATAATATGCATATGATGAACCATTAACGGAAGCAAAACATCCATTACATGGAATTTATGTATTCAGTTCTCATTCTTTAACACAATACATCGATAGAAATTCGGGCATAAGGAACACAAACCTCACATCATAAACTTAACACCCACTCTCATCAGCTATTTATCACACATCCTCTAATCCTGCATAAAAACGAGTCGAATATAAGACAGGACAATATAAAGCATATTCAGAAAAAATACTGCTGACTTTACTTTGATATACAATGGACATATTTAGACATTTAGTTACTTCGATTTAAGAGAAATATTATCTTGTAGAAGCAATCCTTCTGCTTTTCATATTTCGTATTTAAACTGAATTGCACCAAGATTCTTGATTTAACCCTCACACTAATAAAATTCAAACACATATGACCCAAAAAATGTGAAAATGAAGCAATTATTATTCCTAAAAAGAATAATTAACTATCGTATACAGAATCTTTCCTTCAAGTATCTGTGTGTGGTCCATCATAGTTCGTAGAGGTGGCAACTATGACCCACTTACTTATAAATAACACAATTTGAGTTGTTCTTTTTTATATAAAAATATGATAGACACATTACAATTTCAGTACTACGGCATATTGAACTTTCAGCTTTAAGAGACAATATTAACATACCTCATCATCATCGTCATCATCCTCTTTCTTAAGGCGGGTCGTACCACCTTCCCTATCAAGAGGTAGCTTCATCGCTCCAAAGGGTGTATCCACATCAATGTTGCCTTTCATGGAATAACCAGTACCTTTTCCTCTCATCATGTCCCATAAAGCAGAACCACAATCCTTAGGCCTGAAGGTGATCGGAACATCAAGGTAGGTAATACCATTCTTTGCAATATTCTGACTTTTAGCAAGCTCTGCACCACCAATGCTGACATCACATAGCCACACCTCGTAGTCGAGCGCATTAAGCCCCAAGTCAAAGTCATTCTTATTTTCCAACTTCAAATGGAGAGTTGCAACAGTTTCTTCAAAGGAGAATTTTTCAAACTTTATTTTATCAATGTCAACATCAGGCTTGTAAGGTACAGGGATCTCTCCATCTTTCTCAAGTGGCAAAGTTAGCCTTCCGAAAACAGGCACATCAACGATTAGGTCAACTTTGATCTTGTAAGGTATGATGCTTCCAGGCTGGATATCAGCATACGTGTTCTTTATGTCATCATATATTAGACAAAGCGGTATTTTGACTGTCTCTGAACCATGTGCATGGATGGTTCCAGCATCAGGAATCAATCCAGAAATTAGTTTTCTTCCATCACTCTCGATTAAGTAGTTAATGTCAATAAGAGGGATAGGAATGGGGGTTGGGTTTGTGACAAGCACGTCGACAATAATATCAGCTTGCTTAAGATTGATTTTGGGAATGTGAATTGCACTAACATCAGCGGTAGGTTTTCCAAATCCTACTGTCTCTTCAATCTTTTCACCAACATCTTTGATGAAACCCTTTACCTTCCCAAAAAATCCACTGTTTTCACCTTCTTCTTCATTTTCATGTTTCTTCTCCTTAGCACCTCGTTCCACTATCTCCGGTTTATCATATGATGACATACCTTAATAAAACAAACGAATTTTAACTTAGTGTCACATTATTCAGTGAAGTCCAATTGCACCAACACAGTAACACAAATGCTTAATGAGTCCTGATCACAAACATAAAATCTAGTCGATTAATGTAAAATGAGACTCTAGTCGCATTAATATCTTCAAACCACACAACAAACTGCCACTTATTTATGATCAAAATATACAATTGTTCTACATCACGACACTAAAAACGCTAGGTAAGACCAAAACGAATATAATGCATTACTTCCGGCATGAAGATCATTGCTTAAAACTTTTTGTATTTCCTATCTACAGAAATTAATCAAAACTTTTAACATTGAATGCATCAAAAACTGTGGGCTACACAGTTTATTCAACAGGTTTAAAAACCTAAACGAATGCTTTCAGACTCAGTTGACCATTTGGCTTCAACAAAAATTCATTGTCAGGCAATAGCCTATAAAACTTACTCCGATCAATTTTACCTCCAATACATCCAGATTCATACTACTTTATATGAAAACAAAACCCCTAAAAATAGAAGTATCAAAATCAGTCAACAAGTTTCAACGGATTTACATTTTCATCCTATGACCCTAACACAATCCACGTAATCGGTTAGAATTCGAACTTACACCTCTCGATTTCACCTCCAGTATATCTAGATTCATAAAAATCAGTTGACCAAATTACTTCAACAAAAAATACTTTCTCATCCTATAACCCTAACACGATCAACGTGATCAATTTAGTATCAAACTCACTACTCTAAATTTAATCACAATTTCACAATCATTCAGGCTAACAGATCCGATCAAATCAAAACAACAACAACAACAAGAAGCATTTGACTACAGTCAAATTAGAAATTGACTTCACAAAATTCATCAATACAAAAGCTAACCAACTTAAACAAAACATCAACAAGCTAAAATCTGCTGAGAACTACTACTAATTGCTCGTAACAACACTAAAAGATCATGATTCTTAATAAAAATCAGTACCTGTAAACTGTTCGTCGATCGTTGAATTTCGGTTTGAATCTGCAAGATCAAGTAAGGTAAGTTGAAATATGATCAGGATCGGAGTTAATTTTATAGATCTAAAAATGTATATATATGATAATGATGAAAATTATAATGATATTATTAAATAAATATATAAAGAAAAAAAAAAAAAAAACTTGAGGAGAAATGGGAGGGCACCTGTTTAGCTATGTGTGTGTTTGTAGCGTGTGTTTTTATATATTATGATCCCGCCTTAAATACGTTGGTCCACCGTCCATCAAAATTATCTAATCAAATCAATCACACGCTTTATCCACGCTACGTGGCTACGTGCTTTTAATTATTTTGTTTATGATTTTACATTCAAAAAATTAAATGGAAAGATCGCTACTAGACTACTAACCGACATCTTTTAAAGTTTGGATTATATAAATTTAGTAAGGTGTAGGATTAGACGGATAATTGCATTTTGAGGGGAACTTAGGTTCGGTCGTTAATTTCTATAATCAATTGTTAAAATTTGTTATATTGTATATTAAGTGCATAGAGTAAGGTTCAAATGAATACATCAATTTTTAGTTAGAATGGGGAACTACCAGATTTCTGCCATGTGTCATTTTATAGTCTCTTCTCCATATTTTTAAAAATTAAATATCTCACAAATGGTAAGTCGAAAAATCATGAAAATGACACCATAAAATTCAACGTTTTCTCCTCTTCGATTTGCCTTCCCTCAGGGCATACTTTTGACAACTTTTTTTTCTTCCATTTTTTGGTGGGTTTTACAAATTAGTAACACATGTGTTAGTGATTGGTTGTACATTTAATTTATGGTTAAGGTTAGGGTTATGGTTTAGTAGGGTTTAAGGTTTAGGGTTTAGAGTTTTGTAAAGCGTTTAAGGTTTAGGGTTAGGGTTTAGGGTTTAGGGTTTAGGGTTTAGGGTTTGAGGTTTGGGGTTTCGGGGAGAAACCTCAAACCCTAAACCCTAACCCATAAACCCCAAACCCTAAACCCTAAACGCAACACTTTAAGACATTTGTTAGTAAATGTGAAACCCACCAAAAAAATGAAAAAAAACAAAACTCGTCGAAAGTATGCCTTGAGAAACGGTAAATCGAAGAGGAGAAAACGCTGAATTTATATAACACCCCATCTGGAAAATACAAGGATATTTTTTTTTTTTTTTTATAAAGGAAGCGCAAGATTAGATACAAACCATTGGATTGCATATTTACATTCAAAATGGCAATCCAAATACATACAGTCTTTAATCTAGATTATTCTAGACATTACACGCGATTAGTTCAGTGTTATAGAAATCCAAAACATAATGTTATATCATTAACATAGTTAACCAAACAGAGTGAGTTTGTCAAACATTCCATTCCCATCGTACTTCTTGCTCACCCACATAACAAAGTAAACCTGCAAGAAGTAATGAGGGGTTAGCACGAAGCTAAGTGAATAAATCTCAAACTATCACCTAACTTAGCTTAATAAATGGATACAGCAAAGCATAGCAACAGTTAATCATGAAGGATCGGTGGTCCTTGGAGTACCCTCATGCCGCGGTGGTTCCCCAAGTAACACTTAAAACCAACTGAAGGCCAAATCAGTGGCTAAACCGATAGCTTGGTACTATTACTACTTACAACATAATTTCAGTGAACAACACATGTACAAAGCACTTATGATGTCCAAAGTAATAGTACTCAAACCCAACACACGTTGACCCCCGACATCCATATAGTCCACAACCATCAAGGCAATCAAGGACACCAATAATTAAGCTAAATATAACCATCATGGCAAAATATTAACTTAACAATGAAAACAGTAAATTCACATTTACCTGTTGTAACCATATTGTTACAACCAAATTAGACTGAAAGTCCAAAATCCACTCACCCTTGACGAATATGATCACCACTCAAAGTTCTAATTTTATTGAGTCTTCGTCGTATCTGAAATCTGTGACACCCGGTCAAAAAGGGCCAAAATTAGGGGCCAATTTAAACTTTTAAATCACGTATTACATACTTGTTAACACTTAAGCATTCAAGTATTATATATATATATATATATGTATATATATAAACCGAAACGATTATTTAAATAATCGCGAATACCAAATTTAACAAAACGTGGAAACTCAAAATGAAAGTGAGCGAAAAACATTTTTAAATCAAGTATTATTATTAAGGATAATAATTACATAATCCGTTTGAAATTTAAATACAGTTTAGATACAGAAAACTATCCGTACATTTTAGGTAAAACAAAGTTACAATTTTAAACATCCGAGAAAACAGTTTTATAAAATATTTCAATTAAAAGCTTATACGAATCTATTTTTAGAAAATTATCATTTTAAAACATTATACTACATAACGATCGGGTATGCGAACACGGGTCAGAAAACACCACCTACCTCAATAATTGAGGCCGGTATTATTACCCGACCTCAATTATTTGATACACACACCCGCACACTCGACTCATTCTCTATCTCTCTCGGCTCTCAACTCTCTCTCGATTTCTATCATCAAAACAACAACATAAACAAAATCATCATCAACTCCATCCTTGTTCATCATCATCATTATCGTGATCATCATCATCATCGGATCATCATCGTCATCCTCAAGATCCCAATTTTTCATTGTAAGAATCACTCACCATTTTTCTTTAATTTCTTGTTTAAAATACGTATTATAGCATGTAGTAACATTATACTAAGTTGTTGGTATGCGAAAATGGGTTTAAAACTGGATTTATATGATGATCGGACGAACAGACTCGAACCAGACCTCGGAATACGGCGTATTCAAGGGAATACGGCGTATTCCCGCCCAGAAAACATTTTTTTTTCCCGCGCCTCTTCGGAATACGGCGTATTCAAGGGAATACGGCGTATTCCCCTTCAAAACCACTGAATACGGTGTATTCGGGCGAATACGGCGTATTCCCCACATCTTGAGCCCAATCAGACTGATTAGCCATCGAATACGGCGTATTCAAGGGAATACGGCGTATTCCCTTTTAAACCATTGAATACGGCGTATTCAAACCAATACGGCGGATTCCCCCGTTATATTTCATAATCCAACGGATCAATAAACTAGCCCTGCGAATTCTAGCTAAAACAGAACATGTAAATTTTCGAAAACGTCGACGATTTTACAACATATTTTAGGGTAGCTTCTCGATGAAAATTTTATTATAACGGATTGGACTCAAATTCGCTCGGTCATTCAAAAACAACCCAATGATCAAAGCTAAGTGCCTTAGCCTTGTCAGTTTTAGGCCATCCGGGGTCGTTTAGGGGCCGAAAATGGCAGATTACTGTTTTCATACTCATACCAAATTTTGTAAACTCAAACATAAACATTTAAACAATACATTGGATAATCCATTTACTCATTAGAATCTCTCGTGTTTAGGACTCTAAGGGATTTCAGAGAGTGTCTATTCCACGTCGAATATATTCATTTGCTCTGATTGACTCAGGTGAGTCTCACGGCCCCATTTTCAATGTTTACATGTTTTAATAATTGGGGGAGATGCAACACAAATTATTTTCGTGATCACTGTTATTCGGTTAGTTAATTTAGTTGTTAACTTAATTAACTGCATTGTTACTTGTATTCGGTTTACCATTTTGGTACATGGTTCGGTTATCATTGTCGGTCTTGATTTTCATTGTTCGGTATATGCACGAGTGTTTTAATTCGGTAAAAGTCCTCAACAGTGTATGATTCATTAACTTAATAAGGCGCGGTTACTAAAGGATAGTACTATCATGGGAGTGACGTCCCCGTCCGGGTTGCTAGCTACAACCAAGTTAAAAACGGGCACTTTAGTAATTGTTACGGGTGTATCACCAAAACGGGAGGCAAAGATCGGGTTATGCTTTGAATCATAGCTCAGTGCAATACAAATGTCATTATCGGTAAATCATTGTTCGGAAACCTTAATTGGTTTGATCATTGGTCGGTAGCCCTAATGGGTAAATCATGGTTCGGTACATTGTTATTCATTGATCGGTTTACATTGTTTAAATTATCGTCGGATAATCATGTTGATCACATTAATGTTTATTTAAACCTGTGAGATTCACCAGCTTTATAGCTGACCTTTTAGTGTTGTATTCTCAGGTGCTCATCAATATTAGGAATGGCCTACAGGATAAGCTACCTATCACGAGTCGCATGCATCCATTTAGACATGAAGATTTTCTTACATTATATTTTGTATAATGGTTATGTATTAAAATCTTCCGAAATCATTTTGCGAACTCACTACTATGTTTCAAACTTATGACTTAAACTTTGTACTACTTTTGAAAACTTATGTAATGTAATGTATTTTCTACAACGTCTCATTTAGAGTCGTTTGCTTGTACTTTGGTGTTTTGATTATTGATTAGTCACGCCCAAAACAGTCGCTTCCGCAAAGCATAAAATTGGGGGTGTGACAAAATCACAGCAGAGGTTACAAGTCAATAACTCATTTCAAATGTTCATAACTTGAAATAATGTACTATTGACATCAAGCAGGTTAATTAAGTTCACAACACATCAATACGTATATAATTCCATATATTAACCCGTCATGGTACTATATCGCAGGTTACTAGATCTTTTTAAACATATCATATGTTAGCCAAAAAGATTTTTAGATCAAAGATTGATTTGCTGAAATCTTGCCCGTAGCCGCCGGCTGGGTCACCTGACCCGCCGGTTAGCCACCACCGGCCGCCGGCTTCTAACTCAGCCCGCCGGGCAATTTAAGTTTTTCGCAAACAGAAACATATTGTGTTTTAAAGGCTCTAGAGGCCGCCGGTTACGGTTCAAAGCCGCCGGTTTGGTAACACAAACCGCCGGCTAGGGCCTATAGCCCGCCGGTTCACCCAAAGAATGAACAAACCGCCGGCTAGGGCCTATCGCCCGCCGGTTGGTTCTTCAGTTCCAGCACCTGCTGGTGCAATCTTCAACCTGCACGAACTCATAATCACCAAATCGACCTTTTCAGTTACAAGACACGATTTTGACCATAAATTTGCCCCAAGCAACACCTATGAACATGTACTAACAACAAACAAGGTTCATCACACTTCTAAATCCACACATGCATCAATTTTTAAGATATTCAAAACTTTAGCTCAAATTCATATTTCAACTAAGTAATTGCTACAATCTGAAATGCAAGCACATAATCAGTTTACTATGTTCATATAACACATTTCAAGTACGAATTTAACTCCATTCTATCATCAATTCACCAAACTCAACATTTCAAGTATTATATGAAAAGAATGGGTATTTCACTTACAATTTAGATGAGGAGGTTATAATGAGAGTGAAGAACAAGTTGCAATCAAAATCACAGCTTCAATGTGCTAGAATCAGATTATGATTTTCATTTTCTTTGAGAGCTTTTGAGTATGTGTTCTTGAGGTGTAAATCAAAATCAGGAAATGATAGAAATGAGGCTAGTTAACTCATTTAACTCAAGCCTACACAATGTAAATTATACCCGTCCTAAATCTATTGTCTGGAACCTAAAATCCTTTGCGAGAAATAAGTTTTTAATATACCGTCAACTAAATAAATTTAAAACAGGTAATAATTCATTTATCACAATAAGCCAATTGACTAATTGACCTATTAAATTTAACTATCGAAATACACCAAGTATTTAAAATACAATTTAAATAACAGTTAAATTCAGGGAAATACCGTATTTCAACTAGGCCCATTTCGAAGATGTTACAATTCTTCCCTCCTTAAGAAGATTTCGTCCCCGAAATCTCGCCACACTCAAAAAGATTGGGATATCGCGTCCTCATGCCAGACTCGGTCTCCCAAGTAAGATTCGGACCCAAACTATGGTTCCACTTAACCAATACCATAGGGATTTCCTTCTTTCGAAGTTTAGTCACCTTACGGTCCAAAAGCTCTACGGGTTCTTCTACAAGTCTTTGGCTTAAGTCCACTCTCAAGTCTTGCAATGGAAGAACTTGGGATTGGTCCTCCACATTTCATTTTCTTAGATAGCATACGTTAAAAGTATCGTGAATACCCGACAATTCAGGAGGAAGATCTAATGACACCGTTTGATCATTGACAACATGTCGAATTTTAAACGATCCGATGTATCTAGGAGCTAGTTTACCACGTTTCCCAAACCTGATAACACCCTTCCAAGGTGAAACTTTCAAATAAACCAACTCACCTTCTACAAACGAAACTGGTCGATAACGTGGGTCAGCATACTGTTTCTGTCTATCACGGGCAGCTTTTAATCTATCTCGGGCTATAGCTACCTTATCGGCTGTAATTTGAACTATGTCAGGACCCGCAAACTGCTTTTCACCCGCCTCTAACCAACAAGTGGGTGTCCTACACCTACGACCATACAACATTTCATAGGGTGGCATGCCTATACTAGAATGGAAAGAATTATTATAGGCAAACTCAACTAATGGTAAATGGGAATCCCACGACCCACCAAATTCTAATACACATGCCCGCAACATGTCCTCCAAGGTTTGAATGGTGCGCTCCGACTGGCCATCCGTCTGAGGATGATAAGCCGTACTCAAGTTGACCCTAGAACCCAATTCACGCTGCAAATTCTGCCAAAAGCCCGACACAAAGCGAGAATCTCTGTCTGAAACAATCGACAACGGAATCCCATGTCTAATGACCACTTCATTAATGTACAATTGCGCCAATTTACTTAATGATGCCGTCTCACAAGTAGCAAGAAAGTGAGCACTCTTGGTCAATCTATCAACAATTACCCAAATCATATCATTACCCTTAACAGTTCGAGGTAATTTGGTCACAAAATCCATGGTAATATGTTCCCATTTCCACTCGGGAATCTCGAGTTGCTTCAAAGCTCCATAAGGTTTCTGATGCTCGGTCTTTACTTGAGAGCAAATATGACAAGATTCAACAATTCGAGCGACATCCAACTTCATAGTAGGCCACCAATACAATGGTTTTAAATCCTTATACATTTTGGTGCTTCCGGGATGAATCGACAATCTGGATTTATGAGCCTCCAACAATATCACATCTCAAAGTCCACCAAACAATGGGACCCAAACACGAGACTGAAATGTTTTTAATCCACGAGAATCTTCTATCAATAAACCCTTCCTTTTAAGCATGATTTCGGATTTCAAGTTATGATCCAATAGGGCCTCCATCTGAACCAATTTCAATTTATCGATCAAGTCAGAAGAGATTTCCAAACGCATTAAACAAACCCTTTCAGATTTACCCTTTCGGCTAAGCGCATCCGCCACCACATTTGCCTTACCCAGATGGTATCGAATCTCGCAATCATAATCCTTAATCAACTCTAACCATCGTCTTTGCCTCATGTTAAGTTCTTTTTGAGTAAACATGTACTGAAGGCTCTTGTGGTCCGTACAAATAACGCATTTGGTTCCATACAAGTAATGTCTCCAAATCTTTAAGGCAAAAACCACAGCTGCAAGTTCCAAGTCATGGGTAGGATAGTTAATCTCATGAGGTTTCAACTGACGTGAAGCATAGGCAATAACACGGTCTCGTTGCATCAAAACACAACCTAAACCCGCATGTGAAGCATCACAATATACGATAAAATCCTCGGATCCATCAGGTAAAGCTAAAACCGGAGCCTGACACAACAATTGTTTCAAGGTCTGAAAAGCCGATTCCTGTTGATCACCCCACAGAAATTTCACATCCTTACGAGTTAATTTAGTCAAAGAACCTGCAATCTTGGAGAAATCTTTAATAAATTTTCTGTAATAGCCTGCCAAACCTAGAAAACTCTTGATCTCTGACGGAGATTTAGGTGATTGCCAATTCATGACAGCCTCAATTTTAGATGGATCCACTTTAACCCCATTTTCACAAATGATGTGTCCCAAAAACTGAACTTCACGAAGCCAAAATTCACATTTCAAAAACTTAGCATACAATTTCTCCTTTCTCAAGGTGTCAAGAACTAAACGCAAATGTACTTCATGATCAGATTTAGATTTAGAATAGACTAAAATATCATCAATGAATACAATGACAAATTTATCGAGAAAAGGTCTACAAACCCTGTTCATCAAATCCATGAAAATTGCTGGAGCATTAGTCAACCCAAAAGGCATTACAAGAAATTCATAATGACCATAGCGAGTGCGAAAAGCTGTTTTAGGGATATCCTCCCCACAAACCCGGACTTGGTGATAACCCGATCTCAAGTCTATCTTAGAGAAAAACGAAGACCCTTGCAATTGATCAAACAATTCATCTATTCGGGGCAAAGGATACTTATTCTTTACGGTCCTTTTATTCAACTCTCTATAATCAATACACATACGGAAAGTGCCATCTTTCTTTTTAACAAATAACACAGGAGCACCCCAAGGAGAAGAACTGGGTCTAACAAAACCCTTATCTAATAATTCCTGAATTTGATTCATCATTTCACGGATTTCGGAGGGAGCTAATCTATAAGGTGCCTTAGCTACCGGAGTAGAACCAGGAATTAACTCAATTTTATATTCTACTTCTCTAACCGGAGGTAAACCAGGCGATTCATCAGGGAAAACATCCGAATACTCAGAAACAACTCGGACATTACAAATGGCTTTCTTTTCTAGCTTAGCATCGACAACATAGGCTAAATAAGAATCACACCCTTTAGCTAGAGATTTTCTAGCTTTCATCACAGAGATCAAAGGTATACTACCCCTCTCCCTTTCCCCTCGAGCCACGACATATGACTCGTCTGAGATTGGGATTTTTATCAGCTTCTTATGACAATCTATATTGGCTTTATTACGACTCAACCAATCCATGCCTAACACAACATCAAACCCATGAATAGGCATCAATAGAAAAGAAACAGGGAAACTATGACCCTCAATCGAAATACTAGCTCCTGTCACCGATGTGGTAACCGAAACTAACTTTCCATCCGCTACCTCAACCTCAATTGGTTGCGAAATACATGTAGGTGTCAATTTAAGTCTATCACAGAATACCAAGGACATAAAGGAACAATTTTCCCCTGAATCAAATAAGGCGCATGCCGGTACTGAATTAATAAGAAAAGTACCAGTTATGACGTCCTCTGCTACCACAGCTTCATCCACGGTCATCCGAAAAGCCCGACCAGTTGGAGCTGGAGGATTCTTTCTTTTCTGGCCAGACGATGATGATGACCCTCCGACCGTGCCCGATTTTTGCTTCCCTGCCTCTGGACACTCACTCGAACGATGTCCTTCCTTTCGACAATTCCAACACACTGGCTTAGGAAAAGGACAATCCTTGATGTCATGACCGAACTGACCACACTTAATACACCTAGCAGTCTGAGGTGTACAATGTCCCGTGTGCCTAGACTTGCAATTCTGGCACCAATTTGATCTATCCACTGAACCACCAACAACATTTGGTTTACGGTTATTATTATTACCTTGCCATTTCTTCTTCCCCTGACCTGACGTAGATTCACCTTTAGGTTTCATTGGGGACTTGTCTTTAATTTCCAAATCATGAGCTCTAATATCGCCATCCACAGAACGGGCCAAATCAAAAGCTTGGTTAAGATCACCTGCAAGTCTCACAGTAGTCCGATAAGTATGGGGTAACATTCCAACAAAATGGTCAATCTTTGTCCTTTCATCCGGTACCCATTGATGTACAAATCTCAACTTATCGGTAAACTGAGAGATAAGGTCCTCTATAGTCATACTATCAGTCAATTGCATATCCAAGAATTCACGCCTAATGCGAGTCATGTCATATCCGGAGCAATACTTCTTACAAACCTCGTTATAGAAATCGGACCATGTAATGGAAGCTTTTTGCTGAGGTGTTAAATGAGATGTGATAGAATCCCACCATCCCATTGCCGGACCCTTTAAAAGTTGCACTGCATAAGTTACCTTGATCTCATCCTCACATCGGCAAACCTCAAATTTTCTCTCGACATCCCTTAACCAATCCATGGTCACAGAAGGATTTGTACTCCCAAAGAAATCTGAAGGTCCACTAGACTTAAAAGTCTTAAATGAACATAATTTTTGCTGAGATGGAGGAGGAAATACCGGAAACTGAAATCCCGAGGGTCCTGAAGAAGAAAAAGGAGCTGATGTCTGGTAGTAAGTAGGCAGTGGCATAGAAAACTGTGATGTCACTAACGGAGGTGTAATCGTACTAACAGCAGGAATCTGCCTGGATGTTCTAACTTGTTGCTCATATAATTCCTTATATTTGTTTAACTCATCCTCTAAATACAAAGTGTACTCATCACGGCTCAATTCACTTGCAGGGAGTGTAGTACTAGGCTGACCTTGACTTTGAGACTGAATTTCAGGAGGAGAGTCTCTTGCTCCAGAAGCATTGATCAGGGTACTGGTCGGAGCGTTATTTTCTGCCATATCCTGTACCACAACACATCTCATAACCCGTTAATTGTTAGTACTTAACAATACTAACAAAATCATATTCACTAGCTCAATCCCCTTCCCAGGAATGTTTGACTGACACAATTAGATTTGGGATTGAACATTTAACCCATATTCAATTCACCCAAACCGTTGCTCTGATACCAATTTATAACACCCCATCTGGAAAATACAAGGATATTTTTTTTTATAAAGGAAGCGCAAGATTAGATACAAACCATTGGATTGCATATTTACATTCAAAATGGCAATCCAAATACATACAGTCTTTAATCTAGATTATTCTAGACATTACACGCGATTAGTTCAGTGTTATAGAAATCCAAAACATAATGTTATATCATTAACATAGTTAACCAAACAGAGTGAGTTTGTCAAACATTTCATTCCCATTGTACTTCTTGCCCACCCACATAACAAAGTAAACCTGCAAGAAGTAATGAGGGGTTAGCACGAAGCTAAGTGAATAAATCTCAAACTATCACCTAACTTAGCTTAATAAATGGATACAGCAAAGCATAGCAACAGTTAATCATGAAGGATCGGTGGTCCTTGGAGTACCCTCATGCCGCGGTGGTTCCCCAAGTAACACTTAAAACCAACTGAAGGCTAAATCAGTGGCTAAACCGATAGCTTGGTACTATTACTACTTACAACATAATTTCAGTGAACAACACATGTACAAAGCACTTATGATGTCCAAAGTAATAGTACTCAAACCCAACACACGTTGACCCCCGACATCCATATAGTCCACATCCATCAAGGCAATCAAGGACACCAATAATTAAGCTAAATATAACCATCATGGCAAAATATTAACTTAACAATGAAAACAGTAAATTCACATTTACCCGTTGTAACCATATTGTTACAACCAAATTAGACTAAAAGTCCAAAATCCACTCACCCTTGACGAATATGATCACCACTCAAAGTTCTAATTTTATTGAGTCTTCGTCGTATCTGAAATCACAGCAGAGGTTACAAGTCAATAACTCATTTCAAATGTTCATAACTTGAAATAATGTACTATTGACATCAAGCAGGTTAATTAAGTTCACAACACATCAATACGTATATAATTCCATATATTAACCCGTCATGGTACTATATCGCAGGTTACTAGATCTTTTTAAACATATCATATGTTAGCCAAAAAGATTTTTAGATCAAAGATTGATTTGCTGAAATCTTGCCCGTAGCCGCCGGCTGGGTCACCTGACCCGCCGGTTAGCCACCACCGGCCGCCGGCTTCTAACTCAGCCCGCCGGGCAATTTAAGTTTTTCGCAAACAGAAACATATTGTGTTTTAAAGGCTCTAGAGGCCGCCGGTTACGGTTCAAAGCCGCCGGTTTGGTAACACAAACCGCCGGCTAGGGCCTATAGCCCGCCGGTTCACCCAAAGAATGAACAAACCGCCGGCTAGGGCCTATCGCCCGCCGGTTGGTTCTTCAGTTCCAGCACCTGCTGGTGCAATCTTCAACCTGCACGAACTCATAATCACCAAATCGACCTTTTCAGTTACAAGACACGATTTTGACCATAAATTTGCCCCAAGCAACACCTATGAACATGTACTAACAACAAACAAGGTTCATCACACTTCTAAATCCACACATGCATCAATTTTTAAGATATTCAAAACTTTAGCTCAAATTCATATTTCAACTAAGTAATTGCTACAATCTGAAATGCAAGCACATAATCAGTTTACTATGTTCATATAACACATTTCAAGTACGAATTTAACTCCATTCTATCATCAATTCACCAAACTCAACATTTCAAGTATTATATGAAAAGAATGGGTATTTCACTTACAATTTAGATGAGGAGGTTATAATGAGAGTGAAGAACAAGTTGCAATCAAAATCACAGCTTCAATGTGCTAGAATCAGATTATGATTTTCATTTTCTTTGAGAGCTTTTGAGTATGTGTTCTTGAGGTGTAAATCAAAATCAGGAAATGATAGAAATGAGGCTAGTTAACTCATTTAACTCAAGCCTACACAATGTAAATTATACCCGTCCTAAATCTATTGTCTGGAACCTAAAATCCTTTGCGAGAAATAAGTTTTTAATATACCGTCAACTAAATAAATTTAAAACATGTAATAATTCATTTATCACAATAAGCCAATTGACTAATTGACCTATTAAATTTAACTATCGAAATACACCAAGTATTTAAAATACAATTTAAATAACAGTTAAATTCAGGGAAATACCGTATTTCAACTAGGCCCATTTCGAAGATGTTACAATTTAATGGAGCAATTTTCATAATTTTTCGATTTCTCGTTTGTGAGATAATTGATGTTGAGGGTAAATGAGTTTTGTACATATAGAATATTCTCTTTATACACATGACTTGATATCATTGGTTCCTTCATTCTCACACAAATTCTTATTCTCATTTGAACCCTACCCTAAGTGCATACTGCATTTTATGTAAGTTGCTTAATATGCAATAAATTTAAACCGTCGATCACATAATCAACGACTAAGATCGTGGACTCTCTTTCCACTCACAATACATCTACTCATCAAAACCTTATATAAAGATTATTTTTAAAATATTTGTTATACGGATGGTCTATACAAAATTAGACTCAAAAGATATATAATCTTATCTATTCATATATATAAAACAAAGATTTTTTTGCTTATGTGGTAACATATTAACTCTCCTAAATGATGTGGCATTATAATAAAAATTTTCACCATTATAGATTTTTTTATATATGTCAACTCATTTTATTATTTTATTTAACCTCAATTTTCCCTTATTTAACTTTACTAAATCATATTTTATCAAATTTATACCATTGTTTATTTTATTTTCATTTTAATGTCTATTTATTTTTTAATTTTGTGAATTCCTATATACGTTACTAATGAGTTTCATTAATAAATTTTTAACTTTCAACGATATTAATGCAATTGAAAACATAAAAAATGTATGATTAATTATATTTTCAAATGCACGGGCTAACAAATATATTAAAACTCAACATAATTTTTCAACTAAAGGTTGTTACTTTTGTAATTCACACGGTGATAAGATCGGTATTATCGTGAGAAATGAACAGAGACTCAAATTTCAACCACTCTTGGAGAAAGAAAGAAACTACATCATACATCATGTATCAATTGCTAAGAATAAATCAAGTTCATCAATTATAGTTTGACTTATGTTACAAATCATTTTCATTTTTATTTTCAATGGTAATTGCCTATGCCACATCAACTTATTACCTAAAATAACTAATGCTAACAATTTAGAAAAAAAAAAAATACACATGCCACATCAATTGTTACCTTAATTATCCTTATAAAATATATATTTTTAAATACTTATATAAAATTTACTCATTAAATTAATAAAAATAATTATTGAAAATGTATGCTTACAAATTATACAAATCGTATGTATGTATTCTTAAACTTATATGTGATGTGACTATTTAACTATAAATGAGAAATTCAAAAATTTTTTATCTTAATTATTATAACGTCTAAATTTGTTCATGTTACTTCAAAGATATTCAAATCAAATTTTAATTGTAATTGTAATAAAATTGAAGTCAGCAACTCCACAACCAACGTCTTTTACAAATATGGTTTTTCAACATTTGTAGTTTTCAAATTTTCATACTTTGACTTATACTATTTAATTATTACTTTGTTTAAAACTTAGAAATTCGTTGTTATTTTCCTATATAGTTTGGTTTATGTTATTACTTATTTCACTTTCAATTATAATTGTACATTATAAGTTAACATTACTAATTCATTAGGCTACTTACAAATAATCATATGATTGTATTTTTTTAAAACGATCGTGCGTTGCACGGGCTTAAAGCCTGATATATATTTATAAAACTCGGTTGTTAAATCAAATTTTACAAATGTCATATCACTTATTTCCTTAAATAACAATATGTTAACAATTGAATTTTTTTTTACACATGTCACATGGATTGATTGTTACTTTGAATAATGTTATAAAATAAATAAAAAATTAATGATTTTAAATGCTTATATAAAATTAGTTCATTATTTAAAAATAAATCTCAAAAGTATATGCATACATGTAATATAGTATACAAATCGTATGTATGGATTCTTGAATTTATATGTGATGTGATTATTAAGTGCAAATTATGAATTGAAGTTTTTAATTTTAATTATACTACCTAAATTTGTACATGTTAGTTCAATGATATTAAAACCATATTTTAATTGCGATTGTAACAATATTGTTATTTTGTTATCAAACATAAACAATAAATAAATATATAATTACAAAGATTGTCGCATATTTTATGTATATATCTTAGGAGATTATAACAATTAACCTCATGAAATATATATTTTGTCATTTAGTTTTAAATTTTAAATTCTTACATATGTTTATTGCATCTTCATTTTAATGTCTCTTTATGTTGGTTATTGTACGTCAAAGTCTAAGCTTTTATTATTTGATCTATACTATTTATTAGCACTTCGAAATTTGTTACTTCCTTTATAGTTTGCTTATCTTATTAAATAATTGCACAATTAAGTTGACAATATTATATTTACAAATTACACTATGTATTTTTAAAACGGCCGTGCATCGCACGGGCTCTTGTAAGTCCCCTAGTTTTAGGATCGATAACTTCGTTATCTGTAGTATTAAGGTGCGGAATCCCTCAATACGGTGTTATCTTACTAACAACGAATATGTTCGTATTGCGTTTAATAAGACTTAGCTTTAAACGATAAATCGTCAAAGCCTAGTTGTTAGGATTAAGTTTTCTCTGAGTTTGTCGAGTTCGCAGATCAGAAATATGGCAAAAAGTTATGTTTTTCACGGAGTGCAAAACATTATATACGTCCAGCTCAACTCGGCTCGCATGGGCCTGCGAGTTCGGTCCAACTCGCAGCCCAAGCCCAACTCAGAGCTCGGCTCGCCAGACTTAATCTACGCGAGTTCAGATCTCACCTCACAGCTCGACTCGCTGCGACCTGAGATCTCGACTCGCTACGCATCAAACGTCTATTATTTATTTTGTATTTAATTATTCATCTAACTTAACAAAACAAATATTCTTTTACAAATCCAAACCAATATACAAACATAATAATAATTACACTAGTCCTATTTCAAGCTAGATCTGTTGTCACACTCTATGTCCCAATAGACTCCCCCTTGACAATAGCTCTAGCGTCTTTATCTTCACGCTTATCTTTGGTCTTCATTTGTAAATCTTACTGCCTGCGTAAATCTTCATCTTGATACACGTCTTAACCATCATCTGATAATCTCATCCTAAATCACCCCATGCGTCTGTCGTCAAGATTCTATTTTCATTCAACTTAATCAAATCTTTCTTCGACATGTTCATTAGGTGTCGATGGTCATAGACTCTGAAGATTTCTCTTTCACCACCGTCAACCTCATCATCAGCTTCAATCATAACAGCTTCTCCAGTTCCTGAATCTACATGCCATCTCTTCATATTACCCAGAATATCTTGTGGCATTGTCTTCAGTGGAATCTGCTGTATGCATCTAACAGCTGGATATATCTTCTTCCTTCTTCTTTTTCCTGTTCTTTGACTTCTCTCTTGTAATTTCACAGTTTTTCCCTTTCTTGGCTTAATCTGAACAAACTTATTCGTACCAACCTCATGTCTAATGATTCTTTCAACACGATCAGCATAATCATCACGACTTGGATTGTTAATCTCTAATCTAGCCAAATCACGTATTTCATAACGTGGTAGAGAACTAAAAACTGCAAGCTTTCTTTCAAAATATTGAACTCCGTCAAACCTTTTGATCGCAAAAAGCTTTAGTTCTGAGTCAAAGTACCAACCAATAATCCCTTTACGTGGTACACGCTTTTTCGTAACATCAACTTCAGAAATTCCAATCTTCTTCTTCTTCTTTGGAAGTTTCCTAAGTACAACAGCAGGATTTTTGGTTTGAACAAGAACTTCTTCTTCTTCATCAGAGGTTGAATCATCAATATCTTCATCTATATCGACAATTGTTAGACCTTGTTCATTTTCAATAACAACTTCTGTCCTAGATGGGCTCACATGGTGTTCATCAATGTTTGCATCTAGATCTACACCCATGTCTTGCACATTCTCAGGTACAGCAGTCCAATCTGTAGGTGGTTGGAATTCTCCTTCCTCAAGATCATAATCAATCTCTTCATCTATCTCATCAAAATATCATCTTCCGAATCAGATAGATCAAGCATCTCCAATCCTAAGAGAAAACCACAAATACAAATCAATATTAATAATTAAAATTCTCTTATCGATTTCCCTGAATCAACCTAAGAATTTCTTTATTAATTCTTTTGTATATTTTAACCTAATATATAAACGCAATTTACATATAACTTATAAAATCTTTTATTGATTACTCTGAATCAATCCAAAATCTCTTAAGTCTACTTAACAAATATTAATTAATTTTAAATTCTAATGCATTGTGAATAATCACCAAACATTTAAATTTACTATTAATTACCTTATATAATTTCCAAGTGTTAATTGATCTCATTCATTATCAATTTAACCTTTTAAATTATATATCATTTGTCTAGTTAATACGAATACATTTTTAACTTGTTAATTACTTATATACCTTACGGTCTTAAGTCCATAATCAAATCTAAAATGCATATGTTATCATAAAATTTTGACCGTCGAAATTAATCGGAACACGCCGCTCGACTACTCAAAGAGTCGGAAGTCTTTCGATCACTATTTTATCTTAACATAATTATATAAACTTAAATTACCAAACATATTTTACTTAAAATAATAATAACCCTAAGCCAAATATATTTACAAAATAAATTAAGTTTACATTTGTTCACTACAAACTATTACAAATATTACAGTACTATGATAATACTAAGCTATCTTACCAGCTTCAGTATCACCCGGTACAGTCTTATCTGCACTTGTATCCACTCCAGAACCACTAGCACCAGCACCAGACTCCCCCTGAGTTGTAGCTTGCTCACCAGTCTTTGAAGGACCAGTCTGCTCACCACTCGGTACATTGGGATCATCGTCCTTGTCAGAGTCTCTCTTCCTCTTCAGCTCATCCTCTCTGCAAGACTCCAGATATACCAATATCTCCCCCTGAGTAGACTGTCCTGAATGCGATCTCAAGACCAGACTCTCTAAAGAAGATAACTTCAGTCTCTGTACGTTGA
The DNA here is from genome assembly GCA_949592205.1 of Helichrysum umbraculigerum. Lineage (NCBI taxonomy): Eukaryota > Viridiplantae > Streptophyta > Magnoliopsida > Asterales > Asteraceae > Helichrysum > Helichrysum umbraculigerum. Next base: position 70,332,962 of record CATIUR010000002.1, read on the forward strand.
AGTCCGTAAGCAAAGTCTCATGAGTCTTCATCAACAGATTGTACGATTGACTCTGCTTGAGAATCTGCTGTGAAAGAAGAAGATTGCTCGACACCAGCTCTGGAATCTGAGAAGTAAGCTTCTCTAAATCCTTTACCCTCGACTCTAAGGATGTAATCCTTTCTGCATCAGTCGTCGGAGTAACAGGTATCGTTCTTGGTCCAGGCGGTGTGAGAGACTCAATATGCCAGTCTCTGGTCAGCGGTGTATGAGGTTGAGACAAAGCCTGCGTAAGCAAACTTGTCGCAAATCTAGCTGCTTTGTTCCTCGGAAAATTAGCTCCACGAACTAGATCAGCAACCTCATGCTGTAAAGTTAAACACAATTAAAATCAGTTATTGTTACAGATTACTCTGTCTCAAACTCTAATTAATTGCATAACACTCATAGTTATAGAACTTATATCTCATACGTGAAGCGGTAAAGACATCGATTCAGTAACCACCGGTGCATCCGTCTCTGCCTGTGGTGTATCCTGAGCAACTGTATACAGAATTAACTGTCTCAGTTCAACTCCTGATAAACAACAAGTTAAGATTATTTAACTTTTATAATAAATACTAACCTTCTCGAATAGTCAGCGTTCTCGGACGCTTCATCAAAGGAATCTCAACTTCCTCAGTACCTTCCTCCATAACACTCTTACCTTTTCTCTTTCTTTCAGAAGTAGATGGAGAAGGAGAAGTTGTATTCTCAGAATCTTCATCTGAAGCCGTCTCACCATCACGACCTCTAGATGATCTAACAGGATCCTAAAGTTTAAATATATTAAACATTTATGATTAGCGTAAGCTCTATCATACAAGTTCTATATATTTAAGATTAATCAGATATAATACCTCAGTCGGTACTTCAACTGATCTATCAAGCTGTATCTGCTCATCCTCAAGTAATATAACTTCGGGATTTGCAGCCTCAGCTTCAGCTTCCTGTTCGGTTAATGATATTTATATTTTAAAATCAGAAATAATATCCAATTTACTAAATATCTAATATCAGAATCATTAGATAATAATATTATGTATCTATGATTAATAAAAACAATCTATCAACTAAGAATCTATATTATTATATATAAAAAAAATTACCTCAGGTGGTGCTAAATAACTCTCAATGTCTTGAAGCAAAGGATTTGTCGCATCATCATTCTGCTCCAAAACCTCTTGCACAACCTGTGCAGCAACATCTTGGTTCACTTGCTGATCAACCTGACCAACCTGAATAAGAACATCCTCAAGGAGCCCTTGTGGATCTTCAGGTTGAGCTTCCTCAGCTACAGGTTCTGGTACAACATCAGCAATAGCAGGAGCAGCAACAGCAGCAGGAGCTACGTCTAACCACCCATGATTTGGCGGTGCAACGTAGTTCGGATCAACAATATATCCGAAAAGTGGTCTAACTTCCGGTTTCACCACTCCTTCCTTCCTGACCGTCTGCATGAACATGGCGTTATACCCACGATGGTCAATCGTATTAACCACTAGATGTGGTTCAGGTATAGCCAAATCCGGTAGACGCGCACGGATAATCAGCATGCAAAATCGCGGGTAAACCAAAAATCTTGATCTAACAGACCCCGATATCTGTTTCGCAATTTCACCAAAAAGATAATCACAAAAACTGTATGGTTTATTATAAACCAGTGACAGTGCAGCCGATAGAATCGCAGGGCTCAACTCATCAAAGCCACCTTTCTTCGCTGCGAAAACTATATTCATCACGTGCCAAAGAAACCTCCACTGACCAATAACCAGAGGCTTCTGGAACTGACGTCCACGCCTGTCTCCTGTATATCCCATACGACCTATCGCACACTCAATAAAATCCATAGGATACTCAATATCCCCGTTCTCCTGTTCTACAGTACCTAGCTGCAAAATCTCACGGAGATTACCAGTTGAAAAGGTAACAGGTCGTCCACTAACCGTAGCTCGAATCTCAGGTGGGGTGACAGATTCGTCATATACTATATCTGTCCAAAAATCATTCAGAATAGCCTGAGATATCGGAGGATTGGCCGTAATGGCGTATCTAATCCTTGATCGTGCTAGAAAACGTAGAATATCAGCAACCCTGTCAGTCCGCTTGGCCTCAAGGTTCAGATCAACCAAAATGTTGTGACCCTTATCAAATGCTCTAGCCATATCTGTAAAATAAACACAAACAACAGATATAATTTAATGCACGATTAAAAATATTTAAACTATTACGTATTATGAATCGAGATTCATCAAACATCTTAGTTTAAAATTGAAATTATATATAACTTGTTACATAAATAGTCTCAAGTCGTATATAAAAATTTAACTTATAACTAAAAGTCTTAAGTCTAATTTAAATTAATTATATAAGAGTTATTACAAAAAAAATTAAAATGTTTGTAAATTTCGGACTCGCATAAACTGGCCTAACGAGGTGAGGTCAACTCGTTTTGCTTATCAACTCGCTATACTCATCAACTCGCTACATTGATCAACTCGCTAAACTTATCAACTCGCTAAACTTATCAAGCAGCTATTGAAGTGAACCGCTAATCTCATGGATTCGCTAGTCAACTCGCTGCGAGTTGATTCACAATGTCAACTCGTTCGATGAACTACCGTTGCGAATTTTCAATTAAAATCGATTAAACTTGTAATTTTAACATGATCTATCGATTGATTAACGTTCATTAATGTTCGTTTAACATAAACCCTAAAGATCTATGTCTAATAACATCGTAATCGACTCAAATCGTTTAAACTTCAAACCGAAACCCTAAGTTTATAAAAACTTTCGATTTCGTGCAATTTAAACGGTGAAATCCGTTGATATATACCTCAAAATGTTCGTAATTTGAAGGTGTATAAAGTCTACGGATTGAAAAACTCGTTCCCGTACTCTAAAATTCGAAATCAAGCGAAGATCAAAAATCGCCTCGTTTCGCCTTTTTGACGGATTCGTAAAGTTTAGTGAACTCGCGAGGTTTGTGTGGGTTCGGTGGGTTGGTTTGACTCGTTTGACCCCCTTTATACTATATATCCGATTCGCGAGAATTTCAAACGGATCCGCAAGTCGATGTCAACTCGCAGGAATAAATAAAAACGCGAATTTAATGCTAAGTATAAATAAAACTCGATATTTTACAAGTCTGAATTATAATTAATTTTCACTTGTATTTGTCACGTTGTTCAATTCAAAAATATACAGTATAATTGAATTCCGAAGGGTAAAACCTAATAAACACAAAAATTAAAAAAAAACAAGTAAAAATAAGATAAAACAAAATTACATAACTATTGGTATCAAGTACCATTTTATTAATCACTTGATCAAAATAAAATACATAAACAAAATGAATAAGAATTTATCTGCTTAGGGATCATATTAGAAAGAATAAGCAATTAATTATATATTTAAAAGTCTAAACAGATTGGTAGTATACATACCTCATGAAATTCAAATAAATTACTGTAAAATTACAACTAAATTTATCATTTATACATTTATATTTATGAAACTATATCTTAGTTACCTTTATCCACATAGCATAATTAATAATGCATTACTCACATAAAGTGAATATTTTAATTATAGACAGTTCAAAACGATTACCAGTATTATGATCCACATAAACAAATTATACTCAATTTTCTAAGCAAACTCTTTATTGTTAGTATGAGTATTACCAAGTGCTTCCTATTATATGACATACTGAAGAATTCAAGTAAAACACATAACACTGCATCATTAAATTTTCAAGGTAGCGGTTACTAAATGATGTATCTTTTCGAAACATATAACATACACTTGAATTTTTAAGGTTAGACAAATATCAAACATACTTTGAATATGCTATGTTATCTAAGTCTGTACGTAGTACAACAGAAGATCCCTTCTAGCATAATTCAAAATATATTTGAGAATATTAATTTAATTAAAGGTTTCAGTTCTGTACTTAGTACAACAAAGTTACCAGTAATTAAGTTAATACCCATATTGCTACTATTTGTCAATTCAAATTAATATGTAAGATAACAGTGTATGGCAATACCATCATTCAACAATTAAGACTTAATGTCATACATCATAGAATAGTAACACAAAATAATAAACAAGTAGTTAATTAACTTCTTAAGGCTTAGAAAATTTCATATAATTTGCCTACCAGTACATCATATGATGAAGCCATCTAAAGTTTTACTAAAAATAGACAAATTATAACTTGTGGATATAGGTGTATAATCAAATAAATATAAACACATACCTGATAGAACCGTTGTAGTTCTAAAGCAACTTTATTTGAACCTACTACCATATCATACTTAGGACTTAAGCTTATTATTGTGAAGCTTATTCTCCTAATGTACTATCATTTCCCTTAGTTTTTGCAAATAAAACTTAAATGAAGGCGATTCCCCTTAGGTAACAAGCAAATGAATGCCATACGCCTTTTTTTTTTTTTTTTTTTTTTTTAATGAACACAGAAATACTAACTATTACAAAATTACCCTTGGAAGACTAATCACTCTGGATTTCTCATTCCGTTTAGTTGAACCAACGTCTCAAATCTTGCTCTGTCGAACGCCTTTATGTATAAGTCTGCTAAGTTATCCAATGATGGAACCTTAACTAACTTTATCAATTTCTTCTCAGCACAATCTCTAATAAAACGATGTCGAATATCAATATGCTTAGTTTTACTGTGCTTCACTGGATTATTAGTGATCGACATAGTAGATTCGTTATCAATCATCATAGGAGTATTGGTTATATTTAACCCGTAATCCCGCAGTTGCTGTTGAATCCAAAGTACTTGTGAGCAACAGCTGCCAGCTGCAACATACTCAGCTTCACATGTAGAAATGGCTACCGAGGTTTGCTTCTTGCACTGCCAGGATACTAATCTACCTCCTAGGAATTGACATCCTCCGGTCGTAGATTTCCTATTCTGATTTCATCCTCCATAATCCGAATCAGTATAAGCTATGAGATCTAAGTCTCCATCAATCGGATACCAAAGACCAAGCTTAGGTTTCCCTTTGAGGTAACGAAAGATTCGTTTAACAGCTTGCATGTGTGACTCTTTCGGATTAGCCTGATATCTTGCACATAAACAAACAGCAAACATTATGTCAGGCCTAGAGGCTGTTAGATACATTAGTGATCCGATCATGGCTCTATAAAGAGTTGGATCCACATCGCTATCACTCGATGTATCTGGACCTAGTCCATGATTGACTGGAATTGGAGTATTGTAGACCTTACTTTCATCCATCTTGAAGCGTTCTAATAGCTCATATGTATATTTAGATTGATGAATAAAGAATCCATCCTTCTTTTGATCAACTTGTAATCCTAAGAAGAAATTCAACTCTCCCATTGCAGACATTTCGAACCTTTTTCTCATGACTTTCTCAAATTCTTGACACATCTTTTCATCAGATGATCCAAAGATAATGTCATCAACATAAACTTGCACGAGAAGAAAGTCTTTCCTTTTCCACTTCACAAACAGTGTACTATCAATCGATCCTCTTGTAAATCCATTCTCAAGTAGATACGTTGATAGTGTTCCATACCACATCCTTGGTGCTTGATGTAATCCATATAGAGCCTTATTCAAACGATATACTCTATCTGGATACTCAGGATCAGCAAACCCTGACGGTTGTGAAACATACACCAATTCTTCCACTTTGCCATACAAAAAGGCACTCTTAACATCCAACTGATAAACCTTTATACCATAATATGATGCGAATGCTAAGAATACTCTAATTGCTTCTAGCCTAGCAACTGGTGCAAACACTTCATTGTAATCAATACCTTCTTGTTGATTAAAACCTTGAACCACCAGACGAGCTTTATTGCGAGTAACGATTCCTTTATCATCTCTCTTGAACTTAAATACCCATCTAGTTCCAATTGGATATTCTCCCTTTGGTAGGTCAACCAACTCCCATACTTGTAATTTAGAGAACTGAGATAGTTCTTCTTGCATTGCTTCTACCCACGAGCTTTCTTTTAAAGCCATTTGAACATTTTTAGGCTCGACTTGTGAGATAAAGCATGAATATAGACATTGATTAGGAATCCCTGTCTCTTTCATTGCAGTATACAAGCTTTGGTATTCTAAGTTCTCAGACGTACTAGCTCTGGATTGATGTCTAGTTTGAACCGGAGTATTAATATCACCGATGATGTTTTCAACGGGATGATTCTTACTCGTTCTAGTTGTAGTAACTGTTTCAACCGGTATCTCATCTTCCAAATTAGTACCAATCTCTTCCAATTCAGGTACATCTTCCGTACAAGCAGAAGATATCCTTAAGTGTTTCAAAGGAGTAAGTATATCATCAAACTTTTTAGAAAGATCATCAGGATCTTCTGTTTCTTGAGACTTATCCTCTGAAGGTTGTTGTGACTCACTTGTGGAAGCTTTATCTGAGTCAACATTAGTCTTAATTCCAGACTACTTAACACTTGATGTTGAAGCGGGACCAATATTCTCATCTTCAAACAATAAATGTTCAGCTATTTCTGAATCACTGACATAGTCACTAATAGGAACTTTAAATGATGCAAAAAGATCATAATAATCAAATTGCCAATCTAATCCCTTATGAACATCAGGTGAGTAGCTCGTAACCTCAATATTATAAACTACCTCCAAACGTCCTGTGACTTTATTAAAGACTCTCTTGTTTGGCGAATTGGGCATATAACCTAGGAAAAATCCTTCGTCAGCCTTCTCACCAAATTTTGCTTGATGTCCAGTCTTTAATATGGTGCATGAAACTCCAAAGGGTTCAAACCCTTTTAAGTTAGGTTTCTTATTGTTCAAAAGCTCATAACAAGTCTTGTTATGTCTCTTAACCGTAAGAACTCTATTAAGAACATAACATGTTGTATTCACTGCTTCTGCCCAAAAGATGACCGGAAGCTTTGAATCAGCAAGCATTGTTCTAGCAGCTTCAATCAACGTTCTATTTTTCCTTTCAGCAACACCATTCTGTTGAGGTTCATAAGGTGCACTGAATTGATGTAATATCCCTTTGCTTAAGCAATAGATATTCAATGTTGAATTTTTGAATTCTGTTCCATTGTCACTACGAATACGCTTAACTCTCTTTTTATAGACATTCTCTACTAGATCAAAGAACTCAATTAGAATTCCAGGAGTCTCATCCTTTGATCCCAAAAAGAATACCCATGAGAATCTAGAATAATCATCTGTGACAACCGAACAGTACCATTTGCCACCTATACTTCTCTTGCTTATTGGGCCGAAGAGATCCATATGTAGCAATTCAAATGGCGAAGAGATGGAGTTTTCAGTGTTAGGTCTGTGTGGTTTCTTGTGCTGCTTTCCTTTCATGCAAGGAACACACTTATCCTCAGACTCGAAACGTTTTTGTGGTACACCTAGAACCAAACCATTTTTGGTTATATAATTCATCTTTCTCCAGTTCAGATGTGCCATTCTCCTATGCCATAACAATGCGTCTGTTTCCGAAGTCTTGGATAATAAACATGTAGACACCATTGAAGAGTTAGGAACACCCATGTTGATAGCATAGATGTCCTTCTTCCTTGGCGCCCTCATCAATATCCATTCATCAGGAATTTTAAAACCTGGCTTCAGAACTAAGGCCTCCTTTTCATTAAAATAAACTGGGTGACCTTTATCACAGACTTGGGAAACACTCACTAAGTTGTGAGTAAGTTCTTCAACATAGTTCACATCCTCAAGAGTCAAAGTTCCATTTGAAACTTTTCCTTTTCCCGAAATTACTCCTCCTTTATCTCCTGCAAATTTGACTTTTTGCTTGAGACTCTCCTTGAAGTCCTTCAGTAGACTTCGTTCTCCTGTCATGTGTCTTGAACATCCACTGTCTACATACCACCAGCTGTCCTTGTTTACAGCATGCTCCTGCACATAACACAAAATACGATCAGTTATCAAGAGGGACCCAAGCCATTACGGTCTTGGTTTAACCCTTATCATCAACAAACTTAAGCTCTTTAAAATAACCATCCTTCCCATCAGGAGCTTTGGTCACTTTCGAAGTAGCTTGAGTTTGTGGACGATCAGCCTTAAGAGGTGAATTTGAGGAGAACCTCTTAGGCACATAATTATGAGCTCTATTATGATAATTATAATTAAACTCATGTGATCGTGAAGTAGTACCACTCTCATAATGACTATGGCCTCTACTTGAAGTTCTAAACCTCGACGGTGTCACATCCCTAGGCTTATAGACAGAATTATCACTTTGAGTATATGGCCGTTTAGGTTTAGGTGGGGAGACACTATGCTTACCATCTCTTTTAAGAATGTTAACAGGTTTATTACCTAACTTAGGTTTGATATCTAACCCGTCTACAGTCATACTAGAGTCGGTCTGTGTCTTTTCATCCATCACAAGCTTATGTGGTGTTTCAGGCTTTTTGTTAGGACAACACGAAGCCACGTGTCCCTTTTGATGACACTTGAAACAAGTCATCTGCTTGCGTGATTTACTCACTTTTGCTTTCTCATCCGGAGTCTTAGGCACTAAAGGTTTAAACTGTTCCTTATCAACTTTATCATTAATCTTAGCATCGTTAATCACTCCACCCGATACAAACTGTATTTTGGTGAACTGAGAAGCCTTGCCATTATCTAATGATACGTTCTTAATAACATCTTTCTGTGCCTCTGACTGTTCAGGTTTATCAGCTACTGAAATCTCAGGATTAACTTCAGTCATCTCAGAATCTTCAGGAATAGGAGTGTAATTGGCATTAAAAGGCGGGGATACATCATTGTAACCTAAACCAGTCTTGTCCTTTACACTACGTTGAGCATCTAACATTTTATCCATTTGACATGTCCTATAGTTCTCAAGTTTACGGTTTTGCTCAATTAACCTTAAGTTAAGGTTCACTATTTCCTGATCCTTACTAGCAATCGTCTCATTTAAGTCTTTGATATTCATATAGAGACCATCTATGACAACAGATTTTTCACTTATGGTATCTCTAAGTTTTGTTCTATCCGAAGCATCAGACTTAATTTTATCTTTTAAGACCTGTTTATCATCACTTAATCTACGAATATCCATAATAGCTTGATCAAGTTCAGATCTAACAGTCTTATAGGATTCCTTATCCATATTTAATTGTGATGACAAATTGCTATTTGACACAGTTAAGACACTATTCTGAGATTGTAAATCAGTAACTAAGTAACAAACATCAGCAAGATTAAGAATATCTAAACATACCTTCTTCTTGTCAGTTTGTAATTCAGCCATGCGTGCCACGAATTTCTCATGACTCATATCTGGAACTGAATCCATATATAGCACGTCATCATCACTTGCCTTCACTTCAGACTTAGGCACCTCTACTCTCTGTTCCATATCAGTGGGCATGTAGGAAACTGATCCAGCAGTTGTTTCTTCGATCTCGGCCATCAAGGCTTCCTCAGAATGAGCTTGCCAATCATAAGAGCCATCCAACTACTTCACCACTAAGGCTTTGGAAGCAAGATTATTTCCCGAACCTTGTTTTCCTTGTGCTTCTACTTTAGGTCTTTGGCATTCTCTAGCAAAATGACCAATACCCTGACAGTTAAAGCATATGACCTTGGTTTTATCAAACCCTGATCTATTGCCCAACACCTTTCTACCAGTTCTCTTGAGGAAATTCTTCACCTTTCTAGAAATCAACGCAAGTTGATCTTGAAGCTCCAATTCCTCAAGATAATCAGAATCTATCTGCTCATAATCCTCATCAAACAGAATAGGATCATTGATCTTTCCCTCTATGTAGTTCTCATATGATGCCACAAAGGAGGCAAGAACAGACAGTTGCTGTTCAGCAGATTTCACACTCATCGGCATCTTCTGATGCTCTTGAGGTGACTTCTCAGAATTCTTTCCCTTTGTCTCATCACCAGAGGAGGAAATAAAACACAGATCTTCAGAAATCAGTTCTCCATTTTCATTAGTATCACCAACTAACAGTGCAGTGGTCAAACTAGATGACGCAGTCGAAAGACTTGACTTTCCATGATACAACCCAGGGTTCTGAACCTGATCAGAATCACTATCTCTTGACTTTCTGGAGAAATCATAACCTTTCAGCTTGTCAATGACTTGCTCTAAGGTCATAGTAGAATACCTGGTTTCGTTATCCTTAATCATAACGCCATACATTTCCCATTTAGAAGGCAAACCCTCAAGAAACTTGTCGGTTTTAGATACTTCTTCTTCAACAATCTCATGGTATTCTAATTCACTTAGCAGATGGTAGAAACGCGTGACATAGGCATCAAGATCTTCTCCTTTTAAAGCTTTAAACATAGTAAATTGCTTTTTAAGAAGACTCCTCTTGCCAGCTCTCACCTGTGGACTTCCCTCACCTCTTTTCTCTAGAGCTTCCCAGAGCGTTCTAGCAGTATGAAAAGACTTGAGTTGATGAGCAATCTCTTTAGGAAGACACATCTTTATGCATGAATGTGATTTATTTTCATTTCTTTAAGCTTCCTTCTCTTGATCACTCATGTTTGCATAGGTAAGAACCACTGTAGCATTTTGAACAGTTTGAGTAGGTGGTGTGTATCCACTCTTGATACACATCCAGATTGACAGGTCATGGAATATACAGTAAGATTCAAATCTGTCCTTCCAATTGTAGTAATCCTCGATTCTTAACAACTTAGGTGGAACGTTTGACTTTCCCACCTCGTGGTCCATTTCGATCATTCTACTTAAGTCAGACATCTTAAAAACGTAAGATTAAACTGTTTCAGCGAATTCAGAAAACTCAACTCGCAAGACTCAGCTCAACTCGCAATCTCAGCTCAACTCGCAGAGTAAGTCGATTCGCAAGTCTCAGTTCGGATTGCTAAAAGATGTCGATTCGCAAGTGATGTCGATTCGCGAGGGATCTTGGTTCGACTCGCAAGCCTCAGTTCGACTCGCTAGTTCAACTCGGTTCGCAGGTGACGCTGGAACCCTAATCTCGACTCGCGAAACGGCTGTTAACCCCGAAAACGAATTTTTAAGGTATTTTTACGACTGAAACAGAAAATTTCAACCGTAAACAATCCCTAAAACGTCCAGAGAATGATTTTGATCGTTAGTATTACAAAAACGCACGTAAAAACGACCCGAATCAAAAACGCAATAATACTAAAACTTATGAACACACTCGTATTTAGCCCGAAAGCTCTGATACCAGATGTAAGTCCCCTAGTTTTAGGATCGATAACTTCGTTATCTGTAGTATTAAGGTGCGGAATCCCTCAATACGGTGTTATCTTACTAACAACGAATATGTTCGTATTGCGTTTAATAAGACTTAGCTTTAAACGATAAATCGTCAAAGCCTAGTTGTTAGGATTAAGTTTTCTCTGAGTTTGTCGAGTTCGCAGATCAGAAATATGGCAAAAAGTTATGTTTTTCACGGAGTGCAAAACATTATATACGTCCAGCTCAACTCGGCTCGCATGGGCCTGCGAGTTCGGTCCAACTCGCAGCCCAAGCCCAACTCAGAGCTCGGCTCGCCAGACTTAATCTACGCGAGTTCAGATCTCACCTCACAGCTCGACTCGCTGCGACCTGAGATCTCGACTCGCTACGCATCAAACGTCTATTATTTATTTTGTATTTAATTATTCATCTAACTTAACAAAAAAAATATTCTTTTACAAATCCAAACCAATATACAAACATAATAATAATTACACTAGTCCTATTTCAAGCTAGATCTGTTGTCACACTCTATGTCCCAACAGCTCCATACCTAGTATATATATATAATTAAAAGTGAATAGAATGAAGAAGTTTGTGTCATTGATTATGTTTCTTCATTAACGATTAACGATCTAAATTTGGTTATCATAATTACACTTTACACCCTCAAATTATTTGTTAAAATTTTAAAATATAATTGTGGAATACATATTAAATTAAATCAACCTCAATCCCTAATTTGATTTATTATTTTTTTAAATTAAAATATATACGGTTGAGCAACTCCGATTGCTATAAAGTAAAAACCATAAATTTGGCATCCTAAACCCTACTATCAAAACCCTACCTTCGTATTAGAGCATCTAAGGCCGGCCCACAATCATCAATTGACCTCCACCTTCCTTAACAACAGCCTCAGTTCACAATCATGGATCGAATTAATCCCATATCTCGATCGATTTTAATTTAATCCAATACTTCACTACTCGATCCTTTAAACCTCCTACAAGAAAGCACTCGAAAAACCATATCGTGACCTTTAATGATTAAAACAAATCAAAAGCTTACATTTCTCCAACTATTGGTAGCATTCTCTAATTGTAATGGGAATTTGTAATAGTAGATCATTGTCAGTCAACATATCCGTACTTGTAAAAATTTTCGATCTAAAAGAACTAAATTTTATAGAGTAAGAATACTGAATGAAGGTACTTCCTCGAACTGGGTCACATCATTCTCGTCGTTGCCATGGTCATTGTTGTCGTAGATTGTGCAGATACCTAAATTGTAAGGTAAATTTAGACAAACACCAACACCTATATATCTTAAAGTCTTTCAGGGACCGTCATCTTGGAAGTGAACTCCTTTGTCTTGATAAACAAAAAAAAGTTAGGATGTGATCGAGCACATTTTTCTCTCTTTGGTTAATTCACTTTCATTGGATAAACTTTGATATTAATTCGCCACGAAATTTAAAATTGAGGAAGAGGAAGGCCCACATAACCATGGACATGCCTAATGGACGTGCATGAAATTTATGTAATTATATATAACTATTTTGCCATACCCGATCAACTTCTAAAAAAAAACCTTTTAGAAACTTACATTTATAATTCATATTTTTACCATTAAATTAAACAAGGATGAATAACTATGTAACACCCCCAAATTTAATGATTTGCGGAAGCATACTTGGGTGTTACTAATCAATATACAAAGCACAAGATATACAGTAAACGACCTCTAAATGAGACGTTGTAAAACAATTTCATAGAATAAATGTTTGAAAACTTAATGTTTTCGTATACAAAAATAGTTCCCTAGAGTCCACGCGTATGGCGGGAGATTCTATTACATAATCAACATATACAAAAGATAATGCTGAGAATCTCCGTTAATGCAGTTTAGTTGAAATCATGCGACTCTAGCTATGTCCTGGAGTAATCCTACTCCGTCGGTGTACCTGAGAATACATGCTAAAAGGGTCAACACGAATGTTGGTGAATCTCACAGGTTTGTAAGTAATATCAGTTTTTGAACACAAGATTTCATAAGTAGTGCCCGCAGGCGTAAATCAAGTATTTGCAAATCCAGCAAATGTAAAGTAAATAAGTTATACCGTTGCCATAAGGCTCATAATCGAAGCTTAACCCGTAAGTAATAATTTGCTCCCGTGACATGCTCGTAACTGAGCAAACATATGTAACGAATAATAGTCGCCCGTTTATACAGAACGGTTCGTGGTAGCGCTACTACCCCGGGCGGGGAGGGTCATTTCCCTAATGGATCCATTAACTAGTGTTCGCGCTTAAGTCCATAACTAATGATATATGATGGAGAGACTTCTGTAAATAGTAAACAACTCATGCAATTCCGTTTGGTATAGTAAACAGTTTTAGTACTTGTGTTCAAGGAAAAGTAGTAGCATGTTTCTCCCCCAATAAGATAAAACAGTAAAAGTGGGGCCGTAAGACTCACCTGAGTCTTGTGAGTTTAACTTAATAAACTTGAGTTGATTAGCCGAGTAATGAAGTCCAAAGACTTGTAACCTGAGGGTGTCCACGACACGCAATGGTTATAAACATGATTGGGTATCTCAAAAGATCACCCTTGTAGTTGTTACACAACTACATATATATGTCCAAATTACTACGATTTGGTTGATTATTTGATCCGTGTTTTGAAAACGTGTACGGCCCGTTGGTGACGGTTTGTAACAATAGTTCCAAAATGTTATACTAGGGATTGCTACAGTAAATTTGACTTTTCTACAGTAACTTTGACTTTAAAAATTCTGGTTTTTCTGTGTTTTGCGACACAACGTGCGACACAAGGTTTGTCATGCGACACAAGGGTTATGTCGCATAAATATGCGACACAATATCTATACGACACAAAGGTTGTGTCGCATAGATTCGAGATGCTGATTTAACAGCGACATAGTGCTTGTGTCGTATGGGAAATATGACATAAAATACGACACAACGTTGTGTCGTAAAGGGTACGACACAAAAGGATTTATACGACACCAAGTACGACAGAACAGGCAAAATACGACACAACATGCGACACAAGGCTTGTGTCGCATTGAAGAACACCAGCCCAGAATACAGCGGCTGTCGAGATTTTTCCGATCCAAAACTCAATTTAACATACTTTTAGGCTATAAAATCGTGTTCTCTTCCTAGTATAGGACATATATAAGTTACATAAACAACTAACAAGTGAAAATACTAAGAATCGAGAGGTTTCGGGATTTTGTCGGAAACTTACAAAGTGGCGAAATGGAAATCCGGAAAGATAGAAGTGTAGATCGTTGCGAGGTGGTCGTGAATCTCTAAAAATCTTGATGATCCGAGTGCGTATAAGGGTGTTATTTGGCGATTTTAGTGGATGGTGGTGGTTTGGTGGTTTTGGAGAAAGGAGAGAAAAAGAGAGTAAGAGAGAGAGAGAGAGATGTGGAGAAATGGGGAAAGAAAGGGGAAAGTGGGAGGTTAAACTCCCCTTTTTCAGTCTCCGCTCTGCGCTCCGTAAGGTGTTCGTTTTCCCGATTATTTAAGTGTTAAATATTTATTTTACATATTTAAATATAAGTTTTACAATACGAATTATTACTCGATATTTTTATTGAAGTATTTTACCAAATGTTTTATATTTGAGTTATAAATATAACTTAGTTCGTTTTGTCAATTTGCGCGTTTTAATATTTTAGTTGTGTAAAAGTTTATTTGTACATTATAATACGAGTCTGAAATATTACAAAGAATTGTTTTTAAGTATAATTTGGGTTGTTAGATAGTAATTAAATTATTTAATAATTTGTTCACCAACGTCCGTATTTAATTGAACCGAATTACATTCGATTTAAATTGCGTATGATTTAATCAAATCGCATAGTTTGTATATATTCATCAATATATAATTCGATACATTAATTAGCCTAACACAGAACTAATTACATGTATTAACAAAGAATTAGGCACTAATTCTAGTCCTAATTTGCCGGTTGTTACATTCTCCCCTGTTAAAAGAATTTCGTCCTGAAATTAACTCGATTGTACGGTCGGTGCGTCGTCTGGGAAGAGATGTGGATATTTCTGTCGCATTTGGTCTTCCCGTTCCCAAGTGAATTCAGGACCACATCTAGAATTCCACCTGACTTTTACGATGGGAATACGACTCTGTTTTAGCTGTTTGACCTCACGGTCCATGATTTCAGCGGGTTCCTCAACGAAATGAAGTTTGTCATCGATGCGAATCTCGTCAAGTGGTATGATAAGTGTCTCGTCAGACAGACATTTCTTCAAGTTAGAAATATGAAAGGTAGGGTGCACGCTGCTGAGTTCAGAGGGTAGCTGCAGTCGATATGCCACTGGACCTATCCTCTCGAGGATCTCAAAAGGCCCAATGTACTTGGGATTTAACTTCCCACGTTTGCCGAAACGAATTACGCCTTTCCAAGGCGATAAGAGTACTCGATCCCCAACCTGGAACTCGAGTGGTTTGCATCTCACGTCAGCGTAACTTTTCTGACGATCACGTGCGGCTTTAAGTCTATTCTAGATTTCAACAATTTTCTCTGTGGTTTCGTGTATGAGTTCAGGACCAGTGGGTTGGCTATCTCCCACTTCAGTCCAACAGATCAGTGATCGGCACTTACGACCATATAGTGCCTCAAAAGGTGCAGCCTTAATGCTGGCGTGATAGCTATTGTTGTACGAGAACTCGCACAACGGTAGATGTCTTTCCCAATTTGTACCGGAATCAACTACGCATGCTCGTAGCTTGTCTTCCAGTGTCTGAATAGTTCGTTCGCTCTGGCCATCGGTCTGAGGATGGTACGCGGTACTCATATCGAGACGGGTACCCAGTGATTTTTGGAGTGATTGCCAGAAGCGAGATGTGAAACGAGCATCCCTGTCAGAGATAATCGAGATAGGGACACCATGTTGGCAAACGATTTCTTTGATGTAGATTTGTGTGAGGCGTTCCATTTTATCGGTTTCTCTGATTGCCAAGAAATGAGCTGATTTGGTGAGACGATCGACGATCACCCAGATGGTATCGCAACCGCTCGACGACTTGGGGAGTTTGGTTATGAAATCCATGGTAATTTTCTCCCATTTCCATTGAGGAATTTCAGGTTGTTGGAGCAGTCCCGAAGGTCTTTGGTGTTCGGCTTTGACCTTGGAACAAGTTAAGCATTTACTGACGTACAATGCAATGTCAGCCTTCATGTTTGGCCACCAGTAAAACTCCTTGATGCCGTGATACATTTTGTCGGATCCCGGGTGGATAGAGTATTTGGACTTGTGAGCTTCATCCATCACCAAGTCCCGTAGGTTTCCGAAATTAGGCAACCAGATTCGGTTTGAGAAATACTTAACTCCGTTAGGTTTGGTTTCGAATTGCCTATCCATGCCTCGCAGGGCTTCGCTCTTGAAGTTATCGGGTTTCAGGGCTTCGAGTTGGGCAATGTGGATTTGGGTGGTGAGATCGTTATGAATGGTAATACTGAGTGCTCGGACTCGAAGTGGTTTTGTTCGTTCCTTACGACTGAGAGCATCAGCAACCACGTTTGCTTTGCCCGGATGATATTTGATCTCACAGTCGTAATCGGTGAGTAATTCAACCCATCTACGTTGCCTCATGTTAAGATCTTTCTTGTCGGAAATATGTTGGAGACTTTTGTGGTCGGTGTATATAGTGCTGTGGGTACCATAAAGATAATGTCTCCAGATTTTTAAGGCGAATACCACGGCCCCTAGCTCGAGGTCGTGAGTTGTGTAGTTTTTCTCGTGAACTTTAAGTTGTCGGGAGGCGTAAGCAATGACCTTGTCTCGTTGCATCAGCACGCAACCGAGGCCTTGGTGAGAAGCATCGCAGTATACCACGAAGTCATCGGTGCCTTCGGGTAGAGATAGAATGGGTGCACTGCAAAGCTTGAGTTTCAACAGCTGAAATGCCGACTCTTGTTTATCGGTCCAATCGAATTTCTTTTCCTTCTGAGTCAGTACAGTGAGGGGTTTGGCAATTTTTGAAAAGTTATCGATGAAACGGCGGTAATAACCGGCCAATCCCAAGAATTGGTGTACCTCGGTTGGAGTGGTTGGCGCTTGCCAGTTCTTGATTGCCTCTATTTTTGACGGGTCTACATGAATTCCCTGATTATCAATCACGTGTCCAAGGAATTGAACGGTTTTTATCCAGAACTCACACTTAGAGAATTTGGCGTAAAGCTCCTCGTGTCTAAGTAGTTCTAGGATGGTTCTGAGATGTTATGCGTGTTGTGACACCCCCAAATTTAAAGATTTGCGGAAGCTTGAATTGGGTGTCACTAATCAATATACAAAGCGCATAAGATACAATGAACGACCACTATATGCGTCGTTTTGAACTTGTATTAATAACATAAAGGTTTACATCAAAAATAATGTTACATTAGCTCGGTTCCTGAAATTGAGAGATTACATAGCATAATTACTTTTACAAAATATAATAATGCGATTAAATCTCTAGTTGTATGTATGCTGACTCGAGCTAATTGTCCCTGCTTGTGCAGCCAACCTACTGCTGGGTACCTGTGATACATGCTAAAATGGGTCAGCGAAACGCTGGTGAGCTCACAGGTTTGTATGTCAATGTATTGTTGTAAGAACCGCAAGATTTATATTGAATTTAAAATGCAATTAAGCAAAATAAAAGTTATACAATCCATGAGCACATAGTCTGAGCTTAACTTGAGCGCTAGGTCCAATTAAGGAAACCTAACTGGTTTGCCTCCTACGAGTGTCTAATCCACACTCGTCTTCCCAAATGCTAATACATCCGTTTGACCGGTTAGTGCGTGCTAACCCGGATGAGGATTGTCAATCCCATATGATATCATATACTAACATTCACGCTAAAATATTAGAGACTATGCTATAGAGGACTTTAAATTGATTAGCTTGAAACTCATGTAGTATTTGAAAGTTGGTACTTACGTTCTACTTGTAAAACAAAATAGAGCAGTAATATCACACCCTTAGTTGTAAAATAGTGAAAATGGGGCCATGAAACTCACCTGAGTCTTGAAGTGTTTAATTTAATAAACTTGAAGTAATTAGCTGTGAATTGGTGTCCAAAGACTTGAAACCTGAATGTGTTCACGACACTTGATTGTTATTAATTGTACCGGTATCTCGAAAGACTACCTTTGTAGTTGTTATACAACTATATATATATATATATATATATATATATATATATATATATATATGTCCAAATTACTACGATTTGGTTGATTATTTTGTTACAAGTTACTACGACTTGTTTGATTGAATTGACACAAGTTACAACGACTTGTTTGATTGAATTGATACAAGTTACAACGACTTCTTTGATTGACTTGATACAAGTTACAACGACTTGTTTGATTTTTGAAGTACGTTTTGAAAACGCGTACGGCCCGTTGGTGGTTTAGTTGAAATAATAATCTCGCCATATCTAAATTTGTTTGAAGTGTTATGCTTGAAAAACATGTTTCAATGTCCTTTAGAAGTTATATTGTTTAATCGTTTGAAGTCCTATTTGTTTAACACTTAACTTGGAATTTAAATTGTAAATCTGCTGTGTTTTGCGACACTATATGCGACACAAGGACACGTAATGCGACACAACGGTTGTGTCGCATTATAGATGCGACATAATACCTATACGACACAAGAGTTGTGTCGCATAGGTTCGGAATGCTAAATCAATAGCGACATAGTGGTTGTGCCGTATAGAATACGACATAGTTTGCGACACAGAGTACGACACAATATTGTGTCGCATGAGTTACGACACTACAGGTTTGGTACGACACAAGATGCGACATAACGGCCAAAATACGACATAGTATGCGACACAAGGCTTGTGTCGCATTGAAGAACATCAGTCCAGAAACTTTCGACTGACGGAATTTTTAACCCCAAAACCCAAATCAAACTCATTTTTAGTTTATAAAACCTTGTTATATTACTAGTATTGGACATATACATGTTATCTAACTCATAAACATGTAAAAACAAGTTAAAACGAGAGATTTCGAGAATTTGTCGGAAACTTACGCGGTGTCGGATTGAAAATCCGAAAAGATGAAAGTGTAGATCGCGTTGAGGTGGTTCCTTTTCCGTGATTATTTTGATGATTTGATGTCGTTTAGTGTTCTAATTTTGTGATTTTGATGAAATGGTGGTGGTGAAATTTTTGAGAGAAAAATTGGTAGAGAGAGAGAGGTGGAAAGGTAGAAATGAAATGAGGGGGAGGTGATGACCCCCTCTTGGTGGCTGATTTCGGTGGGGGCCCAACGAGTGTGGGTCTCCACTTTTAACTCCGTGCAATCGCACTCCGTGCGGTGTTCGTTTTCCCGATATTTTAAACGTTAAATATTTATTTCATATGTTTTAATATACGTTTTAAAATACGAATAATTGTTCAGTATTTCTGTTGAAGTATCTCACTAAATACTTAATAATTATGTTATAGATGATGATTTATTTCATTTTGCTTACGCGTTTGCATTTTAATCGCGTTTATATTATTTGTGTAATAACACTTGGATACGAAACAGTATTGATATAATATTCAAAATACGTCAATGTTATTAATTAATATTTGTATTAATAAAAATCGTTCACCAACAGCCTTATTAATTGTGTCGAAATTCATTCGATTAAAACTTGTACGATTTAAACAAACCGCATAATTGTGTAGATATATATTCAACAATATATATATAACAATTGATACATTAATTAGCCTAACACAAACTAATTACATGTATTAAAACTTGATTAGTCACTAAATCCTAGTCCTAAATTGACGGGTGTCACACGTGTTCTTGTTCGTTTCGTGAGTATATGAGGATGTCATCTGTCACACCCCTTATTTCGGGTTGCGGAAGCGAATCGGGTCGGGGCGTGACTAATCAATAACCAAAGCACCAAAAGTATACAGTGAACGACTCTACATGAGATGTTGGTAAAATAGTACGTTACATTAGTATTCCAAAGTACATAACCATTCATACAAAAGTAATGTCGTAATATCTTCAAGTAGTTACATGCATGCGACTCGAGCTAATAAGTAGATCCTGCTGGGCCATCATACTATAGCTGCGTACCTGAGAATACATTACTAAAAGCGTCAACCAAAAGGTTGGTGAATCTCACAGGTTTGTAGTAAGTAAATCAATTTGAACACAATATCAGTACACAAGTTTCACAGAAACGGTAAAGTAATAAATGTAATCGCACAATTTAAATAGAACAGTAAAAGTGGTTGTACGAATGTAACAAGTCAGTATTTAAAAGTTGTATGCAATCAGTAGAGTAGTAATCGTTAGTTCTATGTAAGTAACAAATTTTTAGTCAATCACTGCATCCATGCAATTGGGTAGCAATCCATGGTAGTAAGCAGTCAGTAAATCAGTAATCAATCATTGCATCAATGCAATAGGGTAGTCGGTATACATTGCCATGAGCACCATAGTCGAAGCTTAACAGTAAGTAAGTAATTGCCCTCGTGAATGCTAATCCAAAAACATTCATATGTAACGAGTAGAAAACACCTGTTTATACGAGTACGGTTCGTGGTGGCGCTACCACCCCAGGTGGGGATTGTCAGTCCCATATGGATCCATATACTAAAACTCGCGCTTAAGTCCATAACTAACAACTATGATTAAAGGGACTTCATTGGATTAAGTAAAACACATGCAATCGATATACCAGTAAATCAGTAAGTAAATCAAGTAAGTAAGTACATGTGTTCGAGTAAAACAAGTAATGCATCTCCCCCAAAACAGTAAAACAGTAAAAAGGGGCCGTGAGACTCACCTGAGAGAGCTAGTAATCCTACTGTACTCGTACGATCCGAATCAGAATCTCCTAATGTCCTAAACACGTGAGATTTATAATAAGTAAATGTACGTGTAAATATGTCATTTGTCTGATTTTTAGTCGTTTGAATTATGTCCAGAATATTCAATAATTGTTTATGTCTGAAGTTTATAAAATGATTATGGACTGATAGTGACGCTTCAAAATTATGTTACAAAAATATAAATATGTTTGTTCTCGTATAAATATAAAGTTGTACATTTAAATCGTATCCTGTATATATATAAAATATATAATCGCCGTTTGTAATTTCACGAGTTGGGTCATTTGTTATGTATATGCATGTCTATATATATACTCGTATTATTTTATCGTCGTGTATATATATATATATATAAAGATAATCTTAGGGATTGAACCCATGACCTTTCAATACATAATACCCATCATTTACCACTAGGCTATTGCCTACAATTGTTGATAATTTACTAGGTTTAAATATACATGTGCATATTAGTTAGTCAAAATAATTAAATTAACCAAAAACAAGTCACTTGGGAGACTTGAACTTGTGACCTGTGGTTTCCAACCACAAGACCTAACCAGTAGGCTAGCACCTGCTTTTGTTTATTGAACGCTTTGTATATATATTTAAGCCCTTAATAACAGTTCGTTTAAAAATTAAATGAAGTCAAAACATGGGTCAAGGGGGTTGAACCCCTGACCTTCCACTTCAAACGTAAAGCCTTAACCACTAGGCCATCAAGGCTTTTATGGTTATTATTATGTAATTAACATATATATGTATTGATAAGTAATGTTTCTTTGTTTTAAAAATCTATTCATAAGTTACATGGGTTATGTCCGTATTTGGTATAGTTAACACTCATATTATGACATATAAACATAGTATAACATGTTTTTAATAAGTTTAACGACAATCATCAACCAAATTTTATGATTTTTATTTTGGGTTCAAGTTTTGTTTCAAGAACCAAATCATTACATAACTTTGAAATCAACCATAAATATAGTGTAATAACACATTATAATCAATATATAATCAAAGTATTATGAAATAAATGAATAAGTTTTGAGTTAAAAATCCTCACAAAAAGTTGATTATGATGATGATGATGATCGATGATGTTGCTGTCCTTCTTCTTGCTCCCTTTTCCTTGATGCTCCCGAAATAATTACGGTGGTGGGCGGTGGTGATGTGGGTGACCGGCGGTGGTGGTGTAGTGAGACCGAGAGAAATGATTGATGGTGATTATGATCGATTGATGATGAAGAAGAAGTATGAAGATGATTATGTAGTAGGAAGACGAAGAAAAGATGATGAATAAAAATTTGCTTGATCCTGCCTTCTCCTGGTTCCAATCGTTTGTTCACAGAGAAATGGAGTTGGTGTGCATTATTAAAGATAGAGTATGTGTATAAAAAAAAAAATATCAAGTACTTAAATAAAATATGGGAGTATGTTGGTGGGTTGTGGAAACCGACGTTCAAGTCAACAAAATGGAAATGGTGTGGTGATTTGTTTGTCTCCCAATATTGTGTTACATTTATTGGTATTTAACCCGTGATTATTTACCCGATCGTTAATAAGTGAAATGTTTTCAAACAATAAATTTCTAAAAATATATTCGTTTAAGTTTTTAATCAAAGTATTTTATGAGAATACTTTTATCAAGATGTAAAATTATATCATTGTTTTACTTTGAACATACGGATAGCTTTCGTGCATAAAATATCTTCAGTTTTCTAACTGAGTAATTAAATATTATTCTTGACAACAATATTTAGTTTGAAAATGTTTTGTACCAACTTTAGTATTTTGATTTACGCGTTCTGTCGGGTTCGTATGTACGAGATTATTAAATAATCTTTTCAGGTTATAAATATACATTTATATATTTAGTACTTGTATACTTTGGTTATTGCGCGTATGTGATACGCGGAATAAAAGTTCAAATTTGGAGTGAAATTTGGGTCATTTTTGACCGGGTGTCACATTCTCCCTCTGTTAGGAGAATTTCGTCCCGAAATTCGTTCGTAGTAAGTATTGATGTGTCGAAGTATTGGTCGGTGCATATCCTAAGTAAGTTTGTGAAATTTTCATGAATGACACACTCGTCTATCTAAGATTGTCTACCTCCCCTTGTTGAACTATTGCTCTACTGGCAATGAAAGGAATAAAGGAACTGAGTTTCGATATCTTAGACCATTTTGTCTGTGAGAGTAAATTCAGTAAGTCAACTAGTTGCTAAGGTGTAGCTACTCTTTGCACTAGTAGCCTAAAGTAAAACAGTAACTTCCACTGCGTTCGTACGGTTTGTAACAACAAGTAGTATCGTAGCGTAACTTAGACTCTATCAATCTCATATAGAAACTAAGTGGTTTAGCACAAATTAGTTTTATGGGGATGTTACCCACAATATAAAAATTAACCGGTATGTCTTCCGGTATAAGGCAGTGTAGGATCTGTTATTCCTATTTATATGAGCTAAACTTCGTCTCGTATATAGAAACTATAGAAACTAAATTGTCATTTTTCCCTAACCCTATCGTGCACTTAGAATCTAGGAAAAACATAAAAGATATCAAGTAGCAAGTAAGTTTTATCAAAGTAAATAGTGCAAGGGCAGTCAGGTTATTAGTGAGTGACCATACCCGTGTTTAGTAAGTCAAGTTGTTGTTTTCTAATCCTAACACATTTTTAGGATTTAAATCACAGAATGTAACAGTAAGTAACAATTATGATTTAGTAAGACAACTAATCTCAAAATAGTTAGACTGTCTAAGAATGAGAACACCCACGCCCTCATTCGAGATTTGACAAATTTTCTTATAGGGGCAAGGATGTCATTGTATATTGTGAAATTTTTGCTGAACATCAAAAATTTGAAATTTATATAAAGTTGGGTACTATTAATAAGTTTACACGGTTTTGAACTTTGAGATTTTGTAAAACATTTCATGAGAAATTTTGCAAAATGTTTGCTAGAAATACCTTTGTTAGAAAACTATAATTGAGAAAGTCTGTCGAAAACTTGAAGTCCGTTGAAAACTTGAGTCGATGAGTAGTTTGGTTGAAACTCTTGTCGGTGGCAAGACTTTGAAAATTCTGTTTAACAAAATTCGTTGAAAAACAAGAGTTATGAAAAATTTCGAGGGTAAAGGTTTGTTGAAATTTGTTGAAAATAATTTTCCTAGGAAACACCTAACGGTACAGTGGAGTACGTTGTAAAATTTTATAGACGTATAATTAGGTAGGCGGTAGTAAGCAATTGCAAAGTCCCGTTCTTCATATTAAGGGACGCTGGAGTAGCTATATTTGTCATTTTCGGTGGTGTAAGTAGTAACGAGAGTATCATCGTATAAGACCTATTCATATATCTTCAATATATAATAGCCTGGAACGTAGTATGTAACCGAGGCCTGTGTATGTATATATATTTACATCACATAATAGCCTAATCATATATGTATATACCATATATACCTATATATCCGCCTAGTCGTATCTAGCACAAAGCAGTTAGCAGTCCTGGTTCTCTCGTGGTCAGAGTCAGCTAATGCATTCCTGTTCAATATAACCCCTTTCAGATGTTACATCATCTTTGTTTAATTGTACATAGTTAGCTACGCTATGTTAGATTAAATTCGTATGATGTAATCCCTGAACCAGTCATACCTAATAAGGAATACTGCCTAACGGTCATAGTCTAGGCCCACTACATGCAACCTAGTTCACTATAACCTTAGGCTCTGATACCAATCTGTCACACCCCCTATTTCGGGTTGCGGAAGTGAATCGGGTCGGGGCGTGACTAATCAATAACCAAAGCACCAAAAGTATACAGTGAACGAATCTACATGAGATGTTGGTAAAATAGTACGTTACATTAGTATTCCAAAGTACATAACCATTCATACAAAAGTAATGTCGTAATATCTTCAAGTAGTTACATGCATGCGAGAGCTAATAAGTAGATCCTGCTGGGCTATCATACTATAGCTGCGTACCTGAGAATACATTACTAAAAGCGTCAACCAAAAGGTTGGTGAATCTCACAGGTTTGTAGTAAGTAAATCAATTTGAACACAGTATCAGTGCACAAGTTTCACAGAAACGGTAAAGTAATAAATGTAATCGCACAATTTAAATAGAACAGTAAAAGTGGTTGTACGAATGTAACAAGTCAGTATTTAAAAGTTGTACGCAATCAGTAGAGTAGTAATCGTTAGTTCTATGTAAGTAACAAATTTTTAGTCAATCACTGCATCCATGCAATTGGGTAGCAATCCATGGTAGTAAGCAGTCAGTAAATCAGTAATCAATCATTGCATCAATGCAATAGGGTAGTCGGTATACATTGCCATGAGCACCATAGTCGAAGCTTAACAGTAAGTAAGTAATTGCCCTCGTGAATGCTAATCCAAAAACATTCATATGTAACGAGTAGAAAACACCTGTTTATACGAGTACGGTTCGTGGTGGCGCTACCACCCCAGGTGGGGATTGTCAGTCCCATATGGATCCATATACTAAAACTCGCGCTTAAGTCCATAACTAACAACTATGATTAAAGGGACTTCATTGGATTAAGTAAAACCCATGCAATCGATATACCAGTAAATCAGTAAGTAAATCAAGTAAGTAAGTACATGTGTTCGAGTAAAACAATTAATGCATCTCCCCCAAAACAGTAAAACAGTAAAAAGGGGCCGTGAGACTCACCTGAGAGAGCTAGTAATCCTACTGTACTCGTACGATCCGAATCAGAATCTCATAATGTCCTAAACACGTGAGATTTATAATAAGTAAATGTACGTGTAAATATGTCATTTGTCTGATTTTTAGTCGTTTGAATTATGTCCAGAATATTCAATAATAGTTTATGTCTGAAGTTTATAAAATGATTATGGACTGATAGTGACGCTTCAAAATTATGTTACAAAAATATAAATATGTTTGTTCTCGTATAAATATAAAGTTGTACATTTAAATCGTATCCTGTATATATATAAAATATATAATCGCCGTTTGTAATTTCACGAGTTGGGTCATTTGTTATGTATATGCATGTCTATATATATACTCGTATTATTTTATCGTCGTGTATATATATATATAAAGATAATCTTAGGGATTGAACCCATGACCTTTCAATACATAATACCCATCATTTACCACTAGGCTATTGCCTACAATTGTTGATAATTTACTAGGTTTAAATATACATGTGCATATTAGTTAGTCAAAATAATTAAATTAACCAAAAACAAGTCACTTGGGAGACTTGAACTTGTGACCTGTGGTTTCCAACCACAAGACCTAACCAGTAGGCTAGCACCTGCTTTTGTTTATTGAACGCTTTGTATATATATTTAATCCCTTAATAACAGTTCGTTTAAAAATTAAATGAAGTCAAAACATGGGTCAAGGGGGTTGAACCCCTAACCTTCCACTTCAAACGTAAAGCCTTAACCACTAGGCCATCAAGGCTTTTATGGTTATTATTATGTAATTAACATATATATGTATTGATAAGTAATGTTTCTTTGTTTTAAAAATCTATTCGTAAGTTACATGGGTTATGTCCGTATTTGGTATAGTTAACACTCATATTATGACATATAAACATAGTATAACATGTTTTTAATAAGTTTAACGACAATCATCAACCAATATTTATGATTTTTATTTTGGGTTCAAGTTTTGTTTCAAGAACCAAATCATTACAAAACTTTGAAATCAACCATAAATATAGTGTAATATCACATTATAATCAATATATAATCAAAGTATTATGAAATAAATGAATAAGTTTTGAGTTAAAAATCCTCACAAAAAGTTGATTATGATGATGATGATGATCGATGATGTTGCTGTCCTTCTTCTTGCTCCCTTTTCCTTGATGCTCCCGAAATAATTACGGTGGTGGGCGGTGGTGATGTGGGTGACCGGCGGTGGTGGTGTAGTGAGACCGAGAGAAATGATTGATGGTGATTATGATCGATTGATGATGAAGAAGAAGTATGATGATGATTATATAGTAGGAAGATGAAGAAAAGATGATGAATAAAAATTTGCTTGATCCTGCCTTCTCCTGGTTCCAATCGTTTGTTCACAGAGAAATGGAGTTGGTGTGCATTATTGAAGATAGAGTATGTGTATAAAAAAAAATATCAAGTACTTAAATAAAATATGGGAGTATGTTGGTGGGTTGTGGAAACCGACTTTCAAGTCAACAAAAAGGAAATGGTGTGGTGATTTGTTTGTCTCCCAATGTTGTGTTACATTTATTTTTATTTAACCCGTGATTATTTACCCGATCGTTAATAAGTGAAATGTTTTCAAACAATAAATTTCTAAAAATATATTCGTTTAAGTTTTTAATCAAAGTATTTTATGAGAATACTTTTATCAAGATGTAAAATTATATCATTGTTTTACTTTGAACATACGGATAGCTTTCGTGCATAAAATATCTTCAGTTTTCTAACTGGGTAATTAAATATTATTCTTGACAACAATATTTAGTTTGAAAATGTTTTGTACCAACTTTAGTATTTTGATTTACGCGTTCTGTCGGGTTCGTATGTACGAGATTATTAAATAATCTTTTCAGGTTATAAATATACATTTATATATTTAGTACTTGTATACTTTGGTTATTGCGCGTATGTGATACGCGGAATAAAAGTTCAAATTTGGAGTGAAATTTGGGTCATTTTTGACCGGGTGTCACATTCTCCCTCTGTTAGGAGAATTTCGTCCCGAAATTCGTTCGTAGTAAGTATTGATGTGTCGAAGTATTGGTCGGTGCATATCCTAAGTAAGTTTGTGAAATTTTCATGAATGACACACTCGTCTATCTAAGATTGTCTACCTCCCCTTGTTGAACTATTGCTCTACTGGCAATGAAAGGAATAAAGGAACTGAGTTTCGATATCTTAGACCATTTTGTCTGTGAGAGTAAATTCAGTAAGTCAACTAGTTGCTAAGGTGTAGCTACTCTTTGCACTAGTAGCCTAAAGTAAAACAGTAACTTCCACTGCGTTCGTACGGTTTGTAACAACAAGTAGTATCGTAGCGTAACTTAGACTCTATCAATCTCATATAGAAACTAAGTGGTTTAGCACAAATTAGTTTTATGGGGATGTTACCCACAATATAAAAATTAACCGGTATGTCTTCCGGTATAAGGCAGTGTAGGATCTGTTATTCCTATTTATATGAGCTAAACCTCGTCTCGTATATAGAAACTATAGAAACTAAATTGTCATTTTTCCCTAACCCTATCGTGCACTTAGAATCTAGGAAAAACATAAAAGATATCAAGTAGCAAGTAAGTTTTATCAAAGTAAATAGTGCAAGGGCAGTCAGGTTATTAGTGAGTGACCATACCCGTGTTTAGTAAGTCAAGTTGTTGTTTTCTAATCCTAACACATTTTTAGGATTTAAATCACAGAATGTAACAGTAAGTAACAATTAAGATTTAGTAAGACAACTAATCACAAAATAGTTAGACTGTCTAAGAATGAGAACACCCACGCCCTCATTCGAGATTTGACAAATTTTCTTATAGGGGCAAGGATGTCATTGTATATTGTGAAATTTTTGCTGAACATCAAAAATTTGAAATTTATATAAAGTTGGGTACTATTAATAAGTTTACATGGTTTTGAACTTTGAGATTTTGTAAAACATTTCATGAGAAATTTTGCAAAATGTTTGCTAGAAATACCTTTGTTAGAAAACTATAATTGAGAAAGTCTGTCGAAAACTTGAAGTCCGTTGAAAACTTGAGTCGATGAGTAGTTTGGATGAAACTCTTGTCGGTGGAAAGACTTTGAAAATTCTTTTTAACAAAATTCGTTGAAAAACAAGAGTTATGAAAAATTTCGAGGGTAAAGGTTTGTTGAAATTTGTTGAAAATAATTTTCCTAGGAAACACCTAACGGTACAGTGGAGTACGTTGTAAAATTTTATAGACGTATAATTAGGTAGGCGGTAGTAAGCAATTGCAAAGTCCCGTTCTTCATATTAAGGGACGCTGGAGTAGCTATATTTGTCATTTTCGGTGGTGTAAGTAGTAACGAGAGTATCATCGTATAAGACCTATTCATATATCTTCAATATATAATAGCCTGGAATGTAGTATGTAACCGAGGCCTGTGTATGTATATATATTTACATCACATAATAGCCTAATCATATATGTATATACCATATATACCTATATATCCGCCTAGTCGTATCTAGCACAAAGCAGTTAGCAGTCCTGGTTCTCTCGTGGTCAGAGTCAGCTAATGCATTCCTGTTCAATATAACCCCTTTCAGATGTTACATCATCTTTGTTTAATTGTACATAGTTAGCTACACTATGTTAAATTAAATTCGTATGATGTAATCCCTGAACCAGTCATACCTAATAAGGAATACTGCCTAACGGTCATAGTCTAGGCCCACTACATGCAACCTAGTTCACTATAACCTTAGGCTCTGATACCAATCTGTCACACCCCCTATTTCGGGTTGCGGAAGCGAATCGGGTCGGGGCGTGACTAATCAATAACCAAAGCACCAAAAGTATACAGTGAACGACTCTACATGAGATGTTGGTAAAATAGTACGTTACATTAGTATTCCAAAGTACATAACCATTCATACAAAAGTAATGTCGTAATATCTTCAAGTAGTTACATGCATGCGACTCGAGCTAATAAGTAGATCCTGCTGGGCCATCATACTATAGCTGCGTACCTAAGAATACATTACTAAAAGCGTCAACCAAAAGGTTGGTGAATCTCACAGGTTTGTAGTAAGTAAATCAATTTGAACACAATATCAGTACACAAGTTTCACAGAAACGGTAAAGTAATAAATGTAATCGCACAATTTAAATAGAACAGTAAAAGTGGTTGTACGAATGTAACAAGTCAGTATTTAAAAGTTGTACGCAATCAGTAGAGTAGTAATCGTTAGTTCTATGTAAGTAACAAATTTTTAGTCAATCACTGCATCCATGCAATTGGGTAGCAATCCATGGTAGTAAGCAGTCAGTAAATCAGTAATCAATCATTGCATCAATGCAATAGGGTAGTCGGTATACATTGCCATGAGCACCATAGTCGAAGCTTAACAGTAAGTAAGTAATTGCCCTCGTGAATGCTAATCCAAAAACATTCATATGTAACGAGTAGAAAACACCTGTTTATACGAGTACGGTTCGTGGTGGCACTACCACCCCAGGTGGGTATTGTCAGTCCCATATGGATCCATATACTAAAACTCGCGCTTAAGTCCATAACTAACAACTATGATTAAAGGGACTTCATTGGATTAAGTAAAACCCATGCAATCGATATACCAGTAAATCAGTAAGTAAATCAAGTAAGTAAGTACATGTGTTCGAGTAAAATAAGTAATCCATCTCCCCCAAAACAGTAAAACAGTAAAAAGGGGCCGTGAGACTCACCTGAGAGAGCTAGTAATCCTACTGTACTCGTACGATCCGAATCAGAATCTCCTAATGTCCTAAACACGTGAGATTTATAATAAGTAAATGTACGTGTAAATATGTCATTTGTCTGATTTTTAGTCGTTTGAATTATGTCCAGAATATTCAATTATTGTTTATGTCTGAAGTTTATAAAATGATTATGGACTGATAGTGACGCTTCAAAATTATGTTACAAAAATATAAATATGTTTGTTCTCGTATAAATATAAAGTTGTACATTTAAATCGTATCCTGTATATATATAAAATATATAATCGCCGTTTGTAATTTCACGAGTTGGGTCATTTGTTATGTATATGCATTTCTATATATATACTCGTATTATTTTATCGTCGTGTATATATATATATATATATATATATATATATATATATATATATAGATAATCTTAGGGATTGAACCCATGACCTTTCAATACATAATACCCATCATTTACCACTAGGCTATTGCCTACAATTGTTGATAATTTACTAGGTTTAAATATACATGTGCATATTAGTTAGTCAAAATAATTAAATTAACCAAAAACAAGTCACTTGGGAGACTTGAACTTGTGACCTGTGGTTTCCAACCACAAGACCTAACCAGTAGGCTAGCACCTGCTTTTGTTTATTGAACGCTTTGTATATATATTTAAGCCCTTAATAACAGTTCATTTAAAAATTAAATGAAGTCAAAACATTGGTCTAGGGGGTTGAACCCCTGACCTTCCACTTCAAACGTAAAGCCTTAACCACTAGGCCATCAAGGCTTTTATGGTTATTATTATGTAATTAACATATATATGTATTGATAAGTAATGTTTCTTTGTTTTAAAAATCTATTCGTAAGTTACATGGGTTATGTCCGTATTTAGTATAGTTAACACTCATATTATGACATATAAACATAGTATAACATGTTTTTAATTAGTTTAACGACAATCATCAACCAAATTTTATGATTTTTATTTTGGGTTCAAGTTTTGTTTCAAGAACCAAATCATTACATAACTTTGAAATCAACCATAAATATAGTGTAATAACACATTATAATCAATATATAATCAAAGTATTATGAAATAAATGAATAAGTTTTGAGTTAAAAATCCTCACAAAAAGTTGATTATGATGATGATGATGATCGATGATGTTGCTGTCCTTCTTCTTGCTCCCTTTTCCTTGATGCTCCTGAAATAATTACGGTGGTGGGCGGTGGTGATGTGGGTGACCGGCGGTGGTGGTGTAGTGAGACCGAGAGAAATGATTGATGGTGATTATGATCGATTGATGATGAAGAAGAAGTATGATGATGATTATGTAGTAGGAAGATGAAGAAAAGATGATGAATAAAAATTTGCTTGATCCTGCCTTCTCCTGGTTCCAATCGTTTGTTCATAGAGAAATGGAGTTGGTGTGCATTATTGAAGATAGAGTATGTGTATAAAAAAAAATATCAAGTACTTAAATAAAATATGGGAGTATGTTGGTGGGTTGTGGAAACCGAATTTCAAGTCAACAAAAAGAAAATGGTGTGGTGATTTGTTTGTCTCCCAATATTGTGTTACATTTATTGGTATTTAACCCGTGATTATTTACCCGATCGTTAATAAGTGAAATGTTTTCAAACAATAAATTTCTAAAAATATATTCGTTTAAGTTTTTAATCAAAGTATTTTATGAGAATACTTTTATCAAGATGTAAAATTATATCATTGTTTTACTTTGAACATACGGATAGCTTTCGTG
Source organism: Helichrysum umbraculigerum (assembly GCA_949592205.1). NCBI lineage: Eukaryota > Viridiplantae > Streptophyta > Magnoliopsida > Asterales > Asteraceae > Helichrysum > Helichrysum umbraculigerum. Next base: position 70,365,361 of record CATIUR010000002.1, read on the forward strand.
CATAAAATATCTTCAGTTTTCTAACTGGGTAATTAAATATTATTCTTGACAACAATATTTAGTTTGAAAATGTTTTGTACCAACTTTAGTATTTTGATTTACGCGTTCTGTCGGGTTCGTATGTACGAGATTATTAAATAATCTTTTCAGGTTATAAATATACATTTATATATTTAGTACTTTTATACTTTGGTTATTGCGCGTATGTGATACGCGGAATAAAAGTTCAAATTTGGAGTGAAATTTGGGTCATTTTTGACCGGGTGTCACATTCTCCCTCTGTTAGGAGAATTTCGTCCCGAAATTCGTTCGTAGTAAGTATTGATGTGTCGAAGTATTGGTCGGTGCATATCCTAAGTAAGTTTGTGAAATTTTCATGAATGACACACTCGTCTATCTAAGATTGTCTACCTCCCCTTGTTGAACTATTGCTCTACTGGCAATGAAAGGAATAAAGGAACTGAGTTTCGATATCTTAGACCATTTTGTCTGTGAGAGTAAATTCAGTAAGTCAACTAGTTGCTAAGGTGTAGCTACTCTTTGCACTAGTAGCCTAAAGTAAAGCAGTAACTTCCACTACGTTCGTACGGTTTGTAACAACAAGTAGTATCGTAGCGTAACTTAGACTCTATCAATCTCATATAGAAACTAAGTGGTTTAGCACAAATTAGTTTTATGGGGATGTTACCCACAATATAAAAATCAACCGGTATGTCTTCCGGTATAAGGCAGTGTAGGATCTGTTATTCCTATTTATATGAGCTAAACCTCGTCTCGTATATAGAAACTATAGAAACTAAATTGTCATTTTTTTCCTAACCCTATCGTGCACTTAGAATCTAGGAAAAACATAAAAGATATCAAGTAGCAAGTAAGTTTTATCAAAGTAAATAGTGCAAGGGCAGTCAGGTTATTAGTGAGTGACCATACCCTTGTTTAGTAAGTCAAGTTGTTGTTTTCTAATCCTAACACATTTTTAGGATTTAAATCACAGAATGTAACAGTAAGTAACAATTAAGATTTAGTAAGACAACTAATCACAAAATAGTTAGACTGTCTAAGAATGAGAACACCCACGCCCTCATTCGAGATTTGACAAATTTTCTTATAGGGGCAAGGATGTCATTGTATATTGTGAAATTTTTGCTGAACATCAAAAATTTGAAATTTATATAAAGTTGGGTACTATTAATAAGTTTACACGGTTTTGAACTTTGAGATTTTGTAAAACATTTCATGAGAAATTTTGCAAAATGTTTGCTAGAAATACCTTTGTTAGAAAACTATAATTGAGAAAGTCTGTCGAAAACTTGAAGTCCGTTGAAAACTTGAGTCGATGGGTAGTTTGGTTGAAACTCTTGTCGGTGGCAAGACTTTGAAAATTCTGTTTAACAAAATTCGTTGAAAAACAAGAGTTATGAAAAATTTCGAGGGTAAAGGTTTGTTGAAATTTGTTGAAAATAATTTTCCTAGGAAACACCTAACGGTACAGTGGAGTACGTTGTAAAATTTTATAGACGTATAATTAGGTAGGCGGTAGTAAGCAATTGCAAAGTCCCGTTCTTCATATTAAGGGACGCTGGAGTAGCTATATTTGTCATTTTCGGTGGTGTAAGTAGTAACGAGAGTATCATCGTATAAGACCTATTCATATATCTTCAATATATAATAGCCTGGAACGTAGTATGTAACCGAGGCCTGTGTATGTATATATATTTACATCACATAATAGCCTAATCATATATGTATATACCATATATACCTATATATCCGCCTAGTCGTATCTAGCACAAAGCAGTTAGCAGTCCTGGTTCTCTCGTGGTCAGAGTCAGCTAATGCATTCCTGTTCAATATAACCCCTTTCAGATGTTACATCATCTTTGTTTAATTGTACATAGTTAGCTACGCTATGTTAAATTAAATTCGTATGATGTAATCCCTGAACCAGTCATACCTAATAAGGAATACTGCCTAACGGTCATAGTCTAGGCCCACTACATGCAACCTAGTTCACTATAACCTTAGGCTCTGATACCAATCTGTCACACCCCCTATTTCGGGTTGCGGAAGCGAATCGGGTCGGGGCGTGACTAATCAATAACCAAAGCACCAAAAGTATACAGTGAACGACTCTACATGAGATGTTGGTAAAATAGTACGTTACATTAGTATTCCAAAGTACATAACCATTCATACAAAAGTAATGTCGTAATATCTTCAAGTAGTTACATGCATGCGACTCGAGCTAATAAGTAGATCCTGCTGGGCCATCATACTATAGCTGCGTACCTGAGAATACATTACTAAAAGCGTCAACCAAAAGGTTGGTGAATCTCACAGGTTTGTAGTAAGTAAATCAATTTGAACTCAATATCAGTACACAAGTTTCACAAAAACGGTAAAGTAATAAATGTAATCGCACAATTTAAATAGAACAGTAAAAGTGGTTGTACGAATGTAACAAGTCAGTATTTAAAAGTTGTACGCAATCAGTAGAGTAGTAATCGTTAGTTCTATGTAAGTAACAAATTTTTAGTCAATCACTACATCCATGCAATTAGGTAGCAATCCATGGTAGTAAGCAGTCAGTAAATCAGTAATCAATCATTGCATCAATGCAATAGGGTAGTCGGTATACATTGCCATGAGCACCATAGTCGAAGCTTAACAGTAAGTAAGTAATTGCCCTCGTGAATGCTAATCCAAAAACATTCATATGTAACGAGTAGAAAACACCTGTTTATACGAGTACGGTTCGTGGTGGCGCTACCACCCCAGGTGGGGATTGTCAGTCCCATATGGATCCATATACTAAAACTCGCGCTTAAGTCCATAACTAACAACTATGATTAAAGGGACTTCATTGGATTAAGTAAAACCCAAGAAATCGATATACCAGTAAATCAGTAAGTAAATCAAGTAAGTAAGTACATGTGTTCGAGTAAAACAAGTAATGCATCTCCCCCAAAACAGTAAAACAGTAAAAAGGGGCCGTGAGACTCACCTGAGAGAGCTAGTAATCCTACTGTACTCGTATGATCCGAATCAGAATCTCCTAATGTCCTAAACACGTGAGATTTATAATAAGTAAATGTACGTGTAAATATGTCATTTGTCTGATTTTTAGTCGTTTGAATTATGTCCAGAATATTCAATAATTGTTTATGTCTGAAGTTTATAAAATGATTATGGACTGATAGTGACGCTTCAAAATTATGTTACAAAATTATAAATATGTTTGTTCTCGTATAAATATAAAGTTGTACATTTAAATCGTATCCTGTATATATATAAAATATATAATCGCCGTTTGTAATTTCACGAGTTGGGTCATTTGTTATGTATATGCATGTCTATATATATATACTCGTATTATTTTATCGTCGTGTATATATATATAAAGATAATCTTAGGGATTGAACCCATGACCTTTCAATACATAATACCCATCATTTACCACTAGGCTATTGCCTACAATTGTTGATAATTTACTAGGTTTAAATATACATGTGCATATTAGTTAGTCAAAATAATTAAATTAACCAAAAACAAGTCACTTAGGAGACTTGAACTTGTGACCTGTGGTTTCCAACCACAAGACCTAACCAGTAGGCTAGCACCTGCTTTTGTTTATTGAACGCTTTGTATATATATTTAAGCCCCTAATAACAGTTCGTTTAAAAATTAAATGAAGTCAAAACATGGGTCAAGGGGGTTGAACCCCTGACCTTCCACTTCAAACGTAAAGCCTTAACCACTAGGCCATCAAGGCTTTTATGGTTATTATTATGTAAATAACATATATATGTATTGATAAGTAATGTTTCTTTGTTTTAAAAATCTATTCGTAAGTTACATGGGTTATGTCCGTATTTGGTATAGTTAACACTCATATTATGACATATAAACATAGTATAACATGTTTTTAATAAGTTTAACGACAATCATCAACCAAAATTTATGATTTTTATTTTGGGTTCAAGTTTTGTTTCAAGAACCAAATCATTACATAACTTTGAAATCAACCATAAATATAGTGTAATAACACATTATAATCAATATATAATCAAAGTATTATGAAATAAATGAATAAGTTTTGAGTTAAAAATCCTCACAAAAAGTTGATTATGATGATGATGATGATCGATGATGTTGCTGTCCTTCTTCTTGCTCCCTTTTCCTTGATGCTCCCGAAATAATTACGGTGGTGGGCGGTGGTGATGTGGGTGACCGGCGGTGGTGGTGTAGTGAGACCGAGAGAAATGATTGATGGTGATTATGATCGATTGATGATGAAGAAGAAGTATGATGATGATTATGTAGTAGGAAGATGAAGAAAAGATGATGAATAAAAATTTGCTTGATCCTGCCTTCTCCTGGTTCCAATCGTTTGTTCACAGAGAAATGGAGTTGGTGTGCATTATTGAAGATAGAGTATGTGTATAAAAAAAAATATCAAGTACTTAAATAAAATATGGGAGTATGTTGGTGGGTTGTGGAAACCGACTTTCAAGTCAACAAAAAGGAAATGGTGTGGTGATTTGTTTGTCTCCCAATATTGTGTTACATTTATTGGTATTTAACCCGTGATTATTTACCCGATCGTTAATAAGTGAAATGTTTTCAAACAATAAATTTCTAAAAATATATTCGTTTAAGTTTTTAATCAAAGTATTTTATGAGAATACTTTTATCAAGATGTAAAATTATATCATTGTTTTACTTTGAACATACGGATAGCTTTCGTGCATAAAATATCTTCAGTTTTCAAACTGGGTAATTAAATATTATTCTTGACAACAATATTTAGTTTGAAAATGTTTTGTACCAACTTTAGTATTTTGATTTACGCGTTCTGTCGGGTTCGTATGTACGAGATTATTAAATAATCTTTTCAGGTTATAAATATACATTTATATATTTAGTACTTGTATACTTTGGTTATTGCGCGTATGTGATACGCGGAATAAAAGTTCAAATTTGGAGTGAAATTTGGGTCATTTTTGACCGGGTGTCACATTCTCCCTCTGTTAGGAGAATTTCGTCCCGAAATTCGTTCGTAGTAAGTATTGATGTGTCGAAGTATTGGTCGGTGCATATCCTAAGTAAGTTTGTGAAATTTTCATGAATGACACACTCGTCTATCTAAGATAGTCTACCTCCCCTTGTTGAACTATTGCTCTACTGGCAATGAAAGGAATAAAGGAACTGAGTTTCGATATCTTAGACCATTTTGTCTGTGAGAGTAAATTCAGTAAGTCAACTAGTTGCTAAGGTGTAGCTACTCATTGCACTTGTAGCCTAAAGTAAAGCAGTAACTTCCACTGCGTTCGTACGGTTTGTAACAACAAGTAGTATCGTAGCGTAACTTAGACTCTATCAATCTCATATAGAAACTAAGTGGTTTAGCACAAATTAGTTTTATGGGGATGTTACCCACAATATAAAAATTAATCGGTATGTCTTCCGGTATAAGGCAGTGTAGGATCTGTTATTCCTATTTATATGAGCTAAACCTCGTCTCGTATATAGAAACTATAGAAAGTAAATTGTCATTTTTCCCTAACCCTATCGTGCACTTAGAATCTAGGAAAAACATAAAAGATATCAAGTAGCAAGTAAGTTTTATCAAAGTAAATAGTGCAAGGGCAGTCAGGTTATTAGTGAGTGACCATACCCGTGTTTAGTAAGTCAAGTTGTTGTTTTCTAATCCTAACACATTTTTAGGATTTAAATCACAGAATGTAACAGTAAGTAACAATTAAGATTTAGTAAGACAACTAATCACAAAATAGTTAGACTGTCTAAGAATGAGAACACCCACGCCCTCATTCGAGATTTGACAAATTTTCTTATAGGGGCAAGGATGTCATTGTATATTGTGAAATTTTTGCTGAACATCAAAATTTTGAAATTTATATAAAGTTGGGTACTATTAATAAGTTTACACGGTTTTGAACTTTGAGATTTTGTAAAACATTTCATGAGAAATTTTGCAAAATGTTTGCTAGAAATACCTTTGTTAGAAAACTATAATTGAGAAAGTATGTCGAAAACTTGAAGTCCGTTGAAAACTTGAGTCGATGAGTAGTTTGGTTGAAACTCTTGTCGGTGGCAAGACTTTGAAAATTCTTTTTAACAAAATTCGTTGAAAAACAAGAGTTATGAAAAATTTCGAGGGTAAAGGTTTGTTGAAATTTGTTGAAAATAATTTTCCTAGGAAACACCTAACGGTACAGTGGAGTACGTTGTAAAATTTTATAGACGTATAATTAGGTAGGCGGTAGTAAGCAATTGCAAAGTCCCGTTCTTCATATTAAGGGACGCTGGAATAGCTATATTTGTCGTTTTCGGTGGTGTAAGTAGTAACGAGAGTATCATCGTATAAGACCTATTCATATATCTTCAATATATAATAGCCTGGAACGTAGTATGTAACCGAGGCCTGTGTATGTATATATATTTACATCACATAATAGCCTAATCATATATGTATATACCATATATACCTATATATCCGCCTAGTCGTATCTAGCACAAAGCAGTTAGCAGTCCTGGTTCTCTCGTGGTCAGAGTCAGCTAATGCATTCCTGTTCAATATAACCCCTTTCAGATGTTACATCATCTTTGTTTAATTGTACATAGTTAGCTACACTATGTTAAATTAAATTCGTATGATGTAATCCCTGAACCAGTCATACCTAATAAGGAATACTGCCTAACGGTCATAGTCTAGGCCCACTACATGCAACCTAGTTCACTATAACCTTAGGCTCTGATACCAATCTGTCACACCCCCTATTTCGGGTTGCGGAAGCGAATCGGGTCGGGGCGTGACTAATCAATAACCAAAGCACCAAAAGTATACAGTGAACGACTCTACATGAGATGTTGGTAAAATTGTACGTTACATTAGTATTCCAAAGCACATAACCATTCATACAAAAGTAATGTCGTAATATCTTAAAGTAGTTACATGCATGCGACTCGAGCTAATAAGTAGATCCTGCTGGGCCATCATACTATAGCTGCGTACCTGAGAATACATTACTAAAAGCGTCAACCAAAAGGTTGGTGAATCTCACAGGTTTGTAGTAAGTAAATCAATTTGAACACAATATCAGTACACAAGTTTCACAGAAACGGTAAAGTAATAAATGTAATCGCACAATTTAAATAGAACATTAAAAGTGGTTGTACGAATGTAACAAGTCAGTATTTAAAAGTTGTACGCAATCAGTAGAGTAGTAATCGTTAGTTCTATGTAAGTAACAAATTTTTAGTCAATCACTGCATCCATGCAATTGGGTAGCAATCCATGGTAGTAAGCAGTCAGTAAATCAGTAATCAATCATTGCATCAATGCAATAGGGTAGTCGGTATACATTGCCATGAGCACCATAGTCAAAGCTTAACAGTAAGTAAGTAATTGCCCTCGTGAATGCTAATCCAAAAACATTCATATGTAACGAGTAGAAAACACCGGTTTATACGAGTATGGTTCGTGGTGGCACTACCACCCCAGGTGGGGATTGTCAGTCCCATATGGATCCATATACTAAAACTCGCGCTTAAGTCCATAACTAACAACTATGATTAAAGGGACTTCATTGGATTAAGTAAAACCCATGAATTCGATATACCAGTAAATCAGTAAGTAAATCAAGTAAGTAAGTACATGTGTTCAAGTAAAATAAGTAATGCATCTCCCCCAAAACAGTAAAACAGTAAAAAGGGGCCGTGAGACTCACCTGAGAGAGCTAGTAATCCTATTGTACTCGTACGATCCGAATCAGAATCTCCTAATGTCCTAAACACGTGAGATTTATAATAAGTAAATGTACGTGTAAATATGTCATTTGTCTGATTTTTAGTCGTTTGAATTATGTCCTGAATATTCAATAATTGTTTATGTCTGAAGTTTATAAAATGATTATGGACTGATAGTGACGCTTCAAAATTATGTTACAAAAATATAAATATGTTTGTTCTCGTATAAATATAAAGTTGTACATTTAAATCGTATCCTGTATATATATAAAATATATAATCGCCGTTTGTAATTTCACGAGTTGGGTCATTTGTTATGTATATGCATGTCTATATATATAATCGTATTATTTTATCGTCGTGTATATATATATAAAGATAATCTTAGGGATTGAACCCATGACCTTTCAATACATAATACCCATCATTTACCACTAGGCTATTGCCTACAATTGTTGATAATTTACTAGATTTAAATATACATGTGCATATTAGTTAGTCAAAATAATTAAATTAACCAAAAACAAGTCACTTGGGAGACTTGAACTTGTGACCTGTGGTTTCCAACCACAAGACCTAACCAGTAGGCTAGCACCTGCTTTTGTTTATTGAACGCTTTGTATATATATTTAAGCCCTTAATAACAGTTCGTTTAAAAATTAAATGAAGTCAAAACATGGGTCAAGGGGGTTGAACCCCTGACCTTCCACTTCAAACGTAAAGCCTTAACCACTAGGCCATCAAGGCTTTTATGGTTATTATTATGTAATTAACATATATATGTATTGATAAGTAATGTTTCTTTGTTTTGAAAATCTATTCGTAAGTTACATGGGTTATGTCCGTATTTGGTATAGTTAACACTCATATTATGACATATAAACGTAGTATAACATGTTTTTAATAAGTTTAACGACAATCATCAACCAAATTTTATGATTTTTATTTTGGGTTCAAGTTTTGTTTCAAGAACCAAATCATTACATAACTTTGAAATCAACCATAAATATAGTGTAATAACACATTATAATCAATATATAATCAAAGTATTATGAAATAAATGAATAAGTTTTGAGTTAAAAATCCTCACAAAAAGTTGATTATGATGATGATGATGATCGATGATGTTGCTGTCCTTCTTCTTGCTCCCTTTTCCTTGATGCTCCCGAAATAATTACGGTGGTGGGCGGTGGTGATGTGGGTGACCGGCGGTGGTGGTGTAGTGAGACCGAGAGAAATGATTGATGGTGATTATGATCGATTGATGATGAAGAAGAAGTATGATGATGATTATGTAGTAGGAAGATGAAGAAAAGATGATGAATAAAAATTTGCTTGATCCTGCCTTCTCCTGGTTCCAATCGTTTGTTCACAGAGAAATGGAGTTGGTGTGCATTATTGAAGATAGAGTATGTGTATAAAAAAAAATATCAAGTACTTAAATAAAATATGGGAGTATGTTGATGGGTTGTGGAAACCGACTTTCAAGTCAACAAAAAGGAAATGGTGTGGTGATTTGTTTGTCTCCCAATATTGTGTTACATTTATTGGTATTTAACCCGTGATTATTTACCCGATCGTTAATAAGTGAAATGTTTTCAAACAATAAATTTCTAAAAATATATTCGTTTAAGTTTTTAATCAAAGTATTTTATTAGAATACTTTTATCAAGATGTAAAATTATATCATTGTTTTACTTTGAACATACGGATAGCTTTCGTGCATAAAATATCTTCAGTTTTCTAACTGGGTAATTAAATATTATTCTTGACAACAATATTTAGTTTGAAAATGTTTTGTACCAACTTTAGTATTTTGATTTACGCGTTCTGTCGGGTTCGTATGTACGAGATTATTAAATAATCTTTTCAGGTTATAAATATACATTTATATATTTAGTACTTGTATACTTTGGTTATTGCGCGTATGTGATACGCGGAATAAAAGTTCAAATTTGGAGTGAAATTTGGGTCATTTTTGACCGGGTGTCACATTCTCCCTCTGTTAGGAGAATTTCGTCCCGAAATTCGTTCGTAGTAAGTATTGATGTGTCGAAGTATTGGTCGGTGCATATCCTAAGTAAGTTTGTGAAATTTTCATGAATGACACACTCGTCTATCTAAGATTGTCTACCTCCCCTTGTTGAACGATTGCTCTACTGGCAATGAAAGGAATAAAGGAACTGAGTTTCGATATCTTAGACCATTTTGTCTGTGAGAGTAAATTCAGTAAGTCAACTAGTTGCTAAGGTGTAGCTACTCTTTGCACTAGTAGCCTAAAGTAAAGCAGTAACTTCCACTGCGTTCGTACGGTTTGTAACAACAAGTAGTATCGTAGCGTAACTTAGACTCTATCAATCTCATATAGAAACTAAGTGGTTTAGCACAAATTAGTTTTATGGGGATGTTACCCACAATATAAAAATTAACCGGTATGTCTTCCGGTATAAGGCAGTGTAGGATCTGTTATTCCTATTTATATGAGCTAAACCTCGTCTCGTATATAGAAACTATAGAAAGTAAATTGTCATTTTTCCCTAACCCTATCGTGCACTTAGAATCTAGGAAAAACATAAAAGATATCAAGTAGCAAGTAAGTTTTATCAAAGTAAATAGTGCAAGGGCAGTCAGGTTATTAGTGAGTGACCATACCCGTGTTTAGTAAGTCAAGTTGTTGTTTTCTAATCCTAACACATTTTTAGGATTTAAATCACAGAATGTAACAGTAAGTAACAATTAAGATTTAGTAAGACAACTAATCACAAAATAGTTAGACTGTCTAAGAATGAGAACACCCACGCCCTCATTCGAGATTTGACAAATTTTCTTATAGGGGCAAGGATGTCATTGTATATTGTGAAATTTTTGCTGAACATCAAAATTTTGAAATTTATATAAAGTTGGGTACTATTAATAAGTTTACACGGTTTTGAACTTTGAGATTTTGTAAAACATTTCATGAGAAATTTTGCAAAATGTTTGCTAGAAATACCTTTGTTAGAAAACTATAATTGAGAAAGTCTGTCGAAAACTTGAAGTCCGTTGAAAACTTGAGTCGATGAGTAGTTTGGTTGAAACTCTTGTCGGTGGCAAGACTTTGAAAATTCTGTTTAACAAAATTCGTTGAAAAACAAGAGTTATGAAAAATTTCGAGGGTAAAGGTTTGTTGAAATTTGTTGAAAATAATTTTCCTAGGAAACACCTAACGGTACAGTGGAGTACGTTGTAAAATTTTATAGACGTATAATTAGGTAGGCGGTAGTAAGCAATTGCAAAGTCCCGTTCTTCATATTAAGGGACGCTCGAGTAGCTATATTTGTCATTTTCGGTGGTGTAAGTAGTAACGAGAGTATCATCGTATAAGACCTATTCATATATCTTCAATATATAATAGCCTGGAACGTAGTATGTAACCGAGGCCTGTGTATGTATATATATTTACATCACATAATAGCCTAATCATATATGTAAACCTATATATCCGCCTAGTCGTATCTAGCACAAAGCAGTTAGCAGTCCTGGTTCTCTCGTGGTCAGAGTCAGCTAATGCATTCCTGTTCAATATAACCCCTTTCAGATGTTACATCATCTTTGTTTAATTGTACATAGTTAGCTACGCTATGTTAGATTAAATTCGTATGATGTAATCCCTGAACCAGTCATACCTAATAAGGAATACTGCCTAACGGTCATAGTCTAGGTCCACTACATGCAACCTAGTTCACTATAACCTTAGGCTCTGATACCAATCTGTCACACCCCCTATTTCGGGTTGCGGAAGCGAATCGGGTCGGGGCGTGACTAATCAATAACCAAAGCACCAAAAGTATACAGTGAACGACTCTACATGAGATGTTGGTAAAATAGTACGTTACATTAGTATTCCAAAGTACATAACCATTCATACAAAAGTAATGTCGTAATATCTTCAAGTAGTTACATGCATGCGACTCGAGCTAATAAGTAGATCCTGCTGGGCCATCATACTATAGCTGCGTACCTGAGAATACATTACTAAAAGCGTCAACCAAAAGGTTGGTGAATCTCACAGGTTTGTAGTAAGTAAATCAATTTGAACACAATATCAGTACACAAGTTTCACAGAAACGGTAAAGTAATAAATGTAATCGCACAATTTAAATAGAACAGTAAAAGTGGTTGTACGAATGTAACAAGTCAGTATTTAAAAGTTGTACGCAATCAGTAGAGTAGTAATCGTTAGTTCTATGTAAGTAACAAATTTTTAGTCAATCACTGCATCCATGCAATTGGGTAGCAATCCATGGTAGTAAGCAGTCAGTAAATCAGTAATCAATCATTGCATCAATGCAATAGGGTAGTCGGTATACATTGCCATGAGCACCATAGTCGAAGCTTAACAGTAAGTAAGTAATTGCCCTCGTGAATGCTAATCCAAAAACATTCATATGTAACGAGTAGAAAACACCTGTTTATACGAGTACGGTTCGTGGTGGCGCTACCACCCCAGGTGGGGATTGTCAGTCCCATATGGATCCATATACTAAAACTCGCGCTTAAGTCCATAACTAACAACTATGATTAAAGGGACTTCATTGGATTAAGTAAAACCCATGCAATCGATATACCAGTAAATCAGTAAGTAAATCAAGTAAGTAAGTACATGTGTTCGAGTAAAACAAGTAATGCATCTCCCCCAAAACAGTAAAACAGTAAAAAGGGGCCGTGAGACTCACCTGAGAGAGCTAGTAATCCTACTGTACTCGTACGATCCGAATCAGAATCTCCTAATGTCCTAAACACGTGAGATTTATAATAAGTAAATGTACGTGTAAATATGTCATTTGTCTGATTTTTAGTCGTTTGAATTATGTCCAGAATATTCAATAATTGTTTATGTCTGAAGTTTATAAAATGATTATGGACTGATAGTGACGCTTCAAAATTATGTTACAAAAATATAAATATGTTTGTTCTCGTATAAATATAAAGTTGTACATTTAAATCGTATCCTGTATATATATAAAATATATAATCGCCGTTTGTAATTTCACGAGTTGGGTCATTTGTTATGTATCTGCATGTCTATATATATACTCGTATTATTTTATCGTCGTGTATATATATATAAAGATAATCTTAGGGATTGAACCCATGACCTTTCAATACATAATACCCATCATTTACCACTAGGCTATTGCCTACAATTGTTGATAATTTACTAGGTTTAAATATACATGTGCATATTAGTTAGTCAAAATAATTAAATTAACCAAAAACAAGTCACTTGGGAGACTTGAACTTGTGACCTGTGGTTTCCAACCACAAGACCTAACCAGTAGGCTAGCACCTGCTTTTGTTTATTGAACGCTTTGTATATATATTTAAGCCCCTAATAACAGTTCGTTTAAAAATTAAATGAAGTCAAAACATGGGTCAAGGAGGTTGAACCCCTTACCTTCCACTTCAAACGTAAAGCCTTAACCACTAGGCCATCAAGGCTTTTATGGTTATTATTATGTAATTAACATATATATGTATTGATAAGTAATGTTTCTTTGTTTTAAAAATCTATTCGTAAGTTACATGGGTTATGTCCGTATTTGGTATAGTTAACACTCATATTATGACATATAAACATAGTATAACATGTTTTTAATAAGTTTAACGACAATCATCAACCAAATTTTATGATTTTTATTTTGGGTTCAAGTTTTGTTTCAAGAACCAAATCATTACATAACTTTGAAATCAACCATAAATATAGTGTAATAACACATTATAATCAATATATAATCAAAGTATTATGAAATAAATGAATAAGTTTTGAGTTAAAAATCCTCACAAAAAGTTGATTATGATGATGATGATGATCGATGATGTTGCTGTCCTTCTTCTTGCTCCCTTTTCCTTGATGCTCCCGAAATAATTACGGTGGTGGGCGGTGGTGATGTGGGTGACCGGCGGTGGTGGTGTAGTGAGACCGAGAGAAATGATTGATGGTGATTATGATCGATTGATGATGAAGAAGAAGTATGATGATGATTATGTAGTAGGAAGATGAAGAAAAGATGATGAATAAAAATTTGCTTGATCCTGCCTTCTCCTGGTTCCAATCGTTTGTTCACAGAGAAATGGAGTTGGTGTGCATTATTGAAGATAGAGTATGTGTATAAAAAAAAATATCAAGTACTTAAATAAAATATGGGAGTATGTTGGTGGGTTGTGGAAACCGACTTTCAAGTCAACAAAAAGGAAATGGTGTGGTGATTTGTTTGTCTCCCAATATTGTGTTACATTTATTGGTATTTAACCCGTGATTATTTACCCGATCGTTAATAAGTGAAATGTTTTCAAACAATAAATTTCTAAAAATATATTCGTTTAAGTTTTTAATCAAAGTATTTTATGAGAATACTTTTATCAAGATGTAAAATTATATCATTGTTTTACTTTGAACATACAGATAGCTTTCGTGCATAAAATATCTTCAGTTTTCTAACTGGATAATTAAATATTATTCTTGACAACAATATTTAGTTTGAAAATGTTTTGTACCAACTTTAGTATTTTGATTTACGCGTTCTGTCGGGTTCGTATGTACGAGATTATTAAATAATCTTTTAAGGTTATAAATATTAATTTATATATTTAGTACTTGTATACTTTGGTTATTGCTCGTATGTGATACGCGGAATAAAAGTTCAAATTTGGAGTGAAATTTGGGTCATTTTTGACCGGGTGTCACATTCTCCCTCTGTTAGGAGAATTTCGTCCCGAAATTCGTTCGTAGTAAGTATTGATGTGTCGAAGTATTGGTCGGTGCATATCCTAAGTAAGTTTGTGAAATTTTCATGAATGACTCGTCTATCTAAGATTGTCTACCTCCCCTTGTTGAACGATTGCTCTACTGGCAATGAAAGGAATAAAGGAACTGAGTTTCGATATCTTAGACCATTTTGTCTGTGAGAGTAAATTCAGTAAGTCAACTAGTTGCTAAGGTGTAGCTACTCTTTGCACTAGTAGCCTAAAGTAAAGCAGTAACTTCCACTGCGTTCGTACGGTTTGTAACAACAAGTAGTATCGTAGCGTAACTTAGTCTCTATCAATCTCATATAGAAACTAAGTGGTTTAGCACAAATTAGTTTTATGGGGATGTTACCCACAATATAAAAATTAACCGGTATGTCTTCCGGTATAAGGCAGTGTAGGATCTGTTATTCCTATTTATATGAGCTAAACCTCGTCTCGTATATAGAAACTATAGAAACTAAATTGTCATTTTTCCCTAACCCTATCGTGCACTTAGAATCTAGGAAAAACATAAAAGATATCAAGTAGCAAGTAAGTTTTATCAAAGTAAATAGTGCAAGGGCAGTCAGGTTATTAGTGAGTGACCATACCCGTGTTTAGTAAGTCAAGTTGTTGTTTTCTAATCCTAACACATTTTTAGGATTTAAATCACAGAATGTAACAGTAAGTAACAATTAAGATTTAGTAAGACAACTAATCACAAAATAGTTAGACTGTCTAAGAATGAGAACACCCACGCCCTCATTCGAGATTTGACAAATTTTCTTATAGGGGCAAGGATGTCATTGTATATTGTGAAATTTTTGCTGAACATCAAAAATTTGAAATTTATATAAAGTTGGGTACTATTAATAAGTTTACACGGTTTTGAACTTTGAGATTTTGTAAAACATTTCATGAGAAATTTTGCAAAATGTTTGCTAGAAATACCTTTGTTAGAAAACTATAATTGAGAAAGTCTGTCTAAAACTTGAAGTCCGTTGAAAACTTGAGTCGATGAGTAGTTTGGTTGAAACTCTTGTCGGTGGCAAGACTTTGAAAATTCTTTTTAACAAAATTCGTTGAAAAACAAGAGTTATGAAAAATTTTGAGGGTAAAGGTTTGTTGAAATTTGTTGAAAATAATTTTCCTAGGAAACACCTAACGGTACAGTGGAGTACGTTGTAAAATTTTATAGACGTATAATTAGGTAGGCGGTAGTAAGCAATTGCAAAGTCCCATTCTTCATATTAAGGGACGCTGGAGTAGCTATATTTGTCGTTTTCGGTGGTGTAAGTAGTAACGAGAGTATCATTGTATAAGACCTATTCATATATCTTCAATATATAATAGCCTGGAACGTAGTATGTAACCGAGGCCTGTGTATGTATATATATTTACATCACATAATAGCCTAATCATATATGTATATACCATATATACCTATATATCCGTCTAGTCGTATCTAGCACAAAGCAGTTAGCAGTCCTGGTTCTCTCATGGTCAGAGTCAGCTAATGCATTCCTGTTCAATATAACCCCTTTCAGATGTTACATCATCTTTGTTTAATTGTACATAGTTAGCTACGCTATGTTAAATTAAGTAATGGGTAAAACTCATCAGATATGAAACTTCTATCAGCACCGGTATCAAATAATACTGAAGCAGTAAGATCGTTGAGAAGAAACGTACCCGTTACAACATTCGGGTCTTGCCTGGCTTCCCCAGCTTTGATGACAAATGCTCTGCTGCGAGCGGGGTTGTTGTTCCGGTTGTTGTTGTTGTTTTTCTGCTTAGGGCAATTTTTCTGAAAGTGCCCAGGACTTTCGCACCCATAACAAGTCTTTGGGGCACTGGTGTTTCGACAATCCTTGGCTAGATGCCCGAAACGTTTGCAGTTTGTGCAAGGGCAGGAACCGTCGTGGTGACGATTGCATTTGGTGCAGTAGGGCTTGCTTCCAATGTACCCTTTCTTTTCTGAAGTGCCAGATGAATAAGCCTTAACAGACTCAGGTTTCTTGTTGGTGAGTTGGTTGGATGAGTTGGGGTTCCCTTCCCATTTGCTTTTGTTGTTTGCAGATGGGGTAGAAGTTGTGCCACGACGGACAGAATTTGCCGTTAGCTCATGGGCCATACGGATGGCGCTCTGGATAGTACCCGGTTTGGATGATGTCACCAGGTCTTGTAGTCTGTCGGGAAGTCCATCGACATATTTCTCGATCCTCTTGTATTCAGGATCAACCATAGATGGGCACAGAAGTGCCAGTTGGTGGAAACGGTTGGTGTACCCGGTGATATCATCACCTTGCATCTTGTGGTTCCAGAATTCCAACTCCAGTTGTTTCAGTTCATCTCTGGGGCAGTACTCACCCCTCAACATCTCCTTCAGTTCCTCCCACGGGAGTTTGTAAGCATTAGAGATACCCACAGTCTGGGCATAGGTGTTCCACCAGGTGAGAGCGGTGTCAGTGAAAGTACTAACGGAGAACTTAACCTTGTCTCCCTCCGCACAGTTGCAGATAAGAAATACAGATTCGACTTTCTCGATCCAGCGTACTAGACCGATAGCTCCCTCAATACCTGCAAAGTTCAGAGGTTTGCAGTTCTGGAAGTCTTTGTAAGAACAGGGTTTGGGTTGTGGTCCATTGTTAGCTGTATCTTCGCTACCAGGAGTTGTTGTTCGGGTAGCTAGAGCTTGGGCCACACTACGGGCAATCAGACCCGCAATTTTGGCTTCATTGAGGGTGATTTGTTGACGAGGAGGCATGCTGCTGATCAAGAAAAGAACAAGGAAAGTGGAATAAGATATTTTCATGAAATTATGATATGTCGCAAGTGTAAATGATGAGATACACGATAACAGTACGAAGTGACAATCACATTTCATTTAGATAAATAAGTTGGATACAAGGTACGGGTTTTCCCAACAGGTCACAAAATAGTAGTACAAAAGTACCGGGAATTGTTACATCCGGTTGAATTACATAGGCCCTAATAAAGTAGTTAACTGGTTACAAGTTACAGACTGATCTAATCTTGGTGCAGATTAATCTGCTCCATCAGCGCGACAAGGCGGTCCACGGTTTCTGCTAGTCTGTTGGCTTGCCTGGCGTTGTCTTCAACCAAGGCCAGTCGTTGTACTAGTGCTCGAGAGTGATCCCCAGTCTCCTGTGAACGCTGTTCACATTCCTCTAGTCGGTTTCTTACGAGTTCATCCGCACCTAATTCAGCGGTCATTGAATCCTGAATTATGCTTACATAGAGGCTGGTATCTTCTTGTTCTCGCTGGAGTTGTGATATGCGGTCAAGAGCTTGGCGAAGCAGGTAGGTCATTCGGTGTTGTTCCCATTCGAGATTTTCGAGCCTTTGCTCCTGACGGTGGAGTTGGGTAGCCAACACTGGCACCGTGAGATGTGCCGAGTTCTGAGAGTTATGAACAGGATAGGGGTTGCTTCGAGGTGACCTTGTGTTCCTCCTGACTACTCGTGGGTTTCGTGACCCATGTGAGTGAGAGTGTGACGGATTAGGTGGTGTGTTTGCCATTCCTGTGGTAGAGTGTAAGTAAGACGAGGCTAATATATATAAGTATATAATATCCAGCCTAGTGTCTAGCACGTATCAAGTAATGGTCCGGTTCTCTCGTGGTCAGAGTCAACTAACACATTCCTGTTCAACATAACCATTTCAGACCTCACATCATCTTTCCTTAATTGTACATAGTTGATCAGGCTATGTTAAATTAAAGTCGTATGATGTAATTCCTGAACCAATCATGCCTAGTAGGGAAATACTGCCTAATGGTCATAGTCTAGGCCCACTAAATGCAACCTAGTTCACTATAACCTTAGGCTCTGATACCAATCTGTAACACCCCCAAATTTAATGATTTGCGGAAGCATACTTGGGTGTTACTAATCAATATACAAAGCATAAGATATACAGTAAACGACCTCTAAATGAGACGTTGTAAAACGATTTCATAGAATAAATGTTTGAAAACTTAATGTTTTCGTATACAAAAATAGTTCCCTAGAGTCCACGCGTATGGCGGGAGATTCTATTACATAATCAACATATACAAAAGATAATGCTGAGAATCTCCGTTAATGCAGTTTAGTTGAAATCATGCGACTCTAGCTATGTCCTGGAGTAATCCTACTCCGTCGGTGTACCTGAGAATACATGCTAAAAGGGTCAACACGAATGTTGGTGAATCTCACAGGTTTGTAAGTAATATCAGTTTTTGAACACAAGATTTCATAAGTAGTGCCCGCAGGCGTAAATCAAGTATTTGCAAATCCAGCAAATGTAAAGTAAATAAGTTATACCGTTGCCATGAGGTTCATAATCGAAGCTTAACCCGTAAGTAATAATTTGCTCCCGTGACATGCTCGTAACTAAGCAAGCATATGTAACGAATAATAGTCGCCCGTTTATACAGAACGGTTCGTGGTAGCGCTACTACCCCGGGCGGGGAGGGTCATTTCCCTAATGGATCCATTAACTAGTGTTCGCGCTTAAGTCCATAACTAACGATATATGATGGAGAGACTTCTGTAAATAGTAAACAACTCATGCAATTCCGTTTGGTATAGTAAACAGTTTTAGTACTTGTGTTCAAGGAAAAGTAGTAGCATGTTTCTCCCCCAATAAGATAAAACAGTAAAAGTGGGGCCGTAAGACTCACCTGAGTCTTGTGAGTTTAACTTAATAAACTTGAGTTGATTAGCCGAGTAATGAAGTCCAAAGACTTGTAACCTGAGGGTGTCCACGACACGCGATGGTTATAAACATGATTGGGTATCTCAAAAGATCACCCTTGTAGTTGTTACACAACTACATATATATGTCCAAATTACTACGATTTGGTTGATTATTTGATCCGTGTTTTGAAAACGTGTACGGCCCGTTGGTGACGGTTTGTAACAATAGTTCCAAAATGTTATACTTGGGATTGCTACAGTAAATTTGACTTTTCTACAGTAACTTTGACTTTAAAAATTCTGGTTTTTCTGTGTTTTGCGACACAAGGTTTGTCATGCGACACAAGGGTTATGTCGCATAAATATGCGACACAATATCTATACGACACAAAGGTTGTGTCGCATAGATTCGAGATGCTAATTTAACAGCGACATAGTGCTTGTGTCGTATGGGAAATACGACATAAAATACGACACAACGTTGTGTCGTAAAGGGTACGACACAAAAGGATTTATACGACACCAAGTACGACAGAACAGGCAAAATACGACACAACATGCGACACAAGGCTTGTGTCGCATTGAAGAACACCAGCCCAGAATACAGCGGCTGTCGAGATTTTTCCGATCCAAAACTCAATTTAACATACTTTTAGGCTATAAAATCGTGTTCTCTTCCTAGTATAGGACATATATAAGTTACATAAACAACTAACAAGTGAAAATACTAAGAATCGAGAGGTTTCGGGATTTTGTCGGAAACTTACAAAGTGGCAAAATGGAAATCCGGAAAGATAGAAGTGTAGATCGTTGCGAGGTGGTCGTGAATCTCTAAAAATCTTGATGATCCGAGTGCGTATAAGGGTGTTATTTGGCGATTTTAGTGGATGGTGGTGGTTTGGTGGTTTTGGAGAAAGGAGAGAAAAAGAGAGTAAGAGAGAGAGAGAGATGTGGAGAAATGGGGAAAGAAAGGGGAAAGTGGGAGGTTAAACTCCCCTTTTTCAGTCTCCGCTCTGCGCTCCGTAAGGTGTTCGTTTTCCCGATTATTTAAGTGTTAAATATTTATTTTACATATTTAAATATAAGTTTTACAATACGAATTATCACTCGATATTTTTATTGAAGTATTTTACCAAATGTTTTATATTTGAGTTATAAATATAACTTAGTTCGTTTTGTCAATTTGCGCGTTTTAATATTTTAGTTGTGTAAAAGTTTATTTGTACATTATAATACGAGTCTGAAATATTACAAAGAATTGTTTTTAAGTATAATTTGGGTTGTTAGATAGTAATTAAATTATTTAATAATTTGTTCACCAACGTCCGTATTTAATTGAACCGAATTACATTCGATTTAAATTGCGTACGATTTAATCAAATCGCATAGTTTGTATATATTCATCAATATATAATTCGATACATTAATTAGCCTAACACAGAACTAATTACATGTATTAACAAAGAATTAGGCACTAATTCTAGTCCTAATTTGCTGGTTGTTACAAACTAGATTAAGGGTAAAAGTCAAAATAAAATAAAGTAAATTACATGGCCACTCTTGTGGTGATCTCTATATTACAAACTCAGTTCTCGGGTCGGGTATTGTGCGGGTTCAGTCCCTTGACCCGGATTTTTATTTCATTACCAGTCCTTCACCCACACAAGTCTATGTGAATTGACTAAACTACCCTTAAATTATATATTTATTCATTCTTTTTCTTAGACTACTATATATAAATATAAATAAATGATTAAAATACTAATTATTAGAGTAATTAACAAAATCAAATGAACACCCCATTATCCACAGCAGATTCAACACCCCACCACCTAAAACACTCTGTCATTTTCATCGTAATCGTAACCATTCAATTTAACACTTTTACATTTTCTTTGATTTCTTCATTCCTTTTCAATTTAGTTTTTCTGTTTTAATATCAAAAACAATAAATTAGAGTGAATCAATCTTCTTATAAACTCTACTAGTCCTACCAATCTGCTTCAATATTGTTCCCCTTCCGTTCACCTTTTCCGATCACCCTTCACACAAATCTATCTCTTTACAAAATGTCAAGTAAACCCCAAAAATTCATATTGAAAACCAACCAAAATCATTTAAAGGAAACCTAAATCTGATATAAACTGATAGAAATTGATTAAAAAAAGAAAACAACGGTGGTAACACCACCAGTCACGGAGCAAGGTAGTTACTCTCTTTCGGGTGGTCGCCGGAGTTGGACGGCGTTCACTGGTTTCGAGTTTGGGTCTTTTTAGGTGGTAGTTCACAGTGTTCATGAGTGAGATTCAAACAACATGTAGATCAAAAGATCGGTGACGGTGAATATCGTGGCTTATGATTGCCGGCGGTTATTGCGACGATGAAGACTTAGGGTTTTCCGAGTGAGCGGCGGAGACAAGGAGTGTTGCATTAGACGGTGATATGGTAGTCGTGGTGAAGGATTATAATGTTCTGCTAGTGATATGGTTTGAATTTTATGATTGATTTGGTATGAATTTAGATGTAATTTGATGGTTTCAGGGTTTTAGCTTTTCCTCAGAATCCTTGTTTCTTAAATAATACTCCGCATTTTACCCAAAAAAGAAAAGAAATGTAAATGACTTTTTTACCCCTAGCTTAATTGGAGGAGGGACTTGCGGTGAAACATAAAATCGGGTCAAAGGACTAAACCCACACAATACCCGATCCGAGGATTGGGTTCGTAATATATGGATAACACAGGGACTGACAATGTAATTTACTCTAAAACTTAATTGTATTTTTACCATTAGCTGCACAGTACTTTGTAATCCTCAATGTCCCGACATACTTTAGAATTCGTTACTAGGTGCTCAACGTACAACCCGTACAACGTAGAATACCGTAGTTCTATTTTATTATTTTTTTTTTAATTTTTTTTTATCATGCTCTATCTTGCTTCTATTTTACGTTTTATTGGTCGTACGATGTTCATCTTGAATCGAATTTGAAAGTATATTGTGCATCTTGAAACAAATTTCAAAGTTCGTTCCAATGTTTAGTATTTACAAAAACAATGCGAACATTTATACGTTTTGAAAAGTACAGGTAAACTTTTTTGTTTCTTTTACTTATATGCGTTATATCCTTAGCGATTAAAGTTAAATCGAAAGTTTGAATAGTATGAGTACAAAACTAAATTACATATTACGGAGTACGTACATACATAATATGGCAACTGCTACACAATAAATGGTCATCTAGTTCGTTCTTTTGAAATATATAAAATCGATCGATGTAAATCAAAAGTTTATATACTGCATAAATTTAAAACTATTAGGTAATCTGCATTAACAATTTAAGTCAAGTACAAAACATCGAACGGCGATTCATGAGGATTTTTGAGGTGTATTACAAGTTCAATTAACGTTATGTACCATCATCTATTTATACCACTCCTCCTACAAAACGAGATACAAATAAAGATTGGCCTGCGTTAGTCAACAATGTTCTTGATTCTTTAAAACTAACATTGAAGCTTCTGAAATCTCGTAAACTATGACACAAGAATTGGCAAGTAGTTACATATATACTCTTGGGTTTATAGCTTGGTTATGTATAGAATTGTTTTGTTGCTACATAAATTAACAAGTTTTTGTAAGTTTAATACATACAATAGTAAGTTAAAAGCATATACAAGTCGGTTTTGAAACTTGAATACATGTAATTGAAATTTCGAAGTTGAATACATACAATAGTAAAATGTATAAATTCCATACATAACAAAAATATAAAGCATGTACTCTTCAATGACCGTTTCAGGAAATTAGAGTAATATTATTCCATGAAGAATAATATTTAGTATTTATTACTTATTACTTATACGGATTCAAACAAACTCAAATATCGACCTTATAAATACGAAGTCCATTATTATTAAATCATTTTTAAAAACATATAGATCAATTTAACTCGATTAAACTAAGCCGTATTTTTTACAAACAAACTAAACATTATGATTTAGTTACCTCGACTCGATATGAAGGAAATGCTAATACTAATTAGCCAAGCACATTTAAAAGATTATTAAATTAAATGGGCTAGTTTCAAATTTAATGGGCTTGATAATGGGCCAAGAAGTGAAGGTAATGGGCATGGGTTGCTGAACCAACATTGAAAGAACCTTTCAATACAATTTCTTCAAAATTTGGGAAGCATCGGTCACAACCGGTTGAGTCAGCTCGTTTTAAGGTTATTGGAGGGAACCTTTAACCCCGGATCCGTAGATCCACGGAGCCCCACCCGCAAGAGGCAACCTGTCCGGCTAAACACCTGGCCCCAGTGACCCCACACACGGAGCATGGAGTCAGCTCGTTTTGAAGTCTAAAAAGAATGAAAATTATAAATATTTTCAATCTAGTTTAGATTAATAATCGTAAAAAATGAAAATGTTCATTTTATGAATGTAAAAAGATTTCTCCGGTGCTAAGGTCTTTCAAAGCACTCATCTAACTTCATCAAATGTCATTATGATCTGTATTTGTCTTTGGACTTGTCGATAGTTGGTGTTTTTTAGGCTTAGCCTATAGGTTTTTTAAGGTCGAAGGTATTTTCGTTTGATTCAATTTATTTTAAGGTGTCACGTATCATTCAAGCATTTGTTATAAGGGTTCATGTGAATTTTTTTAGATTGTTTAGCAGGTTCTTCATTTTTAAGGTCTTATATTTTTTAACATCTTGCTAGTTATATTAATATAATTATCTCTGTGCATTATTTAGTTAGAAAACTATTTCAAAAAAAAAAAAAAAAAAGTAAAATTTCTAACTCCTTTTATTTTATTTTGATCTCACAATTAAGTTAATGAAGTCATTAAAGAGAGAGATTTATTTATGAGAGATGATTTTTACGAGGAATATTTTATTTATGAATATAAAAATAAGTTTTTCCTTGTAACAAATTAAAAGTTACTTGTAAAAATCACCTTGTTTTTTATCTATTAAATTCCATCCACTAGCACATTTTGCAAGAAATTGAACAATTTGTTAACTTGACCATGCTCATCCGATGGTGAAAATCGAATGGTTAAGTGCATAATAATTACATTGGACCTCATATCCGGTAATATAATTAAGATTAAGATATATTTGTAAAATCTGAATATAATCTAATTCATCCTCCGAATGCTCCTCACCAAGTATCAAATCCTTAATCCTTTCAAATATTAGCTTAGTAATTCCAACTAAACTACTAACGAGTATGTTTATGTGTGCCGGATCAACTCTTGGGCATGGAAGATAATAACAACTGGTATCGACGCACGATGCGACGGAACACTGAACAATACCGATGATAGATGTCAATAATGATAGTGATTTATAAAAATGATGCGAGGATCAGTTAGAGTATTTGTAGTTCTTTTGAAAATATACAATATGTGTTTTGTATACAGTTTTTTTTTTCTCTTCATTTGATAATGACTTAGAGCACACGGAGTGGGAGTATATTTTTCACCGTTTTCCGGCGAGAACGCCGTCGGACAGCGTTCTTCCACCTCGGGACGGCGTTCTCGTCGCCGTTTCCATCACCGTTCAAAGACCAACGTCCCAAACCAGACGCCGGTGCAAGCAACATTTTCCATTTTTTTTTTTTTGTTTTTTAACCAAAGGTCAGATTAAAAAAAATCATACAAAGAAGATGATGATCGGAATTCTTCGACGGTGTTAATTTTTGTACAAACCTTTTGCTTTTTTTTTTTGTACAAACTTTTTGCTTCTTTTAATTGAGTTGATGATGATGATGTTGTTGTACGAAGATGATGATGATCGGAATTCTGAAGATGATGATGATAGGTATAGATATAGATACAATCATACAAAGGAATAAAAAAAAAGATATAGATAGAGCCGGTGAAGTGAAAATGTGGTAGGTGAAATCTGTCTGTAAAAATACAATGGAAGGAAATATAGATATAGATATAGAGAATGTGGTAGGTGAAATATAGATATGGATACAATGGAAGGAAAAGGAAATATTAATTTACACATTTAATTACATTAAAAAACAAATAAAATAAATAATAAAAAAAACTACAGAACACTGTCCAGAACACTATGAATTCAGTTTCACCACACCACAAAATCATCACTTTCAACATTCTTCAGAACACTGTCCAGAACACCGTACACCACACCTTGTGCTCTTAATGAGACATACATTGTTTGGTTTGAGATATACTAATTTTAAAAGTGTTAGTAGAAATATCTGGTAGGAATTTTTTTATTAGAAAATAATATAAAAATGTTTATTTATGGAACACATTTTGATATTATTTGATTTATTGTGTTATTTTCAATATTAATATTATTTATTTATGTACCACATTACATGTAATTTAATATATAAAATAAATATTGGTTTGAATATAATAGGACCTTTCCAAATTCAAGGGTAGTTTGATTTTGTCTTTGTCCTTGTAAGTAAGGGTAACTTCATCATTCTCCGTCTTTAAAAATGTAAATCTATAAAGAAATGTCATAAACAATTCATAAGGGAGAATGGTAGCGCATCTAACTCATTATTAAATTTGATGTCCATCTTATTCTACCTCCTTAAAATTGAATTAAACTAGTTCACATGATCTGCTGGTGACGCACGCTCATTCATTTTACGGGTAAAGGGGTTATACCTCGGCAAATTTTATATAGCAAAAGTTAAGTGTTACATGTACAAAGATGTGCCATACCACATAATACTCAATCTAACTACAAAGAGTACATATGCACAACATGCCATGTTTATGACAACCACTACATTGACCTAAATCACTAGACCAAACAAAATAAATAACACTCCAATTGATAATCCATTGTAACCGCATAGTTCAAGCCATGAAAACCGCATAGTTCAAGCCATAAAATCAGCCCTCTATGATGAGGGACTTCGGAAGCTTCCACTTCTCCAGCAAACGAGTGGCACGATCTGTTGGCTTATACCAAAACAAGAAAAGTTGAAGTCTAACAAATAGCCGCAACAACCTGATCAATTGATCTCCTTCCCTTCTTAAAAAGCCGAAGATTACACTCTTGCTGGACATAATAAGCTGTAGCTCGAAGAATAGGTTTAAGTACCACAATAGACACCATCTTCCTTGAGGCAATCGGTTCAACCATACAACCGTATCCTCCAAGCGATTAGAAGCAAGATGACAACTTGAGAATTGCTTCACCTTCAACCAAACCTGAGAAGAAAAGCAACACTCAAAGAATTAGTGAGGATGAGAATCCGGTTGGGTGCCACAAAGTGGACACTGAAGCAGGTTTAAGTCGGTAGATGAACTGACATCGCATTGCCTCAACCAGTCTTGGGTTTTCAGTTTGCCTCGTGTTTACTAACTATCGAATCAGATCGACCTTATTTCAAGAAGAGGTTTTTTCATACTATTCGACAATGCTGATATCACTCGTTGGTTTCGCCAACGATATTGTAAACGAAGTTGTTTGTCAGATACAACCTAACCATACTGAGTTCTTGACGATCTAACAAAAAAAAATCTTAGTATGTCCGTAGCCGATAATTTTGGGACGAAGATAGCAGTAGTTATCCCGATGTGGCAATTTGTATGGAAGACACGTGGGACTTACATAGATGACGCACCGTCAAAAATACGTTAAATACACACAATGATGATATTTAAAAATTTGGATACACACATTAGAAGGATTCTAAGTTGGATACATACAACAAACTTCGAACTAAAGTTGAAAACATTAACAAACACATAACCCATATAATCGTTGTCTTGTTTTTTTAATGGATTAAGTGCATCATAATGTATCAAATCAAGGTCTTACATTTTATATTATATCCAACTTTCAAAATTCTATTGTAGCTATTCAACTTTTCAGTTGATGACATTTGTACAAAATTTGGTTAATGTGTCACATACATACGCTACCACGTGTCATGCATACAAATTGTCATGTCATAAAACTACGTACATACAGTTGTTGACCACTAGGCTAGGGCACTACAAAGGAGCTTCGAGAATAGCAAGTTTATATTACATATAATAATATATGGACTCGATTAATTCGATACATTATGAATGTTAAGAATTATACATTACAGTTTGATGTACTTAACCTTTTTTTTTGTTTTACTAAATGATGTATATCAACACGTCTAACACCTACTAGTTTTTGTCATGAGGTATGCAACTTGTACATTAAATGGGTAAGTTTCGAAACAAAACAAAGAAATCTACTAACATTTACCCTTTTTTTTTTTTTTAAATCCCGTCTTTTAAGTGTAGTCTATACTTGCTATGTACTTCTAATGAGTAATATGGAATTGTTTGAACAATTTTAGCTATTAAGAGGAAAACTTTCATGTTTACATTTGGAGTATAAATGTTAGCCAAACGACACCAACGGGCGTTCCTAAAAGTAAACATGAAATAGTGAACCACTAGAATAGCTACCTCATTTCATACGTTAATCCCTCATCATTTAAACCTCATACCAAATCTTAACCTTCTTTATAAATTAATTAGAATCAAAAGCTTATATTTTTCCAACTATTGGTGACATTCTCCGGTTGGAATGAGAATTTGTCGTTGATCATTGTCACTCACCATATCCATATTTGTGAAAAAAAGAAGATAATAATAATAAAAAAAAAAACTAAATGCTATCGAGTAAGAAAACTGTAGGATGGTAGTTCCTCGAGCCGGGTCACATCATCTTGTAAAAGCTCTCTTTCTAGTTGACGACGTGTTGATTTCATCACAGCCTGTATAATGGGGAAAAAACAACAATTAAAGCATACTTTAAGCAAAGCATAGTAGTAGAGGTGGCACGATAAGGGGATTGACAGGTTGGTTCTTTTAGTACCAGTTGACCTGCAAAAACTTTTGCCTCCATTTTTTAATTGTTATCTAGAAGAGCTAAGCATGAATTATGATAAGAAAAAAATATTTATTATTTATTATAAATATCAAAACTTTTGAATACAAATGATTTATGGGGTTCTATGCACTCAAAACATAGAGTAAAAAATTTCGACTCATTCAGCCATTCCCCTTTCAGCTAGTTGACCTGTTTGAGATATATAAAACACAAATGGAACCATTCTAAATGGGTCAAATATGCCATTTTGGATAGTAGTAGTCTCATATGTAGCTCCCCACCTTAGAGCTCACTAAAGGGCATATGGAGAATAGCTTTACCTAGTTAATAAATAATATTCACTTTTTAAAGAATATGTAACCAGCAAATGTACATACATTGAAATCCATGTAAGAAGCGTGCATGGTAAGCCATTGATGATCCATTAGCTTGAACGTGATGCAATACAGAAGGTCAAATGCTGATTCATTTTCTGTTAGTAGAGTAAGCAAAATGTGATTATGTTAGTTACTACAATAGCTCTGTAATGATAAATGTAAAAGACAATAGCTCTACAAAATAAACGGTATGGATGTTCCTACTGTAAAATGTTGGAAAATATTGGATACTAAGAATTACCTTAATGATGTTTACTTGTCACATAAAGTGTTAAGAAGAAATAATTGTAACTATAGTTGTATAATTGAATTAAGAAGACATTAATTCCTTACTGTTATTATGTGACAGTTAAAATGTAAACGGAGGTTTTACCCTGTTAAAATGTGAAATAATTAAAAAGTATGACTGTACATACCTGAAAGAAATTTCAGGAAGGTTGCTCCAACAAAAGTTCGTGGTTTTACTGTACATTTGAAACACCATTAGTATGCATACGGATTTGAATTCTAAATTGATCACTTCTATAATCCAACTTAACAACAACAACAACGGGAACATTTATTTGATGGATGACTCAAAATTCGATGGAACAATAATATATTTATTACTTGACCTGGGTTCTTGTTTTATATAAAGGGGGTATTAGAAGAACCTACACAATTATATGAGTTCAAGAAATAAATATTCACGAATAAGGCCCTAACTAAACCATTAGTAACCTATTACCTGGGGTGATAGGGTAATGAGTCAAAAATGGTGAATGTTGGTTATAAGTTAAAACAGGCCAAAGACACTTTGAGTATAAATTATTTGAATTTTTATATATATGTATCGTGTCAAATACGATAACAAAACTAAAACATTCCAATGATTTGAGAGGTTTAATGATTTAAAATAACAACCATGGGCGGCTTTCAACCATTTGACTTGTCTCCTTTGAAGTTATTTGTACAATTTTAAGTATTTGACCGATTAAAGATCAAACATAATCCAAATCAACTTATTCATAAGTAAATGGGTCAAAATGAGGACCTCAGCTAATACTACATAACATAACTTAAAAAGGATCAGGAACCAAAGTATACAATTTTTTATTAACGGCTGCAGAAAAGGCATGAAATATACATGTTTGATTGATTATGCAACTGAAAAGCTAATAAAAAGACCTTGCGGAAGATATACGGTCCAGTTGTAAGAAATGCAGTATATAATATAAACTGAACCTGCTTCAAGGTCAAGCATCTGAATAAGCATGAATGTGATGTTGACACCAGCTACAGCAAAAGGATATTCCCACATAGCCCTCTCACCATCCTGCTTGCGAAGAAGACCTTGAAAAGATTTCTGCATAAAAATAGTATCATGAAGGCCTCGGTTCATGTTTCAAGCAATGCCTATGAACAATTTTAGATGTTGTATGTGCTACTTCTGGTGGTACTTCTGCACACACCGTCAGCAGTGTTAAAGCTTAATATCATTTTACTTGTTTGTAATAAATCTAGAAGTTTCATATAACTCCATGTTTTATAAAGTACCATGAAAGATTCAATTAAACCATCACTGCCCTTTTGTGTGAGTCATAGACTCGTTATTCCCTTGTTTGTTCAAGCAGAACTGAAGAAATTAATATATCATGTTGGTTCGATGGGAACCACCTTATAGATGGCAAGATGATAGATTGTCCCATCTCACTTAAACACATCTCAAGATCTTAACATTTACTATGCAAATATTTGCATATGCAAGATGCATACATTTACACATACATAGAATGAGAGGTACATACCGGAAAGTTCTTAGCGAAATACAACAAGTTCTCCAACGATATGAACCCACCACCCCTATCACATAACTCCAGGGTTTATAAACAAGTGGAGTAATAATAACTTTGAAAGAGAAACATAACACTTTTTTACCTAAAATCCGTGGAGGGATCCTTCCCTTGCCAACCCATTTCCTTCCATTGCTCAGAAATTAGATTACAGAGTTCTTGTTCAGGAAAAGCAGCTTTCCACAATGCCCTTAACGCTTCCTACAACAACCCGAAATAAAAAATGACCATCCATTTCCCTTATTAGACATACAAATACTTATGTATATGTTAACATGCTAGACTATCACTAGAACATGTGTAGACAACTTATGCATGCATATATATACAAACACTTACATCAAGAGAACGTACCTGATGCTCTTGAATCAAACCATCATAGGCGACATCCAAACGGTTTTGTAGCCTTTGTAGGCAATCCTCCTAACCAACATTTAAGAAAAATTGATTTTTAAGACTACATCTATACTGCACTAGGTGTAGTTGCACACAGTCTAATCTACAAAGCAACATGCATAGAGGAAGAACGGTAAGACGATAAGAAATGAAATTTCATATAGGAAGTCTATATTAACCCAACGCATCAACTTTGGGTACGCTCTGTAATGACGAATATCTATCAGAACTATATTAAGTCGTAAAACATATACAAATAACATTAAGAAAAACTACGAGAAAAAACCAAAACCTGCGCAGGTGTCAAATCGAATGATGGGCGAGAGTCGCCCTCTTTTCTTTGAACACAAACACACGAAAGACTCCTACCAAGCCATGCCGTTGAGCCCGCAGCAACCTCATCTATTATCAGAACAAGTCTTCTCATTTACCAAATGTTAACTACACTAACGAAAACACTAAAACAACAGTAAAATGCATCATCAATAAATTACCAATAACAATAAACAACAAAACCACACTATATTCCAACACCTACAGAAACACTAATCACCACCTTTGCTTAATTTCTTAACTGAACATACTAATTTAGTATCAACTAGACTAACTACATTATAAGCTACAATCTAACGAAACATGATCCATAAACCCTAGACAGAACCTAGGGCACAAATTTAACTTCAATCAATCAATTAAATCCATACAGATCCAATCTTATAATCATAACAAATATCAATCATTCAATGTATACATAACAGCATTCAACGTAATCGAATTAGATACAGGTATCGAATTTAAATAATATACTAATTACCTGAAGATGTATGACATGTATTATTTCGATCGAGATTATGTGAAATCCTTCGAACTGCAACAAATGATCCACCGTCGCCTTCCATTATATAATTACACACACTAATTAATTAATTGAGGTTTGGTTCTATCATTACTGAGATATATGATTTACCGGCGCTATGCAGATATTGAATTTGAATATTAGAAAAAATGGATTTAATTAAGAAATTGAAACTGAAATTAAATTAATTTATAATGAGGATTTGAGAGATAGTGACAGATTCATATAGGTCAACTTGATTTTGACTACGTATAGTCGACTGTTGACTCTTTATCGTCACTCTGTCGCTTACTCATTTTCAAAAAGTTTTTTTTTTTTGAACGGATTTTTATTGCAAAATTTTTATTTGTGTCTTTGAAAAAGTACTCCCTCTGTCCCGATTTAATAACCGCTAATGTTAGTCGATTAGGAATATCAACAATGTGTTTCATAGTATCAACGATTACACCAAAACGTCCGTTTCTCCTAAACTAACTACGGAGTAATACTTTATATTTGTAAATTACGATATTTTATGTTTCTATTTTGTTCGTTTACAAAAGGCTCAATTGGTCTTACAAATGTAGACAATCGTGAATATGTATGTATTAGTGGTAGTTGTATGCGTGAGTAAGTACCCTTTAGTAACGGGTAATGTAATGTTAGGTGATATACATACTTGAGGTACATGTTTTTTACACCTTTTCTATACTTTTAACGATGAACTTCTTGTACATATAAAAAAATTATCAATTTATTATGATTAGAGAGTAGAGTTCAAATGAATCAATTTTGAGTGAGAATAGGAGAATCAATCTCAATCACTCATTTTCATCAAATACCCATTTCCCCACATTTTTGAAACTCAAATATCTCACAAACGGTAAGTCAAAAAATCATGAAAATTGCACCATAAAATTCAGCGTTTTCTCCTCTTCGATTTGCCGTCTCTCAAGGCATACTTTCGACAATTTTTTTTTTCATTTTTAAGTAGGTTTACAAATTAGTAGCACATGTGTTAGTGATTGGTTTACTATGATTTAGGGTTTAGAGTTTTGTAAAGCGTTTAGGGTTTGGGGTATGGGGTTTAGGGTTTAGGGTTTCTCCCCGAAACCCCAAACCCTAAACCCTAACCCCTAAACCCCAAACCCTAAACCCTAAACGCAACACTAACACATGTGTTACTAATTTGTAAACCCACTAAAAATGAAAAAAAAAAATTGTCAAAAGTATGCCTTGAATGAAGGCAAATCGAAGAGGATAACTCTGAATTTTATGGTGCAATTAATTTTTCGACTTGTCATTTGTGAGATATTTAATTTTAAAAAAGATGGTGGAAATGAGTATTTGTTGAAAATGAGTGGTTGAGATTGATTCCCTCATTCTCACAAAATTCTTATTCTCATTTGAACCCCACCCTATGGTTAGATTTCATACATGTGCATAAAGAAAATTATCCTTCTTTATATAATCAATCTCAAACATCCTTATAGTGTTAGGGTAATGTTCAAATGAGACAAAAAATTTGTGTGAGACTAAGGGAACCAATGATATCATGCCACATGTACAAAGAGAATGTTCCATACTACAAAACCCATTTACCCCAAACATCAATTATCTCACAAACAAAAAATCGAAAAATCATGAAACTTGCACCATAATTTTCAGCGTTTTATCCTCTTCGATTTGCCGTCCCTCAAGGCATACTTCCGACAAATTTTTTTTTTTTTTCATTTTTTTGGTGGGTTTCATATGTTACTAACACATGTGTTAGAGTGTTGCGTTTAGGGTTTAGGGTTTGGGTTTTGGGGTTTCTCCCAGAAACCCCAAAACCCAAACCCTAAACCCTAAACCCCAAACCCTAAACCCTAAACACTTTATAAAACTCTAAACCCTAAATCATACTAAACTCTAAACCCTAATAAACCCTAAACCCTAATAAACCATAAACCATGAACCCTGCTAAATCCTAACCCTAAACCATGAACCCTGCTAAATCCTAACCTTAAACTCTAACCCTAAACCCTAACCATAACCGTAAATAAAATGTACAATCAATCACCAACACATGTGTTACTAATTTATAAAACCCACCAAAAAACCAAATTTTTTTTTTATCGAAAGTATGCCTTGAGGGACGGCAAATCGAAGAGAATAAAACGCTGAAAATTATGGTGCAAGTTTCATGATTTTTCGATTTGTCGTTTATGAGATAATTGATGTTTGGGGTAAATGGGTTTTGTAGTATGGAACATTCTCTTTGTACATGTGGCATGATATCATTGGTTCCCTTAGTCTCACTCAAAAATCATGGTCTCATTTGATCCTTACTCTATAGTGTTATGTAAATATTCTTTTGTAAGACCACTCCCAACCGTGACAGAAACTGACAGAAACCGACGCGCCACGTATGCGCCACGTCAGCTTTTTTACACAACTGACAGAAATTGACTGAAACTGATGGACCCCTGCCTTCAGTGACTCCGTCACTTTAATTTTTGGACCCACATTTAACAATTAATACACACACATACACACACAAACACAAAAAAAGAAAAAGAAAAAACAAACCGACCTCGTCGGTTTTCCGACGAAAGCAAGTGACGGACGGAAAGTGACGGACGGTGCCATCGGCATCACTTAACCGAAGAAAAGTGACGGAGAAACCGACTAAGCCGTTGGGACGCGTCTAATGTATAGAATTATTTAGAATTTGAAAAAGTAGAAACATGTATGTAACTAGATCACATGATAATGTTGGAAATCAGGACGATTACCACGATGGGAGACCTATTTTTTTGGAGGAATCATGTTTGATTAAAGTTGTCAAAGGTAGATGTAACTTTATAATCATTTAGACATTTGAAAATAATATGTATAATGATACCGTAAACTGAGTGAAATAATTAAATTATTCCCCCTCCTCGAGTAACATGAATAGGAAAAAACCTTTTTCGATTATCCAGGGGTGGCTCAAGGGTAAAGCCAGTGAAGCTACGACTTTAGGCCTCCGATATTGTAAGGCCCCAAATTTTGATGTCATGTATTATTATGTATAGGATAAGGATTATGATCTTCAACATTTCATAGCTTTTTTAAGGCCTCAAAACTTCAAAAGTATATGTACAAAGACTTAATACCCACTTTTATATGAAAAAGTAACATTATAAGGCCTCAAAATAATTTATTTGTAAACTATCAGGCCTATGTTATGTGAAAAAAGCTACTAGGCCCATTTTTTATCGGTTAGCTATGAGCTATTTCATTAGAAATGTTTCGTGCTATAAGTTAGATTTTATCATAGTTGAATTCCACAATTAGTCTTTTACCAATTAGGATGAATTTCAAAACATTATATTATGTAAAAAAAAAAAGATTGACGATGGTCTTCTTTGGAAAAAAAACCATAATTTGGTAGATCGAAATGCATTTTATCAATTAAGATGAAAAATGAGTGGAAAATGAGTAATATCAAATTGATAAGGCCTCATAATTTATATTCGCTTTAGGCCTCGTAAATCCTTGAGCCCCTCCTGCAATTATCCGTCTAGTTAAAAAAATACTTACTGTTTAAAGTTTAATCAGTCATGGGATATGACTTGTGAAGTAGGTATCAAAATGATATGTTAATTCTTAGGATTTATTGTGACACCCCCAAATTTAAAGATTTGCGGAAGCTTGATTTGGGTGTCACTAATCAATATACAAAGCACATAAGATATAATGAACGACCACTATATGCGTCGTTTTAAACTTGTATAGATAAAGTAAATGTTTACATCAAAATATTGTTACATTAGCTCGGTTCCCGAAATTGAGAGATTACATAGCATAATTACTTTTACAAAATATAATAATGCAGTCCAATCTCTAGTTGTATGTATGCTGACTCGAGCTAATAATTCCTGCTTGTGCAGCCAAACTACTGCTGGGTACCTGTGATAAATACTAAAATGGGTCAGCGAAAACGCTGGTGAGCTCACAGGTTTGTATGTCAATGTATAGTTGTAAGAACCGCAAGATTTATATTGAATTTAAAATGCAATTAAGCAAAATAAAAGTTATACTGTCCATGAGCACATAGTCTGAGCTTAACTTGATTTGTCAGGCCCAATTAAGGAAACCTAACTTGAAATGCCTCCTACGAGTGCCTAATCAACACTCGTCTTCCCAAATGCTAATACATCCGTTTGACCGGTTAGTGCGTGCTAACCCGGATGAGGATTGTCAATCCCATATGATATCATATACTAACATTCACGCTATAAATACTAGAGACTATGCTATGGAGGACTTTAAATTGATTAGCTTGAAACTCATGTAGTATTTGAAGTTTGGCACTTGCGTTCTACTTGTAAAACAAAATGAAGTAGTAATATCACACCCCTAGTAAAAGTAGTGAAAATGGGGCTATGAAACTCACCTGAGTCTTGAAATGTTAAGCAATTAAACTTGAAGTAATTAGCAGTGTGTGTGTCCAAAGACTTGAAACCTGAATGTGTCCACGACACTTGAATTGTCATTAATTGTATTGGTATCACGAAAGACTACCATTGAAATTGTTTGTCTAACTTAATGTCCAAATTACCCCGATTTGGTTGATTGTATTGTTACAAGTTACTACGACTTGTTTGATTGAATTGACACAAGTTACAACGACTTGTTTGAATAAATTATCTAAGTTACTATGACTTAGTTGATTCAATTGTGTATTTGAAAATGTGTACGGCCCGTTGGTGATTTAGTTGATATAATAATAATTCTAAAATGTTGACTTTGCTACAGTACTGCTACAGTACTGCTACAGTAAATTTGACGTTTTTGAACAGTAACTTTGACTTCGAAAATTTTGAGTTTTGAAGATTCTGTTTTGTGCGACGTAGCCTGCGACGTAGGCTGCGACGTAAGAGTTTTGCGACGTAAAGGGTTACGTCGCTAAGGTCAACAGTGCTAAGTCAATAGCGACGTAGGGTGCTACGTCGCTTATGCGACGTAGGTTCGTTTTTGCGACGTTAAGGTCTGCGTCGCTATGTGCGACGTTCGTAAGTCAATGCGACGTAATAGGCTGCGTCGCTGTATGCGACGTTGGGGGTATAGTGCGACGTAGGTCGCTGCGTCGCATTTGCTCCAGGCCAAATGCGACGTACGGAGTCTGATCGGAGTTTCAACTCCAAAAACGCGTTTTCCGGCCATCGATCGGCCTAATATTTTTACCCAACCCATTTTAGGACATTACAAGGTTATACAAACAACTAGCAAGTTATAAAACTTAAAAACGAGAGTTTTCGGAGTTGTGTCGGAAACTTACAAATCGCCGAAATGAAATTCCGGAAAGGTAGGATTGTAGATCGTCGCGAGGTGGTCGTTTATTTCCAAATGGGCTTGAAGATCCGAGGTTGTTTGAGGTGCTTATTTTGTGAATTTGTGAGTTTTTGGGTGTTTGGGGTTTTGAGAGAAAAGAAATGAAAGAGAGAGAGAAAGAAAATAAGAAATGAAAAGAAAAGAGAAAGTGGAGGGGGTTTTGGTGAATCCCCACCATTTTCAGTCCGCGCACTGCGCTCCGTGCGGTGTTCGTTTGCCCCGTCATTTAAACGTTAAATAATTGTTTTAAATATTAATTGGTACATTTTAAAATACAAATTATCACGCTATATTTTATTTAAATATTTTACTAATCACTTTATATTTGAATTATAAAAACGTAAGTTAATTTGGTTGCGCGTTTTACATTTTAAATTTGGTAACTTTCTGATTGTGCAGTACGAATGGATACGAAGTATTATAATAAGAATACTTTTGACATAAAGCGTTATTAAATAAAAGTTGGTCACCAACGTCCGTATTTATTGTATCGAAATTCATTCTATTGAAACTCGTACGATTTGAACAAACCGCATAATTGTAGATATATATTCAACAATATATATAATAATTGATACATTAATTAGCCTAACACAGAACTAATTACATGTATTAAAACTTGATTAGGCACTAAATTATAGTCCTAATTTGACGGTTGTCACATTCTCCCCCTGTTAGAAGAATTTCGTCCCGAAATTTATGTTGAAGTGGTGTTTGACGTTGAATCAGTGAAGAGTTGAGGATACTTGAGTCGCATTTGGTCCTCCCGTTCCCAGGTGAATTCCGGACCGCGCCGCGAATTCCACCTAACCTTGATAATGGGAATACGACTTTGTTTAAGTTGTTTGACCTCACGGTCCATAATTTCGGCGGGTTCCTCAACAAAGTGGAGT
The DNA here is from genome assembly GCA_949592205.1 of Helichrysum umbraculigerum. Lineage (NCBI taxonomy): Eukaryota > Viridiplantae > Streptophyta > Magnoliopsida > Asterales > Asteraceae > Helichrysum > Helichrysum umbraculigerum. Next base: position 70,403,185 of record CATIUR010000002.1, read on the forward strand.
TTCTCGTCAACTCGAATTTCATCGAGTGGAATGATAAGTGTCTCATCAGACAGACACTTCTTCAGATTTGAAACATGAAATGTGGGATGCACGCTGCTGAGTTCAGATGGCAGCTGCAATCGATAAGCCACTGGACCAATCCTTTCGAGGATCTCGAATGGTCCAATGTATCTGGGATTTAACTTCCCTCGTTTACCAAATCGGATTACGCCTTTCCAAGGCGATACTTTGAGTAGAACTCGATCCCCAACTTGGAACTCGAGTGGTTTGCGTCTCACGTCAGCATAACTTTTCTGACGGTCACGTGCGGCTTTGAGTTTGTTTTGAATGTCGACGATTCTTTCGGTCGTCTCGTGAATGATTTCTGGACCTGTGAGTTGGCTATCCCCAACTTCGGTCCAACAGATAGGTGACCGGCACTTACGACCGTACAGTGCCTCGAAAGGTGCAGCTTTGATGCTGGTATGATAACTGTTGTTGTACGAAAACTCACACAATGGTAGATGTTTTTCCCAGTTTACACCGAAGTCTACTACGCAGGACCGTAGCATGTCTTCAAGTGTTTGAATGGTTCGTTCACTTTGGCCGTCTGTTTGAGGATGGTATGCGGTACTCATATCAAGTCGAGTACCCAGAGATTTTTGAAGTGATTGCCAAAATTGTGAAGTGAAACGACTATCTCTATCGGAGATAATTGAAACTGGAACACCGTGTTTGGTCACGATCTCCTTTAGATAAATGTTGGTGAGGCGTTCCATTTTGTCGGATTCCTTGATTGCCAGGAAGTGAGCAGATTTGGTGAGACGATCCACGATCACCCAAATGGTATCGCAACCGTTCGAGGATCGAGGTAGTTTGGTTATGAAGTCCATGGCAATTTGTTCCCATTTCCATTCAGGAAGACTGGGTTGTTGAAGTAAACCAGAAGGTTTTTGATATTCGATTTTGACTTTGGAGCAAGTAAGGCACTTGCTGACATAGGTGGCGATTTCAGCTTTCATGTTCGGCCACCAGTAAAAGTCCTTGATACCGTGGTACATTTTATCGGATCCCGGATGGATAGAATATTTGGACTTGTGAGCTTCATCCATCACCAAGTCTCGTAGGTTCCCACATTTAGGCAACCATATTCGGTTTGAGAAATACCTAATCCCGTTAGGTTTGATTTCGAATTGCTTATCCATGCCTCGCAAGGCTTCATCCTTGACGTTTTCGTGTTTTAAGGCTTCGAGTTGAGCAGTGAGAATTTGAATGTTTAAATTGTTGTGAATGGTCATACTAAGGGCTCGAACCCGAAGTGGTTTCACTCGCTCTTTTCGACTGAGGGCGTCAGCAACAACATTTGCTTTGCCTGGATGATATTTGAGTTCACAGTCGTAATCGGTAAGCAACTCGACCCATCGACGTTGCCTCATGTTGAGATCCTTCTGATCGAATATGTGTTGAAGGCTTTTATGGTCGGTGAAAATTGTACATCTGGTACCGTAAAGGTAATGTCTCCAGATCTTGAGGGCAAAAACGACAGCTCCTAGCTCGAGGTCGTGGGTGGTGTAATTCTTTTCATGAATCTTGAGCTGTCGGGAAGCATAAGCTATGACTTTGTCTCGTTGCATGAGCACACAACCGAGACCTTGATGAGAAGCATCGCAGTATACCACGAAATCATCGGTGCCTTCGGGTAATGATAGGATAGGAGCACTGCAAAGCTTTTGCTTTAAGAGTTGAAATGCCGACTCTTGTTTCTCAGTCCAGTCAAACCTTTTGTCTTTCTGGGTCAGAGTCGTGAGTGGTATGGCTATCTTGGAGAAATTTTCAATGAAGCGTCGATAGTATCCGGCCAGTCCCAAAAACTGCCGTACTTCGGTCGGAGTGGTTGGCGATTGCCAATCTTTGATAGCCTCGATTTTTGATGGGTCAACGTGAATCCCCTGACTGTCAATCACGTGGCCAAGGAATTGAACGGTTTTGATCCAGAACTCACACTTAGAGAACTTGGCATAGAGCTCCTCGTGTTTAAGTAGTTCAAGGATGGTTTTGAGGTGTTGCGCATGCTCTTCTTTGCTTCGTGAGTATATGAGGATGTCATCAATGAAGACAATGACAAACTTATCAAGGTAAGGTTTACACACCCGATTCATAAGGTCCATGAATACAGCCGGTGCATTGGTTAGGTGTAACGTCCCAGATTTCAGGAATTTAATTTCGTACGCGGATATAATTTTATAATGAAGTATTATGACATGAATAATAAGATATAGTGAAAAACGTAAGACGGTTTCTCAGTTCCAGACTGTGTAGTTAAAAATAAGAAAGGATTAATAGAGAAATACGTATACAGTGTCGTGTATATTCCATTTCTTTCCTGTAAGCTCCAGAAAACACACAGTAACAAAAGGAAATACGTAGGAACTTTTCTTCTTCATCTAATCTTCAATTAAACCCCAAATCAAGCAAGTAATCTTCAAGTAATCATCTCCTTTCCATTCCCTAATCATTGTAAGTGTTGATTTCTTTATGTTTAACCTAGTTCTTGGGGTTTAGAGGGGTTTATCATGGGTTATGATTAATTAGTGAAATTTACATGAAATTAGGGTTAGAAATTGTTAGAATTGTTGTTTATGATTGTTCTTGAGCTAGTTTATGAAGAAATTACACCTTGAATATGATTAAATTTCTATAGGTGTTCTTGAGCAAAAATGGGGGTTTGGTTAAATATGTGTGAATTAGTGTTAATTAGTTAAAAGTGTGATCTATGATGCAATTAGATTATGAAAACTATGTTAGAACATGATTTAAGTGGAAGTGTTAATGAATTGATTATGTTAACCAAAGTGGGGGAGGGTTTAAAAGTGATTAATGGTTTAGAATTATGATTTCCTTGAAGTTGAATATGTTGTTATGTGATATATGTATAGGTGATAAGAAGTTGGAATTATTACTTTTGGTTGTACGTTGTGAATCATCCTTTCAAGACTAAGGTGAGTAGTATAAGGATTAATCAAGTAAGTGGTTGTATGTGTTTCCGGATTACTTCCGAGTAAGAGGATCATACAACCCTGTGAAGTTAATCGTGCTTTATTGTTTAAATTGTTACTTGTGAAGTGTTATGTTATGAATTGATTGTACATGTTACCGGATAGCTTCCGAGCTAGAGGTGGGTACAATCAAGTGAAGATTAAGTGTATTACTTGTATATGATTATAGTGACATGAATTGTGGTTGTACATGTTACCGGATAGCTTCCGAGCTAGAGGTGGGTACAATCATAAGTTAGTGATATGAAGCTTATGAAGTTTATGATATAGAGTTGCTAGTTTTACTAGCATAGTGTTTATGTAGCTATGTTATGTATTATTTGGTTAAGTTGCTTATATGCTCACTAAGCAAAAGTGCTTATTGTTTAAGTGTTTCAATGTTTTAGGTGGAAGTGGACAAGGAAAGGGGAAGGCGGTTTAAGGGGATAGCGTGGATTGCTTAAAGTTAGTGTATGGCAAGTTTCTCTTTTATGTCGTTTGGATATACTTGTGTAAAATCGCCCTTTTATACTTGTTTTAAAAGTGGGTCATGGTGAGCCATGACTTATGCATTTTTGAAATAGGTTGACTTGAAAGTCAACACAATTGTAAATGATGTAAATTATGGTCCTAAAGTTTTAATGTTAGTGGTTGAATTTAAATAGTGTTTATGAAAGGGATTCATAGGTGGAAATAGTCAAAATGTATTTTCAATGGATTTGGAGTGTTGACATGTAGTCAAGCACTTCATTGGTCAATTATGGGTTGTGATTGGCTAGTGAATGGGTCAAAATAGCCCTTATGGGTCAACGGGTCAAAAAGTGTCAAATTGGGTCATTAACGACCCAAGTGAGTAAAACGAGTTAGACCAAGGGTATGAAACTTTGGTCGATTGATTTAAGTTTGTTTTGGTATATATGTTAAGTGGTTAAAAGCTCAACATCTCAGCCTTCATGGTTTGAGATTTGGTTAGTGCACTAAAATGGTCATTTTATTGTCAAAATTGGTCATACGTCCGTTTTCTCGATAAACGCGTATTTTGAAAAAGTGTAAAAAGGGAAAGTTTTATTTTGGCATATTGGAGGTGCCTGCAAAATTTGGTGGTCTAACTCGTAACGAGTAAAACGTTATGCGCGTTTGAAATTCGTATTTGGGTATTAGTTGTGCAGCCCTGATTCCCGGGGAATGGGAGTCATTCCTGGGGAATCCGTATCTAAATGTTAACAGCAAGCCTGATTCCTGGGGAATGGGAGTCATTCCTGGGGAATCACTTGTAATTTCAACATTTTCTTATTCGAGTCCTTATTTGATTGAGGGAATGATATAACGAGTCTATAATGTCATATTTTAGACGTGGGACCTTACTATAAAAAAAAAAATGTTCATGAATTTGGGGCGTTTCAAGTTGGTATCAGAGCGATAGTTTAAGAGAATTATGTAATCCACATTAGGATTGCGTAGTCTTAAACTATTATGAATGCATGATTATGTTTTTATATGATTTCAAGATTTGTGTTATGACTGATTGTGTTTAAGGGTAATGAATAGAAGTGTGTGGTAAGTCTAATATGATTTCGTCTGGCCAACGAAATTAATATTATACTATTGCACATGGGTGATTCATAGCACTTAATCGTAATGCAGATTAGGGGAGAATTGTTTTGATAAATTGTGCATGAAGTTTAATTGTTGTTTATATTATGTGAAGATTGAAGGTATTAACTGAATTGTTGATTTTGTGTTAGATGAATGCTACTAAGAATACCAGTGAACGTTCTTCCCCGCGTGAGGAGAACCGAAATTTGACTCATGAGGAAGAAGTAATGATCAAGAATATAGTTGGACAATCTCTAGAAGCCTTTACCCCAACGATGATTACTAGAATGGAAAACATGTTGACCGAGAGATTTAGTGAGTTTGAAAGACAACATATAGCTCCCTTAAGAAATGTTGGAACATCCTCAACCCAAGTAGAGACGAATAAAGAGAAAGAGAAGTTTGAGTATAAGAGTTTTGCTACGTGTAATCCACCTGAGTTTAGTGGAGAGTTAAACCCAGTTATTAGTAATCGTTGGATTAGTGAACTCGAGGAGACATTTTTGTTGTGTAAGTGTCCGGATGAGTCAAAAGTGATATTTGCAGCTCATCAACTTAAGAAAGATGCTCATGAGTGGTGGAATTCTCAGTTAGAGACGTATGGTTCTGAAATAGCTTCAAGGTTTACTTGGGATAAGTTTAAAGAGATATTTAGAGAGGAATTTTCACCACCTGCAGAATTAGAGAAGTTAAAGGGAGAATTTTTAGCGATTGAGCATGGAAGTAAGTCGGTTGCAGAGTATTCTAAGGTATTCCATGAGAAAGCTAGGTTTTGTCCTGAGTACACCTCTAATCCTAAGTTGTTGACCGACCACTTCTATCGTCATCTCAACCTAGAGATTCGTGAATCCATTGACCCACTTGTTTATAATACCATTGCCAAAATCTTGAATAGAGCATTAATGCGTGAGAAGGATTTGCAAGCTAGAGTTGCTGAATCAGTGAGTAAGAGAAAGGTAGAACACACCACTTCACCATCTTCTGTATCTAAGAAAGTACGTTTTGAGGAAACCATTCCACAACCACAACCATTACAACAAGTTAGTTCTCAAACTCAACCAAGAGAGATACCCCCATGTGAGAAATGTGGTAGGAAGCATACAGGAGAGTGCAGATGTTTTAAGTGTGGTAGACCTGGGCATATGGCATCGAATTGCCCAAGCCCTCTTCGTTTATGTTATTATTGTTTTAAGGAAGATCATATTCAGGCTGATTGTCCGGACAAAGCTAGAGATAGACGTAAGAGGATGGAAGAGAAAGTAGCAATGACAGTTCCAAAGCCAAAAGCTCGTGCTTACCAGATAACTGAGGGAGAGGTGAAGGAGTCATCAGATGTGACGTCAGGTACCTATACTTTAAATTCTATACCTGCATACATTTATTGACTCTGACGCCGTTGAATTTCTAGCATTTATGTTGTTGTGTGTGTTTAAGTATTTATAAGATTGGTTATGATATTAGTTTGTGTTTAGGAGTGTTCGTGAGGACACGAACAGTTTAAGTGGGGGAGAGTTGTAACGTCCCAGATTTCAGGAATTTAATTTCGTACGCGGATATAATTTTATAATGAAGTATTATGACATGAATAATAAGATATAGTGAAAAACGTAAGACGGTTTCTCAGTTCCAGACTGTGTAGTTAAAAATAAGAAAGGATTAATAGAGAAATACGTATACAGTGTCGTGTATATTCCATTTCTTTCCTGTAAGCTCCAGAAAACACACAGTAACAAAAGGAAATACGTAGGAACTTTTCTTCTTCATCTAATCTTCAATTAAACCCCAAATCAAGCAAGTAATCTTCAAGTAATCATCTCCTTTCCATTCCCTAATCATTGTAAGTGTTGATTTCTTTATGTTTAACCTAGTTCTTGGGGTTTAGAGGGGTTTATCATGGGTTATGATTAATTAGTGAAATTTACATGAAATTAGGGTTAGAAATTGTTAGAATTGTTGTTTATGATTGTTCTTGAGCTAGTTTATGAAGAAATTACACCTTGAATATGATTAAATTTCTATAGGTGTTCTTGAGCAAAAATGGGGGTTTGGTTAAATATGTGTGAATTAGTGTTAATTAGTTAAAAGTGTGATCTATGATGCAATTAGATTATGAAAACTATGTTAGAACATGATTTAAGTGGAAGTGTTAATGAATTGATTATGTTAACCAAAGTGGGGGAGGGTTTAAAAGTGATTAATGGTTTAGAATTATGATTTCCTTGAAGTTGAATATGTTGTTATGTGATATATGTATAGGTGATAAGAAGTTGGAATTATTACTTTTGGTTGTACGTTGTGAATCATCCTTTCAAGACTAAGGTGAGTAGTATAAGGATTAATCAAGTAAGTGGTTGTATGTGTTTCCGGATTACTTCCGAGTAAGAGGATCATACAACCCTGTGAAGTTAATCGTGCTTTATTGTTTAAATTGTTACTTGTGAAGTGTTATGTTATGAATTGATTGTACATGTTACCGGATAGCTTCCGAGCTAGAGGTGGGTACAATCAAGTGAAGATTAAGTGTATTACTTGTATATGATTATAGTGACATGAATTGTGGTTGTACATGTTACCGGATAGCTTCCGAGCTAGAGGTGGGTACAATCATAAGTTAGTGATATGAAGCTTATGAAGTTTATGATATAGAGTTGCTAGTTTTACTAGCATAGTGTTTATGTAGCTATGTTATGTATTATTTGGTTAAGTTGCTTATATGCTCACTAAGCAAAAGTGCTTATTGTTTAAGTGTTTCAATGTTTTAGGTGGAAGTGGACAAGGAAAGGGGAAGGCGGTTTAAGGGGATAGCGTGGATTGCTTAAAGTTAGTGTATGGCAAGTTTCTCTTTTATGTCGTTTGGATATACTTGTGTAAAATCGCCCTTTTAGACTTGTTTTAAAAGTGGGTCATGGTGAGCCATGACTTATGCATTTTTGAAATAGGTTGACTTGAAAGTCAACACAATTGTAAATGATGTAAATTATGGTCCTAAAGTTTTAATGTTAGTGGTTGAATTTAAATAGTGTTTATGAAAGGGATTCATAGGTGGAAATAGTCAAAATGTATTTTCAATGGATTTGGAGTGTTGACATGTAGTCAAGCACTTCATTGGTCAATTATGGGTTGTGATTGGCTAGTGAATGGGTCAAAATAGCCCTTATGGGTCAACGGGTCAAAAAGTGTCAAATTGGGTCATTAACGACCCAAGTGAGTAAAACGAGTTAGACCAAGGGTATGAAACTTTGGTCGATTGATTTAAGTTTGTTTTGGTATATATGTTAAGTGGTTAAAAGCTCAACATCTCAGCCTTCATGGTTTGAGATTTGGTTAGTGCACTAAAATGGTCATTTTATTGTCAAAATTGGTCATACGTCCGTTTTCTCGATAAACGCGTATTTTGAAAAAGTGTAAAAAGGGAAAGTTTTATTTTGGCATATTGGAGGTGCCTGCAAAATTTGGTGGTCTAACTCGTAACGAGTAAAACGTTATGCGCGTTTGAAATTCGTATTTGGGTATTAGTTGTGCAGCCCTGATTCCCGGGGAATGGGAGTCATTCCTGGGGAATCCGTATCTAAATGTTAACAGCAAGCCTGATTCCTGGGGAATGGGAGTCATTCCTGGGGAATCACTTGTAATTTCAACATTTTCTTATTCGAGTCCTTATTTGATTGAGGGAATGATATAACGAGTCTATAATGTCATATTTTAGACGTGGGACCTTACTATAAAAAAAAAAATGTTCATGAATTTGGGGCGTTTCAAGTTGGTATCAGAGCGATAGTTTAAGAGAATTATGTAATCCACATTAGGATTGCGTAGTCTTAAACTATTATGAATGCATGATTATGTTTTTATATGATTTCAAGATTTGTGTTATGACTGATTGTGTTTAAGGGTAATGAATAGAAGTGTGTGGTAAGTCTAATATGATTTCGTCTGGCCAACGAAATTAATATTATACTATTGCACATGGGTGATTCATAGCACTTAATCGTAATGCAGATTAGGGGAGAATTGTTTTGATAAATTGTGCATGAAGTTTAATTGTTGTTTATATTATGTGAAGATTGAAGGTATTAACTGAATTGTTGATTTTGTGTTAGATGAATGCTACTAAGAATACCAGTGAACGTTCTTCCCCGCGTGAGGAGAACCGAAATTTGACTCATGAGGAAGAAGTAATGATCAAGAATATAGTTGGACAATCTCTAGAAGCCTTTACCCCAACGATGATTACTAGAATGGAAAACATGTTGACCGAGAGATTTAGTGAGTTTGAAAGACAACATATAGCTCCCTTAAGAAATGTTGGAACATCCTCAACCCAAGTAGAGACGAATAAAGAGAAAGAGAAGTTTGAGTATAAGAGTTTTGCTACGTGTAATCCACCTGAGTTTAGTGGAGAGTTAAACCCAGTTATTAGTAATCGTTGGATTAGTGAACTCGAGGAGACATTTTTGTTGTGTAAGTGTCCGGATGAGTCAAAAGTGATATTTGCAGCTCATCAACTTAAGAAAGATGCTCATGAGTGGTGGAATTCTCAGTTAGAGACGTATGGTTCTGAAATAGCTTCAAGGTTTACTTGGGATAAGTTTAAAGAGATATTTAGAGAGGAATTTTCACCACCTGCAGAATTAGAGAAGTTAAAGGGAGAATTTTTAGCGATTGAGCATGGAAGTAAGTCGGTTGCAGAGTATTCTAAGGTATTCCATGAGAAAGCTAGGTTTTGTCCTGAGTACACCTCTAATCCTAAGTTGTTGACCGACCACTTCTATCGTCATCTCAACCTAGAGATTCGTGAATCCATTGACCCACTTGTTTATAATACCATTGCCAAAATCTTGAATAGAGCATTAATGCGTGAGAAGGATTTGCAAGCTAGAGTTGCTGAATCAGTGAGTAAGAGAAAGGTAGAACACACCACTTCACCATCTTCTGTATCTAAGAAAGTACGTTTTGAGGAAACCATTCCACAACCACAACCATTACAACAAGTTAGTTCTCAAACTCAACCAAGAGAGATACCCCCATGTGAGAAATGTGGTAGGAAGCATACAGGAGAGTGCAGATGTTTTAAGTGTGGTAGACCTGGGCATATGGCATCGAATTGCCCAAGCCCTCTTCGTTTATGTTATTATTGTTTTAAGGAAGATCATATTCAGGCTGATTGTCCGGACAAAGCTAGAGATAGACGTAAGAGGATGGAAGAGAAAGTAGCAATGACAGTTCCAAAGCCAAAAGCTCGTGCTTACCAGATAACTGAGGGAGAGGTGAAGGAGTCATCAGATGTGACGTCAGGTACCTATACTTTAAATTCTATACCTGCATACATTTATTGACTCTGACGCCGTTGAATTTCTAGCATTTATGTTGTTGTGTGTGTTTAAGTATTTATAAGATTGGTTATGATATTAGTTTGTGTTTAGGAGTGTTCGTGAGGACACGAACAGTTTAAGTGGGGGAGAGTTGTAACGTCCCAGATTTCAGGAATTTAATTTCGTACGCGGATATAATTTTATAATGAAGTATTATGACATGAATAATAAGATATAGTGAAAAACGTAAGACGGTTTCTCAGTTCCAGACTGTGTAGTTAAAAATAAGAAAGGATTAATAGAGAAATACGTATACAGTGTCGTGTATATTCCATTTCTTTCCTGTAAGCTCCAGAAAACACACAGTAACAAAAGGAAATACGTAGGAACTTTTCTTCTTCATCTAATCTTCAATTAAACCCCAAATCAAGCAAGTAATCTTCAAGTAATCATCTCCTTTCCATTCCCTAATCATTGTAAGTGTTGATTTCTTTATGTTTAACCTAGTTCTTGGGGTTTAGAGGGGTTTATCATGGGTTATGATTAATTAGTGAAATTTACATGAAATTAGGGTTAGAAATTGTTAGAATTGTTGTTTATGATTGTTCTTGAGCTAGTTTATGAAGAAATTACACCTTGAATATGATTAAATTTCTATAGGTGTTCTTGAGCAAAAATGGGGGTTTGGTTAAATATGTGTGAATTAGTGTTAATTAGTTAAAAGTGTGATCTATGATGCAATTAGATTATGAAAACTATGTTAGAACATGATTTAAGTGGAAGTGTTAATGAATTGATTATGTTAACCAAAGTGGGGGAGGGTTTAAAAGTGATTAATGGTTTAGAATTATGATTTCCTTGAAGTTGAATATGTTGTTATGTGATATATGTATAGGTGATAAGAAGTTGGAATTATTACTTTTGGTTGTACGTTGTGAATCATCCTTTCAAGACTAAGGTGAGTAGTATAAGGATTAATCAAGTAAGTGGTTGTATGTGTTTCCGGATTACTTCCGAGTAAGAGGATCATACAACCCTGTGAAGTTAATCGTGCTTTATTGTTTAAATTGTTACTTGTGAAGTGTTATGTTATGAATTGATTGTACATGTTACCGGATAGCTTCCGAGCTAGAGGTGGGTACAATCAAGTGAAGATTAAGTGTATTACTTGTATATGATTATAGTGACATGAATTGTGGTTGTACATGTTACCGGATAGCTTCCGAGCTAGAGGTGGGTACAATCATAAGTTAGTGATATGAAGCTTATGAAGTTTATGATATAGAGTTGCTAGTTTTACTAGCATAGTGTTTATGTAGCTATGTTATGTATTATTTGGTTAAGTTGCTTATATGCTCACTAAGCAAAAGTGCTTATTGTTTAAGTGTTTCAATGTTTTAGGTGGAAGTGGACAAGGAAAGGGGAAGGCGGTTTAAGGGGATAGCGTGGATTGCTTAAAGTTAGTGTATGGCAAGTTTCTCTTTTATGTCGTTTGGATATACTTGTGTAAAATCGCCCTTTTAGACTTGTTTTAAAAGTGGGTCATGGTGAGCCATGACTTATGCATTTTTGAAATAGGTTGACTTGAAAGTCAACACAATTGTAAATGATGTAAATTATGGTCCTAAAGTTTTAATGTTAGTGGTTGAATTTAAATAGTGTTTATGAAAGGGATTCATAGGTGGAAATAGTCAAAATGTATTTTCAATGGATTTGGAGTGTTGACATGTAGTCAAGCACTTCATTGGTCAATTATGGGTTGTGATTGGCTAGTGAATGGGTCAAAATAGCCCTTATGGGTCAACGGGTCAAAAAGTGTCAAATTGGGTCATTAACGACCCAAGTGAGTAAAACGAGTTAGACCAAGGGTATGAAACTTTGGTCGATTGATTTAAGTTTGTTTTGGTATATATGTTAAGTGGTTAAAAGCTCAACATCTCAGCCTTCATGGTTTGAGATTTGGTTAGTGCACTAAAATGGTCATTTTATTGTCAAAATTGGTCATACGTCCGTTTTCTCGATAAACGCGTATTTTGAAAAAGTGTAAAAAGGGAAAGTTTTATTTTGGCATATTGGAGGTGCCTACAAAATTAGGTGGTCTAACTCGTAACGAGTAAAACGTTATGCGCGTTTGAAATTCGTATTTGGGTATTAGTTGTGCAGCCCTGATTCCCGGGGAATGGGAGTCATTCCTGGGGAATCCGTATCTAAATGTTAACAGCAAGCCTGATTCCTGGGGAATGGGAGTCATTCCTGGGGAATCACTTGTAATTTCAACATTTTCTTATTCGAGTCCTTATTTGATTGAGGGAATGATATAACGAGTCTATAATGTCATATTTTAGACGTGGGACCTTACTATAAAAAAAAAAATGTTCATGAATTTGGGGCGTTTCATTAGGCCGAATGGCATCACTTGGAATTCGTAATGCCCGTAACGGGTTCTGAAAGCGGTTTTTGGAATATCGGCATCGCGGACACGCAATTGGTGATAACCGGATCGGAGATCAATCTTTGAATAACAACTCGACCCTTGAAGTTGGTCGAACAAATCATCGATTCGAGGAAGTGGATACCGGTTCTTGACAGTTAACTTGTTCAACTCTCGATAGTCGATACACATTCGAAAAGAACCATCTTTCTTCTTAACAAATAGGACCGGAGCTCCCCAAGGTGAAGAACTCGGCCTGATAAACCCTCGTTCCAGGAGTTCCTGTAACTGGGTGGACAACTCCTGAAGTTCGGATGGAGCTAAACGGTATGGTGCTCGGGCCACAGGCGCAGCACTTGGTACGAGATCAATTGAAAACTCAACCTGTCTTGGTGGTGGTAGACCAGGCAGTTCCTCAGGAAAGACTTCTGGAAAGTCTCGAACAATTGGAACATCCTCAAGTCGCTTCTCCTCCGACTTTTTCTCCATGATGTGCGCGAGGATTGCTGGATAACCCTTTCTCAGAAATTTTCGGGTTTTTAAACAAGATATGAGGTTAAGCCTCGTCCCACCGGTCTCCCCCTGTATGACCAAGGTTCTACCGACGGAGAGAGGTATGCGAACAATTTTGTCATGGCAAATGATTTCGGCGCGATGTTTGGATAACCAGTCCATGCCCACAATGACATCGAAACTTCCTATCTCAACAGGCATAAGATCTATGGAGAAGGTTTCGTCGGCTAGATTTAAGGTGCAATTAGGTATCACACTATTGGTTTCTATCAATTTGCCATTTGCTAGCTCTACGGTGTACTTAACGTCTAAAGCAACAGGTGTAATATCAAGTAGAGGGCAAAATTCATCGGAAATAAAACTCCTATCGGCACCAGTATCAAACAGAATGGAAGCAGTTAAATTGTTGAGGAGGAACATACCCGTGACCACATTCGGGTCCAGGCGGGCGTCCCCTGAGTTGATCACGAAAGCGGTACTTTTGGCGTTGTTGTTGTTGCGGGAGTTGTTGTTGTTGTTGCCCTTATTCTTCAACTTTGGGCAAGAATCCCTAAAGTGTCCTGGGTTTCCACATTCATAGCAGGACTTAGGTTGTCGGGTATTTTTGTCAGAGGGGTTGTTGTTGGATCTGGGGGCTCGGCAATCCTTAGTCAGATGCCCGTACCTCCTGCAGTTGTTGCAAGGAGTACCGCACTGACCAAAGTGGTGGTAGTTACACTTGGGACAATAAGGCCTGTCCCCGGTGTAGCTGCGGGTGGTTTCAGAGTTGGAGGTGTAGACTTGGATGGCGTTGTTTTTCTTGCTTGAGTTGTGGTGGTGTTCAGTGGATTTGCGTTTGTTGGAGGATGAGGTGTTGGAGGTCTCACGGCTGACAACTAGGGCCATGAGTTCGTGGGCCAATCGAATGGCACTCTCAGTGGTGGTTGGTTTGGATGAGGCGACGTTTCCCTGGATGTTCTCGGGAAGTCCACGAATGTATTTCTTAATGCCCTTACTTTCTGGTTCGACCAAACCCGGGCATAATAGAGCAAACTGCTGAAATTTGGTGGTATAATCAGCGACATCATTTCCCTGCACCTCCAGGTGCCAGAATTCTTCCTCCAGCCTGTGTAATTCTTCTTCAGGACAGTACTTTTCTGTCAGCTTCTTCTTCAGTTCGGCCCAAGGAAGTCGATTTGCAACCTCAAGGCCTACAGAGTTTGCGTGGGTTTTCCACCACGTGGATGCACCTTCCTGAAAGGTGTAAACAGCGAATTTGACCTTGTTGTTCTCAGTGCAGTCGCAGAGACTGAAAACAGATTCCATGCGCTCAATCCAACGGATCAAACCAATGGCACCTTCCGTGCCCTTGAAGTATAGTGGTTTACAGCTAAGGAAATCCTTATAGGAGCAGGGTTTGGGTGGTGGAGTATTGGTTGCGGTGTCCTCGCTACCGGGTGGTGTTCGGGTAGCCAAGGCTTCGGTCACACTGCGGGCAATGATTCCCGCGATCTCAGCTTCGCTAAGGGTAATTTGACGACGAGGAGGCATGATGCTGAGTAAGAAAGAACAAAGAAAGGACGTGAGATACTCGTCTGAGTGCGATGAATTTGGTGGTGTGTTTGTCATTCCGAGATAAAACGTTAGAGGGAATGAGGCCTATATTCATATAATATAATATAGCCTAAAGTTGGTAAGTGATGTCTATTTATGTATATATATATGTATATCACATAATAACCTATTGAGTGTCTAGCACAGACGTGTTTTGAGTCCCGTTTCTCTCGAGGTCAGAGTCAACTAATGCATTCCTGTTCAACATGACTTCTTCAGATTTCACATCATCTTTCTTTAATTGTACATAGTTGATCAGGCTATGTTAAATTAAAGTCGTATGATGTAATCCCTGAACTAGTCATAACTAATAAGGAATACTGCCTAACGGTCATAGTCTAGGCCCACTAAATGCAACCTAGTTCACTATAACCTTAGGCTCTGATACCAATCTGTGACACCCCCAAATTTAAAGATTTGCGGAAGCTTGATTTGGGTGTCACTAATCAATATACAAAGCACATAAGATATAATGAACGACCACTATATGCGTCGTTTTAAACTTGTATAGATAAAGTAAATGTTTACATCAAAATATTGTTACATTAGCTCGGTTCCCGAAATTGAGAGATTACATAGCATAATTACTTTTACAAAATATAATAATGCAGTCCAATCTCTAGTTGTATGTATGCTGACTCGAGCTAATAATTCCTGCTTGTGCAGCCAAACTACTGCTGGGTACCTGTGATAAATACTAAAATGGGTCAGCGAAAACGCTGGTGAGCTCACAGGTTTGTATGTCAATGTATAGTTGTAAGAACCGCAAGATTTATATTGAATTTAAAATGCAATTAAGCAAAATAAAAGTTATACTGTCCATGAGCACATAGTCTGAGCTTAACTTGATTTGTCAGGCCCAATTAAGGAAACCTAACTTGAAATGCCTCCTACGAGTGCCTAATCAACACTCGTCTTCCCAAATGCTAATACATCCGTTTGACCGGTTAGTGCGTGCTAACCCGGATGAGGATTGTCAATCCCATATGATATCATATACTAACATTCACGCTATAAATACTAGAGACTATGCTATGGAGGACTTTAAATTGATTAGCTTGAAACTCATGTAGTATTTGAAGTTTGGCACTTGCGTTCTACTTGTAAAACAAAATGAAGTAGTAATATCACACCCCTAGTAAAAGTAGTGAAAATGGGGCTATGAAACTCACCTGAGTCTTGAAATGTTAAGCAATTAAACTTGAAGTAATTAGCAGTGTGTGTGTCCAAAGACTTGAAACCTGAATGTGTCCACGACACTTGAATTGTCATTAATTGTATTGGTATCACGAAAGACTACCATTGAAATTGTTTGTCTAACTTAATGTCCAAATTACCCCGATTTGGTTGATTGTATTGTTACAAGTTACTACGACTTGTTTGATTGAATTGACACAAGTTACAACGACTTGTTTGAATAAATTATCTAAGTTACTATGACTTAGTTGATTCAATTGTGTATTTGAAAATGTGTACGGCCCGTTGGTGATTTAGTTGATATAATAATAATTCTAAAATGTTGACTTTGCTACAGTACTGCTACAGTACTGCTACAGTAAATTTGACGTTTTTGAACAGTAACTTTGACTTCGAAAATTTTGAGTTTTGAAGATTCTGTTTTGTGCGACGTAGCCTGCGACGTAGGCTGCGACGTAAGAGTTTTGCGACGTAAAGGGTTACGTCGCTAAGGTCAACAGTGCTAAGTCAATAGCGACGTAGGGTGCTACGTCGCTTATGCGACGTAGGTTCGTTTTTGCGACGTTAAGGTCTGCGTCGCTATGTGCGACGTTCGCAAGTCAATGCGACGTAATAGGCTGCGTCGCTGTATGCGACGTTGGGGGTATAGTGCGACGTAGGTCGCTGCGTCGCATTTGCTCCAGGCCAAATGCGACGTACGGAGTCTGATCGGAGTTTCAACTCCAAAAACGCGTTTTCCGGCCATCGATCGGCCTAATATTTTTACCCAACCCATTTTAGGACATTACAAGGTTATACAAACAACTAGCAAGTTATAAAACTTAAAAACGAGAGTTTTCGGAGTTGTGTCGGAAACTTACAAATCGCCGAAATGAAATTCCGGAAAGGTAGGATTGTAGATCGTCGCGAGGTGGTCGTTTATTTCCAAATGGGCTTGAAGATCCGAGGTTGTTTGAGGTGCTTATTTTGTGAATTTGTGAGTTTTTGGGTGTTTGGGGTTTTGAGAGAAAAGAAATGAAAGAGAGAGAGAAAGAAAATAAGAAATGAAAAGAAAAGAGAAAGTGGAGGGGGTTTTGGTGAATCCCCACCATTTTCAGTCCGCGCACTGCGCTCCGTGCGGTGTTCGTTTGCCCCGTCATTTAAACGTTAAATAATTGTTTTAAATATTAATTGGTACATTTTAAAATACAAATTATCACGCTATATTTTATTTAAATATTTTACTAATCACTTTATATTTGAATTATAAAAACGTAAGTTAATTTGGTTGCGCGTTTTACATTTTAAATTTGGTAACTTTCTGATTGTGCAGTACGAATGGATACGAAGTATTATAATAAGAATACTTTTGACATAAAGCGTTATTAAATAAAAGTTGGTCACCAACGTCCGTATTTATTGTATCGAAATTCATTCTATTGAAACTCGTACGATTTGAACAAACCGCATAATTGTAGATATATATTCAACAATATATATAATAATTGATACATTAATTAGCCTAACACAGAACTAATTACATGTATTAAAACTTGATTAGGCACTAAATTATAGTCCTAATTTGACGGTTGTCACATTTATTAAGAGCAATTTTTTGTTTTATGAGCAAATTAATAGATGATATATCAAAGCAACCGTTTACTAGTAAAGACGTGTACTTTTTATCGTTAAAATAAAATAATGTTGCTTAAACGAGACCCAACATCATAAGTGGTTTGCCATAATTAAATTTGTTTCTTTATCATTAAATTTGACATTTTGTAGCTAGAATTCATCCTAGACAATAGTTAGATTATAGAAATAATACCTTGCACTCTTGAACCTTTACTTCTGCAGTCATAATAGTGTATTGTGTAACGTATGCCACGAATATGTGTCGTTCCGTGACAGCGAGCAGTGCACGAGGATGGTACGCTGTACGCACACCGTCCGTCATGCCTTCGTGGTACCACCACGATTCCGATCACGGTAGTTTTTCACGTGGTCCAAAATCCGTAACAACTATACGTTATTCTTATCTTTTAAAAGTAACCAACGTACTTGACAAAACTTGAACAGAAGTATGTTTATAAGTATAAGATTTTATGAATTTTTTTAAAATATTTAAAAATATGAATCATTACATAATGGCCTACAAGCATGGGGAGTAATGGCCAAAGTGATGAGGAGTTGCTTTCCTTAACTTTGGGACCATTTGATTCATGTGTTTTCAATCTAGTTGAACCTTTGCTCTTTAACTACTTCCATGTGTTCTTGTAAGATGGGAAATAAAAACCAATTGTGAGCAATGGTGGAAAAATATAAACTAAAGTAAAATATACCCCTCCAAAGTTTTTAATTAAACATAATCGCCGCGCTCGTGATCTATGAACTTATACCTCAGCTAACAGCACCTAATGTTCCCAGTCGTGACAAAAGGAAAGATTATAAATCCTTCATTAAAGTTAGAAGCACATTTTTAAGTTTGGATACAGAACAAGATGTCAAGTAATAAGTGTTGGGATCGACCCCACTCTCTTACAACTTTTTGGAATCGATCACCACCACAATAAATCACATAACCATGTATATGCCAATAATCAAACGCATACAAAACACGAAACCAATAACACAAGATATTTTGTGTGGAAATTCTCTCAAGGGAGAGTAAAAACCACGGGACCAGCGGCAACTTAAAATTTCACTATATACGAACAATATTACAAGAATGTATGCTCCTCTCAACACTCTTGAATATTATTGTGACAACCGTCACCAAACCATTATCGTAGTTCAAGCCGTAAAAAGTCATTTTGTGAAAAGACTAATTTCAAGGATTTATTTACATCAAAGTCTTCATTTTTGAAAAATGAATCCAACGCAAAAAGAATAATCGAAAACGGACGTGTAACGATGGAGATACGAAGCAAAACGTAAAAAAAATAATCAGTTCCGGGCTGGGCTGAGTCCCAACCGCCGGTTGGGAACCCCAACCGCCGGTTGGGAGTCCAGATGCTCTTTTTAAGCCATTTTAAACCCTAAACGATTATTATACTATACCCTACGAATTCCAGCCGTTCGGGGGTTATTTTCCAGTCGATTTTGGCCATAGAACACTCAAATCTCAAGGGCTTTAACCCCTTAATCAATCATATCAATCGAAAGTTTTATTATTCGCGAATCGGTGATAAGTTATCAACGTTCTATACTCGATTTCTCTACGGTTTCTTTCAAAAACGTGATTAGGGTTCTTATAAACTTATTTTCTACAGATTGTAGGAAGGATTCTCGCGTACCCGATTGTTAGTTGGTATAATCTTTCATTCAATCTTAATCATTGTACGTATATTCAATCTTTTCGATTATTATTGTTCTTTCAGATCATTCCATTGGTATCCCATCATTGTGACCATTTTTGAGGGTCTGAAAACTAGTATAATAATTGTTAGAATAAGTTTTGTGATCATAAAAGTCGATCTAGCCATATTGATACGAGAGGAATTGGATTTGAACATAAACCCTAAATCTGGACAGAATATTGTGTTGGGTTCGGGAAGTCAATATTGATCATATTATGATGTTTTTTGGATGAAATTTGAGTCTAAAACTAAGTACAAGAAGTCTACTTTCAAATGGCGTTGGTTTCATGTCAAAATATTAAGTTTAAGTCAGTCAGATCAATTTTATAAGATTAAAGGTCAGGTATGTCTTTTCGGTTTGTATTTTTGGTTGTCTTGTGGATTTTAAAATCGTATGTTCAAACAATGAATTTGGTATTGAGAATTTTATTGGAATAACTACAATATGTTAACTAATTTCTGTGAAAATATTGTAATTTTTGAAGGTCTTCAAGTATTTTAATTTTATCGTAAGTTTTGTGATGTCAGAAAGTGTCTTTATTTTGTGCAGTTCAATTGTAGGAATTTTTAAAAATAGTTAACCATCGAAATAAATTCTGAAAAAATTACTGAGTGTTCTTAATACATCAAAGTGTTACTGATAAAAATTATAGAGTCTAATAATTTTGTCTAGTCATGATTTAATATTCGTAAAATGACATAAAATTCTGGACAGGAATCGAAATGCAGGATAGGGTGTAAGCTACAACTATTTTTTATGTATGAGAGTTTATATTAGACATGATATTCGAGGTATGATTGTAAGAAAACATAAAAGAGGTGAATTAGACATGAACTTGGGATCTAATGGAAGGACACAGTATTGTCTAGGTTGTAACCTATCCATATTCAATTGTAGATTAACATCTTGTTTGGTGGAATTCATTTGGGAACGATATTTGCTTTGGTAATCGAGGTGAGTTTCGTGGCCCCATTTTCTTTACTTATTTTCCGTTGGGGGAAAAGAATGCTCAAACTGATTTTGAACTATTTTCTTATGCTGTGAAAACTATCTAATTTCTATTGGACTTTATGATTGAACTATATGACATACTGATTGTTGTGAACTTATTGCTTATTGGACGGATTGGTCGGATGAGTCTTATGTCTGCGGGACCATGACAAAACTCCATTGAAACTTATTGCTTATTGGACGGATTGGTCGGATGAGTCTTGTGTCTACGGGACCTTGACAAAACTCCATCGAAACATATTGCTTACTAATACTTATACGATTATTGATAGTACTATTGGACGACGGTCCCACTCTTATGATAGATGTGTTATCCTTGAGTGAATATGATCCATAAATCGAAACGAATTGTTTATCAAGGACTGAACTATTATCTTATGTGCATACTTTATATCATATGTCCTACTTATCTATTTACACAGCTATAACACCCCTCATTCTTAATAACAATATTATATGATTTACCTCGAAAGCGTAAATTGAAAACATACTTTATTACTATACATTATATATAATGTACACAACCTTTTCAAACTTTGATACATCACGGTTTAAAACTATTAAAACCACAATACACATACTACATAAACGAGTTGTTATATAATTCCAAACTTTTGTTTATCACAAAACATATCAGAGTTTACAGTCGGTCAAACATTCCCTGCCAAAAGCATCATCTTCCTGCCCACCCACATATCTAAACATAACCTGCAGGAAGTAAAATGAGGGATTAGCACGAAACTAAGTGAATGTATAAGTCACACACCATCCAACTTAGCATAACCATCTATTTACAGCAATTAACCGTAAATACACATTAATCAATCAATGAGGATCGGTGGCTCTTGAGATACCATAATACCCGGGTGGCTCTCCAAGAACACTTACCATCAATCTGTAAGGCCAATATAGAATAGACCGATAGCTAATTGTTATTATAATCAAACACAGGTTCTACACACAACAAATAAATCAAGTCCCTGTGTAATTCACATAATAAACAACTAGCCCAACTAACTCGTTCACCTCAATAACACTGATGCCCGAAGGCCAATTAGCACGTAGATTCATAAGCAACAATTCAGACTAAACAGTATAATAATCACATCTACGTTTACTTTTTGCAACTAAATAGTCACAACTAAATCAAATTGTGAGTTCCAAATCCACTCACCAGTCAATCTCAGTTCACTTACTCAGTTGTCTTATCTCACTGAGTCTTCTGCTGATCTGTGAATACAACAAAATAATGAGTTAGTAACTCATTTATTATAATGCAACTTATCTCAAAATGTATTACTTAATAATGATAATCACAATTATCAAACTTACATTTTTTTTTATTTCATAATCAAATACATTAAGGTATTATAAGTATCATAATATTAATGTACCATTTCTTAGTTTCTTAAACATATATACATTGTAAGTACAACACAATTTTAAAACTGATTTGTTCCTGTTTCCGCCCATACCCGATCGACTTTCTTCCCCTAGCCGATCGGCTAGCCATCTTTACCCGATTGGCTCACCACTTGAACCGATCGGCTAACTTAATATTTTCGTTGTTTTTGTTCCAATGCAAACCTCTATAAACGTTTTGTTCTAAATTAACCGTATGGCTAAATCCACCCGATCGGCTAACTATTTATACCCTATCGGCTCAACAACTATAGCCGATCGGCTATAGAGTAAAACCCATAAACTAACGACCTGAACCTGTGCAGCTTTCAATCTTGAACAAAACCCACAAATTTCATAACTCAGGCATGTAAACAATTTTATACTACAATTTACACCAACTAGCAACCAAAATCATCATATTATCTCCATATCAACTTTAAATTCACATAACAATCAATAGCCTTTATGATTTCAAGCATAATCAAAATCACTTACAAATAAGATATCAAGGTGATGATGATGATGAAATAAGGATGATAATGAAGTTGCTTCCTGCTCAAAATCACAACTCTATTTGAGTTTGAGTTCAAACTTCGATTTTGATTTCTTAGATTTTAGGTTTGTAGTGTTGAGTTCAAAGGAAGGAGGTGACTTTCCAATTTTAGGAAAGTGAAAACATATAGTCGGCTAGTTCAAACCCGACCCTTTTAGTTAGTCCCCTTCTTAATCTATTGTCTGGAACCTAAAAAACTATATGCGAGAACTATTACTTTATTTTATCGTTAACTGTAATAGTTTAAAACAAGTAATATTTTACTATTCACAATAAGTCGATTGACCTATTTAATTAAGTTTCACAAACAAACAATTAATATAAAGTAATTTCTAAAATATTTAAATAACCAATTTAAAATTAAGAAATTACCAGACCCGTAGGGAGGATGTTACAATAGCAAACGGTATTTATGTGTGTCTTATTAAACCTGCGAAGCTCACAAACCATTGTGTTGACATTTTCGAGCATTTCTTTTCAGGTAGCACTAATACAGCTAAGGAAGAGGCTAGAGGACTTAGTGGACCGTTAGGTTGCATTGAGTGACATGCTTGAGATACTAAATATGGAAGATGTGTATTGTCGTAGTTGTTCTTATTAATGTAACGCGTAATTATTGTAAGACTTGCTCTCTACTGATGTGTATGTCTATGGCACGAACCGCTATTTGTGTCGGGCGATGTCACAACGCATTGATTTAATTTCATTTAGTAAATTCTATATATTGATGTGTTGTGATCCTATCGTGGTTGCATTCCGTTGTTTCCGCTTTAGACGGGGTGTGACAGATTAGTATCAGAGCCATTGGTTATAGAGAATTGGGTGGATTGACATAGACTATAACCTAAGAACCTTCATATAGATGCTATACTAGGAACTACATGTGCATTAAACAACGTGTGTTTATTCAAAACGATACGTGCTCATTTGAAACGATCTGTGCTTAATTGAAATGATGCGTATTTAATTGAAACGATATGTCCTTACTTGCAATGATGTGTACTTGCTCGAAACGATGCACAATTATTTGTCACGAGATGTACTTATATTATAGGATATATACATAATTGCTACATAGACACATGTACTCATTCACAATTCGGTTCTCGAGCAAGACATGCTCCGTTGGTGTACTGCACGTGCCGCGTATCCGTGAGGGTTATGTAGGCTTAACGGCGTAGGATCATTAATGTCATCTATTGATACTATATTGGTCATAGTATCATTTCCTTATAAATTCGTGCCACTTTTAGATTTGAATATGTAGGAACAAGGTCGAATATTGTGATATAGGATATGGTAATAAGTACATATATGAAAGGATACCCTAACAATTATGGCGACCGACGTAATTGCGAAGGTATCACGACATATACGTGTTTATACGACCATATTCGAAATCATAAGTTTATATCCTTGAGCTTAACTGTAACACCCCCAAATTCACTGTTCAGCGGAAGCAAGCTTTGGGGTGCTACTAATCAAGTAATCAAAGCACCAAAGTAAAGCAAATGACTCTACATGAGACATTTTAGAAAATAGTACAAAACATTTCATTAAAGTAATTGGAAAGTTTACATCAGTAGCGAGTTCGCATTTGATATTTCCTGAAGATTCTAATACATAACATAATACCACAAAAGTAATGCAAGAAAATCTTCAATATGTAAGTAGTGCATGCGACTCGAGCTAATATATCATCCTGCGGGCCACCTTACTGTAGCTGTGTACCTGAGAATACATCACTAAAGGGTCAACCAAAAATGGTTGGTGAATGACGCGCCACCAGCGGTCGGTTAGGAATTAACCTGTCGTTGCACCGACTATTAGCGACGTGTCAGTGGAGTTTTAAATTTGTAAAATGCTGGGGCCTAAGTTTACTAGTGCTAAAAGTGTATAGCAGCAAGTATGACCTAGGGTCGTTCTTTAAAACCAACGGTATTGTGAAACAGAGAAATCAAGATGTCCGAATCTAGCTAGTGAAGGTTGTTTTAAAAGCAGTTGGAGATTTGTTTTTGTTTGTTTTCTAAATTATATTACTAATTAAACTACACAATAAAATAAAATAAAATAAAATAAAGGGATAGCAGTCAGGATAGAGGGGGTGTTTGTTGTGACTTCGTTAGCCTTGCATTGGGATGATGTTTTAGTTTAAGTAATGAAAACGTCTTTCTAAAGATTTGTATTTTATTTGTCTTAAGTATTTGTGGTGTAAGCACTAGCACCCTACTGATTAATTGCTCAATCAGTATGTCACTGAGTAACTAGGCTATCGTGATTCTGATCGGAGGAGGCTGCTCAACTCTCAACACTGCCCTGTTACGGAACAGTGACCCTTTTCTGGAATACGAAGATTCCTGGGCGCATGCATAGAGTAACAGACCCACTAACGGTCCGACCGTTCTTAACACCATAGTGATACTCAATTGAATAAAACATTTAAGTTTAAGACTTGGTTGGTGTTTGATTACTTTCCATCAATGGTTTTGTAGAATACAGGGGTGATAGACAAATTTGGAATACTAGATGATTCCTCGTCTTCCTTTCTGGATTCATAAACTGAGTTTGTATTTTAGATTAGAGATTCCCCATTTATGATTTAAACCAGCCCTCACTTGTATTTAACCAATAAATCCCTAGTTTATTCACAATGTACAATACTAGTTTTAAACAGCATTTCCACGGCTTCAAAACCAGACCATGTTATTTGAACACAGATATTTAATCAGAAGTTTATTCACGGTGTACAATACGTATAAAGTATTTCCACAGATCCAAAACCAAAACACAGATAATTAATTACCCCCGATATGACGTCTTATCAAAAGGTTTTAACCACGTTTATTGGTGGAAAGGCGTTAGTTGAATATGCGGTTTAAAATCATAGATGGAACGCGTAATCAAAGCACCGAGTTTTCATTTATAATATATAATAGTTTGGAACATTAATCCACAACAGATTGTGCCCACGACTTTCATAGCTTCCACGTTCCGTACTCCACACATTAGTGATGTTTCCGGCGCTATACAAATGAAAGCCGTATAACGTTACTTCCGTTGTTTCATAATGACATCATCCCAATTAACGACTAACTACATCACAACAAACACACAATATAACTACTCACTACGCATAATAACAGATCCTAAATCTAGCATAATAACAATAGCAATCATCATTAAAATAGATAAGGAAAGAAGTAACCGTTAATAAAGCGTAGATTGAATAAACGTTAGAGAGAGAGAGTACAAGCAGAACCTCTGCAATATCTTCGACAATATTACAAATAAGCCCCTGAACTATTCCCTACGCTATTACAAAAGTAGTCCCTCCGTTAGTCCCAGTTAAATATTAACTGAGAACTAACTGATGCTAACCCTAATTCTAGAGAGAGAAAAAGAAGAGAGAGAGAGAGTAGAGAGAGAGAGAGAGAGTGTGTGTGAGAGAGAAAGTGAGAGTGAGGAAATGAGTGGAATGAAGAATGGTGTGTGAAAATATGGAGGAGGTGACTCCTATTTATAGGCAAAGTCCCAAATCAGCCGTACAAGTCGCGAAGCACCAACGTACAAGCAAACGAAGCACAAACGAGCACCAATTGGGGTAGGGAGGGCCGTATACGGCCTTGCAGGGGCCGTATACGGTCTTGAAAGGGCCGTATACGGTCTTGTATGGGCCGTATACGGTCTCCAGGGCCGTATTCGGTCTCCGTCTGATTTCGTTCGTTGCTTAAAACGCGCGTATCTCCTTCGTTACACGTCCGTTTGACCTGATTCTTTGGCCCACGGATTCGTAATTCCATTACGCTTCTAATGGTACTAATCTCACATAAATTGGATGTGTGTAACTAAAGCATGTTTGGAATGACTTTTAACGATCTGTAGAAGCCGTATCTCTTCCGTTCTTCACCCAATTTGCATGATTCTTGATTCTCCCGTCTCGTTATTACCTATTACATCATATAATAAGGTTAGAATGTGCTTATCATAAGGTAAATGAGGGTGTGAGAATTGGTTGTTGTTTATTCGCTCTGTTTTGCTCGTTATTTGGACGTTTTTAGTGATTTTTGTAGCAACGCCTATATTTGGAGCACTTTAGTGAATTTTAGTAAATTATGATTGTTTTGGAATGTTTTCACTAAAGATGTGTCCAAAAAGTGTGAAATATCATACTTAAAAACATGACTTTTTGCGTCACATCAAGTTATCCCATAATTAGACGTTGCTTGTCCTCAAGCAACACTCAGTTTTTGAAAACATTTTAAAACATTTTAGAGCAAGTCACAACATGTTTTAAGAGTTACCACTCCCAGATGTAAGTAAGATAATGTCAGAATATAGGGAAAGATAAGATGATTCTTTCATAAACAAGAAAAGATTCTCTTAGGCATACTTCCAAATCTCATGATCTTGGAGTACACATGACTAGGCGATCTCACTAAAGGTGGTCACTCAATTCACTCAAAGTGTATCGGGTTTCCTATCAATCTAGAACAAATGAAATCGCTCAAATAGCCAGTCATGCAGCACTCATCGTCATAGGCTTGATCGAGAATCGGATCTCCACCACTTAGGTGAGGACGGTGCTAATTATCCCAAGACATTCATGAGGGTTGTAGTGTTTGGTGAAGGTTGAAGGGTATGGAAAGTGGTAGATTTGGGTTGTAAGGGTTGCTTATCTTAAAACAACTGAGATCTTGAAAAACTTTATTTTAGAACGGAAAGGAGATAGCTATTCGTCTTCTATCGGATTTTTATCGTGAGGATGATACTTCGAAGGACTTTGTAGCTTTATTCTTGCGGAACTATTTTTCTTTTCTTTTCTTCCTTTTCTTCTTTTTCTATTTCTTTTTCTGCATTTTCTATTTTTTCTATTTTTTTTATTTTTTTTTTCTTCAGAACTTCTTTGCTAGAGAATTTCCAAGGATATTTTCTTTTGATTCTTTCAGAAATCCTTTTCAGAACTATGATCTTTGATCTTGAACTTCGAGTCCTTTTGCGGTGCCAATTTTTCGCACCTTTTAGAGATATATATCTTTTGGAGAACACGAAAAAGGAAGACTTGGGAGCATAATCGAAGCGGATGTCCTAAAAGATGTTTTTCACAACCTCAGAAATTCTAAGATAAGTTTGGGGATATTTGGGAAGTAGGGTTTAATGATGAGGGTTTTATGAAATGAAAGGTTTAGGCTCAACAGGGTTTACTAGGCGGATCATCGATACTAAAAATGAGTATCGGAAGGGTTTTGGGCTTGAAAAGATATGTAAAAAGGGGTTAAATCCTAGGGAATGTCAAGGTCATCTAATTGCACCTATACCGCGTACGGTACACACCAATGTGGTCTCGAAGCGTATGTCAAGAGCAAATTCTAATTCAGAGATACATGCATCGGCACACACAAGAAATGAATAGTGAAGCATTAAAGATGAATGCTTTTAGGCTCAAGATACCTCACTGCAAATAGGGTTGTATGTGCTTTGTCATGCTCCTTTTAGATTATCATTTCTTGCTTAAGAAATTTTTACCTTATTTTCCCTAGATTGTGAAATATCTTACTAATATTTGAAAATAGCTCATCTCAAAAGATATTATGACTCAAAATTAGCATAGTTAATCATGTGATTAGGCTCATACTTTTTAATTTTCTTGAAAAATTTTGAAAAATTTGAGGAACATTTTCTGAGTTTGCTATTTCGGACATTAAAAATCATAAAACTAACCAAGGTATTCTATACCTGCTATCCCACACTTAGAGGAACATTGTCCCTAATGTTCTCTTGAGTTGAGATTTACTGGAAGTAAAATCCCACACTTAGAGTTTGAACATGTAAGAAAATGTCTCTCAAGTGTTTGTTTTGGGCTGGAATCCCACACTTAGTGATAAGCTTAGGATAGAGTATAGATTACATAACAAACTTAACAAAGCAAATAATATACAGAATCATAATCAAAAGAGAGTAAAGGGTTAAGACACTCCCCAGATAGCGAGCTGCAATGAAGCTGAGAATCTGAATTTGGTGAAAAGAGATGTTGCCAGGATCCTTTTCTGCATCTATGAAGATCGGCTCGGCTTCAAGCGTCTTGCTATTGGTTTTCTTCATTCATCATTCTTTTGTGAATTAATCTCGTAAGTGTGAACACGTTGGTCGTACCCTTTTTACAAACTCAATATTTTTGCAAATGAAAAGATAAATGTAACACCCCAAAATTTAATGATTTGCAGAAGCACGATTTGGGTGTTACTAATCAATAACGAAGCACAAAGATATATAGTAAACGACTCTATATGCGTCGTTTTAACAAAATATATTAATATTGAAATGTTTACGACATTTAAAGCTTTACATAGCTCGAGTTTAAATATAAGGAGATTTCAGTACATAAGTACTTGTACAAAATATACTAATGCAACAAAATCTAAATCGTCTGTATGCTGACTCGAGCTAAAGGTCCTGAAGCAGAAGCAACCTATTGCTTGGTACCTGCGATACATGCTAAATGGGTCAGCTAAAGCTGGTGAGCTCACAGGTTTGAAATCAAGTAATATAGTATGAACCGCAAGATTTAAATAATTGAATTGCATCCAGCAATTGATAATGTATATGTATACAGCCATGAGCACATAGTTGAGCTTAACTCGAGGGCCGGGTCCCCTATAGAGAATTCCGGGCGAGGTGCCTCCACGAATGCCTAATCAACATTCGTCTTCCCAAATATTAGTACGTTCGTTTACCCGGTTAGTGCTTGCTAACCCGAACGAGGAGGGTCAATCCTATATGGTACCATATACTAATATTCACGCTACAACGTATTAACAACTATGCTGACGGAGGACTTTAAATGATTAGTTGTGAAAAACTCATGTAGTATATGAAATGTTTGTACTTGCGTTCACATGTTAAAAATGAGCAATATATCACACCCCTGAGTAAAACAGTAAAAAGAGGGGCTATGAGACTCACCTGAGTCGTTGAGTTTATGAAAATAAACTGAGAATGATTAGCCGAGAATCGAAGTCCAAAGACTTGTAACCTGAGGGTGTCCACGACACGCGATGGTTATAATATGCGAAGGTATCTAATAAGACTACCTTGTAGTTGTTCGTCCAACTATAATGTCCAAATTACATTTGGTTGATTGATTCGAATGTTTGAAAATATGTACGGCCCGTTGGTGACGGATTTGTAATAATCATCTCAACTATTATTATTTTGATTTCGTGGCGTTTTACTTGAAAAATGTGTTTTAGAAGCCGTTACGGAATCTAAGTACGGGGGTCCGGGGGCAGCGCCCCTGGTAGCGGGGTCCAAGGGGCGGCAGCCCCTGGCGGGGTCCAAGGGGCAGAGCCCCTAGCTGGGGTCGAGCTGGAAAATTTTTATTTCTGCTATATTGCTTTGACGAAAAACGCATCTGGATCCGAATTTGGGTAAAACCAGGTGTTAAAATTTAGGGTCTCAACACTTAGTGAAAATATGTGTTTTCTGGTTTGTGCGACGTTGGGTGCGACGTCGCAGGTCCTGACTGCGACGTTGAGCATGGCGTCGCTATGTGAGACTTTCGCAATTTAATGCGACGTTGTGCGTGGCGTCGCTATTTGCGACGTTGTTGATTTCTGCGACGTAAGGGCCTGCGTCGCTATACGCGACGTCGGCAACTTAATGCGACGTTAATGACGATGTCGCTATATGCGACGTGGTGACTGGTATTGCGACGTTGCAACTGACGTCGCAATTGGGCCAACCCAGATGCGACGTCGGAGTCTGTTCAGATTCCGGTGGCCGGAAAATCGGTCGAAAGGCTTCCGTTCGGTCCAAATCTTTTACCCAACCCATATTTGGACATTTTAAGTTGATACAAACCGCAAACAAGTAAAAACACTTAAAAACGAGAGGTGTCAGGATTTGTCGGAAACTTACAACGTGTCGGATGAAAAATCCGAAAAGATAGGATGATAGATCGTGATGTCGTGGTGCTTTTCCTCCAAAGATGTGGTGTGATCCGACGTCGTTTAGTGGTAGTAATTGGCGATTTTGTGATGTTGGTGGTGATGGTGATTTGAAAGAAAGAAATGGAGAGAGAGAGAGAAAAAGATGGTGAAAATGAGGAAGAAATGAGAAGGGAGGGGGTTTTGATGAGCCTCCTCCTTTTTCAGCTCCCGCGTTGCGCTCCGTGCGGTATTCGTTTTCCCGTTCGTTTAAACGTTAAATAATTATTTTATATGTTTAATTATAAGTTTTAAAATGCGAATTATTACGCGTTATTTTTATTGAAATATTTTACCAAATGATTTATATTTGAGTTATAAAACTTAACTTAGTTCGTTTTGTTAGTTTGCGCGTTTAGTATTTTTTTTAGTCGCGTGATCCTCGTTTGCACGATACAGATTATAATTAGAATAATTATCAAAACAATATTTTTGATATAGTAGTGTTATTAAATAATGCCGCGTTATTTAATAAAATTGGTCACCAACGTCCGTATTTAATTGAATCGAGTATCATTCGATTTAAAAGAAAATGTACGATTTAATCAAATCGCATAATCGTATATATTCATCAATATATATTTCGATACATCAATTTGCCTAACATGGAACTAATTACATGTATTGACAGTGAATTAGGCACTAATTACTAGTCCTAATTTGGCGGGTGTTACAATAAATCACTGTCTCAGAATTTTGAAAAGATGTTTTCTACTACAAATCAGTTTTATAAAATATGTTTTTAAACGAGTTCGAGCATAATGCATAAAAGTAGTATGCAAGTACCTCAAATGCTCGAAACACATGAATTATCAGTTTTTCAAAGTGATTTCCTGTTTTCTGAGATGAGTGGTTTATTTGCAAATGAGTTATAATATCAGAAGGTTTTTATAAATCATTTAGGTACGACCAAGTGTGAAGGATAGTCAGAGATCTTCTTCACTTATTGACACGTTTCTCTGTACACGTCTTATTCCACGGGTTGCCTCCCGAGAAGTGCTGCTGTTAGAGTCGAGAGCTCGACTTTACACCTCCGAGATTAGGTGTATGGGTAGGAGCTCCCAGGGAGAGTGATGGTGACATTATGTGCCCTGGGTTGTGGGAAAGAGTATCGTGGAGGATAGATCCTTTGGAAGTGGCAGGCCATGGTTGAGATTAAATCTAGCGGTTCCATGGTATCCACTTTGTAGTTTTGAAGTTGTTCTGAGGCTGCTCTAGAAAGACCTAGTAATCCTTGCGTGATGTAATCAACCGCCTTAGTGATTGGCTAATTGGGATCAATCTGCGTTGTTTTTCTTGTCTTGATCACTTCCCTACTCGGATACCTGAGTCTAAAGGAGTCCATAAATTCTAGTAACTTCAACTTTAGATCTTCGAATTCTTCACTATGAGGATCTCCTTCGAATACAGCTGTAGATTTGCACAAGCTTTTGATTAGCTGGTGCTGATGAAGGGTGAAAGGAAAGCCAGAGTTTTTGAAAATGTGACTCAATTTGTTGAATATCTCACGATATCCAGCATGGAGGGTATACTCTGCTTTTTCGACGTCTTCTGCATTCAATATCTCGTGTAATCGAGTTGTCACAAAAGTGACAACATCGAGTAGAGACATATTTTTAACCATGATGAGGAGGTTACGCCTGCTTTCTTCCCTAGTGATGTACCCAAGCTTTTCGATTATCAATTTAATATGATGTTCTAAAGTAGACTTGATGATAAATCGGTTGCTTTCTTTGGTACTCAGGTGATCTTTCTCAGCTAATAAGTCAAGGAATCCCTGTAGATTCCTCATCACCATGAAGTCAGTAGCATCTTCAATATTTCTTCTGATAGCACCCAACTTTTCCCTATGTTTTGATGAATAAGGAAACGCAGAGCCCATGAGAACATCATACAACTTGCGGTATATTTGTCTCTGTTCAATGTAGAAGAGTAGTTCATTTGCGTTGTTCCTTTCTTTCTTGAGCTGAGATTTGAGTGCATCTGCAAATACTCTGATGCAATGCTTAAGGTAGAGCGGATCTTGGGTTCCTTTGCTAGTGAGATAGATAGTGGATGCTGCCTCAATAACCGCTATTAGCCATCTTTGATGCATAGAGTAATCATTGGTAGAATTTCTAATAGCTGCTATTATGATGTGAGGGTCACCATCATATTTGTCTATCACGGAAATCATTTGCTCATGAGTAGAGACGATTAGGATGCAGATGATTTCTTGAGATAGTGCTTGTGAATCAGGCAGTTCTAGAGAATCAATAAGATGAATATCCACTTTGGCAAGAGGTGGCTTCTTTTCTTCTTTCATCTCTTCTTCCTGCTTGGCTGCTGGTTCAGAGATCTCGTCATCTGATGTGTCTTGGCTAATAGAGACCGTATATAGCTCACTATTCTCCATCGGAACACAATCGTTCTTATCGGTCTTGAATGTGATGCTTTCTCCGTGAGCGCGCAAGCTGATCGTCTGAGAGTGCACATCGATAACTGCTCTGGCGGTGTTCATAAAAGGTCTACCTAGGATTATTGGGATGTTTATATCTCCCCGAATATCCATTACCACAAAGTCAGTTGGGAAAAAGAACTTGTCGACTTTAACCATGATGTTCGCAGCTATTCCCTTAGGATATCTAATAGATTGGTCAGCTAGCTGGACACTCATTTTAGTGGGTTTAAGGTCTCCTAATTCTAGTCTTTTAAATAATGAATGTGGCATTAGGTTAATACTTGCTCCTAGATCGGCCAGAGAGCGAATATCACCAGATTGGTTGATAGAGCAGGGAAGGGTAAAACGTCCGGTGTCTCCTAGTTTTTCCGGTAGACGATTTTGAAGGATAGCTGAACATTCAGCAGTTAGCGGGACATTAGGTACTTCGGGTACCTTGTCTTTGTTTGAGATAATTCTCCTAACATATTTAGCATACTTGAAAGCTTTGATTTCATTAGGTTGTTGCTTGAGACGTCCTGGAAATGGTAAGCTTTCCTTTTTAGAGTTTGGAGAAGACTTTTTCTCAACTGTCTGTGTGACAGGAGATTGTTCTTTCACCGGAGAAAGAACTGAAGGTTGGCTCGGTGCCACCTTGGAGTCTTGGTTGGTTACTTGGTTCGCTTCCATAGTATGTGGGTTATGAAAGGTGCTGCTAGGCAGACTACCATGTGGTCTAGTGTCGATACGTTCTACTAGTCGACCTACTTGGGTTACAAGAGTGTTTAGTAAAGTTAGTTGATCTCTTAGGAAGAGATCAACCTGGTCTTGTCTAGCCGTAATCGTTTGGATGATTTGTATGAGGGTGTCGTCTGGACTAGTAATTGGCCTAGTGGGTTCAGAAGATTGGGCCATCTCAGGTGTGGTTCCGGGCAGTAATGGTGGTTGGTGGTAGGTTGGTGGTAGGTTGGGTATTGGAATTGGTTGGGTGGTTGAATTGGTGGGTATTGGTTGGCTCGAGGAGGAGAGGTTTGAGTATAATCAGGTGGACGTGGGTGAGTTCGGAAGTGGTCATAGTAGGCTGTTCCATCAACAGGGTTCGTAGCTTGTAGATTGGTACAGTTCCGACAGGACTGAATATGGAAGACCTGTTGAGGAGGTTTCTTCAGCTTTCCTATTTCCTCGGTTAGCGTTCCGATGTGTTCCGTCAGAGATTTGATCACCTCAGTTTGCACAGGATTGGGAAGGGTAAGCGGTGCCGATGATGAGGAATGCTCATCAGTGTTCCAATCGTTGTGATTCATGATCATGCTCTCTATCAGATTTCAGGCTTCGTCATCCGTGCAACTCGTCAAGT
Source organism: Helichrysum umbraculigerum (assembly GCA_949592205.1). Classification (NCBI taxonomy): domain Eukaryota; kingdom Viridiplantae; phylum Streptophyta; class Magnoliopsida; order Asterales; family Asteraceae; genus Helichrysum; species Helichrysum umbraculigerum. The sequence continues at coordinate 70,436,906 of CATIUR010000002.1, forward strand.
TTCCTCGAGCAACGGCATCGAGCATTGGCTTGTGGTGCGGTGCGAGACCATTGTAAAACGTGCACAACTGAGTTGATCATTCGATTTGGTGGTTAGGACATCTTTTTAGCAACCTCTTAAATCTTTCCCACGCACTGTAGATTGATTCATCATGAAACTGTTAGAAGTTCAAGATGTCTTTCTTTAACTTGATTCGTTTGGATGGGGGAAAGTACTTTGTTGAGGTGGTAGTAGGGGTCATCGTTCGGTAGTCTGTTGAATTGGCAGCGATTCAGGATCAGCTGCACTATGTCGTGCTTGAGTTCGAATGATGCTCCTTCAGTCTCCGAGCAGCGTATTGGTCCTCCTCGAACTTCAATCGAGGGTTTGTTGCTATCAGCGAGAGTAATGCGTGCGGTGGTTGTAGGATTGTGGGAAGATGAACGCTTTTCTTGCCGGATGGGTAGGATGTTGTCTTCGGGATACGGGAAAGGAAGGGTTGAAAGAATTTTTAGGGGTTTAAGAAGAGAGAACCATCCTAAAGGATCACTAGAAAGAAAGTTCATCATGACGTCTCTGAGTCTTACAGTTGATTCCCCGGCAGCGGCGCCAAAAACTTGACGCGCCACCAGCGGTCGGTTAGGAATTAACCTGTCGTTGCACCGACTACTGGCGACGTGTCAGTGGAGTTTTAAATTTGTAAAATGCTGGGGCCTAAGTTTACTAGTGCTAAAAGTGTATAGCAGCAAGTATGACCTAGGGTCGTTCTTTAAAACCAACGGTATTGTGAAACAGAGAAATCAAGATGTCCGAATCTAGCTAGTGAAGGTTGTTTTAAAAGCAGTTGGAGATTTGTTTTTGTTTGTTTTCTAAATTATATTACTAATTAAACTACACAATAAAATAAAATAAAATAAAGGGATAGCAGTCAGGATAGAGGGGGTGTTTGTTGTGACTTCGTTAGCCTTGCATTGGGATGATGTTTTAGTTTAAGTAATGAAAACGTCTTTCTAAAGATTTGTATTTTATTTGTCTTAAGTATTTGTGGTGTAAGCACTAGCACCCTACTGATTGATTGCTCAATCAGTATGTCACTGAGTAACTAGGCTATCGTGATTCTGATCGGAGGAGGCTGCTCAACTCTCAACACTGCCCTGTTACGGAACAGTGACCCTTTTCTGGAATACGAAGATTCCTGGGCGCATGCATAGAGTAACAGACCCACTAACGGTCCGACCGTTCTTAACACCACAGTGATACTCAATTGAATAAAACATTTAAGTTTAAGACTTGGTTGGTGTTTGATTACTTTCCATCAATGGTTTTGTAGAATCCAGGGGTGATAGACAAATTTGGAATACTAGATGATTCCTCGTCTTCCTTTTTGGATTCATAAACTGAGTTTGTATTTTAGATTAGAGATTCCCCATTTATGATTTAAACCAGCCCTCACTTGTATTTAACCAATAAATCCCTAGTTTATTCACAGTGTACAATACTTGTTTAAAACAGCATTTCCACGGCTTCAAAACCAGACCATGTTATTTGAACACAGATATTTAATCAGAAGTTTATTCACGGTGTACAATACGTATAAAGTATTTCCACAGATCCAAAACCAAAACACGGATAATTAATTACCCCCAATATGACGTCTTATCAAAAGGTTTTAACCACGTTTATTGGTGGAAAGGCGTTAGTTGAATATGCGGTTTAAAATCATAGATGGAACGCGTAATCAAAGCACCAAGTTTTCATTTATAATATATAATAGTTTGGAACATTAATCCACAACAGATTGTGCCCACGACTTTCATAGCTTCCACGTTCCGTACTCCACACATTAGTGATGTTTCCGGCGCTATACAAATGAAAGCCATATAACGTTACTTCCGTTGTTTCATAATGACATCATCCCAATTAACGACTAACTACATCACAACAAACACACAATATAACTACTCACTACGCATAATAACAGATCCTAAATCTAGCATAATAACAATAGCAATCATCATTATAATAGATAAGGAAAGAAGTAACCGTTAATAAAGCGTAGATTGAATAAACGTTAGAGAGAGAGTACAAGCAGAACCTCCGCAATATCTTCGACAATATTACAAATAAGCCCCTGAACTATTCCCTACGCTATTACAAAAGTAGTCCCTCCGTTAGTCCCAGTTAAATATTAACTGAGAACTAACTGATGCTAACCCTAATTCTAGAGAGAGAAAAAGAAGAGAGAGAGAGTAGAGAGAGAGAGAGAGTGTGTGAGAGAGAAAGTGAGAGTGAGGAAATGAGTGAAATGAAGAATGGTGTGTGAAAATATGGAGGTGGTGACTCCTATTTATAGGCAAAGTCCCAAATCAGCCGTACAAGTCGCGAAGCACCAACGTACAAGCAAACGAAGCACAAACGAGCACCAATTGGGGTAGGGAGGGCCGTATACGGCCTTGTAGGGGCCGTATACGGTCTTGAAAGGGCCGTATACGGTCTTGTATGGGCCGTATACGGTCTCCAGGGCCGTATTCGGTCTCCGTCTGATTTCGTTCGTTGCTTAAAACGCGCGTATCTCCTTCGTTACACGTCCGTTTGACCTGATTCTTTGGCCCACGGATTCGTAATTCCGTTACGCTTCTAATGGTACCAATCTCACATAAATTGGATGTGTGTAACTCAAGCATGTTTGGAATTACTTTTAACGATCTGTAGAAACCGTATCTCTTCCGTTCTTCACCCAATTTGCATGATTCTTGATTCTCCCATCTCGTTATTACCTATTACATCATATAATAAGGTTTGAATGTGCTTATCATAAGGTAAATGAGGGTGTGAGAATTGGTTGTTGTTTATTCGCTCTGTTTTGCTCGTTATTTGGACGTTTTTAGTGATTTTTGTAGCAACGCCTATATTTGGAGCACTTTAGTGAATTTTAGTAAATTATGATTGTTTTGGAATGTTTTCACTAAAGATGTGTCCAAAAAGTATGGAATATCATACTTAAAAACATGACTTTTTGCGTCACATCAGTGAATCTCACAGGTTTATAGTAAGTAAAAGTGTGAACACATTTAATAGTAATTTGTATTGCAGGTATGGCAATACGGTTGATATATAATCTACAACATGAGCATCATAGTCGAAGCTTAACACGTCTATAGAGGTTCAACCAAGAACCCTGTTATTTGCCTTCGTGAGTGTTAATCCAAAAACACTCATATGAACAAGTATGAAACGCCCGTTTATACGATATGTGCGGTTCGTGGTAGTGCGTGCTACCCCGGGCAGGGATTGTCAGTCCCAAATGGATCCATTTACTAATACTCGCGCTTATTTACAATAATTGACGACTATGATTACAAAGGACTTCATTGGATTAATACGTAACTCATGCAATTGATATATCAGTATCTCACCCCCGAGTAAAGACAGTATATGTGTTCAAGTTGAAAACAAGTAATGTATCTCACCCCCGAGTAAAAATAGTAAAAACGGGGTTGCAAGACTCACCTGAGTAAGGCAGAAGTCTAGCAATAAGGTTCTCCGTACCTGCAACCTTTAGCGTCCTAAACGCACAAGGTTTGTATATGAGTAAGTATATGGATATCTTAAAAGAATATCCATGCTAGTTGTCCACTCAACTAATTAATGTCCATTAGTCTGTTTGTGTGTTTGTAGTTGTTTATGTCTGTAGTCTGTAGTTGTGTCTGTAGTCTGTAATTGTGTACGGACCATTGGTGACGGTGTGTAATAATAATTCAATTATTATTATTAAGTATTTCGTTGTATACTTGTAAAGTATATTTATATGTCTATCGTTTGTATTTTATTACAAGGTAGTCTACGAATGTAAGTTCGTGTGAAAGTGTTATGAGTGTGAGTGTAAGCTCAATAAGAGTGTAAACTCTCATAATATGCGAGTGTAAACTCGTTGTGAGTGTAAGCTCATACCTATATTCAAGTTTAATGTATACTTCCCAAAGTATAAGTGTTTTCATGTATAATGCGTGTCGAGTAACGTTCGTTTGTTGTATCGTATGTATAATAGTTCGTGTATACTTATTAAAGTATATGTATTTTCTATCCGCAAGTATACATATATTTATGTGTCCAAAAGTATATATCTATATATGTCCGAATGTATGCCTATGTCTAAAAGTACGTGTATATATAAGTATATATATCCGAAAGTGTGTCTAAGTCCGAAATTACGCGTCCGAAAGTGTAAAATCCGAAACTTAGGGTTCAAAATGGTACTTTTCTGAAAGTCAACTCCGAAAGTTGACTTTCGGAGTAAAAATGACTATTCATCCGAAAGTCAAAGGGGTCAAAGTCACTATTCATCAGAAAGTCAAAATTTTGGAATAAAAAACAGACTCGTTTTTGGGAAATTTTTTTACCAAGTAAAAGTCGTCAAACAGTTCTGAAAAAAATCATGAATGTTCCCCTATGTCTTGGCTACTTCCTGTATTTTTTTCGTGAATTTAGGGTATCTAGAAGTCGACTAAAAAAATTCACAAAGCATCAAAGGTCTAAATTCGGACCAAAATAGACCTGCGCTCCTAATCCGAATTTTATGGGAAAATCGGTGTATTTCTAGGAGAAGTGTTCTAAACGAAAGTTGTAGATAACTCAAATACCAAACTTTCGCCGTTAGTTTCATGCATTTATTTGGTCTAGAACTCAAGTTATGGCCACGAGAAGGAGGTGCAACTTTCTGTCTCCAGAAGACAGAAAGTACATGTCGCCGGAGAAAATTATTCTCGGGTACTAAACGGACTCGAAACGCTACGAAATAAATTTTGTTAGAAAGATCACTTCTGGTACTACATTTTAGGCTCAAGAAACGTTCATTTTCTTGTAAAATGATTTTTATAAAAATCGTTGAAGTGAGGACACTTTTCTGGACAGAAAACATAAGTATATATTTCAAGTTTTAAATCGCGTTTCGGTTAATTATTTGGATATATAATGGTTAAGTGGACACTAAAACATGTTCTCAAACATAAAACTAGTATTTTAGAAGAGTTATGAGATTCTTACAATGTTTGTACAACCGAGAGAAGAAAGAAGGAGATATCGTGCTCGTTTCCTCGTGTTTTGTTGATTTTCGGTGTGGTGGCTCGTGGTGGCACTATGGTGGTTGTATGGTGGTGATTTGGGGATGTGGTGGTGACAGGAATTTCGTGGAGAGGAGGGAGTATGAGAGGGAGAGGGAGGTGAGAGTGGAGTGTAGTGGAAGTGAATGAGGTAGGGTGTGTTTGGTGTGTTTTATAAGCAAGAAAGAGTCAAATGGCATGGCATGGCTTGCCATGCCTTGGCTGCTGATTGTCATGGATCCCACTCCATATGGGTGTGTTCCAAACTTGTTCCCTAGTTATGTTACGCGCGGTGCCCGTTTACCCGTCCTTTTCATCGTTCGTTTAAACGTTATTCGTTATATATGTTATGTTTCGATACTGTTTTAAAATACAATGTTTTTAAATGAAAGTATCACTCAAATGAGATACTTTAAGTTACCAAAATAATATTTGGATTTTCGTTTGGTCGTCGGTTGCGAATTGTTTATTCGTTCGAGCTGTGTAACGTTTTTAAATGTCATAATTATTTACGTGTAATCGTAATACTTTTACTCGAAGTATTTTATCAAAATACTTAGTTTTAAGTTATAAAAATATAACTTTATTTTATTTCGTCTGTCGGCCGCATTTTGCACGTTTTTGTCGCGTTCGGTTGCGTTTTAAGCAAAACGTATACTTTGTAATATATTCTCGTAACATATTAAACTAAATAATATTTGTTTGGATACTTCCATATTATTTAGGCATTTTGTCACCAACGTCCTAGTTTAGATGTGTCGGGTTCAGCCCGGCACATAGTTTGCACGATTTGAACGAATCGTGTACGCGTGTATGTAATTACACAAAATCCTACGTATACATAGCCTAATATAACTAAATACACGTAATTACAAGTAAGATTAGGCACAGTATTGACGGCCTAATTTGACGAATGTCACATTAACGGTGCAGGATCATTAATGTCATCTGTTGATCCTATGAGCTGTTGGAGCAACTTCTGGGATAGGCTGTACCACGCCAGGTACAATCGAAATCATATCCTTTAGCTTCTGTATCTCTCTTGCCATAATAGGACTCAAGCCAGGATCCTGCAAAATGTTAGTTCCAAAAGAATAACCAGCAGATACATTACCACTGTTGGGCGACATAAATGAGGATCCTGGTGTCTGTCCGGGATCCCGAGTGGTTGAGATCCCCATTGCGTATATGGGATCTGGGATTCCAGTATTTCCTTGCATGTCAATGAAATCTCCTCCAAGACTTGTAGATGTTGGAGTGTTGAAATCCAGGATCCTGCTCCGAATAGGAGTAGCAACCTGAGTAGCAGGAGCGTTGACACTTATTCTCAAGCTTTCCATATCCTTCTTTAGGACCTCATTACTCCGTTCCACTCGTCCTAACTGCTCTTTAACCTGCGAAAACATAGTCATAATATCCCTGTTAGAAATAATACCCGGATCCAGATCTGTGATCCCGGATCCTGAGAAAGTAGATCCTGTGGAAGTCGTCCTCCTATAGATATTTTCTTGCCTCTGTTGCGATGATGAAAGAGGTGGAGCAGGAGGAAAACTAGTCATAGCAGAAGTCGATGATGGCATAGCAGAAGATATAGATCGTCCTTGAGTCGACATTTTTGATAAAAACTTTTGAAAAAGATGATTTAACAAGGCTTTTAACAAAAATTTAATTATGAAAAGCACCACTTGCCCCACGGTGGGCGCCAAATTGTTTCGACCAAAAATTAACCAACTTAATTAAGTGATCAAATTAGTAATGTGAGGTAGAGTGCTTATAGTGATTTTCAAGATAATTAAGTATAAATGCGACAAAAAGTTGATAATATGCGGATTTAACAATGAAAATATAAAGTAAATGCAATCGACACAAGGATGTACGAGGAAAGCCCTTGATCTTGTTAGATCGCCGTCATAAACCTCGGGAATGAACAATCGTTCCTTGCCTTTATTAATTTTATTATGTAAACTCGGGATAATTACAAGCTAAGAGCACAAAAATGATCTACCTAGATCAAGGGCTTTCCTCGTACATTCTTGTGTCGGTCGCATTTATTTCTTATTTTCATTGTTTACTTTACAATTTACCAACCTTTTGGTTATAAAACATGCATTATCCTGACTTTACCTTACATTTTACATAACTTTGTGCATTTATCTTACTTGCAATCACTTTTACATCACAAAATTTGCATTTACTTTATATTTACATCATTGAATCTGCATTTTATCCATTTTCGGTCACAATACTTGCATTATCTCGAAATTTGATTACATTTTATCAACTATTTTTTATCAACACTTTTGTTTGTAAAATTTAAGCACTCTACCTCACTTTACGGATTTGATCACGAAAATATACTTGTTAATTTTTGGTCAAAACAATTTGGCGCCCACCGTGGGGCAAGTGGTGCTTTTCATAATCAAATTTTTGTTAAAATCCTTGTTAAATCATCTTTTTCAAAAGTTTATGTAACATCCTCAAATTGGGCCTAGAAGTAATAGGTATTTTCTGTAAATTTTAAATGCGATTTAAAATTATTATTGCGTTTGATTGTAAAATTAATAGGTCGATAAGCCTCAGGAAATATTGTGGCTAGTGAAATATTGATTGTTTTAAATTTATTTAGTTGACGGTAAAATAAAATTGTATTTCCCCGCAAATGGTTTTTAAGTTCCAGACAACGATAAATTTGACTAGTTATATTTTAGACTCATATTATGAGTCGGTCTTTAATTCTCATTCATACATACATACGTACGATGCATACATACACACACATTTACCCTAAATCAAAAACTTGATGAAATCATCAAATTGAAGAACACAAATTCGGATTCAAGTTTCTAGGATGAAGATTATCATCATCTACTCTTTCTATTCATCTTGTAAGTCCTTAATCTTTGATTTAAGAACCCTAGAATTTGGGGGTTTGGGTGTTCTTGATGTAAATTCGAAATTAGAGCTTGTTTTTGTTAAATTGATGTTTATTAAACTTACTAATGATGTTAAGTAACATGATTCAAGCCAAAAGTTGTAATTTTGAATTAGGGTTCATGAGTTTTATGGGAAACTTGATGATTTTGTTGGGTTATTGATTATAATCCGAAAATTAAAGGTTGAAGTGATGATATGATTGTTAGTTGATGATTAAATGATGATTATTATGTAAACCCTAACATAGAAATGAAGAAAGTGATAATATGATCATTAATAAAGTTCATGGGTTAGTTAATAATATTATAATCAATGTTTTAAGCTAGTGTGACTAAAGTATAAATTGATGAATGTTGTTAATGATTATAGTATGATTGATTATTGATGAATATTGATGATAATTGATATTATTCAAGTTAGAATATGAAAATGAGTTAAGTGTACTTGATAAAGATGAGTATTATAAGGAGTTTGATAAAATTGTTAATGATTAATCATGATGATTAGTGAGAACTAAAGGTGGATTAATATGATGATGTGGTTCTATGATCGTAATTTGATAGTGATGATGAACTAATGAAGTTAATAGTGATAATTCATGTTAATGGAATGAATTATGTGAAATTACTACAAGTGATAACTAAATTGATGTATAGTAAGAAACAATTCAAGAAGTATGAACTTGATGTTTATGATGATTGTGATAATACATATGAATTGAGATTGTTGGTATAAATCTATTTGTGACACCCGTAAAAATTAGGACTAGTTTTTAGTTCCTAATCATTTAGAAATACGTGTAATTAGTTCTATATGTTAGGCTAATTTTATGTATCAAAATATATATATTGTTGAATATATATATCAATACGCGATTATATTAAATCGTGCAATTATCAAATCGGCCAAAATTCCGATTCATTTATACGGCATTGGTGAAAAACAAGTATTAAGTAATATAGAATTATTATTTAATACAACTCATTATTTATTACATATTATTTCGATAATATTTCAAAAGAAACTCGTATCGTCTAAAACAATCATACGCAACCAAAAATGAGTGAAACGCGTTCGATAATCAAAACCAACCAAAGTTATATTTTTATAACTCATTAACAAGTATTTTAATAAAATACTTCAACTCAAAAATATCGAAAGCTTATTCGTTATTTAAAAACGTATATATAATACATAACGTCTAAATATACAATTAAACGATCGGGTAAACGAACACGGATATAATACCAATTATTTGAGACAAAATATAACAAAAATCCACCTCCTTTTTGACTTGGAAAAATCAGCCAAACAAGATCCATGAAACATGGATCTTGTTCTTGACATTAACCACCACCATCATCTCATCTTTCTTCATTCAATCACCAACTCAATCTCTCTCATTCTCTCTCTAATCTCTGATCTTTCTCTCTCTAAAATCAGCCACTTTCACCACCATAATCCACCATCAAAACCTCTTTGGATCATCAAGTCGATTGAAGCAAAAACGATCACGAGAACGCGAGCTACGCTTCCACCTTTTCGGATTCTTCATTCGATCATCGTAAGAATCCCGACACTTTCGTAAAATACTTGTATTATGTTTATATAGATGATATATTGTTCATACAACTTGATAATGTCCAAATCTAAATCTTAAAAACGTTTTTTCATAAGTATGTATGTATGACAGATTCTGTCTCTCAAAAACAGTCCCACAAAATCGTTAATATCTCGAGCTCTAAGATGAGTTAGACAACCAATTTTTTTTTAAAAGTTTCGTATTGAAAAGAGCTACAACTTTCGTGTTTTACACTTTTTCCAGATCTGTACGGATTTAAGTATAGAAGCTGATCTTTGAATGTTACTCGTTTCCGAACCAAATCCGACTACCTTTCATGTTGATTTTTGTTAAAAATAGCAGATGAACTTATAAAATTACCATAAAGTGCAGATTTACACTAGACCCATAGGGGGAACATCTGTGATTTTTGGTGGGTCTTGGTTTTGAATAAAAAGTGTAGAAAACGAGAGGTTGGTCGAGCCAAAAATCAGAAAAAGATATAAAAAGGGGCTGTTTTGGAAACTAATTTATAACTAACAGCGGTAACTAAGTTATAACTAACAGTGGTAACTATGTTATAACTAACAGTGGTAACTAAGTTATAACTAACAGTGGTAACTATGTTATAACTAACAGTGGTAACTATGTTATAACTAACAGTGGTAACTAAGTTATAACTAACAGTGGTAACTAAGTTATAACTAACAGTGGTAACTATGTTATAACTAACAGTGGTAACTAAGTTATAACTAACAATGGTAACAACTTAAACTAACAATGGTAACGAGGTTATAACTAGAAGTGGTAACAACTTAAAATCACCTAAGACAACAACGCATCAACACATGATTTATACGAATACTAACCAGTTCAATTATACTTTACAAGTATATCATTACAACATTTTAATAATAATGTTTTGAGATTATTATTACAATTAATCACCAACGGGCCGTACATGTTTTCAAAATACAATCAATCCAAAACTAATTATTTGGACATTACTAGTTGGATGAACAACTAGCATAGATGGTCTGCTGAGACATCTAATCATTTAAAACCTTGCGCGTTTAGGACGCCCGGCAGGTTTCAGTCGTTGGAAACGACATCATTCTTTGTATACCATCATTGTTGCTTGACAGTATCTCATCAGACTTAGGTGAGTCTCATAGCCTCTTTTTAAATATGTTTTCTCAGGGGTGTGATCCATTGCTTGTTTTCTTTTACAATATGAACGCAAGTACCATCAAATCAATTACTACATGAGTTATTTTCACTAATCATTTTAAAGCCCTCCATCAGCATAGTTTGGTAATACTTAGTAGCGTGAATATTAGTATATGATATCATATAGGTTTGACCAGCCTCATCCGGGTTAGCACGCACTAACTGGTAAAACGGATGTATTAATATTTGTGTAGACGAGTGTTGATTAGGCACTCGTAGGAGGCAACTCGATCAGGATACCTTAAATGTGGACCTGACATCTCGTGTTAAGCTCAGACTATGTGCTCATGGCTGTAAAACTTTTATTTTGCTTAATTGCATTTTAAATTCAATTATCATTAAATCTTGCGGTTCATACAAACATGTGTTGACATACAAACCTGTGAGCTCACCAGCGTTTTCGCTGACCCATTTTAGCATGTATCACAGGTACTCAGCAGTAGGTTGGACTGCCCATCAGGATACTGTAGCTCGAGTCGCATGCAAATAATATCATCAAGAGATTTAACTGCATTTCTATATTTTGTACAAATTAGATATGTATTGGAATCTCTCAAGTATCTTATGCGAACTCACCTTTTGGAAAACAATTATGTAATTTCTATTACATTAATGTATTTTATCAAACGACGCATGTAGTGGTCGTTCATTATGTAATCTTATGTGTTTTGTTATTGATTAGTCGCGCCCCGAACCGACCCGCTTCCGTATCATAATTTGGGGGTGCGACAGATTGGTATCAGAGACTAAGGTTATAGTGAACTAGGTTGCATTTAGTGGGCCTAGACTATGACCGTTAGGCAGTATTCCTTATTAGATATAACTGGTTCAGTGATTACACCATATGAGTTTAATTTAACATAGCTTAGCTAACTATGTACAATTAAATGAATACGATGTGAAAACTGAAAGGGGTTATGTTGAACAGGAATGCGATAGTTGACTCTGACCACGAGAGAAACCGAGACTTATACTTGGTTTGTGCTAGACAATCATTAGGCTATTATGTGATATAGGCGTACATACATACATAGGCCTCATTTATGTGCTACCTTATAGGCTATTATATATTGAAGATATATGATTAAGCCTCACTCGCGTATTATCTTCTAAGCTATGATATATATCGAATATATATAGATCACACACAATAATACACTCGTTAACACTCTCTCTACCAAAGACGACAGGTATAAATTACTTTCGTCTATCCCTTTAATACGCACATAACATCTCACAACACAATTCCGCTGTACCATCGTATTTTCACGAGGAGTATATCATTTCGTATTTCCTCTATCATTCTATTTCCTTAGAATCACAAATATAACTTATTGTTTGAAGGACTATAGGCTCCATACTTAAAACCATACCCCACCTAATCGCAAACTCGCATCTAGTATGCAACTCTGTTGTTTGTCAAATGTGATTATCACTTGTGTCATTGTATATTACCCCATAAATATATATATGCATATGTGATGTATCATGTTTTGGTGCAAACAACTCATCCACTCTCTTTGCTTTTGTCAGAATCATGCCGCCAAAGAGGAATGGTTTCAGTCAAGCTGAACTCAATGTTGCGGTTACCCGAGCTGTAGCCGAAGCCATGGCTGCTCGAGACGCTCAAAGGAATGAAGAAACAGTCAATACCACTTCTACTCCTGTTATCAAACCTTGTTCCTACAAGGACTTTCTCAGCTGCAAGCCACTCTACTTTAAGGGCACGGAAGGTGCTATTGGCTTAATCCGATGGATTGAAAGAATGGAATCTGTCTTCAGTCTCTGTAACTGTGCTGAAGATAGTAAGGTCAAGTTTGCTGCTTACACCTTTCAAGAAGGTGCACTAACGTGGTGGAACACCCACGCAAACTCTATTGGCGTCGAGATCGCAAACCGACTTCCTTGGCCTGAATTGAAGAAAAAGCTAAGGGAGAAGTACTGTCGCGAGGAAGAACTACACCGACTGGAAGTGGAGTTCTGGCATCTGGCGGTACAAGGGAACGATATTGCTGGGTACACCACCAAGTTCCAGCAATTTGCTCTGTTGTGCCCAGGTTTGGTTGATACGGAAGGAAAAAGTATCAAGAAGTACATCCGCGGACTTCCAGAGAATATCCAGGGAAATGTCGCCTCAGCGCAACCAACCACCCTTGATAGAGCTATCGAAATTGCTCATGAACTCATGGCCATGGTTGTCAGTCGTGAGACATCTGCTCCATCTTCTGGTAACAACAACAAGAGAAAGTGGTCTGGGAACACCACTCAAAACCAATCATCATCAAAGAGGTATGATTCTGATAAGACCCTCAACACTGGTTCTGGTTTCAACAAGGGTTACACTGGAAATAAACCGTACTGTTCAAAGTGCAGCCGTCATCATGATGGTCCTTGCAGCACACCTTGTGGAAAATGTCAAAGGTATGGACATTTGACCAAAGACTGTAGGTCTACCACCGTCAACACCACCACCAGCCAACCAAAGTCCTGCTATGAGTGTGGAGAAACTGGACACTTTAGGAATGAGTGCCCAAAGCTGAAGAACAAGGGTAACAACACTGCGAAGGGAAGAGCTTTCGTTCTGAACTCAGGAGAGGCCCGTCAAGACCCGAATGTGGTCTCGGGTACGTTTCTTCTCAACAATCTTACTGCTTCTGTTCTGTTTGATTCTGGTGCTGATAAGAGCTTCATATCTGATGAGTTTAGTCAATTGCTTAAAATTGCCCCTATTGCCTTAGATGCTAAGTACATTGTAGAATTAGCTAATGGCAAGTTAATTGAGACTGATAGTGTAATACCAAATTGCACTTTAAATCTATCTGATGAAATTTTCTCTATTGACCTTATAACCGTTGAGATTGGAAGTTTCGACGTCATTATTGGAATGGATTGGTTATCCAAGCACCGAGCTGAAATTGTCTGCTATGACAAAATCGTCCGTATACCTCTTGTCACCGGTAGTACTCTAATCATACAAGGGGAGACCGGTAGGACGAGACTGAACATCGTATCCTGCATGAAAACTCGCAAGTACCTTAGGAAAGGGTACCAGGCGATCCTCGCACATGTCTTGGAGAAAAAGTCGGAAGAGAAACAACTTGAGGATGTGCCCATTGTTAGAGATTATCCAGAAGTCTTTCCCGAAGACTTACCTGGCCTTCCACCACCGAGACAAGTTGAATTCTCGATCGATCTCGTGCCGGGGGCAGCACCTGTTGCACGAGCACCATATCGTTTAGCCCCTTCAGAACTTCAGGAGTTGTCTACTCAGTTGCAGGAACTCCTGGATAAGGGATTCATTAGACCGAGTTCTTCACCATGGGGAGCTCCGGTTCTGTTTGTGAAAAAGAAAGACGGTTCATTTAGAATGTGTATCGACTATAGAGAGTTGAACAAATTGACCATCAAGAACCGTTACCCACTACCTCGAATTGATGACCTATTCGACCAACTTCAAGGGTCAAGTTTCTATTCGAAGATAGATTTACGATCAGGTTATCATCAGTTACGAGTTCGTGACATCGACATCCCAAAGACTGCCTTCCGAACTCGCTATGGACATTATGAGTTTCAAGTGATGCCATTTGGTTTGACTAATGCACCGGCTGTATTCATGGATCTTATGAACCGGGTGTGCAAACCATATCTTGACAAGTTTGTCATTGTCTTCATCGATGATATTCTCATTTACTCGCGCAATGAACAGGAACACGCGCAACATCTCAAAACCATTCTAGAACTTCTTAGACACGAAGAGTTATATGCTAAATTCTCAAAGTGTGAGTTCTGGATGAAAACCGTTCAGTTCCTTGGTCATGTGATTGATAGTCAAGGAATTCACGTAGATCCATCAAAGATTGAGGCTATCAAGTGCTGGCAAGCACCGATGACGCCGACCGAAGTACGCCAATTCTTAGGACTGGCTGGTTATTATCGGCGTTTCATTGAGAATTTCTCCAAAATAGCTCAACCTCTCACAATACTGACTCAGAAGGAAAAGAAGTTCGATTGGACTGATAAACAAGAGTCAGCATTTCAGCTATTGAAGCAAAAGCTTTGCAGTGCACCAATTTTATCATTACCCGAAGGCAACGAAGACTTCGTGGTGTACTGTGATGCCTCACACCAAGGTCTTGGTTGCGTGTTGATGCAACGAGACAAGGTTATTGCCTACGCCTCCCGACAACTCAAAGTTCACGAGAAGAACTACACAACTCATGATCTCAAATTAGGAGCCGTAGTGTTCGCACTCAAGATCTGGAGACACTATCTGTATGGCACAAAATGTACCATCTTCACCGATCACACAAGCCTCCAGCATTTATTCGATCAGAAGGATCTCAATATGAGGCAACGTCACTGGGTCGAGTTACTCACCGACTATGATTGTGAAATCAAGTATCATCCAGGGAAGGCCAATGTAGTTGCCGATGCCCTAAGTCGCAAAGAGCACACAAAACCACTTCGAGTCCGAGCCCTTAGCATAACCATCCATAATGATCTAATCATTCAAATTCTCACTGCTCAACTCGAAGCATTGAAACCTGAAAACATCAAGGATGAGGCCTTGCGAAATATGGAGAATCAATTTGAAACCAAACCCAATGGGGTCAAATACTTCGCAAACCGAATCTGGTTACCCAAGTTTGGGAATCTTCGAGACTTTGTGATGGATGAAGCTCACAAGTCCAAATATTCTATACATCCTGGATCTGACAAGATGTATCATGGCATCAAGGGATCATACTGGTGGCCAAACATGAAAGCAGAGATTGCCACGTATGTCAGCAAGTGCCTCACATGTTCAAAAGTCAAAGCTGAATATCAGAAGCCCACCGGTCTGCTACAGCAACCGGACATTCCTGAATGGAAATGGGAGCAAATCGCTATGGATTTCATCACTAAACTCCCGAGAACATCAAGCGGTTGCGATACCATTTGGGTGATCGTGGACCGGCTCACCAAATCAGCTCATTTTATCGCCATCAAGGAAACTGACAAAATGGAACGTCTCACGCGAGTCTATATGAAGGAGATAGTATCAAGACATGGCATTCCTATTTCGATTATCTCCGACAGAGATAGCCGTTTCACTTCTCAGTTTTGGAGATCACTACAGAATTCGTTAGGTACTCGTCTGGATATGAGTACTGCTTATCATCCTCAAACCGATGGCCAAAGTGAAAGGACTATTCAAACACTGGAAGATATGTTATGCGCATGTGTAATTGACTTCGGTGCAAATTGGGAGCATCATTTGCCTTTGTGCGAATTCTCATACAACAACAGTTACCACACCAGCATCAAGGCTGCACCTTTTGAGGCATTGTACAGTCAAAAGTGCCGGTCGCCTATCTGTTGGACCGAAGTTGGAGATAGCATACTCACTGGTCCGGAAATCATTCATGAAACCACCGAGAAGATCGTTGGTATCCAGCAACGGTTGAAAGCTGCAAGTGATCGTCAGAAAAGTTATGCTGACGTGAGACGCAAGCATCTCGAGTTCCAAGTTGGGGATAGAGTATTGCTCAAAGTATCACCTTGGAAAGGTGTCATCCGATTCGGCAAACGTGGAAAGTTAAACCCTAGATACATCGGACCTTTTGAAATCCTTGAAAGGATTAGTCCAGTCGCATATCGATTGCAGCTACCTCCAGAGCTCAGTAGCGTGCATCCCACGTTTCACATTTCTAACCTGAAGAAATGCCTGTCCGACGAGACACTCATTATTCCGCTCGAGGAAATTCAAATCGACGACAAACTTCATTTTGTCGAGACACCAGTGGAGGTCATGGACCGTGAGGTCAAACAGCTTAAACAAAGTCGTATCCCTATTGTCAAAGTTCGGTGGAATTCGCGGCGAGGTCCGGAATTCACCTGGGAACGGTAAGACCAGATGCGACTCAAGTATCCTCACTTATTTGCAGACTCCACTCACGCACCAATTCAGAGCTGAATTTCGGGACGAAATTCTCTTAACAAGGGGAGAATGTGACACCCGTAAAAATTAGGACTAGTTTTTAGTTCCTAATCATTTAGAAATACGTGTAATTAGTTCTATATGTTAGGCTAATTTTATGTATCAAAATATATATATTATTGAATATATATATCAATACGCGATTATATTAAATCGTGCAATTATCAAATCGGCAAAAATTCCGATTCATTTATACGGCATTGGTGAAAAACAAGTATTAAGTAATATAGAATTATTATTTAATACAACTCATTATTTATTACATATTATTTCGATAATATTTCTAAAGAAACTCGTATCGTCTAAAACAATCATACGCAACCGAAAATGAGTGAAACGCGTTCGATAATCAAAACCAACCAAAGTTATATTTTTATAACTCATTAACAAGTATTTTGATAAAATACTTCAACTCAAAAATATCAAAAGCTTATTCGTTATTTAAAAACGTATATATAATACATAACGTCTAAATATACAATTAAACGATCGGGTAAACGAACACGGATATAATACCAATTATTTGAGACAAAATATAACAAAAATCCACCTCCTTTTTGACTTGGAAAAATCAGCCAAACAAGATCCATGAAACATGGATCTTGTTCTTGACTTTAACCACCACCATCATCTCATCTTTCTTCATTCAATCACCAACTCAATCTCTCTCATTCTCTCTCTAATCTCTGATCTTTCTCTCTCTAAAATCAGCCACTTTCACCACCATAATCCACCATCAAAACCTCTTTGGATCATCAAGTCGATTGAAGCAAAAACGATCACGAGAACGCGAGCTACGCTTCCACCTTTTCGGATTCTTCATTCGATCATCGTAAGAATCCCGACACTTTCGTAAAATACTTGTATTATGTTTATATAGATGATATATTGTTCATACAACTTGATAATGTCCAAATCTAAATCTTAAAAACGTTTTTTCATAAGTATGTATGTATGACAGATTCTGTCTCTCAAAAACAGTCCCACAAAATCATTAATATCTCGAGCTCTAAGATGAGTTAGACAACCAATTTTTTTTAAAAGTTTCGTATTGAAAAGAGCTACAACTTTCGTGTTTTACACTTTTTCCAGATCTGTACGGATTTAAGTATAGAAGCTGATCTTTGAATGTTACTCGTTTCCGAACCAAATCCGACTACCTTTCATGTTGATTTTTGTTAAAAATAGCAGATGAACTTATAAAATTACCATAAAGTGCAGATTTACACTAGACCCATAGGGGAACATCTGTGATTTTTGGTGGGTCTTGGTTTTGAATAAAAAGTGTAGAAAACGAGAGGTTGGTCGAGCCAAAAATCAGAAAAAGATATAAAAAGGGGCTGTTTTGGAAACTAATTTATAACTAACAGCGGTAACTAAGTTATAACTAACAGTGGTAACTATGTTATAACTAACAGTGGTAACTAAGTTATAACTAACAGTGGTAACTATGTTATAACTAACAGTGGTAACTATGTTATAACTAACAGTGGTAACTAAGTTATAACTAACAGTGGTAACTAAGTTATAACTAACAGTGGTAACTATGTTATAACTAACAGTGGTAACTAAGTTATAACTAACAATGGTAACAACTTAAACTAACAATGGTAACGAGGTTATAACTAGAAGTGGTAACAACTTAAAATCACCTAAGACAACAACGCATCAACACATGATTTATACGAATACTAACCAGTTCAATTATACTTTACAAGTATATCATTACAACATTTTAATAATAATGTTTTGAGATTATTATTACAATTAATCACCAACGGGCCGTACATGTTTTCGAAATACAATCAATCCAAAACTAATTATTTGGACATTACTAGTTGGATGAACAACTAGCATAGATGGTCTGCTGAGACATCTAATCATTTAAAACCTTGCGCGTTTAGGACGTCCGGCAGGTTTCAGTCGTTGGAAACGACATCATTCTTTGTATACCATCATTGTTGCTTGACAGCATCTCATCAGACTCAGGTGAGTCTCATAGCCCATTTTTAAATATGTTTTCTCAGGGGTGTGATCCATTGCTTGTTTTGTTTTACAATATGAACGCAAGTACCATCAAATCAATTACTACATAAGTTATTTTCACTAATCATTTTAAAGCCCTCCATCAGCATAGTTTGGTAATACTTAGTAGCGTGAATATTAGTATATGATATCATATAGGTTTGACCAGCCTCATCCGGGTTAGCACGCACTAACTGGTAAAACGGATGTATTAATATTTGTGTAGACGAGTGTTGATTAGGCACTCGTAGGAGGCAACTCGATCAGGATACCTTAAATGTGGACCTAACATCTCGTGTTAAGCTCAGACTATGTGCTCATGGCTGTAAAACTTTTATTTTGCTTAATTGCATTTTAAATTCAATTATCATTAAATCTTGCGGTTCATACAAATATGTGTTGACATACAAACCTGTGAGCTCACCAGCGTTTTCGCTGACCCATTTTAGCATGTATCACAGGTACTCAGCAGTAGGTTGGACTGCCCATCAGGATACTGTAGCTCGAGTCGCATGCAAATAATATCATCAAGAGATTTAACTGCATTTCTATATTTTGTACAAATTAGATATGTATTGGAATCTCTCAAGTATCTTATGCGAACTCACCTTTTGGAAAACAATTATGTAATTTATATTACATTAATGTATTTTATCAAACGACGCATGTAGTGGTCGTTCATTATGTAATCTTATGTGTTTTGTTATTGATTAGTCGCGCCCCGAACCGACTCGCTTCCGCATCATAATTTGGGGGTGCGACACTATTGGAGTAATGTTATGTAGATTTGATACAAGTAACTGACTTGTGTATTTTGTTGTATTTCCAGATATGGAGAAGACTCAGTGATATTAGACTACTGAGTGGGCGACTATGGTAGTCGGTGAGTGGACTTTGATCTCTCACTATAATTTAGTGATCACTATTGTGGTTACTTCAAGTGTTAAGTGTTATTCATGTGTTAAGTTGAATTGTGAATTGTGTTAAAGTGTTAAAGTGTTAAGTGTTAAGTGACCTATTTGGTAACTGTGTTAATAGAGGTCAACTATGTTGGACTGTGTGGTTACAGGTTAGTCAACACAAGGGTTGTGAACATTCGTTGTAAGTAAGGCTTGTGTTGACTAAAGGTAACAAACAGTTATCGGTTAACCACTGTATTGGCCTGCAGTTGGTGTAAGTGTCGCTTGGTGGGCCACCGTGGCTGAGGGCGCCACAAGGGCCACCGATCCTCTGGTGATGTTGAGTCAAAGTGTTAAATGTGGTGAACTCATGGTGTTAAACTAAGTTGTATTGTTAGTGATGAGTTAACTCACTTAGCTTCATGCTAATCCCTCGTTGTTTACTCCTTGCAGGTTAATATCTATTGTTATGGGCGGGTCAAGGAGTAACTGAAGAATGTTTGACTAGGATTACTCTGATTATTATTTAATACAATTTAAATGTTGATTATATAATGTCCAGGATATAAAGGATTGTTTTGTAAACGTTAATAATTAATACTTAGAACTTAGGTAATGGAAGATGACGACATGTCATTTTATGTATATATATGTTTTGGGACTTGAGCTTCCGAATTGTAAAAAAAAAAACAGTTGTAAATTTTGAGGCGTTATAAGTTGGTATCAGAGCATAGGTTTGGGTGAATTGAATAATGGTTGGACTGTTCAATCCCAAGCCTAGTGATAGTGGTCAAACATTCCGAGGTGTGGGATTAGTGGTTGTGTGAGTAAGTTGTTGTTAAATGTGAACTAATCTATAACAAGATGTCAGATTGTTGTTTTGAGTGCAGAGACGGAGGATAGTGAGGAACCGATTGGTATTCTCAATCCTCAACACTCGTGGGCCTAGATGTGCCAGGTAATTTCTGATAAACTTAGTGAATTTCAA
The DNA here is from genome assembly GCA_949592205.1 of Helichrysum umbraculigerum. Classification (NCBI taxonomy): domain Eukaryota; kingdom Viridiplantae; phylum Streptophyta; class Magnoliopsida; order Asterales; family Asteraceae; genus Helichrysum; species Helichrysum umbraculigerum. Next base: position 70,457,601 of record CATIUR010000002.1, read on the forward strand.
TAAATTTTAATTGTTTTACTTTACTATGTTATGATTATTAGTAAAGTAAATTGAATTGTTGGTGATTATTACTTGCTAATAAGGTGAAAGAGCTATTAGTATGTAATTAAGAAGTTGAAATTGTGTGTAGATACATGAGTGACTAATGTGTAACTGTTGTGTTATGTGGAATTAAGTGTATGTGTAATGTGGAAATGCAAGTGTGATTATAGATCCTTGCTAGGGAAATAATTGATAAATGATAAGCTAATTTGATGTGACACACTATGATGAAATCAAAGGATGTTGGTAATCTCCATTAATAAATTTGGAGTCGTGTGCTGTGTGAATTAGAAAGAGTCTAGTTGTTGAAATATATTGTAACACCCCCAAATTTGATGATTTGCGGAAGCTTGACTTGGGTGTTACTAATCAATAACAAAGCACAAAGATAAATAGCAAACGACTCTATATGCGTCGTTTTAACAAAATATATTGATAACTGAAATGTTTACAACATTTAAAGCTTTACATAGCTCGAGTTAAATAAAATGAGATTTCAGTACATAAGTACTTGTACAAAATATACTAATGCAAGAAAATCTCAATCGTCTGTATGCTGACTCGAGCTAAATCCTGAAGCAGAAACATCCTACTGCTGGGTACCTGCGATATATGCTAAAAGGTCAGCTATAAAGCTGGTGAGCTCACAGGTTTGAAATCAAGTAATATCGTATGAACCGCAAGATTTAAATAATGAATTGCATCCAGCAATTAAATAATGAATTGCATCCAGCAATTAAATGATAGTCATCTTGTATACAGCCATGAGCACATAGTTGAGCTTAACTCGAGGGCCGGGTCCCCTATAGAGAATTCCGGGCGAGGTGCCTCCACGAATGCCTAATCAACATTCGTCTTCCCAAATATTAGTACGTCCGTTTACCCGGTTAGTGCTTGCTAACCCGAACGAGGAGGGTCAATCCTATATGGTACCATATACTAATATTCACGCTACAACGTATTAACAACTATGCTGACGGAGGACTTTAAATGATTAGTTTCGAAAAACTCATGTAGTATATGAAAAGTTGGTACTTGCGTTCACATGTTAAAAGTTTGAGCAGTATATCACACCCCTGAGTAAAATAGTAAAAGAGGGGCTATGAGACTCACCTGAGTCTGAATGCGTTTAAACAAACGTAAGTTGATTAGCGAGAAATGAAGTCCAACGACTTGTAACCTGAGGGTGTCCACGACACGCGATGGTTATAATCATGATTGGGTATCTCAAAAGATCACCCTTGTAGTTGTTACACAACTATATATGTCCAAATTACTTCGATTTGGTTTATTTAATAAGTGTTTGAAAACGTGTACGGCCCGTTGGTGACGAATTTGAAATAATAAACTTTAAGGATTATTATCATGTATTTGGCGTTTTGCACTTAAAAGTGTGTCCCAATGTGTTTTATAAGTCGTATCGTATAAGTGTTTGAGGTTACATAGTTCCGACACTTAGTGAAATTGAGATTTGAAAACCTGCTGTTTTATGCGACACAATCATGCGACACAAAATGAATTATGCGACACAAAGGTTGTGTCGCATAGGAGTGCGATACAATGTCCATACGACACAAGGGTTGTGTCGCATGGATGCGAAATGCTGATTCAACAGCGACATAGTGATCGTGTCGTATGGGGTATGCGACATAGTGGTTGTGTCGCAGGACTTGCGACACTAAATATCTGGTACGACATAAGGTACGACACAAGGGATTTTATGCGACATAAAGGCTAAAATACGACACAACATGCGACACAATGCTTGTGTCGCATGGATGAACACCAGCCCAGAATTCCGGCTGTTCAACATTTTCCTGCCAAAAATCCGTTTTTAACCCGTTTTCAAGCTGTAATTTCGTGTTCTATACATTGTAATGGACATATACTAGTTATAATAACAACCACAAACGAAAAATACTAAGAATCGAGAGATTTCGGGATTTTGTCGGAAACTTACAATTTGCCGAAATGAAAATCCGGGAAGGTAGAAATGTAGATCGTTGCGAGGTGGTCGTGAATCTCTAAAAATATTTGTGATCCGGTCGCGTTTCGTGGTAGTATTTTGCGGTTTTATAAGTTTGGTGGTTTGTTTCTTTTTAGAGAGAAAAAGAAGAGAGAGAGATAGAAGGAAAGATGAAATGAAGAAAAAGATGGGAGGTGGGGGTTATCCCCACTTTCCAGTTTTCGCTCCGCGTCAAGTGTGGTGTTCGTTTGCTCCGTCGTTTAAGCGTTAATTAATTATTTACATTTTAATTATAAGTTTTAAATTACGATTTATTACGCGATATATTATTTAAAAATTTTACAAATCATTTTATATTTGTGTTATAAAACGTAAGTTAGTTTATTTCGTTTGCGCGGTTTAATGTTTTAAATCGTGTAAGTTTGGTTTGTACGATACGAATGAATACGAAATATTATCAAAATAATATTTTGGACATAAAAGTGTTATTTAATAAAATGAGTCACCAACGTCCGTATAATATTGAATCGAAATACATCCGATTTAAATTGCGTACGATTTAATCAAATCGCATATTCGTATATATTCAACAATATATATATAATTCGATACATTAATTAGCCTAACAAGGAACTAATTACATGTATTAACATATGATTAGGCACTAAATCACTAGTCCTAATTTGGCGGGTGTTACATATATGCTATTGACTTGGAAAGGTCAATGTTGAATGTAACTGTGTCAAACTTGATAATTGCCATGATATGCCATGCTATGAAGTGAGGAATGTGACTAGAAGTCTAAATGTTTAGCATTGATCATGATTAGGGTGAATTATGATCTTTGTATTATAAATAGTGTAGTAAGAAAGTCAGAGTGGTCAATGAGTCTAAATGTGCGGTGACAAGTTTGTGAAAAGTCAAATTGGAAATTATATGTTGAAAGTGGTTTATATATGATGAAATTTTGTGAACTTGGTGTTTTAGGGTGATAATATGAAACTAATAATGAAGTGGGTTAGTTTGACTTGGAATAGTCAAAGAAGTGTGAAAGGGGTAATGAAATGGTGGATGCAAGGGTTGAAACCCAAACGGGTCATTTAAGTGTCCAAATAGGCCACTTAGTGTTAAAATGTATAGAATTGGATGTGGTATGTGTATGATAACTTTTAAAGTGACTTAAAGTCATAAGTATAGATAAAAAGTGGATTGAAAAATGTTAATGTTGTCATTTTGAATGAAATTGGTGAAATTGTCCATTTTGACCCCTAAACGGGTCAACGTGTTAAAATCATGTAGAATGAGTGTTTGTATATGATGAATGTGCCCACACGTCATAAATATATGTAGAAACATGTTGGCAAAGGGTGGAACCCTGAATGTATGCCGTTTGGAATATAACGTGTCAACCAAAATGGTCCAAAATGGCCTAAAATTGGTTATATGGTCGTTTTCTCGTTAAACGTGTAAATTGAAAAAGTGGAAAAATAGAAAGTTGCATTTTGATTATATGAGGGTGCCTGCAAAATTTCATAGTCTAACTCTTTACGGTTTAGGAGATATGCGCGTTTGAGTTTCGTATTTTTGCACTAAAATTGCAGATTTGTTACAGCATGTTGAATCCGGACGGATTCCCTTGAATCCGTACGGATTCCCATGAATCCGGACGGATTCCTTGACCGGATTCCTTAAAAATGGTTCTGTCCCAAAACTTGGCCTTGAATACGGCGGATTCCCCGGAATCCGGGCGTATTCCCCTCAATCCGGGCGGATTCCCTTGAATCCGGCGGATTCCCCTTTTATTGAGACATTTCTTGTATTATGTGTTATACTAAGTGAATTTAATATGAAAATTTGTAAATTTCGACGTTCGTCGTAACGTTCGACGTAGAATTTCCGTTAGAAAATTTCGGTGTCCGATTAAGACGAAATTTACATGTCAACTCAAAAACGGCCCAACGGTCAAAGCTCATGTCATGAGCCCTGTCAGTTTTCGGCACTTCGGGGTCGTTTGGGGCCCGAAAATCGCATTTTACTGTTTTTCGGACATTATTTTGGACTTTTAGCTTATGAATTGTATTGGACTTTTGTTTCTTTGAGCCCAAAGATCATTCCTGTGACTATATGCAATATTAAAAGTTGTTTTAAGAGGTTTATATGGTTCTTTGTGTAGGAGTTGTTTGTAGGCAGTTTATTTGACTGCAAAGTATACCAGTAAGGGTATTGTTGATTGTTGCTTGTTAGAGTAAATAAATATTGATTATGTAATCATGTTAATTACATTACGTGGAATACTTAATATGATTGAATAAGTATTTGTAAGAGTTGAAGAGTATTGTAGGAGCTTACTCTTGCTTGATAACTAGAAAATGAAAGTTATAAATCAACTTAGAAATTATATATTGATGAATATATGTGGAATATGACCTGGTATTTTAACAAGGTACTTAGTGCTAAATGTTATATAGAGTATTATACTTGATAATTAAAGTGTTAAGTGATTGATATTGAATCGTGTAGAGAGGGTGTTAAATTGATTTAGTTGTATTAAAACTTACACATGTGTTAATAAGATAATGAGGAATATGTTAGATGATAGAATTGTTATGTTTACTTAATTTTGTGAGTAGTTTCACATTCAAGTGATAAATGAAAATAGTAACAAGTTAACACTTGGTCATAAATCTATTACAAAGTGTTACTATATGCGTGTGATAATTATTGATTTTAGCATTGTGATATATGTGAGAGTAAAAATTAATTACTTTAGATATCAATGGTATGAAGTGGCCTGAGAATAAAGTGTGATTGACATAATATGACGACGTCTGGCCAACGTATTTATATTATGCCATTTCACATGGAGTATTGAGGCTACCAAGTACCAGAGAAATTAATGTGACTTTAAAATTTGTAAGTTTTCGATGTGGACGTATGAGTGAGAGAGTCAATGATTGACTAAATCGAAATGGTAGTAAAGCATTAAATTATTGTATTAATGAACTATCTATTAATAAAATAGATATATATATAAATATTTATATATAGAGAGCCTTTTGATTAATAGTTATAGTATTATTAATTGAGAATTGTATGAAATTTGATTGTTATTATATGCTTAATATCAAGGTGAAGTGATAAGTTGCATATAGAAGAGAATAAAACATGAAATAATCTTCCGTGGAGATTAACGAGATAAAATTGATTGATGAAATGTTGATGAAAAATGTGTGTGTGGTCAACACATTTTTGTTGGAATGGTACTTGCGCTTGAATGGCAATGTACCCGTTGATGGAAAAACTTGGTAATTATCCAATTTGAATTGGTACTAAGTGACTTGGTGATTAAGTGATAATAGTGTTAACTATGAAGAATTGACTTGTATTTTTGCTTGTTAATATGTGAATAGTGTTATATGAGTTTGAGATACTTTTAAATAAAAGATTATCAAATACAGTAGTGATATGTGGTACTAGCCTAAATGCTAGTTATGAATTGAAATTTAAATTTCATTGTTGTTAGGTGTATTGTGATTTTCATAATCATTGTTTTGCTGTTAAAAAGGGGTATAAATCATATATCTATTTTAAAGATTCTAGCACGTCGCTAGTTTCTAGTGTTAAGAGTATGTTATGTGCATGATGATGTTATTCACTTACGTCAAGTGATTACCTGTTTAAAGTGATTAATTGGGAATAATTTCCTTAAGTGATCATAGTATGCATGAAGATATGATTTAGATACATATCATATGTTAAGGTAAGAAATAGAAACATGTACATGTGGATATGTATATGTAGATAGAATTTAAATTGTGTACACACTTTAGATGAATATAGTGATGAGTAATTACGATGTTAGAGTAGTACGAAGAGTGCAATATTAATAAACTGGAAATATGGTGTTAGTAGAATCTCATATAAGGAATGAGAGATGTCAAGTAATTAAGTACTTTAAAATAATCAAGGTTGATTAGATTTCGAGGACGAAATCTCTTTAAGGGGGAGAGATTTGTAACATCCTCAAATTGGGCCTAGAAGTAATAGGTATTTTCTGTAAATTTTAAATGCGATTTAAAATTATTATTGCGTTTGATTGTAAAATTAATAGGTCGATAAGCCTCAGGAAATATTGTGGCTAGTGAAATATTGATTGTTTTAAATTTATTTAGTTGACGGTAAAATAAAATTGTATTTCCCCGCAAATGGTTTTTAAGTTCCAGACAACGATAAGTACGGGGAATGAAATTTGACTAGTTATATTTTAGACTCATATTATTTAACACCCCTCGTTTCATTATAAACAATAATATAAAAATTTCGACTCGGAAGCGTATATTTAAAACATACTATCAATGTACTCAAAATGTCAGTAAACTTTTTCAATTCAAAGTACAAGACATTTCAACGCACTGGGTGTTACTAAAAACATTTCTATAATTATCAAAATAACATCAGAGTTACAGCCTGTCAAACATTCCATCAATTCCAAACACTTCCTGCCCTGTCCCATATGTCCCATCTATTTCAACCTGCAGGAAGAACTGTGGTGGGGTTAGCATAAAGCTAAGTGAATGAAACTATAAACAACAGTACAACCTAGCATAACAATCTGTTTACATCAAATAACAATAAACAGAAAATCAATCAATCATTAGACATCCAATCAATGTCATACACACAACATCATGAGGATCGGTGGCCCCTGAGACACCCTAATACCGGTTTGGTACTCAAGGAACTCTTATCAATCATCTGTATTGGCCCATACAGAACTACCGATAACTTGTTGTCAATCACACACGACCTAGATCTCTAAACTGACATATCAAGTTTCCGAGATCTCCTGTCGTCTACAACAACAACAAATCCAACCATCAAATCAAGTTGACCTCAAAGTCTTACATACTAGCACAATCAGCCAAGTAAACAACTAGTTAAACTATCATGGCAAGATATCTCAACATATGCATCATATCAAAGTAATACTATAAATTACTTGTTGTAAATCAAATCATTACAACTAAATCACACTGAGGTTACAGATCCACTCACCGACTACCTCAGGCCTCCACTCAGTAGTCTAATATCACTGAGCCTTCTCCACATCTGAGAATCAATATCAAATATAAGTTAGTAATCCAGATCATCAATACATAACTTATATCAATCTTTGACATTTAGGAACTTAACATAATTAACATTACAATTACTAGTTCCTAATTGTGTATTAATGATTTACAATATAATCATTAACATATTTTATCCTATAACATATATCAAGCACATTACTATCGTAATCAAACAAAATGTGATATCAGCCTATCAAGCCGCCGGCTTCTCTATGAAGCCGCCGGCTTCAAACCACCACCCGCCGGCTTCACCTTCCAAACCGCCGGGTCAATTACCAAATGTGGTAACAGAACTAAACTTCGTTTTAAAGCTTACACTACCCGCCGGGTTTGGGTCTATATCCGCCGGTTTCCTGTCAGACTACCCAAGCCGCCGGCTTGCCCCACGAAGCCGCCGGCTTCAATCAAGTGAGCACAAGCCGCCGGCTTCCCTCAGAAGCCGCCGGCTTCCTACCTCGTCCCTGCCATCAGCGCCTGATCAAAACCCTAACCCGCGATTTTAATAACCAAATCATCCAAACTCGATTTCAAACGGTTATAAACTACTAAAAACTTCAGGTAATCATCATGTAACATTTATAACATGATTTTAACATCTATTTCTCTCAAATCATCAATTCACCCAAATTTCAATCGAAATCAAATTCTTAAATACACAAGAATACTTACTGATTGAAGAACATAGCGATGATAATCTGATGATTATGAAGTTTCATGAAAATCACAACTTCCTGATTTGATTTCTGGATTGATTTGGAGGTTTTCAGAGAGTTTCTGTGAGTTTTGGAATAAAAATGAATAACTTTCCTAAATAGGAAAGGATATATATAAGTCGGCTCATCCAACCGCCTTCAATATACGGGTATAATTTAATACCCCATCTCAATCTATTGTCTGGAACCCGAAAACCATTTGCGAGTCCAAACATTTTATTGCACCGTCAACTATATTAATTTACAACAATTAATATTTCACTTATCACATTGGAATATTCGGATCCTATTCTAATTATTTCACTATTTCAAACAATATTATTTCCAAACACATTTAAATCAAGAAATAATATATAAACAACTAGGTCCATTTCGAGGATGTTACAACTCTCCCCCCCTTAAAGAGATTTCGTCCCCGAAATCTAACCTCAATCAATCTAACTAATGTGAGATAATCACATATATCTTAACATACATTTGTCCTCAATAGCAACTTACAACTATACTTAGACTGTTTGAATTCTTTCCACATGCACATATCCAAATGTACATGCTTCTATCTTTTCCTATGCACACATACAGTGCATCCATCCAACATCTCATAGGGACCAATCATCTATCTAATTTCTTTATCACCAATCAGATAAAAGTTTAAAGCACCCAATCACTTTAACCAATAACAATAAGTGAAACCTAACATCACTTACTAGGTCTACACAACCAGAAATTAGCAACATGCTAAAATCTTTAACCTATTCTCACTGTTCATCACTGTTAACAATAAAACAGCAGCAACAATATCACAACAACAGTGTTTATTAAACCCCAATGTACCTAGCAACATTGAAATATAATTCAACTCACGACCAACAATCAATCTAATATACAGATCACAATCTTAAATTTCTACCATCAAAGATCTGAAATTCAAATCTAGGTCAACTTTTCATCCAAAAGTTTCATACCTATACTCTTTTGAATACCCAATCATATTCACATATCATTTCAATCATATGAAACCTTTTACTTAAAAGTAATCCAGATTCCTATCACCTTAATAAGTACTGCAGAGGTCAACTCAGTAGGTAAAACCACAATCAACAAGTACTTTGCTCAATCAACAAAAGTACCACAATTAATCTTACCTACAATCAACCAACCTCTACATTGACTTATTTCCATTTGTAACTCCTTTCATTACTACCTATCAATTGTCAACAACATCTAAGTCGACAATAACTATTGCTCAACAATAATCACAACATTAGTGATTATACATTCCAGTACACCTATCAGTACTTAATATTTGTCTTCAAACTCTAACTAACCATCAAGTTAGAATTTATATACTACTTAAACTGGTAAGACATCAAAATCTATTCTTAGCAACCAGTTATTTCAACTCAACCTTAAGCTCTTAAGCTACTAATCACAAACCATTAGCCATTATACAACTTGAATCACTTAATCATTCAACACTAGATTCCATCAATCTAGCAACTAAGTCAATCTTAATCAACATTATGATACCACAATTCAAGTATCACAATATCACAATGTGCTACTTTACAACACATTTCAACAAAATCTACATCAAGTTAATCACAATTAACTAACCTCCACATATCCTATGGCACATTTTAATTCAATCTATTAAAACTTATCATGCCATTTATTATCATGTATACTACACATATATATTTACACAATTTCAGATATTCTCTAAAATGGACACATACACAACCATTTCATTTCATTCTATATACTAGGCCATTCAGACTGTTAAAGTCTTTATCACGCCTTTTCAATACTACTATTCATCACATATCCATACCACAGGACATGGAACAATCAATAACTCTATGTTTCACTTATATACTTATCAACTAGTATATAACTTCAACGTTTCATTCTAAACTTTCAAGAAAAGTTTGGTGAATACAATCATCACCTATCAATCTCAAGGTTTCTCTTACTCTCCAACACTTTACAATTATACACATCAGGTTTTCAGCCCCAAATGTCAAGCAATCATTATTCTTAAACTATCAAAATAATGATCATTACACTTAATTTCATACCTGATTTCTTAAAATATGAACAACTACTCAATTTATATTTCCTCAATTATCAACAAAAATCAACTAGATCTTTAATACTGCCTATTTACAGATATACTTTCATATCTTTTCTCCTTATTTGGATCTAATCCCAATTTACCACTTTATCACTTACGTCATTTGTATACAATCAACAAATAACTAAAGAATCCATTCAATTCTTTCAATATTTAAGTAACTCACCATGAGGTACCAATCAACCTATACAACTAATAATAATAACCTTCAATTATTCATCATCTCACAGTCTTACCCAATCAAAGCTATCATCACAAGCCTCATACACTGGTAAGACTTTCCTATCACAATTCTAATCAATGTGATTTAATTATTCTAACATATCTTAGCAAATTATAACTGTCATATCAAACAATGACTTCATATCTGTATAATTCTTCAACACCTATTCAGTTCAAATATCAATCATTGCTTAACTGAATACTCAATTATACTTAACACTATTTCAATTACTTAACACTAGCTTTAAGTAATTAGTCAAGTTTCACAAACTTAGAAAATTTGGGAATTTAACCACATTCCCCACACAATTATAATATTACAGTCAATATTAGACTTTTTCAACACAAACAGTTGACTATATGTCAACTCTGGTTTCAATCAACCAATCTATAAAATTTTCAAATTGCTCTCCTCAAGTTTGACCCCAAACTCAAACCAATCACAAGCAATTAATTTTTTATACACAATTTTCTATTCATGGTTTGACTTTCAAAGTTAACATACCATCAAGTTAACTCACAACAAACCATTTTATCTTATATGTTCTTATCAATCCTTCACAAGGACAAAATCAACCTACCTCAACTTTGGCTCCATGCAAGCCATTACACCTTGTATGTTTACTTTCAAACAAAATTTTCAATTTATTACTTTTAATGACCTTATCAATCCTTCACAAGGACCAGGTCAAATTATATTAATCCTGGCTCCATACAAGCCATTTCCTTTTATATGTTTATTATCAAACATAAACTTTCAATTATTACATTTAATAATACTTAGAATTCCTCAAGCAAGACAATACCATCATGTCTCAACTTTGGCCTCATACAAGCCAATTATCAAATAGTGATTCATTTAAACACTATCAAATTCATTTACAAGTAATTTATCACAATTACTTATTCAACAAAATCAAATTAATCACTTAGGTTTATCATCAAAACCTATATCAATGACAACTATTACTTACACTGACACTGTTCTATTAACCAATTGTTTTCTTATCAAAACAATTATTAAACAACTTAGCATACTATCATGCTCCATTTCCAAAATCACATTACATTTCTTTTATACCAAGTAGCCTCAACAAGTTCATGTGACACAACATAATATAACAACGGTGATCAGGCGTTGCAAGATTATGCTCTTCACAATCCATTCTCAGGCTACTCTACATTATAATTATCAATGTGATCTATTCTCACCTCATACGTATTAAATACTTCATGATTTCAAATCAATCATACTTCATTTAATAGTTTCTATCAGCTGATACACACTCAAAATCAGCTTACTACTTACATATTCAACCCTACATATGCAAGTCATCTCACATACACACAATGTTCTAATTTTCAATAACTGAATTACTCAGTATATCATTTATCTGAAACCTCAAACACATGATAACTTATTATCATAGTTTCAATACTTAACACTAATCAATGTCTCTATTTACCTCAAAATTCAGGACACATCTTAATTAATTATCATCACTTTGACATATGCCATCATATCAAGCATCACTGTCACAACAAGTCTACTTAATCATGTTACTATCAAACATTTCATTTATTAATTTCACAATTGACCAGAAAGATCTATCACTTCCCAATCAATTTCACATTATTACACTCTACATTTCTCTTAAACCTATCAGTCATGGTTTATATCAAGTGTTTAACTATAGTCAACACATATCATACAGTCACATAAACACATATTTTCTCAAATAGCAGTCATTAGCAATTCAATGACACAACCTTCCTTAACAAGGATTTAGATCACACCTTGTGATTAATCCACTATCATAATACTATCAATTATCTCGTCTCACCAATAAAGACACTCCTTAGGTTCTAACATCAATCTTGCTAAAACCTTAATCAACTCTCTATCTACTTAAACATATTTCTGCATTTACAATTCAATCAGAAATAACCACAACAATGAACAACAATGAGCATCTCATTCAATACCTCTATCCTCATGTCAACCTATAGCAATCAATAGTTGACTCAAAACTGGGGAATCATATCAGTCTGACTCGATTAACTTCACTACAAAGCTTACTCAACATAACAGAGTAAACAATACAAGTTAATTTAAATTAACAAAGGCTTATCAAAGATTACCTGACAAATCTTAAGCCAGCAATGTTGAGGAAACATGAAATAAACCAACCAGTTACTCATGTTCCTCCGTCTCTGCATTCAAACAAGAACTTCACAACTTGTTATGGGTTAGTACACATGCAACTAATCACTTTCTCACACATTCACTAATCAATTAAACCCGCACCCACTGGAATGTTTGACTCAACTCAATCAAAGTTTAGGATTGAACAATCTATCATGTTCAATTCACCCAAACTATTGCTCTGATACCAACTTTTAACACCCCTCGTTTCATTATAAACAATAATATAAAAATTTCGACTCGGAAGCGTATATTTAAAACATACTATCAATGTACTCAAAATGTCAGTAAACTTTTTCAATTCAAAGTACAAGACATTTCAACGCACTGGGTGTTACTAAAAACATTTCTATAATTATCAAAATAACATCAGAGTTACAGCCTGTCAAACATTCCATCAATTCCAAACACTTCCTGCCCTGTCCCATATGTCCCATCTATTTCAACCTGCAGGAAGAACTGTGGTGGGGTTAGCATAAAGCTAAGTGAATGAAACTATAAACAACAGTACAACCTAGCATAACAATCTGTTTACATCAAATAACAATAAACAGAAAATCAATCAATCATTAGACATCCAATCAATGTCATACACACAACATCATGAGGATCGGTGGCCCCTGAGACACCCTAATACCGGTTTGGTACTCAAGGAACTCTTATCAATCATCTGTATTGGCCCATACAGAACTACCGATAACTTGTTGTCAATCACACACGACCTAGATCTCTAAACTGACATATCAAGTTTCCGAGATCTCCTGTCGTCTACAACAACAACAAATCCAACCATCAAATCAAGTTGACCTCAAAGTCTTACATACTAGCACAATCAGCCAAGTAAACAACTAGTTAAACTATCATGGCAAGATATCTCAACATATGCATCATATCAAAGTAATACTATAAATTACTTGTTGTAAATCAAATCATTACAACTAAATCACACTGAGGTTACAGATCCACTCACCGACTACCTCAGGCCTCCACTCAGTAGTCTAATATCACTGAGCCTTCTCCACATCTGAGAATCAATATCAAATATAAGTTAGTAATCCAGATCATCAATACATAACTTATATCAATCTTTGACATTTAGGAACTTAACATAATTAACATTACAATTACTAGTTCCTAATTGTGTATTAATGATTTACAATATAATCATTAACATATTTTATCCTATAACATATATCAAGCACATTACTATCGTAATCAAACAAAATGTGATATCAGCCTATCAAGCCGCCGGCTTCTCTATGAAGCCGCCGGCTTCAAACCACCACCCGCCGGCTTCACCTTCCAAACCGCCGGGTCAATTACCAAATGTGGTAACAGAACTAAACTTCGTTTTAAAGCTTACACTACCCGCCGGGTTTGGGTCTATATCCGCCGGTTTCCTGTCAGACTACCCAAGCCGCCGGCTTGCCCCACGAAGCCGCCGGCTTCAATCAAGTGAGCACAAGCCGCCGGCTTCCCTCAGAAGCCGCCGGCTTCCTACCTCGTCCCTGCCATCAGCGCCTGATCAAAACCCTAACCCGCGATTTTAATAACCAAATCATCCAAACTCGATTTCAAACGGTTATAAACTACTAAAAACTTCAGGTAATCATCATGTAACATTTATAACATGATTTTAACATCTATTTCTCTCAAATCATCAATTCACCCAAATTTCAATCGAAATCAAATTCTTAAATACACAAGAATACTTACTGATTGAAGAACATAGCGATGATAATCTGATGATTATGAAGTTTCATGAAAATCACAACTTCCTGATTTGATTTCTGGATTGATTTGGAGGTTTTCAGAGAGTTTCTGTGAGTTTTGGAATAAAAATGAATAACTTTCCTAAATAGGAAAGGATATATATAAGTCGGCTCATCCAACCGCCTTCAATATACGGGTATAATTTAATACCCCATCTCAATCTATTGTCTGGAACCCGAAAACCATTTGCGAGTCCAAACATTTTATTGCACCGTCAACTATATTAATTTACAACAATTAATATTTCACTTATCACATTGGAATATTCGGATCCTATTCCAATTATTTCACTATTTCAAACAATATTATTTCCAAACACATTTAAATCAAGAAATAATATATAAACAACTAGGTCCATTTCGAGGATGTTACATATTATGAGTCGGTCTTTAATTCTCATTCATACATACATACGTACGATGCATACATACACACACATTTACCCTAAATCAAAAACTTGATGAAATCATCAAATTGAAGAACACAAATTCGGATTCAAGTTTCTAGGATGAAGATTATCATCATCTACTCTTTCTATTCATCTTGTAAGTCCTTAATCTTTGATTTAAGAACCCTAGAATTTGGGGGTTTGGGTGTTCTTGATGTAAATTCAAAATTAGAGCTTGTTTTTGTTAAATTGATGTTTATTAAACTTACTAATGATGTTAAGTAACATGATTCAAGCCAAAAGTTGTAATTTTGAATTAGGGTTCATGAGTTTTATGGGAAACTTGATGATTTTGTTGGGTTATTGATTATAATCCGAAAATTAAAGGTTGAAGTGATGATATGATTGTTAGTTGATGATTAAATGATGATTATTATGTAAACCCTAACATAGAAATGAAGAAAGTGATAATATGATCATTAATAAAGTTCATGGGTTAGTTGATAATATTATAATCAATGTTTTAAGCTAGTGTGACTAAAGTATAAATTGATGAATGTTGTTAATGATTATAGTATGATTGATTATTGATGAATATTGATGATAATTGATATTATTCAAGTTAGAATATGAAAATGAGTTAAGTGTACTTGATAAAGATGAGTATTATAAGGAGTTTGATAAAATTGTTAATGATTAATCATGATGATTAGTGAGAACTAAAGGTGGATTAATATGATGATGTGGTTCTATGATCGTAATTTGATAGTGATGATGAACTAATGAAGTTAATAGTGATAATTCATGTTAATGGAATGAATTATGTGAAATTACTACAAGTGATAACTAAATTGATGTATAGTTGAAAAGTGGTTAACATGATATCTAATCATGATTAAGAAACAATTCAAGAAGTATGAACTTGATGTTTATGATGATTGTGATAATACATATGAATTGAGATTGTTGGTATAAATCTATTGGAGTAATGTTATGTAGATTTGATACAAGTAACTAACTTGTGTATTTTGTTGTATTTCCAGATATGGAGAAGACTCAGTGATATTAGACTACTGAGTGGGCGACTATGGTAGTCGGTGAGTGGACTTTGATCTCTCACTATAATTTAGTGATCACTATTGTGGTTACTTCAAGTGTTAAGTGTTATTCCTGTGTTAAGTTGAATTGTGAATTGTGTTAAAGTGTTAAAGTGTTAAGTGTTAAGTGACCTATTTGGTAACTGTGTTAATAGAGGTCAACTATGTTGGACTGTGTGGTTACAGGTTAGTCAACACAAGGGTTGTGAACATTCGTTGTAAGTAAGGCTTGTGTTGACTAAAGGTAACAAACAGTTATCGGTTAATGTATTGGCCTGCAGTTGGTGTAAGTGTCGCTTGGTGGGCCACCGCGGCTGAGGGCGCCACAAGGGCCACCGATCCTCTGGTGATGTTGAGTCAAAGTGTTAAATGTGGTGAACTCATGGTGTTAAACTAAGTTGTATTGTTAGTGATGAGTTAACTCACTTAGCTTCGTGCTAATCCCTCGTTGTTTACTCCTTGCAGGTTAATATCTATTGTTATGGGCGGGTCAAGGAGTAACTGAAGAATGTTTGACTAGGATTACTCTGATTATTATTTAATACAATTTAAATGTTGATTATATAATGTCCAGGATATAAAGGATTGTTTTGTAAACGTTAATAATTAATACTTAGAACTTAGGTAATGGAAGATGACGACATGTCATTTTATGTATATATATGTTTTGGGACTTGAGCTTCCGAATTGTAAAAAAAAAAAAAAAAAAACAGTTGTAAATTTTGGGGCGTTATAGTTTATATCGAAAATGACGACTCAAGGACGATCTTGTATCTTCTGCTATGCCATGATCGACTTCTTCCATGACTAGCCTTCCTCCTCCACCTCCTACACCATCGCAACATAGGCAAGAGAATACCCAACGGAGGACTACCACTTCTACAGGATCTATTTACTCAGGATCCGGGCTACAAAATCCGGATCCCGTTCTTATTTCTAACAGGGATATTATGAATATGTTTTCACAGGTTAATGATCAGTTGGCACGAGTGGAGCAAAGTAATGAGGTCTTGTAGAGGGATATGGAAAACTTGAGGACAAGGGTCAACACCCCCTCTACTCAGGCTACTACCCCATTAAGGAATAGGATCCTGGACTTCAACATGCCACGCACTGCAGGATATGAAGGAGATTTTTATCGCCATGTAGGGATCCACCAAGATCTCGGATCCCATATATGCTACTGGGATCTCCACCACTCGGGATCCCGAACAAACTCCAAGATCTCATTTACGTCAGCAAGTAATGGTAATACCCCTTAGTGTGAGCCAAGTAGCTTTAATACAATGATAATACCCCTTAGTATTCGGTACTTATCAATCACCATGAAATTTAGGTTTATCAATTTCAAAAACTCTCGTCATTAATTACTGAGTAGTTATTTTAAAAATATATATATATCTTAATGGCATATAAGATCTAAAATATCTCAAATACCTGATATGTATGTATTCTCCTTACTGCGTGAGGTTCAAATGAGAATGGAAAATTTGGTGAGATTGGAGGAACCAATAAGAATGTACCACGTTTAATAAAATTTATTTTCCTTCACGTTTTTATAAATCAAGTATTTCACAAACAGTAAGTTGAAAAATTATAAAAATTACATCATAAAAATCAACATTTTTTTCTCTTCGATTTGCCATCTCACAAGGTATATTTTCGCCGACTTTTTTGTTTTGGTTTTACAAAATTAGTAACACATGTGTTACTAGCTGGTATCAAATGTGTTAGTCGCTGGTAACACATGTGTTAGTCGCTGGTAACACATTTGTTACTAGCTGTTAACACATGTATTAGTTGTTTTCAAAGCCCACTGAAAAACGAAAAAAAAAAAGTTCGTCGAAAGTATACCTTGTCACATCTCTAAACGAAGAGAATAAAACGTTGATTTTTTTTGTGCAGCTTTTGTGATTTTTCAACTTACCGCTTGAGAGATACTTAATTTTTATAAACGTGGGAGAAAGAGGTTTAGTGACACATGACGCATTCCTATTAGTTCCCTCATTCTCACAAAAATTGTTGTACTCATATCTCCTTACTATCCTTTTTAATAATGATTTAAAGTTAGACTTAATAACATCTTTATACACATATAAAATTGATTGGTAACTGTAATAAAAATAATAAGTGAAATTCATGTGTCAAAAAATAAATATTTAGTGATAGTTTTAGGCTAATATTATTAGTAACGTGTAAAAGAGCTGAGCTCAATCCGGGCTCGACTAGACCTGAGTTCAACTCGTTTCGAGCCTAATACCAATAATAATAAACAAAATGAAAAATAAAAATTATGGAAGAAAAGGAAAAAGACAAAGAAACTACTAATAATTACCTAGAACTTAGTTTAAAGACAGAAAATGAAACAAAAGATTCCAGCAAATAGAAATACTAATAATCAATATCACACGGTAGAAAGTTCTCCCAGTTTAAAAGACAATATGATTATATTATACTAGTAATAAATAAATAAAATATAAGAAAGATATGAGAACAAAAAAAATCAACGAGCAATAGATAAAAACAAGGGGAATAAAGGTGTGCGCTTCGCTGCGGGTAATATTCTATATCTAGATTTATGTAATCATCGTGATAATAAATATTATACTAGTAATAAATAAATAAAATATAAGAAAGATATGAGAACAAAAAAAATCAACGAGCAATAGATAAAAACAAGGGGAATAAAGGTGTGCGCTTCGCTGCGGGTAATATTCTATATCTAGATTTATGTAATCATTGTGATAATAAAAGAAAATTTTATATTAGCGTGCAACTCAAGTCAAATCACATATATAATATAATCTCATCTTTTAGATATGATTTATTGTCATAAAGATGCTAAATAAATAGTATTTGCGAAGTTCTCATCTTTTAGATATGATTTATTGTCATAAAGATGCTAAATAAGTAGTAGTTTCAATCTCGCTAAATAAGTAGTAGTAGTTGCCAAGTTCTCATCTTTTAGATATGATTTATTATCATAAAGATGCTAAATAAGTAGTAGTTGCAGTCTCGAACCCTTGTACAGTCGCCCATATTGTTTGACTTTTGGGAAATAACCAACCAGGCTACAAGACACTTTGGTTATATTTTTCAACAACATAGATATATATTAATATATATTATCAAAAAAGTCTAAAATACCCCTAATGAATAGTAGAAAACGACACTTTATTTCACTCGATACTACATCACCAACTCCGGTTGATAGCATATATATAGTAATAAAGAAAACATGTAGAAATAGAAATAGAAAGAATAAAATGAAATTAACAAGTACGTGGGAATTAGTAAAGGGGGAGAAATTATAAAAACTACAATAATTATAATATAGAGTAAGGTTTAAATGAGTACAACATTTTTTCTGTGAGAATGAAGGAACCAATAGGAATGAGCCACGTGCCAATAAACTCACTTTCCTCCACGTTTTTAAAAACTAAATAGCTCCCTAATGGTAAGTCGAAAAATCACGAAAATTACACTATAAAAATCAGCATTTTATTCTCTTCGATTGGAGATGTGACAAGGTATACTTTCGACGAATTTTTTTTTCTTCATTTTTTTGTGCGTTTTGAAAACGAGTAACACATGTGTTAGAATCTGGTAACACATGTGATACAGTCTAGTAACAGATGTGATACCAGCGAGTAATATATGTGATACCAGCTAGTAACACACGTGTTACTAATTTTGTACAATTTGTAAAACCAAAAAAAAAAGTCATCGAAAATATACCTTGTAAGATGGCAAATCGAAAAGAAAAAAATGTTAGATTTTTATGGTGCAATTTTTATGATTTTTCAACTTACCGTTTTTGAGGTATTTAAGTTTAAAAAATATGGGGAAAGTTGGTTTAGTGACACATGACACATTGTGGTTGGTTCCTCCATTCTCATAAAAAATCTCATTCTCATTTGAACCTCACTCATGTTTTATAATTAGTGAATAATTAGTCAAAGGTGGTATGTTAAGTATTTCTAATAGGTACATTTAGCATGAGCTAGTCTTTTTACAAACAACCGGATCCAGGAAAATTAAAAACGAGGGACTAAAAAAGGGTAAAAACACGTACATTCCGACTATATATATTCTTTAAAACAGCAAATTAATTAATAGCATAATAATTACGCTGATCTTTTTTTTTTTTTGAAAGGCAGTAGTGGAATCACTGACGGACCATTGGCCCACCCGATCATCTCCACAAACGGTTACTCCCCTGAATCGAGTAACCGCCCCTGAATTCGAAGCCAAGGCTAATCTTGACTTATGCGTAAATGATGGTCTATAATAAATATAGGGTGTGTTTGGCAAAACTAGTTAGAGATGGAGATGGAGCTGAAGATGGAGATGGAGGTTAGAAGCTGGAGCTGGAGCTTTTATTTGAGGCTGGAGCTGAAGATATTATTTGTTAATATGTGTTTGGCAAACTAGCTGGGGCTGGAACTTATTGATGTAAAATGACATTAAAGTACATGATATTATACAATGCTAAATTTTTAATAATGAAAAGAAGGGTAATATTGTAATTTTATAATTAGGGGATGGGGATTCTAAGAAGAAGCTAGTTTGAGGAGCTTCCAAATGAAAGGATTCTCATTCAAAGAAACCCTATTATATTTTTGATGCCAAACAAGGATTGTGAAATTATAAGGGATTGAGATTCTTAAAATTAGAATCTCAATCTCCTAGAATCCCCAATAATCCCCTAAAAAGTGGTTGCCAAACACACCCATATAGGTGGTTTATAGATAGCTCAACCCGTTAAGTGTAGTTTGCTCAATCATTTACATACTAGTAAATACCCGTGTGATACAGCGGAAGATAAAATATATTATAAGTGGTGAATCGTGTTAGTATCATGTCAAAGTTTATTTCGTTACAATGTACGTATCTATTATCGATATTCTGTTTGATTCTTCTGGAATTTTAAATAAATGAGATTTAATGATGGAGAAAGTATTTAGAATGTATTGAATTATTAAAAGTACACAATTTCTAAAATTAAATGTTGAGTCTTAAAAAAATTTGTTCCTGTAAGTTCCTTAAAATAAAAGCATGAAATGCTTTATATAGTATTCTTAAATTATATATAGGAAACCCATTAATGATGTCATCAATCATATAAATTTTTAATTAAACAATTAAGCTCCTATATTTTACTATTAATGTACGGAGTATTAAATAAACCCTTAATTAAACAAAGCCCCTCTATTTTACTATATATTAATGTTATATCGGACAAATTCGAAATCCCTATTGTACTATAACTACCATTTACAATCGGTATTGGTGTAACCTAACATATATGTCTTAAGTTTTTTTAACAAATATCCTAGAATCGATTTCTATCAAATTTTTGATGTATTATATACTCTCTCTAAATAGTCATTCTAATTATAAAAAATATCCCATACTTTTGACTAAATTATTTATTTTTACCAATATTTTAATAAATACTCTGTATAATATAAGAAACACATTTGTCATGTTATCAATTAAATAAATTTCATAATTTTTATAAAAAGAAATTTACAACATAATTATCAACGAATTCTCTAGAATGAATGCGAATAAGTTGGGTATATAGTTTTCTGATAAGTTTAAAGTTAAAATTTTATTAACAATTATAACATTCTTATATGCTAATAATTATTAAATACATGATTCTTTTCCTTCTTTTATCAACTTTTTTTTACTATCCGATTCTTTTTATCAAGTAAACAACCAAATCTGTTATTTGGAATCAATATATGATTACCGATTAGATTTTTTATATTATAGATACAACCATAAATAATTTAGTTTCAAGCTTCATTACAAAAAGTGAAACTAAGATAAAACGTTAGTAATCATATACATGTTATACTTATAAAAATTAAATAAAAATTTAATAGCCGGTGTGTATACACGGGTTTAAAAGCTAGTATAGATATATAATAACTTTAATCAATTAATCTACCTGCCCCTTAATTAACTAATCAGTCGAAATGCATGTGCCATATATTATTATCTATAAAATATACTTAAAGCAAAATAGCTTGGGGAAATCCCAACCCTTAATTGCTTTTTTCCATCCTAATCCAACGATCAAGATTAATTTAATGATTGTTACACTTAGCACCCTTTTATACTTAAATTAAAATATTACCATTTAATATTTAAATTAAATAATAAATCAATATTTATTAGATAAAAACGATTTTGGTATAAAACATATTCGGCCAGCCTTTTAATTGGATAAAAACAAAATAGCAAAATAGTATATTATATCATAATATTATAATATTATAATATTTAATTTAATTTAATAAATTGTAGATTAAATCGTAAAAGATAAAAACACTGCAAAATATATTATTCCGTAGATAATGAATGAATAAAACCGCCAAAGTAAATAGCAAAATAGTATATTATATTATAATATTATAATATTTAATTTAATTTAATAAATTGTAGATTAAATCGTAAAAGATAAAAACACTGCAAAATATATTATTATTCCGTAGATAATGAATGAATAAAACCGCCAAAGTAACCCTAACCCTAGCAATAACAAGCTGCAACCAACGGCCATTGCACCACCACCGCCACAGATCCAAACGTTCGTATAAGTCTCCAGCGTCCCGCCGTCTATCAACTGGCTGTAGCTCAAGGAACTATGATCCAAGGGTTTGATTTACTTCATCTCTATGTTTTTGGTACTAATTTAAAAGTTTTTTCGATTTATTAGTTGGTTTAATGTTTGTATATTAGTTTCTAGAGATTCTCACCAACCCAGTGAATATGATCGGGTATACCGAATTGTTCTTTTTTCATCATGTGTTTGTCATAATTTTCTAAGAATTCTCATAACATAGGATTTATCGTGCTCCATTTGTTATTATTATTGTATCTTGGATTTCGTTTCACTATCTGTTTTATAATGTTTGATATTGGTTTGTAGTTTGTTTTGATTTGACACTAACATTATTGATGCATATTGAAGACTTTACGATATTTGATTATTCTAATACTTGATATATTTGTTTATCTGATTTTTGCAGGTTTTAGACCTGGATTTGTACTTTTGAAGGGTATGGTTTTGATTTTGTGACTTTATGGTTTGTTATTGGACTTTAGGGTTTGATTTCATACTTCATCTCCATGATACTATATATTATTTTTGAATAATGTTATATGTACATGATTTCAACAGTTTGTTACTGATTTTTTATTTTATGAATTCATTATTTTGTTTCTGATTTCATACTACTTTCTGTTCTAATACTTCTCATCATTTTTTTTTTTTTTTTTGCTTTGAATGTAGTTTTAATATAATATGGATCTGGTCTTAGTGAAGTTAATGTCATGTGGGATATGTGTTTGTTTAAACTTAATGTTGTTAAATCATTATATGTAACTATGAGTTCAGATATATCAATCAATTTGATATATATGTGAATTACTATAAGCTGTGAAGTTCTTCTATTAGTCTAGATGGATTTTAGTTTTACATATTTTATGTTTACCTTTTATTATAGTCTTATAAACTTTCTAAACTTTTAAATTCTGATTGATAATTTTAAGATATTTATGACCTTCAATTTTGATTAGTTTATTATTAACTTTGTTGCAGGTTAGCATATATATGGTGATCTTAAAGGGGCATTCAAGGTGTTAAATGTGATGTCTACAAGAAACGGCTTTCAAGTTCAAACAAGGTAAAATGTGATTTAACTTCGGGATTATGGTTGTACATTTGTTTACTTCCTACTTTAAATTGATTTTACTGATTTGATACATCAATTATTTATTTTGTATACTACTTCAAATTGACTTTTTAACATTTCAATAACTTGGTCATATAAGATTATGGTTGTGGTATTATTTATGGCTTAATTTTCAACGTTTTTTATTTACAATTTATGTTTTAAATAAATTCTATAGTTTTGTGGAAGTTTAAAGTTTATATATTAGTTTCTTGGTGCTTTTTGCAGGAATGCAGGTACACATGTGGCTGTATATCTTTTTCTCTAACCACTTGGAATGAGACTGTTGCATGATTAGATGATATACCACTCATAGAATGTCCGGTAAATGGTTATCTTAATTGCTTTGGCATTATTATAAATACACGGTTGTAGCAAAATGGGTGATCTAGAAAGTGAATCGACATTGGAACAACTGCTGCTACTATTCTCTGTAGTCTTATGGGATGTGGGCAAGTTACCTTTCACATTCTATGGGCAAGTTATATTTTGAGTAGTGGTGATTTTAATGTTTTATCCGTTGACTGTCAAAATACTAAACTCGACTGTTGTTGAAAATGCAGATGTTGATGTTGATTCTCATAGGCAGTTCAGAGTTCCAGTTCAATTGCCCCGCATTAAGTGATAGGTTCCATGAAGTAAGTGTTATTGATCTTAGGTAGATGCAGATGAGGTGTTATTCTTGTGAACCATCTAAATTTTGTTTTTGTGGATCTTTGCCCTGGGAAGTTGATATGAGTAGGATCCTTTTTTCGCTTTTGATTACGATGGTATCAAATCAGACTTATCATGATGAGGCTAAGGTTTCTCAATCCTTATTTTCGATAGAAATTGCAAAACACATTAATTATGTACACAAAGTTATGATACATGGTTAGTACCTTATCATGTTTGCCATTTCAATTTGAAAAATATAGAGCTTTATTGGAATCAATCGTATGCTGATTTTCTATCATTTTCTTGTGGTTTTGGAACCAACTATTGTTTCTCTATCCTCCTATTAATATAGACATGTCAATAACAAAACATGTTTGTGATCACACTGATAATCTGGTATGATCAAAACTGATATGCTATTTCTTTTACCCGTAGCCCGTACCCACCCGACATGTCCGTTTTGTCACCTCTACTTAAAATGATATATATTGAAGTATTGAACTGTACTTGTGATGTTTATTGAACTTCGTAAAATGTTTTAATGATGTTAAAGTTTAATCAAAGTTACTATATTGATATGTCTGATCTTCGGCAATTTGATTAGATCAGTCGAATTGGTATACATTCTCAGTGTATTGTGCAAGTGTTGTCTAAAAAGAAATGTTTTTTATGCTTAGTGATTTGTCAGAAATCGAAATAGGTGGTTGTTAAGTTTTCTTAAGAAAAAAATTGTGAGTTTTATAGAGTGGCATGTTCCTTTTTTTCTTAGTAAAGATTAGACCTAAGTAATAAATGCCGGTTAAAAACATTATGTAATTGTCATGTTTGCTAACAATGTTATGTTATGTAAAAATGGCAGTTGATGAACTACTTAGTTGCTACCATGCTTATAGTAATCGAATGTTTAAATATTGCACTTATATATAAATTGTGTGCAACATACCTATTGATTCAAAATAGTAGTCAACTATAATGTTTCAAAAGTTGTAATGGGAATAATCAACGACATCTAACGATACCTCATTAATCATTTTCTAGATTACATAGTATTGCTCTTTTAATGGTTCCAAATCTACATGACGACTTATAAAAACATACACAACAAAACTACCTTTGAATGTGAATCATAACATGACCACAAGTATATATTGTATTATAATGTACTAGGTGGCTATTTGGCCGTTAAACACGGCCCAGTCAAATATGTACCCATCCGTCGTTGAAATAACAATTTTGAAAACGTATGTATTAATTATTGGGTTTTTTTTTTCCCAAAAAAAAACCACTAACTCACCTTTTTATATTTGTGGGTATCGATTAATTTTTTATCTTAAAAATGAACCACTAATTTAAAAACGAACAAAAAAAGGTATCACTACCAAAAAAAAATGTATATGTCAAGAATTTAGAGTCGCCCGCGTTATCGCGGGTTTTGTATCTAGTTATTATTATTATTATTATTATTATTATTATTATTATTATATTACTATTACTATTACTACTATTATTATTATTAATTAATGCATGCATAGCGTGGTATGGCCTATATAAACCATCTCAATCTATTACTGTGAATGACCCAACTTATTTCGAAATATCTATATCTATTTTCTGAACATGACAACAACTTTCTCAAATCTATTTGTCATTTCTGTAATCGCACCTCTACTTCTTCTTGTTCTGTTCTATATCTACAATAAAAAACTCCATGAAAATAAGACAGCAAAGAAATATCATCCAATAGCTGGGACTGTTTTTCATCAGCTCATGAATTTTAACACAATCTATCATTATTTGACTGATCTCTCTGCAAAATACAAAACATTCAGATTGTTAAACCCATTCCATGGTGAGATTTATACATCTGACCCAGTAATTCTGGAATATGTTCTCAAGACCAATTTCGAAAATTATGGCAAGGTACGTAAAATCTTTTTACTTCATATCTGGGGTTGATTGATGGTGTCAAAGTGTTATAAACCTTACACTTTTTAATATTATTATATATTAAGAATTATGTACTCACTTGTAAAAATATTTTAGGGAGCGTACGTCCATGATATCGTAAACGAGCTACTTGGGGATGGAATATTCTCCGTTGATGGGGACAAATGGCGAGAACAAAGGAAGGTATCAAGCCACGAATTCTCTACCAAAGTCTTGAGAGATTTTAGTGGTGCAACATTCAGAACGAATGCAATAAAGCTTGGGAACATATTATCCGAAGCTGCATATAGCAACCAAATAGTCGATATAAATGTGAGTTTTCGTTCAGTCACTAACATCTGATTACCTACAATCAATAAGCCCAACTGACTATAAGCATTAGAGCTAATCATAGCATATATTAATGATATATACGTGTGTGTGTATATATGTATATATAGGATTTGTTCATGAAATCAACGACCGATTCAATATTTAAAATTGCCTTTGGAATTGATCTTGACAACATGAGTGGTCCGAGTGACGAAGGTGTTAGATTCGCGCGTGCATTTGATGATGCGAACACGTTGACTATTCGGAGATTTATTGATGTCTTTTGGAAGATCAAGAAGTTTCTGAATATAGGAGAAGAAGCAGAGTTGAGGAGAAGTATCAAAGTGATTGATGAGTTTGTTTATAAAGTGATCAATATCAAGATTGAACACATGCATAAATCAAAGGATGAGTTTTCGGTAAGTTTATATCTTTTTTTAATTATTGATCTCCCGTATTGGAAATGAAAGTCAGTTTGAATGTTGGCCGGCCTAGCGGTAAAACATATGACACTGTATTCGAATCAACGCCACATATATACGTACGTATGTGTATCTATATACATAATTATTTTAATATAAATATATCTAAATAATTATTTCTTGGGTGAACATGTAGCATACCTCGTATAAAAAATAAAAGCTCACTTAAGTGTGTAAAAAATAATTTGTAACACATGATTTTCCTACACAAAAGAAGGTGCGGATAAATTGGATTTTACAAATTGAAGTTCACACCTATAAACGAGGATAGGTTTTGATTTCTCAACACTTTCAAAGGTAAACTTTTTTTTTCCTCATACTTATATATGTGAAGATTGTGGTGATTTTCACACTTATTTATGTAATAATTTTCTACACAATTACAAGTGTAAATAATGTAACATAATTCCACACTTTTTTAAAAAGTGTGGATAAATGATAACCTTACTATAATATATGTTGGTTTATGTTCGCTTAGCTTCGTTTGTGTTCATTTACGTACGATGAACGTATTAACGGACAAATGCATGAAATTATAGATTCGTTCGTTTGTGTTCGCGAGCAAACAAATTTTCTTAGTGAAGGAACATGAACAACAAAATTTGTTCGCTCATCCGTTTGTTTGCTCGATATAATCTTAATAACATAATACAAACATGCTTTGTTCGTGTTCGTTTGGTTCAAAACAGGCTTAGATGTGTGTGCGAATTTTCCGAGAATATTTAACTACGAAGTTCACATTGACTAAAATTGACTTCATAATCTATAAGACGAGCATGCTAGGGACAGATTAGTTTGACCCCAAAAGTCAATATTAATTAGTGTAATTCACTTTTATCCGTACAACTTATAATCGAATTTTTCGATTGATGAAAATTGCAGGAGAAGAAAGAGGACATCCTATCAAGGTTTGTGCGGATCAACGATAGTGATTCAAAGTATTTACGAGATATAATACTAAACTTTGTGCTCGCTGGTAAAGATCCTATAGCGATTTCTTTGTCTTGGTTCGTTTACATGCTTTGCAAACATCCAGAAGTTCAGGATAAGGTTGCAAAAGAAATCAAAGAAGCAACAAACATACAAGAAGACATCACAAATGTTGCGGATTTTGCAACTCATGTGACTGAGGACGCTCTTGATCGAGAAAATGCAATATCTTCATGCAGCTCTAACAGAAACTATTAGACTTTATCCTGCGTTACCAGTGGTATATATGCAATCTGTTCATATTTTTAGTTTTCATATTAAAATTTGGGGTTTGGTATCTAGGTTGCTGCCAAGACAAACTAAATTAAAAACAAAAACAAAAACAAAAGAAATTTGTAGGAGAATTTCTCTATAACCCATTATCACCTTTCACACTATCAAATCAACATAATTTGTTTGTATCTCAGATACATTGCCTAATGAGATTGAGATAATATGATTTCTACAAATATATATATTGTAGGATTCAAAAATATGCTTTTCGGATGATGTTCTACCAGACGGTCGTAGTGTAAAGAAAGGGGAGATGGTAGCTTACATGCCATACGCAATGGGAAGGATGAAGTTCATATGGGGTGATGACGCACTTGAATTTAAACCAGAAAGATGGCTTGATCACAATGGTTGCTTCCGTCCAGCGAGCCCCTTCAAATTTACAGCTTTTCAGGTTAGTATGATGTAACATTGCTTCAACTGATGCTTGCATATAACATAACTACTTTTTACTAATATAAAGGCTAAGCATTACTTCATATATTAAATAATAATTGACATATCTAGAGCTATTCAATGTGATGTATTAAGGTTTAAACTTCGCTGGATTCCTAATTTGTCAATACACCTTAAGCGGCGTAGTTGGGATCAATTGAAATAACTCAACTAGAAATTATTTGTAATTTTAGTGTAATGTTAGCGTAAATCTAGTATATTTTTAGCATAACTTATGTTTTGAACCTCCTGATTTAAAAACGATATTTATTGATCTCGTGTTCATAAACAGGCTGGACCGCGGACATGTTTGGGCAGAGAATTTGCATATAGGCAGATGAAGATCTTCTCCTCTGTCTTGTTAGGCTGCTTCATCTTCAAGTTGGGTGATGAGAATCATGTTGCCAAGTACAGAATGTCCATTAATCTTCATATCGACGGTCAACTACAAGTTTCTGTTTCCAATAGATTTGGGTTGATCACTCTTTAAGAATAAATTTAATTTCATTTTGCAGATGTAATGGTGTTGTTCATAGAACATTGCATTACTTTTATTACAATATTAATAAACAATGCATGACATTGGTGGATAAGATGAGATCAATAAATTTAATTTCATTTTGCAGATGTAATTGTGTTGTTCATAGAACATTGCATTACTTTTATTACAATATTAATAAACAATGCATGACATTGGTGGATAAGATGAGATCTATAAGAGTATAATAATAGTATGTTTTCTTGAGCATATATAGTGTAGGAAAGGGACTACATAAAGCTACCCCTTTTCCCCATTTTTCCCATCTCCTACCCCCTCCTACCCATCTAATCAATCACATCATTCTTTTTTTTTTTTTACTTTCTGGGTATACCCCTCTCTTTTTCTAATTCCTACCCTCTGGTTAGTCTAAAACTGAAACTGATTATGTACTGAACTGGGACCGATCTTAGATAAAACTGGACTGAAAAAGGACTGGACGGGGACCGAAGTGGGCCAGGGGTATCACCTGTAATTTCAGGGGTGGCTTTATAATTTCCCTGTAGGAAAACCTGGAGTTTTATTAATATATAACGATATAACGATTATAGTAACAGAACGTCCAAGACAAATAAACAGAAAGAAAATAATGAGATCGTTAACGGAGGCCCGCGTTGGACCAATGTTGTAAAAGTCGGCCGACCAGGCCGACTAGTCGCCGATTAGTCAGCTCAGGCGAAGGTGACAACTCGACCAGGGTCAAGTCGGTCAATTGGGTCGGTCAACGCCGGTCAACGGTAGTCAACAAGTCAGAAACGTTCGGTTTATGGCTTGAATGTGTTTATCCATTGTTTTTTGTTGCTAAATATGAAAGAAAATAGAGGAATAAGTGATGGAATAGAGCAAGAGGTGATGAAGATGAATAAGATGAAGAAGACGTGAAAGAAGATGATGATCAGTGGATCTGGAATAAAAAGGGGAAGAGGAGAGAGAAGGAGGTAGTTTTCAAGAAAGTGTTTAAAGAAAGTTACATTTTAGTCCCTTATCTTTCATAAATATCTATAATTATACATAATTTTAATATTTATTATTTAAATGTATAAAAAGTCAACAAAAGTCAAATCCGACTAGTCCCCGACTAATCCCCGACTAGTCCCGACTAGTCCTTCGGAGGTCCCGACCGACTCACCCCCGACTTCCGACTTTTTCAACCTTGCGTTGGACGCAGTTCCCTTAAAACAGATTTGAATCTGCTTCCCAGGGTACAACAGTCGAAGCTGTGTTGTACAGCCGGAGATGACGAAACGTACCACAATTATTTCATTAATGTTCACTCATATGCACGAAACGTACCACAATTATTTCTCCACTGCTAGACACATTTACGGCATATTATGAAGAACACCTACCTGGATAGCATAAAATAGCATTCAATCCAAGTCTAACACCGTAACACCAGGGCTTAGTAAACAGATATTGAAGAGATATATTTAAAAGACAAAACCGAATATTTTTTACCTCAATTCTAAGGATGGGTCCTTGTCTTGCCACCCCATATTTTTCCACTAATTGTATATGATACTTTCAAGCTTCTCGTCATAGAACGAGGCTCTCCAGAGTTTAGTGAGAGCATCCTACAAGACGGAAACCTTGGACATGATTTAAAATTATTTTTATATACATATATGCATGCCAACTAGCTACATACCTTATGGTCTGGGGAAAAAGGATCATAATAGACGTTTTTACTCCTTAGCCTTAACACGCAACTCTGTGGAACCAACATAAAGTAAAAAGTAACTATAAAATTTATGTTTATGCTTTTCTTGGTTAATCAATAAAACAAATCTTTATCTTTATTCTCTCAATACAATGGAACTGGAAGATAGGCAAAGGATCAAACATTTATAGAATTACCTTGATCTTTCCTTGTTCTTCCTAGCGTTCTAAGTCGACCAGGTACGGTATGGGGTCGACTGACCTGTAAATCCATTTTTTGAACATCCTCCAGTTTGTCCAATAGTGACCATAACTTGCCATAGTTGCGGTGGTATGTTCGGTTGGGGTTGGCACGCCTAGGTAACTGAGGTACCTCATGCACCTGATGACCTAGAGCGCCCTACGCATGGATTTTGTATTCGACATCGGCCCTACTGAGGGCCCTAACACGATCCAGTTCCAAGTCTGCCATTAATAACTTTTTATTAATGAAAAGTAAATAAAATAAAATAAGAAACAAACTGTAATAATGATAATGATAATAATAGTAAAAAATTACATACATGTCCACTGTAAACTTAAAAATTACATATATATCCACTCAATCCTCTAGATTACTTATATATCCAAATAATAGAATTAAACACTTTAATATATACAGAGTATATCAATTTCTTTATATAAACGTATAAATACCAATATTACCATCTTATAGTAGCTTTATGTATCCTCCTAAAAGAATGTCAGAAACTTTGTTCTAACACTACATTACTCTTGTTGGTCAAATTATAATATATTGTATGCATGTACCTACAAACTTAACATACATACAGACATCTCTTATGTTGGCGATAAGTAATCAAACCAAGTTCCCAAGTTATTTCAATTGCAAGAATTACATAAATGCAAAAACCTTGAAATCTGACATTTAAAAATCAGATGTAAATAGTATAAAAAAAGTGAGATGAAGACCTACGACGCATTTGCAATTTAATAAATCACCAAAAGATAATATTGTGTCATTCTACCTACCATAAACTAGGATAGAATTTCTTTTAGCAGAAAAAAATTTTCATTTGAAGTTGTATGGTTTATTCTAGAGGAAAAAAGGCAAAGATGTCATCTAACTAATTAATGTATTAGCATTTATTCAGGAGTTTATTATGATAAATTTATTATTTGGATATATAAGTAATTTATAAAATTGAGTGGACATGTGTGTAATTTTCCCTAATTAATAATAATAATAATAATAGAAATAATAAGAATAAAGATAAGAATACCTTGGAGTTGCCAGGATGGTTTCACAAAATTTTTCCGGTGAGGATGATCTTCCGTAATTCTGTTATCATCAGAAACAATGCCATTGTCATTAAAACTTAACAGAATTATTTGGTAATGAAATTTGTAACAAAATGGAAAAAAAGACAAATTCTTGATAAAAAATTATTAACCAAGAATGGGTTCTTGATTCAAAGAATGAACTTAGATGAAAATCTATAGAATTTAACTTTTTTGAATAATAGGGGTTTGCAATTGATGATGTGAATTGTAAGTGCAGTTGTGTATTTATAAGGAGTGTTTTCACAAGGACAATAAGACTCTACATGCATAAAAAAGACTTTAAAGAAAAAAAAAATTGTTGTAAAAATACTGGTCAACCGAACCCGGTTGGATTGACCCGGTTTCTGCGAAAAAAAACCTTAAAACCAACGTACCTTCGGAAGCTGCCGGAGACCAGGAAAAGCGACGGTGTAATTGGCTGCTGACATCGCCGTTGAATCGCCGGAAATGATATCGGAGTGTCTAGTGCAGATTGCTAAAATTCGAGATCCCAATCGTGAGGGTTTATGTCGCCACAGCGTTTTGAAATCAATTTGGGGAAAATTAAGTTCAGCCCCTTGCTTTTCGTAATCCCCTTGTGTTTTTGTATAAATACTTCGTATATATTTATTATTATATTTTACTTTAACGTACATATCTTAATTAATTGTACCTCAAATTAAAATTCAGGGTCAACAGGAGAGAGAGAGAGTGTTATTAGTTTACTGCAACTCCTAAATCAGGTCCAAAAGACTTAAGAAAAATCCAAGGGCTTTATTTAGCAAAATACTTATTATTATTATTATTATTATTTTAATTAAAAAAATGAAGTTACCCCACATTCTAGCGTTAGCTTTTTAGGGAACTATCATTTTTGTTGATGGAAAATGATACATTCACCATTAAGTACAACTATTTATGCATATAGTACAACTGCTTACTGTACAGTTTTGGTGAAACTATTATTTTTATTGGTGGAAATATCATCGACCTTTTATTTATTTATTATTTTATTATTATTATTACTTAAGCATATATAAAAATTCGAAACTAGTTATTTTACCTGTAACCACACACGAAGCTTTATTATAATACTAGGTTTTATACCCGCCCGATGGACGGCTAAATCTCAGGATATAGTATATGTTTCACATGACTTTCAGTGCCATGTAAAAATAAAATAAAAGGGTAAACTATTAATAGGATCTAAAAATCAAAAAATTGTATAAATGTAGATATGTTTGCTCATCACCAATAGTCGCGGTCAACATTTTTTTTTCACTATAAGTTTATAATAACTTTATTACATAATAAGAGGATGCATGTCACTACACGTACATATATACAATTTGAGTACCATAAACCTATACATAGGTATAAGCTGTACATTTATTGATACAAATCACTCAATAGTTAGTTTGCATGAAACTATTACTGCTCTTTCAAACTTTTGGTTTGTGGTGCTGCTGCATACAAATATATATAACGAGTAGAGATTATGCGTGAATTAGCTAACTCTACAGTTCTAACACATACGTATTCATCCTTTATAACTAAAATGACCTCAAAAACCATATTAGCAATCCGTTTGGTTGAGATGCAGTAGTAGTTATATTTACTAAGCTATTGGACTCGATATCTATCATCATTTGCAACGCGACTTCCCACTAAGGCACAACGTTTTTTCACACGGGTGTGTCCATTCTAGGACCAACTCTACTATGTGGAATGCAATATGCGCTTTGAAACTCTTTTTTGAAGATTATTATATAATGTATATGAAAAATATTAAGATTTGGAAACTGTTTAGCAAATTTGAAAGTTTAACATAGGGTGTTTACCTCGCAACAAAAGCCAAAAGTTCTTTCAAGCTATACCGACACCCTTTGACTCTAACAGAAAGTACAAAGATGGTGAAAGAAGATTATCTCAAAATTTTGTACTATCCACATGTGACACCCGGTCAAAAATGACCCAAATTTCAGTACAAATTTAAACTTTAATTACAAAGTATTATATAACCCAAAATAGAATTTGGTGAAAAACATTTTAAACAAAGTATTATTATTGAGAATAATAACTACGTACTCCCAAAATTATTTAAATATATTTTAGATACAGAAAACTATCCGTGTATTTTGAGCTAAACTAAGATATATTTTTATATCTCATTGAAAGTATTTTTATAGAATGTTTCAATTAAAAACGTATACGAAATAATATTTAGAAAATTTATATTTTAAAATATTATACTACATTACGATCGGGTACACGAACATGGGTCGAATAATACTACATACCTCAATAATGGAGGCCGGTTATAACAACCAACCTCAATTATTTGTCACACACACGCACACAGAATTCTCAAACTCTCGGTCTCTCCCTCCCTCTCGATTCTTCATCAAACAACAACAATCAACCATAACAATTCAAGAATCATCATCATATTTGAGTTCATCATCACCACCGATCATCATCTTCATCATCTCGTTCATCATCATCACCTCACGGCTCCAATTTCTACTTTGTAAGGAAACTTTGAACTTTTCTTTGATTTCGAGTTTAATATACTTATATTATCATGTATTAACATTCCAATAAGTAGATTACGTTCAAAAATGGATTTGAAATGGGTTTTGTAAGTAATCTGCACGAAACATAGCCTGAAACATGCCATGATCCGGCGGATCAAGGCATGATCCGGCGGATCACCTTAAAACTGCATTTTTCATGATCCGGTCATGATCCGGCGGATCAAGTCCATGATCCGGCGGATCACCTCCAATTCAGCAGACCATATTTTTTGAGATTTGTAGATCTCTGAGTCGCAGTCGTTTGGGCAGCTTGATCGCCTAAATCCGAGTTCGTATGAGGGAGTTATGGCCAAAACGGTGCGGCCTCGCCGAATTAGTTTAATGACGAACTTTCTTTTTATAACTAAGTATTGGTTTTATACGTTCACGAATAATTATAAACAATACAAAACACAATCATACGAGCTATCTAAATACGAAACAAACATTATTATACTTTTGTGATATAATCTCGAGTCGATACCAACGGGCCGTAAACTTTTACAAACTACAAACTTAATTGGATTTCGAAAATGCAAACATAATACTAGTCGAATACGTTGGACATAATTAACCAAACGAACAAGTATACAAATGAATTACTATGCGTACACTTACGAATACATAATCTTGCGTGTTTAGGACATTAGGAGATTACTGTTGGTATACGCGCGCACGTTAGGATTGCTTGCTATTCAGGTGAGTCTCACGGCCCCTTTTTACTGTTTTACTGTTTTGGGGAGATGCATTACTTGTTTTACTCGAACACATGTACTTACTTACTTGATTTACTGGTATATCGATTACATGGGTTTTACTTAATCCAATGAAGTCCCTTTAATCATAGTTGTTAGTTATGGACTTAAGCGCGAGTTTTAGTATATGGATCCAAATGGGACTGACAATCCCCACCTGGGGTGGTAGCGCCACCACGAACCGTACTCGTATAAACAGGTGTTTTCTACTCGTTTCATATGAATGTTTTTGGATTAGCATTCACGAGGGCAAATTACTTACTTATTGTTAAGCTTCAACTATGGTGCTCATGGCAATGTATACGAAAACTATTGCAACTGTGCAATACTTACTTACTTTTACAAACTGATGTGTTCAAAACTGTTACTTACTATAAACCTGTAAGATTCACCAACCGTTGGTTGACCTTTTTAGTAATGCATTCTTAGGTACACAGCAACAGTATGGTTGCTCAGTAAGGATGGCCGCAGGATATGCTAAGATAGTACGAGTCGCATGCATACACCCTTACGAAGATTTTACTTGCATTATCTTTTGTACTTTGGTTATGTATTTAAAATTTTCAGAATCATTTTGCGAACTCGCTAATGATGTATACTTATGACTTAAAACCTTGTACTACTTTTGGTAATGAATGTATTTTTCTAAAACGTCTCATTTAGAGTCGTTTACTATTAATCTTGGTGATTGATATTTGATTAGTGGCACCCAAAACTCGCTTCCGCAAAGCATTAAATTTGGAGGTGTCACAGATTGGTATCAGAGCCTAAGGTTATAGTGAACTAGGTTGCATTTACTGGGCCTAGACTATGACCGTTAGGCAGTATTCCTCACTAGATATAACTGGTTCAGAGACTTCATCATACGAATTTAATTTAACATAGCCTGATCAACTTTGTACAATTAAATGAAGATGATGTAAGATCTAAAAGGGGTTGTGTTGAACAGGAATGCACTAGTCGACTCTGACCACGAGAGAACCGTGACTTGTACTTTTTTTGCGCTAGATACAACTAGGTGGATCATATATATGTATACATGGGTTATACATATATGATTAGGCCTAGTGATATCCTCAGATACTTGGTAACGAACTTATTGTTCATATGCGCCTTAAGAACTGGCCTATGGTAAGTTGATCGAGTCAGGAAGATAGTACCGGGATGTGCCCTGGCTTAGAGGGTCATCTCTTCGAAATAGACTTATCCTAGGTAGAGATTAAGAACTTCGACACCTTATTCTGCACAAACTGGTCATCAGAGGACCATCCTTCGATCACCCATCAGTGTTAACATTCGAATCCAGTATTTCTCTAAGTACAAATTTTTTTTTTCCTACCCCCTATCACATTCCGCATAACTGCTAATATCCGTTCGGATGTAACATCCCTTTTACTTTTGTAAACCTTAATCCTCGTAATCATTTGAACTCGCAAGTTAGATGATTACAACTCCTGTTATTCTACACTATTGATTGTCACTTGTGTTATGGTATATTATCGTTATATATACAACTACGATGATCATATTCTTATACGAAACTCTGACATGTCCCTTATCTTCATTGAAGGAACATGCCTCCACGACGCCAAAAGTTCACTCAAGCTCAGGTCGATCGACTGGTTGCTGACGCACTACTTGCCGAGCTACGACGATCTGAAAGTGCTGAAACCCCACCAAATACCACTGTAGTAAAACCTTGCACCTATAAAGACTTCCTTAGCTGCAAACCTCTGAACTTCAATGGCACTGAAGGTGCCATTGGGTTGTTGCAATGGCTGGAAAAGACAGAGGTAGTCTTTCACATCTGCAGCTGCTCTGAGGACTGTAAGGTCAAGTTCTCCACCTATACTTTTATGGACGATGCTCTGACATGGTGGAACACTTATGCTGACTCCGTGGGCCAAGACATTGCTCTGGAAACTCCCTGGGATGAGCTGAAGAAAATGCTCAAGGATGAGTATTGTCCTAGAGATGAAATCCAACAGCTCGAGGCGGAATTCTGGAATCTCACCACTCAAGGGAATGACATTGCTGGCTACTCTTCTCGATTCAATCAGTTAGCACACCTGTGCCCATCTATGGTTGATACGGAATCCAAGCGAATTGAGCGCTATCTCTGGGGACTTCCTCCACAAATTCAGGGGATGGTTACTTCATCAAACTCTCCCACATTTCATGGTACAGTACGTATGGCACACAAACTGATGGCACAAATGGTTCGTCAAGGAACCGCTGGCGACAAAAATACTGGAAACAGCTCGGGAGATAGCAAGAGGAAAGCCGATGGAAGCTCTGGAAATCAGAGCCAAACTAACAAGAAACCTGCAACTGCTCAGGCCAACACCTCTGAATCCGATGACAAGAAAGAGTATAAGGGAAGAAAGCCCTATTGCCCTAAGTGCAAGCTTCATCATGATGGTCTATGTCCTTGCACCAAATGCAAGCGATTTGGACATCTGACCAAGGACTGTAAAGCAACCACCACTGGTACCGACACCTCTGCACCCAAAACCTGCTATGAGTGCAATGGTACCGGGCATTTCAAGAGAGATTGCCCAAAACTAAAGGACAGAAACAACAACGCCGCTAAGGGCAGGTTCTATGTACTTAATGCTGAAGGTAATCACCAGAACCCTAGACTTATTGACTTACTCAACACGGGTACGTTCACTCCCGAATAACCAAAACTGCATCTGCACTACTTACTTTGATAGGTTCCGTTACTGCCTAGCATTTTATATGTTTCCTTAGATTCTAAGTACAAAATAGAATAAGGAAATTAGCGAACTATTTTAAATAGCCAGTATGATATCAAGGAATTGCGTGTTAAACTTAGTGAACAAGCAACACAGTCTATACAAATTATCTATCAAAGTAGCATACTGAACACTCCACAAACAATAACAGGTCGAAAGACGACCAACTCAGTGAGGAACATGTGCTGTTTCTTTATCTTCTTACCCTAGATAGCTACATAGTGACAACTGGAAACGCGTTGGAAGAGATGACACTCGAGGTAGAAACTGTGAAACAACCAATGGGATTGGTGATACATACAAATATGATTAGGCTATTATGGGTTATAGGTATATATACATACATAGGCCTCGACTAAGCACTACTCACTAGGCTATTATATACTGAATGTATAGGAATAGGCCTTTACTCGATGATACTTTTGAGACCACCTACACCACTACAACCGACAAACATACCTACTTCAACGTCCTTTGATACGGAGATCGGGACGTTGTTTTCAATTACTACCGTCTACTAAATTCTACATCTACAATGTACTCCATTTTCAACCATTTCAACATGCTTTTACCCCGAACTTTTTCATAAATTCTGTTTTTGAATAGATTTTGTTAGACAAGATTTCAAAACTTTGTCGCTGACAAAAAAAAAAAAAAAAAAAATTCAACCGAACTATTTATCGACTAAAGTCTTCATCAGACTTCAAGGTTTTCAACCGACTTTCACTATCGAAATTTTCTGACAAATGTACTTTTAACAAACATGTTGCAAAGTTTCTTACGAAATGTTTTAAAGAACTTTCAAAACTTCAAAACCGTGCAAACTTACTTACTGTACACAACTTTATACAAAATTTCAAACCATGAATGGTCAACGAAATTACACAGTACACAATGACCTCCTTGCTGTTTATAAGAACAAAATCTACCAGGATCTGAATAGGGATGCGAGTATGGGTACTCGCTAACAACCTAACTGCTTTCATACTACTTACTTGATAAACTTTACTTGCTACTTGCTACTTGCTACTTGCTACTTGTTATGTTTTCCCTAGATTCTAAGTGCACAATAGGGTTAGGGGAAAATAACAATTTAGATCTATAGTCTCTATATATGAAACTAGTTTTAGCACAAAGGTATAGGAATAACATATCCTACGCTGTTGTATACCGGAAAACATACCGGTTAGATTTTCTTTTATACACTGGGTAACGTCCCAAGTAAAACAAATTTTTGGGTAACATCCCACATAAACCTAAAATGTGCTAAACCACTTCGTTTCTATATGAGACTGATAGAGTCTAAGGTAGGCTACTACATTATTGATTTCTACAAACTGTATGGATACAGTGGAAATTACTGCATTACTTTAGGCTACTAGTACACAAGGTAGCTACTCTCTAGTGATCGACTGGCCTTGTCATGTAGACATAATGGTCAACATAGCTCGAAACTTCTTTTTGAATTCCTTAGTTGCCGGAAGGGCACTAGTTCAACAAGGGGAGATAGACAACTCTAGATAGGTGTTGTCAGACTTATGTAGATAACATGCGAACTATAACTTGAATACAACAATAAATACTACGAACAAATTTCGGGACGAAATTCTCCTAACAAGGGGAGAATGTGACACCCGGTCAAAAATGACCCAAATTTCAGTACAAATTTAAACTTTAATTACAAAGTATTATATAACCCAAAATAGAATTTGGTGAAAAACAGTTCAAACAAAGTATTATTATTGAGAATAATAACTACGTACTCCCAAAATTATTTAAATATATTTTAGATACAGAAAACTATCCGTGTATTTTGAGCTAAACTAAGATATATTTTTATATCTCATTGAAAGTATTTTTATAGAATGTTTCAATTAAAAACGTATACGAAATAATATTTAGAAAATTTCCATTTTAAAATATTATACTACATTACGATCGGGTACACGAACATGGGTCGAATAATACTACCTACCTCAATAATGGAGGCCGGTTATAACAACCGACCTCAATTATTTGTCACACACACGCACACAACAATTCTCAAACTCTCGGTCTCTCCCTCCCTCTCGATTCTTCATCAAACAACAACAATCAACCATAACAATTCAAGAATCATCATCATATTTGAGTTCATCATCACCACCGATCATCATCTTCATCATCTCGTTCATCATCATCACCTCACGGCTCCAATTTCTACTTTGTAAGGAAACTTTGAACTTTTCTTTGATTTCGAGTTTAATATACTTATATTATCATGTATTAACATTCCAATAAGTAGATTACGTTCAAAAATGGATTTGAAATGGGTTTTGTAAGTAATCTGCACGAAACATAGCCTGAAACATGCCATGATCCGGCGGATCAAGGCATGATCCGGCGGATCACCTTAAAACTGCATTTTTCATGATCCGGTCATGATCCGGCGGATCAAGTCCATGATCCGGCGGATCACCTCCAATTCAGCAGACCATATTTTTTGAGATTTGTAGATCTCTGAGTCGCAGTCGTTTGGGCAGCTTGATCGCCTAAATCCGAGTTCGTATGAGGGAGTTATGGCCAAAACGGTGCGGCCTCGCCGAATTAGTTTAATGACGAACTTTCTTTTTATAACTAAGTATTGGTTTTATACGTTCACGAATAATTATAAACAATACAAAACACAATCATACGAGCTATCTAAATACGAAACAAACATTATTATACTTTTGTGATATAATCTCGAGTCGATACCAACGGGCCGTAAACTTTTACAAACTACAAACTTAATTGGATTTCGAAAATGCAAACATAATACTAGTCGAATACGTTGGACATAATTAACCAAACGAACAAGTATACAAATGAATTACTACGCGTACACTTACGAATACATAATCTTGCGTGTTTAGGACATTAGGAGATTACTGTTGGTATACGCGCGCACGTTAGGATTGCTTGCTATTCAGGTGAGTCTCACGGCCCCTTTTTACTGTTTTACTGTTTTAGGGAGATGCATTACTTGTTTTACTCGAACACATGTACTTACTTACTTGATTTACTGGTATATCGATTGAATGGGTTTTACTTAATCCAATGAAGTCCCTTTAATCATAGTTGTTAGTTATGGACTTAAGCGCGAGTTTTAGTATATGGATCCATATGGGACTGACAATCCCCACCTGGGGTGGTAGCGCCACCACGAACCGTACTCGTATAAACAGGTGTTTTCTACTCGTTTCGTATGAATGTTTTTGGATTAGCATTCACGAGGGCAAATTACTTACTTACTGTTAAGCTTCAACTATGGTGCTCATGGCAATGTATACGAAAACTATTGCAACTGTGCAATACTTACTTACTTTTACAAACTGATGTGTTCAAAACTGTTACTTACTATAAACCTGTGAGATTCACCAACCGTTGGTTGACCTTTTTAGTAATGCATTCTCAGGTATACAGCAACAGTAGGGTTGCTCAGTAAGGATGGTCGCAGGATATGCTAAGATAGTACGAGTCGCATGCATACACCCTTACGAAGATTTTACTTGCATTATCTTTTGTACTTTGGTTATGTATTTAAAATCTTCAGAATCATTTTGCGAACTCGCTAATGATGTATACTTATGACTTAAAACCTTGTACTACTTTTGGTAATGAATGTATTTTTCTAAAACGTCTCATTTAGAGTCGTTTACTATTAATCTTGGTGTTTGATATTTGATTAGTGGCACCCAAAACTCGCTTCCGCAAAGCATTAAATTTGGGGATGTCTCACCACATATGCATGATACATTTAAATAAAGCAAAATTAGACTTAGACTTGTTCTAAACACCTTTTGCAGCTTGATTAGCAGATTTCAAAGATGTTCCTCACCAAAGAAACAAATAGTCGCACATGTAACTACTGTGCAACGTGACATGGAGGGTAATTGACTCG
This sequence comes from Helichrysum umbraculigerum, assembly GCA_949592205.1. Classification (NCBI taxonomy): domain Eukaryota; kingdom Viridiplantae; phylum Streptophyta; class Magnoliopsida; order Asterales; family Asteraceae; genus Helichrysum; species Helichrysum umbraculigerum. Next base: position 70,499,656 of record CATIUR010000002.1, read on the forward strand.
CTATTTTAAAATAAGAACGGATGATAACTTACTTCTGTAATTAGGCATCGCCTTTGTCATCTATTTATAGCTCACTCTATCCCCTTTGATTTCAAACCTTCTGAAGAGGATATATAACAGACCTACAACCAACAATTTCATTGTAAAGATATAGATCGTGCCTAGTGAGCCTAAACCAAATTCACTGGCGATCGTTGCATGGATGTACGCTTTAGCAAAGCTGCACAAGTTTCAAATTTTGTGTTTTTATACACGATTCTGTACATACAAGTTAAATGAAATGAAACAGTGAGTTATGAAGGATTATATTTCATGTTTTGTAAGTACTCAGATTTTAGTTAATACTCTACCGCCTTATTGCGTATGACTGAGAACAAAAGGGGTATGAATAACTATAGCATCAGAGGTCAAGTAGATTAAGGAAAAGAAATCATCAAGGTTTAGGTCATATGGATCATATCGAAAAGAAAGATTACAGAATTTATTTGGCTATAAATTAACAAGTATAACAAGTCAATTTTCAAAAGTAGTAACTAGAAGTAATTGATTAATATATGACTTAGAGATCATACCCGTCAATATCCTGAGGACGAGATCTGAATCGGGGATCTCGATTTCCAACCTGTGGACTGCCCAGGGTCGAAGCATCCATTTCCACCGTAATTGTAAGTGTCCCACTCTCTATCAGCGCTCCCTCCATCATCTGAATCTTCAACAAGACCTTTGTTTTTTTTCTTTCAAATCTCTCTCCATCCTCTTGTACTTTTTCTGTTTCCTCTGCTCCAGTGATAAATTATCCCTGATCCACACAGCTTTGGATGATGATGATGATGATGATACACCTACATCGTCCTTTCTCATTTTACAACCCATGAGGTTCCTTCTTAGTATGATCTTTCTCTTTATCTCTCGTTTTATCCTTTTCCTTCTGTAATTCTTCTCTATCAGTTTCTCTTCCTTCCTTCGTTAGATCTTTCATCTCATGATTCTGACATTCGCTTCTATCTTTATTATTGCCTCCCCATTCCCAGTGTTTCCCCATCTCTCTTTGAGCCTATTCTCACCTTTCACATCAACCTTATTTTCAGGAACAGCCTCATGAGCTTCAGTGTAATCTTTTTGTGGTGTGATCAAGTTTTGTCTTGCAGTCTAAGTGTGAGTGCACATTACTACTGCGTGATGCATGCCATTGTTAATCCAAAATTTGCACCAGGTGTATCCGGATACTTCCATGTCCTGTGGTGATCTTTAGATTCTTTCCAGTTTATCTGACTATTCATTGGATTGAATGCATCCTTATCAGTGTATCCATAATCAGAATAAGCATCTCTCTTATACTTTGCCTCTTTATGATCATTCCCTTTGCTCGTATACCTGACATAATAATGTAATTAGTGACTAGAGTAACATGTTATGTAAGATAGGGTACACGCCCTCTTGAGACAAATACAAAAAGAAAAGTACAACAGTAATGATATCCTAAAACATAAAAACTGTGAAACATAAATGATAGGGCTTATTGTTCGTAAATGTATCGAAGTTGTCCGGAAATGCTTTTGTATGCATTCATGTTCAAAATGTTCTATTGTATGCAACTAACATACTAATCGCTTCTTTTGTGTTTATTAATTAACAGACTAATGTTGTTTTGTGTACGTGGCACTTGTTAATCCTTTTTTTTGGCACCTAGCATCCACGTAGGTGCCACGTAGATGCCACATAGGTCAAAAATAATGTATCAAACTTTATATATACATAGATAAACTCATTTGCTCCCGTACCTTCCGAACTTCAAAATTAGGTCGTCTTCTTCAACAAACAGTCGAATTGCAAATTGTTTGCCCCGTGTTTGTAATTGTGGCCATCGATTGTACGTTCGCACATCATGGACATTCAAAAACCCAGGTAGAAGATTCATTGGCTGTCCTGTATACGTAAGTTTTTGTGCCCTAATTTTCAAAATTTGAAATTGTGCAAAATTGTTACTTCATTTGGACAGCGATGTTCTTAGATTATAAGTATCATATAAAAGTAGTCTGTTGATTATGATTAATTTGTAGGACAAACGGTATAAATGTGACGTGTACGAATTTCTTGATGATGACCTTCCAAGTGATTACTACAAAGAATTGTTGTACGGAATGCGTCTGGAAAATACAAAATTGAAGACTGATTCAGCAAATAATGTGGAAGTTGAAGATGTTGAGGTTGTTCGAAAGTTGAAGATCGAGAAGGAAAAGTTAATTGAAGAGATGAGTTTGGAAAACTCTAAACTCAAACTGGTTCAACAATGTTTGAATGTGGTACTAGGAGTTGTTATTATGTTAAGTGTAGTTGTATGTATCTTGGCAATGAAGGTATGATTTAATCCCAAATTTCATGTACTGCAATGTTTCTAGGTTTTTGTGATGTATTTTGGGGCACATTTTGTAATGAAATGTTGGAGGAGGTATTGAAATGAAGCTATGATTTAACCTCCATATTATCAAGTACATTATGGCACATATTAGTTCTACATTATGTCACATAAACAACCTGCAAATTATCAACTACATAACCTGCAAATTACCAAGTACATAACCTGCAAATTATCAACAAGATTTGATGGGTAACATTAAAGTTCAGAAGTAACATAGTACCAATGCCATTCACATGCTACTTACATGGGTACAAAAGAGTTATTGTTTGATGCCCTTACATACAATAACTTAAGCAGACATAAACAATCACACATACTTGGATCAGTTTAAGTACATATTGATCAACAAAATATGGTGACCCAAAAATACAATCTTCCCACGCCAGCTACTCCTCCATGTCATCAATCTCCAATGCAGTCTCATATGTGCTTCCAGGCCCATCATTAGGGGTCTTCTGGGAGCAGGTGGCATTCTTCATAAGTATCCTTGAACTTGTCCTTTTTGGCAACAACTTGTATTTTGAAGTCTTCTTGGGTGTTGACTTTTTTGGAGTCACAACTTTGCAGCCACTTGGATCCATTTCCACTTCATCTTGTTTTGGCCGCATGGGGAGTGGGATACCACTAGCACTTCCAATGAATTGTTCACCAGTAATAGGATCAACACAAATACCTGCACCCCACCAAGGAGGCATCCCTGCTGTTATCATGATATTCATACTTAGAACATATAGCATTACTTGTATACTTATATAAACAAGATTACATAACAAAACATTAAAGAAGTAATTATAAGTTAAATTTTAGTACCTTTCAAGTTTGTACCACACTTTGAACTTGAAATTGCAATGTAGTCTCCTCCTCTAGAAGCATAACTGGTACCACCTAAAAACACATTTCTACCATCAGAATCTGCATTGCTTTTTTCCCAATCGACAACTTGAGTCCCAGTTGAAGCTGTTGATCCATCATCCATAAACACCTATGTTCCAGCACCACCATTCCCTCCACCATGTCCACCACCACCATTGTCACCACCATTTCCACGGCCACCATGTGCAGCACCACCATTTTCACCACCATTTCCACCTCCACCATTTGCAGCACCACCATTGTCACCACCATTTCCTCCACTATGTGCAGCACCACCATTTCCACCTCCACCTGTTCCAGCACCACCATTACCACCTTCATCATTGTCACCTTTTTTACTAGGCCTCCCCACCTTACTTTTGTTTTCCTTTGGTAGTTCTCTCCTCTCATTTTTACACCCTTTCTTGTTGTGTCCTAACTTAAAGCAGTTTTGGCATCTCATAGTAGCTCCAGCCTTTGAAATTCTTGAGCCTGTTCCACCTTCATGTGCTGCCCTTCTTCTCTTCTTCTTTGGTCTGCCAGGCATCCTCTTCACCTTCGGTGGCAGTGGCTTGTTCAGGTCATTTGGTACCCATGTTGACATCCCACCAACGGCTTTGAGATAGTTGGTATATGCCTTCAGATACATGTCTCTCCTAAACCATCCAGGAAGATATTCCTCAGCTCTTTTCTTTAATTTGAATATCACAGCCACTACATGTGGACATGGTATACCACTTAATTGCCACATTATGCAACTGCAAGTCTTCTTGCCTTCATCCACCTTAAATGTTGCATTTCCTTGTCGACATTCAAACTCACTTCCACCTGCAAAGTACACATGCCAGAACCTACACATGTTTGCAATAATAAATAGTTGGGCATAGTTAACAACAAGCACAATTTGAAAATAGCTTGGAAAGTATAAAAATGTAATACCTGTGTTGATCTTTTGACCATTCAAGTTTCTTTTGAATAGACGGACATATCTCTGTGTCCCAGTTTGCAGCTAGCCTTCTCATTGTGTCCATTCTCTCCATTACAATTATCCGTATAGCCTCCAACATTGTTATAATTGGTTTATTCCTGACTCTCACAATCACAGAATTAAAACACTCACTAAATCCATTTTCCATAGACTTGCATCCCCTATCAACCTCAAAGAATGCCCTTGACCATGACTTGGGATTTCTGTCCTTCAGGTACTTCCATGCATTTGGGTTAGCATTTTTAATTTTCTCCATTATTTTATCAAATAGCACTGGATATGAGGACTTCGATGCTGCCCAGAACAAGCTTCTAAATTCCACACCACTGAACTATTTCCTGAAATTCTCATAGATGTGTCTTGCACACTGTCTATGTTCAGCATGTGGCATAACATCTTTTGCAGCATCTATCAGTCCCTGTATGTGTATAATTTAAGAGTTTAGTGTTACATTTTTTCATCACAACACATAGTACATAATCAAGAATAATGAATTATGAATAATGAATTATGTAAGGAATATACCTTATGCTGATCAGACATCACTGTAAGACCCACTCCACACTCCATTTCAATATCTGCAGCTAGCAACTCAAGAAACCATGACCAGTTATCCTTGTTTTCAACTGTCACCACAGCCCATGCAACAGGGAATACATGGTTGTTACCATCTCTTCCAATGGCAGTTAGTAATTCACCAGTGTTAGGGCTTTTAAGGAAGCAACCATCTAAGGCAATGATTTTTCTACACCCTCTCCTCCATCCATCTGCCAAACCCTTTAGGCACACATAAAATCTATCAAAATATACCTTCTCATCAGGATTAATAGTAACACCAAGTTTGACAGTAGACCCTGGATTGGTTTTTACTAGCTCATCACCGTATGGCCTTAGCATGCCATAGTGCTCTTCAATAGATTTTTCAAATTCATGCAATGCCCATTGCTTGGCATTGTAACACTGATGTTGAGACACCTCAGCTTTGTATTTTTTCATCACAAGATCTGCTATATCTACATTTCTAATCTCTGGATTAGCTCTAATCTTTGCACCAAATTGCCTCCCTATCCACTTATAATTAATCAAAGAACCAAACCTGAAATTTCTTTCACATGTATGGGTATCCACCTTTGAAATCACCAGGAATGAATTTTCATTCTTCATCAGTCTAGCATAGCATCTCCATGTGCACTTAGGCTCATCACCCTTTACCACAGTAGGATACCTATTATTTTTCCTTTGTTTACCTTTGGTATCATCAGCTAATCTGGGTGGTCTTTGACCACACTTAGTAATGATCTCAGTCGAGCTACTCCTTGCATAACATATTGAAAACCCATTAGCCAGGGCATAGTATGTTAAGCAATCTTTAAAGTCTTCGGCACTTTCAAACCTTTCACCCACATTTGCTTCTTGTAGTCTCCAATGTGTCAGCTGGTCATTAATAGGATACCTGTCAACCTTTTCAACTCTCCTAAATGGATCTTCATTAACATCATCTCCAGTCTTCAACTTCCTCAACAACTCAGTCATGAACTCTTCATGGTCTTCAACTACTTCCTCATGCATTGTAGTGCCAGCCACTTTATTCCCCCTAATACCAATTAACTTTGGTTGTGCAGGTTTGTGACACCCCGCAAATTTGAACGAGATTACGTACACTAAACATTTGCATTTTAGGCTAATTCCCTACTTTGAGTGAATTCACAACACATTTTAGAGGTAAGTCTAGCAAAGCCCAACTAGTTAATACGCGTAGTATTACGATTCATAATTAATTATAATTATGTACAAAACAATTGGAACGAACGCAACAAAGATATACGACTGTTGGTGAACAAAATTATTTAATAAAACGAGATTATTAAATAACATTAACGTATATTAAATATTATGTCAATAATATTTACAAAGTATTATATAACGTAAAACGTTTATTGCGTAAACTGAAATGAAACAAAGTTAAAATTTTATAAACTTAACAAAATTATTTCCATAAAATATTTCAACCAAAAATATAAGCGAATACGTATTTAAATATTTACCATTTAAAATATTGTAACAATTAACGATCGGGTAAACGAACAAGGGTAAAATACCACACACTTGGGACAAAGTCCCCACCCATTTTTGGACTCAAAATCAGCCCCACCCACCACCTTCAACCTCACTTTCATCTTTCACTCTCTCTCTCTACCTCAAATTCTCTCCATCTCTTTCTCACTCTAAAACTCCACAAAATCGACAAAAAATACAACAAAAACTCACCGAATCATCTAGCCCATTTAGAGAAAAACGATCACGGGATCACGATCTACACTTCTACCTTTTCGGATTTCAAAACCGACACGCGTAAGTTTCCGACATTTCCCGTAATTCCTTAGATTTCGAAGTTTTCTTTGATATTTCATGTTTAATATACTTAATATAACATGTTTTAGTGTTCTTAACAACTGAAAATGTCCAAAATCGAGCCAAAAACCCGTTTTTGTGGGCTGTTTGTCGAACAGTTGGAAGTGTCGCTGTGTGCCAAAAACAGTGCTAGCGACACTAGCTAAGTGTCGCTATGCCTAGTATCGCCCCTATAGCGACACTACTTAAGTGTCGCTGAAATACTTAACCAGATTTATACTAGCGACACTACCTTAGTGACGTCATAATTGAGAAGTGTCGACTATAGCGACACTAACCAAATGTCGCTAACCAATTGAAAATCAGGAATCTAGCGACACTCACCTAGTGTCGCCTAACTAAGTGTCGCCTATAGCGACACTAGCCCAGTGTCGCCAAAAACAGCGACACTAGCCCAGTGTCGCCAAAAACAGAAAGTTTACAACTTTTCCACTAAGTGTTGAGACTGAGATTTTATCACCTGATTTTACTCCGAAATAAAATCTCGAATGCGTTTTTACTACAGCAACATAGCAGAAATAAAAATTTTCCAAGCTGACTTGGCAGCTCGACCCTAACCAGGGGCTCTGCCCCTTGGACCCCGCTACCAGGGGCTCTGCCCCTTGGACCCCGCTACCAGGGGCGCTGCCTCCAGACCCCCGTATACAATTTCATACTTTATGAACCACAATGAAACGAATATAAAAATGTTTTTCAGAGATTACTATTACAAACAGTTACCAACGAGTCGTATACATTTTCACAACTACGAAATATAAACGTGAACGTTAAACAAACACTTTGGACATAACTTAGTTGTACGAACACTAGCATGGATGGTCGACTTAGACATCCACATACTTATTAAATCTCATACGTTTAGGGCGTTAGGAGATTTCGGGCTAGACTCGGGCTTTAGGCTTTGCTAGCACTCGAACGTACTTAACTCAACAAGTGAGTTCACAGCTACTACTTTCACTGTTTTAACTGCTTTTGTACAGGGGTGGAAAACATAGTCAACGCTTTTGCTACGTGAGCAAACTTTTATATAATTGTTGTGATATACATTGTGCCAACTATTTATGACTGCGGTCAAACGATTATAACTATTATTTATGAAATGGTATTTCATACGAAAACTAAACTGAGAACATGCTGGAGAACGACCAGCTACACACTTTTACTACTAGCTTTTATGAAACAACATTTTCATAAACACACAGAAAGTCCCTACGTCTTGGGCACGCACGCACAGAAAGTCCCTACGTCTTGGGCAAACAGAAAGTCCCTACTTCTTGGGCAAGGTGCCATCCTACGTCTTGGATGAAGGCTCTATTTCTTGAGCAGATGGGTCCTACGTCTTGGATGCCAGTCCTACTTCTTGGACACAATATATACAAGTCCCTACGTCTTGGGCACATACATAGAAATCCCTACTTCTTGGGCAGATACTGATGGGTCCTACTTCTTGGACAAACGTTTTAAATCCCTACTTCTTGGGTAACTTATAGGATACTGCTTTCCTGCAACATGTCTTCAAACATATGATTTTGGGGTAACGTCCCACTCAACTGTATCTTTGGGCAACATCCCACTAAACGTATACTTTGGATAGCATTCCACAAAACTTTGTTTGATTCGTGATGACAATAACTATTTGTGAACGCTTTGAAACTATCAACTATTATTGTAAACATAACCCTGTGAATTCACTCAACCTCGTTGTTGACTTTTACTATGTTTTTCAGGGAATTAGCTGCGCATGTAAGAACCGCCTGCACACATGGGACTTAGGCGACCCGTGAAGCTTTAGGATGCCAACTTTTGACAACTGGATTTCTTTTATATAACTAAAACTGTTTAGTCATATTTACGAAATGTACTTTTGTAACTTAAATACTTTTACATTTGTACGATTCGACGAATCGTAAACTTTGTAACTAATACTTTTGGCATCTTAATATATGTTTGGTTGTAATCATATGCTCTGATACGTATGCATGCACAATGTAAACGTGGCATCCCCAACTTATACCAATGCTTCCGCTAAACGAATTTGGGGGTGTTACAAGGTTGCTTAGGAAACTTTCTTGCATTGGCTTTTCTTGTCCTCAACTCAAACAACTCATCCTCTCCCTCAGATAAATGATCCACATAAGCTGTTTCACTTTCACTGTCACTGTCATCATCATCTTTACCAAAGAAGTCATCCTCTTCATCACTTCCACTTTCAGATATCTCATTCTCTTCAACAGTCTCCTGATTAGCATTGGTTTGATTATTAGCTTTGTGTTCATCACCATCCTTTTCTTGATGATTAGCATTGCTTTGATCATCCTCCTTGGACCCATGGTTATTTCCATCTCTTTGTTTAATAACATTATCTAGACCATCTTTTGGTATTATATGCTTACTTATATCATCACCATAATGGTCCACCCAAATATGCACCTTCCCATAACAGTAAGCAAGATCAAACAAGGTATCCATATCATCATTATTTTGAATCATATACACACCATCTCCTACTTCCTTTCCTGGCACAGAGAAATACATACCCACAATTGGGTTCCCGGTTTCCTTTTCTAACAATTGATACAACTGTAAATAGTCTAACTTAGAAGTTAGTAGAGGAATTACTGTATCATTTTCATACCGAAAAGGGAGGAACATAAACGCCCCATCATAGTGGACGTCAAACTGCAAACCCGGAAAAGCAACAGGGCTTCCAGCCATTTCTGCAAGTATAACATAACATTAATATATTATTTCATGCAACTACGTGATTTGTTTCATGAAGCCATGCAATTTAAAAGAAATTCATAAATCTATTCAAAACCCTAGAAAATAAGCTTCAAATTTTTTCTCGGTAAGGAACAACAGACATAAACATGAAATTACATAAGTTTAAGGGTACAAACAACCCATTAGATCGATATATAGTTCATCAACTTTCAAACTTACACCGTTTCACAAGAAGCATAAAAAGCCCTAATTTTTTTTAGAAGAGCATCGTTATATTTAACAGCGATAAACATGAAATTTCTTCAATATAACACTAATAACAACGGATTACGTGATTTTAAAGATGATCAACTTTGAGAGTTTAACCCATGACGAAATGTACAAAAAAGCCCTAATTTAGCGAAAGAGACAAAGAGACGAACCTACAAAAACATTAAGATAATCAGATCCAGCTGAAATCTGGCCAGAAACGTTGAAGATTTCGAGTTTTAGAGGTGATTGTAGAGAGAGTTTGTGAAGGTTTAGGGGGGGTAAAAAGTTGTGGAGGATATATTGAATGAGATCCAAAGCCCTAATTTGTCTTTATAAGGGGTAATAATCGATGTAGTGGGAAAAAAATGTAATGAAGTTACGAGTGACGAGGCATCTACGTGGCACCTACGTGAATGCCAGGTGCCAAAAAAAAGGATTAACAAGTGCCACGTACACAAAACAACATTAGTATGTTAATTAATACACACAAAAGAAGCGATTAGTATGTTAGTTGCATACAATAGAACATTTTGAACATGGATGCATACAAAAGCATTTCCGAACAACTTCGATACATTTACAAACAATAAGCCCTAAATGATACCCTACAACTTATACTCTATAGTAATGACATAAGCTCCTCCAACAGTAATCTTTCCTATAGTTGAACATAACTATAATACAATAATTCGCTGACCGATAACTTCCTCATATATATGATGCACATGATATATAGATGCTCTGCCAAAAAATTGTTATTATTCGCACATAAACATGCATTACACAAGAGCATCTTACAATTATTTCATCTTTTATTTACCAACTAGAAAGCTTGTTATCTCCCTATATCTATCTATTAAAGTCTATGTTTCTTTTTTTTTAAAAAATTTCTTATCAAAACATACCTTAAAATTTTCATTTATTTCAATCCTTATGAATCTCATATATTCAGAAATCTTCAAATTAAAATCTTAAGAAAACAGTATTAATTCAACACAATCAGCTAATTGATACTAAATTTGAGCTTATTAAAAACTCAAACTTAGAGGTCTCCCAATGGTTCCGTCGGTTCCCCTGTCACTTTCCGTCACTTAAGTGACATTGATGGCACGGCCATGTCAGTTTTGCTCGTCGGTTTCCCTCGTCGGTTAACCGACGCAGCATCACTTTCCTTTTTTTTTTTTTTTTGTGTGTATAATTAAAGATAAATTGTTAAATGTGGGTCCAAAAATTAAAGTGACGGAGTCACTGAGCAGGGTCCGTCAGTTTCAGTCAGTTTTGAAAAAAAGCTAACGTGGCACATACGTGGCGCGTCGGTTTCTGTCAGTTTCTGTCACTGTTGGGAATGGTCTTAAAGTTACATGTATTATTATATAATTAAGAAGTCTTCAATGAGTATCCCTTCTCAAGATGATGAGCAAGAAGTTGAACATGGTGAGCTGATTGGTGAACTAAACGAAGATGGTGGGGATAGGCGGAAACATGATTCAAGAGGTAAGTTGGTAAATTATTACTTCACTAACTTTCCAAACGATTGTAATCAAGCAAACCTACGAGATTTATTCACCAAGGCTGGAGAGGTAATTGACGTGTATGTTGCTAGAAAGGTAAGCAAAGAGGGGAAAAGGTTTGGTTTTGCCCGATTTTCCAATGTCAAAAACTCGTTAGACTTGGAGAATCGTTTGAATCATATTTGGATTAGAAAATTTAACCTTAAGGTGAACATTGCCAAGTATGAAAAACCGGCTATCAATGGAAACCAAAGAACTTTCATTAGAATACCGTCACCCAAAGAAAAAGACGGCTGTAATTCCGTTGAAGTCAAGGTAGATGGAAAAATTCTCAAGTTCATACTCCCCACGTCGGTTACTGATCATCAGGGCCGGCCCATATGTGTGGTGGGTTTAGGCAATGGCCTAGGGCCCCCAATTTTTGTTGGGCTTATAAAATTTTTATGTTATTTTGTGTTTACCAAATTTTTATGATATTTTGGGCTTATCATATTTTTATCATATTTTGGGCTTAGCTATTTTAGAACCCAAATTTTTATTATATTTTGGGCTAACCAAATTTTTATGATATTTTGAACTTACCTATTTATGATATTTTAAGCTTACCTATTTATGATATTTTGGGCTTATCAAATTTTTATGATATTTTGGCTTACTATATTTTTATAATATTTTGGGCTTATCTATTTTAGGGCCTCAAATTTTTCAAAACTAAAAATTATAAAAATTATTTACGGACTAGGCCCCGAATAAAGGTACGTTATTAACTTAGTTTTTTTATGCTAACGGACTAGGCCCCAAAATTGATCCGCCGCCTAAGGCCCCCAAAAACCTTGAGCCGGCCCTGCTGATCATGAAATTGTGATACGCTTTATGAAAGTTAACGAACCAGGTAAGAATCGTAACAAGGCTCACGATCAAGACGATGTACTTGTGACTGAAGTTGGTGGTGTTAAGGTTAACGGAATCATGGATAGTGGCCGGAAAAGACTTAAGGAACTGGATACAAAAGAGGGCATTGTAATAGATGGCGGTGACAACGGGATAACAAAAAGCAAGGTGGATCATACAGTCATGGTTGAAAGTCTTGATGCGATTGAGAATGGTGGTGTGAAGGTTAACGGAGATGAAAGTGATTCGTTCGGTGAACCGGCAACAGATCAAGTGAAAAGCAAGGCTGCCACACAGTTTGAATCTGTATCCGTTGAACCTGTAATTCCGTTGGTTATAATCGGAAAGCATGGTCGGAAAACCCATGACGTGGGTATCAATAAAGGTGACTTTTTTGGTGGTGGTGACACGAAAACGAATGATGTGGATTTCAACGTGACAAAGACTTCACATGCTTGGACTTCTGATGTACCTGACAATTTAGAAAGTAACTTACAGGTTGATGCTCTACATTTTGAAAATCAAACGGATATAATTTGGTGTCACTATGGATGGGCCCGAACTTTCTTATGGGCTCAATTTAGTTGATAAGGGGAAGCCCAAATCTGCTTCATTTGCAAAAAATAAAACATGCAAGATAAAAAAGAAGATGAATATAAAGGAAAACGAAAAACGCAAGCCCATGTCTTGCAAAACTACGTTAGACAACCATTCAGACTCGGTGAACGATGATACATTATCGCGCGAAGTTCAAGAGCAAATGGAAATTTTCAACCGTCTTGGATTCAACACACAAGGTATGGAAGAAAAGTTTAAAGAAGCATTAATTAAGTACCGAAACAACAAACGTTATAAAACAACTTGATCGGGGAAAAGCATGTTTTTGATTTGGTTTATTGGTTTATGATCTAGCCTTTACTTAAAGTGATGATATGTCAATGTTGAGGATCTTTCTTTCGTCTTAGTTTCGTCGTGTTTAGGAGATCGTAGTTTGCAGTTTAGGAGTGTTTCTCGGTTGTTTTTTTGGGCTTCTTTTAGCTTCGATTGTTTAGGAGTTAATCGTGTACCACCCACCAGGGACTTAACAACTAATAACAGGAAGGATCATCTGACAAGAGAGCCTAACGTTAGTAGATAGGAAGGCTTATCTGACAGGAGAGCCCAGGCCCAACTAGCAGGAGGCCCACTTAGCAAGTCCAAGCAAATATCGCAAGCCCACCCAGCTAGGGTTCATGTCCCCTGTCAGGGGACAACCTTATAACGGATTCCACCTACGTTAGTGGTGGTCTCCCCAGGAACCGACAAGGGTTTTCATTCTACCATATCATTGGTCCACGTCATCACAGGGGACCCACGCGCAGGACGCGTTAATCACAGCCGTAGGATCTAAAAACACTTAGATGGTGACTTAACCGTACGATCAATAAGTACCACCAGATGGTGACTTAGCCGTACGATCAAAAGTATAAGATGATGACACGTGGCAAAATTTGCCCACCAAGGTAATCAAGGATCACTATAAATACAAGGGTATGACTACTAGCTAGCTAGCTAATTTTTTTATATATAACAACTGCCGTTAAAAAAAAAAGGAAGAACTAGAAACACTTGAACTACCCCTTGCTGCAGCCGTTGAAAACGACATCGTTTCTAGCTAACCAATTGACTAGATTTGATATCCAGTAAGTGAACCGATGGGTTTACAAAATTCTCGATCACTACAAATTATTCATTCATACCTACTAATCATAATCCGATAAAATGTGCTTGAAGCCTCGAAATACTAACTGAACAAGCAAGAACACGATGGGAATGACGAAGGGGGTTCAAACTTGAAAGGCAAAAACTTTATTCGCGTTGATATTACAATTAATAAAACTTGGCATTAACATATATACCTAACAAAATTAAGTAAACATCATGTACATGCAAACTAATGGAATTTAGAAGACAGTTACTAGTACCCATCACATTCAATGTTATCATTAAGAGCAATTAGTTTGGTTTTGATGATAACTCTTAACTCCCTAAAGCCATATAACTAATGACACGTAATCTTTGTTTTATATATATAATAATAGAAGATAGTTTTTTATAAAATGTAAAGTTAAAAGTAAAAGTCAAAGATTAAAAAAGGGAGGAATTTGTTAAACATTACTGTATTTACAAAACACATACTTGTAGACACGTTTTTTGGACACATTTATCATTTATCATTCATTGTAATTAAATCAATCGCACTTTCTTATGGCGTAATCATACAATTAGGCTCTTAACTCGCAGGCAGTAATATCAATACAACACAAATACATCTTTTACCAAAAGATTCCAAATCCAGTAACAACCACCCTCGCATTCGCATTATATCAGAACAATTGCAATAATAGTAACTAGATTAACATGCCAAAAAACTTCATCACACAATGTCAAAAATCCATAAAAACGCAGAACCAGTTCACAATAGATTACACCCTCAGAGTAAACTAGTAAAGGGCGGTTGTTTCACAAGCTTAACATCACACTTATTCGTAGATCCATGGGTGAACGCAGCTTGACCAGCTAGCAGTACCCTCGGGAAACCACAAAGAAATCTCCTTCCTTGCACTCTCAACAGCATCACTACCGTGAATCACATTTCTACACATCCAAACATGAGAATAAATAACTATTAGCAAGTGTAAAAGAGGTTAACATACTGCTTTAATAAATTCAACGTGACTGGTAAAACTTGAACATGATGACAAACAGTCAAATTCAAAAACATCCAACACGTTAAAATTTGACCATTGACCATCAAAGTCATTTTAGGATACTACTAGTCAAAAGTGGTGCTCAAATTTGACAATTAATCGTACCTGCCAATGTCAATGGCAAAATCACCACGAATGGTGCCAGGGGCAGATTCAGCAGGGTTGGTAGCACCAATGATCTTGCGGCCGGTAGCGACGACATTCTTGCCCTCCCATACCATGGCAACAACAGGTCCAGAGATAATGTACTCAACTAGCCCATTAAAGAAAGGCTTTGAGGACAAATCAGCATAATGCTTCTCGGCAAAAGCTTGGTCAACGGTCAAAAACTTCAATCCTAAATTGACAAAAACTAATGTTAAGGCTCGTGATTTTTGATAGTTGATTCATAAAGCTTCTAGTTATAATTTGGGAATAGAAAAGGATGGCAAACTAGGAGCATCAATATAAGTTGTGTTGAGAAAAACTTCCTTTGAAAAAAACATGATAAAACTTCAGAAAAAAAGATAACATCATTGTATAACTAAGGGTCACAAAGTATCGCAGACTAACTTTGTTTATCAAGAAACATTGATAGTTGTCAAAAATGTTTTCCATCCCAGGATAGTAAGAGTATGTATAGACAAAAGAACAAAGGCTCAACTATTGCCAAAGAATACTTAAAACAAACATTATCATCATTACAAGGAACCAAACTAAAAGTCATCAATACATTGCAATGGCAATATTGGAAAGCTACTTAACTTCAAGCTTCAAATAAATATTTTCTAAGAGGGTGTTTATAAAATATGCGTCATTGGTTCAAACTAATAGAAAGGAATGTAAGTAACTAACAAAAATGTTAGTAGAACAACACACCCCACATGCTTTTGATAACAAATGTAAATCGTACCATCGTAGCTTTATTTTTAAAATTCTGATTTTTAACTCTCAACACAGATCCAAAAAACTGATAGTTCAACCTCCCGATTTGCACCATCCCTCTTCTATTTTAACTGATCATATATAATAACAATATAATAAAAAGCTTAAAACACATATGATCAATAGAATTAAACAATAAATCATAATTTGGAGGGCCCATTAGTCCTAAACTATCTTTAATCTTTATGTAAATGTATGTAATAATAGTTTGACCAAGTAATCAAGTAAAAACTGTACCTTTCAAAGAGAACCCCTTCTTCTCAAATCTACCAATGATTTCACCAACCTAAACAAAAACAAACCAATTACAAACTTAAAACATACATCATCATTATCCTACCAAGCAAAAAAAAAACAGCCACAGTTAACAAATCTTAAACAACTATCCAATTCTAACTTTAACATCATCATGCAGTAAATCTTGTACCCATCAACAAAAATCTCTAAATTATCTCTGTGAAAATGGAATCACCAACTTTGTCCTTAAATCAAGCAAATTTCAATAAAACCCATACCCATAATTAAAAATTCAAACTTTATTCTACTCAATTATAATCATCAAAACCCAATATCAGATTTATAAGTAAAAGAACCAAAATACAGTTTAGAAAACAAGAGATTAACAAAACAAAGTGTGAGTTTGGGGATTTTAACTCTAAAACCAATTAAAAACATGAACTTTTTTAGAACCCACAAAAAAGATTCATCAAAAACGACAACAGATTCGAATAAAACACTTATTAAGAACAAAAAACTGCATAAAACCAAGAAATATAATAAAGTGAAACATAGCAGACTTACAAGTCCTCTTTGAACACCATCAGGCTTAATCATGATAAAGGTTTGCTCCATCTTTGAATATTATTTTTTTTTGGAAAATTGACAGGGAAGAAAGATATACGGTGGTGGTTTGTAGAGAAAAAGATGATTTTATACCATCCGAGTGGTCCAAGACGGGTCAAATTATAAAACCCTAACCCTAAATTCTAGGCATATACTTTTCATGTGGGTTTTTACGGTTTTGGCCCAATTAGACTTGTATTCAAATGATGGTTCTAGAAAGAAATCGGGAAGAAGTTGGTATAATGCACCGAGTTAACTCACTGAGTTATGACTTCAAATCTAGATTTTACAAAAATCCACATTGTTTACAAGTCATCCAGAACTTGTAAGTTTAACTTGGGGAACTTGGATTAAAATCACTTGAATTTGTATAATTATTGCGAACAAAAAAAATAATTTGTACAAGTATTGTCATTTGTTATTAATGAACAATAATATCAACGGGCCTCTATTTGAATGGTATGTGAATAGTCCATCAATTAAGAGGTTATGGGTTAAGCCTTGACGGAGATATAATATATATGATTATAGATTTTACATGTCATGAGATCGATGGCAGTGTTTATACAAAATTTACATTATGTATTTCTAATAGATCCGCAGCTACTCTACATTCAACGTGACTCTACCCTACATGAGATATTGAGCTACGTTGTCGGATTGTTGCCCTAACAAAAATGTCATTTAATCGAAACGTATTTTCCAAATCCAGATATTATTATTATTATTATTATTATTATTATTATTATTATTATTATTATTATTATTATTATCATTAGAGATAATCAAAGATTTAACCATGAGTTTTGTCGACAAACTCTTTTACCGGTTTCAAAACTAACAATAAAACACCTCCGTGTATAATTTTGTATTTTTCTTTCTCCACCTACCACCTTTTAGTTGTCCAAATTTAATTCATCGTTCTTTCATTTAAAACTTTATATAGTACCAGCATCAACAAAATATCTTATTTGCTACAGGGTATGTACTACCATTAAACGTACTTAAGAACATTGTGTAAGAAACACAACTTTCAGTTGGATGAGTCGAAATCTCTACTTAACTAAAAATTATACGATATATTTTATGGCAAATTATCCAAAACATAAACGAATCATTGGCATTGTAGAAACTAACTATCAAAATTATCAATAATAATAGAAATCAACTATCAATTTTGTCATAATACTAGTAATAGTGTGAATGACTCGTCATATTTTTTACCAAATTTTGAGGTAACATGTTAATAGAATTGTAATGAAAGTTATTAGTTAGTTTTTATTATTGATGAATTTGATAGTTGATATCTAGAATTTATATCATTCACTATTTTATTAATATTTTTTATAATATGCTCTAAATTTTAATGTATTACAATGATTCATAAGAAAATATGATATATAGAGTAAATAATCCTTTTAATACTGAATATGATTAATAATATTATCTATCTATATTAATTAATTAATATATATTAATATAATATAATTGGTAACTATGTAGACCTTATCACATAGTTAATATTAAAAAATTTAGGAAAAATGTATATATGACTAATTTGATGAAGAGATCAGGAAAAAAATATCTTTTTAACAATTCTTTTTTTGGGATAAATTGGAAATTTTTATGATTCATTCAAAGATCAAATACATCATAATCATAATCATAATCATAATCATAATCATAATTCATATACATCATTTGCATACTTAAAAAAATCAAATAAAAATTCAAACACCCGAAATCAAGTATACGGAGTTTATCATTACTCAACTTTTAAGTAACTTTGGATCATTTTGATAAAATGATATATCGATAATAGTATTATGCTAATGGGCCTATTGGACTTTGATGCCATAAACTAAGGCCTTTATTCAATGTATTTTCTAGCCCAAAAGCTCATACACTATCGGGCTTTAGTTCTTAATCCAAATCTTTTTAGATTGAGAGTTTATCAATTTTTTACTGATAAATACGGAGTATTGGAGTAACTGTAAAGTCACCTGCTATATTATATGTACATAAATTTAGATGTTCACTCCATATGTTGATTAAAATTTATTAGTGAGCATTTGTATTTTTTTTGTTATTGAAATTACATTAAAAAAAAAAAAAAAAAACGTAGCACATCCTATCCGGGAAGAATACATATCTTATTCGATATGCAATTTGTATACGAAACAACTTAATTAATGCTAATCTAAAGGGCCGGTTTTATGAAAAAGTTAATTAGTGCTGAATTGCTGATTGAGGTATAATGATAATTTTTTTACTTTGAAACTAATGTAATAACAATAACAATTGTCCTTAAAAAAAAAATGGGGATCCTAAAAAAAGAACATCTATGCTTAATTGCCAATATCCTCCTATTAGGGGTGTTCAATATTTGGTTTGAAACCGTTTAATCCGAAAACCGAAGCGAATTAAAACCGAAAAAAACCGAACCGAATTCAAATTCGGTTTTCGATTCGGTTTTGGTTTTTGAATTCGGTTTTCGGTTTTGAATTTTTGAATTCGGTTTAACCAAAAACCGAATTCAATTTAATAATATATTAAATTATTAATATATGTAGTATATGTGTGATATTTAGAATTTCTAAACAAGTAAATTTACATTTAAACCTTAAATTAACTTCACGTCTTTCATTTTCAACTCTAGTAAAACCCTAACACACGAAAAATTACGAGTCGAAACCGATTAACTATTAAATAAAATAATTTTTTTTTGAAATATTCGGTTTTTCGGTTTTAACCGAACCGAATTCGAATTCAGTTTTCGATTTCGGTTCGGTTTCCAAATGTGAATTCGGTTTTCGGTTTTGCTCAAAAAAATTTCAAAACCGAATAACCCGAACCGAATAAACCGAACCGATGAACACCCCTACCTCCAATGGTAATTCAAGTGGCAAGACAATATATATAAAAATCTTGTTGGTATATGATGATGATGATGTGATGTGTAGACAACTTCTCAAGTTCATGTTGCTTTGTCGATTTAAGCTTCACTCTCACCGATACTTAAAGACTTAAACCATAGTCTAACATATATAATGATGATGATGATATTTCAAATCTATATAATTAATTATTTATTATTTATATAAAAACAATATCTTTCTGAAGATAAATACAACTTATCATAATTTCATATATTCTGTATCTATATAAATCTAAATTTACTGTCAAATCATTTCCTTCGAAGATCCACGTGAAAACATCCCCTATATTTGCAGCCCATACTATCTAATCAAAGCCCTAAAACGAGAGGGTGGCAACGGAATATACGGCACCCTCGTCCATCATTTTAAAATAAATATTTTTGTAACCAAAGAATTCCCATCTTTGAGCAAATCTATAAACCTTAAAGTACAAGTAGTGGTTGCCTTTGTACTCGTTATTCAGCTCGATGCTCAATTAAACTCTAAAGTTTAACACGAATATAATTTAAAAGGAATGACTATATTTTCAACTCAAAGTTCAAATGAGCCCATAATAATGGTTTTAATGAATCAAAACTGAGGAAAAAAAGAAAAGAGGTTAAAAATAGCAACGTTCTGGACTAAACGTTGATGTTGAACACCAAAAAAGAACACTATAACGTTCTGGACTAAACGTTGATGTGTGAGAACGGTGTCGAGAACGTCGTTTCGGTGCGGTAAAAGGCTTTTCGACGGCGTTCTCCACGCAGAACTTTGTTGTCCATACCGTGTGCTTTTACAATGCATACTTGTTGAGGCATGATCCTTTTAACTTGATTTTATGATGACATCAAGTTGATTATAGCACTAAATTGATTTAATGTATAGCTAACATGAAGTATCAAAAAGATAGTTCAAGCAGCACACAAATCAGTTCTATGTGCTGGGTCTAAAGGATTTCTGTGAGCTGGCTGTACACAACAAGCGCAGAGAATCCATTATGGACAACTTTCATATTCATCTAATGATAGTTGTTTCCTGATCTTGCTACCTATTTATGCACCCAACTAATCGAAGATGAAGTTGAAGATAGAGACTGAAGATCCAGCCATGGGATTAAAGTCTATTTGAAGCCATCTCAGAGAATGCAGATCATCAAGATTGTTGCAGATTCAATTTGATGATTATCACAGCACTTTGGCGCATCAACAACTGTCCAAACCAAACCTGAAAGATAGTACTAAGGTATATTGTAACACCTCGCATTTTCAACTAAATTATAAACGTAATTTGCACGCATTTCTAGGCTAATTCCCTAACTTTGAGTGAATTCACAACGCATTTTAGAGATAAGTCTAGCAAAGCCCAACTAGTTAATACGCGTAGTATTACTTATTTGTAATTAGTTGTAATTACATACGAAACAATTGGAACAAACGCGACAAAAATATACGACTGTTGGTGAACAAAATAATCTGATAATACGACATTATTAAATGACATAAACGCCCATTAAATATTGTGTTGATAATATTTACAAAATATTTTCGAAACAACTCGAAACGCGTCTGTAAAATAAAATAAAACAAAGTTATAAAATTATGACTTAACTAAATTATTTCTATAATATATCTCAACTAAAAATATATATTTGAATATGTATTTAAGAATCTACCAATTAGAAATATTTGAACATTTAACGATTGGGTAAACGAACACGGGTAAAATACCCCAAATTTGGGGCAAGTCCCCTCCCTTTTTGGGACCCCAAAATCGGCACCAACACCCCACCCAACCACACTCTCCTTTCATTTTTATTTCAACCAAAAACACACACATCTCTCCTCCCTCTCTCTAACTTCCTATCTCTCTAAAATCACCACCACAAAACGCCACCAAAACTACCACCAAACGACCTCAAATCACCGAGCTCCTTTAGAGAAAATTGATCACGACAACGAGCTCTACACTTCTATCTTTTCGGATTTCTCGCGCGACGACTCGTAAGTTTCCGACAATTCTCGAAAACTCTTAGATTTTACCCTTTCTTTCGATACTTCATGTTTAAGATACTTAATACATCATGTTTTAATGTTTTTATCAACTAAGTATGTCCAAAATCGAGCCAAAATTCGTCATTTTTAAACTGATTCACGAACAGTTGTAAGTGACGCATAGAGCCCAAAAACAGTGTAGCGACACTTAAGTGACGCATTAAGTGTCACATAAAACCCTAATCTTGCGTCACTTCTCTAAGTCACGCCAAAACCCTCTTTTTGCGGCACTTCGTAAGTGTCGGTAACCCGACACTCCATGCTGCACTAACCTAAGTGTCGCCCGAAATCGATTTTCAATCATACCGACACTCACACCCGACACTTACACCGGCACTCGTACCTTATGCGTCACTTCCTCAACTGATGCTAATAATACTGAACTTACAATTTATGCGACACTTTCCGAGTGTCGCATTAAACCATTAAGTGACGCTAAAAACAGAAGGTTTATAACATTTTTTTCCCTAAGTGTGGAACTTAACCGGGAACGAATATATACATGCAATACGATACACGAACTTTACAAACATAACAAACACACTTACAATATTGAAATTTTGATTTCAAACTATCACCAACGAGTCGTATACATTTTCACAACTATGAAATACAAACGTAAACATTCAACGAGCGCTTTGGACATAACTTGGTTGCGTGAACACTGGCATGGATGGTCGACTTATACATCCACATACTTATTAAATCTCATACGTTTAGGGCGTTAGGAGATTCTGAACTATACTTGGACTTTAGGCTTTGCTAGCACTCAAACATATTCAACTCAACAGGTGAGTTCACAGCCCCTACTTTACCGTTTTACTACTTTTGAACAGGGGTGGTAAACATAGTCAACTGCTTATTTGATTGCCATAACTGCTTTTACTTACATGACTGTGTACTTGATTTGCTCGAATGATTAGAGTACTTTAAACTGTTAAACTCTTACACGAAACTGGTATTTATGAAACAACATTTTCATAAACTTGTTAAACTTTGTTTGGTAAACCGGAGAACGACCGGTACTTTTTATGTAAATGCTGGAGAACGACCAGCCACGTATTTTAGTGCCAGAGAACGACTGGCCAAGTGGACGGGAGAACGACCCGTGCGTCTTTAGACCGGAGAACGACCGGTACTGTGTTTAGCTGGAGAACGACCAGCAGTGTTTATTGCCATAGAACGACTGGCCGAGTTAGACGGGAGAACGACCCGTGCGTCTTTAGACCGGAGAACGACCGATACTGTTTTGGAAATGCTGGAGAACGACCAACAACATATTTTAAACTGTACTTTGGGTAACATCCCACGTAAACTGTATTTGGGTAACAACCCAACCGAACTACATTTGGATAACAATCCACAAAACGATTACTTAACTATTATGGCAATAACTGTTTACGAACGTATTTGGTTAAACAAACTGTACTTGCAAATTTAAAACATGTGAATTCACTCAACCTCTTTGTTGACTTTTACTATGTTTTTCAGGGAATTAGCTGCGCATGTAAGAACCGCCTGCACACATGGAACATAGGCGACCCGTGAAGCTTTAAGATGCCAACATTTGACAACTGGATTTCTTTTATATAACTAAAAATGTTTAGTCATATTTACGAAATCTACTTTTGTAACTTAAATACTTTTACATTTGTATGATTCGATGAATCGTAAACTTTGTAACTAATACTTTTGGCATCTTAATATATGTTTGGTTGTAATCATAAGTTCTGATACGTATGCATGTACAATGTAGATGTGGCATCCCCAACTTACTAATGCTTCCGCTAAACGAATTTGGGGGTGTTACATATATAACTGTCAAGGGTGGACGTTTGTGGCATGTACACAGTCTACTTCGTGTTAGCCAATATGCCAGCGCGTGAAGTGCACGTGAGACAGATTCTGCATACTGCAGATTGTGTCTGCAGTACAATCAGAAGATTTCATGGGCACGTACGACATTCTCCCATGGATCGGAGGATGCGCAAGGGTATTTGATTGGCTAAAGAGATATAGGAATATGCATTGCTCGCCTATAGATATAGAACTTTGCAGAACTTGCAAAGTGTGTATCAATCAAGTGAGATAAAGAGCATAGTATTTTAGCACTTCTTGTAACTATCTCATAGTGTGTTTTTGAACATAAGTAGAGAGTGTTAAATCCATATTCAACGATTAGTGTTTCCACTTAAAGCTAACTTGTAATTCTTTGATTCATAATCAATAATAAATAAGTTGAAAATTATATTGTGTTCTTTCATTATCACTTGAATTAGTTAAGTTAATTAACCAAGAAAAGTTGTATTCACCGCCCCTCTACAACCATCTGTTGTTAGGTTTAGACCAACAATACTTAGTCACCCTTACTGTGTAACACCCGGTTAAAAATCACAATTTTTGCGCCAATTTTTAACTTTAAATAATTACATTTTAAAGTTCAAACGAAACATTTTTACTAAAAATGTTTACGAAAAGCATAAACAAAATAATGAAATTAAAATATTAAATTTATTTTATTTTCGGATATAAAACACGGGTATTTTGTACTGTGATTGGAGACCACAGTCCCCGAATTGGGGATCTGGGTTTGATAAAGCCGATCCACTCACCCTCTCCATCTCATTTTCTTCTTTTTCATTTCCTTCAATCTTTCTCTCAAATCTCTCTCTCTAAATCTCGATATCTCTCCCTCTCGGTTTTTTTCTTCCAACCGAAACAACAACAACAAGATCAGCAACAGCAGCAACATCAACACGAGCATCACCATCATCTTCATATTCTTCATCATCTAAGCACCATCATCATTATTTTCGGACCACACATCGATCCGTAAGATTTCGCCCCTTTTCCTTTGTTATTTCGTGTTGAAAATGATTAATATACCATGTATTAGTGTTATATTAACTTATTATGACCAAAAATGACACAAAAATGTGTTTTTGAAACCAAAAATGCGAACAGCTCGTCGGGCGAGTTGAGTTTCCAGATCTCAGTTCGTCGAGCGAGCCGAGCCGAGCAGCGAACCGAGCCGAGATGCGAGTCGAACCGAGCAGCGAACCGAGCTTAGCTGCGATTCGAACCGAGCAGCGAACCGAGCCTAGTTGCGAGTGGAACCGAGCCTAGCTGCGAGCCGAGCCGAGCAGCGAACCGAGTCGAGCGAGCGAGCCGAATTGACCTGCTCTGCGAAATGAGTTTTTGCCCAATGATTCGACTTTCGCGTAACAACAACTACACTTTTTACAACGATGACTTACGTACAAAAATTATATTTTTGTAAAATAGACAACGAAACGATTTTAATAATGATTTAATTGAAAATTATCATTATTACAAGCCGTCACAAACGGGCCGTACACAATTCTAAAACTAAACAATAGAAGTGTACTTTCATGACACGTTTAGTTAAACCGATTAGTATCTTACTCATATGACCTCACTTGATTAGGACACTAGAAGGTTACCATTCGGACGACGCGCGTATCATCGTATAGCTAACAACTCACAGGTGAGTTTTATAGCCCCACTATTTCAACTGTTTTACTGTTTTCGGGGTGAAACACATACTCAATAACTGTTTTCGAATTATATAAATAAACTTTTATAATTCACAATTATTTATATTACTGTATGTAATACGAATGTGTAATACTTAGGAATTACACCCACCATACTGTTTGAGATAGTATCAATACTTAACCTAGATAGGTTACAACCGTACACTGTTAGATTGTTGGAAAACAATTACCATTACATAACCTGATTAAGTTATCACTATCCATTGACCAAATTGTCATGGGACAATACTATCACTTATACTAGAACTGGTTAGTTCTACTTACACTGGACAATGACTAGACTTTTACAGGATTAGTCTTCCTCTTAGGAACTAAAACTGTTGACACACTCCATGATCATTAGAATGGAATTTGTACTTAGGTGAACATTTTCCCGAGACCCCAAATATACTTGCTAGGCTTAAGGCTAGGAGTATACAATAGTAACATACGTTAGTATAGACTCTTTATACTAATACAAACCAACTAGGTGATGACTGTTCATACCTAGGCTCAATGTGTTACAATTTATATCTAAGTATTGTACATATATATTTAGATACAATATATTGCTTCATGCGTGGCATGATACCCTGTTACTCGTGTTTGTAGATTTGACTTATATATGTATATATATATACACTATATCAAGCACTTGGTGCTTCTTACAATTTACATATGCATATTGGCATACATACATACAAACACAACTACTCAAGTCAGGCGCGTCGTAGTACGGCTGGCTCTCATTTATTTAGCTAGGTCTGTCGTAGTACAGCTGACTCTAAATTTCACCAGTCGGGCTTGTCGTTGTACAGCCGGCTCTCAATTACTAAGTCGGGCATGTCGTAGTACTGCCGACTCTCATTTACATACGTTGCGTGGGAGCAATGTTGTTCGAGATCACGGTAAAGTGATTCAAAACGAGATCACGGTAAATGATTCAGTGATTCAAAACGATATCGCGGTAAAGCGATACAAAACACGGGATCTGCGAGATTACACTCGAGATTATTGGTGGAGCAACGGATCGGCGAGCTTACACTCGAGATCGTTAGCTCAAACAAGGGATCTGCGGGCTTACGCTCGAGATTCACGCATATCAACGGATCTGCGAGATTACACTTGAGGTCGTTGATGGATAAACGGATCGGCGAGCTTACACTCGAGATCGTTGGCTCGGTATTCGGATAAATACTTATTGCGGGACTACACTTATACGTTGCTGGAGGCAACACACTAGGCCAAGTGGCACGTTAGCACCTTACTATTGAATAAGTAATATTATTACTTGTTATTATATAATGTGGTGATACGCATACTTGATTTGTGCTTAGGCATATATTGCCACACATTGATAGACTTACTCAACCTGATCGGTATCTGGGCATGGATTGCCACACCCTCGATATGACTCGGTCATACACTTACTCGATAGTACTTAGGCATGTAGTGCCTCACGTCTGTAGACTTACTTATACCTGATAGGTATCTAGGCATGGATTGTCGCTTTCTCTATGTACTTAGGTACACATCACGGTTACTTAGGTATTAGATACCTCGTTAGACGTATACACATTGATGTTGCAACTTTATAACAATACAAATCAAGATCGTAGTTTTTGAACTACTTTTTTTTAAACATACAAGGTTTATACTATTGTTTTCAACTAACGTACCTATGAACTCACCATCTTTATAGCTGACTCGTTTTAGCATGTGTTCTCAGGTGCCCAGCAGGATTAGGATTGCTACAAGATTATGCTAGCTCGAGTCGCATATTTTCAATCAACGGGATTTCTCTGCATAACTTTTATATTACAAACTATGTATTGAAATTATTTTGCGAACTCGCAACTTGTATACATTTTATTTTGGGAAATGTAATAACTATTTTCAAACGTCTCATTTAGAGTCGTTCATTATGTATCTTATGCTGTGATATTTGATTTGGTAACACCCGACCCGACCGCTTCCGCAACCCGAAATTCGAGGGTGTTACATACTGCCACTCTACAGAACCGTACATGAGATTTTCACCTCATACGGCTCCTCGTTCAATTCTTTCGAAGTTATTGGATGGTGTTAT
The DNA here is from genome assembly GCA_949592205.1 of Helichrysum umbraculigerum. Classification (NCBI taxonomy): domain Eukaryota; kingdom Viridiplantae; phylum Streptophyta; class Magnoliopsida; order Asterales; family Asteraceae; genus Helichrysum; species Helichrysum umbraculigerum. The sequence continues at coordinate 70,526,840 of CATIUR010000002.1, forward strand.
TTTTGGCTTTAGATTTAGATAAGAATGGTATATACAAATATTCATAAATTATATAGACTATTTGTAACCAAATATAAACAAACAAACATTAAGCAGGAACATGTTATAAGACGTTCACGAACGTAAATAAATGAAGGAGACATATGTTCATGTATGTTTATATAATTAAACGAGTGTAATTATTTGTTCATGTTAGATCATATAATAAATGAACGAACATATATAAATGAACTTTATATCGTACGATTAACAAATTGTTTGTTGAACGTCGAATTATGTAGATATAAATCACTTTCAACCACTTATAACATATTAAGGTTACCTCAAATTTTCACTTTCTTTTTTATCTCATCCATTTTATATCATTTTGTATCCACTATATATCATTCACTACAAACCACATTCACATTTCACATGTGTAAGGTGCAAGGGTTTAGGAATGAGGGAATAGCTATCAAAGTCATAGTTGTTGTTTCTTTGATGATATGGGTTTGAAAAAACATACTCTCTCCGTTTTAAAATTATTATTACCCGACAAAAAATACACAGTTTAATAAAAACATAACTATTACTCCTTGTTATTTCTTACTTTTTGTATAATGACAGTTTTACCCTTAACTAATTAATTACTGCTTTGTGAAAACTGTGTAATAATAACTTCAATTAAGGGTGATATGGTAATCACGACCAAACTTCACTATCTATTTTTGGAAGTGGACAATTAATTTGGGACATCCAAAAATGGAAATATGAACTATAAAATTGGGACGGAGGAAGTATGATTTACTAGAAACTACGAAATGTTATTCCAAAATATAGGTGGGGTCTACCTACTAACTCTCACAAACTTTCTCTTTCTTAATTAAATCATAATTTAACTTCTAAAAATTTCAACTTTTGTTAATTATAACTTCTAAATTTCAACTTTTGTTAATCATATATTTAACAAAAAAAAAGCTCAAATTTCTTTTCCCCGAAATACTCTTTGACTTTATAAGTTTGTAAGGCCACTCCCAACCATTTTTCTCATCAATTCTGCCACCTCAGTGTTACATCAGCTTTCCACTAACTGATTACCCGCTGCCATCAATAACTAATCACTTAATATTTCTGGCCCCACATTTACCAATATACCACAATTATTATACACTAAACGAAAAAAAATAAAAAAAAAGTCACGCGGGCCCAATACCTTTTCAACCGATTGCAAATCGGTTTGGTGATTAATTGATTATCATGTGAACCGATTAGGAAGTGATTCAAAACTGATTGAACGGATGTCACTAAAATGCAAATCGGTTGTAACCGACTTGCAAGTGATGAACCCGTTGGGAGCAGCCTAAGAGCCTGTTTTATAAAAGCCTAGATGATCAAGCTTTTGAAATTGAGCCTTCTAAGTTTAAAAGCTCAAATTTATAAGTTAAACCAAAAACTTCCTTATTCTTTGTAGTTTTATTTAAGGTATACACACAAATAAAAATTAACCCCTCACAACCCAACACCAACACTATCTCATCAAATTAATCAATCTTTTCTTTTTCAAGATAAATTTTTAACCCTTTTCTTTAAATCAATATTATATTTTAAAAATAAAAATTACAATTGAATTTAATGTTTTGAACAAATAAAATAATTTACATAGTCATTAGTCTGTGTTTGTTTATGTTCGTTAACAAACGTATATTTTTTAGAATGAACATGAATAAGAAAATCTGTTTGTTTATCCATTTGTTTTTGTGTTAAATATATTCCTCTATTTGTGTTCATTCGGTTCGATTAGAGTGATGTCGAGAATAGATCGATGCCCTTAGTCTAGGCTCCACATGCTCCCCACCCTTTCTTGCTTTCTCATATCATTTGGTTAAAATTTGTGTGTAGAATTTTGACATTGATTGAGATAAACATTTCTCATGATTACTGCATGGAATTCATCACACACCTTTATTCTTCTCTCTAAACCCATCTTTATCTCTCAACCTCATATATATCTCTCTACTTCAAGAATAATATATTCATCGATCTTTCTCTAGAACTCCTCATTTCACTCTTTCAAACGCCATACCTCAAAATCTAGGCTCATCAACCCAGTTATATATCTCATAACTTCATAAGCCATCTTTGATTCTTTGATATATATCTCTGTTATAACATCAGATACGTACAGTCTCCATTTGAAGACTGGTGCAAAGACGTGTTGCTTCAGCAAGTTGTAAAATTCTGACTACTCATTACATCTTTGAATATAAAATGAATAATCATGAGAGTGTCGGATCCGTGGGTATACTTTAAACTTTACCCATATTAATTATTCCCCATGGAATAAAATATCATCCATCATTTTCACACCTATATGTTTCTACATATCCGTAAATACGTACGCGTAACGCGTGTGTCATATTTTTTAGTTATTTTTACTAGAAAAACTAATAATATACATTTTAGCTAGTTATTGGATGTAACTTATTTGATACGGTAACTCTAGATAGCTTGTAGTATACGTATAAGTATTTTTAAATACGTTTATCAACAACTTCTATACATCTTTTAGAGGTTATTATGTTCATTACTTCGTCGACTTCAAATAATATCGATATGATAAAGATGATATTAACGTATGTGGTATATGTATTGAGTATGCAGATACGAACCTATCACATACTACGGTTCATATCAAGTCATAAGCCTAAGTGTAGAACTCACTTCCAAAAGCCATTAAGCTCATATCAAGCCATAAACGATATTAACGTATGTCGTATATGTATTGAGTATGCTGATATGAATCTATCACATACTAGGGTCCATATCAAGCCATAAGTCCAAATGTAGAACTCACTTCCAAAAGCCATTAAGCTCATATCAAGCCATTTATAGGAGAAGTAGACACCTCAATTAATATCCCACACTTTAAAGAGCCAACATCCTTGTTTATCATATGGTAGTCACGGTTGGAACACTCTTTTCGGGTCCAGCCACCACTCCGAGTGCTCGTTGGTCATAGCTATGTTGGTCACGGTTGGCACCCTCTTTGGAGGCCAAGCCACCACTCCGAGGTGTTGTAGCCTCGAAAGATGAGGTTGGCTATGATACCAATTGATACGAACCTATCTCATCCTATATTACGCCCATATTAAGCCATAAGCATAAGTGTAGAGTTCATTTCAAAAGTCAGTTTGTCGGAGGAGGGGAAACCTAGACTTATAAGTCACCAACCAAATCTACATTTAACGGATGTGGGATCGTAACACATATGCATATTTAAGAACGCTTTATGTTTAAAATTGAACTGAAATATATGTAATGTGTATATAAATATATATGGGTGCTTGTCCGCAAAGGGAAGCCATATTATATGTGAAAGAGTGGAAATCACTATTAGCCGTTCTCATCAGAATGTTGTCCATCAATGACCGGATGATCCATCTACTCCGTCACTCGGTAGAAGTGTCAATGTGACAGATCTTAATCTAGATCTGCTCGCCCATTTATGTAACTCAATTGGTCTAAAGACTAAACCCATTAATCCAACAAGTATTTTAATGGGCTCATCTACTTAAATGGATGTTTAGTTAGGGTAAAATCTATAAGATTACTTTGAATTACAACGGATAAATGATTCACCGAGAAATCACTTGAAGGAGAAAGTATGACGAGGTCCAAATCTCTTGACCGCCGAGGACAAAACTAAAATACCAATAACTAGCTAGTACTACATCCGTCCCAAAATAATTGTCTAGTTTGGACTTTTTGAAGTATTTCCTTTTCAACTTTGACCTTAAATACTTTTGTTTGCGTTATATAATACTTGATGCAAAATATATCAATGGATTGTGTTAAATGCATTTTCGTTGGTATAACTTTCATTAAGTATTATATAACATAAAAAAAGTATTTAAGGTCAAAGTTGAAAAGAATGACTTCAAAAAGTCAAAACTGGACAATAATATTAAAATGGATGGAATATCATGGACTCGAACTCGAAAGCTGACCACCCCTTGGGACAGCCCTCCAATTCCATCTATCCAAGCATCCAACCATGAACCGTCAGTCTAAGACCATCGATCTCCTACTTCACAATCTTTCTCACTTTCCAGAGCATATAACATTATAAATATCTGTATAAAATTGCTACTCGGTTAACTTGTGATTTTTCAAATGCCTAATACCACACCCCAATGGCCCTGTCAATGTGGCATTGAATAAATATGATCATTGCATTATTCGGTGAGAATATGACAGTCAAAAAGCATTATCGTTAATTGGATGGTGAAAAACTTTTTCTATCAAAGTTATATAAATAATAACTACAAAGATCATTTTAGCCTAAAATTTTAAGTGTTTTTCTACCATTCAAAAATAAAAATCACATATTACTATATTTTATTTGTAATTCTAAATTGTATGCTTTGTAAATGCTATACTTTACTTAAATAAACTTTCAAATATCCATTTTATTAATGTGTTGTCTTTTAGTTAATATTTAGCTCGTGATAACAAAAATATAGATATGCTATATTTAAAGTAAGAGTCATTTTTTATCATTATCTTACAAACTTTTTAATGAAATGGCAAACTGGTTGATCTCAAACTACAGTATTTTCTTAGTATAAATGAGTCGCTAGGACAAAAACAATAATTCTAGTCAATAATTCTAATGTCACTAGACGAGTTAAGAAATTGATGATGATGATGATGAACTTGGTATTATCATGATCAATTCGAAACTAACGAATACATATGGTTATGATATATTTTATTCAAATATGAGAAACTACATATAATAGATAGTTGGATCGTGAAATACATAGTATGGAGCACAAAAATTTTGTACATTTTTAGCTTCATTCTAATTCAAGGAATTAGCTAGCTTCATACGTTTATAAGAACTACAACATCTTTCACACACATACACACACATAGGTGAGCGTTCAAAAGGGAAACACTTTTTTAGGGGAAGTGTAATATTCATTACGGAACATCTTTATTTCGCCAATATAAATATCAAGGAAAAACCAATTGAGTAGCTTTTTTGTACACACACATATATACATATATATATACACACACATATATACATATATATAGATATATACATATATATATATATATATATATATATATATATATATATACATATATATATATACATATATATATATACATATATATATACATATATATACATATATATACAGAACGGATCGATAATTATAAAAGAAGTATAAATAAAGAACAAAATGTGAACACATTAAATAAAAGAAGTTACCAAATGGGAACACATTAAATAAAAGAAGTTAATAAAATACAAGAGTTTAATAAATAATACCTTTGTTTATATATTCGGAATCTTTACAAATACAACTTGATATAGTTTGATTTGCTTCCTTCTCTATACTGGATACAGACTCTGACTGGACTATAGGAGATATACATATATTAAAATCTAAACTTTTGGAACATTGGGTTGTTGATAATATGACAGAGGGTTTTTTCATAAAAATATTTCTAAGTAAAGTGATTCGTGTTGATCTTCGTAAAATCTTTTCCTTTTATAGACGGAGTAAAGTTTCTTGATTCTTCGTGTAACCGGCATCTTCCAGTAACCTTCAATAATTTCTTCTTTTAACCGGCATCTTTCTTCTTTAGTCAATAATGATCTTTGATAATAGTCTTCAATAATTGTCCTTTGTGTCAGCTACGAATCTTGAATAATAGCCTTCAATAATTGTTCTTTGTCGATCATTTTTAAAGAAGTCATTTAAGCAATTAATGCTTTATAACTTTTAACTTTAATAATTTATTTTCTTTTATGTCAATAAAATTTTTTAACTGGTTCATATGGATTTAGTATTATCTTTCTTTTTATAATTTTTTCTGGTTCACAAGAATCATGGCTCTCTTTCAATAATATAGATTAGGACTGAATTTTACTGGTTCATGAGGATTAGAACTCTCTTTCAATAATATAGACTCAACTTCAATTCATATAAAATCATGACTCTCTTTCAGTAATATAGACTCTCATTTGAACTTTTAATTTAATACAATCTCGTCATAAGGATCTTGAGCATCTTGGAAAAGATCTTCACTTGGAGTGGGAGATCTTTTAATCTCGTTTATAATTTTCTGTATTTCTGCTGGAGATGAACAAGCCTGAAGTCGACTTATAAAATCTCCGTCTTGAATGTTAGGAACTGGTGTAGATGAACTTGCTGATGGACTTATACTTTGATTATAGAATTCTATAACTGCCTTGGGACTTGCTTGCTCTTCTTTAATCCCTTTCCACCATTTAACACTGTATTGTCTATAGAAAAGAGGTGGATTGGTATCCATTGCTTCTTGTTTCTTATAAGTAAACTGCATAATCCATGGTAGTTTAAATAACACAACGAACTGGAGAGTATATTCAAAAGGGGAAAGATTTTCTTCTTTATATAAAGACTTGAATTTGTTATATCCTTCGAGAGCTATTGGAGGAAAGGCTTCTGGAATGGCTCCCATATATCTGAACCATTTGACGAACCATCTTGGGTATACATTAAAAAATTTCTCAGAAAAATAGAAAAACCAAGTGTGATTAAAGCTTCTTAATAGAAAGGTTTTAAACCAGACTTCCTGATAATCATAGTAATTGTAGATGGGGTATGATTTGTATCCGGATAACACTTTGTGAGAATATGGTTTAATAGACCATTCTTCATGAGTAATAACCTTAATAATCTTAGCTTTACTACAATCAATATAATCTGGATTCTTTTGGTTCATAGTATGTTCAATAATACCTGAACCAGAATCAACCAATATAGCTTGATAATATTCTCTGTTCTGAAAATCATTATTGTAGAAATGGGAATTTTTTGGATATAAGTATTCTATAAGGGATTGAAAATTTTGATTCAATATCTGTTCTTCATAAGGTTCTAGAATTTTTATAACTTGTTTATTTAGGTTTATAACATATTCATTTGAGCTAGAAGAAGGGTTTAGAATAGCAGAGTATGGAATAGAGGTTTTTTTTGTGGAGTTATGGGGGATTTTGGTATATCTTGCAATTTGGCTAGAACAGAGTAAGGAGGTCTAGTTTTATTAGAGAAAGGTGACAAGGGTTCAAATCTATTTTGTTGTATAGGTAGAGAAGGAAATTCTCTAGAGGACGAAGGAGATGGTGTCTTCTCCTTATTCATATTTGCAATAGATTGTCTTGTCAATATAAGCTTCTTTCCGGATTCTGAATTGCTCATTTTCCCTGCAAAAATTCTCGTGATAAAAAGTCTGGTAGAGAATTATTCTCTCCTTTGATAAATTCAATAGTAAAATCAAAATTACTTAATATAGCTTGCCATCTAGCAAAAATCTGTTTAGAAATCAAAATTTTAATATCTTTTTCCAAAATATATTTTGCAGATAAACAATCTATTCTTAATATAAAAGTCTTCATATATAAATCATCTTCAAATTTCTTTGTATTTAAAACAATACTTAAATTTTTTTTTAACAGTAGAATAATTTTTCTGGGTTTCATTCCATGAACCTGAATAAAATGTAACTAGTTGTTCCTTTTCATTATTAGATAATTTTTACTTTAATATACCACCATATCCTAAATCACTTGCATCAGTTTCAACTATAAGACTAGCATCTGGATGAGGTATATTAAAACAAGGTATAACTTTAATTTTTTCTTTTATATGTCTAACTATATTAGTATGTTCTTCTGTCCATGGTTTAGGATTTTTCTTTAACCTGTCATATAAAGGTTTACAAATAATTCCTAAATCTTTAAAGAAATCATGAATATTGTTTAAACATCCTAAAAATCTTTGTAATTGGGTCTTATCTTTTATTTTATCAGGAAATTTATTTGAAAATTCTAAACTCTTCTATCAATAGGTTTTATGGTTCCTTGAATTATATTATGTCCTAAAAATCTTATTTCTGTTTGGAATAAAGATATTTTGGTTGGAGAAATTGCTAATCCATTTTTATATATAGTATCATAAAATGCATTTAAATGTTTAAAATGTTGATCTATATTTTTTGAAAATATCAAAACATCATCAATATATACTATTACAAAATTTCCTAAGGGTAAAATTATATCATTCATTATATTTTGAAATTCTGAAGGGGCATTTTTAAACCAAAGGGCATTACATTCCATTCATAATGTCCGAATGGAACATTAAAACCTGTCTTATATTTATCTTCTTCTTTTATCTGAATCTGCCAAAATCCAAATTTCATATCATATTTAGAAAATATTTTTGAATCATATAACTTTTTTAACAAATCTCTTTTATTAGGTATAGGATATCTAATCCATTATAAAACTTTATTTAAAGGCTTATAATTTATTACTAATCTTGGTGCTCCTCTTTCTATTTCAGCATTATTCATTACATAGAAGGCTGAACATGACCAAGGGGATTTTGATGGACGTATAAGTTTTTTATCTAATAAATCTTGTATTTCCTTTTTACAATGTTGTTCTAATTCTATAGACATATGTATAGATTTTGATTTTGTAGGAATATTTTTCTCATTAAAATCATTGATATAGGGTAGTTCTACTATATGTTGTTTTCTTTTCCAAAATGCATTTGGTATAGTTGCACATATTTTATTTTTAAATTTTTCTTCTAATATTTTTATTTTTGTTTGTATAGTTTTGTCTTTTAATTGATTATATATTCTTTTATTATTTATTTCATTTACTAAATATTTTACTTGTTTTTTCTTGTTTTCTAATAAATTTAGTTCTTTAGTTATAATCGGATGAATAAATTCAAAGAATATTTCTTTATTTAAAACTTTAGTAGTTAATCCATTTTCATCTGCAGTGAATGGGTATAATTGTAATATAAATGGTTGTCCTAATATGAGCTGAGAGGTTAAATTCTTTACTAAAATTAGTTGAGTATTATAGCAATAATTTTCTTTACATATATGAACATTAGATAATTTATAATTTATTTTTAATCTAGATCCACTTGCTGAAGATAACTTTTCAGTAGACTTTTCATAATATTGGGTTGGTATTAAACCTTCTTGGATACAATTTAAATCAGCTCCTGAATCTAATAAAGCTATTAATGTTAATTTATAATTCTTATTGATAACTATGGTTAATTTTGTATACCACCTTTGATAATTTACTTTCTTTATTATACTTATTATAGGTGTAGGTTCTTATTCTACTTTTTCATCTTTTAGGGGTTCTTCTTTATTTTCTATATTTTCTACTTTTTGTTTTAGAACTTTTATTTCTAATTTTACATTATTAAGTTCTTCTTGTAATTCTGGAATTGTTATAGGTTTTATATTTTTTATTAAATCTTTTACATATCTCGTTAAAATTATATTCATGGTTATGTTCTAAGACTTCTTCGTCTTTACTATTTAGTTTTTCTTCTAATTTATGAAAATATAATTTTTTTTATATCTTTATCTTCTATTTTATTTATTAAGTCTATTAATTGTTCTACTTCACTATCTTTAGTTATAACATTGATTGATTTATAGTCACAATTACAATTTCCTATACACTCACATACTTCAGATTCGCTACTAGAAGTATTTTCTTCTAAAATGTTTATATCGTTTTCACTATAATCTGACATACTAGATTCGCTTGAACTGTTTTTAATAATTAACTTACTAATTTGTCTTTTAAGTTCATATGATATATCTAATTCATTTATTTTCTTTTTTACATAACAATCTTTTGCCATATGGCAATTTCTACCACATTTATAGCATATTATAATATCCTTTTGTTTATGTTGATTATAGTTTTTATATGGAATGTTTCTTTTTCTTCTAAATTTATCTTTCTTATAATCATTTCCTTTTTCAAATCCTTGTTCTTTTTTATAATATTTTTTATATTTACTTTTATGTTTGTATTTAATTTTTCTAGAACTAGATGGAGGTAATTTTAAAGATTCATATCCATATTGTTGACAAAAATCTCCTAATTCTTGTCTAGAATTAACACCTTCTTTCTTAATTTTAGCTTTTAATTTTAAATCTGAACATATAGCTAATCCTTCTTGATTTACATAATTTATGATTTCTCCATATATTAATTCTTTATAAGGTATATTATTATTATAATTTTGACTTAGTTTATTTCTAATCCTTTCAGCAAATAATTTAGGTAATCCTGCTATAAATCTTTCTTTCCAATATGCTTCTTTACAATCTGCCCTAGTGATGTCGTGTAAACGGGGTTTTATTTTAAAATGGAAAATACCTAACTTACTATACACAACACAGGCAAGAATACCTTATCATATATAGTATAGCTCAGTAAGTCCGAGTCGAACACAGGGAACGGATGTCAATATCAACAAATTGAAAGTTGCTACAATTAATTAAAGCAGTAAAGTGGGGACGTTTTAGTTCCGGTCGAACAAATGAGTAACAATTATAAAAGAAATGATTTATTAAATAAAACTAAATTATAAGATAAAGAAATAATAAAATAACTTAATTAAAGAAAAGATTTAATTCAAATGGTAAAAGAAATGCATTTGCTTAGATTACTTTCCTTAAAATCTGGAGATCATGTTATTTAAAATGCTCACGTATGGATTTTATCGTATTATAACAAAATGTATCAATCCTCCTTACAAGACAAATTGAATCAACACAATTAGGAAAGACATGAAGTTGTTTTCAACCCACTAACAGTTCAATTTAGCGTTGCCCACCAAATAGTGTTTTATATTAATTCAATACCGTTTATGTGACCTATTCTTATAACTTGAATCAACAAAGTCTATAACTATTTCTAGTTATCTCGTTCATCAACAATTATTACCAATTATTAACCCTAACCCGTCAAACTCAATATATTCGGTGATAATTATCAATTAAAATCAACAATCATCAATAATCTTACAATCAAAAGGAACTCAATCTCAATTAATCATAAAACCACGTTAGGTAACTAGCAATATTCATTTAATAACCAAGGTTCAACGAATAAACATGAATAAAATCCAATACGATTCGCATTTTCAATAATCAATCCATCAAATAAGTACTATCATCTAAGCAAATACATAAAAGACTTAGCCAATCATATTATAACAGAAAGTCAGTTCTGAAAATGAAACCATAATCATAATCAAATGAAAAGAAGAAACGTATTCGAACCGAAATAATGAAATAACGAATGAACGAATGAAAGCCTTTGATTATCCTTAATGTTTTGCCTCCAAAATACTCCAGAAATTGAGGTTTTTGCGGAGAGAATCGACTGGAGAAAGTGTGATTAAGTGTTGTGCAAAATGAAGGCAAAATGAAGATTTTAGGGTTTCTACCGAGGCGATCCATACGCCGTATGGAATTCCATACGCCGTATGGATTGCAAAGCCCATGGATCTGACCCGCGTCTTCTGGCGGCCCGGCTCAGCTGATCCATACGCCGTATGGATCGGTTTTCTCTGCTTCTTTCACCATCGACCACCAACTTCAATCTTTTCTTGTTTTTAATTTATTTTCTTCAATTCTCGCACGTTTTTAGCTTCTTTTCCGATTCAAGCTCCAAATAATTCCTAAATGCAAATATGAACGAAATGAGTATCGAATTCAAATAAAATGCATAAGAAATTAATCAAACTAGGGGGTAATTAGCACTATAAAATAGCACATTTTGGCGTTCATCAAACATCCTCCACTTGAATCCTACTTGTCCTCAAGTAGACTGTCGGTTAAAATCATAATCTAGCAAAATATTGGAAATTAGGGACTTACATACTAACTAGCATTTACCAACCTAAATATTACTCTTAAAACTAATTTTACCTTAAATCTAGCAATCAAGAAACTCTATCAGGAAATCAAATTCTTCATGAGTTATTATTAGACATGTAAGATGATTCATTAGGATTATCGATATTGTTGTCCACTTAAACAATCTGAATTACAGCAGATGAGCTTAACATTATTATTATAGCAGGCTTTTACCTTTGAATCTCAATAGCAAAATACTCTTATATAATTAACAAGCCACAGCTTTCCTCATCAAGAAATCCAAATAAATCCATCATTTTTCAAACCAAGACATTGGTGACAGGTCTGTACCTCAGTACAACAAAGCGACATAACTTGGCTTTGGTAGATATATCTATACATTATTCATTTTCATTTTTTTTTTATTTTAGATAAAAGCAAATATGTAACACCCCAGTTTTCAAGGTATTAATTTAGTGTACAAAAATATATATTTATTACTATTGATAGATCTTTTAATAATAAGTTATAATAGAAAACGTAAGTGGTTGTTCAGTTCCAGACTGTGTAGTAAAGGAAATTAAAGATTTTATATACACTAGTACGTGTCTTCTTCCTGTAGCATTTCCAAACAATTCCAGAAAGAAAAATAGAGAGAAAGATCGCAGGAAATTGGAGAAAGGATGAAACCAACATTTAAACAACAGATTGAAGCTTCAATTATCAAATTCATCATCTTCTATCTTCTTTTAATCTTTGTAAGTAACTTCCTCTTAGCTATGAACCCTAGAAATTGGGTTTTTAAGGGTTTTGAATTGTTAGTATGAATTAATCCGAAATTGAGATTAGTAATTGATTAGTTTGATGTTAGTTAGTATTATTATGATCATTAGTAACCATATTACATGGTGAAAGTGATGAAATCATGATTAGTGTTCTTGAGTGAATTTAGGGGTTTTGTTAAATCCTTGTAAATTCATGTAATAAGCTTCAAAGAGTAATTAAAAGTGTTAATAGAATATGATTATGATGTGGAGCAAGTAATTAAAGTGTTAAAGTTGATTATGAGATGTTTGAGTGAAGCTTGATTATGAACATGAAAAATGAAAGTAATTAGTTAATGAAAAGTGATTATGAATTCATGAGTTAGTGATAAATCCAATGATTAGTAGTTGAAAGAATTGTATAGTATGATAAGAATTATGAAAGTGTAATTAGTTAGTTTAGTTAAAGTAAAAGAAATTTGATTAAGTAAGAAAGAGATCTCATGTTAGTAGTAGTGAAAGTATGATTAGTTGTTATTAATTGTGTTGTGTGTTTATGTGTTAGGTGTTAAAGATGTGCCATCTTCAATTGATCAATTAGCCACAAGTTGTTCAATTTATCAAGGTGAGTTATATGAAAGTAATTAGATACTTATTAAGTGAATCGGATTGCTTCCGAACAAGAGATTCACCTAATTGTGTAAAGAGTTAATGATTAGCTTTAATGATATGAAAAGATTCATGTGATTAGAATGGTTAACTCATGTTAGCCATGTGATGATTATAATGGTTGACCAAGGTTAGCCATGTTGTGATTAGTAGCTAACTTATGTTAGCTAAAATATGATTAGTCTAGCTAATTAGATATTAGCTAGAATGTTATTAAACTAGCTAGTTAGATATTAGCTAGTATAATCAAGAGATATGTGCACATATGAAAGTAAAAGTGAAAGTTCAAGTGAAAGTGAAAGCACAAGTGAAAGTGAAAGCTCAAATTAAAGTGCAAGGGAAAGTGAATTCAAGAAAGGGAAGAATTTCCCATACTTTGCTTATTATATATGTTGTTATTATAATAATGCATTGTTTTGATTAGTAGTTAAATTGATTAGATAGTCATATGCTCACTAAGCTTTATGCTTAACCCGTTCAGTGTTTTATGTTGTAGGTGCTTGGTTTGGTTGAACCAAATGATAGAAGGAGTAGATTTTGGGTTGCAAGAAGATAGCGTGGATAAGGAGCTTGCTTTATGGTTAGATGAGCTTCTTATTCTTTTAAATTATCGTTATGATTAGCCATTGTGTAAATCGCCCAAAATGAGTTTTATGACACGAATTAGTTAAAGTGTAAAGTAGTTAAAGATTTATGATGTAAGCCTTTGACTTAGCAAAGTCAAAGTTGAAAAAAAAGAAGGTAAAAGATTAGTAGTAAAGTATGTGTCATAAATGGTAAATAAATGGAATAGAGTAAAGTGTTGAAAGTAAGTTTTGGTTGAATTTAAGTGTTGACCTATAGTCAACTATGTTGAAATGGTCAAATGTGAGTAAAAGATATAAGTGAAAGAGTCAAAGTGTTCTTGAAATGAGAAATGGGTCAGAAGTGTCCAAATGGGCATATTTTGGATCAAAGTGTCAAAATAAGTCATGGTACACGTATGACACTTGTTGCTTTTAGCTTAAGTGTCAAAAGTATGTTAGAAAGTGTAGGTAAAGTATGAAAGTCATAAACCAATTGGGTTGTGTTTTGACATGTCAAGAAAAAGTGCCGAAATGGTCAAAAATAGATTTTAGTTCAGATTTTTATTAAACGCGTAAATTGAAAAAGTGTAAAAAGAGAAAGTTTCATTTTGACATAGTAGAGGTGCCTGCAAAATTTTAAGTTCCTAGGTATTATCGTTTGAAAGTTACGTGAGTTTGAAGTTCGACTTTTGGTATTAAGTGTTGCAGACTAGATTTCTGGCTTTGGTACTAGAACAGCCTTGTTTTAGTACTAGAACAGCCTTGTTTTAGTACTAGAACAAGCCTGTTCTAGCTTACTCATTTTTTTACATATATTTTGAGACTAGTTCTCAGTACCAATTATGTTAGCAAAGTTTATAAGTTAATAAATTGTATAAAAAAAAATGATTCTCGAATTCAGGGCGTTTCAAGTTGGTATCAGAGCGATGGTTTAAGAGATTTATGTAATCCACAATAGGATTGCCTAAACTTAAACCACTATAAATTGTTTAGTTAGTTATGATTAGTATATATAGTAGTAAAGCATATTTGATTAGATTGATATGCTATTTGTTATCAGTTGAAATTAGTTGTCATGTATTAAATTAGTAGATGAAAATCGTAGATGATATACTAGTATCCTGAATAGTTTTGTTGAGCTTAAAAGTGATGATAGAAAGTATGAAATTAGTAGTGTAAGTGTTAGTAGATTATTTACAAGGTGTAGTTAAAATACCTTGTTAATAATTAATTTGATATGTGATCAGAAAATAAATGTAAATGTGAGTAGATATTTGTGACAAGACATGTGTAGTAATCAGGTATATGTGGTGAATATACACATAATATGAATAGATGTATGTTATGATTAGCTATATACTTGCAAGTAAATAATTATTCAGATAAATGTGCAGATAGTTGTATATATATATATGTGTGAAAGAGTTCAGTTATGATTAGAAGTTCAGATGACCAGATAAGCTAACTTTTGTTAGCTGTATGTTCAGATATTTAGATAATTGCCGATTTTCATTGGCAATAGATTAATGAGTTCAGAAAAATTGAAATATGATAGTAGTTTAGTTACGTGTTCAGAGTTTCAGGTGATTAGAAGTACTGACTTATGTCAGGTATTGTATTAAGAATTTATGTGAATATATGCATGAAAGTATGTGTTAGCTGCAGTTTTATGTGTTCAGTTGAAATTTTCATGATTTCTTATTTGCGCAGACTAAAGTGTTTTATGAGTATTCAGATTATATGATATCAATGTTTAGCCACACTCAAACCAGTATATATTTGATAGTGATGAATAGAAGTGTGAGACTGATATAATAGAACGACGTTTGGCCAACATGGTTTTATTATATTAAGACACATGGGTGATTCATACCTATTAAATATGGAGTGGGATTAGTGATGGTTAGCTTTGATGGAAGTAGAAGTGGAACAGTAAATGAATAGTTTTATGAAAGTCAGTATGAATTAGAATGATTAGATTAGACTCGGTTGTTGTAGGATTACTATTGTAGTCAAATGAAAGTAGAAAGTTGACAAAGTGTTAACCTTCTATAATGAACAGAATTTTTGTTTGAAAGAAAGGTCAGAAAGCGAAACTAGAAAAGGGAGTTATGAGGCATGAAGTCAGGTACCATATGGTAACTTTTATACCTGCCCTTGTTCTTTGACTCCATAGTTGTTAGATATGTGTTATTTATACCTTGCAAGCAGTTTAATCAATATAGATTTAGTAGTAATGTAATTATGATTACATAAAGTGTTAAACTCCTAAGTGGGGGAGAAAATTCTAAGATGTACAAAGTAATGTATATGGAAAGTATGATAGTAGTGATGAAAGAATGATTAGTTAATTGAAAGTTTAGTTTAATTAACCCAAATGGGTTATTGAATTGATTAATTGATTATGATGATTAGTAGTTGTTAAAGAAGTTGAAAGTAGTTGTTTAGTGATAACAAATGATTATATTTGCTAACTTATGTTAGATGTAGTAGTGATTAGAATAGCTAACCAAGGTTAGCTATGTGATTAGACTAGTTAACTTTTAACTATGTGATTAGATTAGCTAACTCATATTGGCTATTGTGATTAGATTAGCTGACTTATGTTAACAAGTGTGATTAGAATAGCTAATTTAATTTAACTATAATTGTAATTAGATGATCAGAGGTTGCAGTACAGTTGTTTAGTAGAAAGATGAAAGCAGATTAGATTAGTGAAAGATTTAGTTCCATAATTTCTCAGCAGTCAGTTGTTTATACAAATATGTATTATTGATAATTGCTATATGTTGATTAGTTTGTGAATTAGTCATTCAATTATGTAAAGTATTGACAATTTAGTTTATTTGATTAGTTATGATAATAGTGATTAGTAGTGAAAGATATGAAAGAAGCTTAATTGATTAGAACGGCTAACTTAAATTAGCTATGAAAGTGATTAGTGTAGCTAACCAAGGTTAGCTAAATTCATGATTAGTTAGCTAAGTTATATTGACCAAGAATATGATTAGACTAGCTAATTTATATTAGCTATATTAATCAGATAATTAAGGGCTATGTGATTTCGGATTCCATCCATGTAAGAAGTTTCACCTAGTTATGAAAGTGTGAAAGCAGTTGTTATAGTGTAAAGATTGTCTAAAGTGATTAGTCAAATAGTTTAGGTAAGAAGTCATCTGACTTAAAAGAATCAAGTTTAGGTAGAATATATATATGTACAGGTAAGGATGAAAGATTGATTCAGTAGAAATTGACAGTAGTTAATATTACACTTTGTGCTTGATATTGCAGTATGTGTCAGTGAATAATGAATAGTTAGTAGTAAACAGTAAACAGTGAATAATTAGTAATAAACAGTAAATAGTGAATAGTGATTAGTAGCTAGAATGAATTGAGTAAGTTGAATGCATACTAAGGGTAAGTAAGTTGATAAAGCAATATGCACATTGATACATAAATCGTTTCAATAGTATGAGTACAGATATATGCAATAGTTGATTAGATTGTCAAGTGATAAAGTTGATTAGTTGTTTATGTAATAATGTTAGATACATTATATGTATAGCTGAAAATTATGAGATTGAACAGATATATGTGAATAGTTGAGATAAAGATAGAAAGTGAAGCTTGAATAGTATATGCTTATGTCTGGAACTACAAAGTAAAGAAGTATATCAGAGTAAGTAAACGTTTCCGCACAAGTAGAGAAAGTGATAAGATTTAGTAGATAAGAATGACATTCGTGAGGACACGAATAAGATAAGTGAGGGAGAGTTGTAACACCCCAGTTTTCAAGGTATTAATTTAGTGTACAAAAATATATATTTATTACTATTGATAGATCTTTTAATAATAAGTTATAATAGAAAACGTAAGTGGTTGTTCAGTTCCAGACTGTGTAGTAAAGGAAATTAAAGATTTTATATACACTAGTACGTGTCTTCTTCCTGTAGCATTTCCAAACAATTCCAGAAAGAAAAATAGAGAGAAAGATCGCAGGAAATTGGAGAAAGGATGAAACCAACATTTAAACAACAGATTGAAGCTTCAATTATCAAATTCATCATCTTCTATCTTCTTTTAATCTTTGTAAGTAACTTCCTCTTAGCTATGAACCCTAGAAATTGGGTTTTTAAGGGTTTTGAATTGTTAGTATGAATTAATCCGAAATTGAGATTAGTAATTGATTAGTTTGATGTTAGTTAGTATTATTATGATCATTAGTAACCATATTACATGGTGAAAGTGATGAAATCATGATTAGTGTTCTTGAGTGAATTTAGGGGTTTTGTTAAATCCTTGTAAATTCATGTAATAAGCTTCAAAGAGTAATTAGAAGTGTTAATAGAATATGATTATGATGTGGAGCAAGTAATTAAAGTGTTAAAGTTGATTATGAGATGTTTGAGTGAAGCTTGATTATGAACATGAAAAATGAAAGTAATTAGTTAATGAAAAGTGATTATGAATTCATGAGTTAGTGATAAATCCAATGATTAGTAGTTGAAAGAATTGTATAGTATGATAAGAATTATGAAAGTGTAATTAGTTAGTTTAGTTAAAGTAAAAGAAAGTTGATTAAGTAAGAAAGAGATCTCATGTTAGTAGTAGTGAAAGTATGATTAGTTGTTATTAATTGTGTTGTGTGTTTATGTGTTAGGTGTTAAAGATGTGCCATCTTCAATTGATCAATTAGCCACAAGTTGTTCAATTTATCAAGGTGAGTTATGAGAAAGTAATTAGATACTTATTAAGTGAATCGGATTGCTTCCGAACAAGAGATTCACCTAATTGTGTAAAGAGTTAATGATTAGCTTTAATGATATGAAAATATTCATGTGATTAGAATGGTTAACTCATGTTAGCCATGTGATGATTATAATGGTTGACCAAGGTTAGCCATGTTGTGATTAGTAGCTAACTTATGTTAGCTAAAATATGATTAGTCTAGCTAATTAGATATTAGCTAGAATGTGATTAAACTAGCTAGTTAGATATTAGCTAGTATAATCAAGAGATATGTGCACATATGAAAGTAAAAGTGAAAGTTCAAGTGAAAGTGAAAGCACAAGTGAAAGCGAAGGCTCAAATTAAAGTGCAAGGGAAAGTGAATTCAAGAAAGGGAAGAATTTCCCATACTTTGCTTATTATATATGTTGTTATTATAATAATGCATTGTTTTGATTAGTAGTTAAATTGATTAGATAGTCATATGCTCACTAAGCTTTATGCTTAACCCGTTCAGTGTTTTATGTTGTAGGTGCTTGGTTTGGTTGAACCAAATGATAGAAGGAGTAGATTTTGGGTTGCAAGAAGATAGCGTGGATAAGGAGCTTGCTTTATGGTTAGATGAGCTTCTTATTCTTTTAAATTATCGTTATGATTAGCCATTGTGTAAATCGCCCAAAATGAGTTTTATGACACGAATTAGTTAAAGTGTAAAGTAGTTAAAGATTTATGATGTAAGCCTTTGACTTAGCAAAGTCAAAGTTGAAAAAAAAGAAGGTAAAAGATTAGTAGTAAAGTATGTGTCATAAATGGTAAATAAATGGAATAGAGTAAAGTGTTGAAAGTAAGTTTTGGTTGAATTTAAGTGTTGACCTATAGTCAACTATGTTGAAATGGTCAAATGTGAGTAAAAGATATAAGTGAAAGAGTCAAAGTGTTCTTGAAATGAGAAACGGGTCAGAAGTGTCCAAATGGGCATATTTTGGATCAAAGTGTCAAAACAAGTCATGGTACACGTATGACACTTGTTGCTTTTAGCTTAAGTGTCAAAAGTATGTTAGAAAGTGTAGGTAAAGTATGAAAGTCATAAACCAATTGGGTTGTGTTTTGACATGTCAAGAAAAAGTGCCGAAATGGTCAAAAATAGATTTTAGTTCAGATTTTTATTAAACGCGTAAATTGAAAAAGTGTAAAAAGAGAAAGTTTCATTTTGACATAGTAGAGGTGCCTGCAAAATTTTAAGTTCCTAGGTATTATCGTTTGAAAGTTACGTGGGTTTGAAGTTCGACTTTTGGTATTAAGTGTTGCAGACTAGATTTCTGGCTTTGGTACTAGAACAGCCTTGTTTTAGTACTAGAACAGCCTTGTTTTAGTACTAGAACAAGCATGTTCTAGCTTACTCATTTTTTTACATATATTTTGAGACTAGTTCTCAGTACCAATTATGTTAGCAAAGTTTATAAGTTAATAAATTGTATAAAAAAAAATGATTCTCGAATTCAGGGCGTTTCAAAATATACTGACGGAAACCTGGTCTGTACTTACGTACAACAGAGGAGACATCACCCAGTATATTCCCAAATGAGGATCACAAGATTTTTCAGAATGAGGACTATGACAAGCTAACATATAAGATTTAAAACCAAAGTTATACCTTGCTAAAAATTTCCTTAGGCAATTACCTACTTCACTCATTAATTTCTTAAGAGCTCAACTACCTTCATACAGACTGCCTATCGATACATCACAAAATGAACTATCCCATATTTAAACATTTAAGGTTAATTTATTCCTTTGAATTCCCCAATATTGTTACAAGATTACTAAATTTAAGAAAAATTAAAAAATTAAAAAAAAAAAAAATTTAGACTGAAAATTGACTAATACAGAATGCCCCTTTTAAAATGATATCTACCAATATTTGCACTCTGATCAGTTAGGACAAATAGACTTCTTTTCCCCTATCCCCCACTTAGAAATATGCAATGTCCTCATTGCAAAAAGAAACATAATATTAGGGAATAGAAAAGAAGTGAAACAGAAAAACTCTCCTGATTAAGAAGAAAAATTCATGAATGAACTGGTTCTGAAATAAAATACAACAACACACTTCCGTAGGCATCACGGTTGCATTTAGCGTATGCAACAAGCCTTTAAACCCCTCAGTATCCTGAGTGGACGAGTTGTAGTCTCGTGAGGGTTTCCAGGGAACATACCCACAAAGTTCAAACCTGCAAGCAAAAACAATAAAACAAAATAACAAAATAACGGGTTGTCTCCCGAAAGCGCTTTTGTTTATCACGTCGGTAAGCTCGACATCTCGCATCATATCTTAAATACGATCCATCTCCAAATCACGTTTGGAGCCCCTTGCATCACCATAGTATCTCTTCAAACGACTTCCATTAACCTTGAAAGTTTTTCCAGAATGACCTTGCAGATCAACAGCACCAAAAGGATAAACTTTCTCTACCACAAAAGGTCCTGTCCAGCGTGTCTTCAACTTACCAGGAAGCAAATGCATACGAGAACTGTATAGGAGAACCTTACCACCTTTTTCAAATAAACTCTTTGATTTAAAATGTGAATCATGCCATTTCTTGGTGCGCTCCATATATAATCGGGCGTTAACATAAGCATTCATTCCTATCACTTTCTCCAATTGTGCATTCGTAAGATGCGATTCAATATCACTGATCCAAACCTTCGGCGTTCCAAATCGTGAAAACAATCGCTTACGGAACTTCACCACAACCCGTGCATCATTTATAGGTAATGCCTTCGCTTTCAACATCTTTCGTGACGTGTAATTAGGTCCCTTATGCCCTCTAGTAGGACCATTGTGACAATGACTTAGAATTCGCGTCTCCATTTTGATCGAGATTCCATTTGTCAAGATTGACTCTTTACTCTCCTTTAGCTTAATGCCTTCATTTTCTAAATCTTTCTCGCACGTTGTCTCGATCTCCACAGGCAATTTATCGAACTTGTCGATGTCACGGATTGTCGCGAGGCTTCCCTTTCATCCTTCAAGAATCATTGGGTCTAAATCTACGTCATCCTTCAAACTTTGCAAACTCTCGTCATCCTCAGATGATTCTCTCATGCTAGCAAAGTAATAAGTCTCATCCACTGATTTTGGATATTGCATAGATTCATTCACATTAAATATAACCTTCTCATCCCCCAATCTCATGGTTATTTTCCTATCAAAAACATCGATCAATGCTCTGGAAGTGGCAAGGAAGGGTCTACCTAGAATAATCGGCACCTTAGGATCCTCTACCATGTCGAGAATCACAAAGTCATAAGGAAACACAAACTTATCAACCTTGACTAAAACGTTCTCAACCATCCCTTTAGGGTATTGAACAGAGTGATTAGCCAACTCGATGCACATTCGGATGGACTTAGGTTTTCCTAGCCCAAGTCTAGTGTACATAGTATAAGGCATAATAGATATGCTAGCCCCGAGATCCGCTAGTGCATTCGCGATATCTAACTTACCAATTAAACAGGGAATAGTGATACTCCCTGGATCCTTCATTTTTGGTGGTAACTTGTTTTGCATCACGGCCGAGCATCGCTCGTTCATTGTTACAGTGGTTGCTTCAGGCAACTTGCTCTTATTAGTCAAAAGCTCCTTCAAATATCTTGCATACTTAGGTATTTGAGCAATGACCTCCACAAACGGAATGTTAATGTGGAGTTGCTTCAAATTCTCAAGAAATTGATGGTCATGAGCTTCATATTTTCCTCTCCTCAAAGCTGCTGGGTAAGGTGGTGGTGGCGCATGATCCTTCGCATATTGCTTATCCTTAGCAATTTGATCAGCTTTTGTGTCCACCCTTGGACTGTTGACAACTTCTGCTTCCTTCTCTTTCTCGGGCAAAGGCTGAGGTGTAGGCTTCTTCTTAACAATTGGATCTTCATGAACGTTTCCACTTCTGGTAATCACAGCTTTCGCCTGATCACGTGGATTGGTTTCAGTGAATCCGGGAAGAGTTCCCGGGGGTCTCTCTTGGAGAACTTTAGCTATGCTGAAAATGGTTCTCTCAATTTGCTTGATCGCCGTTCCCTGATTTCGAACCAATGCTTCGATGGTGTCCATCCGTTGTCCAGACCTAGCAATAAATTTCTCGTTGGCGGTCAAAAACTTCCCCATCATTTCTTCCAAATTGGATTTCTTCTCGGGGAAGGTTGCTGAGGGTTGTTCCTTAGTGAAAAGACCTGGCTGAGTCTGGCAGAACTGGCGACCTCCTTCCTGGTATGGTCTTAGGAAAAATTCCCCATTGCCTTGGCAGTAGGTTCCGTGAGTTTCCACACATTTAACTTCCTCTCTCACTTTTCCAGAATTGATTTCGGGACAATTCTTGACTAAATGCGTTCCTCCACTGTTGTCACACCCTACTTGGATTGCATGGACAGTCTCGGTCACCTTTTTTATGTCTCTTCCCATGTTGTCCAGCTTGGCAGTTATGACGGCGAGTCCATTGTCATTGCTAATTGACCTCTTTCTCCTAGAGGAACCATCATCCCATAACCGAGAATGCTTTGCTTGGTCGCGAATAGCTGCTAAGGCGTCCCTAGGAATCTTCTTCGGGATGTGTCCTTGAGCATCTAATTGCTGTCTTGTAGCACGATCCACTCCTCTGTAGAATACCATTATAATTTGCTGGTCGTTTAGGTCGTGCTTTGGACATTTATGCATCAAGTCCTGGTACCTTTCCCACGCTTGGTGTAGCGACTCATCAACTTCTTGCTTGAAATTCCTAATCTCGTCGATCATCTTCGACGTTTTGGATGGTGGGCAGTACATCTTTAGAAACTTTATGTGGAGATCTTCCCACGTGGTGATGGATCCAGCTGGTTCATTAGTAATCCATCTGTAAGTCCCCTAGTTTTAGGATCGATAACTTCGTTATCTGTAGTATTAAGGTGCGGAATCCCTCAATACGGTGTTATTTTACTAACAACGAATATGTTCGTATTGCGTTTTAACTAGACTTAGCTTTAAACAACGAATCGTCAAAGCCTAGCCTTAGGTTATGTTTTTCTCTGGTTTGTTGAATTCGCAGCAATTGAAATCAGAATGCAAAAGTTATGTTTTTCACCGATTGAAAAACATTATATATGTCCAGCTCGTCTCGACTCGCAAGGGCCTGCGAGTTCGGTCCAACTCGCAGCCCAAGCCCAACTCGGAACTCGGCTCGCCAGACTTCCACGAATTCAGTTCTCATCTCGGCTCGTTAATCTCGCGACCTGAGAACTCGACTCGCACAGAATGTATTTATTTCGTATTTAATAATTCGTCTAACTTAACACAATAATATGTTTAACGAATATTACTAACAAAACAAATATTTATTTACAAATCTAAACCAATATACAAACGTAATAATAATTACACTAGTCCTATATCAAGCTAGATCTGTTGTCACAATCTATGTCTCAACACCATCTTTTTGCGGCTCCCTTGAGTGTTCTTGGGAACACGCGGAGCATGACTTGATCGCTTGTAATGTTAGGGATGCTGAACATATCGGCAATCTCCTCAATCTTTTCCACGTGCTCGTTAGCATCTTCTCTCTCCTCTCCTCGAAACGGGTTTTCCCTAAGCTCTTTTAGGAATTGTCCTTTTATCTCGAACTCGACGTTTTCTGCAATTGCGGGCCTCACAACTCCTGGGCCAAGGTCGCTACGCCTTCTGCTCGAATATTCCTCGAGAGTCATATTGGCAATGTCGTCTGCCATTTCTAAATCTGGTTCTGATTGATCGATGGGTGGTTCAAAGAGAGCTCGTAAATATTCTCCGAAATCGTCCTCCAAATACGAAGGGTAGAACAAGACTCTTAATATAACACAAATTATAAACTAATCCTATACACAGATAATACAAATAAACAGATAAATAAAGATTAAATTAAAACTGATAATTTACAGAAAACAAATTCTTATTTATCCAATTGAATCAAACCGTTCCCCGGCAGCGGCGCCAAAAACTTGATGTCGTGTAAACTGGGTTTTATTTTAAAATGGAAAATACCTAACTTACTATACACAACACAGACAAGAATACCTGATCATATATAGTATAGCTCAGTAAGTCCGAGTCGAACACAGGGAACGGATGTCAATATCAACAAATTGAAAGTTGCTACAATTAATTAAAGCAGTAAAGTGGGGACGTTTTAGTTCCGGTCGAACAAATGAGTAACAATTATAAAAGAAATGATTTATTAAATAAAACTAAATTATAAGATAAAGAAATAATAAAATAACTTAATTAAAGAAAAGATTTAATTCAAATGGTAAAAGAAATGCATTTGCTTAGATTACTTTCCTTAAAATCTGGAGATCATGTTATTTAAAATGCTCACGTATGGATTTTATCGTATTATAACAAAATGTATCAATCCTCCTTACAAGACAAATTGAATCAACACAATTAGGAAAGACATGAAGTTGTTTTCAACCCACTAACAGTTCAATTTAGCGTTGCCCACCAAATAGTGTTTTATATTAATTCAATACCGTTTATGTGACCTATTCTTATAATTTGAATCAACAAAGTCTATAACTATTTCTAGTTATCTCGTTCATCAACAATTATTACCAATTATTAACCCTAACCCGTCAAACTCAATATATTCGGTGATAATTATCAATTAAAATCAACAATCATCAATAATCTTACAATCAAAAGGAACTCAATCTCAATTAATCATAAAACCACGTTAGGTAACTAGCAATATTCATTTAATAACCAAGGTTCAACGAATAAACATGAATAAAATCCAATACGATTCGCATTTTCAATAATCAATCCATCAAATAAGTACTATCATCTAAGCAAATACATAAAAGACTTAGCCAATCATATTATAACAGAAAGTCAGTTCTGAAAATGAAACCATAATCATAATCAAATGAAAAGAAGAAACGTATTCGAACCGAAATAATGAAATAACGAATGAACGAATGAAAGCCTTTGATTATCCTTAATGTTTTGCCTCCAAAATACTCCAGAAATTGAGGTTTTTGCAGAGAGAATCGACTGGAGAAAGTGTGGTTAAGTGTTGTGCAAAATGAAGGCAAAATGAAGATTTTAGGGTTTCTGCCGAGGCGATCCATACGACGTATGGAATTCCATACGCCGTATGGATTGCAAAGCCCATGGATCTGACCCGCATCTTCTGGCGGCCCGGCTCAGCTGATCCATACGCCGTATGGATTCCATACGCCGTATGGATCGGTTTTCTCAGCTTCTTTCACCATCGACCACCAACTTCAATCTTTTCTTGTTTTTAATTTATTTTCTTCAATTCTCGCACGTTTTTAGCTTCTTTTCCGATTCAAGCTCCAAATAATTCCTAAATGCAAATATGAACGAAATGAGTATCGAATTCAAATAAAATGCATAAGAAATTAATCAAACTAGGGGGTAATTAGCACTATAAAATAGCACATTTTGGCGTTCATCACCTAGTCATTACTTTAGCTAAAAATACATCTTTATACCATCTAAAATCTTGTAATTTTCTACATGTTAAATTTAGTAATATAGATGAATTTCTTTCCTGATAAGCAGCTGGGTTTCCTACATGATTTTTTAATATAGCATATATTAAAGTATTCATCATATCATCTATTTCCGTTTGACTAATTTGACCATTTTCACTTTTAATTATAGTCTTTTTTGCATTAAATATAATGTTTTTCTCTTCTTGAGTTACATAACTATCCCACCAACATTTTAAAATTCCAGTGAATCCTGATATTATCGTTTTTGTTACTTGTAATTCATTATTAGTGTGTGATTTATAAGCAGTAGCTGTCATGGTCATTTCTTGTAATAAATTTAAAATTTGGTATTCAGTTTGACCGTCTATATTCCATTCATATATAGAAGTTCCATCGTATTTTGCTTGTACTATAGTATGACGTTCTTCGTATTGTAAATCTGGAGGTGTAGGTCTATAATAATAATTTCTAGTTTCTGGCCTTGGAGTATAAGTTTTATTTGAAGTATAAGGATTATTTTTAATTTTACTTACTTCATTATTATCAAATTGATTTTCTATATTAGGAATATAATCTTCTGAAAATTCTTCTTCGTTTATTACATTGATTTTATTATTTGATATACTTAATTGAGATAATTTGTTCTCAATATCTTTTAATATAACATTTTGTTTTCCTAGATTTATAGGAGTATCTATTTGATATGGTATAAATAACGAACTTTCTTCTATAATTTGTTTATTACTAGATTTAGAAGTACTGGGTTTATTATTATCATTATTTTCTATACGATCTAATTGTTGTCCTATAGTATTTAATACTTCATTTGTATAATTATTTTGATATGTTATTTGTTTTAGAGTTTTACTAGAATCTTGATCCTTTTTTACTTCTACTAAAGGGACGCCTATGTATTGTTTATCGTTTTGTTTTATTATTATATCTTCATAAGGTGGATGAATTCCTATATTTTCTTCCTGGGTCTTAAGGTTATATATATTTTATTTATATTGGTTATTGTTTCGGTTTTTTCTAAAAAAGGAAAATCTATTTTTTATTTCACACAATACATATGTAACCATGAAAAGAATGGCATGACCTCATTATTTTCAAATAAATATAAATGCCATGTTAATTGATTTATGTTTCTTTGGCTTTTACTGAAGTTAGAATTATACCATGTTAACTTTTCTATATTATAGTCATTATTTATTTCTATTTCTAAATAATCTAAATCTTGTTTAGTTATAGTTGTTTTAATCTTTGGCATTTTAACAAATAACTAATCTTGCTCTTACTTCTAAAATTGTATCAAGATTTATTTCTAATTTTGTTCTTATATAATTATGATACCAATTTAGACTTTCTTTATAAAATTCAGTAAATTTTATATTATTTCTTTCACTTAATATATATTGTTTTATCATATTTTTATTTTCTTCTAATTGTATTAATAAATTTTTTCTTTCTTCGTATAATTCTTTAAGACGTAAAGTTATACTATAATTCATATATAACCATCCATTAACTTGTATTCTTGAGTCACTCATAATTGTTCCTCTTTATAATAGTCTACTTCAGATTTAGTTGGTTTATATGTAAAATCTTCACTTTTATTATCTTCTTCGTATAAAGGTTTAGGTATAGATTGATTAAAATCTACTCATTTCATTCTCATAGATTGAGCTTTTCTTAAATATATATTTTCTTCCGACATAGAGCTAGAGGATTCATGGATATAGGTTGAATTTGATGATCATACTCTATTATTTTTAAAAGTTATGTTTATACTTCCATCGGTGTTTTCTATAATATTAGATAATTGACTACTATCTTCTATAGGTTTAGGTAGACTTATATCTTCTATATTCCAAGTTTGACTTTGAGTAATTTCATTCAATTTTAATCTTTTAGGTATATTTATTTTAGAATGTTGGGAATTTGCTTCAAATATTAAAGTTTCATCTCTCGGTGATATTAACCTAGAACGTGGTTCTATAGTAGTTGTCATGGTTTTATAATATATTCTATATATAACTACAACTGGATCAGTTCCGTCTTTAGCATCTAAATTCTTAGTTTTAATAGTTAGAGTTAAAGTGTCTAATATATTACGATCATGTAAAGATATAGTAAAATTAGGATAGCAATTAAAATATATTGGGCCATTACATATATTGGATTCTGCCATATCTAATAAAGAATTCTTAAAATTTAATAATCTATCATCTCTTAATATAACTAGTGTAGGGACATCTAGTTATAATCTTGTCATAGGTCTAATAGCTACTTGAACTAATCCTATATGTAAAAATTTATAATTTTTCTTATGTTCTTTTATAGCAGTTTTAGAAAATAATTGTATATTTTGATGATTTTGTAATAAAGGTATAGTTTTCTCAGTTGTTTTTATAGAATATCCTTAAAAATAATCAAATGATCCTATTTTATAAATAGTTCTAACATCTTGCTTAGGTATGCTCCAGTCTAACAAATTACTTTCAATATTTGAAATAGAAACTTCAACTGAATTTGTATGATCTTGTTCTTCTTCAATATCAGAAGTAGAACCATCTTTTCTATTTAATAGTAGTTTAGACAATTTATTCATAATTTTGTAAATATTTGTTATTATTTTAACTTGTTATCGGAAAACTTAATTTATACAGTTGAACAAATATATTATCTCCGGGAACACCCCCATATAGTCGTGGTCCGGCCGTCTTACGACGTTTACTGCGGCTAATCCAACCGACTGATCCCCAGGGCTTACCAACGTAGACATATATTTTTCCAACTCATAAATTAATTTTTCTTTTAACACGTTAAAACTCAAACACATATTTGACATAATATGATGATAAATATATCTATACTACTGCCACCTCAAAAAGAAAGCACATGGCTCTGATACCAAATTGGAACGGATCGATAATTATAAAAGAAGTATAAATAAAGAACAAAATGTGAACACATTAAATAAAAGAAGTTACCAAATGGGAACACATTAAATAAAAGAAGTTAATAAAATACAAGAGTTTAATAAATAATACCTTTGTTTATATATTCGGAATCTTTACAAATACAACTTGATATAGTTTGATTTGCTTCCTTCTCTATACTGGATACAGACTCTGAATGGACTATAGGAGATATACATATATTAAAATCTAAACTTTTGGAACATTGGGTTGTTGATAATATGACAGAGGGTTTTTTAATAAAAATATTTCTAAGTAAAGTGATTCGTGTTGATCTTCGTAAAATCTTTTCCTTTTATAGACGGAGTAAAGTTTCTTGATTCTTCGTGTAACCGGCATCTTCCAGTAACCTTCAATAATTTCTTCTTTTAACCGGCATCTTTCTTCTTTAGTCAATAATGATCTTTGATAATAGTCTTCAATAATTGTTCTTTGTCGATCATTTTTAAAGAAGTCATTTAAGCAATTAATGCTTTATAACTATTAACTTTAATAATTGATGTGACCCAAAAAGTCATGTTTTTAAGGACATATTTCCACACTTTTTGGACTATTCTTTTGTGAAAACATTTCAAAACCATCATTATTTACCAAAATTCACCAAGGTAGTCTAAATATAGACATTGCTACAAAAATCGGTTAAAACGTCCAAATAACACGCAAACCGAGGCAAAACAATCACCTTAAATTTTCCGTTCTCAATATTCTTATGGAAATAGAGCTTAATTCATATTTTATGATTCCATAGGAAAATCCAAGACTGGAAGTGAAAGAATCAGAAGAAACGGATGAAAGACGGAGAATATACAAAGTCTGGAAGCTCGCCGATCGTCATCCGGAACACGCAAAAGTTAAATACTTCCAAATTTGGCAAACTTAGTGTCATTAGAAGCGTAACGGAAAAACGAATCCAACGGCGCAAGAATCAAGCAAAACGGAGTCCAAACGAAGAAGATACAGACGAACCAAGCAACCGGGGAATCAGTATACAGCATATGGAGCACCAACCCCCCCTGCCCACCAAGGTACCGTATACGGTACCCTAGGTGCCGTATACGGCCCTTAGGGTGCCGTATACGGGGGGTGTTGTGCTTGAAGGGTGCCGTTTGACCCCCTTGGTCCGCTTGCCCCGTATGCTGCTTTGACGCTTGTATTCTATGCTTTAAGGCTTGTACCATGGCTTTCCTTCTTCCCCTATAAATAGTCACCTCCATTTCATTTCAAAACACACCTTACATCTCATTTTCTTTCTCTCTCTAAAAACTTCTCTCTAGAATTAGGTTAGCATTCTCTCTCTAGCACTACTCTTAGGAGTTAGAGGAGAATTAGTAGGTTAGAGTAGAAGCTCTTAGTAGCTTTTGTACGGAGTTACTCCGAGACTTCAGATTTGTGAAGATTTGTCTGTATTACTCTCGTATTCAGGTTTAATACAATCTCTCGCATTTATTCTTTCAATTATGCTTTCTTATTATGCATGCTTAGGAATGAATGCTAGAATTATGCTAGGCTAGACAAATCAATGTTTGTTGTGATGTATGCAATGTTAGGATAGTTATGATATAATACACAATTGGGGATGACACCATTATGAAACAACGGAGGTAACGTTATACGACTTTCATTTGTATAGCGCCGGGATCATCACGAATGTGTGTAGTACGGAACGTGGAAGCTATGAAAGTCGTGGGCACAATCCGTTGTAGAAATAATGATTCCTAATTGTAACATACTGTTACTCTGTCTATGTAGGTTTAAAATTGTTTGCGAACTTATAAGCTGAACCTCTGCCTGTTTATCTATCCAACTTATGCTGTGGTTTGTATCCTCCTCCCTAGAACCTGGCCAATTGCTAGAAGTAGGATTGCCAACTATTCTGTGTATGATGATCAATGAACTCAACATGGTTGTTGTTCCCTTGATTGAAACACATCCGAGGGACACGAAGCATAGGATTAGAAATAGATTAGGTTCACGCTTGTTTGTTGTGTATCTTTGGGACAACTTCCGGGATATCCATGATTTAATTATTAGGTCAGTTAATATGATGACTAGTGTTCCGTCCTATTGCATGTTCTTGTTTGATTGTTGCTTAGGTACTGCATGCTAGACATACGCAAACATTATCACTGCCCTGCTAATTAGATTTTCACAAACATAATAAAGATAATACAGATAGGTTAACATGTATGTAATAGTTGTGATGATTGTATGATTAATGATGAACAATTCTGTCGCGCCCCTAAATTATGATGCGGAAGCGGGTCAATTCGGGGCGCTACTAATCAATAATCACACGCACATAAGATACATAATGAACGACCACTATATGCGTCGTTTACAAATACATTGATATTATAAAGGTGTTACACTGTTATAATATAGTTTACAAAAGCTCCTGAGCCAAAATGTTAGAGATTCTGTGGCATAACTAAATTATACAAAATATAGTAATGCATGACAATCTCTTGATGTCTGAATGCGACTCGAGCTAATGGAAATCCTGAATGGCAGACCTACTGCTGCTGAGAACCTGAGAATACACGCTAAAATGATCAGCTAAAAGCTGGTGAGCTCGATAAAGTATAATGTATGAACCGCAAGATTTAAGTATGAATATTTGTAATTAAACAAATAAGTAAAATGATAATGATGTATATAACTGTCATGAGCACATAGTCTGAGCTTAACTGAGGTGTCAGGATCACAATTAAGTGCCTGAGCGAGGGTGCCTCTATGCGTGTGCCTAATCAACACACGTATGAACAAATGATAATGCGTCCGTTTTGACCAGTCAGTGCTTGCTGACCCGGACGGGGATTGTCAGTCCCATATGGTACTATACACTAACATTCACGCTACAAAGTATTACCAAACTATGCTATTGAGGACTTATGATGATTAGATGAATAACTCATACAGAATATAGCGATATTTGATACTTGCGTTCACATGTAAAACAAAACAACAATGTATTCTCACCCCTAGGTAAAAGTATTTAAAAGGGGGCTATGAGACTCACCTGAGTCTAATGAGTTGTTAACAAGTAATAATGATGTTGTTCAAGAGTAATGATGTCGTCTCTTACGACTGAAACCTGCTGGGCGTCCTAAACGCGCAAGGTTTAATGATTAGATGTGGAAACCTGCCGGGCGTATTAAACGCGCAAGGTTTTAATGATTCAGATGTCTCAATAGACCATCTATGCTAGTTGTTCCTCCAACTAGTTATGTCCAAATCGATTGGTTACTGTTTATGTTTGAAATCCAATTAAGTTTGTAGTTTGTAAAAGTGTACGGCCCGTTGGTGACGGAATTGAAATCATATTTAAAAATACAATTTTTGTACTTGTTTCTAGTTGATTTCATGAACTTTAGATACTTATTTAGCTTGAAATTGATCTCATATGATAAGGTTAAAGTTTGAGGAAGAAAATATGAAAAGATGGTGCATTTTGCTGATTTGACTATGTTGCACCGTTTTGGCCATAACTCCTTCATACGAACTCGGATTTAGGCGATCAAGCAACGACCGTGACTCAGAGGACTACAAAACTACAAAATATGGTGGGTTGGAAGCATGTCACCTGTCCGGGTGAGGCTTCATACCCGTCCGGGTATATTGCACACACCCGTTCGGGTGAAGAGTCATACCCGTTCGGGTTGGATTTGTGTAACCGTTCGGGTGGACAGTCGTACCTGTTCGGGTGGGCTTTCATACCCGTTCGGGTGGAGTTTCATACCCGTTCGGGTAAAGTTTCATACCCGTTCGGGTGAGGTCTGTTTTCCAGTCTGTTCGATTTTTAGTATAACCAAGTTTTGATTCGGTTTTTCGGACATAATCAGTTTGTGGAACAATCAAGCATGCTAATATATGTATTTTAAACATGTAATATCAAAGAAAAAGTGTGCGATTTCTTACGTATAAAATTGTAACCGAAAATGATGATGATGGAGTAAGAAGATGAAGATGATGTTGTTGATGATGATGATTCCAGCGATGATGATGATTATGCTTGATGCTTCTGATCTTGTTGTTGTTTTTGAAAGTGAAAGAGAACCGAGAGAGATAGAGAAAAGATTGAAAAAAAATGAAATGGAAAGGAGAGTGTTTGGCCGGCTTGTAGTCCACGGGCAAGATCCACATTTTGTGGATCTTGTCCAGCCCAATAATGCACGCAGAGTGGTATTAAACCCGTGTTTGTTTACCCGATCGTAAAAGTAGTATAATGTTTTTAATTGGTAAATTTCTAAAAATGATATCGTATTTACTTTTATTTGAAGTATTTTATAAAAATAATTTTAGTGAGATATAAAAATATATCTTTGTTTTATGTTTGAGAGACGGATACGGTTTGAGTGGTTTCGTCGCGTTTGAGTAAAATGAAATAAAACGAAATGCGTTTTATTTTAATCAAAGTGATTAGTAACTATTATTTCCAATAATAATACATTGCTTATGAGTTATGTCATGACCATTTGATTTGTACGATACGAAATACTTTATATATTATATAAATAATATAAAATAAATAATGAGTTATTAAATAATAGTTTCATATTACTTAATATTTGTTTTTCACCAACGCCGTATAAATGAATCGGAATTTGGCCGATTTGAAAATGCACGATTAAATATAATCGCGTACTGATATATATTCAACAATATATACATTGATACATACAATTAGCCTAATACATAGCACTAATTACATGTATTTCTAAATGATTAGGAACTAAAAAAACTAGTCCTAATTTGACGGGTGTCACAAATTCAGTTGACCGCTAGACATATTATCCCAACCGGTTCCGCGGGTTAAACCCTGTTCATGTTATTGTTCAATGAACAATTCATGCCATGATACTAACGTCCTCCGGATGTCTGTAAATGGGGACCTGGATTAGAGGATAATCGTCGGTTGAATTGGTCTGTGCATTTGGGAGAACTTCCGGTGTACTGGACATTCTATAACTGCTATCCATGTGACATATTATATATCTGATTGCGGACACCTCTACGTTAGGTATATAGT
This sequence comes from Helichrysum umbraculigerum, assembly GCA_949592205.1. Taxonomy (NCBI): domain Eukaryota; kingdom Viridiplantae; phylum Streptophyta; class Magnoliopsida; order Asterales; family Asteraceae; genus Helichrysum; species Helichrysum umbraculigerum. The sequence continues at coordinate 70,560,843 of CATIUR010000002.1, forward strand.
AGGATCGTAGCTGTAGCTCATTAAGAAATATAGAAATATCTAGTGAGTAATCTGGAACCCTAATTGGTATAACGAAAAAGCTGTAAAACGCCCGAGTATCCGGTATAGCATTAACATAAATACGTGGGAAACCGAGTAAAGGTCGTAGGCATAATACTTTATCTACCAATTAAGTTTTTGTGACCTCACCGGATTAATCATCACATCTAGTAACCTTATCCCTCATAACTATCCATCCAAATAACATTGCCGAAGTCACAGCAAACATATTCCTTATCTTGATTTCTCTGTGTTCTCCGTACAAACCCCTGTCTTTAATTTAGTTTTTAATTTTAGTAATTAGATTAGAAAACCAACCAATCAAAAAGTTTTAAGAATCCCAGCTAAATTACAAAAGATAATTAATCCTCCTGGAATCCCATGCCCGTTGTAGTTTGAAGAACGACACCTGAGTCATACATACCGCTTACTGCCCTTTAGGTCTTTAGGTTGTATCAAAAACTTAGGATACCCAGCATAATAAATATAAAACACACTGTCCGTGCGTCCTGGTTGGAAGGTTCAACGACCGGAGTAAAATCTGACCGACCTCTGGGACCACGACAATGATTTATTTTCTTTTATGTCAATAAAATTTTTTAACTGGTTCATATGGATTTAGTATTATCTTTCTTTTTATAATTTTTTCTGGTTCACAAGAATCATGACTCTCTTTCAATAATATAGATTAGGACTGAATTTTACTGGTTCATGAGGATTAGAACTCTCTTTCAATAATATAGACTCAACTTCAATTCATATAAAATCATGACTCTCTTTCAGTAATATAGACTCTCATTTGAACTTTTAATTTAATACAATCTCGTCATAAGGATCTTGAGCATCTTGGAAAAGATCTTCACTTGGAGTGGGAGATCTTTTAATCTCGTTTATAATTTTCTGTATTTCTGCTGGAAATGAACAAGCCTGAAGTCGACTTATAAAATCTCCGTCTTGAATGTTAGGAACTGGTGTAGATGAACTTGCTGATGGACTTATACTTTGATTATAGAATTCTATAACTGCCTTGGGACTTGCTTGCTCTTCTTTAATCCTTTTCCACCATTTAACACTGTATGGTCTATAGAAAAGAGGTGGATTGGTATCCATTGCTTCTTGTTTCTTATAAGTAAACTGCATAATCCATGGTAGTTTAAATAACACAACGAACTGGAGAGTATATTCAAAAGGGGAAAGATTTTCTTCTTTATATAAAGACTTGAATTTGTTATATCCTTCGAGAGCTATTGGAGGAAAGGCTTCTGGAATGGCTCCCATATATCTGAACCATTTGACGAACCATCTTGGGTATACATTTGAAAACTTCTCAGAAAAATAGATAAACCAAGTGTGATTAAAGCTTCTTAATAGAAAGGTTTTAAACCAGGCTTCCTGATAATCATAGTAATTGTAGATAGGGTATAATTTGTATCCGGATAACACTTTTTGAGAATATGGTTTAATAGACCATTCTTCTGGAGTAATAACCTTAATAATCTTAGCTTTACTACAATCAATATAATCTGGATTCTTTTGGTTCATAGTATGTTCAATAATAACTGAACCAGAATCAACCAATATAGCTTGATAATATTCTCTATTCTAAAAATCATTATTGTAGAAATGGGAATTTTTTGGATATAAGTATTCTATAAGGGATTGAAAATTTTGATTCAATATCTGTTCTTCATAAGGTTCTAGAATTTTTATAACTTGTTTATTTGGGTTTATAACATATTCATTTGAGCTAGAAGAAGGTTTTGAAATAGCAGAGTATGGAATAGAGGTTTTTTGTGGAGTTATGGGGGATTTTGGTATATCTTGCAATTTGGCTAGAACAGAGTAAGGAGGTCTAGTTTTATTAGAGAAAGGTGACAAGGGTTCAAATCTATTTTGTTGTATAGGTAGAGAAGGAAATTCTCTAGAGGATGAAGGAGATGGTGTCTTCTCCTTATTCATATTTGCAATAGATTGTCTTGTCAATATAAGCTTCTTTTCGGATTCTGAATTGCTCATTTTCCCTGCAAAAATTCTCGTGATAAAAAGTCTGGTAGAGAATTATTCTCTACTTTGATAAATTCAATAGTAAAATCAAAATTACTTAATATAGCTTGCCATCTAGCAAAAATCTGTTTAGAAATCAAATTTTTAATATCTTTTTCCAAAATATATTTTACAGATAAACAATCTATTCTTAATATAAAAGTCTTCATTTATAAATCATCTTCAAATTTCTTTATATTTAAAACAATACTTAAAATTTCTTTTTTTAACAGTAGAATAATTTTTCTGGGTTTCATTCCATGAACATGAATAAAATCTAACTAGTTGTTCCTTTTCATTATTAGATAATTTTTGCTTTAATATACCACCATATCCTAAATCACTTGCATCAGTTTCAACTATAAGACTAGCATCTGGATGAGGTATATTTAAACAAGGTAAAACTTTAATTTTTTCTTTTATAAGTCTAACTATATTAGTATGTTCTTCTGTCCATGGTTTAGGATTTTTCTTTAACCTGTCATATAAAGGTTTACAAATAATTCCTAAATCTTTAAAGAAATCATGAATATAGTTTAAACATCCTAAAAATCTTTGTAATTGGGTCTTATCTTTTATTTCATCAGGAAATTTATTTGAAAATTCTAAGGGTGTGTTTAGTTGTGGAAAAAAGGGGGTGTTTTCTAGAAAATTTTTCCAAGAAAAGTGAAAAAGTGGAAAACGCGTTCAAAATGAATTTTTCTGAGAAAATTTTCCAAGAAAATGGAAAATCCACTTTTCCAAAATATAACTTGGAGGTGGAAAACACTTCCCCCGCACTTTTCCAAATTTTCCTTTATACAATTCCCCCACACTTTTCCAAATTTTCCAAGATATAACTAGTTTTCCAAAATCCACTTTTCCAACATTTGAACGCGTTTTCTAATTTTTCAACACTTTTCTGGAGAATGATTTTCTATAGAAAATTGAAAAAGGAAAATTGTGGAAAATTTTCCACAACTAAACACACCCTAAACTTCTATCAATAGGTTTTATGGTTCCTTGAATTATATTATGTCCTAAAAATCTTATTTCTGTTTGGAATAAAGATATTTTGGTTAGAGAAACTGCTAATCCATTTTTATATATAGTATCATAAAATGCATTTAAATGTTTAAAATGTTGATCTATATTTTTTGAAAATATCAAAACATCATCAATATATACTATTACAAAATTTCCTAAGGGTAAAATTATATCATTCATTATATTTTGAAATTCTGAAGGGGCATTTTTTAAACCAAAGGGCATTACATTCCATTCATAATGTCCGAATGGAACATTAAAACCTGTCTTATATTTATCTTCTTCTTTTATCTGAATCTGCCAAAATCCAGATTTCATATCAAATTTAGAAAATATTTTTGAATCATATAACTTTTTTAATAAATCTCTTTTATTAGGTATAGGATATCTAATCCATTCTAAAACTTTATTTAAAGGCTTATAATTTATTACTAATCTTGGTGCTCCTCTTTCTATTTCAGCATTATTCATTACATAGAAGGCTGAACATGACCAAGGGGATTTTGATGGACGTATAAGTTTTTTATCTAATAAATCTTGTATTTCCTTTTTACAATGTTGTTCTAATTCTATAGACATATGTATAGATTTTGATTTTGTAGGAATATTTTTCTCATTAAAATCTTTAATATAGGGTAGTTCTACTATATGTTGTTTTCTTTTCCAAAATGCATTTGGTATAGTTGCACATATTTTATTTTTAAATTTTTTTTCTAATATTTTTATTTTTGTTTGTATAGTTTTGTCTTTTAATTGATTATATATTCTTTTATTATTTATTTTATTTACTAAATATTTTACTTGTTTTTTCTCGTTTTCTAATATATTTAGTTCTTTAGTTATAATCAGATGAATAAATTCAAAGAATATTTCTTTATTTAAAACTTTAGTAGTTAATCCATTTTCATCTACAGTGAAAGGGTATAATTGTAATATAAATGGTTGTCCTAATATGAGCTGAGAGGTTAAATTCTTTACTAAAATTAGTTGAGTATTATAACAATAATTTTCTTTACATATATGAACATTAGATAATTTATAATTTATTTTTAATCTAGATCCACTTGCTGAAAATAACTTTTCAGTAGACTTTTCATAATATTGGGTTGGTATTAAACCTTCTTGAATACAATTTACATCAGCTCCTGAATCTAATAAAGCTATTAATGTTAATTTATAATTCTTATTGATAACTATGGTTAATTTTGTATACCACCTTTGATAATTTACTTTCTTTATTATATTTATTATAGGTGTAGGTTCTTCTTCTATTTTTTCATCTTTTAGGGGTTCTTCTTTATTTTCTATATTTTCTACTTTTTGTTTTAGAACTTTTATTTCTAATTTTACATTATTAAGTTCTTCTTGTAATTCTGGAATTGTTATAGGTTTTATATTTTTACTAAATCTTTTACATATCTCGTTAAAATTATATTCATGGTTATGTTCTAAGACTTCTTCGTCTTTACTATTTAGTTTTTCTTCTAATTTATGAAAATATAATTTTTTTATATCTTTATCTTCTATTTTATTTATTAAGTCTATTAATTGTTCTACTTCACTATCTTTAGTTATAACATTGATTGATTTATAGTCACAATTACAATTTCCTATACACTCACATACTTCAGATTCGCTACTAGAAGTATTTTCTTCTAAAATGTTTATATCGTATCCTAGATTCGCTTGAACTGTCTTTAATAAGTTACTTACTAATTTGTCTTTTAAGTTCATATGATATATCTAATTCATTTATTTTCTTTTTTATATAACAATCTTTTGCCATATGGCCATTTCTACCACATTTATAGCATATTATAATATCCTTTTGTTTATGTTGATTATAGTTTTTATATGGAATTTTTCTTTTTCTTCTAAATTTATTTTTCTTATAATCATTTCCTTTTTCATATCCTTGTTCTTTTTTATAATATTTTTTATATTTACTTTTATGTTTGTATTTAATTTTTCTAGAACTAGATGAAGGTAATTTTAAAGATTCATATCCATATTGTTGACAAAAATCTCCTAATTCTTGTCTAGAATTAACACATTATTTCTTAATTTTAGCTTTTTAATTTGAAATCTGAACATATAGCTAATCCTTCTTGATTTACATAATTTATGATTTCTCCATATGTTAATTCTTTATAAGGTATATTATTATTGTAATCTTGACTTAGTTTATTTCTAATCCTTTCAGCAAATAATTTAGGTAATCCTGCTATAAATCTTTCTTTCCAATATACTTCTTTACAATCTGCCCTAGTCATTACTTTAGCTAAAAATACATCTTTATACCATCTAAAATCTTGTAGTTTTCTACATGTTAAATTTAGTAATATAGATGAATTTCTTTCCTGATAAGCAGCTGAGTTTCATACATAATTTTTTAATATAGCATATATTAAAGTATTCATCATATCATCTATTTCCGTTTGACTAATTTGACCATTTTCAGTATGTATGTATGTATATATATACACATATATACACACACACATATATATATATATATATATATATATATATATATATATATATATATATATACATATATATATATACATATATATATATATACATATATATATATATACATATATATATATATACATATATATATATATATATATATATATATATATATATATATATATATATATAATACTAATTGAGTAACCTTTTTGTATTTGCCACACTTAATGTGTTTACAACTAAGCTAAAGTCCTACATGTCAACATTTCATTTTACTTGCTAAATTTATTTTACCACATCATATAAACTTATAATTTTAGAAAGTAATTAGTATTCTTAATGACTCCATAAAAGTTCATTTATAATTTTCTTATCAAATTAACCACATGATATAAAAGTCCATTATACTACATATAAAGTTGTAGAATTTGTTTATTTTGGCATGTCATTCAATTTTCCTTAAAGACAACTAACCACTTAATTTTTAAATGTTTTAATAATTTTAATATTTTTCTTAATTCTAATGACATAATTAATTTAAAGGAGTTATATCTGAATTGACTTTAATTTTAAAAGAGTAATGTCTTAATTGACCTTATATTGTCAGTGACTTATATTTGAATATAGAATTTGTTTTAAATTCAAATACAATACATGTCTATCTTTATATGATTTAATTTATTATTATTTTATGTGTATTAAATAATGATTAAACTTTTTATTACAATATAGCTTTAATAGTAGTCAACTATGCCTTATATAGAGGTATTAATATGAATAAGTTTCTAAAAATAAAATTATGTTAAATCTTCATATTTTATATATAGAACATATATTTTCATAATTATATTGTGTTAAAGACTTCCATAATTGTTATAAATACATGAAATGGATGATTCACCATATTTGTTTCAACTCTGACAATTTTATTATGGGGTTAATTACATATTTTTCTTTTTTAAACCCTATAAATTACATATATACTAAAAAAAAAAAAATATCAAATATATATGCCCAAATCACTAATTAATTTAAAATAATATTCCATAAAATCATCAATAAATTTCATTAATTTTGTTAATGACTATTTTATCATCATCCCCATATATCTCTCCCTCTTTCTTAGAACCCTATATAATATCTCTATAAAAAATAGAAATCAACCAAATCTATTTGATTCAGAAAATTGCAAATAGGAAATATGTTTGTATATTGTTTTGTTGCACTTCGAGTATTTTTAGAAAAATTGGATATCGACCTCTTTTTATAGTGCACCGATAATTTCGAATGTAGCGATTTTCCTGGGCATCGCAGGCCCCCTCGAACTTGTAACATCCTCCCCCTGAGCCCACTTGGCCTGAGGAGCAATGTCAGGTCTACAGCCCAATACACCCCAACCCATCTGGTAGCCAATAGCATCACCCAGGTTGTTGAGAGACTTGAACTCAAGACCTCCCCTTTAATACCAATTCCTTAGGAATGGTATCACCAATTGAGATGCAGCTCAATTGGTGATACTAAGTGGTAAGACTTAGTATTAAAGGGGTCTTGAGTTCAAGTCTCAACAACCTGACTGGATGCTATATGCTCACTAGATGGGTTGGGGTGCATTGGGCTGCAGACCTGACATTGCTCCTCAGGCCCAGTGGGCTCAGGGGGAGGATGTTACAGAACTTGTTGATATTCTGGACGAACCATGTATAATATACAAACTGACTTTTATAAATACATGATAGTAATAATACAACAATTCCAAGTACCTCCCGAATATTCCTTGGAATTTGTCTTTAAAATGTGATGGTATTCCAAAACTCAAAGTCACATCGTTCCATTCTTCCTTTTGACTAACCAATTCGCTTCCACCCATGCTTTCCACCTACACATATAAATCAAAAAAACATATTTTGGTGTTTCCAATCTGTGGGGGTAGCGGTGCTTCAAACACACAGTTCATGTAATCCTTGCAAAACCATTTGACCAAATCGTTTATTTTTCCTTTAAGCAGTTTCTTGTACTTCATGGCTATTGGTGCGTGTTTTAGTATACCCATGAAAACCATAAAACCTTCAATTGTATCAGTTTCCAACTTCCTCTTCACGCCATTCCAAACAACGCATTCCTTTTTGCTTTCTTCCAATAACTTCCTTGCCACATTGTAATGCACATCCAAACGTTGCAAGTATTCCGAGTAACACTCCTTGATTTCGACAGCATATTCCTTTAGATAACCAAGTCCCATTGCAAGTTCTTCCCATTTTCCTTCTACCAAAACAGTTCCTGCCCCACCCATCTCGTTTATAGTCCTAGATAGATCCATCAAACTGATCCTTTTGTTCCCAACTAATAGTGGTATTTCCTTTGTAAGTGGGCAGTCCAAAAAATCTTTATAAAACCATGCTACCATTTTGTCAAAGTTATTTGAGTACACATCTTTCAAATTTTCACAAACTTCCCTATCAGAATCTGATCTAAAAAGTCATTTACTTTATTTAGATCACTAGGGACAACCATCTCCTCTCCGAATTTATCATCGTAAAAACCTCTATTGCTTGACTCACCTATTCTATCATAATTACGAATCACATATTCAACAAGCATCCTCTTTGTAATGTCTATTCCCATAATTCTTTCAATTTCATCCAATTTTTCCAGAATTGAACCCACATCGGCTTGTTGTTCATTCCTAGTCTTACTACGAGTATTCTCACTGAATTCTTTATCAAACATGTGTTTCATCACACATCTATTTTCGAAGAATTCAACTTCCAACACTTGTGTGGTTAATTGGGATAGGCTAAGTATATTTATCCCTAAGTTTGGCACATAGGTAACATATGGTATAACAAAAATTCGATCTTTGGTAGTAACTAAGGCTTCTCCAATTATATCATCAAAAATAGGTTTATGATTAATAAAAACGTTCATAGTTGATGCAATATGATTCTGAGAAGTCTTACTTACATACCAAATAATATCCCAATTGCCCGAATCCGTGCCTAATACCATAGAGTCTCCTTCGATCTTCTTGAATTTTGAAATCAATCGATCCTTTCCTTTAGCCTCTTCTGTGATCCCATTCTTTTCCATAACTGTGTCACCCGAAAAATTAGGGCTAGTAATTAGTACCTAATCATCTTGTTAATACATGTGATTAGTTATGTAATAGGCTAACTATGTGTATCATTATGTATATAGGTATATATACACACGTACACGATTTATTTAAATCGTGCATTTCATTATCGGATGGAATCCGACATTTCAAAATACGGACGTTGGTGAACATAATTATTAAATAATATGAAATTATTTAACAAACTCATTTAATACTTTATACTATTTCGATAATATATGAAACGTATTTCGTGTCGTATATGTCACACCCCCAAAATCGGTAATTGTGTTTATTTAAATGTTTAGCGGAAGCAAGTTATAATTTAGCGGAAGCATCTTGTTTAAACAGTTTAACAACGGGGTGATGACGTATCAATTGTGCATTCATTGTATCAGAGCATATGATCATACTGAACATAATATATTAAGGATGCCAGTTTAAACGGTTGTTACAAAAGTAGTACGAGTATGTAAGTCGTACAGTAATAATAAAGTTTAAAACATTTAAGTTTTACAATACATATGTTAAGATAAGATTTCATGAGTATAACTGCAATGTCTGCAGTAATACAGAGGAAATCCTCAAAAGCTGTCCCAAAATAATGGCATCCTAAGTAGTCCAGGGTTGTCCATCCTGAATGCATGCGATCCTTACTTACATGGCTAATTTCCTGTAAAACATAGAAAGAAAGTCGTCAACAAATATGTTGAGTGAATTCACAGGTTTTGTATAAATATGTGGTATGTTAAACCATTTATGTTTAAATTATTGAAATGTTATTCAATAAATAAAGGTTTGCAGGTTTTGCAAATTATAAGATGATAGGGATAGTTACCCTAAAATATAGTTTTATGTGGGTTGTTACCCAAATCATATGTCTGGTTGTTTACCAGAATATAAATATAATCAGTACGTATACTGAAATAAAGCAGTTGTAGGATATGTTCATCCTAAATAATAAGTGTGGGAATGCTTAGACTATAATCCCCTGAAAGGTGAGCTAAACCTCGCAGGTTAAAGTAACGCGACCTAACCCTATAACCAAACCACAACCAAAACTTATGTTTCTTGCCTGAAGGACAGTTAAGTATACGCTCCATCCATAGGAGGGTCGTCACGGCAATAGTACTATTCGTATACTTAGTGGCTAGAGTCACCTAGCTAATGGTTACAGTCTGCATGACATAAGGTCTTTCATGCACACATCACAAGTCTGGTCCGTACTAGGATTTGTTGTCTAATTCCCAAAACAGTTGTGAAATAATATTTCATATCAAATAGTTGTATAAAGCAATAAAGCATTTATATAAATTGCTGCATGTGTTTGCATGCAGTTTCTATGTTTACACCCCTATGATTAAAAGCATAAAACATTTGTAAAGTAGGGGCTGTGAACTCACAGTAGTTTGCACGGTGTGAATGCTAGCAACTGACAGATAATTGCCCAAGGTTTGTTAACCTATATAAAATAAATATATTAACATAAGTACGTTTGATTTGTTTTAATCACTTATGTTAACAGTTTGTTTGTTTGAAGAAATGGTTGATTTCTTAATAATATAAGTCGTTGTAATTGTTGGTGACATATCGTTGAAATATTGTTATTATTCCTCAGTCGTACACTTGTAAGTATACAAACCAATATGTAATTGTCTATTTAACGGAAGGTCGTTTTGTTTCATTTGTACATATACTTTGCTTACAGTTGTACGTATGTTATTCCAAAATCATTGTAAGTACACATATTTGTTTTATAAATGTATACTTAAGTAATATACTTGTTGTATATCATTAGATTATATGTTGGTTAAACGTGAAGTTTATTGTGTATATATATATTTGTGAATATATATTCTTTAAGTGTCGTATATATTTATTTAATCAATACGTTGTTCTCGTATATTAAAATATATATAAGTTTCCATTTGTTTAAGAAAACATATACGTTTGTGTCTATATATATTGTGTGTTCTCGAATATATATATATATATATATATATATATATATATATATATATATATATATATATATATATATTGTAATACGTCGTTTCGTATTTTAAAAAGGTTGCAAGTTTTATTTGTTTTAAAACTTAGATTGTTTTTATAAAACGAATGTCATTTGTTTTTAATATCCCTACGTTTGTTTAGTAAGTCTTGAATATCCCGATAATGTAATCGTATTCAAATCGTATAGTTCATAAAGTTCGTACATATATAGGTCATATATCGTTTGTTCGTACTAATTAAATAAGTCCAATGTCCGTATTCATAGTTTGTCTCGGTTTATAGTGTCATTTAACAATTTATCAAGTCTCGTATACGTCTTGCACAAATAATGTCGTTAACGGAAACGTTTTGTGTTTTAAAATAAAAGTCAAGGTGTTGACCAGACACGGGAATCCGCCGGATTCTATTTGAATCCGCCGGATTCTCGTTAAATGAAAAGGTGTTGCCGGATCTTCGGTTCAAGCCGCCGGGTCGGGTCAAGAATAGGTGAATCCGCCGGATTCAGTTGAATCCGCCGGATTCTTTTGTGTTCACAAAACGTTCATGTGAAGCTTTGGGAATCCGCCGGATTTAGGTGAATCCGCCGGATTCGAGCGTGTCTTTTACTCGTTCACCGTTTTAGCCGAAGATTTGTGTGCGAGTTTCATAGGGGAATCCGCCGGATTCTACATGAATCCGCCGGATTCATGTTACTTTCAGGTCCTGTCCGAACAGGGCAAAATACATACACGATCTTTTGGTTCCAAATCGTTTTTACCATGTTACCAATAGCTTATAATGATGTAATATAACGTTTTTATCATCCTAACATTATATTTTAACAAGTTTACACCTTTTAATTTTTGATTTATAGTTTTGGTTTTCAAAACCCATTTCAAGAATCAATCATGAAATCATCCAATTTATGTGTTAGATACTTAGATTATGATGTACATACAAGTTATATAACGAGATTTAAGTATAAAATTCAAAGAAAAGTTAGTTTCTTACAAAGTGAAAAATGATGAGAATGATGATGAACGGATGATGATGATGATCTTGGTTATGCTTCTGCTTCCTGATCTTGTTGTTGTTCCAGATGAAGAAAAGGAAATGAAATGAAGATTTTTGATAATATGTGTGTGTGTTGAATGATCACAGATGAAGAGAACGGAGGGAGTAAAATAATTCAAACGAGTATGGGTTGATGATCAGAGATTGTCTCTGTATTATTGGAGGTTGGTGCCAATTTTGGTACCTCAATTTCGAGTACGGGTATAATTATAGCAATATAAAAATAAACATTTTATATTTTTATTTTGTAGGTGTTCTCCTGGTTCGTTATTTATAATCAGTATAATGATGTTATCATTATTTTAAATAGTTGTACAATTTTGTACATTTTACTGCGTTCAACTATTTGAGCGCCAAATTTCAGTTAATTTAGGATTTCATATTTTGAGGTAATGTTCTAACTTCCTCCAAACGAATGAGAAAATTTGTATTTTTATGATTTGACATCGTATGCGCGTTTTAGAATTATTTCTGTTCGTGTTATAATACGTTTTATGTTAAACGTATATTTAGACCACTTTATCTATTTGTTATAGATATATAAATACTCGTAATTAATAATTAAGTTATTAATTATTTTTCTGTCACGAAACTTTTGTTATTTATTTTTGTCGGGTTCGTTCCGATATATTTGTACGTAACTTTTAATACCTACGTATTACGTATTACTTTTTGTTTAAAAGTACCGGGCTTGCTAGGCTTACATCATAACAAAAAGTTTTGTTAAAACTTAACCAGGAAATTAGCGTAAGAATGCACATGCTTAAATGTTAATTAATACCTAATTTGGAGAGTTGTCACATTCTCCCCTCGTTAGGGAAATCTCGTCCCGAGATTTAATTTGTGTCGTAAGTCGTGATCACGGGTTCAAATAGGTGTGGGTACTTCTTGCGCATTTCATCCTCACGTTCCCAGGTGAACTCTGGGCCTCTTTTCGAGTTCCATCGAATTTTGACAAGTTTGATCCGACTGTTTCGGAGTTTCTGTGTTTTCGTGTCCATTACTTCAAGCGGTTCCTCCACGAAGTTGAGTTTTGCGTCGACGTAGATTTCGTCGGGAGGTATGATTAACGCTTCGTCGGATAGACACTTCTTAAGATTACTCACGTGAAACGTGTCGTGAATATTACTAAGTTCTTGCGGAAGTTTAAGCTTATAAGCTACAGGACCAATCCTTGCTAGGATCTCAAAAGGTCCAATGTAACGTGGATTCAATTTACCGCGTTTTCCAAATCGCACAACTCCTTTCCAAGGAGATACTTTAAGTAGGACTTTGTCACCTACTTGAAATTCTAAAGGTTTTCGTCTATTGTCTGCATAACTCTTTTGTCGGTCTCGTGCCGTTTTCAATCGATTAAGCACTTGAGATATCTTGTCCGTTGTCTCTTGGACTATCTCAGGACCTGATAATTGTCTGTCGTCCATTTCTGCCCAACAAAGTGGGGATCGGCACTTGCGTCCGTACAACGCCTCAAAAGGTGCCATTTGTATACTCGTATGATAACTATTGTTGTACGAGAATTCGGCTAAAGGGAGATGAACATCCCAATTTCCTCCAAAATCAATCACGCAAGCTCGTAGCAAGTCCTCAAGCGTTTGTATCGTTCGCTCGCTTTGACCATCGGTTTGTGGATGGTAGGCGGTACTCATGTCGAGTCTAGTGCCTAAAGCTTGTTGCAGTGTTTGCCAGAAGCGAGAGGTGAAACGTGCATCTCTATCAGAGATGATAGATAATGGAACTCCATGTCTAGAAACAACTTCTTTTATGTAAATTCTAGACAGCTTTTCCATCTTATCCATTTCCTTAATGGCAAGAAAGTGAGCTGACTTTGTCAGTCGGTCGACAATCACCCATATGGAGTCCATCCCAGATGATGTTTTCGGTAACTTCGTAATGAAATCCATCGTGATGTATTCCCATTTCCATTTGGGCAACTCAGGTTGTTGTAAAAGTCCAGACGGCTTTTGGTACTCAGTCTTAACTTTTGCACAAGTCAGACATCTACTAACATAGGTGGCAATGTCTCTTTTCATGCCAGGCCACCAGTAAAATCCTTTCAGATCGTGGTACATCTTATCTGCACCAGGATGTATCGAGTAATTGGACTTATGAGCTTCGTCTAATACTAGGCTACGTAGCTCATCAACACAAGGAATCCAAATTCGATTCATGAAGTACAATACTCCATTTTCCTTAGACTCCAGTTGCTTCTCCATCCCTTTGAGGGATTCGTCCTTCATACGTTCTGGAGTAAAGGCCGCTTGTTGAGCATCACGAATTTGGGAAATCAGATCCAAGTGGATTGTCAGTCCTAAGGCTCGAACTCTTCGAGGCTTTACTCGTTCCTTACGACTCAAGGCATCCGCTACTACATTAGCTTTGCCTGGATGGTACTTGATTTCACAGTCGTAATCATTTAGCAATTCAACCCAACGTCTCTGTCTCATGTTGAGTTCTTTCTGATCAAATATATGTTGGAGACTTTTGTGATCAGTAAAGATCGTACACTTCGTACCGTATAGGTAGTGCCTCCAAATCTTAAGTGCAAAAACAACTGCTCCTAGCTCTAAGTCATGCGTTGTATAGTTCTTCTCGTGAATCTTCAATTGACGAGACGCGTAAGCAATGACTTTGTCGTTTTGCATTAACACGCAACCTAATCCTTGATGTGAGGCATCACAGTAGACAACAAAGTTTTCTACTCCTTCTGGTAATGACAGGATAGGTGCGGTGCTCAATTTCTCTTTCAGCAGTTGGAAAGCATTCTCTTGCTTCTCGCCCCAATCAAACTTCTTGTCTTTTTGCGTTAGGGCGGTAATTGGTTGAGCTATTTTCGAGAAATTCTCAATGAATCTTCGGTAGTAACCGGCTAGCCCAAGGAATTGTCGTATCTCAGTTGGGGTTTTTGGGGCTTCCCAATTCTTAATCGCCTCAATTTTGGATGGGTCCACGTGAATTCCTTTGTTATTGATCACGTGACCAAGGAAATGAACCTCACGCATCCAAAACTCGCATTTAGAGAACTTTGCATAAAGCTTCTCTTTCTCCAGTAATTCAAGAATCAGCCTCAGATGTTGTTCATGGTCTTCCTTTGTTCGCGAGTATATCAAAATATCGTCAATGAACACTATGACGAACTTATCCAAGTAAGGTTTACATACTCTATTCATTAGATCCATGAATACTGCTGGCGCATTCGTTAGCCCAAATGGCATAACTAGGAACTCGTAATGACCATATCGAGTCCTAAACGTAGTCTTAGGGATATCTTCACCCCGTACCTTCAGTTGATGGTAGCCCGATCTCAAGTCGATCTTTGAGTAATAACTTGACCCTTGCAGCTGGTCAAACAAATCATCAATGCGTGGTAGTGGGTATCGGTTCTTAATCGTCACTTTGTTCAGTTCTCGATAATCGATACACATCCGCATTGATCCATCCTTCTTTTTGACGAATAAAACCGGAGCTCCCCACGGTGAAAAGCTCGGTCGGATGAATCCTAAATCCAACAGTTCTTGCAATTGTGCAGACAGTTCCTGCATTTCTGATGGAGCTAGACGATAAGGCGCACGAGCAATCGGTGCAGCTCCCGGCACTAGGTCGATATGAAATTCAACCTGCCGCGGAGGTGGTAACCCTGGTAGCTCGTCAGGAAATACTCCTGGGTAGTCGTGTACTACGGCCACGTCGTCTATGCGTCGCTCCTCGGGTTTCTTGTCCACAACATGTACCAAAAATGCTTGGTACCCTTTTCGTAGATACTTATTTGCCTTCATGCATGTAATCGTTTTCACCATACGATTACTCTTTTCTCCTTGAATCATCAACATTTCTCCTGACGGTAAAGGTAACCGTACAATCTTCTCATGACAGATGATTTCCGCGCGGTTTAGTGACAACCAATCCATACCAACCACTATATCGAAGCTCCCTAACTCTACCGGTAGTAAGTCTATTTTGAAAGAATGACCTTCTAATGTTAAGGAACATTCTGGTACTATTTCTCCTGATTCAATCAACTTACCATCGGCTAGCTCTACAGTGTATTTGTTATCTAGCTTAAGGGATTCGATTTCTAACAGTGGTCTAAACTCAGTGGACACAAAACTTAAATCAGCACCGGAATCAAATAACACAGAAGCAAAGTGGTTGTTTACAAGAAACGTACCAGTGACTGTGTTAGGATCCTGACGTGCCTCTGGTGCTCCTAACATGAACACGCGTCCACGAGCTGGTTGATTGTTGTTGTTGTTTGTACGGTTGTTGTTGTTGGCTCGGTTGTTGTTGTTTCCACGGTTGTTTCCATTGTTGTTGCGGTTACGAGCGTTGTTGGCGTTACTATTTTGATTATTGAGTCGAGGGCAACGGTTCCGATAATGCCTCGTGTCGCCACACTCAAAACATCCTTGGTTTTGACGAGTAGTGTTTCCCTTAGGGGTAGGGTTTACCTTACAGTTTTGGGCTTTGTGACCCCATCCCTTACAGCTGTCGCAAAACCAACATTCACCCTCATGGTGTTTGCTACACTTATCACACTTAGGTTTGTTACCCAAGTATGGCTTTGATTCCACAATGGTGGCAGCGTAAGACTTTGGATTTCCAGATCCTTTCTTGTTTGCTTGACCCTGACGGTCATTCCACTTGCGTTTCTTACCTCCAGAACTACCAGCTTCAGCACTGCTCAGCTCAACCTTGGCCGGCACAGTTTTCTGTGTCAGCGTCCCCATTCTAACTGCTTCATCAGTCACACTTTGCGCTAGGGTAACAGCGCTCCTGAAGGTGTCAGGTTTGGAGGACGTAACTAAACTCCTGATCTGTGGTGCCAGTCCATACACATAGCGTTCAATACGCTTATACTCAGGTGTTACCATATGTGGCACAAGACGAGCTAGTTCTTGGAACCTGGTTGTATAACCAGTGATATCAGCACCAATCATTGCAATGTTCCATAGCTCAGTCTCAATTTTCTGCATCTCACTTCGAGGGCAGAATTCTTCCATCATCATATGCTTCAATGTTTCCCACGTCATGGAATAAGCAGCTGGTCGTCCCATCGACTGGACTTGACTGTTCCACCAAGTCAAAGCTTTATCAGCTAGTGTGCAGGCGACATATTTCACCGCAGTGTCTGGTAGACAATCACTGATGTCCAACACAGAATCCATCTTTTCTATCCAGTGTATAATACCAATAGCACCTTCAGTGCCACAGAAGGGAGGTGGTTTACAAGCCTGAAATGTCTTATATGAACACCCTCGGCGAGTATTCACAACAGTCTCAGCATTAACAGGGGTCGATCCACTGTTATTAATCCCATTCTCACGGTTTCGACTTGCCTCATACTCGGCAATACCTTCAGCTATGCGTCTAGCTATCAACTGCTCAGTAGTTTCCTCAGTGTTAGGGGGTGGAATGGTTTCAGATGTAGGGGGTACAGTTGTCTTCTGACTGTTCCTAGTAATTCGTCGTTTTGGCGGCATAGTTTAGTTCTGCGATGAATAAAATGCAGAAGTCAATGCCAAAATAATGAATGTGATGAACAAGATTTCACATTGTCTATCAAATGAATAGTATGGAGAATTTGAAAGAATAAGGTTTCACATTGTATATTGCACGACTTTGAAACACCCATATGTATTTTGTACAATATAATCACGTTGGCCAGGCGTCATTATATAATGCCAAATACATATTTCTTTTCATCATCGTTTAAGTGCAATCAATGTTTTATGGGATTCAAGATAAAATCAATAATTCAAAGTATGGTAGGTTTCAAAGTTTGCAAGAAATGGTTTCAACAATTATTACGTGGTAACTTTTCTATCACATGTATATAGAGATGAATATCATTCGCACGAAATTTCGAATCGAACCTAGGTTATATTATACATTAACTAGAACGTTCTTACATCGTTTCATTACAAAACTTGATGATATCTTCTATATCCATCAAGAGTGGTTTCCAATACAACACGAGTTGCTACAGTACTAATTAGGCTAAACTTAGCTATACTTAAATCTTAACAAAATGGTTATATTCCTACGACAGTTCTTCATCAGTTCATTATTAAGCTATCTTTAGCTATATTCTCTGTCGCAGTGTAGATCTTTCACTTTTACTCCTGATTCAGGTTGGGAGAGAAGTAGCGTGTTTCCAGCATAGTTTTGTATCGCAGAGTCGGATAATAGTCCAGATCATTCTCAGTTGAGCATTTGCACAAACGTTTGATCCAAGACTTAATTCTTTTCTTGCGATTACTAGCCACTTTCTTCCAGAAGCGTATTTTATCCTTAACTCGGACAATCATAGGCCTCTTTAGGATTCTCAATTCTAGCTCATGGTCCCTACATTTGAACACAAGCTCCCAATTTTGACCATCAAATCTTTCAGCCTGATCTTGTACTCTTTCGTACTCCTCTATGTTGACCATGCCGAATTGGTGGTTTTCAATTTCTTCTTCCACAAGTTCCACTATCGGAACTGTTTCGGTATCGACATATACATATTGTATCTGCTCGTTGATGGTTATGTCCTCATATGAGGAGTATTCATTTATAACTGGTTCTGCCATTTTTCCAGTTTCAAGAGATCTATAGGTTACAAAGACATTTTTCAGTATCCACAGTTATGTAGTCTCTATTGTCAATATATAATCCAATCACAACGCACAGTAACATAAACAATAATAATAAACCAAATACATATGTCATATCATATAACTGGTCATAGTTAGTTCACAAGTTTTTATACAAAACAGGATGGATCTATCCTAGATATCCATCGGTCCAAAGACTAATCAAAGCATGACGGGTCTGTCTACACACCGTCGATCCAAATGATATACAAAACATGACAGGTCTGTCTATACCCATCGAACCCAAGTTCCAAGTCTAATACATAGTATATATACAATCCTAAGTAGGCACAACCCGCCCTACATAGGTCTAATGAAAATACGGTAGAAATGCTCCCACGGCTGTCCTCAACACAGCCATCACCACACAAGCACCAACCACAAGCCCTGCAATCCTAACACGTCTCTCAAGTGTCCTCACACGAGCACGTGCGGACTCAGCTATCTCCTGGGCAGCAAACACATGGTTCAACAGAAAGTGATGATGCTCATGTATACCAGCCATGTCCCCATACAGACGGGAGACCTCATCCTGTACCTGTCCAAGGTGAGAACTCCTGCTAGAGGTAATACAGAACAATGTACGCATAATAGCAACTAATGTAGGGAGAGTCTGCTCTATCGGCTCTCCAGTGGTAGGCAGTGGTGCTGGGGGTCGTGAGGACTCTCCTGTCTCAAATGTGGAGGGAAAACCCTCTAATGACCTCCAGTGCCTCAACATAGGAGTCATCCACTCTAGATGAGCAAACCTGGGTGCCCTCTGTGGAGACTCAATAGACTCGTCCGCCGATGCTAACGGACCAATAGGAAGATCTCGGACACACATCCTCGGTGTCCTCCTAGATACAGGCCTGCGAGAAGTCTCACCGGCCTGATGGTGAATACCTGTAGTGATAGGGGTAACCCCATGTGCTGTCGGTGGTGGCGCGATGTAAGCGTCACTAGTGTCACCTGACATGTCTCTCAAATGAACAGATGACTCATCCCCTACAGTGAATGCGGGACCCTCAAAAGTAGCCTCGGTCGGCTCCTCATCCGAAGCATAAACATGGTAAAGTGATTGACTAGACATACTGTGACAATTGAAATTGTGTGTGACGTGTCAGTCGTATGTTAGATGTATGCAAACGTATGTATGTATGAATGCATGAATGTTCTAGCCAAGGCTATAGTCTAGGTCTCTAAGGTTTTCAGTCACCTAAAGACTTCTAGTTCGCTATAACCAATGGCTCTGATACCAAGTCTGTCACACCCCCAAAATCGGTAATTGTGTTTATTTAAATGTTTAGCGGAAGCAAGTTATAATTTAGCGGAAGCATCTTGTTTAAACAGTTTAACAATGGGGTGATGACGTATCAATTGTGCATTCATTGTATCAGAGCATATGATCATACTGAACATAATATATTAAGGATGCCAGTTTAAACGGTTGTTACAAAAGTAGTACGACTATGTAAGTCGTACAGTAATAATAAAGTTTAAAACATTTAAGTTTTACAATACATATGTTAAGATAAGATTTCATGAGTATAACTGCAATGTTTGCAGTAATACAGAGGAAATCCTCAAAAGCTGTCCCAAAATAATGGCATCCTAAGTAGTCCAGGGTTGTCCATCCTGAATGCATGCGATCCTTACTTACATGGCTAATTTCCTGTAAAACATAGAAAGAAAGTCGTCAACAAATATGTTGAGTGAATTCACAGGTTTTGTATAAATATGTGGTATGTTAAACCATTTATGTTTAAATTATTGAAATGTTATTCAATAAATAAAGGTTTGCAGGTTTTGCAAATTATAAGATGATAGGGATAGTTACCCTAAAATATAGTTTTATGTGGGTTGTTACCCAAATCATATGTCTGGTTGTTTACCAGAATATAAATATAATCAGTACGTATACTGAAATAAAGCAGTTGTAGGATATGTTCATCCTAAATAATAAGTGTGGGAATGCTTAGACTATAATCCCCTGAAAGGTGAGCTAAACCTCGCAGGTTAAAGTAACGCGACCTAACCCTATAACCAAACCACAACCAAAACTTATGTTTCTTGCCTGAAGGACAGTTAAGTATACGCTCCATCCATAGGAGGGTCGTCACGGCAATAGTACTATTCGTATACTCAGTGGCTAGAGTCACCTAGCTAATGGTTACAGTCTGCATGACATAAGGTCTTTCATGCACACATCACAAGTCTGGTCCGTACTAGGATTTGTTGTCTAATTCCCAAAACAGTTGTGAAATAATATTTCATATCAAATAGTTGTATAAAGCAATAAAGCATTTATATAAATTGCTGCATGTGTTTGCATGCAGTTTCTATGTTTACACCTCTATGATTAAAAGCATAAAACATTTGTAAAGTAGGGGCTGTGAACTCACAGTAGTTTGCACGGTGTGAATGCTAGCAGCTGACAGATAATTGCCCAAGGTTTGTTACCCTATATAAAATAAATATATTAACATAAGTACGTTTGATTTGTTTTAATCACTTATGTTAACAGTTTGTTTGTTTGAAGAAATGGTTGATTTCTTAATAATATAAGTCGTTGTAATTGTTGGTGACATATCGTTGAAATATTGTTATTATTCCTCAGTCGTACACTTGTAAGTATACAAACCAATATGTAATTGTCTATTTAACGGAAGGTCGTTTTGTTTCATTTGTACATATACTTTGCTTACAGTTGTACGTATGTTATTCCAAAATCATTGTAAGTACACATATTTGTTTTATAAATGTATACTTAAGTAATATACTTGTTGTATATCATTAGATTATATGTTGGTTAAACGTGAAGTTTATTGTGTATATATATATTTGTGAATATATATTCTTTAAGTGTCGTATATATTTATTTAATCAATACGTTGTTCTCGTATATTAAAATATATATAAGTTTCCATTTGTTTAAGAAAACATATACGTTTGTGTCTATATATATTGTGTGTTCTCGGATATATATATATATATATATATATATATATATATATATATATATTGTAATACGTCGTTTCGTATTTTAAAAAGGTTGCAAGTTTTATTTGTTTTAAAACTTAGATTGTTTTTATAAAACGAATGTCATTTGTTTTTAATATCCCTACGTTTGTTTAGTAAGTCTTGAATATCCCGATAATGTAATCGTATTCAAATCGTATAGTTCATAAAGTTCGTACATATATAGGTCATATATCGTTTGTTTGTACTAATTAAATAAGTCCAATGTCCGTATTCATAGTTTGTCTCGGTTTATAGTGTCATTTAACAATTTATCAAGTCTCGTATACGTCTTGCACAAATAATGTCGTTAACGGAAACGTTTTGTGTTTTAAAATAAAAGTCAAGGTGTTGACCAGACACGGGAATCCGCCGGATTCTATTTGAATCCGCCGGATTCTCGTTAAATGAAAAGGTGTTGCCGGATCTTCGGTTCAAGCCGCCGGGTCGGGTCAAGAATAGGTGAATCCGCCGGATTCAGTTGAATCCGCCGGATTCTTTTGTGTTCACAAAACGTTCATGTGAAGCTTTGGGAATCCGCCGGATTTAGGTGAATCCGCCGGATTCGAGCGTGTCTTTTACTCGTTCACCGTTTTAGCCGAAGATTTGTGTGCGAGTTTCATAGGGGAATCCGCCGGATTCTACATGAATCCGCCGGATTCATGTTACTTTCAGGTCCTGTCCGAACAGGGCAAAATACATACACGATCTTTTGGTTCCAAATCGTTTTTACCATGTTACCAATAGCTTATAATGATGTAATATAACGTTTTTATCATCCTAACATTATATTTTAACAAGTTTACACCTTTTAATTTTTGATTTATAGTTTTGGTTTTCAAAACCCATTTCAAGAATCAATCATGAAATCATCCAATTTATGTGTTAGATACTTAGATTATGATGTACATACAAGTTATATAACGAGATTTAAGTATAAAATTCAAAGAAAAGTTAGTTTCTTACAAAGTGAAAAATGATGAGAATGATGATGAACGGATGATGATGATGATCTTGGTTATGCTTCTGCTTCCTGATCTTGTTGTTGTTCCAGATGAAGAAAAGGAAATGAAATGAAGATTTTTGATAATATGTGTGTGTGTTGAATGATCACAGATGAAGAGAACGGAGGGAGTAAAATAATTCAAACGAGTATGGGTTGATGATCAGAGATTGTCTCTGTATTATTGGAGGTTGGTGCCAATTTTGGTACCTCAATTTCGAGTACGGGTATAATTATAGCAATATAAAAATAAACATTTTATATTTTTATTTTGTAGGTGTTCTCCTGGTTCGTTATTTATAATCAGTATAATGATGTTATCATTATTTTAAATAGTTGTACAATTTTGTACATTTTACTGCGTTCAACTATTTGAGCGCCAAATTTCAGTTAATTTAGGATTTCATATTTTGAGGTAATGTTCTAACTTCCTCCAAACGAATGAGAAAATTTGTATTTTTATGATTTGACATCGTATGCGCGTTTTAGAATTATTTATGTTCGTGTTATAATACGTTTTATGTTAAACGTATATTTAGACCACTTTATCTATTTGTTATAGATATATAAATACTCGTAATTAATAATTAAGTTATTAATTATTTTTCTGTCACGAAACTTTTGTTATTTATTTTTGTCGGGTTCGTTCCGATATATTTGTACGTAACTTTTAATACCTACGTATTACGTATTACTTTTTGTTTAAAAGTACCGGACTTGCTAGGCTTACATCATAACAAAAAGTTTTGTTAAAACTTAACCAGGAAATTAGCGTAAGAATGCACATGCTTAAATGTTAATTAATACCTAATTTGGAGAGTTGTCACAGTATAAAATAAACTATACGCGATGAAAACGCACGAGACGCGCCCGACAAATGAACGAAACCCAAGTTATATTTTTATAACTCAAAATAAAGTATTTTAATTAAATACTTCGGTTAAAAATATCACAATTATACGATAACCATTATATCATTTATAAATCATTACGCGATTAAATGAACGCAAACCGAGAGCACAATTCGAGACCGACACTTAACGAAACATTTTATAAAAATGTTACTAAGTATTTTAAAATAAATACTACAATTAAAATATCGTATTTTCAATCGTACCGAAACATATTATATAAAATGTTTAACGTTTAAATAAATGACGAAACGAACGGGTAAATGAGCACCGCACGGAACACAAACACTGGGGAACAAAAGTTGGTGAAATCCACACATGGTGGGCCTCACCAAACCGGCCAAAGAAGAGGGGTATGATCTTCCATACCTCTTCTTTGCCTAACACTCCACCCTTTCCCCCCTTTCTCATTCAATCAATCTATCTCTCTTTCTCTACCCTTCATTCTCTCTTCCTCTCTCTCTCTCTCAATCGGGTTCCACCACCACCATACAACCTCCACACTTCCACCATAAACCACCATCATCCACCACATCAAAACTTGAAGAAAAACAAAGGTTGAAGCAAGGAAACAAAGCTAGGAGTGCCCCCATCTCATTTTCGGTTTTAGATCATCATTTCGTTGTAAGAAACTCCTTTTTCTCACACTAGACTTACTTGGTTTATGCTTGTTTACATGTTATGTTGTTCATCTAACTAAGAAATGTCCAAATAATAAGTTAAAAATCGTTTTTCATATGTAAATACCAAAACAGTTTTCTGTCCCAGAAAATCATCTCACTATTTCGACCATATCTCGAGATATAGACCAAATAAATACATGAGACTTGAGCCAAAATCTTCGTAAAGATGTTGCTTACAAAAAGTTCTTCTTGACCTCGCTTGAAAAGACACCTATTTGCCTAGAAAATTCGATTTATGGACAAAGGTCCGTTTTGGTTAAAAATCTGACCTTTGATCCTTTTCGATTTTATTTAGCTAACTAAATGGTCTCCAAAAATTTCGATAAAATTCTGTAAAATACTTAAGATATTGATGAACAGTCATGATTTTTCTCATATTTTATTTCGAAGTAAAAGTTGGTTAAAATAGAGACGAAACGAAGTGAAAAGCTGTCAAAACCACCTAGGGACTGTTTTGTGTAACTCTTTAAAAACCGATACTTCGAGTTAATCACGAAATACAACGATAATTTTCTAAGGCTTAGAAAACATATTTAAAACTTGTGTGAAAGTTTTGGGTCGTCAAACCAAGGTTGTTTGACCACGTTCCCGACAATGCAAAATCTGATCAGCCTCTTGTGTCGTAGATGGCCCAAAGCCATTGCGACACAAGCCACTATGTCGCCAAATTTAACTATGTCGCAACCTGCGACGCAACAATTACGTCGCAAATGAATTTCGATGTCGCATGGTGCGACACAAACCCTTATGTCGCAATGATTTCGAATGTCGCGCTTAGCGACGCAAACATTTGTGTCGCACTGAACCGAATGTCGCATATAGCGACACAAATCCATATGTCGCATAAGTACGATTTCTGATTTATGCGACACAACTCTAGTGTCGCAACCCAGTGTCGCAATTCACAGAATTTTGAAATTTCGATGCGTTTTTATTAAAGCAATATGAGCAGGGGCGCTGCCCCCGGACCCCGCCAGGGGTTGCCACCTAGTGTCGCAACCCAGCTCTGCCCCTTGAACCCCGCCAGGGGTTGCCACCCCTTGGACCCCGCTACCAGGGGTGTAACATCCACTCCTTGGGCCTAGGGGTATTCTGGTAATTTCTTTTAATTTATTTTATTATTCAATATGTTATAAGAAATTATGTGTATTTATATGTTTTATATGAAACTTAGACAATTTGACCAATTGACTAATTGTGACTAGTAAATTATTACTTGTTTTAAATAGTTATAGCCGACGGTACAATAAAATAAGTTTCTTGTAATTTGGTATTAAGGTTCCAGACAATAGGTTAAGGAGTGGTATTATATTACACTGTAAATTAAAAAGTTGGGTCGGTTATAATATGAGGAGCTGACCTTTTTTTTGCTATTTTCCCAATTTTCTCTCAACTTAGTTCTTCACTTAACTATAACTCAAAAACCTAAACTTTTAAATTAAATTTGGATTTAAATCAAGAAACACATCAAAGCTGTGATTCAAGTGGATTGAGAATCAGAACTTAATCATCATCTTGTTTACTTTATCATCTTCTTCTTTAAGTTGGTAAGTGGTTCTTAGCTTTTTATAAGTTTTGAATTGAATTTGATGGTTGATAGAAATTGATGTTTACATGGTATAAGTAAATGATAGCAACTGATTATATGATGATGTATGATGATTTCATGTATTATTCTCCAAATTTAAAATGGTTAAGGAAGTTAGGGCTCAATTATGTGAATTGTTGAATTGTTAGGAATTAGAACAAGAAAGTTGCTGGTTTGGTGTAAATTGATATCATTACATGTTTATGGTTTGTTTTTGATGGTTAAAAGTGAAGCTGAAACCTGAGTTTTTAGTTTTAAGTGTAAAAATTTCGAAGTTGGGTTGCTGTTCTGCTGGTGATGTATCTGATGAACAAGCTGGCGGGTCATCACTCTCAGCCGACGGGTTCTGTGCAAATGCAGAGGAACCGGCGGGTCATTGTACCAAGCCGACGGGATCTAACCCAATCCAGCTGCTCCACTGGCCAATACGACGGCTTTTTAGCTTTTAAAACGAGACTTATTTCTGGTAGTGAAAAATCTGTTGTACCCGGCGGCTTATAGGTTCGACCCGGCTGCTAAAGGTGGTGACCCGGCGGGTAGTAGACCCCAGCCGATGGGTCATTAAGCTTTTACAGAAAAATCAGATTTTTATATTGAATCCAGTTTTAACTATTCTATTACATGTTTATTTGATTAATGAACTAGTAATATGATATGATATGATAACAAATGATGTTAGGAAATGATATATGTGTATATGTTAATGTATATTCAATTTAATTGTTATAGTTGAATAATTGATGCACTTTTATATTAAGTGTGGACATTTGAAATAAATTACTGATTCGTATTATTCTGTGCTATTTCCAGATAATCCGAAGACTCAATAATATAAGACTTTTGAGTTGGAGCTTTTGACAGAAAGGTGAGTGGATTTATACTCTCAGTATAATTTAGTTGTAACAGTTAAGGTTACAATGAGTAATTGTGGTTTACTGTATTATACTGCTGCCTATCATGATCCAAGCTATTATTGATCTTATGCTATATTGCCATGTGCATATATGTGATTATTGAGAGGTCAATATGTTTTGGGCTTAAGGCTGCTATTGATTGGCCAACACAGGTTCTTGCACATGTGTTGTTATGGAAACTGTGTTGTGTGAGTAAATAGTACACTAGCTTATCGGTTTCCTGTATCGGCCAAATACAGTTGGTTATAAGCGTACTTGATGGCCACCGCGGCTTGAGGGTTACCTCAAGAACCACCGATCCTCTCTGTTATTGTGTTTACCATATTATTTGCTGTAAACATAATTGGTGTGGCTAAGTTAGACTATCAGCTATAAGTCTATTCACTTAGCTTCGTGCTAATCTCACCGCTTAAACTTCTTGCAGGTTGTTAATTTTGTTATGCTAGGACAGGAAGTTTGGGAAATGAAGAATGTTTGGCAACCTGTTACTCTGATCTTTTGATATGAATTAACGATGAAGTTGTTTTTATATAATACCCGAATCTATGTCTTTTAGTACTCCCTCCGTCCCAAAATAATTGTCCACCGACAAAAAACACGCAGTTTAATAAAAGTACAATCATTACTGCTTTCTCTTTCTTACTTTTTACAGAATGACAGTTTTACCCTTAAGCAATTAATTATTACTTTCTTTAAAGTTTGTAATAACAATTTCAATTGGGGGTAATATGGTAATCACAACCAAAATTTCCTTTCTATATTTGGAAGTGGACAATTAATTTGGGACGTCCGAAAAAGGAAACATGGACTATATTTTTGAGACGGAGGTAGTATCATGTATAGTTAAAATATGTATTAAGTTATAGACATGATGTATTGTACAGAATTTTGATAATATAATCTGTATGTTTTGTTCAGCGCTTCCAGGTGTTATATATATATATATATATATATATATATATATATATATATATATATATATATATATATATATATATATATATATATATATGGGGTGTTATAAATTGGTATCAGAGCATAGGTTTAGGCGAATTGTATATTGGTAAGGTGTGCAATCCCAAACCTATTTGTGTAAGCCAAACCTTCTAAGGTGTGGGGATTAGTTATGAATTAACAATTTGTTAGTATGTTACGGTACTAACAATTAACGAACTTTGAGTTTGTTGTTTTGAATACAGATGGCAGATAATGTACAACCAACCACCACTCATAATCAAACTACGGGGACTGAGGTACCTCCGGAGGCACTTCTCTTCCGCCTGAAAGTAATGTTGAGCAGAATGAGTATATGCATAAACTAGATGATGAAGTGATCGGACTTAGAGCTTTAAGACAACAATATTTACAAGAGCAACAGTCTAGGTCTTCACCTCCTTGTTCACAAACCGCATCACCTCACAAGAAGGGTTGTTGGTTTAAAACATTTATGTCAAGCAAACCATCGGAATATTTTGGGAGTTCTAATCCAGCTGTTACATTGGATTGGCTTCGAGATGTTGAACGGAAATTTGAAGTAGTTCAATGTGAAGAGGAGTTCAAAGTTCCATACGCAGTTCAGTTGTTAAAAGGATTAGCCATGTCTTGGTGGGATTCTGTTAATGCTACCTTGACTCCACAACAAAAAGCTTCAATCCGATGGATAGACTTTCATAATGAACTTTGTAAGCAGTTTTGTTCTGAATTTGATATGACTAGAATTCGACAGGAGTTTATAAATCTGCAATTAACGGATCAAATGTCAATGGATGTTCTTATTAATCAATTTTCGGAGAAATTGAGATTTGTTCAACAATGGGTGCCCGATGATAAAACAAGGATTGAACATTTTGTTGGAACTCTGCCACCACATTACCGTACCACTGTAAGACTTGCTGGTACCCTTCCCCAGGCTTTTAATTTGGCTCGTGCGGCTGATAGTGATATAAGAGCTCCAGCACAACAGAATAAGGAAAGGTTTTCTCAAAGCTCAAAGGGTGGTAATTCTGGAAAAGGGAAGCAGAATTGGCAAGGTCGACAACAAGGTCAAGGAAAGAATGTTGAAAGTGGTTCTAGAAATCGTCCAAATTGGTGTAATAATTGTAGGGCTCGACACATTGGACCTTGTACTCCCTAGACTAAACGGTGTGTTAAATGTGGAGGTTTTGGTCATGATATACAAAATTGTGTTTCTCCGCGACACGTGTGTTGGAATTGCCATAAAGAGGGGCACCGAGTTGGTCAATGTCTTGAGGCAAAGAATGATGGATCGGGAGTGGTTGGTGGGTCGTCATCATCTGGTCAAAAACAAAAGAATCCGCCCCCTGCAACCAGTCGTGCTTTTCAGATGACGGTGGATGAGGCTATTCACACTGATGATGTCATCACTGGTACTTTTCTTATAAACTCAGTACCAGCTCATGTATTATTTGATTCTGGAGCCAATTGCTCATTTATATCTGTTGGTTTCTGTGACAAACTGAATCTGATTCCCTCTGTGATAACTAATCCTATTGAAGTAGAGGTTGCTAGTGGTAAATTGGTTCCTGTTACCACCTCGGTAACTGGAGCAAATATCTTAATAGAAAGTTATACTTTTCCGATCTCTTTCTTGTTAATGCCTATTCCTGGTTTTGATGCGGTTTTGGGCATGAATTGGTTAGGCCATAATAAGGCGAATATAGATTGTCATAAGAAACTTGTGAAAATCCCTGTTTCAGATAAATCATATATTGTGGCTAGAGGTGAACGGGAAGGTAGCCATATTCCTTTAATTTCATTAATGAAAGCTAGAAAATCTCTGGCTAAGGGTTGTAAATCTTATTTGGCTTATGTGGTAGATGTTAAAATAGAAAGGAAATCTATCTCAGAAATTCGGGTGGTTTCTGAATACCCGGAGGTGTTTCCTGACGAATTACCTGGGTTACCTCCTGTGAGAGATGTAGAATACCACATTGATTTAATTCCTGGTTCCAATCCTGTAGCTAAGTCTCCCTATAGATTAGCTCCCTCTGAAATTAGAGAAATGATGAATCAGATACAGGATTTGTTAGATAAAGGTTTTATACGACCAAGTTCTTCTCCCTGGGGTGCTCCTGTTTTATTTGTTAAAAAAAAAGATGGTACCATTCGTATGTGTATTGATTATCGGGAGTTGAATAAGAGAACGGTAAAGAATAAATATCCCTTGACACGTATTGATGAATTGTTTGATCAGTTACAGGGGTCGTCTTATTTTTCTAAAATTGATTTAAGATCAGGATATCATCAAGTACGGGTACGTGATGAGGATATTCCGAAAATAGCCTTTCGTACAAGGTACGACCATTATGAATTTCTGGTTATGCCTTTTGGGTTGACTAACGCCCCTGCAGTATTCATGGATTTAATGAATCGGGTTTGTCGGCCATTTTTGGATAAGTTTGTAATCGTATTTATCGATGATATTTTGATTTATTCCAAGTCTGAATCTGATCATGCTATGCATTTGCGATTGGTTCTTAAAATTTTGAGAAAAGAACATCTTTATGCAAAATTTTCCAAATGCGAGTTCTGGCTTCGAGAAGTTCAGTTTCTGGGTCACATTATTTGTAAGGATGGAGTAAAAGTGGATCCATCTAAAGTTGAGGCAGTAATGCATTGGAATGCTCCAAAGAATCCTTCTGAAATTAAGAGTTTTCTCGGTCTTGCTGGTTATTATCGTAAGTTCATCAAAGATTTTTCAAAAATTGCGGGTCCCTAAACTAAGTTAACTCGCAAGGATGTTAAATTTCTGTGGAGTGATCAACAAGAATCAGATTTTCAAACATTAAAGCAGTTATTATGTCAGGCTCCAGTTTTGGCGTTACTTGATGGTTCTGAAGATTTTGTTGTTTACTGCGATGCTTCCTATGCCGGATTAGGTGCAGTTTTAATGCAACGAGATCGAGTGATTGCTTATGCTTCACGGCAACTGAAAACGCATGAGGTAAACTATCCTACACATGACTTAGAATTGGCAGCTGTCGTATTTGCCTTAAAGATATGGAGACACTACTTATATGGCACTAGGTGTGTAATTTGTACCGATCATAAAAGTTTGCAGTATGTGTTTACTCAAAAGGAATTGAATATGAGACAGCTCCGTTGGTTAGAATTAATTAAAGATTATGATTGTGAAATCCGATATCATCCGGGTAAAGCCAATGTAGTTGCGGATGCACTGAGCCAAAAAAGTACTTCTGATAGAATTTGTTTTATGCGTTTAGAAGTTTCCTCAGATTTGGTGAATCAGTTAAAGGCTGCACAGTTAGAAGCATTATTAGATCAGAATTTAAAGTCTGAGATTATGTTAAAGAGAAAAGATTTATTGATTGATGATTCTCGAGGTTTGAAGACTTTTCAATCTCGTGTCTGGGTTCCATTATTGGGTGGTCTTCGAGATTTGATCTTTTCTGAAGCGCATAAATCTAAATTATTAATTCATCCAGGAAGCACAAAGATGTACCAAGATTTAAAACCTTTGTATTGTTGGCCAACAATGAAAACAGACGTGGCACGTGTTGTCGAATCCTGCCATATTTGTTCACAAGTCAAAGCTGAACACCAGAAACCTTATGGTTCTTTACCACAATTGGAGATTCCTGAATGGAAATAGGAGAATCTGACGATGGATTTTGTTACCAAGCTTCCTAGAACGCCACGTGGTAACGATATGGTTTGGGTCATTGTTGACAGGTTGACAAAAAGCGCCCATTTTCTTGCTACCAGTGAAACAGCCTCTTTGACTCGATTGGCTCAATTATATATTAATGAGAATGTTTCGCGTCATGGCATTCCTTTATCTATTGTTTTTGATCGTGATTCTGGGTTTATCTCTCATTTCTGGCAAAGTCTTCAGCATGAATTGGGAACTCGTGTGAATTTAAGTACTGCTTATCATCCTCAGACAGATGGTCAATCGGAAAGAACAATTCAAACCCTTGAGGATATGTTGTGTGCTTGTATTCTTGAGTATGGCGGTTCTTGGGATTCTCATCTACCGTTAGTGGAATTTGCATACAACAACTCTTTTCATTCCAGTATTGGCATGCCACCCTACGAAATGTTGTATGGGAGACGTTGTCGAACTCCTACTTGTTGGCTTGAAGCTGGAGAGAAACAGTTTGCGGGTCCTGACATTGTTCAAATTACCGCCGATAAAGTTGCTATTGCTCGTGACAAACTGAAAACTGCCCGAGATAGACAAAAGCAGTATGCAGACCCTCGTCGCCGACCGGTATCTTTTGTTGAAGGTGAAATGGTTTACTTGAAAGTTTCACCATGGAAGGGTGTTATTCATTTTGGAAAACGAGGAAAACTTGCCCCTAGATTTATTGGCCCATTTAAAGTTAAACGAGTTGTTAATGATCAAACAGTTACCTTAGATCTTTGATGTAACCTAAAAAGTCATGTTTTTAGGCACATTATTCTGCACTTATTGGACTTTTATTTGGTGAAATCATCTTAAAATATCTATTATTTACTTAAAATCACCAAAGTAGTCTAATTATGGGCATTGCTGTTAAAATCACCAAAAACATCCGTTTATCACGCAAAACGAGGCAAATAATGTCACCTTAAATATTCCCTTCTTAATTTACTTATGGAATTAGATCTTAATTCATATTTTATGATTCTATAGGGAAATCCAAGACCGGAGGTGAAAAAATCAGAAGAAACGGATGAAAGACGGAGAAGATACAAGGTCTGGAAGCTCGTCGATCGTCATCCGGAACACACAAAAGTTAAACACCTCCAAATTTGGCAAACTCAGTGCCATTAGAAGCGTAATGGAAAAACGAAGCGAACGGCGCAAGAATCAAGCAAATCAGAGCCCAAAAGAAAAATATACGGACGAACCAAGCAACCGAGGAATCAGCGGAGGCCAAACGGAGCACCAACCCCCCTGGACACCTAGGTACCGTATACGGCCCTATGGGTGCCGTATACGGGGGTGTTTGCCTTGTGAGGTGCCGTTTGACCCCCCTTGGTCTGCTTGTCCCGTATGCTGCTTTGATGCTTGTATTTGATGCTTTAAGGCTTGTACCAAGGCTTTCTTACTTTCCCTATAAATAGCCACCTCCTTTTCTCATTTTCACACACCTCTCATCTCATTCTCATTCTCTCTCCAGAATTAGGTTAGCATTCTCTCTCTAGCACTACTCTTAAGAGTTAGAGGAGAATTAGTAGGAAATTAGCGTCCTCTCTCTAGCACTACTCTTAGGAGTTAGAGGAGGATTAGTAGGGTAGCTTTTGTAATAGAGTTGGAACTCTTGGAGGATCTCCTTTGTAATATTGCTTAAGATATTTCGGAGCTCTGTCCGTGTAACCTTTCAACTGCTATTCAATCTACGCATTACTTTCGGTTATTTCTATCCTTATCTCTCATAATGTTGCATGCTATTATTATGTTTGATTTAGGATACATTGCCATGATTAGTGAGTAGATTAGCTATTGTGTTTGTTATGATGTAGTTAGCTTGTTAATACTTTGGGTGATGTTACTTCAAATACGATTGGGATAAACATCGTTATGAAACAACGGAGGTAACGTTATACGGCTTTCATTTGTATAGCGCCGGAAACATCACGAATGTGTGTAGTACGGAACGTGGAAGCTATGAAAGTCGTGGGCACAATCTGTTGTGGAATAATGATCCCAATTGTTAAATATTGAAAACCGGTGCACTGTTAACTATACATTTATGATTTTAAACTAAACTAACGCCTTTCCTCCAATAAACGTGGTTAGAACCTTTATCTTAAGGACTCGCGCCCCTTAGTCAAACGGTCACTACCTATCTGTGTTTTCTTAAAATAACATGGTCTGATTTTGAAGCAATGGAAATATTGTCTACCTATCGTATAGTACACTATGAATTAATCAGGGATTTATTGGTTTGGGATTATAAAGTGAACGGGTTGTTTAGCTATCATAGATGGTTTACTGTAATACAAGCTTAGATATATTGAGTTCAGATGGCTGTAAAGTATGTAGCCCAGTTAAAGCCCTAATACGACTGAGTATCCGGTTTAACGTTGAAAACTCCTATGGTGGAATACAAACAGGTACAAACTACGGAAAGGTCGAAGGTTGTATACTGTGTTACATCCTAGCATAGTCTGTGATCCAGGAAAGACCGTAATACGAGTGAATACACTATGTAACTGTGAAAAGCTCTGTGGGTTGAAGACTGTATCACAGCCGAATATCTCTGAACTCAATCACGACCATTAATGTATTTATTAATCAGTCACCACCTGTCTTAAATCTTAAATGCCTCGCCTAGCTTATATACATTTGTCTGTGTTAAGAAAGATCAGTGGATAAATTGCGGACTGTCGCCTTATTCCTGCACCCCATCTGGAGGGTCACTTGGTCTCATCATAAGAGACGGTGAGGGGGGTTTCAAGACAGTCCGATCTGATCAGAATCTTGACAGCCTAATACTTAGTGACATACTGGCTGGTTTATCTGATCAGTAGGGTACTAGTGTTTACACCACAAGGTATCTACGTGAACGCAAGACACAAATCTTAAAAGACGTTTTCAAATATAAAACCCCAATACAGCATCACCCCACGTAAAAGCTAACGAAGTCATAACAAACACAAGTCCCCTATACTGATTCAACCTACTGCTTTTTTCTGCTTTAATTAGTTTTAATTTTAGTTACGGACCTAAGTATAAAACCCCCACTCAAAACTATTTTCAAACCATCGCTAATTTGAACTTTCGTCCCGACAAGTCGTTTCACAATACGGTTCTCTTTAGAATGACCCTAGGTCATACTTCAGCTATACAACTCTAGTAGAACTTAGGTCCCCAGCAAAATATAAATTTAAAACTTCCACACCGACGTGCTGCCATACGGTCGCGTTGACGACGCGTGACGGTTGGTGGCGCGTCAAGTTTTTGGCGCCGCTGCCAGGGAAGTTAATCGTAAGATTCTGAGGCGTCCCGACGAACGTTCTCTTTAGTGATACCCGTAGATTAGATTTCTCTCTCGTAACCACCGAAAATTCTTTCCCACAATCAACAACGACATTCGACCCGATCAGCCGGATCTAAACCTCTCATTTTCGTACCCGATCCTGAGTCGATTATCCGTACCATCCGCAAAGAAAGACGTTCCCGTTTTCCACCAATGGCCGCTCGTGTTACTCTCGCCGACAGTACCAAACCATCCATCGAAGGAAGAGGAGGACCGATTAGCTATCCAGTGATCGACGGACCATCTTTCGAACTCAAATACCACATCGTCCAACTCATCAAGGACAACTGTCAATTCCACGGACTACCCCGTGATGATCCCAACGCCCACATTAAGAAATTCATTCAAATCTCCAACTCATATAAGCAGAATGGGGTTGATCAGGACATAGTTCGCCTACACCTGTTCCCCTTTTCTCTCGCTTTACATGCTTTGAGCTGGTTTGAGGGGCTTGACACCGGATCAATCACCTCATGGGAGGACATGGGAAACAAATTCCTTACAAAATATTTCCCTCCTTCCAAACAAACTAAAGCCAAGAATGACATCGCGAACTTTTCACAAGCTCACGACGAGTCAATCTACTCAGCATGGGAGCGATTCAAGAGTTTGGTGAAGAGATGTCCCAACTACCAGATGACCAAAACCGATAAAATCCATACTTTCTATAATGGTCTCAATCCTATCCATCGCATCACGCTTGACGCAGCTGCTCAAGGCAACCTCATGAAGTTAACCGACGATGAAGCATGGGCCTTAATCGAAGACATGACGATGCATCACCACGACTGGAAGTCCGATGAGCAATCCTCATCCCTGCCTATTGCAAGCACCACGCAAGCTGAAGCAATCAAATCTCTGAGCGAGCAGATCGAAACTCTAACGATGCAGATTGGAGAACTGAAGAAGCAACCACAGCAGGTTCACCAAGTCCAGGCTTGCCAGAACTGTGCCCATCATCCTACCGAGGAATATGCTGTGGAGTATGAAGATCCTACCAATGGAACTATCTACTATGCCCAATTCCCAACCAGACAACAAAATCCACCTGGCTTCGCTAGAACTTCTCCGCCAAGAGCACGAGGAACCCAGTTTCCTCCACGGAATAATCAACCACCCAGGTTTCAGCCTCGATATCCGATGTACCCACAACAGCCACAACTTCCATACAATCAACCACTTCCATTAACCGCCACTAAGGATACTCAACCTGCTGAACCGGTGAAGACAATCATCCCAGTCACGAGCACTGATGACAACCCGAACAAGTTTATCCAGGGGCAGAACGCTTTCAATCAGAAGACGACGGCTAGACAAGATCAAACCGACCTATTCCTTCGAAATCAACTCTCGGTTCTCAAGAGCCTCGAGAATCAAATTGGTCAGTTAGCCCACCGTCTTGACACTCAACCCCAAGGATCGCTACCGAGCAATACTGTTCACAACCCCCACGTTGAGGAAGCCAAGACTATGAACTCCACGGATAACCAGAAGGCACCGAACCATTCTGAAGCTTCTTCTCCGATAAAGAACCCTACTCCTGTCCCGACGACAGTTGATACCAAACCCGTAACTACTCCTATTCAGGAAGTTCGAGTCCCCTTCCCACATCGTACCGGAAAAAAATATAACGGTAAATCTTTCAAACTTGACGGAAAATTCTTAGACACCGTGTCTAGAATTCCTTCCAGCTCCAAGTACATTCGACGTATGCTGGCTACTAAGGAAAAGGTACCCGAAGTACCTAAAATCTCTCTCAATGCTGAATGCTCCGCCGTCATTCAGAATTCCCTTCCGGTAAAACTAGGAGACACGGGCCGATTCACCTTGCCCTGCTCTATCTATCACTCTGGCATGATCCGTTCCTTGGCAGATCTCGGAGCGAGCATCAACCTCATGCCCTACTCACTCTACTCCAGACTTGAATTAGGACCACTGCAACCCACTGGAATGAGCGTCCAGCTTGCCGATCAAACAATCTGATATCCTAGAGGCATAGCTGAGAACGTCATGGTAAAGGTGGATAGGTTATATTTCCCGACTGACTTCGTAGTGATGGATATTCAGGAAGACATCAATATACCCATTATCCTAGGAAGGCCTTTTATGAATACTGCTCATGCTATTATTGATGTTTACTCGCAGACTATCAGCCTCAGAGCACATGGACAAACTGTTGCATTCAGAATCAATCAGGCTGATGAGCTTCTCGCAGAGCAAGCAGAGATATACGCCATCTCTATGGGCAGGATCACTTCGGACGATGACACTTCTGATTCAGAACCATCACATACTTACGTACCAGATGAGCACACTTGCCTCATATCATCGACAGAAGAGTCAGAGTCAGAAGAAGAGAGTAAAGATTCTGAGCCAGATGAGTCAGAACCAGAAGAAATGGAGGAAGAAGAAACTGAACCTGAACAAGAAGAAATGGAGGAATCCGAAGAAGAAATGGAGGAAGACCGAGAGGAGGACTTATACCAATCCACCCCACCGCATCACTGCTTACCTGATTCTCACTATCCGACAGAAGAAATCATGCAAGTCGAGAACGCTATTCCCTTGTCAGATAGTGAATCAGATGATGATCCACCTACAGATGAACCGTATGATGCAGGATTCGGCATAACCATGTAAAAGCTTATAGCCTCTATCATGGACCCCTCTAAGCCTCTTATCTCGCCTCGACTCGACGCTCTGTTAAACATCGAGAAAACCATTGCGTTAGCAAAACAACACCCAGAGCTTTGAGACAAACTCCTGATGAAGATCTCAGCTTACAAAGCTTCCCGATTACCGGAGTTGCATTCAAGAGAGCCTTCCCGAAGGATTCAAACCTTCGACGCATCTGCGCCACGAACCCTGTTCGAATTTGGAAACACCTCTGAATCCAGCCGAGGTACTGATTCTCAGGAGGAGAGAGATATAGAGATGCACTCTTCACAACCGATATCTCAAATCACCGATGACACCCAGCCACCATCTAATCATGTTGAGTTCCCTGATTCCCAGGCTAGGGATTCTCCATTCATAGAAAGTGACATGGATGATGTCATCTACACTGAAATTCCGGTCTATCCATCTTCCTACGCCTCCAGCGGATCCACCTTCTCCAGAAATTCCGATTATCACTAACCATGAGGAGATGATAAGTGCTATCGAAGACTTTGAAGATGACATACCCACTATGACTAGCATTATCCTAAACTCTACCAATGAATACACTCCACGACAGCAGGCCCTGATCGAGGAAATTATAGCCGAGTCTGAAGTCAACCAAGCCGAGAGTTCCCAAGATTACAAATTCTTCCACAATCATCTAAATGCCTTCGCCGAAGATCTCGCCGCTCAGCTCTCGCAACAAAAAGCTAGACCTACATCTGAAGAGATGGAGTTCTTTGAAGAACAGAAAAGCATCTACAGGAAGATCTATGACACTCTGATCAGATCCGCATTTCCATATTCTCGGGAACAAAGTGACTTTTTACACTCATTCCACTAGGAAATGTACCATGCTACTGGGAACCCGGATGCGGATGCTGATATTCGACTGATGAATAATCTTCGGGGCATACTTAATTCAATGGCAAGGAACGACCACATGGACGAGACTACTCCTCACAGGTTCTACATTGACTGCACTATTGAGTTCCATGCTCATAAGATTGCTGAAGATCTCGAGTATGTGAGTTTCACCGAAAGGTCGCGTGACATCCCTTCCTCTATACCAGAAGGTTCGATGGTTAACATCACGAACTTCCTCACAGAACGGATCCAAGAAATCTTTGCTGAGGATATATAATCCGGACAAGCATCGACATATATTTCACTATGGTTTACGTGAGGTGTACGATATTGTGTGCAACACCTTCAAAGACTCAAATCTCACGTTCACCAACTACCAGAACAAGCTCATCCAGGATATTCATGATTCAATTCGAGAAATAAGAGGAAGCTCTGGCATAGCAGATCACGATACTCTACACCTCCAATTTCTCGGATTTATGGACTCATTCAGATAGCAGCACCCTCAGAGAGAAATGATTGAATCTGATGGTTTCTCTATAGTTGATTCCCGCGGACCTATATCCAGAACAATCAGGGATATCACTTGGGACCTTCTGCATATGAAAAGGGTTACTCAACAACATCTTGAAAGTTCCCTATCTTTGCAGAAGAGATTCCAAACATCGTTGAAATCATTTCTCGCCACTTTCTGAGGATCTATCCACACAATCCCAGGGTTCCAGTTCTGAGCACTTCCGACCCTGGAGGTTCCAGCACCAACTAGACTGAAGGAAGGCAAAGTCAGGCTCTCGACTTTAAAAGCAGCGCTTCTCGGGAGGCAACCCGTGAAATAAAGTTAGGCTCTCGACTTTAAAAGCAGCGCTTCTTGGGAGGCAACCCATGGAATAAAAGAAAGAAAGAGAACCTGAGAAATGAAGTAGATCTCCGACTATCCTTCACACTTGGATGAACCCAACTATTAACCAAAACATCTTTTAAATACAACTCGTTTTGCAAATAAACCACTGTTCTTAGATGAGTAGGAAAATCATCTTGTGTTTCGAGCATTTGAGGTACTTGCATACTACTTTTATGCATTACGCTCGAACTCGTTTAAAAACACATGATTTATAAAACTGGTTTGTATTAGAAAAAATCTTTCAAAATCCAAGACAGTGATTTCTTTTCATTTGCAAAAACAAAACCGAGTTTGTAAAAAGGGTACATCCAACGTGTTCACACTTAAGAGATCCCTTCATGAGGATAAAATTGAGATGATGAGATGGAAATAAGCAAAGTCGCTTGAAGCCGAGCTAATCCTCATGAAGAACTCAGAAGAAGATCTTGGCCACATCTCCTTCTGCAAATTCAGAAACTCAGCTCCTGTGCAACTTACTATCTGGGGAGTATCTGAACCTTCCCTCTTTTATCTGTTTTATCGTTATTCATGTTTATTTGTTTTGTTAGTGTGATAATAAAAGTAGCCTATACTCTATTCTAAACTTATCACTAAGTGTGGGATTCCACCCCAAAACAAAACACTTGAGAAACATTTTCTTACATGTTCAAACTCTAAGTGTGGGATTTTACAATCTCAACTCAAGAGAACATTAGGGACAATGTTCCTCTAAGTGTGGGATAGCAGGTATAGAATACCTTAGTTTGTTTTAATGATTTAAGTTCAAAATAGTTAACACAGAAAATGTTCCTCTAAATTTTTAAATTTTCAAAAGAAAAATGAGTTTAATCATCCGATTAACTCTGAATTTTTGAGTTTTGATGTTTTTAAGAGAAGTCATTTTCAAAATATGATTAAGTTGTTTTAAAATCTAAGGAAAATAAGTTAATAATTGCTTAAGCAAGAAATGATAATCTAATAAGAACATGACTAGGCACATACAACCCATTTGCAGTGAGGACTTGAGCCTTAAAAGCATTCATCTTTAATGCTACATTGTTCATTTCTTGTGTGTGCCGATGCATGTATATCTGAATTAGAACTTGCTCTTGACATATGCTTCGAGACCACATTGGTGAGTACCGTACGCGGTATAGATGCAATTAGATGACCTTGACATTCCTTAGGATTTAACCCACTTCTTAGCCTTCTCTTTCAAGCCCAAAACCCTTTCCGATGCTTATTTTTAGTATCGATGATCCACTTAGTAAACCCTGTTGAGCCTAAACCTTTTCGTTTCATAAACCCACATGTTTAAACCCTTACTTTCCCAAATACTTCCAAAAACTTATCCTAGAATTTCTAAGGTTATGAAAAACGCTTTCTAGAAACATCCCTTCAAATTGTCTTACTCTCTCGTGTTCTCCGAAAAAGAAATATCATTGGTGTGAAAAATTGACACCAAGAAAAGACTCGAAGAAGAAAGATGAGAAGAAGGATTGCTGAATCTAATAATCCTTGGAAATTCTCTGGCAAAGAAGTTCTGAAAGAAAAAGAAAATAGAAAAAAATAAAAGAAAAAAATATAGTTCCAAGAATAAAGCTAGTGCTTCGAAGTATCGCCCTAAAAGAAGAAGATCCGATAGAAGACAAAAGCTACTTTACTTTCATCCGTTTCTAAATTAAGTTTTTCGTGACCTTAGGAGTCCTGAGATAAGCAACACCCTTACACCCAAAAATTTCCACTATCCATACCCCTTAACCCTCACAAACCTTACAACCCCTGAATGTCTTGGGATAATTAGCATCGTTCTCACCTAAGTGGTGGAGATCCGATTCTCGATCAAGCTTATGACGATGAGTACTGCATGACTGGCTAATTGAGCGATTTCTTTGTTTAGAATATTAGGAAACCCAAAACACTCTTGAGTGAATTGAGTGACCACCTTAGTGAGATCGCCTAGTCATGTATACTCCTAGATCACGAGATTTGGAAGTATGCTTAAAGAGAGTCACTACTTGTTTCTGAAATAATTATCTTATTTTTCCTGATGTTTTTAGAGCAAATATATGAATATGAGAAAATGATGACTCTTGAAAATGTTCTGACTCACCCCAAAACCAGATTTTAAAATATCTTTTTCACGAGGCATGGATGTGTTGCTTGAGGACAAGCAACGTCTAAGTGTGTGATACTTGATGTAACCTAAAAAGTCATGTTTTTAGGCACATTATTCTGCACTTATTGGACTTTTATTTGGTGAAATCATCTTAAAATATCTATTATTTACTTAAAATCACCAAAGTAGTCTAATTATGGGCATTGCTGTTAAAATCACCTAAAACATCCGTTTATCACGCAAAACGAGGCAAATAATGTCACCTTAAATATTCCATTCATAATTTATTTATGGAATTAGATCTTAATTCATATTTTATGATTCCATAGGGAAATCCAAGACCGGAGGTGAAAGAATCAGAAGAAACGGACGAAAGACGGAGAAGATACAAGGTCTGGAAGCTCGCCGATCGTCATCCGGAATACGCAAAAGTTAAACACCTCCAAATTTGGCAAACTCAGTGCCATTAGAAGCGTAACGGAAAAACGAAGCCAACGGCGTTAGAATCAAGCAAATCGGAGCCCAAACGAAGAAGATACGGACGAACCAAGCAACCGATGAATCAGTGGAGGCCAAACGGAGCACCAACCCACCCTGGACACCTAGGTACTATATACGGTACCCTAGGTGCCGTATACGGCCCTATGGGTGCCGTATACGGGGGTGTTTTCCTTGTGAGGTGCCGTTTGACCCCCCTTGGTCCGCTTGTCCCGTATGCTGCTTTGATGCTTGTATTTGATGCTTTAAGGCTTGTACCAAGGCTTTCTTACTTTCCCTATAAATAGCCACCTCCATTTATCATTTTCACACACCTCTCATCTCATTCTCATTCTCTCTCTAGAATTAGGTTAGCATTCTCTCTCTAGCACTACTCTTAGGAGTTAGAGGAGAATTAGTAGGAAATTAGCGTCATCTCTCTAGCACTACTCTTAGGAGTTAGAGGAGGATTAGTAGGGTAGCTTTTGTAATAGAGTTGGAACTCTTGGAGGATCTCATTTGTAATATTGCTCAAGATATTTCGGAGCTCTGTCCGTATAACCTTTCAACTGCTATTCAATCTACACATTACTTTCGGTTATTTCTATCCTTATCTCTCATAATGTTGCATGCTATTATTATGTTTGATTTAGGATACATTGCCATGATTAGTGAGTAGATTAGCTATTGTGTTTGTTATGATGTAGTTAGCTTGTTAATACTTTGGGTGATGCTACTTCGAAAACAATTGGGATAAACATCGTTATAAAACAACGGAGGTAACGTTATACGGCTTTCATTTGTATAGCGCCGGAAACATAACGAATGTGTGTAGTACGGAACGTGGAAGCTATGAAAGTCGTGGGCACAATCTGTTGTGGAATAATGATCCCAATTGTTAAATATTGAAAACCGGTGCACTGTTAACTATACATTTATGATTTTAAACTAAACTAACGCCTTTCCTCCAATAAACGTGGTTAGAACCTTTATGTTAAGGACTCGCGACCCTTAGTCAAACGGTCACTACATATCTGTGTTTTCTTAAAATAACATGGTCTGATTTTGAAGCAATGGAAATACTGTCTACCTATCGTATAGTACACTGTGAATTAATCAGGGATTTATTGGTTTGGGATTATAAAGTGAACAGGTTGTTTAGCTATCATAGATGGTTTACTGCAATACAAGCTTAGATATATTGAGTTCAGATGGCTGTAAAGTATGTAGCCCAGTTAAAGCCCTAATACGACTGAGTATCCGGTTTAACGTTGAAAACACCTATGGTGGAATACAAACACGTACAAACTATGGAAAGGTCGAAGGCTGTATACTGTGTTACATCCTAGCATAGTTTGTGATCCAGGAAAGACCGTAATACGAGTGAATACACTATGTAACTGTGAAAAGCTCTGTGGGTTGAAGACTGTATCACAGCCGAATATCTCTGAACTCAATCACGACCATTAATGTATTTATTAATCAGTCACCACCTGTCTTAAATCTTAAATGCCTCGCCTAGCTTAGATACCTTTGTATGTGTTAAGAAAGATCAGTGGATAAATTGCGGACTGTCGCCTTATTCCTGCACCCCATCTGGAGGGTCACTTGGTCTCATCATAAGAGACGGTGAGGGGGGTTTCAAGACAGTCCGATCTGATCAGAATCTTGACAGCCTAGTACTCAGTGACATACTGGCTAGTTTATCTGATCAGTAGGGTACTAGTGTTTACACCACAAGGTATCTACGTGAACGCAAGACACAAATCTTAAAAGATGTTTTCAAATATAAAACCCCAATACAGCATCACCCCACGTAAAAGCTAACGAAGTCATAACAAACACAAGTCCCCTATACTGATTCAACCTACTGCTTTTTACTGCTTTAATTAGTTTTAATTTTAATTACGGACCTAAGTATAAAACCCCCACTCAAAACTATTTTCAACCCATCGCTAATTTGAACTTTCGTCTTGATAAGTCGTTTCACAATACGGTTAACTCTTTAGAACGACCCTAGGTCATACTTCAGCTATACAGCTCTAGTAGAACTTAGGTCCCCAGCAAAATATAAATTTTAAAACTTCCACACCGACGTGTTGCCATACGGTCCCGTTGATGACGCGTGACGGTTGGTGGCGCGTCAATCTTCCCCCTGAATTAT
This sequence comes from Helichrysum umbraculigerum, assembly GCA_949592205.1. Classification (NCBI taxonomy): domain Eukaryota; kingdom Viridiplantae; phylum Streptophyta; class Magnoliopsida; order Asterales; family Asteraceae; genus Helichrysum; species Helichrysum umbraculigerum. Next base: position 70,604,521 of record CATIUR010000002.1, read on the forward strand.
CTGGTATCCATGATACTTTTAATGTTTGTTATTTAAGGAAATGTAATGTGGAGGATCAATTCCAAATCCTTCCATTGCTGGACTTAAGAGTTGACCAAAATAAGAAGTTAGTAGAAGAGCCTGTCAAATTATTAGGTAGAAAAGTGACCAAACTTAAAAAGAAACAAATTCCAATGGTTTTGGGCGAATGGAAGCATAGTCTTTGCTCTAATCTTACTTGGGAAACGGAGGATAGTATGAGAATTCGTTATCCGACTCTTTTTGGGCATGGAGAGATTTCGGGGACGAAATCTCCTTAAGGAGAGGAGATTTGTAACATCCACTCCTTAGGCCTAGGGGTATTCTGGTAATTTCTTTTACCTTATTTTATTATTTAATATGTTATAAGAAATTATGTGCATTTATATGTTTTATATGAAACTTAGATGATTTGACTAATTGACTAATTGTGACTAGTAAATTATTACTTGTTTTAAATAGTTATAGCCGACTGGACAATAAAATAAGTTTCTTGTAATTTTGTATTTAGGTTCCAGACAATAGGTTAAGGAGTGGTATTATATTACACTGTAAATTAAAAATTTGGGTCGGTTATAATATGAGGAGCCGACCTCCTTTTTGCTATTTTCCCAATTTTCTCTCAACTTAGTTCTTCACTTAACCATAACTCAAAAACCTAAACTTTTAAATTAAATTTGGATTTAAATCAAGAAACACATCAAAGCTGTGATTCAAGTGGATTGAGAATCAGAACTTAATCATCATCTTGTTTACTTTATCATCTCCTTCTTTAAGTTGGTAAGTGGTTCTTAGCTTTTTATAAGTTTTGAATTGAATTTGATGGTTGATAGAAATTGAGGTTTACATGGTATAAGTAAATAATAGCAACTGATTATAGGATGATGTATGATGATTTCATGTATTATTCTCCAAATTTAAAATGGTTAAGGAAGTTAGGGTTCAATTATGTGAATTGTTGAATTGTTAGGAATTAGAACAAGAAAGTTGCTGGTTTGGTATAAATTGATATCATTACATGTTTATGGTTTGTTTTTGATGGTTAAAAGTGAAGTTGAAACCTGAGTTTTTAGTTTTAAGTGTGAAAATTTCGAAGTAGGGTTGCTGTTCTGCTGGTGATGTATCTGATGAACAAGCCGGCGGGTCATCACTCCCATCCGACGGGTTCTGTGTAAATGCAGAGGAACCGGCGGGTCATTGTACCCAGTCGGCGGGTTCTAACCCAATCCGGCTGCTCCACTAACCAATACGGCGGCTTATTTAGCTTTTAAAACGAGACTTATTTCGGGTTGTGAAAAATCTGTTGTACCCGGCGGCTTATAAGTTCGACCCGGCTGCTAAAGGTGGTGACCCGGCGGGTAGTAGACCCCAGCCGGCGGGTCATTAAGCTTTTACAGAAAAATCAGATTTTTATCTTGAATCCAGTTTTAACTATTCTATTACATGTTTATTTGATTAATGAACTAGTAATATGATATGATATGATAACAAATGATGTTAGGAAATGATATATGTGTATATGTTAATGTATATTCAATTTAATTGTTATAGTTGAATAATTGATGCACTTTTATATTAAGTGTGGACATTTGAAATAAATTACTGATTCATATTATTCTGTGCTATTTCCAGATAATCTGAAGACTCAATAATATAAGACTTTTGAGTTGGAGCTTTTGACAGACAGGTGAGTGGATTTATACTCTCAGTATAATTTAGTTGTAACAGTTAAGGTTACGATGAGTAATTGTGGTTTACTGTATTATACTGCTACCTGTCATGATCCAAGCTATTATTGATTTTATGCTATATTGCCATGTGCATATATGTGATTATTGAGAGGTCAATATGTTTTGGGCTTAAGGCTGCTATTGATTAGCCAACACAGGTTCTCGCACATGTGTTGTTATGGAAACTGTGTTGTGTGAGTAAATAGTACACTAGCTTATCGATTTCCTGTATCGGCCAAATACAGTTGGTTATAAGCGTTCTTGAGGGCCACCGCGGCTTGAGGGTTACCTCAAGAACCACCGATCCTCTATGTTATTGTGTTTACCATATTATTTGCTGTAAACAGAATTGTTGTGGCTAAGTTAGACTGTCAGCTATAAGTCTATTCACTTAGCTTCGTGCTAATCCTACCGCTTAAACTTCTTGTAGGTTGTTAATTTTGTTATGCTAGGACAGGAAGTTTGGGAATTGAAGAATGTTTGGCAACCTGTTACTCTGATCTTTTGATATGAATTAACGATGAAGTTGTTTTTATATAATACCCGAATCTATGTCTTTTAGTTTCATGTACTGTTAAAATATGTATTAAGTTATAGACATGATGTATTGTACAGAATTTCGATAATATAATATGTATGTTTTGTTCAGCGCTTCCAGGTGTTAAAAAAATATATATGGGGTGTTATAAGGGGCGCTGCGCCCGGACCTCTGTCATTTAAAAGTTGTAAATACTTTTCACACTAAGTGTCGAACACTTACAACAACAAAACCTTATACAATGATACTCATACATGATATACATATACTTTGATAAGTATACAATACAATGAAACATATAATAATAATACTTTCGAATTATTATTACAAACCGTCACCAACGGGCCGTACATGTTTTCAAAACACAAACAACAACAAAAGTATTTGGACATAACTAGTTGAGTGGAAAACTAGCATAGATTGTCTGGTGAGACATCTACTCATATTATAACCTTGCGCGTTTAGGACGCCAGCGGTTTACAGTCTGCGGACATTATATCATTGCTTGTTGCAACATACACATACTCATCAGACTCAGGTGAGTCTCACAGCCCCGCATTTTTACTATTTTTACTCCTGGGGTGGGAATACATGCTCATTTATTTTACATGTGGACACAAGTACGAAACATCGATATATACTGCATGAGTTGTTTTACTAATCATGAAAACCCTCCACCACATAGTTTGTTTATATGGATTTAGCATGAATGTTAGTGTATGGTACCATATGGGATTGACAATACCCATCCGGGTTGGAAGCCCCAACTGGTCAAACGGACGCATTATCATTTGTTCATACAAGTGTTGATTAGGCACTCGTAGGGAGGCACCCTCGATAGGGCATTTGATTGTGATCCCGACACCTCAGTTAAGCTCAAACTATGGGCTCATGACAGTAATATACACTTATTTGATTGGTTTCAAACATATTAAATCTTGTGATTCATACACTGTGCTTTATCATTCAACCTCAGCTTTTAGCTGACCTTTTAGCATGTATTCTCAGGTTCTCAGCAGCAGTAGGTCTGCTCACTCAGTATACCCTAGCTCGAGTCACATGCAAACATCAGGAGATTGTCATGCATTACTATATTTTGTAAAAGTAGTTATGCCTTAGAATCTCTCATATTGAAACACGAGCTATTGTAATATTATAACGTTTGTAAACTTTTATATTAATCAATGTATTTCTGTAAACGACGCATGTAGATGTCGTTCATTATATCTTTGTGCTATGATTATCGGATTAGTTGTGCCCCGACCCGATTCGCTTCCACACAGTAAATTGGGGGTGCGACAATAACCGACTGGTTCTTTTCAGTAATCTTCAATGGTTTAAGATAAGGTTTGTTGCTTTGGGTTCTGCAATTCGAAAAGGTATGGCCCTATTGTTTACAAACATAACAGCGCGCTCTTTTCATCTTTCGCGTCATTTTTTTTGCTTTTGAACCCTCCCGCTTTTGAGCGATTTCCAGAATTTCAAGTCTGTCCAGAATGTTGTTTCTGTCTTTATTCCAAACACCCTTCTTAAATGCAATATCTTTCATTATTGAAAATGGTTTCCAATCTTCCTTTTTCCAAGTTCTTCGTGAACCATCGTTTCCAGAATTTCTCCCAAGTTTGAACCTTGGGCTCTGATACCACTGTAGCGATTTTCCTGGGCATCGCAGGCCCCTTCGAACTTGTTGATATTCTGGACGAATCATGTATAATATACAAACTGACTTTTATGAAAAGAGAATAGTAATAATACGATGATGATGATGATTAAATATACAGAGAGTAATTATAGAATATACATGATGAACGCCAAAATGTACTACATTATAGTACTAATTACCCCTTTATTCAAAAGATTTCTTATGCATTTTATTTGAATTTGATACTTAATTCGTTCATATTTGCATATAGGAGTTTATTGGAGCTTGAATTGAAAAAGAAGCAGAAATCGAGCTATTATTGAAGAAAAGTATGAAAATTAGAAGCTAAGAAGTTTGCATGGATCGAAGGTTGTAAAAAGTTGTAATTTTCAATCCATACGAAGGATGGATTAATCCATCCGGCGTATGAAATGCTGGGCTGGACGGGACCAGACGCGGGCATCAGAATATGGGCTTTAACATCCATCTGGCGGATGGATTAATCCATCCGGCGGATGGATCGATTCGGCAGAAACCCTAAATATCTTCATTTGGTTTCATTTTGAGGCATTGAACCCTAGTTTTTTCTCAGCCGATTTTACTCCATTCATTCTCCATTTCCAGAGCATTTTTGAAGGTATAAAGCAAGAGGAATCAAAGCTTGATCAACTGTTCATTCATAATTTCGGTTTTTCGGTTCGAATACGTTTCTTTCTTTCATTTGATTATGATTATGGTTTTGTTTTCGTTTCTGATTTTCTGTAACCACATGAGTGGCTAAGTTTTTATTACATTTGTTTAGATGATAATACTCAGATGATGATTTGATTATTAAATTACGGATTTATATTGGATTTTATGAATGTTTATATGTTTACTTGATGATCCATGTTTAATTATTGATTATTGGTGATTACCTAACGTGATGATCTATTGATTTATGATTGATTTCTTTATTGATAGATTAGTATTGATGATTGTTGATTTTAATTGAGAATTATCACTAGATATATTGAGTTTGATAGGTTAGGATCAATAATGGTTAATAATTGGTAATGAATGTGATAACTATTAATTAGTTATAAACTTTGTTGATTCAAGTTGCAAAAGTAAATCATATAAACGGTGTAGGTTCAACTTATAACACAGCTTGGTGGATAACGTTAAATTGAACTGTTAACGTGTTGAAAACAACTTTATATCTTTCTTAATTGTGTTTAATCAATTAATCTTGTAAGGATAATTGGTAATATTTGTCATATCACAATAAAATCCATATGTTAGCAATTCAATAAAGTGATAATCGGATTATGAGGAAAGTAATCTAAACAAATGTATTTCTTCTATCATTTGAATTAAATAATTTTATTTGAGTACTTGTTATTTAATTATTTTCTTTTAATTTTCATTTAATAATTCGCTTTTCATAATTGTTCGCCAATTGTTCGATCGGAACTAAAACGTTCCCTTTATTTACAGCTTTAATTATTTTGTAACAATTTCCATTTTATTTGAATTGACATCCATTCCCTATGTTCAATCCGGACTTATCATACTATACTATTATACGATCAGGTATTCTTGCCTGTGTTGTGTAGTAGCAAGTAAAGGTAATTTCCATTTTAAAACTAAAGCCCCGTTTACACGACATCAAGTTTTTGGTGCCGCTGTTGGGGAGCGGTTTTTCTTGATTCAATAATTTGGAGTTTGTTTAGTTGTATACTTGTTTATTTATTTTATTTAGTAGTTATTAGCTTCGTTTCAACTTTTGTTTGTTAGGTTACTATTGTGAATATTAGTTTGAGTTGTTATGTTCAGGGTTGTCAGAGTTGCTTGTTCTGCTGACTTTTTAAGTTATTTGCAGGAAGTTTATGACCCGAACAACGGAGCCCGACCCTACCGATCCTTTCGAAGAACCCAAACGCATATTTCATCAAAGAGGACGCGCTGCTTCCGCACCTCCTAATTCACCATTAATTAACACCTTTCTTGACGACGATTATGAGGTTTTCACTAACAACCTTTACACGACATCTAGCTTTTGGCGCCGCTGCCGGGGAACTACTCCTGGACCCGCAACTACCGTTCGTATCTAGAAAGCGATTTCGGAGATTATTTACAAACCCTTTTCGATTTACCTAGCGACCAATTAGAACCTGAAGACGCAATGGCAGATGATATCACCAATATGACTCTAGAACAGTACTCTAGCAGAATGCGCACCGATCTTGGGCCAGGAGTAGTGAGGCCTGCTATTGCGCGGGAAGTGGAATTCGAAATCATGGGACAATTCCTTAAGGAACTTAGAGAGATTCCTTTTAGAGGAGAAGACTCGGAAGATGCTAACGAGCATGTTGAGAAGATCTTGGAGATCGCCGATATGTTTAACGTTCCCAACGTCACACGCGATCAAGTCATGCTCCGAGTGTTCCCGATAACACTTAAGGGAGCCGCAAAACGATGGATTTCAAATGAACCTGCCGGATCCATCACAACATGGGAAGATCTTCGCACGAAATTTCTCAAAATGTTTTGTCCACCGTCCAAGACGTCAAAGATGATCAACGAGATTCGGAATTTCAAGCAAGACATCGATGAGTCGCTTCACCAAGCGTGGGAAAGGTACAAGGACTTGATGCATAAGTGTCCACAACACGATCTAAACGACCAACAAATCGTTATGGTATTCTACAAAGGAGTGGATCGTGCTACAAGACAGCAACTTGATGCTCAATGATCTATCCCAAAGAAGGTTCCTAGGGATGCCTTAGAGGCCATTCGTGATCAAGCCAAGCATTCTCAACTTTGGGACGATGGCACTTCTCGAAGAAAAAGGTCAGTAAGCAATGATGATGGTCTCGCCGCCATCACTGCTAAGCTTGACAGTATGGGAAGAGACATAAAGAAGGTAACCGAGACTGTTCATGCAATTCAAGTAGGGTGCGACAACTGTGGAGGAACGCATTTGGTAAAGGATTGCCCTGAGATGGAGTCTGGAGAAGCAAAAGAGGAGGTTAAATCTGGAGAAGCTCAAGGAACCTACCGACAAGGCAGTGGAACCTTTTTCCGAAGACCATACCAAGATGGTGGTCGCCAGTTCCGCCAAGCTCAACCTGGACTGTTCACTAAGGAACAACTTTCAGCACCTTTCCCTGAAAAGAAAACCAATTTGGAAGAAATGATGGGGAAATTTCTGACCACTAATGAGCAATTTATTGCTAGTTCTGGACAACGTATGGATACTACTGAAGCATTAGTACGAAATCAAGGTGTTGCGATCAAGCAGATAGAAGGGAATATTTCCAACATAGCTAAGGTTCTCCAAGAAAGATTTCCTGGAACTCTTCCCGGATTCACTGAAACCAATCCACGTGATGAGGCGAAAGCTGTGATTACCAGAAGTGGGAAGGTTCATGAAGATCCTATTGCCAAGAAGAAGTCTGTATCTCAACCCCTGCCTGAAAAAGAGAAGGAGGTAGAAGTAGTTAGAAGCCCAAAGGAGGATTCTGTGGCTGATCAAATTGCTAGAGACAAGCAATACGCGAAGGATCATGTTCCACCTCCTCCTTACCCAACAGCCTTAAGGAGAGGAAAGGATGAAGCTCAGTACCATCAGTTCTTAGAATACTTGAAGCAGCTTCATATCAATATTCCGTTTGTGGAAGCAATTGCTCAAATGCCAAAGTATGCAAAATACTTGAAGGAATTGTTAACCAACAAGAGCAAACTAAAGGAGGCAACCACGGTAACAATGAACGAGAGATGCTCATCGGTGATGCATAACAAACTACCACCAAAGATGAAAGACCCAGGGAGTATTACCCTTCCTTGTCTTATTGGAAGTTTAGACATCACTAATGCACTGGCTGACTTGGGAGCAAGCATATCGATAATGCCTTACACTATGTATGCTAGACTCAAGTTGGGGGAATCAAAACCAATCAGAATGTGCATTGAGTTAGCAGATCGCTTAATTCAATATCCTAAAGGTATGATCGAGAATGTTTTGGTTAAGGTGGATAAGTTTGTTTTCCCTTGCGATTTTGTGATTCTTGATATGGTAGTAGATTCAAAGGTACCTATCATTTTGGGAATACCTTTTCTAGCCACTGCAAGGGCATTGATTGACGTTTTTGATCGAAGGATCACTCTGAGGGTAGGAGAGGAAGAAGTAGTATTTGATGTTAACAAGTTAATGCAATATCCTGCTGCAGTTGATTCTACTTGTTACTTTTTTAGTGCTAGAGAAATGTCCGATGATGAGCAATTTCTACAAAGTCTCATGGAAGATGAAAATCTTGATCCCATGATTCTTGAAGGATGGACGGGAAGTATAGAAGCAATCCGTGATATCGAAGAATTCGATAAGTTGCTTGAGGAGATAGAAACCACGTGTGATGAGGAGTTAGAGAGTGAAGGAAATAAGCTGATGGAGAGCGAAGAGTCAGTCTTGACTAATGGCATTTTAATTAAGAAAGAGACTCGCATTACTATGCATGGGATTCCTTGCTCAAGAGAAGAGGTGTTGGCAGTAAAATCTTTATTTGAAGAACCACCGAAGTTAGAGTTGATGGATTTACCAACCCATTTCGAATATGCATACTTGCAAGGAGAGTCGGACCTGCCGGTTATCATTTCATCTCAGCTGTCAGCTAACGAGAAAGAAAGTTTATTGAAGGTTCTTAAGGAGCACAAGCATGCTATCGTTTGGACGATTAGTGATATCAAGGGAATAAGCCCCTCTTACTGCACGCACAAGATCCTCATGGAATCTGATTTCAAACCAGTGGTGCAACCGTTGAGGCGTTTAAATCCTAAAGTGACTGATGTGGTAAGGAAGGAGATCATTAAGTTGCTTGACTCTGGGTTGATATACCCAATTTCAGATAGTCCATGGGTTAGCCCCATTCATGTTGTGCCCAAGAAGGGAGGTATGACAGTAGTTGCTAATGAGAGGAATGAGTTAATACCCACGAGAACGGTCACTGGATGGAGAGTCTGTATAGACTATAGGAAGTTGAATGATGCTACACGCAAGGATCACTTTCCTTTGCCGTTCATCGATCAAATGCTCGAACGTCTAGCCGGAAAAGAATAATATTGCTTTTTAGATGGTTTTTTCGGGTACTTCCAAATTCCGATAGATGCAAATGATCAAGACAAGACCAAATTTACATGCCCATTTGGAACTTTTGCTTATCGGAGAATGCCTTTCGGTTTGTGCAATGCACCCGCAACATTTCAGAGGTGCATGATGGCGATTTTCGATGACATGGTGGAAGATAGTATGGAGATATTCATGGATGACTTCTCCGTTTTTGGTGATTCTTTTGATAAGTGTTTAGCAAATCTGAAGAAGATGTTGCAAAGGTGTGAGAGTTCGAACCTTGTTTTGAACTGGGAAAAGTGCCATTTTATGGTACGTGAAGGAATTGTATTGGGACATAAGATTTCAAGTGTTGGTATTGAAGTAGATCAAGCCAAAATCGAGGCCATAGCAAAGCTACCGCGTCCAACAAATGTTAAGGGAATACGAAGCTTCCTAGGACATGCTGGGTTCTATAGAAGATTCATAAAGGATTTTTCAAAGATAGCACGCCCGATGAATAAGTTACTGGAGAAGGAAGCTAAGTTTGAGTTTTTGAAGGAATGTCAGTATGCATTCAATCTTTTAAAAGAGAAGCTGATATCCGCGCCGATCATGATTAGTCCAAATTGGAATCTCCCATTTGAATTGATGTGTGATGCCAGCGACTATGCTGTTGGGGCAGTATTAGGTCAGCGGGTTGATAAGCAGTTTCAACCGATCTATTATGCAAGCAAGACTTTAACGAACGCATAGGAGAATTACACTACGACTGAGAAGGAATTGCTCGCCGTTGTTTATGCGTTTGACAAATTCCGCTCTTACTTGGTTCTGTCAAAAACGGTAGTTTTTACCGATCATTCAGCATTGAGATACCTATTTAGCAAGCAAGATGCAAAGCCGAGGCTGCTGCGGTGGATTTTGTTGTTGCAAGAGTTCGATATCGAGATTCGGGATAAGAAAGGAGCGGAAAATCTAGCTGCAGATCATTTATCAAGATTGGAAAATCCAGAACTGGATAAGTTAGATGAATCGGAAATTCAAGATAAATTTCCTGATGAAAATTTGATGAAGGCAATTTTGAATGAATTTCCATGGTTCGCTGATTATGCAAACTTTCTAGTTACAAACACTCTTCCGACTGGAATGGATTTCAACTAAAGAAAGAAATTCTTCTCATCTTTGCGTCATTATTTCTGGGAAGACCCATATTTGTTCAGAGAGTGTGCTGATGGAATTGTTTGGAGGTGTGTAGCTGGAGAAGAATGTACCAGAATTTTAAGGCATTGTCATGATGGTCCGGCTGGAGGACATCATGGTCCTAATTATACCGCGCGAAAGGTGTTTGAGGCAGGTTTTTATTGGCCAACGGTTTACAAGGACGCATGATGTGACGTAAAAAGTCATGTTTTTAGAAGCTTTATTCCTCACATTTTGGACCTTTCTTTAGTGAAAACATTTCAAAACATTGATTATTTATTAAAATTCACTAAAGTGGTTCAATAGTAGACGTTGTGGTAAAAATCACTGAAAACACTCTGAAACCGCACAAAACACAGCATTTTAATACAAGCCGATTCCTCCGACCTCATTTTCCTGTCAAGGCACACCACCTAACTTCTACCATCTGTTGTATAGGTAAAATCGAGACGGAAAAATCTGGAATCAAGTGAAACGGCCAAAGGACGGAGAAGACACTGCACTTTCAGAGCAACTAAAAGTCATTTCGGCTACGCCTGAGTTCTACACACCCAATTTCTATGAGATTGGCATCATTAGAAGCGTAACGGAAATACGAAGCAATAGGCGAAAGAATCAGGTCAAACGGACGCGTAACGAAGGATATACGGACTTTTTAAGCAACGAACGAAATCAGACGGAGCCCGTATACGGCCCTGAGCACCGTATACGGACCGATACAGACCGTATACGGCCTTGTATAGACCGTATACGGCCCTATACAAGCCGTATACGGCCCCTCCCTTCCCATATCATGCTTCTTTTGCTTGTACGTGTTGCTTCGCGAGTTGTACGTGCGATTTTAGGGTTTGCCTATAAATAGTGGACTCCCCTCCACATTTCAAACACACCATTTCTCTCATTTCATTTCTTCCTTACACTTTCTCTCTCACACACATCACTCTCTCTAGTTTCTCTCTCTAGAGACTTTCTCTCTCTAGAATTAGGCTAGTTAGAAAGCTAGTTAGGTAGGGGTAGCTTTTAGCTTTTGTACGGAGTCACTCCAAGACATTGTATTCGCGAAGATCTGTCTGTAATAAATTCGTATCAGGTTCTATTTATATATCTCTTACTTTCCAGTTTTAAACATGTGTTGCTTTGTTTATGCTTGTTTAGGATTGTATGCTAGATATATAATGTTAGGCTAGACATTTCTTTGTGTTTACTATGATGTAGTTATGTTAGAATAGTCAATATGTTTATGCCATGTTGTTACTCTGCCCGTGTTACTTTAAACTGTGTATGAACTCATAAACTGAATCTCAAATGTTTATCTATCCAACTTATGCTGTGGTTAGAAGCTTCCTGCTAGAACTTGCCCAATTACTAGTGGTACGTTCTCTACCTATTATATACTTGATGATCAATGAACTTGGTATGGCTGTGTTCTCTAGGTTTAAATAAATCATAAGAGACACGGAGCTTAGGATTAGAGATAGGTTAGATTCATGTTTATCTGTTATATATCTTTGAGAGAACTTTCGGGATATCTATGATCTGATTATTGGTTATCTGCTATGTTTAGGATTATGGTGTTCTGTTATGTGTCACCCTATTGCATGTTCTTGTTTGATTGTTGCCTTAGGAATGATGCATGCTAGAGTTATCCTCCTGGTTCATATCAGTAACTGTATAATTAGGTTTTCAGACACGGAATATTGGTTTACACAGTAGATTAACATGCATGGAATAGTTGTGATGATTTATATCTGTAATGCTGAACAATTTAACTGATCGTTAGCCCGATTATCCCAACTTGGTCCGCGGGATTATCCCCGTTCGTGTTCTTGTTCAATCAACAATTCACGCTACGATACAGACATCTATGATGACTGTGACTGGGGACCAGGATTCGAGGATAGTCGTCGGTTAAATTGGTCTGTACATTTGGGAGAACTTCCGTTGTATTTGACTTCTATAACTGCTATCCACGTGACATGTTATTTATCTGATTGCGGACAACTCTACGTTAGATATTTAATAGGCTCGTAGTTGTAGCTCATTAGGATATAGGAAATCTGCGAAAGTAATGTGGAACCCTAATTAATGTAACGGAAAAACCGTAAAACACCCTATTACTCGGTATAGTGCTGGAAACACCAATTGGTGGAGTATAAACGTATGGAAGCCGCGGAACGGTCGTAGGTACAATACTTTGCATTAATTATGTTTCTATCCTCTCCGGATTAGTCATCACATCTAGTAGCCTTACCCTTGACTATTCATCAATAACATATAACGAAATCATAGTAAACACTCGCTTATCCTCTGTTGACCGAGTCTCCGTACAAACCTCTTTTGTTTTATTTTCTTTATTTAAATTAGCATTTAGTTATAAAAACCAAATTATCCAAAAGCTTTTAAAAACCCTAGCTAGATTCCCAAAGATAATAAAACTTCCTAGACTCCCATGCCCGTTGTAGTTTGAAGAACGACACCCGAGTCATACATACAACTTACTGCCCTTTTAGGTCTGTCAGTAGTATACAGCTTAGGATTCCCCTGCTATATAAATTTAAACCCTGTCCGCGCGTCCCGGTTGGGAGGTTCAACGACCGGAGTAAAACCCGTCCGACCGCTGGGACCGCGACAAGTTTTTGGTGCCGCTGCCGGGGACTACAACGACCGATTTTAGGAATTTTGTTATCTTAGTTATTTAGCGATCCTTACGGAAGATCAATATCATCCGGAAGTTACAGTTTTTTTTATCCCTAGTTAGTTAGTTTTTAATTTCCCGTCCTTAGTTAAACCTATCCTTTCCAAAACCCTATTTTCTTCTAAAACAAGTTATGGCGAATCGTATCACTCTCACCTCATCAACCCAACCACTGCTAGTGGGACGAGGAGGACCAATCGTATTACCAACCGATGAAACCCTTGAAATCACACCACACTTCATTAAATTACTTAAATCTCAGTGTCAGTTTCATGGTCTTTCGGTTGAAAATCCAAACGCCCATCTTAACAAGTTCATCAACATTTCCGACTCTTTCGAACAAACCGGATCCAGTGTCAAAGTCACCCGACTTCACCTGTTTCCTTATTCTTTAGCTTTCCGAGCTCAGACATGGTTTTATGAACTCGAACCCAATTCGATTCATACATGGGAGGAGATGGCTACTAAGTTCTTAGCTAAGTTTTTCCCTCCGTCCCTACAAACCATGCTCAAAAATGAAATCAGTAACTTTCGTCAAGGAACTACTGAATCATTAAGCTCAGCTTGGGAATGCTTTAAGAACCTGCTTGGAAGATGTCCGAATCATCAGTTGGCTAAAACGAATCTGGTCTGCACTCTACAACAGTCTGAATCCTCATCACCAACAAACCCTCGATGCTGCTTCATCCAGAAATTTCATGCTACATACTTCAGAAGAAGCCTGGAAGTTGATTGAGACGATAACGATGGACCAACATGACTTGGAGCTTGATGAATCAACCTCGGAAAACAAGGACACTTCTACTCAAGCGTTCGACACTTTAAGAGCTCAACTCGAATCCATCTCTAAAGTTGTCAGTGATATGCAAGACTCTTCCAAACCTAAGAAGCAACGTCAACGGCTCTTCTCAAGCTCGAAGCCCAAGGAAGATGTCCTCGCCACATCTGGAACCACTGATCAAATCATTCATTCAAAACCTTTCACTCAGCGGTTATCCAAATAACCTATCTCTCATTTGTTAGTTCCCTCTACACCCTCTACTTCTTTTCAACTGTCTTCTCGTCTAAACAATACGATTTTCAATAACTTCATGGTTGAGCAAAATAATAAAAACAAACAAATTGTTGATTTTCAAAACCAAATTGATTATTTGCTCAGAATTTCAAACGATTTAATTAAGAACATGGAGGATAATATTAACAGATTGTTTTTAAAAGTTGAGGAGAAGCAAAGAGAAGAAGCGATTAGCAAAGCTATTCATCATTCATCTTATGATTATGATGATATCCTTGTTGTCACTAGAGGCGGAAAAGAGACTAAGAATGAGAAATCGGTAGATATTCCTTCAGACGAGCCTTCTAGTTCTTCTCTACCCACTGATTCAGTACCGGTTGACATTCCTGTCACTTCTCCTGAACCAGAATCTTCCAAAGCCCCAGAAGTAGTTAAACCAACATGGATACATTTCCCTGGTAGGCTTAAGAAAGAGAAACAAGAAGCCCAGTTTGGAAAATATCTAGAGATGTTCAAAAGCCTACACTTAAATGTTCGATTATTAGATGCTTTAGTTGAAATGCCTAGTTGTGCGAAATTCTTTAAAGAACTTATATCCAACAAAGAAAAACTTAGACAAATAGTTAACTTGCCCTTAGACGCAGAATGCTCTTTAATTATGCAACAAGGACTGCCCCCAAAGCTAGGAGACATTGGCCGTTTCACTATTCCTTGTTACCTTCAGGATGTTTGTTACCTTCAGGATGTTCAAATAAGTAACGCCTTAGCTGACTTAGGAGCTAGTGTAAACCTTATGCCATACTCGCTTTATAGGAAACTAGGATTAAGCGAACTTTTACCAACCCGTATGACCATCCAATTAGCTGATAGATCAGTTAAACTCCCTCGTGGAATTGCTGAAGATATTATGGTACGTGTTGATAAATTCGTCTTTCCTGTTGATTTTGTTGTTATGGATATTGAGGAAGACGCTCAGGTACCACTCATCCTTGGCAGACCTTTCCTAAATACTGCCAAGGACGTCATTGATGTGAATGAAAAATCTTTAAAACTTAGAGTGAGAACTGAGGATGTCACCTTCAATGTCGATAAACTAATGAAACTTCCTATGGGAGAAGACCTTGGTCTTGTAGATTCTATGCAGGAAATAATTGAAGAAAACTTGGAAGAAATCCTCGCAGTAAGCAGCATTAATCCCCTTCCGAACACTGTCATCACAACAAGGAAAATCTGTGAAGAAGGTGCGGGTCTATGCTCAGCTATCTCGGATCCGTCCATTGCATCAAAGGAAGTGCTATTACCTTTAAAGAATTCCAACTTACAGCCCAACAGATTTATCACTGCTGTACCACTTGGACAAGGCACTCCGGTCACTCTCTTGAGAAGAAGCCCTAATTCTGAAGTTCCTGATTCATCTCTCTCAAAAGAAGAAATTCTGAAGACTCTCAAGGAAACGGACTCAATGCTTAAACCATCCGATCCGCAACTTTCTGAAAGTTGTGAAAACTTGAAACCAAAGATTACTTTAGCACATCTTCTTCAGCTCAATTTCAGAGATTCGCATTCATAGAAGACAACAAAGAAATAATCACTGAAGATAATGCAATCTCTCAATCTTCCCAAGTAAAAATTAGCTGAGAAAATATGATCTTTACAACAATACAGAATGGGTTGAAATAGCATCAGCCGACATTCCAGAGGCACCTGCAGTTGAGTCAGATTATCAGACAACATACGATGAGCTTAAAAGAGACGAGATTGCAAGGATGAAGCCTTCCACTGAAGAACCACCCGAATTGGAGCTGAAGGAACTTCCCTCACACCTTGAATACGCTTTTCTCAAAGGAGCTTCACACTTACGGGTTATCATATCCAAAGATCTGAAGCCTGAAGAGAAAGCACTACTCATTGAGGTTCTAAAGTCACATAAGAAAGCGATTGCATGGAAAATCTCTGACATACAAGGGATCAGCCCAAATTACTGCACTCACAAGATCTTAATGGAAAATGACTTCAGGCCCTCTATTCAAAGGCAAAGGAGAGTTAACCCAAAGATTCAAGACGTGGTGAAAAAGGAGGTTATCAAACTCTTAGATGCTGGTTTAATTTACCCTATTTCATATTCACCATGGGTCAGTCCAGTACAAGTCGTCCCAAAGAAAGGAGGCATGACGGTCATCGCTAACGAAGACAACGAGTTGATTCCAACACGAACCGTCACCAGTTGGAGGGTATGTATCGACTATCGGAAACTAAATGAAGCTACACGCAAAGACCACTTCCCTCTACCGTTCATTGATCAGATGCTTGAAAGATTGTCAGGGAACGAATTCTATTGTTTCCTCGATGGTTTCTCCGGCTATTTTCAGATACCTCTCGATCCAAAGGACCAAGAAAAGACGACGTTCACTTGTCCATACGGAACCTTTGCCTACCGACGTATGCCTTTTGGCCTATGTAATGCACCGGCGACATTTCAAAGATGTATGGTAGCAATCTTCCACGACATGATTAAACAATGCATGCAAGTGTTCATGGATGATTTTTCGGTTTTTGGAGATTCGTTCACCACTTGTCTTTCTAACTTGAATAAGATGCTCACCCGATGTGAAGAATCGAACCTAGTTCTGAATTGGGAAAAATGCCATTTCATGGTAAAAGAAGGCATAGTTTTAGGACACCGTATATCCAAAGCTGGAATTGAAGTTGACAAAGCAAAAGTCGAGACTATCTCAAAACTTCCACCACCCACCTCTGTCAAAGCCATCCGAAGTTTTCTAGGACACGCCGGGTTCTACCGTCGCTTTATCAAAGATTTCTCTAAGATATCCCGACCTATGACTCATCTCCTCGAAAAGGATACTCCGTTTGTCTTTACAGACGAATGTCTCAAGGCCTTCGATCATCTAAAAGATCTGCTTGTTCATGCACCGATCATGGTTGCTCCAGACTGGAGTCTCCCATTTGAAATCATGTGCAACGCCAGTGATTTCGCAGTCGGAGCAGTTCTGGGACAGCGGAAGGAGAAACAGTTTCAACCAATATACTACGCAAGCAAAACGCTCACTGACGCCCAAGAGAATTATACGACCACAGAAAAAGAGCTGCTAGCGGTAGTATTTGCTTTTGATAAATTTCGTTCTTATCTACTCTTGTCCAAAACTATTGTCTATACAGATCACTCCGCTCTGAAATATCTTTTTAAGAAGCAAGATGCTAAACCTCGCCTTCTACGATGGATTCTACTCCTTCAAGAATTCGACATCGAGATCAAAGACGAAAAGGGAGCAGAAAACGTCGCGGCGGACCATCTCAGCCGATTAGAGAATCCTTCAATGGATAAGTTGCACGAGAAAGACATTCAAGACCAGTTTCCAGAGGAACAGCTCATGCATGTTGGTAAATACTATCAAGGGTCATGATCTACAAATGATCCCTGGTAAACTGACTATGCCAATTATTTGGTGGGAAAAGTCGTACCTAAAGGAATGACAACCTCTCGAAGACAAAAATTCTTCCGCGATATAAAATATTACTATTGGGACAACCCTTTCCTCTTTAAGGTTTACCCTTATCAATTCATTAGAAGATGCGTTGATGGGAAAGAGGCAGAACATATCTTACACCAAAGCCACCATGGACCTACTGGAGGACATCACAGTACCAACATGACCGCAAGAAAATTGTACGATGCCGGTTTTTTCTGGCCAACCATATTTCGAGATGCGTACGATCTGGTGAGATGCTGCGATATCTACCAAAGACAAGGCAATATAACAGCCCGGAATGAAATGCCACTAACAAACATCCAGGCCGTGGAAATCTTCGATATCTAGGGATTAGATTTCATGGGACCGTTCCCTAAATCTAACGGTAAAGAGTACATCTTGGTTGTAGTCGACTACGTCTCCAGGTGGGCCGAGGCCCAAGCTCTCCCAACAAATGACGCCAAAGTGGTAACCAAATTTCTCAAAAAGCTATCTAGTCGATTTGCGACTCTAAAATCAATAATCAGTGATCGTGGTACACACTTTTGCAACGTTCAATTCATGAAAGTTCTGCAACAGTATGGTGTCACTCACAAGACGTCAACAGCTTATCACCCCCAGATAAATGGGCAAGCTGAGGCAACAAATCGAGCTTTGAAAAGAATCTTGGAAAGAACTGTTGGTAATCATGGGTACAAATGGGATGAAAAATTAGATGATGCATTGTGGGCATTCAGAACCGCCTATAAAACACCATTAGGAACCACACCGTATCGTCTAGTTTATGGCAAGGCATGTCACTTACCAATTGAGCAGGAATATAAAGCATACTGGGCTTTGAAGAACTGCAACTTAGATATTTCTACAGCTGGAGCAAATAGACGAATGCAGTTGAACGAGTTAGCCGAACTAAGGGATCAGGCATATGACAGTTCGTTAAGCTTCAAGGAACGAACTAAGAGAATTCACGATGCTAAGCTGAGGCCCTCAAGATTCAAAACAGGAGATAAAGTGCTGCTTTTCAACTCACGATTCAAGAAATTCTCTTGCAAGTTTAGGATCAGGTGGAGCGGACCATTCATAGTATCAAAGGTATTTCCTTATGGTGCAGTCGAACTCGAGGCACCAGAAGGTAATTTTAAGGTTAATGGTCATCGCTTAAAGCATTACTTCGAAGACTTTCCCGTCAGGGAAGATGTCTTTATCTTTGAACCACCGTGAGTCGACAGAAAGGTACAAAGAGTCAAGCTAGAGACTCGCAAAACAAGCTCTCTTGGGAGGCACCCCAAGCCTATCTTTATTAATTCTGTAATTTTATTTCTTAGTTTATTTTTATTAAGTATTGTTGTCTCTGAACTAATAAAATTGCAGGCTTGCCACTTATCTGACTTCGAATTGCAAAATCTGAGATAAGTGTTATTCATTTACTATCACTGTTAGCATTACCTGTTTATTTTATCTTGTTTCAGGATGGACGCTGTTGACGCTGATCATGTAGCTGCGAGACCACGCAGACGACACAGACCTCGTAGACGTAGAGCGCAGAGAGCGGCTATGCTGACCATCACTGAGGAGGACCTGACTGATGTCCCGATCACTCACAAGGAGTTGCCCGATGAGAGGCCCTCATCACCTTTGCCAGTCCCCGTACCTACTTTCGAGTACGGTATCACTACGGCTGACCCAGCTGCTTCGTGGGCCCTTTTTCGGACACTCTCCATCCAGCATGACATCATGTCCTCTATCTGTGAGCAGCTCGAGATTCCGAGACCTGCTGCCATTCCCTACAGGCTTGGCCCAGATCTGGGACCATCTCGACCTCCATGGTCCTTCTTTCCTCCTGCAGATCCACCTGTTGTCTCTACTGCCGAGCCTTCCACTGGCCCCACTGCTGCAACTGCTGATCCTGATCCAGCATTGCCCACAGGATTTGCATCACCAGACCGTAGCCTCACAGAGCAGCTTCTGGCTGCTTTTGATGCTCACACTTCTGCTTCCCCCACTACCACTGACGAGATTGTGAGTCAGGCTATGGCTGCTATGGACTTTTCCATTCCATCTCCGACTTCTGTTTTCGACAGAGATGCTGAGGCAGAGTTTGATCCTGACACTGATGACCTACTTGATGATTACTAGACTTTATTATTTACTTTCTGTATTATGACTCTGTACTTACGCTTTAGATTTGCTACCTCGACGAGATGCTGTGATATGTTTGTTGTTGTTTATTGCAGAATTCAGCTTTGTGTGGAATGGATAATCTTAAACGAGCTTGGTCCTTAAAATCTAGCAATTCACTAGCACAACTCCTGCACAAACCTGGTCTATTCCAGTAAACACAAATGGGGAGTCTCTATGTTCCTTTTTCCCCGTTTCAATTATGTTTTACTATGTCTATGTTAGTGCGTTTAATTTATGTGCTTCATCCTAAACTTATCACTAAGTGTGGGATTCCAGCCCAAATTAAACACTTGAGAAACATCTACTTACATGTTCAAACTCTAAGTGTGGGATTTTAAAATCTCTACTCAAGAGAACATTAGGGACAATGTTCCTCTAAGTGTGGGATGGCAGGTATAGAATACCTTAAATGGTGATTTTTATGTCCAATAGCAATCTCTCTCAAATTTTTTCAAAAATAAGGTCAAAATTTTTCAAAATAATGAGTCTAACTCAGTTTTTGAGTCTCAGATACTACTGAGAGAAACCATTTTCAAAATATAAGTATGATATTTCTAAAAGCCTAAAGGAAATAAGGTAGAACTTGCTTAAGCACGAAGTGATAATCAAAGGAGCATGACTAGACACATACAACCCTTTGCAGTGAGGTATCTTGAGCCTAAAAGCATTCATCTTTAATGCTTCACTTTCATTTCTTGTGTGTGTGCCGATGTCTGTATCTCTGAATTAGAACTTGCTCTTGACATACGCTTCGAGACTATATTGGTGTGTACCGTACGCGGTATAGGTGCAATTAAATGACCTTGACATTCCTTAGGACTTAACTCATTTCTTACATATCTTTTCAAGCCCAAAACCCTTTCCGATGCTCATTTTTAGTATCGAAGATCCACTTAGTATACCCTGTTGAGCCTAAACCTTTCATTTCTTCAAAACCCTAATTTTCACCCACTTCCCAAAAATACCCCCAAACTTATCTTGGAATTTCGGAGGTTATGAAGAACACCCTTTTAGAATATCTGTTTCAAAGATCCTACTCATTCGCATTCTCCAAAATCAAGCTTCTCAACAAATGGTGCTGGAAAATTAGCACACAAGAGAGCTGGAAGGACGATGGTACGGGAAAAATTAGCACCTGGAAAAAAAATCAAAATGATCAAGATAAAAGAAAAGATTTCTAAAGGATTCAAAATATAAAATTCCTTGGAAATTCACTGACAAAGAAATTCTGAAGAAAAGAAAAAGAAAAGACAAAAGAAGAAAAAGAAAATAAAAAGAAAAGACAAGAAAATAGCTCCGCAAATAAAGCTGAAAGTTTCAAGACATAGCTCTTCATGAAAAATCCGACAGAAGCTGAAACAGCTACCAACTCTCCGTTCTAAATAAAGTTATTCATAATCTCAGTGATCTTAGGATAAGCTAAACACCCCTCGCAAACCCAAATTATCCATACCCTTCACCCTCATCAAACATTACAACCCTCTGAATGTCTTGAGATAATTAGCACCGTCCTCACCTAAGTGGTGGAGATCCGATTCTCGATCAAGCCTATGACGATGAGTGCAGCGTGACTGGCTATTTTGAGCGATTTCTATTGAGCTAGATTGATAGGAAACCCGATACACTTTGAGTGAATTGAGTGACCACCTTTAGTGAGATCGCCTAGTCATGTGTACTCCAAGATCACGAGATTTGGATGTATGCCTAAGAGAATCTCTTCTTGTTTATGGAAGGATCATCTTATCTTCCTCCACACTTTTAGAGTAACTTGCTTATATGAGGAAATGCAAATCTCGGAAAATATTCTCTGACTCACCCCTAAAAACATGACTTAAAATATTTTTCAGAGAGTTGTTGCTTGAGGACAAGCAACGTCTAAGTGTGGGATAACTTGATGTGACGTAAAAATCATGTTTTTAGAAGCTTTATTCCTCACATTTTGGACCTTTCTTTAGTGAAAACATTTCAAAACATTGATTATTTATTAAAAATCACTAAAGTGGTTCAAAAGTAGACGTTGTGGGCAAAATAACTGAAAACACTCTGAAACCGCACAAAACACAGCATTTTAATACAAGCCGATTCCTCCGACCTCATTTTCCTGTCAAGGCACACCTCCTAACTTCTACCATCTGTTGTATAGGTAAAATCGAGACGGAAAAATCTGGAATCAAGTGAAACGGCCAAAGGACGGAGAAGACACTGCACTTTCAGAGCCACTAAAAGTCATTTCGGCTACGCCTGAGTTCTACACACCCAATTTCTATGAGATTGGCATCATTAGAAGCGTAACGGAATTACAAAGCCACAGGCGAAAGAATCAGGTCAAACGGACGCGTAACGAAGGAGATACGGATGTTTTAAGCAACGAACGAAATCAGACGGAGCCCGTATACGGCCTTAGGCACCATATACGGTCCTATACAGACCGTATATGGCCTTGTATAGACCATATACGGCCCTATACAAGCCGTATATGGCCCCTCCCTTCCCATATCATGCTTCGTTTGCTTGTACGTGCTGCTTCGTAAGTTGTACGTGCGATTTTAGGGTTTGCCTATAAATAGTGGACTCCCCTCCACATTTCAAACACACCATTTCTCTCATTTCATTTCTTCCTTACACTTTCTCTCTCACACACATCACTCTCTCTAGTTTCTCTCTCTAGAGACTTTCTCTCTCTAAAATTGGGCTAATTAGAAAGCTAGTTAGGTAAGGGTAGCTTTTAGCTTTTGTACGGAGTCACTCCAAGACATTGTATTCGCGAAGATCTGTCTGTAATAAATTCGTATCAGGTTCTATTTATATATCTCTTACTTTCCAGTTTTAAACATGTGTTGCTTTGTTTATGCTTGTTTAGGATTGTATGCTAGATATATAATGTTAGGCTAGACATTTCTTTGTGTTTACTATGATGTAGTTATGTTAGAATAGTCAATATGTTTATGCCATGCTGTTACTCTGCCCGTGTTACGTTAAACTGTGTATGAACTCATAAACTGAATCTCAAATGTTTATCTATCCAACTTATGCTGTGGTTAGAAGCTTCCTGCTAGAACTTGGCCAATTACTAGTGGTACGTTCTCTACCTATTCTATACTTGATGATCAATGAACTTGGTATGGCTGTGTTCTCTAGGTTGAAACAAATCATAAGAGACACGGAGCGTAGGATTAGAGATAGGTTAGATTCATGTTTATCTGTTATATATCTTTGAGAGAACTTTCGGGATATCTATGATCTGATTATTGGTTATCTGCTATGCTTAGGATTATGGTGTTCTGTTATGTGTCACCCTATTGCATGTTCTTGTTTGATTGTTGCCTTAGGAATGATGCATGCTAGAGTTATCCTCCTGGTTCATATCAGTAACTGTATAATTAGGTTTTCAGACACGGAATATTGGTTTACACAGTAGATTAACATGCATGGAATAGTTGTGATGATTTATATCTGTAATGCTGAACAATTAACTGATCGTTAGCCCGATTATCCCAACTTGGTCCACGGGATTATCCCCGTTCGTGTTCTTGTTCAATCAACAATTCACGCTACGATACAGACGTCTATGATGACTGTGACTGGGGACCAGGATTCGAGGATAGTCGTCGGTTAAATTGGTCTGTACATTTGGGAGAACTTCCGGTGTATTTGACTTCTATAACTGCTATCCACGTGACATGTTATTTATCTGATTGCGTACAACTCTACGTTAGATATTTAATAGGCTTGTAGTTGTAGCTCATTAGGATATAGGAAATCTGCGAGAGTAATGTGGAACCCTAATTAATATAACGGAAAAACTGTAAAATGCCCTATTACTCGGTATAGTGCTGGAAACACCAATTGGTAGAGTACAAACGTATGGAAGCCGCGGAACGGTCGTAGGTACAATACTTTGCATTAATTATGTTTCTATCCTCTCCGGATTAGTCATCACATCTAGTAGCCTTACCCTTGACTATTCATCAATAACATATAACGAAATCATAGTAAACACTCGCTTATCCTCTGTTGACCGAGTCTCCGTACAAACCTCTTTTGTTTTATTTTCTTTATTTAAATTAGCATTTAGTTATAAAAACCAAACCTATCCAAAATCTTTTAAAAAACCCTAGCTAGATTCCCAAAGATAATAAAACTTCCTAGACTCCCATGCCCGTTGTAGTTTGAAGAACGACACCGGAGTCATACATACCACTTACTACCCTTTTAGGTCTGTCAGTAGTATACAGCTTAGGATTCCCCTGCTATATAAATTTAAAACCTGTCCGCGCGTCCCGGTTGGGAGATTCAACGACCGGAGTAAAACCCGTCCGACCGCTGGGACCGCGACAACACATTTGAGTATGTGATGGAGTGTGATACCTGCCAACGCACTGGCAGAATTTCTAAGAAAGATGAGATGTTACAAAATCCAATAATGGTTTGTGAGATTTTTGATGTCTGGGGGATAGACTTTATGGGCCCATTTCCACCTAGCAATGGAAATAAATACATCATTGTGGCTGTGGATTATGTTTCTAAGTGGGCCGAAGCAAAGGCGCTACACACAAATGATGCTAGGGTAGTGGTGAAATTCTTAAAGCAGCTGTTTTCGCGTTTTGGAGCATCGAAGGCTTTAATTAGCGATCGGGGGATGCATTTCACAAATGCTCAATTGGAGAAAGTACTGCAGAAGTATGGAGTTAACCACAAGTTTTCAACTACTTATCATCCACAGACAAGCGGTCAAGTAGAGGTAACCAATAGGGGATTGAAGCGTATTTTAGAACGTTCAATTGAAGGAAACCCAAAGGATTGGTCGAATAAGTTGGATGATGCATTATGGGCGGCACGGACAGCTTTAAGTCATCAATTGGAACAACACCCTATCGTCTTGTTTATGGGAAGGCTTGCCATTTGCCTTTTGAGTTGGAACATAAAGCATACTGGGCTTTAAAGCAATGCAACCTTGATGATGATGCCGCTGGAAAAGAGCGAATGACACAGTTAAATGAGTTGGATGAGTTAAGGGTGAATGCCTATGACAATTCACGATTGTTCAAGGAACGCACAAAAAAATGGCATGATTCTCGGCTTAAGTCAAATAACACATTTGAGAAAGGTGGTAAGGTTCTCCTGTATAGTTCTTGGTTGCATTTATTTTCAGGTAAGTTGAAAACACGCTGGACAGGTCCTTTTGTGGTAGAGAAAGTTTATCCTTTTGGTGTTGTTGATCTGCAAGGTCATTCTGGATAAACTTTCAAGGTTAATGGAAGTCGTTTGAAGAAATACTATGGTGATGCAAGGGACTCCAAGCGTGATTTGGAGATGAATTTGAGTTAAGTTGTGAAGCAAGATGTCGAGCTTACCGACGTGATAAACAAAAGCGCTTTCGGGAGACAACCCGTTGTTTTTCTTAATTATTTATTTTGTTTTGTTTTCAGTGTGTTAATAAAGCTCTTGGAAGAGGTTGCTGGTTGTTGGAAGGTTTCAGTTTAGCTTGTATATTGAAGATAGCTCAGGGGAGTTTCTGTTCACTTCTTTTCTATTCTCTATGTTATTGTTTATTTTGCAATGAGGACATTGCATACTTTTAAGTGGGGGATGGGGGGAAAAGAAGTCTGTTTGTCCTCAACATATGAATGGTAAATATTTGCAAATTTTAATGCTAAAGGGCATTCTACGTGTTAATCATTTTTCAGCCCAAATTTTTATTTTAATATTGTTTTATGCGTTAAAGTTTAGCGAATCTTGTAACATATTTTGGGAATGCAAAGAATGAAATGAATTTAATTTTTAAATATTAGATAGTTCATCTTGTGATGTATCGATAGGCAATCTATATGAAGGTTATTGAGCTATTAAGAAATTTAATACTTTAAGTAGGAATTATTCCAAGTGGATCTTTTAGCATGGTATGACCTTAGTCTTAATTCTTATATGATAGCGTGTTATAATCCATAATTTTGAGATCCTAATTATCATCATTTGGGAATATACTGGGTGTTGACTCCTCTGTTGTACGAAAGTACAGACCCGGTTTCCGTCAGTATATTTGATAAAAAAAATAGTAATATAAAGAAAAGGGTACATGGGACTCATGAATTGAAAAATCAAAGCCAAGTTATGTCGCTCTGTTGTATTGAGGTACAGACCTGTCACCAATGTTTTGGTTTAAAAAATGATTGATATATTTGGATGTTCATTATTTGGAGAATTGTGACACGTTATTTGTATGAGGGTATTTTGCTATTGGGAATCAATGATAAGTCCTGCTAGAATAATAATAAGTTAAGCTCAATTTCTGAATTTTAGATTGTTTAAGTGGACAACAATATCGGTAATCCTTGTGAAGCATCTTTTATGTATAATAATAATGTATTAGAAATTGTTTCCCTAAAAGAGTTTCTTGATTGCTAAGCTTTAAGGTAGAATAGATTTTAAGATAGGAATTTGGTTTGTCGAGTGATGGGTAGTATGTAAGTCCTTTTGCACTTTTGTTTGCCGTTCATATTTAAAGTTTTGAAGTTTTTGAATCGATAGTCTATTTGAGGACAAGTAGGATTCAAGTGGGGGATGTTTGATGAACGCCAAAATGTACTATATTATAGTACTAATTACCCCTTTATTCAAAAGATTTCTTATGCATTTTATTTGAATTTGATACTTAATTCGTTCATATTTGCATATAGGAGTTTATTGGAGCTTGAATTGAAAAAGAAGCAGAAATCGAGCTATTAATGAAGAAAAGTATAAAAATTAGAAGCTAAGAAGTTTGCATGGATCGAAGGTTGTAAAAAGTTGTAATTTTCAATCCATACGGCGGATGGATTAATCCAACCTGCGTATGGAATGCTGGGCTAGACTGGACCAGACACGGGCATCAGAATATGGGCTTTAACATTCATCCGGCGGATGGATCGATTCGGCAGAAACCCTAAATAGCTTCATTTGGTTTCATTTTGAGGCATTGAACCCTAGTTTTTTCTTAGCCGATTTTACTCCATTCATTCTCCATTTCCAGAGCATTTTTGAAGGTATAAAGCAAGAGGAATCGAAGCTTGATCAACTGTTCATTCATAATTTCGGTTTTTCGGTTCGAATACGTTTCTTTCTTTCATTTGATTATGATTATGGTTTCGTTTTCATTTCTAATTTTCTGTAACCACATGCGTTGTTGGTGCATTTTGTGTGTCAGTCAGTTGGTCAAACTATTGTAATTGTCAAAGTCAATTAGTCTGCGTATGTAAGTGTTTAGTGTGTATATTCGAGTATGTGATTAGTTAGAATATACAGAGAATACCAGCGACATTGCTTATTAGGCTTGCGACGTTGACAATGTCGCAATGGGCTGGGCCTGCGACGTTGGGCCTAATGTCGCAGGGCCCATTATCGTTGATATAAATAGTGAGTTACAAGGTCAGATTTAGGGTTAGCGTTTCAGAGAATGTGGAGCCGTTTTGTGTGAGAGAGGAGAGGAGAAAACGAGTTTGTGAGTCTGTAATCGTTATATTATCAATTGTTAATATATATAAGATTATAGAGAAATCGTGTGTTCGTGAATC
Organism: Helichrysum umbraculigerum; assembly: GCA_949592205.1. Taxonomy (NCBI): domain Eukaryota; kingdom Viridiplantae; phylum Streptophyta; class Magnoliopsida; order Asterales; family Asteraceae; genus Helichrysum; species Helichrysum umbraculigerum. The sequence continues at coordinate 70,631,664 of CATIUR010000002.1, forward strand.
GATTATTGATTGTTTGTTATTGTCTATACGATCCGATCAGATCCTACGCGTACGGGACTATCAAATTGGTATCAAAGCCGTGAATCAAGGATTCGACGGTTTCGGATCGTGTTTAGAACGTTTTTGGTTTGATTCGCGAAGGTTTTATTGTTTAATCTTCGTTTCTGGGTTAGTTGGCTTGAAGATTTCGATTTCTGAAGGTGTTTTCTGGGTTTGTTCGTCGATTGTTCTTCGAAATTCGTTAGGGTTTCGAAAATTTTCGATTTTTAGGGTTTTGGCCGCTGCAGTCACTTTTTGCGACGTTAACTGTGACGTCGCTAAGTTCTGCGACGTTACTAGCGACGTCACCTGCGACGTTATTGATTTTGACTTTGAGTAGTCTTTGCGACGTAAAGTTGCGACTTCGTTAGCGACGTCGTTATTTTGACCTTAAGTGGTTACTGCGACGTACGTTGGGACGTCGCTAGCCTCCGCGACATTGAGTGCGACGTCACCTACCTGCTAGATTCGTAGAGAGAGAGAAAAAAAAAAAAGAGTTTTTTGGCGGGAAACTCCAAAAATTTTTTGCGTTTTCAAAATTTTTCCATAGGCTTAAAAGTGTTCAATTTTAGTCTGGAAAAAGTTTCATTTTACCCGGCCAGTTTTTGACGTTTTTTGGACGAAATTTTGGCGATAAAAACGCGAAAAATTTTGTAATTTCAAATTTTGTTTTTAAGCTTAAAATAGCTTAGCTTTAGTGTCGGAAAAGTTTCGCTATACTCGGGTAGTCGTCAAAATTATTCGAATTTAGTTTTGGAGGGAAAAGTCGCAAGAAGCCATATCGACTTCTGGTTGGAAAATGTCTTCTAAAGCTCTTATGCGTTACAATATTGGAGCTGTTAATGAGATTGAACCCCCCATGCTTACATTAGATACAGATTATGCTACATGGAGATTTGAGTTCGAAGCATTCATAGCGTTAAAAAATCCAGATATGTGGAACTCATTGGTTGAAAGATATGAAAAACCACACAGAGGTATGACTCTCGATAAGAGAAAAGCTTGGGATATTGAAAAGAAAACCCATGCTGCAATATTAAAATGTTTATCAAATGAAGTTAAACAATTGTTCAAACATTATGATATTGCATACGACCTCTGGCATGCTATTGAGAAACGATGTGGTGGATATGAAAAATATAGGAGAAATAGAGTGGAACTTGTCAAAAAACAGTTTGACACATTTGATTTACTATCAAATGAATCTTTAGAAGAACTCTTCAAAAGATATTCCCAACTCGTAGATGAAGTGGCTGATGGAGGAATAGTACTTAATAATGGAGAGGTAAATAAGAAGCTATTACGGGCATTACCTAAGGACTGGGATACCAATGTGGAGATTTTGGAACAAGATCCAGAAATTGAAATCATGGATTTGGAAGAACTTATCAGAAAGTTACAGGCTGATGCTCTTGACATGAAGAAGAAAGAAAAGATGTCAGAGGCTTCCACTCAAAATCCTAGTCTCAATGAAACTTCCAGATCTAATTCCAAGTCAGCTACATCTCCTTCTGGTAGCACTTCATATGCTTCTTATATCTCTCATATAGCTCCTTCAAAGGCTACTGAGGATCATGCTACAATCTTTGCAGCTTTCCTCAACTCTTATGAGAATTTTCTTTCCAAGAAGGCTAGTACTCTACAGCTTACTGAAGAAGACTTTGAACAGATTGATTCTAATGATCTTGAGCAGATGGACATCAAATGGAGTATGGCCATGATAACTCAAAGAACCAAGAAGTTTCTCCAGAGAATGGGTAGAAAAGATTTGGATGATGATGGTGATACAGGTCTTGGTTTTAACAAAAGCAAGGTGAAATGCAAAATCTGTCAGACTCATGGACACTTTGCTAAGGAATGTCTGAAGGAAAAGTATCCTCCATCTGGATTCACTACACCTTCAGCACCCAAGACTCCAGAGAAGAACACAACACCACAGGCGATGGTGGTGTTTAATCCAGGAACGTTTGATTTTAGTGCGCTTCAAGGAAAGGTTCAACACACTGCTCTCTTGGCAAAGATACATGAGGTACATGATGAAACCGAGGAACCATTAAATTGTGTTTCATGTATTACTCTAGATGCTTCTTTAAAGATTTGCCAAATAGATAATGCGGACTTGCGAGAAAAAGTTGTTAAACTAACTGAATCAAACAAGTTTCTAAAAGCTAATGAAATACTTTATGAAAAGGAAGTTGAGGCTCATAAGTTTGACACTGAGAAATATAAAGCAAAAGTTTTCAGTCAACAAGATGCCATTAAGAGCTATTTAACAGAAATTGAGTTGTTAAATAAAGAGCTTTCTGAGTTAAAATCTGAGTCTGACAATTTTAAAAAGGGAGTCACAAGTTTCTCAAATTCTCATAAAATCTTTGATGAAATTGTTGACAAGAAAAGGACAAATAGTAAAGCGGGAATTGGGTATCCACCTCCCACTAACTATTATCCTAAACCTGTTAAGGAAGGCACCAAAGAGGTTGTAGCTGACTACTTATCTTGGTCAGCTACCAAAGATAAAGAAGCTAAGCCTAAGAGGCAGGCAAAGGAGAAAACTAAACGGCCAGAGTATCCTTCGCCTAAGTTTGTTAAGTCTGATAGTGCACCTCCAGTTAGTGTTGAGGAGGTCGTTGAGGTAGAAGATATACCTGAAGAGTCTACCATTAAGGTTGAGAAAATAAATGTCAAACCTGAAAATTTCATCATTACAACTGAAAATGATGATTGTTTTAAATGCAAAGGCAAAGCTAAGGTTGACAATGAATCCTCAAAAGTTGTAGTTGATAAATCTGAAAAGAATAAACCTCCAAAATCAACTAACTCAACCTCAGGAACATCTACTTCAACATGTTCACCTAAGAGTGCATGTTCAACAAATGTTCCTGGTCATAGACCTTCTGTGTATTGTCCTCCACCGAAACGATTTGAGGGAACTCATTGGAATCAATCTTATGTTGAGAGACGTTCTTGCTTTCGTTGTGGTCAACAGGGCCATATAATTAGGGATTGTCGGTTATTATCCCTAGATAGGTTTGGTAGAGGGATGCCAAGAACTTCCTCTTTCAGGAATTCTTTTTCAAAATCTTTTTCAAGGCGTCGTTCGTATTCGCCTGTATCTAGTGTTGCATCAAACTTTCCAAAACCTATAGCAAGAGTAAACAAAGTTGTGCCTAGTAGACCTCAAGTTCAACAGCACAACATTGTTGAAAACAAATCATCTGAACCTAAACAGGTTTGGAAACCCAAATCCACAAACAACGCATCAATGAAATCTTCTGAGTTTTTAAAATGTCATAAACTCATTGATGTGATGATTATGGATGACCATGGACAACCCAAGTCTATCAAGGCTTGGGTGTCCCATAAGTACTAATGTTTAATTGTTTGTGATGGTGCAGTCAGGTTGTTATTAGCTAATATTTTTGTGACTACAAGGATGTGGATATTTGCTGGAAGATTGTTTTCAAGGTGGTTGTGTGTGATTATTTATGATTGGATGGATGAGATTATCGAAGTAACGAGTTGGTAAAAGTGATTAAAAGGTATTTGGCTTGACTTGATATGTGATTTTGATACTTTTCTTTAAATTTTGTTAAGTGCAACAGCCATTCTTTATACTTTTTAGTATTAAAGAAATGCAATGTTGCGAAATTTATTCAATTAAAAAAAATACAAAAATATGTTTAATGTTTAAGGGGAGTATTTTTGGATTGGATATAAGAATTTGCTGTTCAGGGGGAGTAATTCTGATTATTCAATTAAAAATTCTGATTATTTAATTCAGAAATGTGAACAGCAAGATTCTTAATTCTTGAAAAGATGTTGGATTGTGTCTGAAAACAACTTGGGAAATGATAGTACATCAGATGACATGCACAAAATGGAAATTTTAAGGTTTATCTTTGATGTATCAGTAGGTTTATCTAGCATACTTACTACAGTTTTTATAAAAACTAGCTTCATCATATGATGTATTGGTAGGCATGATACATACCGGTCTATGGGTTATTAAGAAGTAATTCAAATACGTGTCTATGATCTTGTGGTAAAAATCTTGTGATGTACGACACTAAGTCTTAATTCCTTAGCGTAGCTTGACATACTTCTAATTTTGGATTGAATATCTGAGATCTTTTGGGGGAGTATACTGTTTGTTTCCTCTGTTGTACGTAAGTACAGACCTGGTCTCAATTCAGTATATTCTCAAAACTAAGCAAACGTGAGTCAATGCACTTGCAAAGTCTTAAATTTAAGGTACTAAACAAGGTCGCCACAAATTTGGTTTGACTGCGTTTGGTTTTGCTTAAACCTGAATCAAGTTATGTTGCTCTGTTGTACGTCGGTACAGACCTGTCACCGCTGGCTTGATTCTTAAAATTGATCCTCTTATATTCTTTCTAAATTTGGAAACTATGTTCATGTCTAGGTTACAGGGGTATGTCTATGGTGGGGACCTCGGTGAAATATTCATACTAATAATAAAAGGTTAGCTCGCAGACACGGATGTAACATGTTTAAGTGGAAAAACAATACCAGTAATCGTCTTGAAATAATTTTTATACTAGGTGTATTAAATGTGCTAAGTAAATTTAAAATGGACAAATATACTGATAATCGAGATAACACTTACTATTTGCTAATAATTGCATGTTGGCCTGATATGATCCCTAAGCAGACTTAAAACAATTCTATCCCCAATTTATTTTAATCTTCGTTCTTTACTTTTCATTTATAAAGAAAAATTCAAAAAGATTTTATTTCTATGTTATTTTCTTCAATATCACATATCTTGTTAAAGTCAAATATTGAAGATGTAAAGTATGTCGGTGATTCTCCAAAGATTGTGAAGATAATTCTATCGGAGAAGCTGCTGATGATTGAGAGATGGTCACTGAGTTTGAAGATCTTATTGTATTATAAATTTGTGTCAGTCACATGAATTTGGACATCAATATTTCTTGGAAGACCATGCTATCTCAAAAGGGGAGTTTCTGATTGTCAAAGACATGAAAGAGTTTGTTGATGAAGACTAATTGAAGACTTATTTGACCAAGCTGCTGACAAGGGGGAGTTTGTTGGTGCATTTTGTGTGTCAGTCAGTTGGTCAAACTATTGTAATTGTCAAAGTCAATTAGTCTGCGTATGTAAGTGTTTAGTGTGTATATTCGAGTCTGTAATTAGTTAGAATATACAGAGAATACCAGCGACATTGCTTATTGGGCTTGCGACGTTGACAATGTCGCAATGGGCTGGGCCTGCGACGTTGGGCCTAATGTCGCAGGGCCCATTATCGTTGATATAAATAGTGAGTTACAAGGTCAGATTTAGGGTTGGAGCCGTTTTGTGTGAGAGAGGAGAGGAGAAAACGAGTTTGTGAGTCTGTAATCGTTATATTATCAATTGTTAATATATACAAGATTATAGAGAAATCGTGTGTTCGTGAATCGATTATTGATTGTTTGTTATTGTTTATACGATCCGATCAGATCCTACGCGTACGGGACTATCATGCGTGACTAAGTTTTTATTACATTTGTTTAGATGATAATACTCAGATGATGATTTGATTATTAAATTGCGGATTTATATTGGATTTTATGAATGTTTATATGTTTACTTGATGATCCATGTTTAATTATTGATTATTGGTGATTACCTAACGTGATGATCTATTGATTTATGATTGATTTCTTTATTGATAGATTATTATTGATGATTGTTGATTTTAATTGAGAATTATCACTAGATATATTGAGTTTGATAGGTTATGATCAATAATAATTAATAATTGGTAATGAATGTGATAACTATTCATTAGTTATAAACTTTGTTGATTCAAGTTGCAAAAGTAAATCATATAAACGGTGTAGGTTCAACTTATAACACAATTTGGTGGATAACGTTACATTGAACTGTTAACGTGTTGAAAACAACTTTATATCTTTCTTAATTGTGTTTAATCAATTAATCTTGTAAGGATAATTGGTGATATTTGTCATATCACAATAAAATCCATATGTTAGCAATTCAATAAAGTGATAATCGGATTATGAGGAAAGTAATCTAAACAAATGTGTTTCTTCTATCATTTGAATTAAATAATTTTATTTGAGTACTTGTTATTTAATTATTTTCTTTTAATTTTCATTTAATAATTCACTTTTCATAATTGTTCGCCAATTGTTCGATCGGAACTAAAACGTTCCCTTTATTTACAACTTTAATTATTTTGTAACAATTTCCATTTTATTTGAATTGACATCCATTCCCTGTGTTCGATCCGGACTTATCATACTATACTATTATACGATCAGGTATTCTTGCATGTGTTGTGTAGTAGCAAGTAAAGGTAATTTTCATTTTAAAATTAAAGCCCCGTTTACACGACATCAATACATATACACGAATGGGTTACTCGTTTGTTTACATACTTCTAACATAGATAGGAAACCAATCGGTGTTTGTCAACCGACGTGTCTGTTTGTGATAGGCTGCGAATTGGCAGTTAATTGACCGACATGCCAATTCATATTTACACATTGCAGCCTTTTTTTAATAAACATAATATAACTAGAACTTATACTATTAACCTTTGTTATTAAGGTCCAACACTGAAAACAATAAACTGGCTTGTTTTTAACATCAACAGCCCTATAGCATCTCGTTAGATGAGAAATAGTAATAATGAATATTTGTAATATTATTTATGTAAATAGTCTTTAGTTGTTTTTATAATATATTATTTAATTAATATATTAAAGAAAGTGGGTCATGCGTCACGTACTCATGTGCTATGTATGCATTAGAAAAAATATAGGTAATGAGTTGTGATCGAGGACAACTTTTTGATTTGTTTGTGCAGAGGTTAGACCACTCTCATCCATGACTAAATTTGACTGAAAACATCAGCGCTACGTCAGCTTTTTCAAAAACTGACTGAAATTGACGGACTCATGCCATCAATGACCCGTCACTTTATTTTTTGGGTCCTACATTTACCAATTTACATTTATGTCTATACACTAAACAAACACAAAAAACAATTAAATATTAAGTTGGCCTCATTTCTCATCAACCGACCCTCGTCGGAATTCCGACGGATACCAACTGATGAACCAAACCGATGAGCCGGTGCCATCGGTGTCGGTTCCATCGGCTGGTACCGACAAAAACCGAACGCTCCCGATGGGAGCCGTCTTAGAAGGGGTATTAACTAGGCATGTAAACGAACTGAACGAATACGAACGAAGTCTGTTCGTGTTCGTTCATTAAGGTTTTGATGACTAAACGAACGAACATGAATGGATAAGCGAACTGATTTTGTTGTTCATGTTCGTTCACAAAGAAACTTTGTTTGTTCACGAACACAAACGAACGTACACGAGCAAACACATAATTTAATGCATTGCTTCGTTAATACCTTAAATGAACCTCAACAAACATAAACGAACATACACACACACACACACACACACATCTACACATATATATTACTAGTATATAACTTGAAAACATTGCGATGCATATTGATATTCAACATTACAAAAAGATTACAACATGAAGATAAACTCCTTTGCTTGGTTCGATTGTAGGAAAGAGTAGCAGATCTGGAACTAGTGGAGGGAGAGAGTGGAGGTGTGTTGAGAGTGGAGGGAAAATGTGTCACATCCCCAAATGTGCAGCGGAAACAATTCGGGTCGGGGCGTGACTAATCAGAAATCATCACACCAAGTTACAACGAACGACCTCTACATGAGTTGTTTTGAAATAAATACATTTTAATTGATAAAATGTTTGAAAGCATAACATTTACATACCCAAAAATACAAACCCTAGAGTCCGCGTATATAACGGGAGATTCTATTACATAACAAATGTACAAAATTAATGCGATAAAATCTCCTTTAAATGCAGTTGTGAAATCATGCGACTCTAGTATGTTGTTCCTTGAAGGAATCCTATTGCTGCTGTGATCCTGAGAATATGTAACACCCTAAAAATGTGTAAGTATTTTTTTATAAACATGAGTAAAGAATATATTTTTTTAGTATGAATTAAAATGTTTATTTATGATTTTATATTTTGAGAGGCAAGTTAGTCAAGTTAGTTAAATTAACTAAATTGTAAGTTAAATGAAATAGAGGGACTAGTTAGGTCAAAACAGTTAGTGGAGGATTAAATATGTAAATTAAGTTATAAAACCCACCTCCTTCTCACATTCTCTAGAAAACTCAGATTTTTAGTGTGTGTGTGTGTGTGTGTGTGTGTGTGTGTGTGTGTGTGTGTGTGTGTGTGTTTATGTCGATCAAAAAGGGGGAAGAGGAACAAGAACTAATTTCACCAAATTGAGGTTTAAATTGTGTGTATTCAAGCTTCTAACTAAGTAATCATCCATTGTGGAGGTAAGAACAACACCCTTTCATCTTTTATTTGATGATTTAATAGCTTTGTGATGAACCCTAAAATGGGTTTTTGTGAAATTGATGAGCCTTTGGAAGTAGTAATGTTAGATAGTGATTTATATGCATATATAATAGAGCATGTGTAGATGTTTGATTATGAGTTTTAACGTAAAACTTGAATATTGTAGGTTTAGCTAAATTAGAGGATTTAACATGGATGATAATGATGATAGTAAAGTGTTGTTTATGTGTTGTTGTTGATAAATTATTCTCAAGTAGCTATATGCATGCTAAGTCCATGATAAAAGTGAAAGATTTTGGTTGGTAAGGTTTTGTTGTATTGAAATGAGAAGTTTGTATTCTTAAAGTTTTAATGTTAGATGTTGAGAAAAAGAAATGTTATGAAAGAGTAAATTGATAGTTGATTTTGAGTAGAAGTTGTATCACTTAAATGGTGACTGACCATATTATGTAGTAATGTCATGTTTAGGTGAATTTAAGAGTAAATTGACAAATTGAGTTATTAGTAACTTTTGTGTGTATGATGATGTGATTAGGTGACTAAAGTGTAACACCCCCAAATTGAATGATTTGCGGAAGCTTGATTTGGGTGTTACTAATCAATAACAAAGCACAAAGATATATAGTAAACGACTCTATATGCGTCGTTTTAACAAAATATATTGATAATAGAAATGTTTACAACATTTAAAGCTTTACATAGCTCAAGTTTAAATCAAATGAGATTTCAGTACATAAGTACTTGTACAAAATATACTAATGCAAGAAAATCTCAATCTTCTGTATGCTGACTCGAGCTAAAATCCTGAAGCAGAAACATCCTACTGCTTGGTACCTGCGATATATGCTAAAAGGTCAGCTAAAAGCTGGTGAGCTCACAGGTTTGAAGTCAGTTAATATAGTGTGAACCGCAAGATTTAAATAATGAATTGCATCCAGCAATTAAATAATGAATTCCATCCAGCAATTAAATGATAGTCATCGTGTATACAGCCATGAGCACATAGTTGAGCTTAACTCGAGGGCCGGGTCTCCTATAGAGAATTCCGGGCGAGGTGCCTCCACGAATGCCTAATCCACATTCGTCTTCCCAAATATTAGTACGTCCGTTTACCCGGTTAGTGCTTGCTAACCCGGACGAGGTGGGTCAATCCTATATGGTACCATATACTAATATTCACGCTACAACGTATTAACAACTATGCTGACGGAGGACTTTAAAATTATTAGTTTCGAAAAACTCATGTAGTATATGAAAGGTTTGTACTTGCGTTCATATGTAAAAGTTGAGCAATATATCACACCCCTGAGTAAAACAGTAAAAGAGGGGCTATGAGACTCACCTGAGTCTGAATGCGTTTACACAAACGTAAGTTGATTAGCCGAATATGAAGTCCAAAGACTTGTAACCTGAGGGTGTCCACGACACGCGATGGTTATAATCATGATTGGGTATCTCAAAAGATCACCCTTGTAGTTGTTACACAACTATATATATGTCCAAATTACTACGATTTGGTTGATTTGTTAAGTGTTTGAAAAAAACATGTACGGCCCGTTGGTGACGGATTTGTAATAATAATCTCAACTATTATTATTTTGATTTCGTGGCGTTTTACTTGAAAAATGTGTTTTGATTGTGTTTTAGAAGCCGTTACGGAATCTAAGTACGGGGGTCCGGGGGCAGCGCCCCTGGTAGCAGGGTCCAAGGGGCGGCAGCCCCTGGCGGGGTCCAAGGGGCAGAGCCCCTGGCTGGGGTCGAGCTGCCAGGTCAGCTTGGAAAATTTTTATTTCTACTATATTGCTTTGACGAAAAACGCATCTGGGATCTGAATTCGGGTAAAATCGAGTGATAAATTTCGAGTCTCGACACTTAGTAAAAATCTGAGTTTTCTGTGTTTTGCGACACAATATGCGACACAAAAGTTTGTCATGCGACACAAGGGTTGTGTCGCATAAAAATGCGACACAATGTCTATGCGACACAAGGGTTGTGTCGCATAGATGCGAGATGCTGATTCAACAGCGACATAGTGATTGTGTCGTATGGTGTATGCGACATAGTGGTTGTGTCGCAGGACTTGCGACACTAATTATCGGGTACGACACAAGGTGCGACACAGGGGATTTTATACGACACAAATGCCAAAATACGACACAACATGCGACACAAGGCTTGTGTCGCATGGATGAACATCAGCCCAGAAAGTCCGGCTGTCAAGGTTTTTCCGGCCAAAAATCCGTTTTAAACTCGTTTTCAGGTTATAAAATCGTGTTCTATACATTGTAATGGACATATACAAGTGATAATAACAACCACAAATGAAAAATACTAAGAATCGAGAGATTTCGGGATTTTGTCGGAAACTTACAAATTGCCGAAATGAAAATCCGGAAAGATAGGATGATAGATCGAGATGTCGTGGTCGTTTTGTTCCAAAGAGCCGAGATGATCCAAGCGAGTTTAGTATGTTTATTTTGCGATTTTAACGAGTTTGGTGGTTTTTCTTTTTAGAGAGAAAAGAAAAGAGAGAGAGTGAAGGAATGGATGAAATGAAGAAAGAAAAGTGGGAGGTGGGGTTTATCCCCACTTTTCCAGTTTTCGCCCCGCGTTCCGTGTGGTGTTCGTTTGCTCCGCCGTTTAACGTTAAACAATTATTTACATTTTAATTATAAGTTTTAAAATACGATTTATTACGCGATATATTGTTTAAATATTTTACAATTCGATTTATATTTGAGTTATAAAATGTAAGTTTGTTTATTTAGTTTGTGCGTTTTAAACATTTTAAATTGTGTACGTTCTGTTTGTACGATACGATTGAATACGAAATATTATCATAATAATATTTTTGACATAAAGTGTTATTTAATAAAATTGGTCACCAACGTCCGTATTAAATTGAATCGAAATACATTCGATTTAAGTTGCGTACGATTTAATCAAATCGCATTTTCGTATATATTCAACAATATATATAATTCGATACATTAATTAGCCTAACACAGAACTAATTACATGTATTAACATCTGATTAGGCACTAATTACTAGTCCTAATTTGACGGGTGTTACATTCTCCCCCTGTTAGAAGAAATTCGTCCCGAAATTTAGCTCGAAGTCGTGATTGATGTAGAATCAGTGAATAGTTGAGGATATTTGAGTCGCATTTGGTCTTCCCGTTCCCAGGTGAATTCCGGACCACGCCACGAATTCCATCTGACCTTGACGATGGGAATACGACTTTGTTTCAGTTGTTTGACCTCACGGTCCATAATTTCAGCGGGTTCCTCAACGAAGTGAAGTTTATCGTCAACACGAATTTCATCTAGTGGAATAATAAGTGTCTCATCAGATAGACACTTCTTCAAATTTGAAATATGAAAAGTAGGGTGCACGCTGCTGAGTTCGGATGGCAGCTGCAATCGATAAGCTACGGGGCTAATCCGTTCGAGGATCTCAAAAGACCCGATGTACCTGGGATTTAACTTCCCACGTTTGCCAAAACGGATGACGCCTTTCCAAGGCGATACTTTTAAGAGTACTCGATCCCCAACTTGGAACTCGAGTGGTTTGCGTCTCACGTCAGCATAACTTTTCTGACGATCACGTGCGGCTTTGAGTCGGTTTTGGATTTCCACTATTTTCTCAGTGGTGGCGTGAATGAGTTCAGGACCAGTGAGTTGACTTTCTCCCACTTCAGTCCAACAGATCGGTGATCGGCACTTACGACCGTACAGTGCCTCAAAAGGTGCAGCCTTAATGCTGGTGTGATAGCTGTTATTGTACAAGAATTCGCACAACGGTAGATGTCTTTCCCATTTTGTACCGAAATCAACTACGCAGGCGCGTAGCATATCTTCCAGGGTTTGGATGGTTCGTTCACTTTGGCCATCGGTTTGAGGATGGTACGCGATACTCATATCGAGACGGGTACCCATTGCTTTTTGAAGTGACTGCCAAAAGTGAGAGGTGAAACGGGCATCCCTATCAGAGATGACCGAGATTGGAATGCCGTGATGAGAAACGATTTCCTTGATGTAGATTTGTGCAAGGCGTTCCATTTTATCGTTTTCCTTGATTGCCAGGAAATGAGCAGATTTGGTGAGACGATCGACGATCACCCAAATGGTATCGTAACCGTTCGACGACTTGGGTAGTTTGGTTATGAAATCCATGGCAATTTGTTCCCATTTCCATTCAGGGATTTCAGGTTGTTGGAGTAAACCAGGCGGTTTCTGATGTTCGGTTTTGACTTTCGAGCAAGTAAGACACTTGCTGACATACGTGGCGATTTCGGCTTTCATGTTTGGCCACCAATAAAATTCCTTGACTCCGTGGTACATCTTATCGGATCCCGGATGGATAGAATATTTAGACTTGTGAGCTTCATCCATCACCAAGTCTCGTAGGTTCCCGAAATTAGGCAACCAGATTCGGTTTGAGAAATACCTAATCCCGTTAGATTTGATTTCAAATTGTTTGTCAATACCCCGTAAGGCTTCATTTTTGATGTTTTCAGGTTTCAGGGCTTTGATCTGAGCGGTATGAATCTGAACGGTAAGATCGTTGTGAATGGTCATACTGAGGGCTCGGACTCGAAGTGGTTTTGGTCGTTCCTTTCGACTGAGGGCATCGGCCACAACATTAGCCTTCCCTGGATGGTACTTGATCTCGCAATCGTAATCGGTAAGCAACTCGACCCATCGACGTTGCCTCATATTGAGATCCTTCTGATCGAATATATGTTGGAGACTTTTGTGGTCGGTAAAGATGGTGCACTTAGTGCCGTAGAGATAATGTCTCTAGATTTTGAGAGCAAAAACGACAGCTCCAAGTTCGAGATCATGAGTGGTGTAGTTCTTTTCGTGAATTTTCAGCTGTCGTGAGGCATAGGCAATAACTTTATCTCGTTGCATCAATACGCAACCGAGACCTTGGTGAGAAGCATCACAGTATACCACGAAGTCATCGGTGCCTTCGGGTAAGGATAGAATTGGAGCACTGCAAAACTTTTGTTTCAGAAGTTGGAACGCTGACTCTTGTTTATCGGTCCAATCGAACCTTTTGTCCGTCTGAGTCAGTACCGTAAGTGGTTGAGCTATTTTGGAGAAATTTTCGATAAATCGCCGATAGTACCCAGCAAGACCCAAGAATTGACGTACTTCAGTTGCAGAGGTGGGTGCTTGCCAGTCTTTGATAGCCTCGATCTTTGATGGGTCAACGTGAATTCCCTGACTGTCGATCACGTGACCAAGGAATTGAACTGTTTGTATCCAGAACTCACACTTAGAGAATTTGGCGTAAAGCTCCTCGTGTCTAAGTAGTTCGAGGATGGTGTTGAGGTGTTGCGCATGTTCTTGCTCGTTGCGCGAGTAAATGAGTATGTCATCAATAAAGACAATGACAAACTTGTCGAGGTAAGGTTTGCACACCCGGTTCATGAGGTCCATGAATACAGCCGGTGCGTTTGTTAGACCGAAGGGCATCACTTGGAATTCGTAGTGCCCGTAACGAGTTCTGAAAGCAGTTTTGGATCATCGGTGTCGCGAACTCGTAACTGGTGATAGCCTGATCGCAGGTCGATTTTTGAGTAGAAACTGGATCCCTGAAGTTGGTCGAATAGATCATCAATGCGAGGAAGTGGGTATCGGTTTTTGACGGTCAATTTGTTCAACTCTCGATAGTCGATGCACATTCTGAATGAACCGTCCTTCTTTTTAACAAATAAGACCGGAGCTCCCCAAGGTGAAGAACTCGGTCTAATGAATCCTCTATCCAGAAGTTCCTGTAACTGGGCAGACAACTCCTGAAGTTCGGATGGGGCTAAACGGTACGGTGCACGGGCCACCGGTGCGGCACCCGGCACGAGATCAATTGAGAACTCAACCTGTCTAGGTGGAGGTAAACCAGGTAGTTCTTCCGGAAAGACTTCGGGAAAGTCTCTAACAATTGGCACATCCTCAAGTCGCTTCTCCTCCGACTTCTTCTCTGTGATGTGTGCGAGTATTGCAGGGTAACCCTTTCTCAGAAATTTTCGGGTTTTTAAGCAAGAGATAATATTAAGTCCCGTCCCACCGGTCTCCCCCTGTATGATCAAGGTTCCACCGGCAGCGAGTGGAATGCGGACAATCTTATCGTAACAAATGATTTCGGCTCGGTGTTTGGACAACCAGTCCATTCCAATAATAACGTCAAAACTTCCGATTTCAACGGGTACAAGATCGATTGAAAAGGTTTCATCAGCTAGGTTTAAAGTGCAATTAGGTATCACACTATCGGTTTCTATAAGTTCCCCATTTGCTAGCTCTACAGTGTACTTAACATCTAAGGCAACAGGAGTGATGTCAAGTAGTGGGCAAAAGTCATCAGAGATAAAGCTTCTATCAGCACCAGTATCAAATAGAACAGAAGCATGTAAGTTGTTGAGGAGGAACATACCCGAGACCACATTCGGGTCTTGGCGAGCGTCCCCGGATTTGATGACGAAGGCTCTGCTTCGGGTGTTGTTGTTGTTGTTGCTGTTGCGGTTGTTGTTGTTGTTGTTGCTATTCTTCAGCTTGGGGCACGTGTCCCTGAAGTGCCCGGGTTTCCCACACTCAAAGCAGACTTTGGGTGGTCTGGTGTTGTTGTTGGAATTGTTGTTGGCAGGAGAATTGCAGTCTTTGGTGAGATGGCCGTACCTCTTGCAATTGTTGCAAAAGGGACCACAGGAGCCTTCATGGTGACGGCTGCACTTGGAACAATAGGGTTTGTTCCCAGTGTAGCCCCGTGTGATGTCAGTGGTGGTGTTGTAGGCTTTGATGGTGTCGGGTTTCTTGTTTTGTTGGCTGGAGTGGTTATTGTGATAGTCAGACCACTTTCGTTTGTTGTTTTGGGAGGATGAAGTGGGTGGTTCAGAATCTTGGCTCATGGACATCAGGTCTTGGGCCAATAGGATTGCACCGTCAATGGTGGTTTGGTTGGAAGAGGCAACATGTCCCCGAACAGGCTCAGGAAGGCCAAGGATGTACTTCCTGATTTTATCAGGTTCAGTGCTCACCATAGCTGGGCGGAGGGCGGCAAGTTGTTGGAATCTGGTGGTGTAACCATCGATATCACCACCCTGAACTTTTAGGTTCCAGAACTCCTCGTCTAGCTTTTGGAGTTTGGCAATTGAGCAGTATTTGGCAGTGAGTTTTGCTTTCAATTCCTCCCAAGTTAGTTGGTAGGCAATGTCAGCACCCACTGATTGGGTATATGAATTCCACCAAGAGTGGGCATCATCTTCGAGAGAGCAGGTGGCGAAGTTTACTTTGTCGTTCTCCGCGCATTTGCTGACACGGAAAACAGTTTCCATTTTCTCGAACCATCTGATAAGTCCGATGGCTCCTTCAGAACCTTTGAAGCTGGAGGGTTTGCAGCTTTGAAAGTCCTTGTAAGAACA
Organism: Helichrysum umbraculigerum; assembly: GCA_949592205.1. Taxonomy (NCBI): domain Eukaryota; kingdom Viridiplantae; phylum Streptophyta; class Magnoliopsida; order Asterales; family Asteraceae; genus Helichrysum; species Helichrysum umbraculigerum. The sequence continues at coordinate 70,647,548 of CATIUR010000002.1, forward strand.
AGGTTTGGCAGTAGGGGTTTCAGCGGCATCGCTGTTTCTTGTGGAGTTTTGTGGGGTATTCCGAGCCAAGGCTTCAGTAACAGCCTGGGTTATAAGCAATGTAAGCTGAGCATCGGTGTATGGTCTTGTCTTTGGCGGCATGATTCTTCAATAAAAGAAATGAAGATACGTGAGATTTCGTAGGGAAGTTGTATTTGTTATAGATGTACATGTATAAAAGCAGTAATACATGACATCAATATGGAAAAATGACAATTAATATGAGTTGAAACAACAAGGAATATTTAATAGCTAATATGAGTTCAAAGGTTACATCCTATGGATGTATTACAAAAGGCGTCGGGAATTGTTACATCCGACCCAATTATAGAGTAGCGCTTAGATAGTTACTAGATTACAGAATAGATTACAAGGCAAAGACTACACTAGTCTTAACGTAGGTTAATTTGTTCCATCATCGTGACAAGACGATCCACAGTGTTTGCAAGTCTGCTAGCTTGTCGGGCGTTATCTTCTGCTAGGGCTAGTCGTTGTGTTAGTCCACGGGCATACTCTTCTGCTTCATGTGAGCGCTGTTCACATTCTTCCATCCTTTGTCGCAGAAGGGCATTTTCCACGCTTATCGCTATTACTTGGTTGCGAAGGACATCCATGTTGTTGTTTGTGGTTTCAAGGTCGTCGGAGACTTGTTCGATGCGTTCAAGGGATGTAAGTCTCCAGTTTTCGTTCGTTTCCTGCAGCACGACATCCATGGTGCGAAGTCGCTGCTCGTGTTGGTTCACCCTAGCGGCTAAAGCCGGTAAGGTGAGGTGAGTAGGGTACGGGCCAGCTCGAGGCAACCTGGCGTTCCTCCTAGCTACCCTTGGGTTCTGCGACCCAGATTGAGAGCGAGATGAATTTGATGGTGTGTTTGTCATTTCTGAGACAAAGCGTTAGTAAGATTGAGGCCTATATTCATATAGTTCCTATATAATATAGCCTATTGAGTGTCTAGCATAAACATGTTTAAGTCTCAGTTCTCTCGAGGTCAGAGTCTTCTATCGTACCCCGTTCAGCCATAACTACTTTCAGATCTTACATCATCTTTGCTTAATTGTACATAGTTGATCAGGCTATGTTAAATTAAACTCGTATGATGTAATCACTGAACCAGTTATACCTAATAAGGAATACTGCCTAATGGTCATAGTCTAGGCTCACTAAATGCAACCTAGTTCACTATAACCTTAGGCTCTGATACCAATCTGTAACACCCCCAAATTGAATGATTTGCGGAAGCTTGATTTGGGTGTTACTAATCAATAACAAAGCACAAAGATATATAGTAAACGACTCTATATGCGTCGTTTTAACAAAATATATTGATAATAGAAATGTTTACAACATTTAAAGCTTTACATAGCTCAAGTTTAAATCAAATGAGATTTCAGTACATAAGTACTTGTACAAAATATACTAATGCAAGAAAATCTCAATCTTCTGTATGCTGACTCGAGCTAAAATCCTGAAGCAGAAACATCCTACTGCTTGGTACCTGCGATATATGCTAAAAGGTCAGCTAAAAGCTGGTGAGCTCACAGGTTTGAAGTCAGTTAATATAGTGTGAACCGCAAGATTTAAATAATGAATTGCATCCAGCAATTAAATAATGAATTCCATCCAGCAATTAAATGATAGTCATCGTGTATACAGCCATGAGCACATAGTTGAGCTTAACTCGAGGGCCGGGTCTCCTATAGAGAATTCCGGGCGAGGTGCCTCCACGAATGCCTAATCCACATTCGTCTTCCCAAATATTAGTACGTCCGTTTACCCGGTTAGTGCTTGCTAACCAGGACGAGGTGGGTCAATCCTATATGGTACCATATACTAATATTCACGCTACAACGTATTAACAACTATGCTGACGGAGGACTTTAAAATGATTAGTTTCGAAAAACTCATGTAGTATATGAAAGGTTTGTACTTGCGTTCATATGTAAAAGTTGAGCAATATATCACACCCCTGAGTAAAACAGTAAAAGAGGGGCTATGAGACTCACCTGAGTCTGAATGCGTTTACACAAACGTAAGTTGATTAGCCGAATATGAAGTCCAAAGACTTGTAACCTGAGGGTGTCCACGACACGCGATGGTTATAATCATGATTGGGTATCTCAAAAGATCACCCTTGTAGTTGTTACACAACTATATATATGTCCAAATTACTACGATTTGGTTGATTTGTTAAGTGTTTGAAAAAAACATGTACGGCCCGTTGGTGACGGATTTGTAATAATAATCTCAACTATTATTATTTTGATTTCGTGGCGTTTTACTTGAAAAATGTGTTTTGATTGTGTTTTAGAAGCCGTTACGGAATCTAAGTACGGGGGTCCGGGGGCAGCGCCCCTGGTAGCAGGGTCCAAGGGGCGGCAGCCCCTGGCGGGGTCCAAGGGGCAGAGCCCCTGGCTGGGGTCGAGCTGCCAGGTCAGCTTGGAAAATTTTTATTTCTACTATATTGCTTTGACGAAAAACGCATCTGGGATCTGAATTCGGGTAAAATCGAGTGATAAATTTCGAGTCTCGACACTTAGTAAAAATCTGAGTTTTCTGTGTTTTGCGACACAATATGCGACACAAAAGTTTGTCATGCGACACAAGGGTTGTGTCGCATAAAAATGCGACACAATGTCTATGCGACACAAGGGTTGTGTCGCATAGATGCGAGATGCTGATTCAACAGCGACATAGTGATTGTGTCGTATGGTGTATGCGACATAGTGGTTGTGTCGCAGGACTTGCGACACTAATTATCGGGTACGACACAAGGTGCGACACAGGGGATTTTATACGACACAAATGCCAAAATACGACACAACATGCGACACAAGGCTTGTGTCGCATGGATGAACATCAGCCCAGAAAGTCCGGCTGTCAAGGTTTTTCCGGCCAAAAATCCGTTTTAAACTCGTTTTCAGGTTATAAAATCGTGTTCTATACATTGTAATGGACATATACAAGTGATAATAACAACCACAAATGAAAAATACTAAGAATCGAGAGATTTCGGGATTTTGTCGGAAACTTACAAATTGCCGAAATGAAAATCCGGAAAGATAGGATGATAGATCGAGATGTCGTGGTCGTTTTGTTCCAAAGAGCCGAGATGATCCAAGCGAGTTTAGTATGTTTATTTTGCGATTTTAACGAGTTTGGTGGTTTTTCTTTTTAGAGAGAAAAGAAAAGAGAGAGAGTGAAGGAATGGATGAAATGAAGAAAGAAAAGTGGGAGGTGGGGTTTATCCCCACTTTTCCAGTTTTCGCCCCGCGTTCCGTGTGGTGTTCGTTTGCTCCGCCGTTTAACGTTAAACAATTATTTACATTTTAATTATAAGTTTTAAAATACGATTTATTACGCGATATATTGTTTAAATATTTTACAATTCGATTTATATTTGAGTTATAAAATGTAAGTTTGTTTATTTAGTTTGTGCGTTTTAAACATTTTAAATTGTGTACGTTCTGTTTGTACGATACGATTGAATACGAAATATTATCATAATAATATTTTTGACATAAAGTGTTATTTAATAAAATTGGTCACCAACGTCCGTATTAAATTGAATCGAAATACATTCGATTTAAGTTGCGTACGATTTAATCAAATCGCATTTTCGTATATATTCAACAATATATATAATTCGATACATTAATTAGCCTAACACAGAACTAATTACATGTACTAACATCTGATTAGGCACTAATTACTAGTCCTAATTTGGCGGGTGTTACATAAAGAGTATTGAGGAAATTGTTTGAGCTAATTAATCATTCATCTTTGCAAAGGTAAGTAATAGCTAACTTAAATTGTAGTTTGTGGTAAGAAGTTATTTTGTAAAGCTTGCATAAGAAAGGTGTGCGAGCACACATTGTAAAGTTTGTATGAATGTTAAGGGTGTACGATTACACTATTCGTATGGTATGTAAGGATGTTAAGCATGATAACGAGGCTTGAGAAATCTCGTTGATCATGTCTTAATATCATGGTAAGTTCCTTCGAGAAGGAACAAGGTAACGGAATGATAAGGATCCTCAATGGTAAGATAATAAGTAAGTGAAGAAAGGTTATGTATTAGGTGAGCACACTTGTGTGAACCACCTAATACATAACATGCAGGTACCAAGAACTACCCGGCGGGTAGCCTTGGTACCTGGCGGGTACAAATGCATGATTTTGAAAAGAAAACGACCTAATAATGGGTACCCAGTGCGTACACCTTGTACCCGGCGGGTAACATGATTACCCTGCGGGTATCCATGTTTACCCGGCTGGTACTCTTTCATTTTTAGCAAATTTTGTTTAAGTTTAAATTTAAATGGTAATGTTGTGTATGGACTTTATTCTTTTTTTTCTAAATCATATAAAGAAGTAAGATATGTTTTCTTTTAAAAAATAAAATAAAATAATCGGGGCGTTTCTGAATACATGCTAAAAGGGTCAACAAATATGTTGGTGAGTTCATAGGTTTAGCAGTTAAAATCATAAGTATGAAACACAAGATTTCCTTTGCGTTGCACGAATGCAATAATAATGTAAACATATGTGCCATGAGCTCACAGTTCGAAGCTTAACCCTTGTTGATGCCTCCGCGAGTGCCTAATCCAGAACACTCGCCATGTGAAGTATTAAGCGTCCGTTTGACCAATTAGAGCAACCTAACCCGGACGGGGGTGTCAATCTCCAATAGATCTATTCTCTAATACTCACGCTTCTAAAATTAACGAACTATGATATGTGAGGACTTTTAGTGGATTATGGTATCACTCATGCAGATCAGTGTAAGTTTTCCTTGTTACTTGTGTTCATATAAAAACATAGCAGTGTATTCTCACCCCCAAAGTAAAAACAGTAAAAGTGGGGCTATGAGACTCACCTGAGTCTTGAAATCAAGTGTTTGCAAATAGAAAATATGTGTTTCCCCAAATGCAACCTTCTAGCGTCCTAAACGCATAAGGTTGTACGTAAGTAGATATCTCAAAAGATCATCTATGCAAGTTGTCCACTCAACTAGTTATGTCCAATGTTTATCGTTTGTTTTTGAAAACGTGTACGGCCCGTTGGTGACGATTTGTAATAATAATTCTCAAAGGAATTATTATTATGTTTCGTTTCATTGTGTACTTATAAAAGTATGTGTGAGTGCATCCGAGTTGTAACATATATTGTTGTTTGTTGTTGCGCGAAAGCAATACTTAGTGAATTGGTGTTTTCAATCAGACTGTTAATGGCGACACTAGGAGCGACACTTGATATGAGTTGCGACACTGAGGTCAGTGCCGCAGGGTATGAAATTCTGATAAGTGGCGACACTCGAGTTAGTGTCACTAACGGTGACACTCGAATATATAACGGCACTTGGGCAAGTACCGCTAGTCGTGATTCTGTAATATTTAGAGACACTCGAATTCAGTGTCGCATGGTGCGACATTTAAATGTTGCGGCACTCGAGCAAGTGCCACTTAGTATAATAAATTGAAAACGTTGCGGCACTCAGATTAGTGCCGCAGGTTGTGAGGATTGATTCGTGGCGACACCCGACCAAGTGCCGCAGGTGGTAAGTTTTTGATAGTTTGCGGCACTTAAGTTAGTGCCGCTAGTGTGGATTGCGACACTCGTTCGAGTGTCGCAGATCGGGTCTGAGTTGAGTTACAAATTTGTGGACTTGGTCAAACATGTTCGGTTTGACCCGAAACTTTTACACGACTTTTATTTATGTTTTAAATCTTATAAAAAGTAAGTTTTACAATTTTTGGTAAACCTGAAAATGTCATTTTTTTGAAAGTTACAAAATCAGTCCCTGGGCTCTATTTCATCAAAATTATACGTTTTTCACGGCTCATTTTGACTAGTTAAACGTTCGAGATAAAATCCGAGAAAATTTTCCAATATACCCTTATGTCTTAGCTTTTCAAAATATAATTTTACATAATTTTTAGTGGTGTTTAAGTCATTCAAAGTTAGTAAAGATTAACCCTATGTCCAACAGCAACAATTTCCGACATACGTTGGAAGATTAATTTATATCTCGAGTTTTACTCCACTTTAGAAAATGCAATTATACTACTTTGAAAGATAACAAAATTTGTGAAGTGTAAAAAAAGGTCTCATCTCGTTTTGATTTGTGTGCATAGAGATATCATTAACCAAAGTTTGACCAAAATTCTGACCATCAGGTCAGACAGTCTATGTACTTTTGTAAATTCAGTTTGAAGTACGAAATGGAGGCCAAAAATTATGAAACCACATGGAAACGAAAGCTAACATTCTGAACTTTGTTTTACCTCTTAAATCGACTGATTTAGTTAAGTTACGAGCTAGATATCGTGAGTTAAAGTCGGGTTAAAGTTTTGTCCAGCGGGTAAAAGCTTTACCCGATGGTTTTTCGTGTTTCGAAAGAGTTTTCGGGTATGTTTTTGGACAATAATCAGTACGAGTGAACTTCTAACATGTATGTATGCGTTATCCAAGGAAAACTAACGAAAATAGAGGGGATCTTACCAAAGAAAATCGAGATCTAGAAGGGATTGATGGTAGTAGTGCTGCTGCTCCTGGTTGTTCTTGCTTCTTTCTTGGCCCAAAACGACGGAGATGATGATGATGTTGATGATGGTTGGTTGTAGTGGTTGAAGATGGTTGTGGTGGTGATCTTTGGAGGCTGTTTTCAGCTGATTCTAGAGGGAGAAGGAGATGAGATAAGATGGAGAGAGAGTGTGTAAATGGTTGTGAAATGAAAAATGAGAGGAAAGAAGGCATAAAAGGGGAAGAAGGGGATCTAGCTATGGGCCGGTTTTGTGTGGCTTGGAGCTGGGCTCGGGCCGACCCAAATGGGTCTCGGGCTCACGCATTTCGTTCCCCGAATTCGTGTTACGTTTCGTGGTAGGTTAATCGTTATTCGCATGTTTTAACGTTAAATCGTCGGACTTTTATTTGTTTTGGTTCGTTATTAATATATTTATGTTATTTTTGGTTGAAGCAATATTTTTAAATACTTCATTTTATGTTATCAAACTATTTGTTGGGTTTCGTTCGGTTGTCGAGTTTGATTCGAGTGTTTTCGTTGTGTCGGTTCCGTTTTATATAAAACGTTTAGTGTTTCACAATAATATTACAAAGTAAATAGCGACTATTTTACTACGAATTAGGTTTATGTTATTTATGAAAATATTGTTCACCAACGTCCGCATATGTCGGAATCCATCCGATGGTTTCGCGTAATTACAATTAATTACGTACTTGTATATATAAATATACAAAATGTTACAAGTACTTAGCCTAATACAAAATTAAATACATGTAATAACGTTATAATTTAGGCACTAAAGATGACCTAAATTGTCGGGTGTCACAAAATGTGTAGAGGGAAATGTAAGGTAAAATATCTGGATGTTTAATAGTATTAATTAAAAATATCTAAATATTCAATAATATTATATTTAGAATTTAGCTTAAATCAAAATAAGTTATATAAATATGTATTAATTTAATTAAGCTATAATTTAATAAACGAATATTTAACCGAACGTTCACGAACATGTTATTGAATATTCACGAACGTAAATGAACGAACGAGACTTGTGTTCATGTTCGTTCATATAATTAAACGAATATAAAAATTTGTTCATGTTAGTTCGTATAATGAAACGAGCGAACATAGATGAACTTCCCACCGAATGGTTCGCGAATAGTTCGCCGAATGTTTAGTTCGCTTACAGGCCTAGTATTAACTATTAAGATAAAGGTTGAGAGATAGAGAAAATGGTGATATAATTTTTTATTTTATTATTGTAAATAAATTAGTGTTTTAGGCATATTTGATATTTTTTAGTTTTGTACGTTGTAATTTGTATGGTTTAAGAAAAACCATTTTATTATTTCATAAAATGACATACAATATAACCCACGTAGATCTAAATTTTGTTAAATGTATAACTTCCTTAATCAATAATCTTCCCCAAAAGTCTTATCGATCATGCATCTTTAACAAAAAGAAATCTTCTTAGATATGGTCTTTTAGCCTTTTAGAAATATCACACATCATCTACAATTCAACTACTCATAGAGAGAGAAAAAATACACAGCGTTAGCTTTCGAAATGAAAACTTGAAAAGATAGTTGGTTTTTAGGTATATGGCTATTTAAAACGTTAACGTTGTTGTTTGTTGGGGTTGAACAAGATGTTACGTTGATAAATATATATTGTTTGCTTAATGCTGTTATTGTGGGGTGTGTTACCACGTCCTTTTCTCACTATTCATAAAAAATATAACTTGATAAAGCCTGTTAAAATTAATTTAAGAGAGTACAATGCACACGTTGCGCATGCTGTAATGAAATTAATTTGAAGTGCGTTGGACACTTCGTTTATTTACAAAGTACAATGCACACGTATGTACATTCGATAAAAGTAGAGTACATTGTATGAATTTTTGTTGCGGTTTAGACACATTCTTACCGTTAGTCTCTCTAGTATGTTTCTCATATTGACAATTCAAAAGTTTCAAAGTTGTTTCACGCTTACTACATCTTCTTCTACTTAAATGACTAAAATACTCATTCAAAAGTAAAATAACTATTTTTAACTTTTAACATGACACGTTTTGTAGAATATTTACCAAAAATTAACGAAGGACAAAACCTTACAATAGTCATGAACGTACAAATTCCGTTACACAAGAGTTCTATGGTTATCATTCACTATTTTTTTAGAACTTGAGGAGGATAAGAAGAGAATGGCTCAAATGAGGTGAAGGAGATCATGCCAGACTATTTGCATTTTAGGACAAATTCATTTGTTTGTGATTTATGCCCAGTTCATTGCATTTTATCAATAACTGCAATATTTTTTTTTTAATAATAACACATTTTACACCTATATAATTTAATTGCATTTTAACAACATTGTATTTTACCGTAATTTATTCTAAATTGCACTAAATCTGATATGTCTCTCATTCCCCTCACTTGAGACATTTCCCTCGGGAACTCACATTGAATAAAAAATATAATAAATGTAGATTCCTAAAAAAAATTAGTCTTTATCTATAAACTAGGGAGAAAACTGTAGACGAAAGAACAGGTGAGGTGAGTGGTGGTGGCGAGGGATATGATGAATGTTTTATAACTTTTTGCAGAAGTTGAAAGAAGTTTTGGGGTGTATATAAATTGAGATCATCATTTCTTTTCATTTCAAGTCTCAACTGCTCCGTTGGTATAGCAACATATTTTATGGACCCCTACCATCACTTATTGCATTCCTGACCTCCAATTCCCCCATACATCTTTATTTCTCTATTTTTATGTTTTTAATAAATAGAGACTTTATATACAAATTATAACTTTACAGATAAAGAACCCATTTTATTATACTAAGTTTAGGTAGCAAAGTTTTATATTTTTATGGCGAGTTAGGTAATATGTATTACGTGAAATATTACCGTAATGTCACGTAAAATAATTTTATATTACCTAATGTGATACAAAATTTAAAAGTTCGCTACCTACATTAATAATAAAATGGTTTCGTTATTTAACTCGGTATAAAGTGAAAGTTCGTTGTTGATCGGTAGCTTTAACCCTTTTAATAAATAAAGATTTTAGATATAAACTTGAATCCTAACTTTTACCAAATGGTAAATGACTATTTGAGGAATAGTAGTGTCATTTTAAAAAAAAAATTCACCATGGTTATATAAATTTTATTCAGGGTGTGTTTAGCACGCGAGCTTCTTAAAGCTTATCGGATCTTAAGCTTATTTTTTCTATAAGCTTAAGCTTCTAGTATCGTTTGGTAGAAAAAAATTAAGTAGCTTATTGAAAAAATAAGCTCTGAAAAAAAAAACTACTTGAAGTAGCTTATAAAAATAAGCTACAAGCTTATGAAAGGATAAATTACATAAATATCCCTTATATCATTATTTATTATACACTTTTTGCCTTTTTATGTCAATTCACATTAATAAGCTCCAGCTAGTTTTACCAAACACATGTAAACACATAAGCTCCAGTTTCTAGCTTATAATATAAGCTCTAGCTATCAGCTTCAGCTATAAGCTTCCAGCTCTAGCTACCAGCTAGTTTTGCCAATCACACCCTTGGTATAACTACTTTATTTGAATTTATCTTTCTTAATCTACAATATAAAAAATTATTATCGATCAATATCCTATATTTATAATTGTAAGTTTTTATATTATATAGGATATATATATACATTACTTTATATAAATATTTAAACATCCGATTAATTAATTTGTTGTCTTTTAGTTGACCACTGAATTTGAAATAGCTATAAAATATACTCCATCCATCCCAGTTTTATTGTCTCCTTTTGACTTTTGGAGTCTTTCTTTGACAACTTTGACCTTGAATACTTTTGTTTTTGTTTTATAATACTTAATGCAAATTATACCAATGAAAATACATTCAAAACTCAATCCATTAATATATTTTGCATCAAATATTATATACCACAAACAATAATATTCAAGGTCAAAGTTGTCAAAGAAAGACTCCAAAAGTCAAAAGTAGACAATAAAACTGAAACGGGGGAGTAGTATTCATGTGTTTTATTTAATGTTAAGTGTTGTTTTTATATTCTATCATTTTTATCGGTTAAGGATTTGTTGATATTATGTGAAATGCGCTATTATATGATAGTATGCATTTTATCACTTTCTAACATGTCACAGAATGACCTAAGTAATTATTATTAGTAGCATAATTAATTTATTATCTATGTTACCAATATAGTGGTTTTACCATGGAGTGCATCCAATTTTGAATACATCACGTGATGTCATTTTTGTTGCTTACATTACATATGCACATTTATAACTATCCTATAAGATATTATTAAAAATATTTGATATAAATTCATAAAAGTCTATATGACATAAATTCAATTTGAAGCACATCTCATATGTTACGTTAATAATTGCTATAATAGAAAGGTGAAAGACCACGATATATATTTGCTTTGAAATGTATGTAAACAATGAAATAACAAAATCAAATGTATGTAAAATGAGAATTAAATAAGACCTTTAAAATGTATCTTTTTATTTTATTTTATTTTATTTTATTTTTGCCGTAAAGTGCATGTAAACCTACTCATTATTATTACAATGTAAATTCCATATGGATTTTATATTGTTTTTTCGGAATCTACTACTAAGATTTTTTATTTTTTAGTTTCTTTCTAGGACATGACAATCCATCTTATTAAAACAAAAGGATCAATGTAAAAAAATAAATTATCCATTCTTTTATTTACAAAGAAGAAGCTAGTTCGAGCCATGAGAAAATTCCAATTTGAGTGCTTATCTTTATTAGATCATTTTTTTGTATAAGTAGTTCAGATTTACGATGAAATTTCTGAAGATTGAGCCACGGACCCCCTTTTTTATTTATTTTCATTTCTTTGGACTCCGCAAGAATTTGTCGATATTTCCAATTCAAACATTAACAGAGGAAAAATAACAGGGGATTTTATGACTAATAGTATATGTTTTTCTAGTAATTTCCAAAAAACCTTTATATTTTCTTGAATTCCAACTGGCATCCAGGCACTTTGTTTATTTTCGTATATCCGAAGTTTAGGATATTCAAAGTTTGAATATCTGAAATTTTGAATAGTAGATTTCACTACCCAAAACACAATCCAAAATTTCGGATGTATGAATTTCCGACATCTGAATTTAGGACAAAGATGTCGGGTTATCCGCATACTCAAAGCAAATAAATAATTTTTGTGTATCCATTTTTTAATTTTAAAATTAAAGATATTGACATTAATAATATTTAATAATAAATTTAACATAGTAAAAAATATACTCCGTAATACATATGTATATGAAAGAGAAATCTCAATTATTTTAATTGAAGATACTACAAACATTTTCAAAACGCAAAATAGCTCATTTTTAAAGATACAAACAAGGCTCATATGAAAAAATGTTTCACATGATAAACTAAATATTTACACGATACAAATTATTTTTATTACTAATATATAACATATTATGTAATATAGATCTAAAATTATATATCAAATATATTTTTTGGATTTTTGAAATATTCGAATCATCCGAAATTATGAAAACCTCTACCCAATACCTGAACTCAAAGGTCCGGATACATGTACCAATATGATTTCTAAGTCTTACTTTAAGATTTACGCGCATTTTAGACCTACACATTATTTTTTTTACATAAACACGTGTTCTAAATTGTGTATTTCAATACGATTTAACATGAACTAGCAGTGTGCCCGTGCAATGCAACAGGTTATTCTTTATGTTTTGATGTTCAGTTATGTTTTTTTAGTTTTTTGTGTTTGATTCGGGTTAAAGAGTTTGCATTTAAAACTATAAGAATCGAGTGTCAATATAATTTGATTAGACAAAACAATAGTTGCGATATTATACTACAACAAAAGTGTCAATTCTTCACGCTTTTTTCTTCACGCTTTTATAAAGTGTTAACTTATTTGCTAAGTTATTCACACTTATAATTGTGTATAAAATGTTCACGCTTTTAAGTGTGAACAAATTGAACTAATAATTATATATATCACAATGTTGACACTTACAAGCGTGAAAAAATGTTAGATTTACAGCACTTTAAAGCGTGAAAATTATTTCTTAACACCCAAATTGAGTGTTAGCAATAATCTTCACGCTTTCGGGTGTGGACTTTGTTCAATTTTTTCACACTTATAAGTGTGAACATTATAATAAAGATTGTTATTAGTTCAATTTCTTCACGCTTAAAAGTGTGAACATTTTGTACACATCTATAAGTGTGAATAACTTAGCAAATAAGTTAACACTTTATAAAAGTGTGAAGAAAAAAGCGTAAAGAATTGACACTTTTTTGTAGTTTAACATTTATTATTTATAGACTTTAAATTAAAAATAAATAGAATTGTATGATTAAAAAAGTAATATAGATCTTATTTGATTTTTTTTGTCAAGTAATTAGAAATTTGAATTAATGATCAAACAATTTAAGATGTTTGACTTTTTAAAATTGATTTCGAGGATAATATAGACAATAGCTATTGTTGAGTACAAAATTAAGACAAATGTGGTGGTGCTTTAATATATAATGTAGATGTAGATGTAGATTGTTGCCTCACAAAAACTCCCATCTGCCACAATATTAAATTAAAGTGTTTTGCTTAAACAAGATTTTGTTCGATCTTTTTGTACATAGGAGAAATACGACTCATACAAATCTTACTAAAATAATTCACAAAACTATACGTATATCAATGATTTGAAGAGAGAAGTATTAAAGGGAAAATATTAAATGAATTTGATTGGTGTACAAATAAGTTCACATTATTTTGTGAGTATATATTAGTAAAATTTGTTTGATTCTTATCATTTAAACGAAATCAGTATCATATTCCATGTGATAGAAACTACGATTAATAGAGAAAAACTAAAAGTATAATCAAATCCATTCAAAGCTTCTCGTACGAGCTAGTGTCTTTTTCAGCCTCTCCTCCAAGCGACGAGTTACAATAGTGTTACATTGAGCATGCTATCATTGTCTCTTTTCTTTTCTAATTTGCAAGATGTTTCATTTTCGATGTACGTAATTACGTCTTTATAGAATACTCCTTGTTAAAAGAACTTAAAACCATCTCATGTATGTAGTAGGCTAGTCGATGAGCTTGAATTATGGCTCATATGATGACATGTACGTATCAATACATCTAACATTCAATATGAAACCTTTTTGAAATTAGAAGAGTTGAAACAAAAGAAAAAAAATAGAGGAGATCACAAAGTTTCAAGAAATTAAAGAGCTAAAAATTATAACATGAAAAAAGAAGAAACAAACCAAATATTACATGCATAGCACAAATGGTACAATCCCATGAATATATAAGGTTACTCAAAAGCTTTATTTAAGCTATAAATTATAACAAGCTAACCCAAATATCCCCTAAGTAAGCTTAGGTATTGCACGTCACTCCCATAATAATATGAATATGTACAAGTCAAAAGGTTAGAGGGCTGAAAGTATACAAATTTTTCCGAAGACGATGATTTGTGCACCATCATCTTCATGAGTGTTGCCGGCTTCTAGAGTGAATGTCAAGGGTGCTAGCGTATGATCGTCATCTTTTGAATTTTTTCCCCTTGTAACATGTAACTTATGTTCTACTAGCGGCCATATATTGTCAAGTTATATATAAAATTTCCATTTAACTTCAATAAACGTTTGTTTTACATGTAATTCAAACGTAAGCAATATATATAATACTCCGTATCATCTTAGATATATAGAGATAAACACAAAGCAAAGAAATTGAGAATTCAACAAAGGAATAACTTCTTTTCCAAACATTCCATATAGTGTTTACATGCTGACCCCAAAACATGTTTCTTATAGTACCACAAATGGCCCCCAAACTCCATATGTGTAGAAATACAGCACTAACTTAACCACCCCTCACCCACCCCAACCCACCCCAAACACACACATACTATACACTCATTCCCAAGCACTTGTACGGACACATGCACTACAAATACAAACCCCACTAACAAAAAAAACAGCTTCAAGTGTTTGTAGTGGTATAGTAGTAGAACAGGAAAAGTTGTACAATTTTGGAATCAAAAAATATGGAAGGATCTGAAAGAGGGTTAACCAATTTTGATCTTCAAGTTTCTTCTTTCTCAAACCCTATCCATGATCATATTGGTTTTACCCATTTTCAAGATCATCATAATCACCATAGCCAAGTTTTAAGGTTCCTACCTCCAAATCTCTCTCTTCCTCATCTATCTCAAACACCTATCCACACAACCACTGGTTTGAACACTGAAGCAGCTACCTGTCATAGAGATTCTTGGCATAAAGAAGAGGTAATCATGAGACTGTTTCTTATCAATGGTTGATCATGATCTACAATACTCATCAAAGAAATTTTTATTTACTTTTTATCCTTCTTTATTAACATATAGGTGGGAAGGTTGGATCCAAAGGCTGTTGATGAAGAAAAATGCACAGATGATAACAGTTCATGGTTTGGATCCATCTCTTCATCTAATTTTTATTACTTTTTCTTAGGGAGTGTTTGAATTAGCTTATACTCCGTAGTTCTGACTTATAGGCTTATTAGATTTTCAGAAAGCCAATAAGCTCCACTTCTCCGGCTTATGAGTTATGATAGCTTATATATCACTGTGACTTTATGAAATCAAATAAGCAATAAGCTAAGAAAGCTAATCATCAAACACCCCTTTGGTTCAACTCTTTTACTATGATTGTCTATTTAGGGTTTAAACTAATCATCAAACAAGAAAGGTTTTTGAGAATCAGTGTAATTATTTACTGATCCATCCTCTAATTATATGAGTTCGGAAAGTCATATGAGTTGCTTCTATACCTCAAAACCAACAAAATTGGTTTTTGAAGAAATTAAAGTACAATAGCTGTGAGTTTTAGGTTCAAATAAACACCTTAAGTTTTTAGTTTGGATTCAAAACATATTGCATCCAGGATGTCAATGGGAAAATGACAAGATGTAGCTTCTTGTGTGGATTCAACTATGAGAGACAAGAGTTTTTGTTTATCACTCTACTGAGTGTTTTAGTGTGTGAGAGAGAAACTATGGTTGTGAGAGAAGCTTCTTTTTGTGGTTCCCTAGTCAGATTCTAACAAGATCTAGCTACAAATATATGGAAGAGATATCTACATATATAAAGCAATTTGTAAAGCATCTCACAATCTCTTTTTAACTTGTCAGTATGTGATGATCATATGGGGAAGAACAGGCATCATGAGACCTAGCTAATGATAACATAAATCTATATATCCCACCAAGTATCCAATATTCCAATATACATACAAATAGAAAAAGTTAATCAACTTTTTACCATTGATTTGAATTGGAAGGTGGAGGAGTTCATCAAACCCTGAAAAGGGGAGGATGAAAATGAGAAGAAAGCTGAGAGAGCCAAGATTCTGCTTTCAGACAAGGAGTGATGTTGATGTACTTGATGATGGTTACAAATGGAGGAAATATGGTCAGAAAGTGGTCAAAAATAGTCTTCATCCCAGGTACTATAATTAACTTGATCTCCATTCTACTTCTGCACTTCCTAAATAAATTTGAAAAGATCTATAATTAATGTGAACATGTAATTGTTAGCTGGTTTATATTGTGAGTCCTTATATATTTATTTTGATTTTGATTTGATTATCAAATTTTTCATTTCATTGAAATTAACCATTAGCTAGCTATTAGGTTTGTAGATAAATCACTTAATAGCATGGTAAGTCATTACTAGTACTAATTAACTAGTTTTAACTCTTCATCCGTCTCAAGTTAACTTTCAACTACAAATTTGTACCAATAAGAAATCATTAGTTTCTACTTAAACGTTTTCCGATTAGTTAAAATTGTAAGTGGACATAAATTTTAAACTATCTCTAAAAGAGAATATGGACAATAAAATTGGGATGGAGGTATTAGCTATTGGCAAGTTGCTAGCTTATTATATTATCCATACATTAATGTTGTTTTGAGTTGTCATAATATTGTGTTTAAGGAATTGTTGGCAGAAGTTTCATGCCCGGGTGTAGTTTTCTAGATCTCTTAATTATTAGTAGTAGTACAACATAGTAATTATTATGTTTAACTAATTAAACATAAGACGTATCAGTTAAAACTAATAGGGAAGAATATTAAGGTTATACTTGTCTTTTTGCATCTAGTGTACACAGACCAAAGTGGTAGCTTAATGATGATCACATCATTTCAAGGTCATGTTTCAGGTTCTTTAATTATTGTATACTAGTACAACGTGCAGTGACAAGAATACTAAAGAACGTACAAACGGGATTACACAAAATCTTATTCCCAATACGATATACATAATCATAAAGAAAATACTTATTGCACCACGATTGTCCAACGTAATTTTTTAGCTATGTCCTATCTTGTAATTCAAGAATCAAGAATAAAATGGTACGAGCCTAGCTACTCAACAGATCATGTTCAAGTAAGGTCGGTGTCTTTGTATCGTAACTGAGCCAATCCGTGTGATTGTGAGACCGACTTTTCGTCAAAATTCACTGTCTATGCTTATGAATGCTGATTCGATTCATTTTTAGTTGTTTTACTTGTGGGACGAAATGTGTGGCATTCATGTATGTGCACGTATACATATGTAGATCACCACATTAACAGGGGCGGAGCCATGTAAAGGCTAGGGGTAGTAGTTACTACGGGTCCATTCGCAATATGAAATGTAATTTTCTTTGAAAATAGCCTTTTTTAATCGTATTCTTTTTTTGTGCTACGGGTTACTCTAAATTCGGAATCCGCCACTGCACATAAAGACTTCGATTAAAAAGACATTTTGACAACAGTTCATCAAACCAACGAGGCAACGATTAATATACCCATTCCATACATTGCACACATACGCTAATACTTATGGTTTACAGGTTTAAAAATCTCTTTTATTTCTTTACCTGAGATTAGGTGCCTTGAAGTCAATATTCTTTGTTCTACTCATTGGACGTTGATTAACTTCCTTAATCAAAACCAAATTATGATTTTAATTAGTTGATTAGTAAAACTTCAAAATGTAGCAATTCTTCATTAGCTAGGTTTCTTCAGTTGTAAATTATATCTAATGATGTTATATATGCCTTTACGACTTTTATAATTTGTTGGTATGAATTATAAGCTAAAAAGGTTACCTTTTGGGACATGATAAAGGGTTCTTGATCTAACCCCCCTTTTGCTTCAATAACAATATCATCATGACATCTATATTCACTTCCTTTACAAGTTAAAGGTTGATTTGTTCTTTGTCATGTTTGCTAGATAAAGTGGCTTTAATGTTGCTCCTTATATCTATCTATATGCGTACAAAATCGCGATTTTTTAAATATATTGTATGCTTAACATTATATATATCATGGTTTGAGGAACCTCCGAGAATCGACTGTACTCATTGTGATGATTATATTTATTGATATTAAATAATTAATACTACTACTATACATTTATTTTCTCTTCATTTATTCTTAAGTCTTGCTTTAACTAATGTACTATCATGAACTAGCAGGAGTTATTATCGTTGTACACACAGTAATTGTCGTGTGAAGAAAAGGGTAGAGCGATTATCTGAAGATTGTAGAATGGTGATCACAACGTATGAAGGTCGACACAACCACTCTCCTTGTGACGACTCAAATTCATCTGATCACGAATGCTTTACTTCCTTTTAATACATATATAAGCTCAACTTTTGGTTCCTGCAACATATTTGATGCTATAGGGACGTCGATCCATGAATACTCTATGTTTTATGTTATTGCGTACGCACCAATCTTCGTCTCCTTAGTTATGAAGATTGAATATATTTAAGTACTAGGTAATGTCAAAAGGTTAAGTTGATCGACTTGCAGGATTATGATCGATTCGACAATATTTTCATGTACATAAAGCAAATAGAATGCAAATTTCTTGTGATGTATGGTAACAGGATAGGATTCTCAAGTTTCTCATATAGTTAGTTATCTATCTATCTATTAAAGATATAGTCCGTAGAATATATTGTTACACTTTTTTACGTTTATATACCTAAAAAAATCATTTAACCGTATGATTTTATTGGGCCCAAATTAACAAAGTGGTATGAGTTGATACATATATCTGGGCCCATTGTTGTCCAGTTAACGTTTATGTGCTACTCCAACATAGAAAGTGGACCACCTGTATATTCAAATATCTTGACCAGAGTGCAAACTTATACCGTTGATGTTATTAATTTATTAACTACCAGCTTAAGCTCCGCGACAGACGACTAAATTGAAATTGTTATATAATTAAAATTTTATTCTTAATTTTTTAATTAAATAAATTAGTGTATATGTTAGTGTGTTAAAAGTAAATTATTCTGATTCATATATGTATAACTTTAAGACCCACAAAAATACGAGCGACCAAATTGTAATTGTTATAAATATTCAATTGAATATGAGGATATACACCGTTGTAGATTAAAATTGTCACATATGAGAAAAAATTAAATTAAAAAATGCATACATTATACCTTCCAATTTTGTTGAACTTTTGGGATCTTGAACAACCGGTTGTTTTTGATCGGATGAATATTCACTACACTTGATTTTCGGGATGTACAATTTTTTAAAAGAAGTTGAGATCTTTGTGGATCCATTGATATCAATACGAGGAAAGTTTAGAATGATGGATCATCTATATGGGGTTAAAAATACATAATTATAATTAAGAAAAGATTTGAATAAAATACATTTTAATTTTAAATAATATTGATTTTGCTTAAATTTATGATAAAAATTTCTTAATATTAAGAATATATCGTGAAAATTGCTTAAATTATAATTTCTTATTAGTATTATTAGCCCTTTTTTAAATATATTTAATACTATTTAATATTGGGGGTGAGTGTAATTATATCAATCATATCTAGATCTGTTGTGGGTATAATTTTCACTAATATTGCAGGATCCTGACTTATTCTTCATCTCGGTAACTTATGGAAATCCTGGAATGCTTATAAGTAAGTTATATGCGGAATACTGAGTTTAGAATTATGCTAACGTAAGATATGATTCTGATTTGTCATGTTATGCAGGATCCTCAGGTATGAATATGTTATCCTTATTGTTATAACGATATAAAGATAATAATCATATAGAATATCTGTTTAGACTCTTATACTTTAGGATCCCGATAGGGATATTATCTTATTTTGCAGGATCATTAGTGTTGTATTATCCTGAAATAAATCAAGATTGGGATAATAGAACATATTGGACTTAAAGATATCTTATTTGCCTTATAATATATAGTTATTATGAGGATCCCAGATATATAATATCTCGGGATCCCTTGCTACTAATGTTTCCGCGTGTTTATTCTTCTTTGACTAGGTCATGAGAGAAATGGGGAAGTAGCTCCGATTTCTTTGGATCGTATATTACTCGAAGAATATTTGAATTACGAGGAAAGGAGTCAACACGTGGAGAATTACTTGGTCACATGAACGTTGATACGCTCCAGCATATCTCGGGGATGATCCCGGATATTTCGGAATAATTAGTTTAAGCTCTGTAGTATATATACGAGGCTTGAATGATCGATTAGGCTAACTCATCTTCACTACTTACTCTCGATACACTCTCTGCAATACTCCAATACTTACACATTTCGCCAATCACACACTTACCCGATCATTCTTGTGCTCTTTAGCTTGTAACTTGTTTTTATTCAATAAGATAAACATAAGGCAAGGATCGATTGATCCTTCCCGAGGTTTTGTGCCGGCGATATATTATAGATCAAGGGTTTTCCTCGTACATCTCTGTGTTCTTGCATTCATTATTTGATTACTTAGTTTATTCAACATTTTTTGCATATAAACGGTATTATCCCGGAATTATCTTGGATTATACTTGATTTTTACATTCATTTTTGTTATCAAACACTTGTTTATCACAAATTGGTTATTCACAAAGTATCAAGTGGCATTTTTAACAAAGACTTACATTCGTAGCTTGATTTTTACCAAATTCTTGCATTTTACCTTAAACGATCTTGAAATTCAATATAAACACACTACCTCACAAACTAGATTTGATCACTTAATTGCCTTGGGTAATTTTTGACCAAAACAATTTGACGCCCACCGTGGGGCAAGTGGTGTTTTTTGCAATCAAATTCTTGTTAAAAACCTTGTTAAATCACTTTTTTCAAAAGTTTTTGTTAAAAATGTCGACTCAAGGACGATCTACAT
Organism: Helichrysum umbraculigerum; assembly: GCA_949592205.1. Lineage (NCBI taxonomy): Eukaryota > Viridiplantae > Streptophyta > Magnoliopsida > Asterales > Asteraceae > Helichrysum > Helichrysum umbraculigerum. The sequence continues at coordinate 70,668,406 of CATIUR010000002.1, forward strand.
CTTCTACCATGCCATCATCCACTTCTGTCGCAACTAGCTTACCACCACCTCCTCCTGTTTCTTCATCGCGACTGAGGCCTGAACATGTTTACTCAAGGGCAACGTCTACCGCGTTCACTTATGCGGGATCAGGTCCAACCGATGATGATCCTGTGATCATTTCTAACCGTGAAATTATGTCTATGTTTTCACAGGTAAAAGAACAGATGGAACGAGTGGAGCGAAGCAATGCGTCACTAAGAAGGGATGTGGAAAGCATGAGATCCAGGGAAGATATTCCCGTCACTCAAGTAACTACTCCCATTCGGAGCAGGATCCTGGATTTCAATACACCTCCCTCAGTGAATTATTCAGGAGATTTCATACCCATGCAGGGGAATACCGGGATCCCAGGATCCACATACGCTACTGGAGTCTCTACTACCAGAGATCCTGGTCAAACATCAGGATCCTTATCAAGGACAACAAATGGTGGTAACATATCCTCTGGTTATTCTTTTGGTACTAATGTTTTGCAGGATCCTGGAGTAAGTCCCACCATGGCGAGGGAACTGCAAAAGCTCAAGGATATGATATCAAGTGTCCCTGGTGTAGTACAACCTATCCCGGAAGCAGCTCCAACTGCTCACAGGATCTCGAGATTTGCACCACCAATATGCGACGCCGAGATCCCCAAGAGATTCCAGACTCCGTGCATGAAATTATACGACGGGACCACGGATCCTGAAGAGCATATAGCATAATACAGAGAAAGGATGGAAATCATTCCCATCCCTGCGGATCTTAAAGAAGCTTGCTTATGCAAAGGATTTGGATCCACTCTCACAGGATCATCCCTTAAATGGCTACTTAATGTTCCTGCATATTCAATTACTTCTTTTGCTCATTTGGTTAATCTTTTTAATAATCAATTTTCTTGCAGCAGGACTTTTGAAAGACTAACTACCGATTTGTATAGGGTGGTTCAAAGGAATAATGAAACTCTTCGAGATTTTGTAAGAAGATTTGGCAGGGAATCTTTGGATATCCCGAATCTGGATTTGGCGACTACTGTTCAAGCATTCAAAATGGGGATCAAGAGGGATTCCCCCTTCTGTGAAGATCTCGTAATGAATCCTTGTAGAAGCCTGGATGAGGTCAGAAACAGGGCTTTGAGATTCATACGGCTAGAAGAGGATGCGATGATCCAGAAAAGGCTAGAGATCCCTTCAACTTATGATAAAACAAACAGAAAGACAGAATCATCTTCGTACAGATCAAACAGGAATAAACCCTATTCCAGGAATGAGGATCGCAGGGTTAACATTGTGGACGAGGATTGTTGTGGGTAGATTTTTATCTAACTTTGCTGGATCCTTACTGGCTTCATAATACTATTACTCAGGTATGGAAGTTGTTTACATTTATTATTCGTATCAAAGGATATTGATGATTTATAAGTCTGCATTCAGGATCACGGATATAACGGAGGATCCTGGGAGTATCTTTGTTATTTGTATTGCAGGATCCTATTCAGGATATATTTGTCTAACACAATTATGCAGGATTCTGGACCAGGAAGATATTTATTTAAGGATCCTATGGTCAATCTCGGAGTACACATAGCTCAGGATCCTAGACTTATCTTAGTTGAGGATCATGAACTAAATAACACGTTTATTTTTCTTGAGTATTGACCAGGTCTTAGAAGAAACGCGTTATTGAGATATGCTCCGGATTATGTGAAGAGGATCTGATACAATTCCATGAAGACGAAGTCTTATGCACGTGTGGAATAGAGTCAAAAGAGACGTTGGAGGTCTTCATCATTTCTCGGAGGATCCCTGATATTTCGGAATTATTGTTAAACGCTCTTAGTATATAAATAAGGCTCGGATGATCACTTAGGTTAACGAATACTTGCTATTTTTCACCTGCAAATCACATAAACACTCTGCTATTTCTTTATTTTACGATCATTTCATCAACACTTAGCTAAAATCACACACAAATTCACTTAGCCGATCATCCTTGTGCTCTTACTTTGTAATTCATTACTTTTATTTTAATAAGATTTACAAAGGCAAGGATCGTTTGATCCTTCCCGAGGTTTTGTGCCGGCGATCAACCTTGATCAAGGGCTTTCCTCGTATATCATTGTGTCATTTTTATTTACTTACAGTTCATATCGTGTCAATTGCACTTATTTCATATTTTCATTGTTTAACTTGCATATTACTGATCTTTTCATTGTCAAAATAATATTATCCTTAATTTGTTTTTGAGCTTTGACATTAAAACGTTTGCTCGACAAGGATCCACAGATTAAATCAATATTTTTAACACAAAATATTGACTTACTAATAGAGATAATAGTGTAAAAGCGTAATTATCTTGATAGTAATTTTACACCTGACCTCACAAACTGATTTTTGATCACTTAATTGCTTTAGTAATTTTTGACCAAAACAAGGATGATGAAGATTGTCCTAAACTAAATGATTATTGTTTTGCAGTTGATACTACAGGGGTTTTCTATGCAATGCAGAATCTTGGAGATAAAGCTAGATGGCCAAAAAAGAATGAAAGGAGCACTGGCTGGAAAGATAAATCCAAATGGTGTGCTTTCCATGAGGATTTTAGCCATATAACCGAAGATTGCATAGCTTTGAGGAAAGAGATAAGCTATCTGCTCAGCAAGGGTTATTTGAAAGAGCTCTTTGGCAAAAAGAAGGATCAGACAATAGATCAGCATAACTCCAGGGATCCCGAGATCCAGGATCATACCAAGATCCCACAGAAAGCGGGATCACCACCCCCTAACGCCAAGGTAATTAACTTTATTTCTAGTGGTTCTGACATCTACGGTACATCTTATTCTGCAGCGAAGAGACACACAAAGGAATCCAAAACAGAAAGACGGGATAAGCCCGTAAGATCTATGACTTTGAAAGATGAAAAGCTAGTGACTTTTGGTGAAGATGATTGATGCGCCACCAGCGGTCGGTAAGGATTTTACCCTTATCGTTGCACCGGCTACTGATGACGGCGATCAGTAGGTGTTTTAAATTTGTAATTGCTGGGCCTAAGTTTTCCCTAACAATGCTAATCCTAAGGGTGAGCAAGTGGTAGGTATGACCTAGAGTCGTCCTTCAAACCGACTGAATTGAAACTAAGGCGTGGCAGATGAGGGCTTTCAAACTAGTGACGGGTTTATAAAATAGTGGGGGAGTTTTGGTTTTTATATCAACTAACTTAGGCAAGTAAATAAATAAAAGCGAAATAAAAAATAAAACGTAAAGCAGATAAGATAAAAATAGTGTTTGCTGAGATTTCGTTAATTAAGTTATGGGATGATGTTAGAGAAACTGTTTTGAAAGATATTAGTTAATTATCATTCTTGAATACTTGTATGTAAACACTAGATTCTCTACTAATAAAAAATCCCATTAGCATGTCACACCGGGAGCTAGGTTATGGTAACATTACAAAGTATTTAGAATAATAAGCAAAATCTTAATTTAAGTTTAATTTTACTTTCTTATGAACGGAGACAAAATCTAAAGGTACTAGACAAAACTAAATTATATAACGATTCCTCGTCATCCTAACAAATTCATGTATTTAAAAAGTTCATTTATGACTTTAAACCAGCCCTTGCTTAAGACTACCCAATAAATCCCCTAATTATCCACAACGTTCCTCACTTAAAGTGGTTCCGCCGCTTCAAACCTTGGTCATGTCTTGTCCTATGATAATCCCCCATGTAGCCTTGCGGTTCCATAGTTTCATACCTTTGACAAATTATATTGACATAGATGACTGACTACCTTTTAATTGGACGTCGTTAAAAAGGTGTTGTAATCACGTTTATTGGTGGAAAGGCGATAGATTAATTTGAAGTTTAATAGTCTATTTAGAAAGGTTAATTAAACTAGGTTTCTCATTTTATATATTAGTCCGTAATATAACTACCTTCGGTCGTTACGCAGCTTCCACGTATTTGTACTATACCCAAAGTGTTTCCAACGCTATACTGCGTAACAGTCGAATAGGGGCCGTCATATTACTTCGTAATATTTTACCGTTTCGTAGTATGACTACCTTCGGTCGTTCCTCGACTTCCATACATTTGTACTCCACCTTGAAGTGTTTCCAGTACTATATCGAGTAACAGTCGAATAGGAGCCGTCATATTATTTCACGATAATTAAGACCGTTTATATTTTACTACTATGATGATCCTAAGGCAACAATCAAACAAGAACATGCAATAAGATGATCAAAGCAATACTTCCGATCTTTAATATTTAATTATAAATCATCCCATAATTAACTAACTACATCGCAAGCAAACACAACAAGCGTACTACTCTCTAGTCATGGCAATAACTAAATCTAGCATAATCAATATAAACGTAATTAATTAAGATAGATAAGGATAGAAAGAACCAGGATTAAATGCGAGAGAATAGACTTGAATTAATTGACACAATTTCGAGCATACACCAAAGATTACAATGCGTTTCGCACTTTCCTTCTATTCTAAACAAGCTCCTAAACTATCCTAAAATTAATTTAGAGTAAGAAAATAGAGAGAGAAAGTAGAACTAATAACTAAGTAGAAGTATTGTTCTAAGAATGGTGTCTTGAAAATGAGGCTTTGATGGCCTATTTATACTTGAAGAAGGGCTCACTTTAGCAACTTAGGGCACATGTTAGCAAAAGGGGGATAAAGGTCTAGCACATGTACCCTAAAGCGCGTAAAGGTCTAGCACATGTACCCTAAAGTTACGGAAAGGTCTAGCACATGTACCAGGCGAGTACGGGCAAGGACGAAAAAGCACCAGAGAGACGGGGGAGGTGCAGCTGGCGGCGGCTGCAGGGTGGCCGGCGGCGGCTGCCTTGCACCCGCCCCGGTTCGCCATCTTTTGCTCGTTTCTTGATTCGTGCGTATCTTCTTCGTTATGCGTCCGTTTTCGTCGATTCTTTTTGCGTTGGATTCGTTTTTCAAAAATAAAGACTTTGATATCCCTGAAAAGTGTCTCTTATCTTTGAATGTCTCGTATGAATCGTTTGAATCTTCCGATGTACGTAGAATCTTCATTCTTCATCCGTTTTTGCTGATTCTTCTTCTGCTGGATTCGTATTTTGAAAATGAACATCTTGGATAAGATGGATCTTGGTGATGGGTACTTTGTCTCTAAATCTTGTTTTGATGCCTTGAATCTTCAAACGTATGTGGAATCTTCGTTTTTCGTCCGTTTTGCTTGATTTTTCTCGTGCATCTTTATTTTGACCTTTTTGGCAAAGTTTCATTGATTTGTGTATTATTTGATTCTAAATGCCAAGTATTGTTCCAGAATAAGAGAGATATCGGTGGTAAAAACGTGACTTTTTACACGATATCAAGTATCCCACACTTAGAACTTTGCTTGTCCTCAAGCAAACTCGAATTTCAAGCATGGTTAAAAATAAGTAGATAATGAAATATTTTAAGGCGGAACTTTTTATTGAGGGGGGTTTTGGAAAAATAAAATATTCGTGTTTTTGAAAAGGTAGGGTTGTAATCTTTGGGAGCATGCTTTTGATCTTTGATCTTGGATACATGACTAGGCGATCCTCTCAAGGTGGTCACTCCAATCACTCAAAGTGTTTAGGGTTTCCTATTCTAATATTATCAATCACTCAGAATGCCAGTCATGTATCGTTTATTGTCATAGGCTTGATCGAGAATCAAATCGTTACCTTTTAGGTGAGCGCGAAGTCAATCTAGCCGCAATCATTCTAGGAGAAGTGATGTAGGTTTTCTTGAGTGGAGTGTTACGAGAGGGGGGCTGTGTTGGTTTTTCATAGGTTTATTTTTAGTGAAGAGGAAAGTTGGAATTTTTGGGAGGATTAACGCCCTTTTCTTATGATTTTTTTTTTGGAAGGAGTCTTTTTCTCCATTTGACTTTCTATTCTTCGAATTCTTTTCTTGGTTTTTTTTTTCGACGTCATATCCTTGTAGCTTCTCTTCTTTCATCTTTGGAACTTTTTATGAAGTTTGAGGGATGCTTTTGAGAGGGTAGGGATAACGTATTTATTTTTGGGTGTACGGATGGGTTTAAGAATGATGTGATTCGATCTCCTTTTTACTCACCAGTTCGGATTCGAAATGCATAACAGGAGCAAGTTCTGATTCTAAACGTATACATCGGCACACTCAAGAATCGAATAAGTGAAGCATTAAAAGTGAATGCTTTATATGGCTCAAGATACCTCACGAATCGAAAATTGGTTTGTTGTGTGCCTAGTCATGCGATGCTTTTTATGGGATTACTAAACTAATTTTTCAAAGGAATCCGTATTTTATTTATCCTTCTTCCCAAAGTAAATCTTTCTTTTGTCTAAAATTTTCATTTTCAACATAATTTTAACTCAATTTTGAAAAATTTTGTTTAAATTTTTGATATACTTTTTGGAGAAGGATGGTCTAAAGAGTAGCGAGTTTAGAATCAAGCATATACCATTATCCATTTTACAGTAGTGTTTACTACTGCTATCCCACACTTAAAGGAACATCGTCCTCGATGTTATTCTAAGTTCTGACTGGGGTAAAGTTCCCACACTTAGGGTGTGTTTGGTAAAAGTAGTTGGTAGCTGGAGCTGGAAGCTTATGGCTAGAGCTGGTAGCTGGAGCTTATATTTAAAGCTAGAAGCTTGAGCTTATCTTTTTTGTAATGTTTGGATAAAACTAGCTGGAGCTTGAGCTTAAAATATGTAAATTGACATAAAAGGACAAACAAATATATGATAGATAATTATATAAAGGGTATTTATGTAATTTTCATTACATAAGCTCCTAGCTTAATTTAAAAGCTAGTTCTACTAGCTTCTTTTTTAAGAGCTTATTTTTTTTAATAAGCTCTTAATATTTTGTCTACCAAACAAAGCTTGAAGCTGGAAAAATAAGCTTAAGCTTCCATAAGCTCCCATAAGCTACTATAAGCTCCGTTTCCAAACATAGCCTTAGGATTTGAAACATCTTAGACTTATTCTTTTAGCAGTGTGTGTTGGGTTTGAATCCCACACTTAGTAATAAGCATAGTGGATATGGTATATTTATAACGAAGGAAAGAGACTGGTATAGAAGTACTCCCCAGTAGCTACATGGTATGCGTTTGCCGAACTTCGTCTTGCACGGTTCACTCTTGATCAAGTCTTCTTGTGATTGGTCTCGTAGATGTGAACACGTTGGATATATTAGTTCTTTGATGCACGGCGCCAAAAACTTAATGCGTCAGTCAGAAACTTGGTTATATATCCAAGTGTGAAAGATAGTCGGAGACTTTATCACTTCTTGGAATGTAAAGTTGCGAAAATGTAAAACACGGGTTGCCTCCCGAGAAGCGCTCTTTTAAAGTCGAGAGCTCGACTTCTTTTCTCCTATCTAGATGGAGATGGATGCATCCATGGAATCCCCTTTGTTGATGTTGTGGGCCCTAGGTTGCGGGAAAGTGTACCGAGGTGGATAGATTCTCATAAAGTGATTGATTATTGTCGTAATCAATTTGAGTGGACTATCTCTCGATGATGCCTTGTAGTTCAGAAGATGCTCTAAAGTTGTTCTTTCAAGTCCTTGAAGTCCGAAGGTGATGTAGTTGACGCGCGTCCAACGGTCGGATCAGGAATCGCTACCCGTCATTGCGGACCTTTCCGCTGGGCACGGCGTCAGTGGGTAGTTTTAAATTTATATTTTGTCGGGGGAGCCTAATCCTCCGTACAACCTACTGTTATTAGGTACGAATACCTGATACTAGTACGTGGTAAGGATGATCCAGGGTCGTTCCTCGCGACGGCAGAATTGAAACAGAGCTCGTTCAGATAACTTAGTGATTAAGCTAGGGTTTAGATAGTTGGATAGGTATTTGATTTGATTTTTATCTAATTAAAACTACTAAAACTAATAAAACATAAAAGTAAAAGGAAGCTAGCACATATGTAACACTTAAACATAACAAAGACGTGGTTCACCATGATTTAGGATAGCATATAGTTAGGATGATGTTTATTGGGGACACAGTCAGTTAACAGACAGATAAACTTAGTTATAAACACTAGGACCCTACTTATTTAGTTCCGGATCTAAATACGTATGTCACTGAGTACCTAGGCTATCATGAACCCTGATCAGATCAGACTGTTTTCAAACCCCCCTGAACTTTTGCTTGAATAAGACAAAGTCACCCTTGATTTATCTAGGGAGCAGGCATAAGGCAACAGGCCGCAATTGTATTTACTGACCTTTCTTAACCCCTAAGTCTATTTGTTATTATCCAACTGTGTACTGGTTGTTAACTGTTGTTATTCTAAACTATCGGTATTGTAGAGTTAAGCAATGTTTATGGAGCATTAAGCCCTCTTGACAGAACTCTGTATTCATTCATTGAAGCATATATTCTACCATCATAAACATAGACCCTCCTTTACATTCAGGCGTTCATCCCTAGGAATACTCACGGTGTACAGGGCAATTAGGCATTTCCACAGTGTTCCTGATCCTAGATGTACTAACGGTGTACCGGGCATTTAAGCATTTCTACAGCTTTCCAGATCTTAGGTGTAATAACGGTGTACAGGGCAACGAGCATTTCCACAGCTTTAATTCCTAGACCCGAGTTCTAGAAGGGTCACTTCTAGGTATTCCACGATGAAACAGTCCTACGGCATTTCCTTAGCTTCCACGTATTTGACGCTATACGAAGTACTGTGCCGTTTTACAGAAAGTTCATAGCTTCCTACTGTAACTGGAGATAACTGTATCTACGTAGTATTAGGGTTTGCAAAGTCCTATCCTAAGGGCAACAGTCACGTGAAAGTCTGGAAAGGGTGATGAGACACTAGATCTATATTCAGGATAAGCTTAGACAGATAACAAAGTATAACAACTCCCAGTTATATAATGATCGGGAACATTATTCCACAACGGATTGTGCCCACGACTTTCATAGCTTCCACGTTCCGTACTCCACACATTAGTGATGTTTCCGGCGCTATACAAATGAAAGCCGTATAACGTTACCTCCGTTGTTTCATAATGTTGTTATCCCAATATCATATATTTGAAGTAACATCATCACTACTATTTAAATCATGACAAACATACAAGCACACTACTCACAATGCATAACAATAAACATTTCTAATATTAATAAATCACATACATCAAACAAGAACAATATGACAAATTAATAATAGAAAGGATAAATGATACCGATACAAATTGCGAGCAGAATAACAACTTGTATTTCTTCATTAAAATCCAAGCATTACATAAGCTAGCCTCTACTAATTAACTACATAACTAATCTCTCTCTAGTTCTCCTCTAACTCCTAAGAGTAGTGCTAGAGAGAGAAACTAGAGAGAGGAACTAACTACAAGAATAATTCTCCTCTAACTCCTAAGAGTAGTGCTAGAGAGAGAATGTGTGAGAGAGAAAGTGAGAAATGAGAAATGAGAATGGTGTGTGAAATGTGGAGGTGATGGGCTCTATTTATAGGAAAAGATCAACTTGGAGCCAAAGCAATGAGCCATGGAGCCAAACTTGGAGCCAAAGTTGAAGCCATTCTTGGAGCCAAAGAAATAATGCTTGGAGCCAAATGAGAAATACGTATAAACATCAAAGCACATCATACAAGCGAACCAAGCATGAAGGGGGATGACCGGATGGACCCAAGCCTTGCCAAAACAGCATATGGGGTTAGAAGGGCCGTATATGGCCTTAAAAGGCCGTATACGGTCATGTGGGGCCGTATATGGCTTGCCAAGGCCGTATACAGGGTGTTTCGGCTTTCCTTCGTTGCTTAAAACGCCCGTATCTCCTTCGTTACATGTCCGTTTGACGCGATTCTTGCGCTCACGGTTTCGTAATTCCGTTACTCTTCTAATGGTACCAATTTCACAGAAATTGGATGAGTGTAGCTCAAGCATGTTTGGAATGACTTTTAACGATCTGTAGAAGCCGTATCTCTTCCGTTCTTCACCCAATTTGCATGATTCTTGATTCTCCCGTCTCGTTTTTACCTATCGCAACATATCATAAGGTTAAAATGTGCTTATCATAAGGTAAATGAGGGTGTGAGAATTGGTTGTTGTTTATTCGCTCTGTTTTGCTCGTTATTTGGACGTTTTTAGTGGTTTTTGTAGCAACGCCTATATTTGGAACACTTTAGTGAATTTTAGTAAATAATGTATGTTTTGGAATGTTTTCACTAAAGATGTGTCCAAAAAGTGTGGAATATCGTACTTAAAAACATGACTTTTTGCGTCACATCAAGTTATCCCACACTTAGACGTTGCTTGTCCTCAAGCAACACTCAGTTTTTGAAAACATTTTAAAACATTTTAGAGTGAGTCAGAATATTTTTAAGAATCACCACTTCCAGATGTAAGTAAGATAATTTCAAGAATATAAGGAAAGATAAGATGATCCTTTCATAAACAAGAAAAGATTCTCTTAGACATACTTCCAAATCTCATGATCTTGGAGTACACATGACTAGGCGATCTCACTAAAGGTGGTCACTCAATTCACTCAAAGTGTATCGGGTTTCCTATCAATCTAGAACAAACGAAATCGCTCAAATAGCCAGTCATGCAGCACTCATCGTCATAGACTTGATCAAGAATCGGATCTCCACCACTTAGGTGAGGACGGTGCTAATTATCCCACGACATTCATGAGGGTTGTAGTGTTTGGTGAGGGTTAAAGGGTATGGATAGTGGTATTTTTGGGTGTAAGGGTTGCTTATCTTAAAAACAACTGAGATCATGAAAAACTTTATTTTAGAATGGAAAGGAGATAGCTATTCGTCTTCTTTGAAGGACTTAGCTTTATTCTTGCAGAACTATTTTTCTTTTCTGCTTTTTCTTCTTTTTATTTTCTTTTTCTGCTTTTTCTTCTTTTTATTTTCTTTTTCTGCTTTTTCTTCTTTGCTATTTTCTTTTTCTTCTTCAGAACTTCTTTGCCAGAGAATTTCCAAGGATATTTTTCTTTTGATTCTTTCAGAAATCCCTTATCTTGAACATTTCGAGTCTTTTCACGGTGCCAATTTTACGCACCAAGGATTCTCGAAAGAGATGACTTTTGGAGAAAACGAAAGGGTAGGATAAGTGAAGCGGATATTCTAAAAGATGTTTTCCATAACCTCATAAATTCTAAGATAAGTTCGGGGATATTTTGGGAAGTAGGGTTAAAATATGAGGGTTTAATGAATCGAAAGGTTTAGGCTCAACAGGGTTTACTAGGCGGATCATCGATACTAAAAATGAGTATCGGAAGGGTTTTGGGCTTCAAAAGATATGTGAAAAGGGGTTAAATCCTAGGGAATGTCAAAGTCATCTAATTGCACCTATACCGCGTACGGTACACACCAATGTGGTTTCGAAGCGTATGTCAAGAGCAAGTTCTAATTCAGAGATACATGCATCGGCACACACAAGAAATGAATAGTGAAGCATTAAAGATGAATGCTTTTAGGCTCAAGATACCTCACTGCAAATAGGGTTGTATGTGCTTTGTCATGCTTCCTATTAGATTATCATTTCTTGCTTAAGAAATTTCTACCTTATTTTCCCTAGATTCCGAAATATCTTGCTCATATTTAAAAATAGCTCCTCTCAAAAGATATTATGACTCAAAAATAGTAGAGTTAATCAGATGATTTGACTCATACTTTTTAGATTTTCTTGAAAAATTTTGAAAAAATTGCGGAACATTTTCTGAGTTTACTATTTCGGACATTAAAGATCAGAAAAACTAACCAAGGTATTCTATACCTGCTATCCCACACTTAGAGGAACATTGTCCCTAATGTTCTCTTGAGTTGAGATTTACTGGAAGTAAAATCCCACACTTAGAGTTTGAACATGTAAGAAAATGTTTCTCAAGTGTTTGTTTTGGGTTGGAATCCCACACTTAGTGATAAGCTTAGGATAGAGTATAGACTACTTAAACTTAACAAGGCAAATAGTATACAGAATCATAAACAAAAGTGGATAAAGGATAAGGACACTCCCCAGATAGCGAGCTGCAATGAAGCTGAGAGTCTGAATTTGCTGAAAAGAGATGTTGCCAAGATCCTTTTCTGCATCCATGAAGATCGGCTCGGCTTCAAGCATCTTGCTATTGGTTTATTCATCCATCATTCTCTTGTGAATTAATCTCGTAAGTGTGAACACATTGGACGTACCATTTTTACAAACTCGGTTTTTATTGCAAATGGAAAGAGAAATCACTGTCTCAGAATTTTGAAAAGATGTTTTCTATTACAAATCAGTTTTATAAAACATGTGTTTTTAAACGAGTTCGAGCATAATGCATAAAAGTAGTATGCAAGTACCTCAAATGCTCGAAACACATGAATTATCAGTTTTCAAAGTGATTTCCCTATTTTCTAAGACCAGTGATTTATTTGCAAATGAGTTGTAATTCCGGAGAAGTTTTCATAAAGTATTTTAGGTACACTCAAGTGTGAAGGATAGTCAGAGATTTTCTTCACTTGTTGACACTTTCTCTCAACACATCTTATTCCACGGGTTGCCTCCCGAGCAGCGCTGCTTTTATAGTCGAGAGCTTGACTTCCAAAATGATAAAAAATAATATGAAGTGATGTCATCCTCCGGACACAAGTAGAGCTTCATTTTTGTGTCTAGAAGTGTTATCTCCTCTCCCCTGCAAAGCAATGCTCCAAATATTTTCAAATTTAATGAACTGTGAGCTCCTCTTGTTGTCTTCCCATTATACTCAAAGATTCCTTTATCCATAGGCGTCGGTTCCTGTTTGCTAGGCATTTGTACAAGTAGAACAAGCAAATGTGATCTAACAAACAAGTGATTATCTTCCAAATCATAGACTCACTAGTTTGCAAATAACCTATCAAAGTGAGTACTTTGTAGATGAAACAAATCAGTGTATGACTTGGAATCAAATCTCACACCAAAAGTGTTAGTTGCCTATAATTTCACCGTAGCACAAACAATAGATATGGAAATACTAGCATGAGTAGTTTAAATCAGGCAACCAAGTATAAAGATTTCCAAAGCACACATTTTTAAACGAGTTCGAGCATAATACACACATTAACATACAAATCAGGTTATCAGATAATTCAGTTAAAGATCTTTTATGTATGTTCACAGAAACATATGTAAGTACCTCCAATGCTCGAAATACGTGATTGGGTGTATAAGATGACTAAGGTTCCTAATTCTCATTCTAGTAGGTTTCCATGTTCGTGAGTGAAAGGGATAGTAAGAACTAGAGATCTTAGATAATGGTTAAAAACAGATGTTGCGATGAAGTTCAAACAAGTGGGAGTAGGAAGTTTTAAGGTATTGACAAAAATTTCAATGAAGTAATTTCGCAAACCATCCTTTTTGTTCATAAAAATTAAGAAAACCTGGAACATTAATCTTAGGGTTTCATTCTCTATTTATTGGGTTAGCATATTACTCAACTACTATTATAACTACTACTATTACCAAAGCTACGTTAGACACGGGTTGCCTCCCGAGAAGCGCTTGTTTTTGTTCGAGTCTCTAGCTTGACTCTAGCACTATATGTCAGGCAATCCTAGAGGCTTCCTTGCATCCATCAGTAGACACAAGGGGTAATATTGGTACATACCTAAGAGTTTAAGGCAAGTCAAGGTTAGGGTATGTCCAATATAAGAAGATGGTTCAAAGTGAGGGAATTGTTTTACCGGAGGTAGGACAAATCTCTCAACTTCTAATACCCCCTTAGGTAGGATTGTCGGAATGGGTTGGTGAAATGAATCCTTACTACTCCAAGATGTATATGTCATTATGTGGTGGAGAGAAGGTTTGTAGGGAAACCATGACGCAGAACCCGCCTTACTTCCTATGGTCTTTGGGTTAATGAGAATGTTGTACTCTGGGCATGGAGGTGGGACAGTATCCGTTATGGTCTCCAATCTTGTAACAACATTCTCATCGACAACTTGGGTAGTAGGCTCTATATCAATAGAAGGTTCAACTAGATCAGTGGGTGATTCATTTGGAAAGATATGTGGGATTTCATCAACCACAAGTTGTTGTGGGATGTTGTCAACCACGACGGTTTGGATTGGAATGAGATCACTTTTCAGAGTTGGTGCGTATTCTTCTAGTCCTTTGGAAGCTGAGTCTTCTGTGTAAATCTCTTCTTCCGGTTTCTCTAGTTCTATCTCTTCGTCTACCTCGTCCTACTCGTCACTCCGGCCGGAAGTTTCAAGTGGCATTGGTTCGGAAAGTTCCTCTAGAATGAACTCCTCGTTGGTCTTGGACGTAGATAGGTTAAGAACGAGTGGAAGTGAGGATTTAGAAGATTGGGTTGGTGTAGGATTTGAAGGAAGTTTGCAACCAGACTCATGAGAATGAAAGTCTATGTCAAGTGATGTAGATGTGGTGTGTGGGTGCCACTCATTTTCCTGTAGCATATTTTCGGTTGTAACTTGATCCCTAGTTCTCTCACTTCTCACTTGGACTAGTGTTTCTATTTTAGACAGCTTATCAGTACATCTTCTAAGCATGTCGTCTTGTTCTCTAAGTAATTGTTCAAGTGGGTTGTGAGAGGGTGAAAAAGTAGCATTACTGCTGAGATAAGCTATGGGCATATCTCTCAAGTTAGAACTTTCATACGGTTATGGTTCGTATACAGGGTAAGATGAGTGTGGGTAGATATTGAATGGGTCAGGATAGTAAGGTTGGTTTTGATGTTGTTGGACAGCATAAGGGTCATATTGGTATTGTGATTGAAGATCTAAATACCCTATGTTATCTGGATAAGTCATACTATACCCTTGACATTCATTATCTACGTGGGCATCACTCATACATCTATCTTGGTTTGAATTAATGAGACTTTCCAATTGATCACTTAGTTGTTGTACAGTTACCATTGCCAAGTTATCAGTAAAGACAGCACAAGAATAAGGTTTTAGAATTAAAGTTGTAGTATGAAGGTAAGTTATTCTAAGCTACGCTAATTTAATCTAACCTAACTACGCTAATCTACGGGTAGAAAGTAACTTCAGACAGGGATGGTGAATCCAAGTCCAAAAGGATTGCTTAAAAACTAAATTTGTCTAAACAGGCTCCAAATCGTACTACCGTCCCCGGCAGCGGTGCCAAAAACTTGACGCGCGTCCAACGGTCGGATCAGGAATCGCTTCCCGTCGTTGCGGACCTTTCCGTTGGGCACGGCGTCAGTGGGTAGTTTTAAATTTATATTTTGTCGAGGGAGCCTAATCCTCCGTACAACCTACTGTTATTAGGTACTGATAAACGCCAAAATGTACTAAATTATAGTACTAATTTACCCCTTGTTTGATAGGTTTCTAATGCATTTTGTATGAATAAGATACTTATTTCGTTCATATTTGCATTTAGGAGTTAATTCGGAGCTTGGATCGAAAAGGAACAGAAAACGAGTTAAATCGTGAAGAAAATAAGCTAAAAGAGTGAAGATATGAAAGATTGAATTGGATCAAAGTGTAAATGAAGCTCGAATCAGAAAAAGAATGGAAGAGGAGCTGAAAATGAAGAAAAGTGTAAAAGCTGAGTTTTCTGCGCGCTGTTAGTATTTTGGCCATAACTTCTTCATACGAACTCCGATAGGGGTGATTCAACTTGGAGAATTTAGCTAACACAGAGGGCTACAACTTTCGTTTTTTCCATTTTTTCTGAAAATGCATCCATACGGCGTATGGATGTCCATACGCCGTATGGATTGAAAATGGGCTAAAAACTGATAACGCGGGCTGGAATTTATGGGCTTTTACATCCATACGCCGTATGGAAGTTCCATACGCCGTATGGATGACTTTTTCAGCATTTTAAGTCCGTTTTTAAGGTTTTCACTTCATAACTTCAATACACAAACCCTAATACGATTATAAACGACCAGAGGGGGTTTGTCCCTCATTTTGGGAGCTTTTTGATGGATTAGAAGCTTAGAGAATCAAAGGTTTTCACTCGTTCAATCATTATTTCAGTTTCTCGGTTCGAAAAAATTTCTTTCTTTCATTTGATTATGATTTCGGTTATGATTATGAATCTGAGTTTCTGTAATATTATGATTGGCTAATTCTTTAATGTATTTGCTTGGATAATGATACTTAGATTACAGATTGATTATTGATTTGCGGATTTAATTGGATTTATTGAAAGTTTATGTGTTTATTTGACGATCCTTGGTTATTGAATGATTATTAGTAATTACCTAACGTGGTTTTATGGTTAATTGAGATTGATTTCCTTTTAATTATAAGATTATTGATAATTGTTGATTTCAATTGACGATTGTTGCTGAATATATTGAGTTTGACAGGTTAGGGTTAATAATTGGTAATGGTCATTGATTAACAAGATAACTTTTATTAGTTATAGACTTTGTTGATTCAAGTCAATAGAATAAATCACATAAACGGTGTTGGTTTAATTTAGAATACAATTTGGTGGACAACGTTAAATTGAACTGTTAGCGTGTTGAAAACAACCTTGTGTCTTTCTTGATTGTGTTTATATCAATTTATCTTGTAAGGAAGATTGGTAATATTTGTTAATTCACCAATAAATCCATATGTTAGCAAATTAGTAAAATGATTTTCGGACTCTAAGGAAAGTAATCCAAGCAAATGCATTTCTTCTATCATCTGAATTAAGTCTTTATTTGATTAATTATTTATTAATTATTTTCTTTCAATCTTTACTTAATAAACGATATTTTATAATTGTTTACCAATTGTTCGATCGGAACTAAAACGCACCCTATCTTTACTGCTTTATATACTTGTATTAATTTCCAATTTATTTAATTTGACATCCGTTCCCTGTGTTCGACTCGGACTTACCAAGTCTATACTAACATTCGATCGGGTATTCTTGCCTGGTTGTGTGAGAAGTATATATAAGGTATTTCCATTTTATAAATTAATAAACTAGACGCTTTCACACGCATCAAGTTTTTGGCGCCGCTGCCGGGGAGCGGTTTGATTCAATTTGATAAATTGGAATTTGTTTTCTGTAAATTATCTATTTTAATTTAATTTTGTTTACCTGCCTATTTGTATTATTTTGTGTTCCGGGATTAATTGTTTAGTTTTTTTTGTATTTAAGAGTCTTGTTCTACCATTCGTATTTGGAGGACGATTTTAAAGAATATTTACGAGCTCTCTTTGAACCACCTATCGATCAATCGGAACCAGATTTAGAAATGGCAGACGACATCGCCAACATGACTCTCGAGGAATATTCGAGCAGAAGGCGTAGCGACCTTGGCCCAGGAGTAGTGAGGCCCGCGATTGCAGAAAACGTTGAGTTCGAGATAAAAGGACAATTCCTAAAGGAGCTTAGGGAAAACCCGTTTCGAGGAGAGGAGAGAGAAGATGCTAACGAGCACGTGGAAAAGATTGAGGAGATTGCTGATATGTTCAGCATCCCTAACATTACAAGCGATCAAGTCATGCTCCGAGTGTTCCCAAGAACACTCAAGGGAGCCGCAAAAAGATGGATTACTAATGAACCAGCTGGATCCATCACCACGTGGGAAGATCTCCACATAAAGTTTCTAAAGATGTACTGCCCGCGATCCAAAACGTCGAAGATGATCGACGAGATTAGGAATTTCAAGCAAGAAGTTGATGAGTCGCTACACCAAGCGTGGGAAAGGTACCAGGACTTGATGCATAAATGTCCAAAGCACGACCTAAACGACCAGCAAATTATAATGGTATTCTACAGAGGAGTGGATCGTGCTACAAGACAGCAATTAGATGCTCAAGGACACATCCCGAAGAAGATTCCTAGGGACGCCTTAGCAGCTATTCGCGACCAAGCAAAGCATTCTCGGTTATGGGATGATGGTTCCTCTAGGAGAAAGAGGTCAATTAGCAATGACAATGGACTCGCCGTCATAACTGCCAAGCTGGACAGCATGGGAAGAGACATAAAAAAGGTGACCGAGAATGTCCATGCAATCCAAGTAGGGTGTGAAAATTGTGGAGGAACGCATTTAGTCAAGGATTGTCCCGAAGTGAATTCTGGAGGAGTGAGAGAGGAAGTTAAATGTGTGGAAACTCACGGAACCTACTGCCAAGACAGAGGGGAATTTTTCCTAAGACCATACCAGGAAGGAGGTCGCCAGTTCAGCCAGGCTCAGCCAGAGTTTTTCACTAGGGAACAACCCTCGGCAACCTTCCCTGACAAGAAACCCAATTTGGAAGAAATGATGGGGAAGTTTTTGATCGCTAACGAGAATTTTATTGCTAAGTCTGGACAGCGGATGGACGCCATTGAAGCATTAGTTCGGAATCAAGGAGCGGCGATCAAGCAAATTGAGGGAACTATTTCCAGCATAGCTAAAGTTCTCCAAGAGAGATCCCCGGGAACTTTACCAGGATGCAC
Organism: Helichrysum umbraculigerum; assembly: GCA_949592205.1. Classification (NCBI taxonomy): domain Eukaryota; kingdom Viridiplantae; phylum Streptophyta; class Magnoliopsida; order Asterales; family Asteraceae; genus Helichrysum; species Helichrysum umbraculigerum. The sequence goes on from CATIUR010000002.1 coordinate 70,686,833, forward strand.
CGAAACCAACCCACGAGATCATGCAAAGGTAGTGACTACCAGAAGTGGAAAGGTTCATGAAAACCTTAAGTTTCAAAAGAATCATGTGTCGAAGCTTTTGCCTGAAAAGGAGAAGGAAGCTGAGGTTGGCAAAAAGTCAAGGGTGGACACAAAAGCTGATCAAATTGCTAAGGATAAACAATATGCGAAGGATCATGAACCACCCCCACCTTACCCAGCATCTTTGAGGAGAGGAAAATATGAAGCTCATTATCATCATTTTCTAGAGAATCTGAAGCAGCTTCATATCAACATTCCGTTTGTGGAAGCCATTACCCAAATTCCTAAGTATGTGAAATACTTGAAGGAGATCTTGACTAACAAGAGCAAGTTGGCAGAAGCAACCACAGTAATGATGAATGAGCGATGCTCAGCCGTGATGCAAAACAAGTTTCCCCCAAAAATGAAGGATCCAGGGAGTATCACTATACCCTGTCTAATTGGTAATTTGAACATTGCGAATGCACTAGCGGATCTTGGGGCTAGCATATCCATTATGCCTTATACTATGTACGCTAGACTTGGGCTAGGAGAACCTAAGTCCATCCGAATGTGCATCGAGTTGGCTGATCACTCTGTTCAATACCCCAGAGGGATGGTTGAGAACATTTTAGTCAAGGTTGATAAGTTTGTGTTTCCCTGCGACTTTGTGATTCTTGACATGGTAGAAGATCCCAAGGTGCCAATTATTTTAGGTAGACCCTTCCTAGCCACTTCCAGAGCATTGATCGATGTTTTTGATAGGAAAATAACCATGAGGTTGGGGGATGAGAAGGTTGTATTCAATGTGAATGAATCTATGCAATATCCGGAATCAGTGGATGAGACTTGTTACTTTGCTAGCATGAGAGAATTATCTGAGGATGACGAGAGTTTGCAAAGTTTGAAGGGTGACGTAGATTTAGACCCAATGATTCTTGAAGGATGGACGGGAAGCCTCGAGGAAATCTGTGACATCGAAGAATTCGATAAATTGCTCGAAGAGATAGAGACAACTTGCGATGAGGAGTTGGAGAATGAGGGCGTCAAGCTAAAGGAGAGTAAAGAGTCAATCTTGACAAATGGAATCTTGATCAAAACGGAGACGCGAACTCTAAGTCATTGTCACAATGGTCCTACTAGAGGGCATAAGGGACCTAATTACACGTCACGAAAGATGTTGAAAGCGAAGGCATTACCTATAAAAGATGCATGGGTTGTGGTGAAGTTCCGTAAGCGATTGTTTTCACGATTTGGAACGCCAAAGGTTTTGATCAGTGACAGTGAAACACATTTTACGAATGCACAATTGAAGAAAGTGTTAGGGATGAATGCTTATGTTAACGCTCGACTATATATGGAGCGCACCAAGAAATGGAATGATTCACGCTTTAAATCAAATTGTTTATTTGAAAAAGGTGATAAGGTTCTCCTATACAGTTCTCGTATGCAGTTGTTTCCTGGTAAGTTGAAGACACGCTGGACAGGACCTTTTGTTGTAGAGAAAGTTTATCCTTTTGGTGCTGATGATCTGCAAGGTCATTCTGGAAAAACTTTCAAGGTTAATGGAAGTCGTTTGAAGAGATACTATGGTGATGCAAGGGGCTCCAAGCGTGATTTGGAGATGAATTTGAGTTAAGTTGTGAAGCAAGATGTCGAGCTTACCGACGTGATAAACAAAAGCGCTTTCGGGAGACAACCCGTTATTTTGTCATTTTGTTATTTTGTTTTGTTGTTTTTGTTTGCAGGTTTGAACTTTGTGGGTGTGTTCCCTGGAAACCCTCACGAGACTACAACTCGTCCACTCAAGATACTGAGGGGTTTAAAGGCTTGTTGCATACGCTAAATGCAACCGTGATGCCTACGAAAGTGTGCTGTTGTATTTTATTTCAGAACCAGTTCATTCATGGATGTTTCTTCCAGATAAGGGGAGTATTTCTGTTCACTTCTTTTCTATTCCCTATGTTTATGTTTATTTTTGCAATGAGGACATTGCATATTTTAAAGTAGGGGATGGGGAAAAGAAGTTCACTTGTCCTAAGTTATCAAATTGCATTTAATGGTAGATATCATTTTCAAGGGCATTATGTATTAGTCAATTTTCAGTCTAAATTTTTCCTTTAAAAATTTAATTTTTCTTAAGTTTAGCATTCTTGTAACAATATTGGGAAATTCAAAGGAATAAATTAATCTTAAATGCTTAAATATGGGATAGTTCATTTTGTGATGTATCGATAGACAGTCTGTATGAAGGTAGTTGAGCTCTTAAAAAATTAATAAATGAAGTAGGTAATTGCCTAAGGAAATTTTTAGCAAGGTATAACTTTGGTTTTAAATCTTATATGTTAGCTTATCATAGTCCTCATTCTGAAAAATCTTGTGATCCTCATTTGGGAATATACTGGGTGATGTCTCCTCTGTTGTAATTAAGTACAGACCTGGTTTCCGTCAGTACATTTGCTTTTATCTAAAATAAAAAAAAATGAAAATGAATAATGTATAGATATATCTACCAAAGCCAAGTTATGTCGCTTTGTTGTACTGAGGTACAGACCTGTCACCAATGTCTTGGTTTGAAAAATGATGGATTTATTTGGATTTCTTGATGAGGAAAGCTGTGGCTTGTTAATTATATAAGAGTATTTTGCTATTGAGATTCAAAGGTAAAAGCCTGCTAGAATAATAATGTTAAGCTCAATTACTGTAATTCAGATTGTTTAAGTGGACAGCAATATCGATAATCCTAATGAATCATCTTATATGTCTAATAATAACTCATGAAGAATTTGATTTCCTGATAGAGTTTCTTGATTGCTAGATTTAAGGTAAAATTAGTTTTAAGAGTAAGATTTAGGTTGGTAAATGCTAGTTAGTATGTAAGTCCCTAATTTCCAATATTTTGCTAGATTATGATTTTAACCGACAGTCTACTTGAGGACAAGTAGGATTCAAGTGGGGGATGTTTGATAAACGTCAAAATGTACTAAATTATAGTACTAATTTACCCCTTGTTTGATAGGTTTCTAATGCATTTTGTATGAATAAGATACTTATTTCGTTCATATTTGCATTTAGGAGTTAATTCGGAGCTTGGATCGAAAAGGAACAGAAAACGAGTTAAATCGTGAAGAAAATAAGCTAAAAGAGTGAAGATATGAAAGATAGAATTGGATCAAAGTGTAAATGAAGCTCGAATCGGAAAAAGAATGGAAGATGAGCTGAAAATGAAGAAAAGTGTAAAAGCTGAGTTTTCTGCGCGCTGTTAGTATTTTGGCCATACCTTCTTCATACGAACTCCGATTGGGGTGATTCAACTTGGAGAATTTAGCTAACACAGAGGGCTACAACTTTCGTTTTTTCCATTTTTTCTGAAAATGCATCCATACGGCGTATGGATGTCCATACGCCGTATGGATTGAAAATGGGCTAAAAACTGATAACGCGGGCTGGAATTTATGGGCTTTTACATCCATATGCCGTATGGAAGTTCCATACGCCGTATGGATGACTTTTTCAGCATTTTAAGTCCGTTTTTAAGGTTTTCACTTCATAACTTCAATACACAAACCCTAATACGATTATAAACGACCAGAGGGGGGTTTTTCCCTCATTTTGGAAGCTTTTTGAAGGATTGGAAGCTTAAAGAATCAAAGGTTTTCACTCGTTCAATCATTATTTCAGTTTCTCGGTTCGAAAACATTTCTTTCTTTCATTTGATTATGATTTCGGTTATGATTATGAATCTGAGTTTCTGTAATATTATGATTGGCTAATTCTTTAATGTATTTGCTTGGATAATGATACTTAGATTACGGATTGATTATTGATTTGCGGATTTAATTGGATTTATTGAAAGTTTATGTGTTTATTTGACGATCCTTGGTTATTAAATGATTATTAGTAATTACCTAACGTGGTTTTATGGTTAATTGAGATTGATTTCCTTTTAATTATAAGATTATTGATAATTGTTGATTTCAATTGACGATTGTTGCTGAATATATTGAGTTTGACAGGTTAGGGTTAATAATTGGTAATGGTCATTGATAAACAAGATAACTTTTATTAGTTATAGACTTTGTTGATTCAAGTCAATAGAATAAATCACATAAACGGTGTTGGTTTAATTTAGAATACAATTTGGTGGGCAACGTTAAATTGAACTGTTAGCGTGTTGAAAACAACCTTGTGTCTTTCTTGATTGTGTTTATATCAATTTATCTTGTAAGGAAGATTGGTAATATTTGTTAATTCACCAATAAATCCATATGTTAGCAAATTAGTAAAATGATTTCCGGACTCTAAGGAAAGTAATCCAAGCAAATGCATTTCTTCTATCATCTGAATTAAGTCTTTATTTTATTAATTATTTTCTTTCAATCTTTACTTAATAAACTATATTTTATAATTGTTTACCAATTGTTCGATCGGAACTAAAACGCACCCTATCTTTACTGCTTCATATACTTGTATTAATTTCCGATTTATTTAATTTGACATCCGTTCCCTGTGTTCGACTCGGACTTACCAAGTCTATACTAACATTCGATCGGGTATTCTTGCCTGGTTGTGTGAGAAGTATATATATAAGGTATTTCCATTTTATAAATTAATAAACTAGACGCTTTCACACGCATCAGGTACGAATACCTGATACTAGTACGTGGTAAGGATGATCCAAGGTCGTTCCTCGCGACGGCAGAATTGAAACAGAGCTCGTTCAGATAACTTAGTGATCAAGCTAGGATTTAGATAGTTGGATAGGTATTTGATTTGATTTTTTATCTAATTAAAACTACTAAAACTAATAAAACATAAAAGTAAAAGGAAGCTAGCACATATGTAACACTTAAACATAACAAAGACGTGGTTCACCATGATTTAGGATAGCATATAGTTAGGATGATGTTTATTGGGGACACAGTCAGTTAACAGACAGATAAACTAAGTTGTAAACACTAGGACCCTACTTATTTAGTTCCGGATCTAAATACGTATGTCACTGAGTACCTAGGCTATCATGAACCCTGATCAGATCAGACTGTTTTCAAACCCCCCTGAACTTTTGCTTGAATAAGACAAAGTCACCCTTGATTTATCTAGGGAGCAGGCATAAGGCAACAGGCCACAATTGTATTTACTGACCTTTCTTAACCCCTAAGTCTATTTGTTATTATCTAACTGTGTACTGGTTGTTAACTGTTGTTATTCTAAACTATCGGTATTGTAGAGTTAAGCAATGTTTATGGAGCATTAAGCCCTCTTGACAGAACTCTGTATTCATTCATTGAAGCATATATTCTACCGTCATAAACATAGACCCTCCTTTACATTCAGGTGTTCATCCCTAGGAATACTCACGGTGTACAGGGCAATTAGGCATTTCCACAGTGTTCCTGATCCTAGATGTACTAACGGTGTACCGGGCATTTAAGCATTTCCACAGCTTTCCAGATCTTAGGTGTAATAACGGTGTACAGGGCAACGAGCATTTCCACAGCTTTAATTCCTAGACCCGAATTCTAGAAGGGTCACTTCTAGGTATTCACGATGAAACAGTCCTACGGCATTTCCTTAGCTTCCACGTATTTGACGCTATACGAAGTACTGTGCCGTTTTACAGAAAGTTCATAGCTTCCTACTGTAAATGGAGATAACTGTATCTACGTAGTATTAGGGTTTGCAAAGTCCTATCCTAAGGGCAACAGTCACGTGAAAGTCTGGAAAGGGTGATGAGACACTAGATCTATATTCAGGATAAGCTTAGACAGATAACAAAGTATAACAACTCCCAGTTATATAATGATCGGGAACATTATTCCATAACGGATTGTGCCCACGACTTTCATAGCTTCCACGTTCCGTACTCCACACATTAGTGATGTTTCCGGCGCTATACAAATGAAAGCCGTATAACGTTACCTCCATTGTTTCATGATGTTGTTATCCCAATATCATATATTTGAAGTAACATCATCACTACTATTTAAATCATGACAAACATACAAGCACACTACTCACAATGCATAACAATAAACAGTTCTAATATTAATAAATCACATACATCAAACAAGAACAATATGACAAATTAATAATAGAAAGGATAAATGATACCGATACGAATTGCGAGCAGAATAACAACTTGTATTTCTTCATTAAAATCCAAGCATTACATAAGCTAGCCTCTACTAATTAACTACATAACTAATCTCTCTCTAGTTCTCCTCTAACTCCTAAGAGTAGTGCTAGAGAGAGAAACTAGAGAGAGGAACTAACTACAAGAATAATTCTCCTCTAACTCCTAAGAGTAGTGCTAGAGAGAGAATGTGTGAGAGAGAAAGTGAGAAATGAGAAATGAGAATGGTGTGTGAAATGTGGAGGTGATGGGCTCTATTTATAGGAAAAGATCAACTTGGAGCCAAAGCAATGAGCCATGGAGCCAAACTTGGAGCCAAAGTTGAAGCCATTCTTGGAGCCAAAGAAATAATGCTTGGAGCCAAAGGAGAAATACGTATAAACATCAAAGCGCATCGTACAAGTGAACCAAGCATGAAGGGGGATGACCGGATGGACCCAAGCCTTGCCAAAACAGCAAATGGGGTTAGAAGGGTCGTATATGGCCTTAAAAGGCCGTATACGGTCATGTGGGGCCGTATATGGCTTGCCAAGGCCGTATACGGGGTGTTTCGGCTTTCCTTCGTTGCTTAAAATGCCCGTATCTCCTTCGTTACATGTCCGTTTGACACGATTCTTGCGCTCACGGTTTCGTAATTCCGTTACGCTTCTAATGGTACCAATTTCACAGAAATTGGATGAGTGTAGCTCAAGCATGTTTGGAATGACTTTTAACGATCTGTAGAAGCCGTATCTCTTCCGTTCTTCACCCAATTTGCATGATTCTTGATTCTCCCGTCTCGTTTTTACCTATTGCAACATATCATAAGGTTAGAATGTGCTTATCATAAGGTAAATGAGGGTGTGAGAATTGGTTGTTGTTTATTCGCTCTATTTTGCTCGTTATTTGGACGTTTTAGTGGTTTTTGTAGCAACGCCTATATTTGGAACACTTTAGTGAATTTTAGTAAATAATGATTGTTTTGGAATGTTTTCACTAAAGATGTGTCCAAAAAGTGTGGAATATCGTACTTAAAAACATGACTTTTTGCGTCACATCAGTAGTCAACTGCTTAGTGACAGTCCCACTAGGGTCGGTCATGGTGGTTGTATCTTTCTTAACAACCTCTCTTGGTGATGGGTTTTGCCAGAGAGAGCATACAAATGCCAAGAATTGCAGTTTTATGCCTTCATAGTTCTCGGTCTTGGGGTCTCCATTGAATCTTCTGATAGATGTGCACAGGTTCTTGATTTGCCGGTGCTGATGGTCGTTGAATGGAAAGTCGGATTCTGAGAAAACTAGAGTAAGCTGACGAAGTATCTCCTTGCATCCTGAGTAGAATATGAACTTCGTTCTAGAGTTACTTTTCCGTTGTTGAATCTCCCGTAGATGGAAAGTAACAGAAGTAGCGATATCAAGAGGTGATTCATGTGTGACCCTAAAGGGTCGTTCGCGCCTTGATTCCTCCCAAAAAAGATCACTGAGTTCTTCAATCAATAACTCAATTTGTTTTTCAACAGTGGAGTTGATGACCATAGATCCGCTTTCTTTGGAACTGAGGTTATCTCCTCTACTTAGCAAGTCGAGTAATGATATGAGGTCATTCATCATCAAGATGTCGGCACGACTGCTCGGATGTCCAGTAGCCTCTTTCATATGCTCTCTAATGGATCCTAACATCTCCCATTATGTTGAGGTGAAGGGAATATTAGATCTTTTAAGGGCATTATAGATCCTAGTGTATGTCCGTCTCTACTGTTGACAGAATTGCAGTTCAGCAGGGGAAAGAGTAAGCAGGTTGACTACGCCGCTTATTCCTCCTACTACTTTGTCAAATCTTTGGATGAATTCTTCGAGCACTTTGTGATCTATGATGGTTTGCGGTTGGTATCTTGTGCGTTTGGAATATTCCTCCAGTGTTTCTCCTCTCGTGGGATGGTTGTGGTTACTTCCCGCCATTTCTTCAGTGGTAAACGGATTAGTTGGCGGTATGCTTCTTTTGTTTTCTTCTTTTTCCGTCTTTCTTATCCTAATTTCTTCCATCGTTGAGTTTTTTACTGATGGAGATGCATTTTTCATCTCTTGTCCTATTCGTCGGAGCTCAATCGGGAAATATGGCGTGATTGCCATTTCCTTACTAGATTTACTTTCACTTGTTGACCTTGCATTTTCTTTGTCCTCTGTGGTCTTGTTCATGGAGATCATGTACATATCGGCTTGGTCTCCAGCGTTAGGAATTTCGATATGGAAAGTGATGGTTTCTCCCTGAGACTGCAAGCTGATGGTTTGTGCGAAGACGTTGATGATTGCCTTGGCCGTATTCATGAAAGGCCTTCCTAGTATGATTGGGATGTGTACGTCTTCCTGCATATCCAATACTACAAAATTTGCTGGGTAAAGAAATTTGTCAATCCTAACTAAAACATTTTCAGCAATTCCCCTAGGGTATTTGACTGATTGGTCAGCAAGCTGTATGGTCATTTCGGTAGGTCGAAGATTTTCTAACTTAAGCCTCTTGAAAACGAGTATGGCATAAGATTAACACTAGCTTCTAAATCGGCAAGAGAACAGATGATGCCAGAATTGTAGATAGAACAGGGGAGAGTAAAACGTCCAGTGTCTCCGAGTTTTTCTGGAATGGTATTTTTCAAGATAGCTGAACATTCCTCGTTCAGCGGGACATTGGGTACTTCGGGTACCTTATCCTTGGTTGTAAGAAGCCTTCTGAAGTACTTTTTGGAAGGAACTTCAGATACGGTATCTAGGAGTTTCCTATCAAGCTTAAAAGACTTAAGCTTGTCGGGTCGTTGTTTAAGACGAGCCGGAAATGGAATGTTTACTTTCCTATTTGGTGTAGACTCTAAATCTATTGTCGATGGGACAATAGGTGGTTCCTTCACCGGAGAAGAAACCGTGGGTGTGCTATGTGCTACTTGAGAGTCTTGAATATGAGAAGCCTCCTTATGGCAACTAGTTGGACTATCCTGAGATTTAGCGTTAATACGCTGTGCTAATTGTCCTAACTGGGATTCGAAAGCTTTTAACAAAGTTAGTTGATCACATAAGATGAGATCAGCTTGGTCTTGTCTAGCTGAGATTCCTTGAATGACTTGTATTAGGGTGTCGTCAAAACTAGAGGTTTGTAAGGAAGAGGGTTCAGAAGGTTGAGGTTGGTAAGTTAGTGGGCTATTCCTAGGTGGGTTAAAGGAAGGGTTAGTATTGGGCGGAGTTAGATGAGACTGAGGAATTTAGGCTGAGTGGTTCAGATTAGTACAATTAAGGCAGGTTTGAATTTGACAGGCTTGTTGTTATTGACTTTTCAATTCCTTAATCTCTTTGGTTAGGTCTGCCACTTGCTGAGCGAGAGTTTTGATAGCTTCATTTCCGAGTGTAGTTGGTGGATTCACTGTTGAGGAGTGATTTTCACTGTTCCAGTCATGGTTGTGTACGGTCATTTTCTCAATAAGGCTCCAAGCTTCATTTGCCGTACAGTCTATGAAACTACCTTGAGAGGCGGTATCAAGTAAAGGACGGTGATGTGGGAAGAGACCATTGTAGAAAATGCGCAACTGGTCTGAGCGCTCAAATCGATGATTTGGACATTTCTTAAGCAATCCCTTAAAGCGTTCCCATGCATCGTAGATTGATTCATCATGCACTTGACGGAAGTTTATGATGTTGGTCCTAAACATGGCTTGTTTTGATGAGGGGAAATATTTGGCCAAAAATTGGGTTGCTAATTCTACCCAAGAGGTTATAGAGTTAATTTCTAGTCCCTCGAACCAGGTTTGTGCATTAAGAGTGAGTGAGTAGGGAAATAAGGTATAGGTAGACTATGTCCTGATTAACCCCAATCGGCATAAAGGAGTTGGATAAGGAAATGAATTTGTCAAGGTGTGAGTTGGGATCATCATTTGGTAGGCCATGGAATTGAGAGAGGTTTTGGACTAACTGAACAATATGTGGCTTTAACTCGAATGATCCTTTACCAATTTTCGGATAGACAATTGGTCCTCCTCGACCTTCAATCAAAGGTTTAGAGTCTTCAGCGAGAGTTATACGTGTAGCTGTCATAGTCTCATTGGCAGGTGGTTCACTAGTTGAGTGGATATGGATAACGTAATTTGTGAAAGTAGTAAAAGAAAGGAAAAATAAAGAAAGACGTAGGGGTATAAGGAGAAGAGTTAATCCAAAAGGTTCACTAGCGAGTAAGTTCATCTTGACGCCTATGGATCGTATAGTTGGGTCCCCGATAGAGGCGGCAAAAGCCTGATGTGCCACCAGCGGTCGGTTAGGATTTTACCCTTGTCGTTGCACCGGCTACTGATGACGGCGATCAGTGGGTGTTTTAAATTTGTAATTGCGGGGCCTAAGTTTTTCCTAACAATGCTAATCCTAAGGGTGAGCAAGTGGTAGGTATGACCTAGAGTCGTTCTTCAAACCGACTGAATTGAAACTAAGGCGTGGCTAATGAGGGCTTTCAAACTAGTGAAGGGTTTATAAAATAGTGGGGGAGTTTTGGTTTTTATATTAACTAACTTAGGAAAGTAAATAAATAAAAGCGAAATAAAAAATAAAACGTTAAGCAGATAAGATAAAGATAGTGTTTGCTGAGATTTCGTTAATTAAGTTATGGGATGATGTTAGAGAAACTGTTTTGAAAGATATTAGTTAATTATCATTCTTGAATACTTGTATGTAAACACTAGATTCCCTACTAATAAAAAATCTCATTAGCATGTCACACCGGGAGCTAGGTTATGGTAACATTACAAAGTATTTAGAATAATAAGCAAAATCTTAATTTAAATTTAATTTTACTTTCTTATGAACGGAGACAAAATCTAAAGGTACTAGACAAAACTAAATCATATAACGATTCCTCGTCATCCTAACAGATTCATGTATTTAAAAAGTTTATTTATGACTTTAAACCAGCCCTTGCTTAAGACTACCCAATAAATCCTCAAATTATCCACAGCGTTCCTCACTTATAGTAGTTCCGCCGCTTCAAACCTTGGCCATTTCTTGTCCTATGGTAATCCCCCATGTAGCCTTGCGGTTCCATAGTTTCATACCTTTGACAAATTATATTGACATAGATGACTGACTACCTTTTAATTGGACATTGTTAAAAAGATGTTGTAATCACGTTTATTGGTGGAAAGGCGATAGATTAATTTGAAGTTTAATAGTCTATTTAGAAAGGTTAATTAAACTAGGTTTCTCATTTTATATATTAGTCCGTAATATAACTACCTTCGGTCGTTACGCAGCTTCCACGTATTTGTACTATACCCAAAGTGTTTCCAACGCTATACTGCGTAACAGTCGAATAGGGGCCGTCATATTACTTCGTAATATTTTACCGTTTCGTAGTATGACTACCTTCGGTCGTTCCTCGACTTCCATACATTTGTACTCCACCTTGAAGTGTTTCCAGTACTATATCGAGTAACAGTCGAATAGGGGCCGTCATATTATTTCACGATAATTAAGACCGTTTATATTTTACTACTATGATGATCCTTAGGCAACAATCAAACAAGAACATGCAATAAGATGATCAAAGAAATACTTCCGATCTTTAATATTTAATTATAAATCATCCCATAATTAACTAACTACATCGCAAGCAAACACAACAAGCGTACTACTCTCTAATCATGGCAATAACTAAATCTAGCATAATCAATATAAACGTAATTAATTAAGATAGATAAGAATAGAAAGAACCAGGATTAAATGCGAGAGAATAGACTTGAATTAATTGACACAATTCCGAGCATACACCGAAGATTACAATGCGTTCCGCACTTTCCTTCTATTCTAAACAAGCTCCTATACTATCCTAAAATTAATTTAGAGTAAGAAAATAGAGAGAGAAAGTAGAACTAATAACTAAGTAGAAGTATTGTTCTAAGAATGGTGTCTTGAAAATGAGGCTTTGATGGCCTATTTATACTTGAAGAAGGGCTCATTTTAGCAACTTGGGGCACATGTTTCCAAAAGGTGGATAAAGGTCTAGCACATGTACCCTAAAGTTACGGAAAGGTCTAGCACATGTACCAGGCGAGTACGGGCAAGGACGAAAAAGCACCAGAGAGACGGGGGAGGTGCAGCCGGCGGCGGTTGCAGGGTGGCCGGCGGCGGCTGCCTTGCACCAGCCCCGGTTCGTCGTCTTTTGCTCGTTTCTTGTTTCGTGCGTATCTTCTTCGTTATGCGTCCGTTTTCGTCGATTCTTTTTGCGTTGGATTCATTTTTCAAAAACGAAGACTTTGATGAAAAAAAATCCTTGAAAAGTGTCTCTTATCTTTGGATGTGTCGTATGAATCGTTTGAATCTTCCGATGTACGTAGAATCTTCATTCTTCATCCGTTTTTGCTGATTCTTCTTCTGATGGATTCGTATTTTGAAAACAAACATCTTGGATAAGATGGATCTTGGTGATGGGTACTTTGTCTCTAAATCTTGTTTTGATGCCTTGAATCTTCAAACGTGTGTGGAATCTTCATTTTTCGTCCGTTTTGCTTGATTTTTCTCGTGCATCTTTATTTTGACCTTCTTGGAAAAGTTTCATTGATTTGTGTATTATTTGATTCTAAATGCCAAGTATTGTTCCAGAATGAGAGAGATATCGGTGGTAAAAACGTGACTTTTTACACGATATCAATGATAAGGAGAATGTTCAGGATCCTCATCACGATGGGCTCGTTATCACATTATACGTAGCCAATCACTTTGTACGCAAGATCCTGATCGATGGCGGTAGTTCTGTCAACATTATTAAGCTAGAAACGCTTAAGAGAATGGGGAACCCAGAGTCAAAAATAATTGCAAAATCAACCGTTCTTGTGGGATTCAGCGGTGAAGCCAAAAATACTGTGGGAGAAATCAAACTTCCAATCTATATTGAGGGGGTAAACTCTATGCGACGTTTTTGTGTTATGGATTCATTATCTTGCTATAACATTATTCTAGGCAGGCCTTCGATTCATGACATGATGGCAGTACCGTCAACATATCATCAATGTGTGAAGTTGCCCACACCATGGGGAGTTGTTAGGATAAATAGTGATCAACAAGAAGCTAAGGATTGCTATACTACTTCAATGAAATCTACTACCAAGCCTACGCCAGCATAGCAATTAAAGACGCGAGCACGGGGCATCTTGGAAACAACTGAACAGGATGTCAAAGAAGTGCCGCTGAACATTGATGATCCTGAAGAAAAAGTGCTTATAGGATCTGCAATTCCTAGGGATCTTGAACAAGATCTTGTAAAATTCCTACAGGGTAGAAGAGAAACCTTTGCCTGGAAACCTGAGGACATGACAGGTATATCTAAGGATATTATTACACATAAATTGAGTATTGATAACAGATTCAGGCCAATTCAACAAAATTGAAGAAAGTTCGCTCCGGAAAGAAATGCTATTATACAAGCTGATGTTGAAAGGTTGCTTAAAGCTGGCATGATAAGGGAAGTCAAGTTCTCGAGATGGTTGGCAAACATGGTGGTGGTACAAAAGAAAAATGGGAAATGGAGAGTATGTGTAGATTACACTGATCTCAATAAGGCATGCCCTAAGGATCCTTTCCCTCTGCCTCACATAGACTCAATGGTAGATGCAACTGCTGGGCATGAGATCCAGACTTTTATGGATGCATCCTAGGGATTTCAGCAAATTCAAATGGAACCATCTGATCAAGAGGATACCGCCTTTATGACTCCCACAGGTATCTATTGTTATATTGCAATGCCTTTCGGTCTTAAAAATGCAGGTTTAACATACCAGAGGCTAGTGAATATGATGTTTAAAGATCACTTGGGCAAGATAATGGAGGTATATTTGATGATATGGTGGTCAAGTCGAAGAAAGCCGAGGATCATCTTCAGGATCTTCAAATTGCTTTCGATATCCTGGACCAATATAACATGAAGTTGAATCCTGCTAAATGCCATTTTGGAGTGGGGGCAGGAATGTTTTTGGGATATATGGTGACCAAAAGAGGGATAGAGGCCAGCCCTGAACAAATCAAGGCAATCCTAGATTTGAAGTCTCCATCCAACCCAAAAGATATACAAAGATTGACTGATAGGATTGCAGCGCTTAATAGGTTAATATCAAGATCATCGGATCGCTGCAAAGAATTTTATGATATCTTGAAAAAGAATAAGAAATTTGAATGGGGAGATAAGCAAGAAGCAGCATTTCAAGAATTGAAGAGTTATCTATCTTCTGCTCCATTGTTAATGAAACCAGAAGATGGAGAACCACTGTTTCCGTACTTGGCAGTATCCCGAAATGCGGTAAGTGCAGTGCTTGTCAAGGATCATGTGGGCCAACAGCATCCTATATAGTATGTACTTTTGAGATATTCAATATAGAGCAGATACCAAGAGAAGCTAATTCGGAAGAAGATGCATTAGCAAATTTGGGATCTACCCTCAGGATCCCACCAGACGTTAGGATTTCTATTGCTCATATTCTATCGCCCGCTATAGTAGATAAGCAAAGGGAACAAGTGTGTGAAATTGAAGATCCTAATACTGAAGATAATCCGGATACATCAGCTTCTGGGGGAAAATTGGGATCATGGATGCGACCAATCATGGAATACTTGCAGAATAATGTGATCCCGGAAAATGAAATAAATCCTAAGGCTTTCAAATTGAAGGTATCTCGTTTTATTATTCGGGATGGAATACTGTATCGTAAATCTCTTGCAGGACCATTACTACGATGTCTCGAGGATCCTGAAACACAAGCGGTACTTAAGGATATACATGAAGGAGATTGTGGAAATCACTCTGGGGGCAGAGCATTATTTTCAAAAACCTTGAGAACTGGTTACTTTTAACCTACTATGCGGAAGGATTCCATGGATTACGCTCGCAAATGTGATGCTTGTCAAAGGCACGGAAACATCCATCATCAACCGGCAGAACCGATGTATCCAATTATCTCTCCAGGGCCATTTATGAAGTGGGGAATGGATATTGTTGGAAAGTTACCTACTGCTCCTGGAGGAAAGGTTTTTATGCTTGCAATGACGGATTATTTTTCGAAATGGATTGAAGCTGAAGCATTTGTGCAAGTGAAAGAAAAAGACGTGATCTCATTCATCAAAAGAAATATCCTGACTAGGTTTGGGATCCCGGCAGAAATAGTATGTGATAATGGATCTCAATTCATTGGGAATAGAACGACCAAGTTCCGTGAGAGTTGGGGGATCAAGATGATAACATCAATGCCAGTACATCCCCAAGCTAATGGACAAGCGGAATCCAGCAACAAGATCATCATCAATAATCTTAAAAAGAGGCTTGATGCCAAGAAAGGAAGATGGGCTGAAGAATTACCTTTTGTTCTATGGGCTAATAGGACTACTGAAAAGCAAGCTACCAAGCAAACCCCTTTTTCTTTGGTGTTTGGATCTGAAGCCATGATCCCGACAGAAATGGTGATCCCAACGGCAAGATCCCGAATGCAAACTTTAGAAGCAAATAATGAAGCATTAATTCAGGATCTGGACACTGTGGATGAGCTCATGGATCGTGCTAAGTTCAGAATTGTAGCATATCAACAAAGAATTTCAAGATCTTATAATAAGAATATCAGGATAAGAAGATTCCAAATTGGGGATTTGGTATTAAGGAAAGTATTTCAGAATACCAAGAATCCTGCTGAGGGTAAATTGGCACCAAAGTGGGAAGGTCCATATTTGATAGATTCAGATGCTGGAAAGGGGTCATATTGGTTAGCTAATATGGATGGAGGATTACTTCCAAGATCCTGGAATGCTATTCATCTAAAGCTTTATCAAGCGTAAGTTGAATATTTATATTCAATTTAAAGAGGTACTTCTATGATCCCTGACTTTTAATTTATTACTCTTATTAATATATATATATGTATGCATGCTAATATTATTATATACATATACATGTGTGTGTTTAACCTTTTTTCGTTATTCTCATATGATCCTCATACTGACTTAAGCATCGGAGGGGTGTTAGGCAAACTAACACCCACCTTTACCCAAAGATCTTGTATTTGTTGCAGATAACACATTTGGAGATCATGGAATGAGGATAAGAGGTTGGCCACCTCTCTCCCCTAATTAGGGATCCCAGGGATTCCTCTAAGGTTTAGAGGTTTGCGAACGCATAAACACCTCTCTAAGTATTTGGGTTTCCACACTCACGCCTGGAGCGCACGACGTTTGATTATAGTGCCACGGTTAGGGAATCGGTGTTGCCTCTGGTACCCGACAACTTCATTTCCATTGGCCTATAGATCAAACTCTTCCGTATTGTCGATACTGATGTGCACTAGACGTATCGACCTAAGGTTTTTGGCGTTGTCACGTCAACTAAGGTTTGTAATGTTTTCACATTACCTAAGGTTTTGGCGTATTCACGTCACTAAGTACACAAGGCTTGTAATGTTTTTACATTATCTATTACGCAAGGTTTGTAATGTATTCACATTACCTAAGCATATTGGTATCTTCATACCATACTAAAGTTGGATTATCCAAAGTATTGGCTTAGCCCAAGGATTAATGTAATGTTGTCACATTTCAAAAACATGATTTTGTTGGTTTTCCCCAACCAAAAGTCTATTGCTTATAATGTTTTCACATTATCAAAAATATTCTTTTGAAAAAATCTAAGAGTTTATAAATTCTTATCAAGAAAATTTTATAAACTTGTTTTAATTATCTTAAAACTGTTTGCTAAAGATTTGTACATTTTTTATATTACAAATAACTTTCATAGATTATATTTGGTAATTATCTTATGCTTGCAGTGCAGGGTATTGCTTATGAGATATTCCATATGCTTACTGTTTTACAGTATATTTCAAGATCTTGGCATATAGGAATCTTGATTACAAGATAATCTCAAGATATCCTGAGGGAATCTCCTTAGGATCTTGAAATTTCAAAGAAGATTCTATGATGGGAAATCTTTCCATTATTCTGAGGATAATGATTTTTTCAATTATGTTCTGGGGGAATCTCCTCAGGATCATATAAATACAGGATAGATAATGGGAGAATCTTTCCATTATCCTGCGCTATGATCTATTTAATACATATCCTGAGGGAATCTCCTAAGGATCCAGGAATTATGAAGAAGATTCTCATTATTCTAAGGGTCTTAATTTTTTTCAAATGTATCCTAAGGGAATCTCCTCAGGATCATATGAATACAATATATGTAATGAAAGAATCTTTCCATTATCCTGCAGGTTGATTTATCTAATGCTTATCCTGAGAGAATCTCCTCAGGATCCTGATTGTGAGCAGAAACTAAACAGATATGTATGTATACTAAGGGAATCTCCTTAGCATTTTTAAACAAAGAAGATATATGAAGTCCTAATCATATTTATAGCAAAAATATCTCAGGATCATTAAACCCTGAGAATGGAGTTTACCAGATTGTTCAAAACAAAAACCAAGTGGCCAACATAAACCACTTTAGACACCACCATGGTTAGCCGTGCCAGGCTAACCTCACCCCAAATAAATTGTTTGTTACAACACAACCCTTAGAAAGTAAATTGTTCAAGATTGATACTGGGCTCCGGCTGTTCAAATACCATCCTCGCCCAGTTTAGCACCACCCTCTACCGCATCACCTGTTGTTGCCAATCCCTCTAAGACCTCCTTCACTGATGACAGCTCGTTCATGTCATTGGCATCCTCAGTGGCAACCATGTCTTCTCCTGTGACAACTAGAGCTTTTTCACTTGCAGGTTTGTTGGCTTTGTTGGACTTGCTCTTTGTTGCTTTGGGAGCTTTGGTGGAAGGATCCCCAGGGTTGGACTCAACAATAGGATCCTGACCTTTGAGCTTGGCAAGCCTTGTCTTCCAAGTATCCACATCCCAAAGCGAGATGACAACATCGTTAGCAGCAGCCTCGGTTGCCATTTTGATTCTAGCTTCAAAGATAGCGATGGCAGCATCCCTTTTTGTTTCTTCCACCAGGGTTTTCTTTGCTTCCTCCACTTTGTGGTCAGATTCGGCCACACTCTTGTTCAGAAGAGACTTAGTTTCTTTGAGTTCTTTCTTTATCTTGACAAGCTCGGCAGAATCCCTGTCGTGAGCTGCGGCCCTGGCTAACCCTATCTTCTTCAAACCATTAATCACCTCATCCTTTTCGTGGTAAATCTTGATTAGTAATTTGAAGGCCTGTATGTGATATACTAAAAATTAATATACAGAGAGTGGTATATGTGGGATCCCAAGGTATAGATGTATTTATGCTTCAGGATCCCAAGTTGAGTTTTTAAACAGGAACATGATATGAAAATGATTACCTTGGAAGCCTCAGCAGCGGGATCACAGAGGTCAATCACTTCTTCGGCTTTTCTTTTCTTGGCCGATTTGGAGCGGAGATTGGGGATCCTTGCCTTGGAAGATTGTGGTACAGCTTTGATGGGGGTTTCAGTGTCGATTTCCTCGAGGCTGAAATGAGCTACGGAATAGGAAATAAAATAAGATTTTTGCAAAACGGGGGAAAGTAACTCAGCAAGAATATTCAAAGTGCTTACCAGACATGGTGGCCTCATATTCTTGGGATCCGAGGCTTTCAACTTGGTTGGGATGCTTGAATGTTCTAATATCTTCGGGGATTCCCAGGAATTTCTTTAGCTTCACTTCTGTATCCAAAGACGGAGGAGACAAATCTGTGAACATCGGCACTGCAATAAAAAGATGAGTTAGGTATGTTTTTATTCAGAAAAACCCTAAAAATAATATTTTCCGTTTCCTACCCTTTTTGACCCAGATGGAGGGAATTAAGTCGCCGTCCGGTAAGGAATCCCGAGCAACAAAAAAGAAACGGCGTTTCCATTTAGGATCATTTTGGGTGGCACGGGAAACAAGAGGAGAACGCTTGGATTTGATTTGAAGAAGGAAATTGTGGTTTCCGTGACTGCGCAGATTGTTGGTTTGGGCAATTTCGGGATCCCTAAATCTAGGTCGTGAAGACCGATGAGAGTTTGGATGACTGAAAGAACACGCCATACCATAGGCATGGTTTGAGAATAACAGAGTTCAGTGATTAAGAAGAACTCGTTGAACAATGGTGGAAAAGGGTACTTAATCGGCGTGGGCATTAGCGTCATATGGACGGAAAAGGGTACCGGGAGGAAACGAATCCTTGAGTTTTAACCTCTCGATATCGGAATCAAAGAAGTTACAAGGTTCTGGATTCATGATCATTTGTTGATCAATGAACTCGGGTTCGAAATGATCACCGTCGTGGATAATGAGAGCCATTTTTGGTATTAAGGAAATTAAAAGAACAGGAAATTGAAAAGTACAGAGAATAATACCTGCGAACGATGTGGGAGATTGATGATAAGGGATGATGAAAAAATGATAAGTATCAAAACCCTATAACTGCTCCGGCACGGTTATCTATATGCATAAATATCTCACCTAACTTCTTTTGGTTTAGTGGAAGTTATATCATTTTCGGGATCCTAAGAAAATGCTACAACTTCGGGGCAATTGTTGTGGGTATAATTTTCACTAACTTTGCATGATCCTGACTTATTCTTCATCTCAGTAACTTATGGAAATCCTAGAATGCTTATAAGTAAGTTATATGCGGGATACTGAGTTTAGAATTATGCTAAGGTAAGATATGATTCTGATTTGTCATGCTACACAGGATCCTCAAGTATGAATATGTTATCCTTATTGTTATAACGATATAAAGATAATAATCATATAGAATATCTGTTTAGACTTTTATACTGTAGGATCCCGATAGGGATATTATCTTATTTTGCAGGATCATTAGTGCTGTATTATCCTGAAATAAATCAAGATTGGGATAATAGAACATATTGGACTTAAGGATATCTTATTTTCTTTATAATATATAGTTATTATAAGGATCCCAGATATATAATATCTCGGGATCCCTTGCTGCTAATGTTTCCGCGTGTTTATTCTTCTTTGACTAGGTCATGAGAGAAGTGGGAAAGTAGCTCCGATTTCTTTGGATCGTATATTACTCGAAGAATATTTGAATTACGAGGAAAGGAGTCAACACGTGGAGAATTACTTGGTCACATGAACGTTGATACGCTCCAGCATATCTCGGGGATGATCCCGGATATTTTAGAATAATTAGTTTAAGCTCTGTAGTGTATATATACGAGGCTTGAATGATCGATTAGGCTAACTCATCTTCACTACTTACTCTCGATACACTCTCTGCAATACTTACATATTTCGCCAATCACACACTTAGCCGATCATTCTTGTTGTGACCTTTAGCTTGTAACTTGTTTTTATTCAATAAGATAAATATAAGGCAAAGATCGATTGATCCTTTCGGAGGTTTTGTGCCAGCGATCTATTATAGATCAAGGGTTTTCCTCGTACATCTATGTGTTCTTGCATTCATTATTTGATTACTTAGTTTATTCAACATTTTTTGCATATAAACGGTATTATCCCGGAATTATCCTGGATTATACTTAATTTTTACATTCATTTTTGTTATCAAACACTTGTTTATCACAAATTGGTTATTCACAAAGTATCAAGTGGCATTTTTAACAAAGACTTACATTCGTAGCTTGATTTTTACCAAATACTTGCATTTTACCTTAAACGATCTTGAAAATCAATATAAACACACTACCTCACAAACTAGATTTGATCACTTAATTGCCTTGGGTAATTTTTGACCAAAACAAGATCATCAGATCAAATGGAAAAATCTCATTGAAGGGTTCAGATTGAGCCATGAAATTTTGGTTTAATTATATAAAAGATTAATGAATTAATGATGATTTATTTTATTTTGTTTCTATCTTTTGCATTTAAAGAGTTCCTCGCATATCACTAGGTTAAAAGACCATTTAGGGATTTAATTGTTTTCTCTAAAAAGGACTCGCTCACCTATTAAGGAATACTAAGTCGCAACCAGTTGGGGTTGTTGGGATATCATTCAGTCGCCTAAAGCAAAGAGATTTAAAACTCATATCAACTTGAGTAACAAATCAATTGGAGAACAACTTGTCTATT
This sequence comes from Helichrysum umbraculigerum, assembly GCA_949592205.1. Classification (NCBI taxonomy): domain Eukaryota; kingdom Viridiplantae; phylum Streptophyta; class Magnoliopsida; order Asterales; family Asteraceae; genus Helichrysum; species Helichrysum umbraculigerum. The sequence continues at coordinate 70,708,035 of CATIUR010000002.1, forward strand.
TTAATAAGTCGTGGGGAATTTGATTTTGAATCAAATTAGAGTTGTGGTTATGTATTGTCTATATATGGAGGGGTTAGGGTTATATAATTATTTATGAGGAGACTGAGAAACAGTGAGAGTATATTAAAGTCTCCCTCTGTCTCGTCTCATATGGTGAGTCTCCGGTGATTCAATAACAATGAGGGCAGTAGGCCTAGTGGTGACAGGTATTTTCCTTAAATTTTAAATATGCAATTTAAATTATTGTATATGTTTGGTTGCGAAAAGTGAGTAAAAGAGTCTTAGGACTTATTGTGACTAGTAAAATATTATTTGTTTTAAATTGTTCTAGTTTACGGTAAAATAAAATAATTATCCTCGCAAATGGTTTTAGGGTTCCAGACAATAGGTTTGGAAATGGATTTAAATAAAAGTGAATGGGTCGGGTTAGAAAGGGGAGGCCGACCTAAATCATCCACTTCTAAATTCTTCTTCATTTCATGAAAACAAAGCTAAACCTTAAGCTTTAACTTTGAAGTCATATACAAATACATCTAACTAGGGCTGTGATTTTGTGTTGATTCATGTCTTGTATCATCATCTTCATCTCCTATATTTTAATTGTAAGTGTTCTTGATTCTAAATACCTAGAAGTGGTTTTGATGTAAATCATATGGATTTGTTGATGTATATAATGAATTGAAACTTGATAGATTGTTCTAAGTTGTTGTATATGATGTTTCTTGTTAAATTGAGCTATTTGTAACTTGCAAATCTGGAATTTATGTCATTTGATGATGAAATTGAGTTAAGTTTCGAGCTAAGTAATTATAGGTCTGATATTGAGCTGTAAATCGCCTCAACACGATCCCATCACCTGAGTCGGATCGCGTTCTTTAGTTATAAGTTGACGTATACGAGTTTTCTTCTTGGGAACGCGATCCCAGGACATTATCCGGATCGCGTTGTCAAGTGCAAATTGGTTACAGAACGTTTCCTTCATAGAAACGCGATCCCACCTCAGTTTTTCGGATCGCGTTGCATAGAGTAATTCGGTTACAGAATACTTTTCAACGTGGGAACGCGATCCCACCAACCCTAGTCCGGATCGCGTTTGCCTGTGTAATTTCAAAGGATATGAGGCTTTGTGAACTTATGCATTTAGAGTAGTTATATTGTATGGTTATCTATATTACTTGATTGTTTAATGTAAATACTTAAGTAAAGTTGTAATTAAACTATGGAGCAAGTTTCTAACTTGTATTTGGGTTGTGTTTTCAGAGCAACCGAAGACTCAGTAATATTAGATATCTGAGTTTGGAGGACTAAGACAATCAGGTGAGTGGATTTGTAACTCAGTTTGATTTGGTTGTGACATATTGGGTCACAACAAGTAAACATGATTATTATTGATAAACTGTTGTTGACTATGTGGTATAAATCTTATGATTTAAGTTGACACTGAGGTCAGTTGATAACTGGGTTTGGATTACTATTAGTGGACCAACACAGGAGCTTTATACATGTGTTGTTCATGAGAATCTGTGTTGAGTGTAGTAATAGTATCCAAGCTATCGGTAGATTCTGTATAGGCCAATACAGTTTGATGATAAGAGTTCTTGAGGCCTCCGCGGCATTAGGGTTTTCAAGGACCACCGATCCTCATTGTTGATTTGTGTTATGTTTATCGGTTATAAACTGATTTGTTATGCCATGTTAGGCTGTGATTATTGATTTACTCACTTAGCTTCTTGCTAATCCCACCATTAAACTTCTTGCAGGTCTTGTTGATTATTTTAGGCTGGGAACAAGAAATTATACAAATGAAATGTTTGACGTGCGATGACTCTGATATTTTGATATAAACTATGTGGTGTTGAATCTTTACATAATACTAAACTTGTAATGTGTTTTGAAGTTTTGTAACAGTTTAAATATATGTAAATAATATATATTTGGTTATTAATGATAGTTGGGACTTTTGCTTCTGATAGGTGTTATAATAAAATGGCTTGGAAATGTAAGGGATGTTAATAGTTGGTATCAGAGCATATGTTTGGGCGAATTGTGTAACACCCTCAAATTTGGGTTTGCGGAAGCGGTCGGGTCGGGTGTTACCAAATTAAATATCACAGCATACGATACATAATGAACGACTCTAAATGAGACGTTTGAAAATAATTATACATTTACCAAATAGAACGTTTACAACGTGGCGAGTTTAATAGAAATTTCAAATACATAATTTGAAAATACAAAAGTAAATGCAGAGTAGTCCCAATTGTTTGAAAATATACGACTCGAGCTAGCAAAATCCTGTAGCAATCCTAATCCTGCTGGGCACCTGAGAACACATGCTAAAACAGGTCAGCTATAAAGCTGGTGAGTTCATAGAATAGTTGGTTGAAAACGTAAAGTGTAAATCCAATGTGTTTTGAAAAGTAGCTCAGAATCCACGATTCTGACTTGTATTATGTTGGAGTTTTGTAATACAAATGTGTATACGATGGACGAGGTATCTAATACCTAAGTAATAGAGATATGTACCTAAGTACCTAATAATTGAGGCTCTTCGAGCCTGAATACCTTTCTGGTATTACGTAAATTTAACAGAGTAGGGCAATACCTGCCTAAGTTTGAAATTATGTAAATGTATGACCACGTCATATGATGTTGAGTAATATTTGATAGCGTGTTGCATCCAGCAACGAAATCGTAATCCCACGGATTATTGTTGTATGTTCGTTTACCCGGCTAGCATGAGCTAACCCGAACATGTTTGAGCTAACGGCCTCGCGTGGGAACTCCACCGACCCGTTAACTTATTGTGAACCCCGAGTATAACTCGCTGATCCATTGATTGTGTTGAAATTGTGCCCACTGCAATACCGTGGTTTCGTTTTGTGCCCACTTTACCGTGGCATCGTTTGGTGCCAACTGCAATACCGCGACATCATTTTTGGATTGCTCGTAAGCAATGTGTGATTGAGCCGGCAGTGCAACGACATGCCCGACTAATGTGACAACCGTCAATTTAGGACTATAATTTAGAGCCTAATAAAGTTTTAATACATGTAATTAGTTCTGTGTTAGGCTAATTAATGTATCAATTATTATATATATATTGTTGAATATATATCTACAATTATGCGGTTTGTTTAAATCGTACGAATCTCAAATCGAATGAATTTCGATACAATAAATACGGACGTTGGTGACCAACTTTTATTAAATAACGATTTTATGTCAAAAGTATTATTATTATAATACTTCGTATTCATTCGTACCGTACAATCAGTAAGTTACACAATTTAAAATGTAAAACGCGCAAACAAATTAACTTACCTTTTTATAATTCAAATATAATGTGATTAGTAAAATATCTAAATAAAATATGGCGTAATAAATTGTATTTTAAAATGTTCCAATCAATATTTAAAATAATTATTTAACGTTTAAACGACGGAGCAAACGAACACCGCACGGAGCGGGAACGCGGGGCGAAAATGGGGATTTAACCACCACTTCCACCCACTTTCTTTCATTTCTCTTTTCTCTACCTCTCTCCTCTCTTATTTCTCTCAACTAAACCAACACCAAAATCAACGAAAAACGCAAAATAAACCTACTAAACGACCTCGGATCTTCAAGCCCCTTTTGAATAAACGACCACCACGCGACGATCTACACTCCTACCTTTCCGGAATTTCATTTCGGCGATTTGTAAGTTTCCGACACGACTCTGAAAACTCTCGTTTTTAAGTTTTATAACTTGCTAGTTGTTTGTATAACCTTGTAATGTCCTAAAATGGGTTGGGTAAAAATATTATGCCGATCGATGGCCGAAAAACGCGTTTTTGGAGTTGAAACTCCGATCAGACTCCGTACGTCGCATTTGGCCTGGAGCAAATGCGACGTAGCGACCTACGTCGCACTATATCCCCAACGTCGCATATAGCGACGCAGCGACCTACGTCGCACTATAACCCCAACGTCGCACTTAGCGACGCAGACCCTTACGTCGCAGAAATCAACTACGTCGCCTATAGCGACGTCACGTACAACGTCGCATTAAATTGCGAAAGTCGCACATAGCGACGTCATGCCCAACGTCGCAGTCCGGATCTGCGACGTAGCACCCTACGTCGCACAAAACAGAATCTTCAAACCTCAAAATTTTGAAGTCAAAGTTACTGTTCAAAAAAGTCAAATTTACTGTAGCAGTACTGTAGCAGTACTGTAGCAAAGTCAACATTTTAGAATTATTATTATTTCAACTAAATCACCAACGGGCCGTACACTTTTTCAAATACACAATTGAATCAACTAAGTCATAGTAACTTAGATAATTTATTCAAACAAGTCGTTGTAACTTGTGTCAATTCAATCAAACAAGTCGTAGTAACTTGTAACAATACAATCAACCAAATCGGGGTAATTTGGACATTAAGTTAGACAAACAATTTCAATGGTAGTCTTTCGAGATACCAATACAATTAATAACAATTCAAGTGTCGTGGACACATTCAGGTTTCAAGTCTTTGGACACCAACACACTACTAATTACTTCAAGTTTAATTGCTTAACATTCCAAGACTCAGGTGAGTTTCATAGCCCCATTTTCACTGCTTTACAACTAGGGGTGTGATATTACTACTCGATTTTGTTTTACAAGTAGAACGCAAGTGCCAAACTTCAAATACTACATGAGTTTCAAGCTAATCAATTTAAAGTCCTCCATAAGCATAGTCTCTAATATTTTAGCGTGAATGTTAGTATATGATATCATATGGGATTGACAATCCTCATCCGGGTTAGCACGCACTAACCGGTCAAACGGATGTATTAGCATTTGGGAAGACGAGTGTTGATTAGGCACTCGTAGGAGGCATTTCAAGTTAGGTTTCCTTAAGTGGGCCTGACAAATCAAGTTAAGCTCAGACTATGTGCTCATGGACAGTATAACTTTTATTTTGCTTAATTGCATTTTAAATTCAATATAAATCTTGCGGTTCTTACAACTACACATTGACATACAAACCTGTGAGCTCACCAGCGTTTTCGCTGACCCATTTTAGTATTTATCACAGGTACCCCGCAGTAGGTTGGCTACACAAGCAGGAACTATTAGCTCGAGTCAGCATACATACAACTAGAGATTTGATTGCATTATTATATTTTGTAACAGTAATTATGCTTTGTAATCTCTCAATTTCAGGAATCGAGCTAATGTAACTATATTTTGATGTAAACATTTACTTTATCTATACAAGTTTAAAACGACGCATATAGTGGTCGTTCATTATATCTTATGTGCTTTGTATATTGATTAGTGACACCCAAATCAAGCTTCCGCAAATCATTAAATTTGGGGGTGTCACAGATTGGTATCAGAGCCTAAGGTTATAGTGAACTAGGTTGCATTTAGTGGGCCTAGACTATGACCGTTAGGCAGTATTCCTTATTAGTTATGACTAGTTCAGGGATTACATCATACGACTTTAATTTAACATAGCCTGATCAACTATGTACAATTAAAGAAAGATGATGTGAAATCTGAAAGAGTCATGTTGAACATGAATGCATTAGTTGACTCTGACCTCGAGAGAAACGGGACTCAAAACACGTCTGTGCTAGACACTCAATAGGTTATTATGTGATATACATATATATTTACATAAGTAGACCTCATTACAACTTTAGGCTATATTATATGAATATAGGCCTCTTTCTCTCTAACGCTTTGTCTCGAAATGACAACCACACCACTAGTTCATCATACTCGGACTAGTATCTTATTTCATTTCCTTGTTCTTTCTTACTCAGCATCATGCCTCCTCGTCGTCAAATTACCCTTAGCGAAGCTGAGATCGCGGGAATCATTGCCCGCAGTGTGACCGAAGCCTTGGCTACCCGAACACCACCTGGTAGCGAGGACACAGCAACCAATACTCCAACACCCAAACCCTGCTCCTATAAGGACTTCCTTAGCTGCAAACCACTATACTTCAAGGGCACGGAAGGTGCCATTGGCTTGATCTGTTGGATTGAGCGCATGGAATCTGTTTTCAGTCTCTGCGACTGTACTGAGAACAACAAAGTCAAATTCGCTGCTTACACCTTTCAGGAAGGTGCACTCACGTGGTGGAAAACCCACGCAAACTCTGTAGGCCTTGAGATTGCAAACCGACTTCCTTGGGTCGAACTGAAGAAGAAACTGACAGAAAAGTACTGTCCTGAAGAAGAATTGCACAGGCTGGAGGAAGAATTCTGGCATCTGGAGGTGCAGGGAAATGATGTTGCTGAATATACCACCAAGTTTCAGCAGTTCGCCCTATTATGCCCGGGTTTGGTCGAACCAGAAAGTAAGGGCATTAAGAAATACATTCGTGGACTCCCCGAGAACATCCAAGGAAACGTCGCCTCATCCAAACCAACCACTACTGAGAGTGCCATTCGATTGGCCCACGAACTCATGGCTCTAGTTGTCAGCCGTGAGACCTCCAACACCTCATCCTCCAACAACAACAAACGCAAATCCACTGAACACCACCATAACTCAAACAAGAAAAACAACGCCATCCAAGTCTACAACACCAACTCTGAAACCACCCGCAGCTACACCGGGGACAGGCCTTATTGTCCCAAGTGTAACTACCACCATTTTGGTCAGTGCGGTACTCCTTGCAACAACTGCAGGAGGTACGGGCATTTGACTAAGGATTGCCGAACCCCCAAATCCAACAACAACCCTTCTGACAAAAATGCCCGACAACCTAAGTCCTGCTACGAATGTGGAAACCCTGGACACTTTAGGGATTCTTGTCCAAAATTGAAGAACAAGGGCAACAACAACAACCACCGCAACAACAATAACACCAAAAGTAGCGCCTTCGTGATCAACTCAGGAGACGCCCGTCAGGACCCGAATGTGGTCACGGGTATGTTCCTCCTCAACAATTTAACTGCTTCTATTCTGTTTGATACTGGTGCCGATAGGAGTTTTATTTCCGATGAATTTTGCCCTCTACTTGACATTACACCTGTTGCTTTAGACGTTAAGTACACCGTAGAGTTAGCAAATGGCAAGCTGATAGAAACCGATAGTGTGATACCTAATTGCACTTTAAATCTAGCCGACGAAACCTTCTCCATAGATCTTATGCCTATTGAAATAGGAAGTTTCGACGTCATCGTAGGCATGGACTGGTTGTCCAAACATCGCGCCGAAATCATTTGCTACGATAAAATTGTTCGCATACCTCTCGCCGTCGGTAGAACCCTAATCATACAGGGGGAGACCGGTGGGACGAGGCTTAACATCATATCTTGTCTTAAGACCCGAAAATTTCTGAGAAAGGGTTATCCAGCAATCCTCGCACACATCATGGAGAAAAAGTCGGAGGAGAAGCGACTTGAGGATGTTCCAATTGTTCGAGACTTTCCAGAAGTCTTTCCTGAAGAACTACCTGGTCTACCACCACCAAGACAGGTTGAGTTCTCAATCGATCTTGTACCAGGTGCTGCGCCTGTGGCCCGAGAACCATACCGTTTAGCTCCATCTGAACTTCAGGAGCTGTCCACCCAGTTACAGGAACTCCTGGAACGAGGATTCATCAGGCCGAGTTCTTCACCTTGGGGAGCTCCGGTCCTATTTGTTAAGAAGAAAGATGGTTCTTTTCGAATGTGTATCGACTATCGAGAGTTGAATAAGTTAACTGTCAAGAACCGGTATCCACTTCCTCGAATCGATGATTTGTTCGACCAACTTCAAGGGTCGAGTTGTTATTCAAAGATTGATCTCCGATCCGGTTATCACCAATTGCGTGTCCGAGATGCCGATATTCCAAAAACGGCTTTCAGAACCCGTTACGGGCATTATGAATTCCAAGTGATGCCATTCGGCCTAACCAATGCACCGGCTGTATTCATGGACCTTATGAATCGGGTGTGTAAACCTTACCTTGATAAGTTTGTCATTGTCTTCATTGATGACATCCTCATATACTCACGAAGCAAAGAAGAGCATGCGCAACACCTCAAAACCATCCTTGAACTACTTAAACACGAGGAGCTCTATGCCAAGTTCTCTAAGTGTGAGTTCTGGATCAAAACCGTTCAATTCCTTGGCCACGTGATTGACAGTCAGGGGATTCACGTTGACCCATCAAAAATCGAGGCTATCAAAGATTGGCAATCGCCAACCACTCCGACCGAAGTACGGCAGTTTTTAGGACTGGCCGGATACTATCGATGATTCATTGAAAATTTCTCCAAGATAGCCATACCACTCACGACTTTGACCCAGAAAGACAAAAAGTTTGACTGGACTGAGAAACAAGAGTCGGCATTCCAACTCTTAAAACAAAAGCTTTGCAGTGCTCCTATTCTATCATTACCCGAAGGCACCGATGACTTCGTGGTATACTGCGATGCTTCTCATCAAGGTCTCGGTTGTGTACTCATGCAACGAGACAAGGTCATAGCTTATGCTTCCCGGCAGCTCAAGATTCATGAAAAGAATTACACCACCCACGACCTCGAGCTAGGAGCTGTCGTTTTTGCCCTCAAAATCTGGAGACATTACCTTTATGGTACCAGATGTACAATCTTTACCGACCATAAAAGCCTTCAACACATATTCGATCAGAAGGATCTCAACATGAGGCAACGTCGATGGGTCGAGTTGCTTACTGATTACGACTGTGAACTCAAATATCATCCAGGCAAAGCAAATGTTGTTGCTGACGCCCTCAGTCGAAAGGAGCGAGTGAAACCACTTCGGGTTCGAGCCCTCAGTATGACCATTCACAACAATTTAAACATTCAAATCCTCACTGCTCAACTCGAAGCTTTAAAACCCGAAAATGTCAAAGATGAAGCCTTACGGGGCATGGATAAACAATTCGAAATCAGACCTAACGGGATTAGGTATTTCTCAAACCGAATCTGGTTACCTAAATTTGGGAACCTACGAGACTTGGTGATGGATGAAGCTCACAAGTCCAAATATTCTATCCATCCGGGATCCGATAAAATGTACCACGGTATCAAGGATTTCTACTGGTGGCCGAATATGAAAGCTGAAATCGCCACCTATGTCAGCAAGTGCCTTACTTGCTCCAAAGTCAAAATCGAATATCAAAAACCTTCTGGTTTACTTCAACAACCCAGTCTTCCTGAATGGAAATGGGAACAAATTGCCATGGACTTCATAACCAAACTACCCAAATCCTCGAACGGTTGCGATTCCATTTGGGTGATCGTGGATCGTCTCACCAAATCTGCTCACTTCCTGGCAATCAAGGAATCCGACAAAATGGAACGCCTCACCAACATTTATCTGAAGGAAATCGTGATCAAACACGGTGTTCCAATCTCAATTATCTCCGATAGAGATAGTCGTTTTACTTCACAATTTTGGCAATCACTTCAAAAATCTCTGGGTACTCGACTTGATATGAGTACCGCATATCATCCTCAAACCGACGGCCAAAGTGAACGAACCATTCAAACACTGGAAGACATGCTACGGGCCTGCGTAGTAGACTTCGGTGTAAACTGGGAAAAACATCTACCATTGTGCGAGTTCTCGTACAACAACAGTTATCATACCAGCATCAAAGCTGCACCTTTCGAGGCACTGTACGGTCGTAAGTGCCGGTCACCCATCTGTTGGACCGAAGTTGGGGATAGCCAACTCACAGGTCCAGAAATCATTCACGAGACGACCGAGAGAATCGTTGAAATTCAAAACAAACTCAAAGCCGCGCGTGATCGTCAGAAAAGTTATGCTGACGTGAGACGCAAAACACTCGAGTTCCAAGTTGGGGATCGAGTTCTACTCAAAGTATCGCCTTGGAAAGGCGTAATCCGATTTGGCAAACGAGGGAAGTTGAATCCCAGATACATTGGACCATTCGAGATCCTTGAAAAGATTGGTCCAGTGGCTTATCGATTGCAGCTGCCATCTGAACTCAGCAGCGTGCATCCCACATTTCATGTTTCAAATCTGAAGAAGTGTCTGTCTGATGAGACACTTATCATTCCACTCGATGAAATTCGAGTTGACGAGAAACTTCACTTTGTTGAGGAACCCGCCGAGATCATGGACCGTGAGGTCAAACAACTTAAACAAAGTCGTATTCCCATTGTCAAGGTTAGGTGGAATTCGCGGCGCGGTCCGGAATTTACCTGGGAACGGGAGGACCAAATGCGACTCAAGTATCCTCAACTCTTCACTGATTCAACGTCAAACACAACTTCAACATAAATTTCGGGACGAAATTCTTCTAACAGGGGGAGAATGTGACAACCGTCAATTTAGGACTATAATTTAGAGCCTAATAAAGTTTTAATACATGTAATTAGTTCTGTGTTAGGCTAATTAATGTATCAATTATTATATATATATTGTTGAATATATATCTACAATTATGCGGTTTGTTTAAATCGTACGAATCTCAAATCGAATGAATTTCGATACAATAAATACGGACGTTGGTGACCAACTTTTATTAAATAACGATTTTATGTCAAAAGTATTATTATTATAATACTTCGTATTCATTCGTACCGTACAATCAGTAAGTTACACAATTTAAAATGTAAAACGCGCAAACAAATTAACTTACCTTTTTATAATTCAAATATAATGTGATTAGTAAAATATCTAAATAAAATATGGCGTAATAAATTGTATTTTAAAATGTTCCAATCAATATTTAAAATAATTATTTAACGTTTAAACGACGGAGCAAACGAACACCGCACGGAGCGGGAACGCGGGGCGAAAATGGGGATTTAACCACCACTTCCACCCACTTTCTTTCATTTCTCTTTTCTCTACCTCTCTCCTCTCTTATTTCTCTCAACTAAACCAACACCAAAATCAACGAAAAACGCAAAATAAACCTACTAAACGACCTCGGATCTTCAAGCCCCTTTTGAATAAACGACCACCACGCGACGATCTACACTCCTACCTTTCTGGAATTTCATTTCGGCGATTTGTAAGTTTCCGACACGACTCCGAAAACTCTCGTTTTTAAGTTTTATAACTTGCTAGTTGTTTGTATAACCTTGTAATGTCCTAAAATGGGTTGGGTAAAAATATTATGCCGATCGATGGCCGAAAAACGCGTTTTTGGAGTTGAAACTCCGATCAGACTCCGTACGTCGCATTTGGCCTGGAGCAAATGCGACGTAGCGACCTACGTCGCACTATATCCCCAACGTCGCATATAGCGACGCAGCGACCTACGTCGCACTATAACCCCAACGTCGCACTTAGCGACGCAGACCCTTACGTCGCAGAAATCAACTACGTCGCCTATAGCGACGTCACGTACAACGTCGCATTAAATTGCGAAAGTCGCACATAGCGACGTCATGCCCAACGTCGCAGTCCGGATCTGCGACGTAGCACCCTACGTCGCACAAAACAGAATCTTCAAACCTCAAAATTTTGAAGTCAAAGTTACTGTTCAAAAAAGTCAAATTTACTGTAGCAGTACTGTAGCAGTACTGTAGCAAAGTCAACATTTTAGAATTATTATTATTTCAACTAAATCACCAACGGGCCGTACACTTTTTCAAATACACAATTGAATCAACTAAGTCATAGTAACTTAGATAATTTATTCAAACAAGTCGTTGTAACTTGTGTCAATTCAATCAAACAAGTCGTAGTAACTTGTAACAATACAATCAACCAAATCGGGGTAATTTGGACATTAAGTTAGACAAACAATTTCAATGGTAGTCTTTCGAGATACCAATACAATTAATAACAATTCAAGTGTCGTGGACACATTCAGGTTTCAAGTCTTTGGACACCAACACACTACTAATTACTTCAAGTTTAATTGCTTAACATTCCAAGACTCAGGTGAGTTTCATAGCCCCATTTTCACTGCTTTACAACTAGGGGTGTGATATTACTACTCGATTTTGTTTTACAAGTAGAACGCAAGTGCCAAACTTCAAATACTACATGAGTTTCAAGCTAATCAATTTAAAGTCCTCCATAAGCATAGTCTCTAATATTTTAGCGTGAATGTTAGTATATGATATCATATGGGATTGACAATCCTCATCCGGGTTAGCACGCACTAACCGGTCAAACGGATGTATTAGCATTTGGGAAGACGAGTGTTGATTAGGCACTCGTAGGAGGCATTTCAAGTTAGGTTTCCTTAAGTGGGCCTGACAAATCAAGTTAAGCTCAGACTATGTGCTCATGGACAGTATAACTTTTATTTTGCTTAATTGCATTTTAAATTCAATATAAATCTTGCGGTTCTTACAACTACACATTGACATACAAACCTGTGAGCTCACCAGCGTTTTCGCTGACCCATTTTAGTATTTATCACAGGTACCCCGCAGTAGGTTGGCTACACAAGCAGGAACTATTAGCTCGAGTCAGCATACATACAACTAGAGATTTGATTGCATTATTATATTTTGTAACAGTAATTATGCTTTGTAATCTCTCAATTTCAGGAATCGAGCTAATGTAACTATATTTTGATGTAAACATTTACTTTATCTATACAAGTTTAAAACGACGCATATAGTGGTCGTTCATTATATCTTATGTGCTTTGTATATTGATTAGTGACACCCAAATCAAGCTTCCGCAAATCATTAAATTTGGGGGTGTCACAACTAAGTTGTTTGAGAGCCAGCAGTACTCGACATGCCTGACTAAGTAGATCGTATAATTGTATGTATACTAATATACATATGTAAATTGTAGGTAGCACCGAGTGCTCGAGATGAGGTATCAGTATGTAAATATATATGTGTATCTGTCGAAACAGTAAACATATGTAACAATCATGCCACGCATGAAAATAGTTGATTGTATCTAATTATGTATGAACAAATACTTATATATTAAAAAGTACGTTGAACCTGGGTATGGATACTCATCACCTAGTTGAGTTGTATTAGTATAAGGAATCCATACTAACGTATGATAATATTGTATACTCCTAGCCTAAAGCCTAGTAAGTAAATATATCGGAGTCTCGAGAAAATGTTCACGTAAGTCCAGTCCCCTTTCTAGTGATAATGAAGAGTGTCGACTGTTTTAGTTCCCAGAGAATAACTAAACTTGTAACAGTATAGATGTTGTCCAGTGTAGGTAGAACTAACTAGTTCTAATGTATTCAATGATATTGTCCCGCGACAATATGGCCAAAAGATTTTGATAACTAAATCGAGTTATGTATTGGTAATCGTTTTTCCAACCACCTAACAATGTACGATTGCAACCTATCTAGGTTAATTATTGATATTGTTCTAAAACAATATTAAGGGTGTAATTCCTAAGTATTACACATTTCGTATTACATACAGTAATATAAATAGTTGTGAATTATAAACGATTATTAATATAATTCGAAAACAGTAATTGAGCATGTGTTTCACCCCGAAAACAATAAAACGATTGAAAGAGTGGGGCTATGAAACTCACCTGAGGAGTTAGCGTCTTAGTGTAACGAGTCTTGCCAAGTATAATCTCCTAGTGTCCTAAACACGAGAGATTTCGTATGTTTGTAAGTGCGGTTCGTTATTGATGATTCGTAATAATAATTCATATTATTATTAGGTTTGAGCTTTCGTATACTTTATAAAGTATATTTGTTTTGAGTATGAGTCGTATCATATTTAAATTGTCATTTGAAAACGTTTCCCGACACTTAGAAAGATGTGGCTGTTTTCTGTTTTCTGCGACATAACTTGCGACACAAAAGTTGGTTATGCGACACAAGGGTTGTGTCGCATAGAGTGCGACACAAGAGCTCTGCGACACAGTGGTTGTGTCGCAAAAGCTTGCGATGCTGATTTAACAGCGACATAAGGGTTGTGTCGTATAAGGTTTACGACACAAGATGCGACATAGCGTACGACATAAGATACGACACAAACGGAGTTATGCGACACAGCATGCGACACAAGCGTTGTGTCGCAAAGATGAACACCAGCCCAGAACCCAGCGACTGTGGCATTTTTCCGATCAAAAATCACAAATCAAACGCATTTCTAAGCTGTAAAATCATGTTTTCTTTGTTGTTTAGGTTATAACTAAGTTGTGTAAACATTATTACACCAAAACATTACACCAAAATGATTAAATCTAAAAATTTAGAAATTTCTTACAATTGCAAATCGAGGCCAAACGAGGAAGAAAACGAGGGTGTTGCCTTTGTTAATGTTGTTCCTCTTTTGATGGTGATTCCGAATGTGTCGCGGTTTATCGTTGTAGTCACATTCTGACCATATTGTTTGTTTAGAGTATGATTATTTTGTGGTTACTAGGTAACCGTTTACGTCGTAGTCCATTCGGGACTAGATGGTTGTCACATAGTGACCGTTTTGTAAATCGTCATATCAGGACTGAGCGATTTATCGTTGGGTCGATTAGTCTACTGAAAGCAAACATTGAGTTTGACATGGGTCTGGGTTAATTAGCCCTAAGAGGTAATCAACATTAGTTTGATAAAATGATATCGGGGACAATAAGTACACGTTTAGCGAATCTATAACTAAAGGGCTATGTTTTTTAGGAGAAATTGTACTTACATTATCGTTGGAGATTTATTTGATTTACTCGGAGTCGATTAAGTGAACTTTGCGTCTTTTTGGGCAGTCCTTCTTGTAATGACCGGGTTCTTTACATTTGAAGCATATCCTTCGAGAGTCGGGATTGGCGGGAACTCTGCAGTTCCGGATTACGTGCCCATATCGTTGGCACCTTTCGCAGGGTAATCCGCATAATCCGTCATGATGACGTTTACAGCCGTGACAAAATGGTTTGTTACCCGCATAGCCTTGTCTTTCGTTAGGTTCGACCGCATAGTATCTCAAGGGTTCAGGTTGATTCGTTGGATTTTGGCTAGAGCTGGAACTTCCATTCCCTTTTTCTTGATTGTTTTCCCTTGCAGGTGGCCCGCGTCGAACCACCTGTGCCATGAGTCTGTGGGCCATGCGAACAGCATCGTCTATAGTGACAGGTTTCGAGGCTGTGACCAATCCCTCAATTTGCATCGTAAGTCCCCTTATGTACTTTTCGATTCGTTGGGGTTCAGGGTTTACTATGGTTGGGCAAAGGTGTGCTAGTTGTTGGAAACGATTGGTATATGTTTCGATGTCGTTGTCTTTTACGGTGAGGTGCCAAAGTTCGTCCTCAAATTTGTGAAGTACTTCGATGGGGCAATACTTGTCCTTCATGCTTCGTTTCAGGTCTTCCCACGGATGTAACATCCTCGAAATGGACCTAGTTGTTTATATATTATTTCTTGATTTAAATATGTATTTAAACGTGTTTGGAAATAATATTGTTTGAAATAGTTGAAATAATTGGAATAGGAGTCGAATATTCCAATGTGATAAGTAAATTATTAATTGTTGTAAATTAATATAGTTGACGGTGCAATAAAATGTTTGGACTCGTAAATGGTTTTCGGGTTCCAGGCAATAGATTGAGATGGGGTATTAAATTATACCCGTATAATAGAAGGTCGGTTGAGGAACCGACTTAAGTTTCTATTTATATAACTTTCCTTTTTAGGAAGTTATTCATTTTCATTCCAAAAACTCACAGAAACTCTCTGAAAACCTCCAAATCAATCCAGAAATCAAATCAGGAAGTTGTGATCCTCGTGAAACTTCATAATCATCAGATTATCATAATCAGATTCTTCAAATAGTAAGTATTCTTGTGTATTTAAGAATTTGATTTTGCTTGAATTTGGGTAAATTGATGATTTGAGAGATTTGGATGTTAGAAACAGGTTATAAGTATTACATATTGATTATGTGATGATATTTGAGGTTTATAACCGTTTAAAAACCGAGTTTTTGATGATTTGGTTAAGATTTGCGGGTTAGGGTTTTGAGCAGATTCGCACAGGCTGGGACGAAGGAGGAAGCCGGCGGCTTCGTTCCCAAGCCGGCGGCTTGTGCGATGTTGGTTGAAGCCGGCGGCTTCGTGGGGCAAGCCGGCGGCTTGAGTGGTCTGGCAGGGACCCGACGGGTCTAAACCCGACCCGGCGGGTAGTGTAAGCTTTAAAACGAAGTTTAGTTCTGTTACCACATTTGGTAATTGACCCGGCGGTTTGGAAGGTGAAGCCGGCGGGTGGTGGTTTGAAGCCGGCGGCTTCTTAGAAAAGTCGGCGGCTTGATAGGCTGGTGTCACATTTCTTGTTTGATTTTTTATAAGTAATGTGATTGTTATTTGATATATGTTCAGGTTCATATATGATAATAGTTATGTTGTAATAACTAATATATGATTAGGAACTAGTAATATTCATATTATTATGTTAAGTTCCTAATAGTATGGATTGATATAAGTTATGTATTGATATGGATTACTAACTTATATTTGATTGTAAATTCTCAGATGTGGAGAAGACTCAGTGATATTAGACTACTGAGTGGAGGCCTGAGGTGTCGGTGAGTGGATCTGTAACCTCAGTGTGATTTAGTTGTAATGATTTGATTTACAACAAGTAATTATAGTATTATTTTGATAGAATGTAATTGTTGAGATATCTTGCCATGATAGTTTGACTAGTTGCTTACTTGGCTGTTTGAGCTAGTATGTAAGATTTTGAGGTCAACTTGACTTGACAGTTGGACTTGGTTGTTATTGTAGACGACAGGAGATCTTGAAACTTGAAATGTTGGTTTGGAGATCTAGGTCGTGTGTGATTAACAACTGGTTATCGGTAATTCTGTATAGGCCAATACAGATGATTGATAAGAGTTCCTTGAGTACCAAACCGGTATTAGGGTATCTCAGGAGCCACCGATCCTCATGACGATTGATAATGATTGATTGGTGTAGCTTGACATTGATTGGATGTCGAGTGAATGATTAATTTTCTGTTTATTGTTATTTGATGTAAACAGATTGTTATGCTAGGTTGTACTGTTACTTATAGTTTCATTCACTTAGCTTTATGCTAACCCCACCACAGTTCTTCCTGCAGGTTGAAATAGATGGGACATATTGGGCAGGGCAGAAAGTTGTTGGACTGGATGGAATGTTTGACAGGCTGTTACTCTGATGTTATTTTGATAACTAAAGAGATGTTTGAATCATATAACACCGAGTTGTTGAAATGTCATGTGTACTAAGTTTGAAAAAGTTTAGTGACATTTTAAGTAATGTAAAACATTGATAGTATGTTTTGAAATATATACGCTTCCGAGTCGCAATTATTATATATAGTGTTTATAATTAACGAGGGGTGTTATAAGTTGGTATCAGAGCAATAGTTTGGGTGAATTGGACTTGATAGAATGTTCAATCCTAAACTTTGATTGAGTTGAGTCAAACATTCCAGTGGGTGCGGGTTTAGTTGATTAGTGAATGTGTGAGAAAGTGATTAGTTGAATATGTACTAACCCTTAACAACTTGTGAAGTTGTTATTTGATTGCAGAGACGGAGGAACATGAGTATCTGATTGGTATATTTCATGTTTCCTCAACACTCGTGGGCTTAAGATTGCCAGGTAATCTTCGATAAGCCTATGTTAATTTACATTAACTTAAATTGTTTACTCTGTTATGTTGAGTAAGCTTTGTTGTGAAGTTAATTGAGTCAGATTGATATGATTCCCCAGTTTTGAGTCAACTAATGATTGTTATAGGTTGACATGAGGATAGAGGTATTGAATGGGATACTCATTGTGGTGATTATTTCTGATTGAATTGAAAATGCAGAAATGTGAGTAAATGAGTAGGTAAAGAGTTGATTAAGGTTTAACATGATTGATGTTAGAACCTAAGAGTGTCTTTATTGGTGAGACAAAATAATTAATAGTATTATGTTAATGGATTGATCACAAGGTGTGATCTAAATCCTTGTTAAGGAAGGTTGTGTCATTTGAATTGATAATGACTGCTATTTGAGAAAATATGTGTTTATGTGACTATATGATATGTGTTGACTATAGTTAAACACTTGATCTAAACCATGACTGATAGGTTTATAAGAAATAGGGCTTATGATAAAGCTAAATTGATTTGGGAAGTAATAGATCTTTCTGGTCAATTGTGCATTAAGAAATGAAATGTTTTATAGTAACATGATTGAATAGGCTTGTTGTGACAGTGATGCTTGATAGTATAGCATATGTCAAAGTGATGATAATTAATTAAGATGTGTCCTGAATTTTGAGGAAAATAGGGACATTGATTAGTGTTAAGTATTGAAACTATGATGACGAGTTATCATGTGTTTGAGGTTTCAGATAAGTGATATACTGAGTAATTAAGTTGTTGAAAATTAGAACATTGTGTGTATGTGAGATGACTTGCATATGTAAGGTTGAATATGTAAAGTAGTAAGCTGATTTTGAGTATGTATCAGCTGTTAGAAACTATTAAATAGATGTTGATTGATTTGAAATCATAAAGTATTTAATATATATGAGATAAGAGTAGATCACATTGATAGTTATAATGTAGAGTAGCCTGAGAATGGATTGTGAAGAACATAATCTTGCAACGCCTGATCACCGTTGTTATATTATGTTGTGTCACATGAACTTGTTGAGGCTACTTGGTATAAAAGAAATGTAATGTGATTTTGGATAAGGAGCATGATAGTATGCTAAGTTGTTTAATAGTTGTTTTGATAAGAAAACAATCAGTTGATAGAACTGTGACCTTTAGATGGTAAAGGTAAGAGTGTAAATAATAATGGTCATTGATAGAGGTTTTGATGATAAACCTAGTTGACTAATTTGATTTTGTTAAAAATGTAGTTGTAACTGATTGTGTTAAATTGCCCATAGGTGAATTTGTATAGTGTTTAAGTGAACCACTATATTATAATTGGCTTGTATGAAGCCAAAGTTGAAATATGTTGATATTGTTTGGTTTAAGGATTCTTAGTATTATTTAGAGTAATAATGTGAAATATATGTTTGAAAGTAAACATATAATATGGAATGGCTTGTATGGAGCCAATACTGATGTAGGTTGACCTTGTCCTTGTGAAGGATTGATAAGATTATTGAAAGTAATAATTTAAAATATATGTTTGAAGGTGAACATATAAGATGAAATGGTTTGTTGTGAGTTAATATTGATAGTATGTTAACTTTGAAAGTCAAACCATGAATAGAGAACTGTGTATAAAATTAATTGATTGTGATTGGTTTGAGGATAGGTCAAACTTGAGAAACAGCAGTTAGAGGATTTTATTGATTGGTTGATTGAGATCAAAGTTGACACATAGTCAACTGTTTGTGTTGAAATAGTCTAACATAGATTGAAATGTTATGATTGTGTGGAATGTGATTGAATTCCTAGATTGGTCACATTATGTTGAAACGGGTCATTGAAAATCCAAAGGAGATAGATGAATGATCTAAGTTTGTGAGACTTGAGTTATTACTTAAAGCTAGTATTAAGTAATTGAAATAGTGTTAAGTATAATTGAGTATTCAGTTGGGTAATATTTAATATTTGAACTGAATATGTGTTGAAGAAAAAAAAATTATACAGATATGAAGTCATTGTTTGATATGACAGTTATAATTTGCTAAGATATGTTAGAATAATTAAATCACATTGATTAGTAATGTGATAAGAAAATCTTATCAGTGTATGAAGCTTGTGATGATAGCTTTGATTGGGTAAGAATGTGAGATAAGAAATAATTGAAAGTTATTATTAAGGGTTGCATAGGTTGACTGGTACCTCATGGTGAATCACTTAAGTATCGAAAGAATTGAATGGATTCTTTAGTTATTTGTTGATTGTATACAACTAAAGTAAGTGATAAAGTAGTAAATTGGGATTAGATCCAAATAAGGTATGATATGAAAGTATATCTGGAGTTGGATGGTGTTAAAGATTTAGTTGATCTTTGTTTGATAAATTGAGGAAATATGAATTGAATGATTGTTCATATTTTAAGAAATTGTATGTGTTAGAGGGTAAGGGAAACCTTGAAATTGATAGGTGATAATTGTATTCACCAAGCTTTTCTTGTAAGTTTAAGTTAAATTGTTTAAGTTATATACGAGTTGGTAAGTATATAAGTGAAACATAGAGTTGTTGATTGGTAATTGTTCCATGTCCTGTGGTATGGATATGTGATGACTACTAGTACTGAGAAGGCTTGATAAAGACTTTACCCGTCTGAATGGCCTAGTGTATAGAATGAAATGGAATTGATGTGTACATGTCCATTTAAGAAAATATCTGAAGTTGTGTAGGTATGTATGTGTGGTATACATGATAATAAATGGCATAATAAGTTTTAATAGAATGAATTAAAATGTGCCATAAGATATGTGGAGGTCAGTTAATTGTGATTAACTTGATATAGATTTTGTTGGAAATATGTTGAAAGGTAGCACATTTTGATAATGTGATATTGTGATGCTTGACCTGTAGTATCATAATATGTGGATTAAGACTGACTTAGTTGCTAGATTGACGGGATCTAGTGTTGAATGATTGGGTGGTTAAAGTTGTATAAATTCTAATTGCTTGTGATTAGTAGTTTAAGATTGTAAAGTTGAATT
Source organism: Helichrysum umbraculigerum (assembly GCA_949592205.1). Classification (NCBI taxonomy): domain Eukaryota; kingdom Viridiplantae; phylum Streptophyta; class Magnoliopsida; order Asterales; family Asteraceae; genus Helichrysum; species Helichrysum umbraculigerum. Next base: position 70,728,579 of record CATIUR010000002.1, read on the forward strand.
GAAATAACTGGTTGCTAAAAGAATATTATTGATGTCTTACCAGTTTAAGTAATAAATAAGTTTTAACTTGATGGTTAGTTAGACTTTGGAGATACATAGTAAGTATTGATGGGTATACTGTAGTGTATAATCATTAGTGTTGTGATTATTGGTTGTGTAAATTGTTGTTGTTGACAATTGATAGATTGTAATGAAAGGAATTACAAATGGAAATAAGTCAATGTAGAGGTTGGTTGAATGTAGGTAATAGTTGATTTTGGTACTTTTGTTGATCGATGCAAAGTACTTGTTAATTGTAGTTTTACCTACTGAGTTTGACCTCTGCTTTGCTTATTAAGGTGATATGAATCTGAATTACTTGTAAGTAAAGGATTTCATATAATTGTAGTGATATGTGAATATTATAGGTTATTCAAGAAAGTAGGTATGGAACTTTTGGGTGAAAAGTTGACCTAGATTTGAATTTTAAATCTTTGATAGTAGAGATTTGAGATTGTTATCTGAATATTAGACTGGTTGTTAGTCATGAACTGAAATTAACTTTCAGTGTTGCTAAGTAGTTTAATAACTACTATTGTAATAGTGTGATTGCTGTTTTATTGATAACAGAGATGAACAGTGATAATAGGTTAAAGATTTTAGCATGTTGCTAATTTCTGGTTGCATAGACCTATTAAGTGATTGTAGGTTTCACTTGTTGAAGTAAGTGTTTGTCTATAATATATATCTGATTGATGATATTGATTAGACGCACTGTATGTGTAAGTAGGAAAAGATAGAAGCATGTACATTTGAATATGTGCATGTGGAAAGAATTCAAACAGTCTAAGTATAGTTGTAAGTTGCTATTGAGGACAAATGTATATTAAGATATATCTGATTATATCACAATAATTAGATTGATTGAGGTTAGATTTCGGGGACGAAATCTCTTTAAGGGGGGGAGAGTTGTAACATCCTCGAAATGGACCTAGTTGTTTATATATTATTTCTGGATTTAAATATGTATTTAAACGTGTTTGAAAATAATATTGTTTGAAATAGTTGAAATAATTGGAATAGGAGTCGAATATTCCAATGTGATAAGTAAATTATTAATTGTTGTAAATTAATATAGTTGACGGTGCAATAAAATGTTTGGACTCGTAAATGGTTTTCGGGTTCCAGGCAATAGATTGAGATGGGGTATTAAATTATACCCGTATAATAGAAGGTCGGTTGAGGAACCGACTTAAGTTTCTATTTATATAACTTTCCTTTTTAGGAAGTTATTCATTTTCATTCCAAAAACTCACAGAAACTCTCTTAAAACCTCCAAATCAATCCAGAAATCAAATCAGGAAGTTGTGATCCTCGTGAAACTTCATAATCATCAGATTATCATAATCAGATTCTTCAAATAGTAAGTATTCTTGTGTATTTAAGAATTTGATTTTGATTGAATTTTGGTGAATTGATGATTTGAGAGATTTGGATGTTAGAAACAGGTTATAAGTATTACATATTGATTATGTGATGATATTTGAGGTTTATAACCGTTTAAAAACCGAGTTTTTGATGATTTGGTTAAGATTTGCGGGTTAGGGTTTTGAACAGATTCGCACAGGCTGGGACGAAGGAGGAAGCCGGCGGCTTCGTTCCCAAGCCGGCGGCTTGTGCGATGTTGGTTGAAGCCGGCGGCTTCGTGGGGCAAGCCGGCGGCTTGAGTGGTCTGGCAGGGACCCGACGGGTCTAAACCCGACCCGGCGGGTAGTGTAAGCTTTAAAACGAAGTTTAGTTCTGTTACCACATTTGGTAATTGACCCGGCGGTTTGGAAGGTGAAGCCGGCGGGTGGTGGTTTGAAGCCGGCGGCTTCTTAGAAAAGCCGGCGGCTTGATAGGCTGGTGTCACATTTCTTGTTTGATTTTTTATAAGTAATGTGATTGTTATTTGATATATGTTCAGGTTCATATATGATAATAGTTATGTTGTAATAACTAATATATGATTAGGAACTAGTAATTCATATTATTATGTTAAGTTCCTAATAGTATGGATTGATATAAGTTATGTATTGATATGGATTACTAACTTATATTTGATTGTAAATTCTCAGATGTGGAGAAGACTCAGTGATATTAGACTACTGAGTGGAGGCCCGAGGTGTCGGTGAGTGGATCTGTAACCTCAGTGTGATTTAGTTGTAATGATTTGATTTACAACAAGTAATTATAGTATTATTTTGATAGAATGTAATTGTTGAGATATCTTGCCATGATAGTTTGACTAGTTGCTTACTTGGCTGTTTGAGCTAGTATGTAAGATTTTGAGGTCAACTTGACTTGACAGTTGGACTTGGTTGTTATTGTAGACGACAGGAGATCTTGAAACTTGAAATGTTGGTTTGGAGATCTAGGTCGTGTGTGATTAACAACTGGTTATCGGTAATTCTGTATAGGCCAATACAGATGATTGATAAGAGTTCCTTGAGTACCAAACCGGTATTAGGGTATCTCAGGAGCCACCGATCCTCATGACGATTGATAATGATTGATTGGTGTAGCTTGACATTGATTGGATGTCGAGTGAATGATTAATTTTCTGTTTATTGTTATTTGATGTAAACAGATTGTTATGCTAGGTTGTACTGTTACTTATAGTTTCATTCACTTAGCTTTATGCTAACCCCACCACAGTTCTTCCTGCAGGTTGAAATAGATGGGACATATTGGGCAGGGCAGGAAGTTGTTGGACTGGATGGAATGTTTGACAGGCTGTTACTCTGATGTTATTTTGATAACTAAAGAGATGTTTGAATCATATAACACCGAGTTGTTGAAATGTCATGTGTACTAAGTTTGAAACAGTTTAGTGACATTTTAAGTAATGTAAAACATTGATAGTATGTTTTGAAATATATACGCTTCCGAGTCGCAATTATTATATATAGTGTTTATAATTAACGAGGGGTGTTATAACGGAAGTTCGTGAGCAGTGTCGATTCCTACAGTTCGGGCGTGAAAATTCCACCAGGTAGAGGCATCATCCTGGAGGGTGTATGTGGCGTACAAGACTTTGCAGTCGTCAGGGCAGTTGTACATGCGGAAAATAGATTCCATTTTCTCGAACCATCGAATTAATCCGATAGCTCCCTCAGTACCAACGAAGTTTGTTGGTTCGCACCTCAGGAAATCCCTAAAGGTGCAAGGCTTTACTTGGTTCTGAGCAGCTAGGGTCGCAGTCACTGCTTGATTAATGATTTGATCGTGCTCAGCTTGAGTGAAAATTTGTCGTTTAGGAGGCATGATTCTTGAATAAGAATGAAACGACAAAGTGTGAGATCTTTATTCAAAGATTTTGACTTTTATAGTTGTATACTCGGATGTAAAAGTGATAGTTATTCAGAAACCACTTAAGGTATCCGTATGAAAGTCCTCGGACTTTGGAATTTTTAAATGTGTAGTCGTACTAACGACCTAGTTGTGTATTTTATGTAGTTTGACCAGAACCATAGTATTGTCGTAGTCTATCAGACTATAAAGTATTACTAAAGTACTATAGATGTAATCCTAATGAATTAAAGTGTATTCATCGAATGAGGCATCACATGCCTTAGTAGTCGTGGTGTGGCACTTCGTGCCCAGTAAGGTAATCGCGTATGCGTATAAGTGTACAAGTGCCTACAGCGAGTGTTCATATGTAAAGTAATCGAGTGGGACACCTTGTGTCCAGTAGGGTAGTTATATATACCTATATGGTGTACACGTAACTATACAAGTATGCGTTCGTAGTAAAAGTCAGGTGCGTGCCCAATCAAGTAAGTGCATACGTATATATAATTCGTACATGTAACTATAACAAGTCTACATGCATATTGAGAGTAGCACCAAGTACTGAAATGCAGTGCCTAAAGCACCGGAGTGTAGTAACAACGTACTGTAATGCAGTGCTATCAACACAGTGATTGAAATACCAATGTATTGTGATTGTAGTACCGAAGTACTATGAAATGCAGCACCACGTGCCGTAATGAAGTGCCCGCGGCACCGTAATTGCAGTACTCATGTACTGTGAGTGTAGCACCAATGTGCCCAATGCAGTATAAACATACTGTGTAATTGCAGCACTACGTGTTGTGTGTTGTGCTCGAAGCACCATGTGACACCACGTGCCATGAGTTGTTCGATTGTAGCCCTAAGGCCGGATATGCGTTGAAGTTATGTGATTTCCCAAATGTAGCACAAAGGCTAGAATGTAAGTGCCAAGGCACTGAGGTATTGAGTTGATTGATCTAAATGATCAAATTGTGATTTTTGATAATTTTTTTTGTGGACTTAGTTATTGCTAATCCAATGGTGACCAGTATGATCAAATATGATAAACTCGTTTGTTTGTTTTAAATTTCGTGGACGTTTAGCATGTGTGGGTTTCCATTCCCATTGAATACGTTTGTACCTCCTTCCCGAGGTTCAGTGATATATGTGATATTCTCCTATACGTACATAAGGAGAAAGTGTCGAGTCGTGATAGTTAGGAAGACGGCAATGTGTCTCTTCATGAGTAGATGATAGTACAGCGGAATTGAGTTGTATATACCAAGTATATATTTGATACGTAGAAGTAGTATACATGTAAGGCCTATTCATATATACCTACAGTACATATAATAGCCTAGGGTGTCTAGCAATTAACAAATAACAATCAGAGTCAACTACTACATTCCCTTTCAATATAACCCATTTCAGGTATCGCATCATCTTCATTTAATTGTACATAGTTAGCTACGCTATGTTAAATTAAACTCGTATGATGAAATCCCTGAACCAGTCATACCTAATGAGGAATACTGCCTAACGGTCATAGTCTAGGCCCACTAAATGCAACCTAGTTCACTATAACCTTAGGCTCTGATACCCATCTGTAACACCCTCAAATTTCGGTTTGCGGAAGCGGTCGGGTCGGGTGTTACCAAATTAAATATCACAGCATAAGATACATAATGAACGACTCTAAATGAGACGTTTGAAAATAATTATACATTTACCAAATAGAACGTTTACAACGTGGCGAGTTTAATAGAAATTTCAAATACATAATTTGAAAATACAAAAGTAAATGCAGAGTAGTCCCAATTGTTTGAAAATATGCGACTCGAGCTAGCAAAATCCTGTAGCAATCCTAATCCTACTGGGCACCTGAGAACACATGCTAAAATAGGTCAGCTATAAAGCTAGTGAGTTCATAGGATAGTTGATTGAAAACGTAAAGTGTAAATCCAATGTGTTTTGAAAAGTAGCTCAGAATCCACGATTCTGACTTGTATTATGTTGGAGTTTTGTAATACAAATGTGTATACGATGGACGAGGTATCTAATACCTAAGTAATAGAGATATGTACCTAAGTACCTAATAATTGAGGCTCTTCGAGCCTGAATACCTTTCTGGTATTACGTAAATTTAACAGAGTAGGGCAATACCTGCCTAAGTTTGAAATTATGTAAATGTATGACCATGTCATATGATGTTGAGTAATATTTGATAGCGTGTTGCATCCAGCAACGAAATCGTAATCCCACGGATTATTGTTGTATGTTCGTTTACCCGGCTAGCATGAGCTAACCCGAACATGTTTGAGCTAACGGCCTCGCATGGGAACTCCACCGACCCGTTAACTTATTGTGAACCCCGAGTATAACTCGCTGATCCATTGATTGTGTTGAAATTGTGCCCACTGCAATACCGTGGTTTCGTTTTGTGCCCACTTTACCGTGGCATCGTTTGGTGCCAACTGCAATACCGCGACATCGTTTTTGGATTGCTCGCAAGCAATGTGTGATTGAGCCAGCAGTGCAATGACATGCCCGACTAAGTTGTTTGAGAGCCAGCAGTACTCGACATGCCTGACTAAGTAGATCATATAATTGTATGTATACTAATATACATATGTAAATTGTAGGTACCACCGAGTGCTCGAGATGAGGTATCAGTATGTAAATATATATGTGTATCTGTCGAAACAGCAAACATATGTAACAATCATGCCACGCATGAAAATAGTTGATTGTATCTAATTATGTATGAACAAATACTTATATATTAAAAAGTACATTGAACCTGGGTATGGATACTCATCACCTAGTTGAGTTGTATTAGTATAAGGAATCTATACTAACGTATGATAATATTGTATACTCCTAGCCTAAAGCCTAGTAAGTAAATATATCGGAGTCTCGAGAAAATGTTCACGTAAGTCCAGTCCCCTTTCTAGTGATAATTAAGAGTGTCGACTGTTTTAGTTCCCAGAGAATAACTAAACTTGTAACAGTATAGATGTTGTCCAGTGTAGGTAGAACTAACTAGTTCTAATGTATTCAATGATATTGTCCCGCGACAATATGGCCAAAAGATTTTGATAACTAAATCGAGTTATGTATTGGTAATCGTTTTTCCAACCACCTAACAATGTACGATTGCAACCTATCTAGGTTAATTATTGATATTGTTCTAAAACAATATTAAGGGTGTAATTCCTAAGTATTACACATTTCATATTACATACAGTAATATAAATAGTTGTGAATTATAAACGATTATTAATATAATTCGAAAACAGTAATTGAGCATGTGTTTCACCCCGAAAACAATAAAACGATTGAAAGAGTGGGGCTATGAAACTCACCTGAGGAGTTAGCGTCTTAGTGTAACGAGTCGTTCCAAGTATAATCTCCTAGTGTCCTAAACACGAGAGATTTCGTATGTTTGTAAGTGCGGTTCGTTATTGATGATTCGTAATAATAATTCATATTATTATTAGGTTTGAGCTTTCGTATACTTTATAAAGTATATTTGTTTTGAGTATAAGTCGTATCATATTTAAATTGTCATTTGAAAACGTTTCCCGACACTTAGAAAGATGTGGCTGTTTTCTGTTTTCTGCGACATAACTTGCGACACAAAAGTTGGTTATGCGACACAAGGGTTGTGTCGCATAGAGTGCGACACAAGAGCTCTGCGACACAGTGGTTGTGTCGCAAAAGCTTGCGATGCTGATTTAACAGCGACATAAGGGTTGTGTCGTATAAGGTTTACGACACAAGATGCGACATAGCGTACGACATAAGATACGACACAAACAGAGTTATGCGACACAACATGCGACACAAGCGTTGTGTCGCAAAGATGAACACCAGCCCAGAACCCAGCGACTGTCGCGTTTTTCCGATCAAAATCACAAATCAAACGCATTTCTAAGCTGTAAAATCATGTTTTCTTTGTTGTTTAGGTTATAACTAAGTTGTGTAAACATTATTACACCAAAACATTACACCAAAATGATTAAATCTAAAAATTTAGAAATTTCTTACAATTGCAAATCGAGGCCAAACGAGGAAGAAAACGAGGGTGTTGCCTTTGTTAATGTTGTTCCTCTCTTGATGGTGATTCCGAAAATGTATGTTGATGGTGGTGGCGGTGGAGTCCGGTGGTGGTGGCGGTGATTGGTGGTGATTATTTTTAGAGAGAAAATGAGATGGGGAAGATGATGGAAATGAGATGAAATGGGGAGGGGATTTGGGTTTTGTCAAACTCAGATCCCCATTGCGTGGACTGTGGTCTCCAACCATAGTACAAAATATCCGTGTTTAATTTGTCCGATGTAATTTAGAATAATATTTTAAATTCTAAAATTTATTTATATTATCTTGAAATGTTTATTAGTGAAAGCATTTTATAAAAATACTATTTTGAAAGGAAAGTTTAATTGTTTGTTTTTCGAGCGGTCACGAATAATTAAGATGCGTTTTGAATTAAAACGACTTACGTTTTCGAATGCTTGATATTTTTAAATCTATGATTTTGTTTACATCAATTTGTAAATATTTGTAGTAAAAATATTCCACTTGAATCTTAAAATGTAATTATTTAGAGTTTAAAGTTGGCGCGAAAATTTGACTTTTTGACGAGGTGTTACAAATTGAACGGTTGTAAGTTGTTCAGTCCCAAACCTAGAGACGTTAAGTCAAACATTCTGGTGTATGGGATTAGTTACAGTATGAGATGTGTTAGTATTTTAAGTACTAACGATTAACAAGTTGTGAGTTGTTGTTGTGAATGCAGATATGGCAGACAATGAAAATCCGACCCATACTCTTAATGATGCCTCTCGAATTGATGTTTCTACTGAGAACCGGAATGAAAGATATGGAAAGTCCAGTACTTCTTTTACAGTTGGAGAAGATTCTGAAAGTGACAATTATATCTATCAACTAGAGGACGAATTTCATACATTGAGGAATTATAGAGATATGACTGTGCAAGCAGGATTTCCTCAACATGTTTCACAGCCACATCCAGTTACAAGTACTACTACTCCTCCAGTTGTATCATCTTCTCATGTTGCGACAACTTTACCTTTTATTCTCAACAACCTCATGGTATGTCTTCAGCTCCAATATCTTCTTCGGGTCCTTATGGTTATCAGTTGCCTTTATTTCCTCCAATACCTCCACAGCAGAAAAAGGGTTGTTCTTTTAAAACATATGTGTCTACTAAGCCATCTGAGTATTCTGGAAGCAGTAACCCTTCTGTGACTCTTGATTGGTTGCGTGATATGGAGAGAAAATTTGAAGTTTCTCAATGTGAAGAGGAGTTAAAGGTGCCATATGCGGTTCAACAATTAAAAGGGCAAGCCATGTTTTGGTGGGATTCTGTTACTTCTACTCTAACTCCATAACAAAAAGAATTGATTAGATGGACTGATTTTTGTAATGAGATATGCAAACAATTTTGTTCAGAATTTGACATGTCCCGAATAAGGAAGGAGTTTATGGAATTACACTTAACGGATCAAATGTCAATGGATGATCTTATAAACCAATTTACTGAAAAGTTGCGGTTTGTTCAACAATGGGTTCCTGATGATCGAATTAAAGTTGACCATTTTGTTGGAACATTGCCTCCTCATTATCGCACTACAGTAAGATTGGCGGGCACTCTTCCCCAAGCTTTTAACCTGGCTCGTGCTGTTGATAGTGATATAAGAGCACGGAACTTACAAAATAAGGAAAAATCTTTACAAAGATCAAAAAGTGATAATTCTGGACGTGGAAAACAGAGATGGCAGGGTCATCAACAGAGTAAAGAAAATGATACTAGTGGAAGTGCAACGGAGAAACCTAATTGGTGTGCTAGGTGCAAAGCTCGACATACGGGTCCTTGTACTCCTCAAACATCTCGGTGTATTAAATGTGGTGAGTTGGGACATCCAGTTAGGGATTGTACTTTTACTACTTTTGTGTGTTGGAATTGTAAGAAGGAAGGTCATCGGGCGGGTCAATGCCCAGAGGCAAGAAGATAAGGGACAGGTATGGTCGGAGGTTCATCTTCGTCTGGCCAGAAGAGTAAAAATCCACCGCCAGCTACTAGCCGAGCATTTCAAATGACAGTTGATGAAGCTGTGGTTACTGAGGACGTCATCACTGGTACTTTTCTCATTAATTCTGTACCAGCTCGTGTGTTGTTTGATTCTGGAGCAAATTGCTCATTTATTTCTGTGTACTTCTGTGATAAGTTGAATTTGGTTCCCTCTTTGATTCATAAGTCTCTTGAAGTTGAAATAGAAAGTGGTAAGATCGTTCATGTTACCACCTCGGTAATTGGAGCTAGTATATTGATTGAGGGTCATGTTTTTCCGATTTCTTTCTTGTTGATGCCTATTCCCAGCTTTGATGTTGTTCTAGGCATGGACTGGCTAAGTCAAAACAAGGCCAGTATAGAATGTCATAAAAAGTTGATAAAAATCCCTGTCTCCAATGAATTGTATGTAGTAGCCTGAGGAGATCATGAAAAAGGTCATGTTCCCTTAATTTCCTTGATGAAAGCTAGAAAATATCTAGCTAAAGGTTGTGAGTCTTATCTTGCCTATGTCGTTGATGCCAAATTAGAAAAGAAATCTGTGTCTGATGTTCGGGTAGTTTATAATTATCCTGATGTTTTCCCTGATGAATTACCTGGGTTGCCTCTGGTAAGAGAAGTAGAGTATCAAATAGAGTTGATTCCTGGTTCCAAAAGCTCCTTATAGATTAGCTCCCTCTGAAATTCGGGAAATGATGAACCAAATTCAGGATTTGTTGGATAGAGGTTTTATAAGGCCTAGTTCTTCCCCTTGGGGTGCTCCTGTATTATTCGTGAAAAAGAAAGACGGCACTCTCCGTATGTGTATCGATTACAGAGAGTTGAACAAAAGAATTGTCATAAACAAATATCCTTTTCCTCGAATTGACGAGTTTTTCGATCAGTTACAGGGATCATCATGTTTCTCTAAAATTGATTTGAGATCGGGATACCACCAGGTACGGGTACGTGAGGAAGATATTCCAAAAACTGCTTTTCGTACCAGGTACGGTCACTATGAATTTTTGGTTATGCCGTTTGGTTTAACAAACGCTCCAGCAGTTTTTATGGATCTAATGAATCGGGTATGTCGGGCGTTTCTTGACAAGTTTGTCATTGTGTTTATTGATGATATTCTGGTTTATTCTAAATCTGAGACTGAACATGAAATGCATTTGAGGCTTGTTCTTGAAACTTTGAAACGAGAGTAGTTATATGCAAAAAATTTTAAATGTGAGTTTTGGTTACGTGAAGTTCAGTTTCTGGGTCACATAATCTGTCAGGATGGAGTTAAAGTAGATCCCACTAAAGTTCAGGCTGTTATGAATTGGAATGTTCCAAAGACGCCTTCTGAAATTAAAAGTTTTCTGGGATTAGCGGGTTATTACCAGAAGTTCATTAAAGATTTTTCTACAATTGCCGATCCGTTGACTAAGTTGACCCGTATGGATGTAAAGTTTCATTGGGGTGATCAGCAAGAGTCAGCTTTTCAGACTCTGACGCAGTTATTGTGTCAGGCTCTAGTTTTGGCTTTACCGAATGGTTCAGATGATTTTGTTGTATATTGTGATGCCTCTCATTCGGGTTTGGGTTGTGTTTTGATGCAACGAGATAGAGTAATTGCTTATGCATCTCGTCAACTTAAACTTCATGAAAAGAACTACCCTACTCATGATTTAGAACTTGCTGCTGTTGTATTTGCTTTAAAAATCTGAAGGCACTATTTGTATGGAACTAAATGCGTGATTTGTACTGATCATAAGAGTTTGCAGTATATGTTCACTCAGAAAGAATTGAACATGCGTCAGAGGAGGTGGTTAGAGTTAATCAAAGACTATGATTGTGAAATCCGATATCACCCTGGAAAGGCTAATGTGGTAGCCGATGCTTTAAGCCGAAAGGTGACTTCTGATAAGGTATGTTTTATGCGTTTAGAGGTATTTTCTGATTTAATTTCTCAGTTAAAGGCTGCTCAGTCTGAAGCTTTGTTGGATCAAAATTTGAAGTCTGAAATTAGGGTGAAGTGAAAAGATTTGTTGGTTGATGATTCTCGTAGATTGAAGAGATTTCAGTCACGTGTGTGGGTTCCTTTATTTGGAGGTCTTCGTGATTTGATTTTATCAGAAGTTCATAAATCCCGTTTTTCTGTTCATCCAGGAAGTACCAAAATGTATAATGATTTGAAAACTTTATATTGGTGGCCCACAATGAAAATGGATGTAGCCCGAGTGGTGGAAACTTGCCATATATGTTCTCAGGTCAAGGCTGAACACCAGAAACCGTATGGATCATTGAAACAGCTTGAAATACCTGAGTGGAAGTGGGAACATTTGAATATGGATTTTGTGACTAAACTTCCCCGAACGCCACGTGGGAATGATATGATATGGGTAATAGTTGACCGTTTGACTAAAAGCGCCCATTTTCTTGCTACTAGTGAAACTGCATCTTTATCTCGATTGGCCCAGCTTTATGTAAATGAGATTGTTTCACGTCATGGTATTCCTTTGTCTATTGTATCGGATCGAGATTCTCATTTTATTTCTCGATTTTGGCAAAGTTTGCAACACGAGTTGGGTACCCGAGTGAACTTAAGTACAACTTATCATCCTCAAACAGACGGTCAGTCAGAGCGTACTATTCAGACGCTTAAGGATATGTTGCGTGCGTGTGTATTGGAATATGGGGGTTCTTGGGATTCTCATCTGCCGTTAGTGGAATTTGCTTATAATAATTCTTATCATTCTAGTATCGGCATGCCACCTTATGAGATGTTATATGGTCGCCGTTGTAGAACACCCTCATGTTGGCTTGAGTCCGGTGAAAAGCAGTTTGCGGGCCCGAATATTGTACAAATTACAGCTGACAAGGTTAAAATCGCTCGTGAGAAACTGAAAGCGGCTAGAGATAGACAGAAACAGTACGCGGATCCACATCGACAGTCGGTTACTTTTGTTGAAGGTGAATTGGTTTATGTGAAAGTTTCACCATGGAAAGGGGTAATCCGATTTGGAAAGCGTGGAAAGTTAGCTCCTCGGTATATTGGCCCGTTCAGAATCAGGCAAGTTGTTAATGACCAAACTGTTGCTTTGGATCTTCCTCCCGAATTGTCTGGCATTCATGATACTTTCAATGTTTGTTATCTACGAAAGTGTAATATTGAAGATCAATCTCAAATTCTTCCTTTACAAGAGTTGCGGGTGGATCAGACTCAGAAATTGGTAGAAGAGCATGTTGAAATCTTAGATAGAAAAGTTACTAAACTCCGTAAGAAAGAGATCCCTATGGTCTTAGTGAAATGGAAACACAGTTTTGGTCCAAATCTTAGGTGGGAAACTGAGTCTAGTATGAGATTACGTTACCCCAGTCTTTTTGAGTCTAGTGAGATTTCGGGGACGAAATCTTCTTAAAGAGAGGAGATTTGTAACATCCGTAAATTGGGCCTAGTGGTGACAGATATTTTCCTTAAATTTTAAATATGCAATTTAAATTATTGTATATGTTTGGTTGCGAAAAGTGAGTAAAAGAGTCTTAGGACTTATTGTGACTAGTAAAATATTATTTGTTTTAAATTGTTCTAGTTGACGGTAAAATAAAATAATTATCCTCGCAAATGGTTTTAGGGTTCCAGACAATAGGTTTGGAAATGGATTTAAATAAAAGTGAATGTGTCGGGTTAGAAAGAGGAGGCCGACCTAAATCATCATCTTCTAAATTCTTCTTCATTTCATGAAAACAAAGCTAAACCTTAAACTTTAACTTTGAAGTCATATACAAATACATCTAACTAGGGCTGTGATTTTGTGTTGATTCAAGTCTTGTATCATCATCTTCATCTCCTATATTTTAATTGTAAGTGTTCTAGATTCTAAATATCTAGAAGTGGTTTTGATGTAAATCATATGGATTTGTTGATGTATATAATGAATTGAAACTTGATAGATTGTTCTAAGTTTTTGTATGATGATGTTTGTTGTTAAATTGAGCTATTTGTAACTTGAAAATCTGGAATTTATGTCATTTGATGATGAAATTGAGTTAAGGTTCGAGCTGAGTAATTATAGGTCTGATATTGAGCTGTAAATCGCCTCAACGCGATCCCATCACCTGAGCCGGATCGCGTTCTTTAGTTATAAGTTGACGTATATGAGTTTTCTTCTTGGGAACGCGATCCCAGGACATTATCCGGATCGTGTTGTCAATTCAAATTGGTTACAGAACGTTTCCTTCATAGAAACGCGATCCCACCTCAGTTTTTCGGATCGCGTTGCGTAGAGTAATTCGGTTACAGAATAGTTCTCAACGTGGGAACGCAATCCCACCAACCCTAGTCCGGATCGCGTTTGCCTGTGTAATTTCAAAGGATATGAGGCTTTGTGAACTTATGCATTTAGAGTAGTTATATTGTATGGTTATCTATATTACCTGATTGTTTAATGTAAGTATTTAAGTAAAGTTGTAATTAAACTATGGAACAAGTTTCTAACTTGTATTTGGGTTGTGTTTTCAGAGCAACCGAAGACTCAGTAATATTAGATATCTGAGTTTGGAGGACTAAGACAATCAGGTGAGTGGATTTGTAACTCAGTTTGATTTGGTTGTGACATATTGGGTCACAACAAGTAAACATGATTATTATTGATAAACTGTTGTTGACTATGTGGTATAAATCTTATGATTTAAGTTGACGCTGAGGTCAGTTGATAACTGGGTTTGGATTACTATTAGTGGACCAACACAGGAGCTTTATACATGTGTTGTTCATGAGAATCTGTGTTGAATGTAGTAATAGTATCCAAGCTATCGGTAGATTCTGTATAGGCCAATACAGTTTGATGATAAGAGTTCTTGAGGCCTCCGCGGCATTAGGGTTTTCAAGGACCACCGATCCTCATTGTTGATTTGTGTTATGTTTATCGGTTATAAACTGATTTGTTATGCCATGTTAGGCTGTGATTATTGATTTACTCACTTAGCTTCGTGCTAATCCCACCATTAAACTTCTTGCAAGTTTTGTTGATTATTTTGGGCTGGGAACAAGAAGTTATACAAATGAAATGTTTAACGTGCGATGACTATGATATTTTGATATAAACTATGTGGTGTTGAATCTTTATATAATACTAAACTTGTAATGTGTTTTGGAATTTTGTAACAGTTTAAATATATGTAAATAATATATATTTGGTTATTAATGAAAGTTGGGACTTTTGCTTCCGATAGGTGTTATAAAAAAAATGGCTTGGAAATGTAAGGGATGTTAAACAGTTATTGTATCAACCATTGACAGATGTGTGAGTGTTGGAATGTTAAAAGTTTAACGTCTTAACTTGTAATATACTTCATATAGTGGAACTTTAAGTGGCATATGGATCCGGTGATTTTTACTCTCTTTTGAGAGGTTTTTCACGTAAAAAATGTGCGTGTTATTATTTTTATGTTTCATATGTTTTATTATTGACTTATACAAGGTTGTGTGATTTCTTGTTGGAGAGGTGATCGATCCCAACAAGAAGGGTGTGTTTGGTTCGCATGACATTTCGATGGAATTAGAATCCATCAAGAAAATTGGAATTAAATTCAAATTTTAACCAATGTGAATTTCTTTGAGAAGAGCTTGGAGAGCTTCGATTCAACTCATATTTGAACAAAATACCTTTATTTTGCGTTTGGTTACCAGAATAATTGAGATGGAATTGGAATTCATCAAAAGAATTTAAATTTCAAGGATTGTGACAAATTTTACATGGACGGAAATACCTTTCTTTGATATTGAGTAAGCGTTTGGTGAGATAGAACATGCATACATATTCCGTTTTGTGTTTTCATCCTTTATCACTTCTATAAGATGCTTGAAAAGCACCTTCAATTTCTTCCTCTAGTCTCATAGGAACCCTCTGCTCTTGTGCTTGGAGCTTGCTGGGTAAGCATACTACATACAAGAATCTGCAAAAATTTTGGCTTCAAATTTTTGAGGAACACTTATCATTATTTTCTCCACCACTCTGTAGTCTAATTTTTTTTCACCGTGAAGTCTATTTTGATTAATGACATCCATCATTCTTGATGAATAATCTTTCAAGAGTTCATAATCTTTCATTTTCAAAAATTCAAGCTCTCTTCTAGAGTCAATAATCTGATAGCTTTAACTCTGTTGGAACCTTCATTGGTTTCTTGGAGTTTGTCTCACATGGCTTTTGGTGCCGCCAAGTGCCCAAGTCCATTACCAAGGTCTTGAATGCAATGTAAGTGCATTATCTTGATTCAGCAACTCTTCTTCAGAATTTCTTAGTTGGGCAATTGTTGAGTTTGCTCTGAGTTCTGGAGGATCTTCATCAGTCTCTACTACCTTTTTATAAATCTTAAGGCTTCAAATATATCTTCATCTTCACTGCCTAAATATGATAGTGCAACCCATAAAATATTGGAATTGCAGGAGCACTGAAACTAGATGCCATGTCTAGCTTGAAATTTTCTTAGGTGAATAAAACATCCCCATAAGAAGAGAGCTCAGATACCACCGTAAGTGTATAAGAATAGAATCAGAACTATACTTGGAAAGATTAAAGTAGCAAGACATTGTTTTTATGTAGTTCATAATAGATAATGAAGTGTAGAATAGATAAAATTTGAAGATTGCTTGTATATTTAACTCTTGAGATTACACTTCTATTAATAGGATTACAAATGTAAGTGCCTTATCTTGATTCAGCAACTCTTCTTCAGAATTTCTTAGTTGGGCAATTGTTGAGTTTGCTCTGAGTGCTGGAGGATCTTCATCAATCTCTACTACCTTATTATAAACCTTGAGGCTTCAAATATATCTTCATCTTCACTGCCTAAATATGATAGTGCAACCCATAAAATATTGGAATTGCAGGAGCACTGAAACTAGATGCCATGTCTAGCTTGAAATTTTCTTAGGTGAATAAAACATCCCCATAAGAAGAGAGCTCAGATACCACCGTAAGTGTTTAAGAATAGAATCAGAACTACACTTGAAAGATTAAAGTAGCAAGACATTGTTTTAACGTATTTCACAATAGATAATGAAGTGTAGAATAGATAAAATTCGAAGATTGGTTGTATATTTAACTCTTGAGATTACACTTCTATTTATAGGCTTACAAATGTTAGTCCATAGGTCTTTCTTTGCCTATAAGATATCATAAGAGATAAATAGTAAAGATAGTAAGATATCTAAATTTCATTAATAGGTAAGGATACTGAATATCTAAGTTTTCTTTGTACGAAGTAACTAAGTTTACATAGTACGAAGTAAACAAAAAAATTAACTAAACAAACTAATTTCCAATACAATCTTAGATACGCTAACATGTATGAAGTTTAGAAGTTAACTTTACAAAACGAGGATACCATATAATGTTTTATATTACCTAACTTAGGTAAGGTCAAGGATAAAAAAAAGCAAAATTATTTGCAATTTATTCACTAACTTTCTTAAATGCACGTAACGAGCCACTCCTCTACACTAATGTTACGTAATCTAGCATAATGTTAACGTTAGGGATCAATTTTCATATATAGTAGTAAAATTGGGTTAATGTACTCAAGGGTCACCGTACTTTTTAAAAAAGTTTATTTGGATCACCCAACTATTTTTTTGTCTATTCATATTACTATGATAGAGTAAGGTTCAAATGAGTACATCAATTTTGAGTGAGAATGAGGGAACCAACAGATTTCTGCCATGTGTCACTTTATTCTCTCTCCTCCACACTTTATTCTCTCTCCTCCACATTTTTAAAAATTAAATATCTCACAAACGGTAAGTCGAAAAATCATGAAAATTGCACCATAAAATTCAGCGTTTTCTCCTCTTCGATTTGCCGTCCCTCAAGGCATACTTTTGACAACTTTTTTTTTTCTTATTTTTTGGTGGGTTTCACAAATTAGTAACACATGTGTTAGTGATTAGTTGTACATTTAATTTGTGGTTAAGGTTAGGGTTTAAGGTTAGGTTTAGGGTTTATAAGGGTTTAGGGTTTAGAAGGGGTTCAAGGTTTAGGGTTTAGAAAGATTTAGGGTTTAGTGTTTTGTAAAGCGTTTAGGGTTTAGGGTTTGGGGTTTAGGGGTTAGGGTTTAAGGTTTGAGGTTTGGGGTTTCGAGGAGAAACCCCAAACCTCAAACCCTAACCCCTAAACCCCAAACCCTAAAAACCCTAAAAACCCTAAAACCCTAAGTATTTTCTCTGCTTTGAGTGGGCGATTTTGGCGATTCTATACGGATCGGCCAATTGTTCATCGGTTTCCAGCCAATTACTCCGATTAAACCTCCCAAATACACTGTTTAACCTCATGAATCCATCAGAAAATCCTTCTGAATCTCTTCTTCGACCTCCAGATCCACCGGATCTGTATGAATCTGAAAAATTTCACACTCCGATTCAAAAATTGTCTGAGCCTATTCCACCTGTTAAATTAAGTCCAGCTGAGATTCGAGCAAAGCTAAGATCATCTAAACGAATTTCCATTGATGATGATGAAGCTCAAAACAAGACTATTCAAAGCATTCAGGCTGAATTTGTTGGAAAAAGTTTGAAAAATTCCAAAAATAAAAAACGTAAACAAAAGTTGAAGAAAGGTGTTCAGGAGCAAGGGTATACTAATTCTGTGCATGTTTTGAAGAAAACGAAGCCTCCTACATCTATACCTAATCTACAATTCAGCCATGGAGTTTCAAAAATTCCTGATATGTCTTTGTCAGAATTTGATAACACAGGTATTTCTAAATCAATTGAACAAATGAGTGCGGAATATGTTGCTCCAGTAGTCATGAATACTATGAATGATGAAGTACATGGTAATATTAATCCTGATGTGGAAAGGATTAGTGGTTGTTTTGAGTTTAAAACTGCTGAGAAATGTGTCAAAGTAGTTGAGTCTAAGAGTGGTAAGAAAACACCTACTCTTTGTCTTAAGAATAAGAAGATTGATAGCCCTGATTCCCCCATTGATATGGCTACTGATCAGTCCATTTCTTATGCTGAGAATTTGATAAAAACTACTGATTCTGTTGTGAGAATACTTAAGAGGGGTGAGGTGGATAATGAACATTTGGGAGAGTATAACAATGCAGTTAGTTCTGGTTCAAAATTGTATTGTGAAGATAATAGGAATGATACTCATAGTGTTAGAGCTGAGTTGAGTGATCAAATTGGAGTTAAAGTGGTAAATGGTAAACCTGGTAGTGTGTATGATGTCAATTCTGGACTACAGGTTGAATCAGAGCAGAATAAAATTGGTGTAAAAGTTAATGATGTAATGACTGGTCAAAAATCAAATGTATGGGCAACACAGAAAATGTCTTTTGCAGAATTGATGAGAAAAAGTAAAGAAGATGAGGAAGTAAAGATGGAGTATATACCACCTGTGAAATTGGCTAATGGGCAGAAGAGGGTAATGTTTACTGCTGAAGAGGTTAAAAAGGGTGGTAGTCACTTTAGTTTACAATTGTATGGATATTTTGTTGGGACGTCAATGGATTATCAAGTGGTGAATGCAAATTTAAGGAGAATGTGGAGGGCTTATGACTTAAAAGATGTGACAAAGACTGCTGCAGGCTTTTATCTTTGTAAGTTTAAAAGTGAAAGGGGTATGAAAGCTGTTCTGGAGAGTGGACCATGGTTAGTGGAAAATGTTCCTTTCTTTATTAACCAGTGGGAGCCAGGAGTGTGGTTGGAAAAAATTGAGCCACACAAAGTGCCATTATGGGTGTGTATTCATAATATACCAATTGAGTTATGGAATGGCAAAAGTATTGGTAAGCTTGTAAGTGGTATTGGTAGGCCAATCTTAATGGATAAGGTCACTATGGATAGGTGTATTAACAAAACTGGTAGACTTGGATATGCTAGAGTTCTGGTGGAAGTAATGGCAGAGGAGGAGTTGCCAAGTTTTGTGGAGTTTGAATATCCTCCAATTGGTTGTTTTCCTGCAAAGATTGGAAGACTTGATGTAAGTTTCCAATGGAAACCACCAATGTGTACTCATTGTAAGGTATTTGGTCATACTTTTAAACAGTGTAAGAGTCGACCTATTACAGATGAAGAGAAAGCTGCTCAGGTGTTAAAAGATGCATTAAAAGTACCAAATCAGAAAGAAGGAGCTGTATTAAATGATGGGTGTGATGTAGATGGATTCCAGGTCGTGGGAAGGAAAAATAAAATAGTTGAAAGACTTAATATGGAATGGAGGAATAGTATGAAGAATGGTCAAAGAGGAAATACAGGTATGAATGCTCAACAAGAGCAAAGGAGGAATATAATGAGACAAAAGGGTAGTGTGTTTGACAGAATTAGAGGGGGTAATCAGGCAGTATGGGTTCCAATGAAGACTGGTAATGTGAATGCAAGTAAAGGGTTGGACAAGCAAGTGACTGGTGATAAAGGTAAGTCAAAGCAGAATGAACTAGATGGTGAATCCTCAGCTACAGGTATGTCTTCTAGTCAACACTTGAAATCTGTGAGTAGGTCTATGGATAATAGAGTTGAATTTGGGACTGAACAAATTGCAAAGGAGAGGAGAATGGTGGATAATATTGGTGGTTTAAATGATATTAGAGATAATTATAAACCAATATTAGAGATAAATTCTGTTGAAACTTCTAATAAATTTGATGCTTTAAACAATATTGATGACATGGTGGATGGGGATGATTCAGATTCTGAGAATGAATGGGATGTGGAAAATGGAATGTATGAATATCAAAAAAGAGCTGTTTTAGCTTATTTGGAATTGAAAAAATACCCCTCTAAGCAAGTTAGAAGTGAATGGAATGCAAGTCAGGTTGAATTTTTTACTGATAAATGTAGTCTGTATGGCTTAGATGCTAATTTTGATGATGATGATGTTGCATCTGAGACAGATGGTACTGCAAAATTCATGGGGGTTGGGAATAGTGTGGAAATGGGTGCTGGTAAGGGTATGGAGAGCACAAAACAGAAATCTGTTTCCAATGAGTATTAAGATCCTTGCTTGGAATGTTAGAGGTATTAACAATGCCACTAATCAGAAACAAGTTTTAAAGTATATGAGTGAGGGTAATTTCAGTATTTGTGGGTTAATTGAGACCCATGTGTATAAGAATAATTTGACTAGGATTGGCAATAAGATGTTTGGTCAATGGGATTGGATTTCTAATGGCTCTAGTTGTGTAGGTGGAACTAGAGTCATGTTGGGATGGGATCCAAATTCTGTGAGAGTAATGCTTATTGACCAACATTCTCAAGCAATGCATTGTTTTGTGGAGTCTGTAAATGGTCAAAAGGGGTTTTATTGCTCATTCATTTATGGATTTCATAAAATGGTACCTAGAAGGGAATTGTGGAAGAGCTTGAAGCTTCATGCTAAGGTTGTAAAGGATTCACCTTGGGTGTTGATGGGTGATTTTAATGCAACTCTTGACCCTAGTGAACATTCTGCTGGGCCATCTTTTATTACGAAAAGTATGGCTGAATTTATGGAGTGTGCTAGTGAGATAGAGGTGGATGATATTGGTTGTTCTGGCTTAACTTTCACATGGAATCAGAGGCCTGGAAGATGTGATGGGATTCTAAAGAAGTTAGATAGAGTTATGGCTAACTCTAAGTTTATAACCGAGTTCACCAATGCACATGCTTTATTTGTTTCTTTCTTGCATTCTGACCATACTCCCATGATATTGACAGTTCCTGAGCTTGCTAGGGCTAAGCCTAGACCTTTTAAATTCCCTAATTACATTACCAGGAAGCCTAAATTTCTCAATGTCATTAAGGAATTTTGGGCTGTTGATGTCTCTGGATATGAAATGTTCAAGGTTGTGTCTAAGTTGAAGAGATTGAAAAAACCTATCAGAAAACTTAGCTATGAACAGGGTAACTTGTTTTTGAAGGTTAAGAAGGCTAAAGCTGATCTTGAAGAGGTGCAAAAGGATGTTGTTAATGATCCAACTAATAAAGATATCAGGGCTAAAGAGGCTGCTTGTGTTAAAGCTTTTAATGAAGCTGTGATGGATGAGGAGTTATTTTTGAAACAAAAGGCTAAAGTGGAGTGGTTGAAGGAGGGTGACCAAAACTCAAAATATTTTCATAAGGCTGTTAAGGGGAGGATGAGTAGAAACAGAGTTGAATCAATTGAAGATAGTAATGGTAACAGATTTTTTGGTTTGCATGTTGCTGATCAATTTGTTAATCATTTTCAGAATGTGCTTGGTACTAACAGGAATGTTGCTCCTATTGATGATCCTGTGAACTTGTTTACCAGAAAGATACCTTTTCAAAATGCTCTACACATGGTTAGATTTGTTAAGGATGAGGAGATTAAAGAGGCTATGTTTGATATAGATGATGACAAGGCACCTGGACCTGATGGGTATTCATCCAAGTTTTTCAAGGCTGCTTGGGGCATTGTTGGTGATGAGGTATGTAAAGCTGTTAGGGAGTTTTTCCAAACTGGTAAACTTCTTAAAGAGATTAATGCCACTGTATTAGCCTTGGTCCCTAAGATTTCTACTCCACAAAATGTTACTCAATATAGACCAATTGCTTGCTGTAATGTCATATATAAATGTATTAGCAAGGTGATAGCAAATAGGATGAAAGAGGCATTAGATGTAATTGTGGATGAAAATCAGAGTGCCTTTATTCCTGGTAGGCAAATTAGTGACAATATTTTGCTTACCCAAGAACTTTTGAGAAATTATCATAGGAATAGAAGGCCTCCTAGATGTGCATTTAAAATTGACATACAAAAGGCCTATGATACTGTAGAATGGGGTTTTCTTAGAAATTGCCTTATTAATTTTGGTTTTCACCCCATGATGGTAATGTGGATTATGAATTGTGTGACATCAACATCCTTTACTGTTTGTGTAAATGGGGAACATAAGGGGTATTTTCATGGTGCAAGAGGATTAAGGCAGGGTGATCCTATGTCACCTTACCTTTTTACTATGGTAATGGAAGTATTTACACTGATATTGAAGAGACAGATTGCAGCTGATGATGAATTTGATTATCATTGGGGGTGTAATGAGTTACAGATTACTCACCTTTGTTTTGCTGATGATCTCATTTTGTTCTGTAACGGAGATAGTCAATCTGCTGCAGTATTGAGGAGATCCTTGGATGAATTTGGGAATATTTCTGGTTTGATGCCAAGTATGGATAAGTGTACATCTTTCTTTGGTAATGTGTGCAGGGCTGTGCAAGATGAAATTATTAGCATCATGCCATTTTCTGCTGGGACTTTGCCTATCAGGTATCTTGGAGTCCCTTTATTGTCATCTAGGCTACAATCAAAACATTGTGTAGCTCTGATAGATAAGGTGAAAAAGAGGAAATTTGATTGGAAAAGTAAATCTCTTTCTTTTGCTGGAAGAATGCAATTAATTAGATCTGTGTTGTGCTCTCTACAAGTGTATTGGTCTTCAATGTTTGTGTTGCCCAAGTCTGTCTCACAAGACATTGAAAGATTAATAAGAGGTTTTTTGTGGTGTCAAGGAGAATTTAAAAGGGGAAAGGCTAAGGTCAATTGGAGGGATGTATGTAGACCAAAGGGACAGGGAGGATTGGGTATTAAAAGCTTGCATACATGGAACATTGCTCTTATGTCAAAGCATGTTTGGAATGTGGTAACAGATAAAAAGTCAGTATGGGTTAAATGGGTTAAGGCAGAAAAGTTGAAAAGTAGGAACTTTTGGGATTACCATATGCCTGGGGATGTTTGTTGGAGTTGGAGGAAAATTATTGAGTGTAGGGATGAAATCAGGGGGTTTGTTGTTATTAGACTTGGTGATGGTAAGAATACATCAGCATGGTTTGATAATTGGCACCCTTGTGGACCATTAAGCAAGTTTATTAAGAGTAGTGATTTATATTTTGCTGATATGGATTCTGCTGCTAAGGTTGCTGATATTGTAGTGAATGGAGAGTGGTGTATCACTGATGAATTAAGAGATCAATTCCCTGATATCTTTGCTTATCCTCCTCCTGTTTTAATTCAGGGAAGAAGTGATAGAGTTTTATGGAAGACTAAAAAAGGAAAGTTGGTTCCATTTTCTGTTAATAATACATGGTGTGATCTATCTGAAGAAGTGGATGAGGTTAAATGGGCTAGATTAGTTTGGTTTAGCCAATGCATACCCAGGCACTCTTTCATTTTATGGGTAGCTATGCAATATAAGCTCAGGACTCAAGATAAATATATGGCTGGAGACACCCCTAGTGCATTAGCCTGTCCTTTTTGTAAATTACAGAAAGACAGTCATGCACACTTGTTTTTTGAGTGTGGTTATCCTAATGAGGTATGGTTAGAGTTTAAAGGAATGGTGAGAATGGATTATGCACCTGATTCATGGAGTGATATAGTTGAATACCTCTGTAATAGACCAATCACAAAGTCTATATGGAGTGTATTGCAAAGATTAATATTAGGTGCTTGTGTTTACTCCATTTGGCAGGAAAGAAATTGGAGGTTATTTCAAGGGAAAGCAAGGACTGTTGATATATTGGTTGGTCAGATCAAAAGTACAATCAGACTAAAACTCATGGGTTTGAAAGTAAGGAAATCAAAGCAAGCTATTGATGCTTTTGAAATCTGGGAGTTGCCTTTGGAAGATCAGATGAATGTTAACAATGATAACTACCCCCGGGTTAACAATGATAAATAATGTTGATGGGTGTAATTTTGGGATTTATTTCAGTGGTAATTTTATGCCTGATGATAGTTTTATGCTATATTGTTACAAGTTTTTGAATGCAGGTCAACAGTGGAAATTAAATAGCTGGAAGATCTTGTTCAGTCCCTGGATTGTTGATAAGTTGATAGGGACTAATTTGCTAGTCAAATGCAGTGGCAAGTCTGGTGTAATGCAATTCTAGGCCGAGTATGGGATAGCAAGGAAGGCAGGAAATATGAAGATTTGAATGGGTCCGTGGATCATACTGGATCTGGTGCTAAGTGGAATGAAGGTCAGAAGATTGAAGACGTGAAGACTAGAATAATGAAGATTGAAGACTCGAAGACTAGAAGACTGAAGATCGAAGACTTAAAGATTTTTTTGTGTTTATTTTCTAGGGTGAATTATAAAAATGATCATTTTAATCATTTTAGATTGTCTTTTTATTTTTCTAGCGTTGGCCATTTTAGATTTCATAGGTATTTCTGTAAAAATGGCCGACATAGGAAATGGGTTAGATTACGGATAGTGATAGGTTTTTTGTATGTGTTTTAGACGTTCACTAAAAACGTCTCCTCGGATATACCCGTTGTAAACGTGTAATTCTTTTTTTGATTTAATAAAATTTGCCGGGGTACCGTCCCCTTTACCAAAAAAAAAAAAAACCCCAAACCCTAATGTAACACCTCCAAATTTGATGATTTAGCGGAAGCACGTTTTGGGTGTTACGAATCAATAGTCACAGCACAAAGATATATAATGAACGACCACTATATGCGTCGTTTTGGACTTGTATTGATAAAACAAAAGTTTACATCAAAAATATTGTTTACATTAGCTCAGCTAGGAATTGAGAGATTTAAGTACATAATTAATCTATACAAAATATAATAATGCAGCTAAATCTCTGATTGTTTGCATGATGACTCGAGCTAATCGATCCTTACTTGAGCAGTCCAACCTACTGCTGGTCACCTGTGATACATGCTAAAATTGGTCAGCGAAACGCTGGTGAGCTCACAGGTTTGTATGTCAACACATATGTTTTTATGAACCGCAAGATTTAATAATTGAATTTAAAATGCAATTAAGCAAAATAAAAGTTATACAGCCATGAGCACATAGTCTGAGCTTAACTTGAGTTGTCAGGCCCACTTAAGGAAACCTAACTTGAAATGCCTCCTACGAGTGCCTAATCCACACTCGTCTTCCCAAATGCTAATACGTCCGTTTGACCAGTTAGTGCGTGCTAACCCGGACGAGGATTGTCAATCCAATATGATATCTGTCACACCTCCAAAATCGGTAATTGTGTTTATTTAATGTTTAGCGGAAGCAAGTTAAGATTTAGCGGAAGCATCTTGTTTAAACAGTTTAACAGCGGGGTGATGACGTATCAATTGTGCATTCATCGTATCAGAGCATATGATCATACAGAACATAATATATTAAGGATGCCAGTTAAATAGTTATTACAAAAGTAGTACGACTGTGTAAGTCGTACAGTAGTAATAAAGTTTAAAACATTTAAGTTTTACAATACATATGTTAAAATAAGATTTCATGAGTATAACTGCAATGTCTGCAGTAATACAGAGGAAATCCTCAAAAGCTGTCCCATAAGGTATGGCATCCTAAGTAGTCCAGGGTTGTCATCCTGAATGCATGCGATCCTTACTTACATAGCTAATTTCCTGTAAAACATAGAAAGAAAGTCGTCAACAAATATGTTGAGTGAATTCACAGGTTTTGTATAAATATGTGGTATGTTAAACCATTTATGTTTAAATTATTGAAATGTTATTCAATAAATAAAGGTTTGCAGGTTTTGCAAATTATAAGATGATAGGGATAGTTACCCTAAAATATAGTTTTATGTAGGTTGTTACCCAAAATGCATGTCTGGTTGTTTACCAGAATATAAGTATAATCAGTAAGTATACTGAAATAAAACGGTTGTAGGATATGTTCATCCTAAATAATAATTGTGGGAATGCTTAGACTTATAATCCCCTGAAAGGTGAGCTAAACCTCGCAGGTTAAAGTAACGCGACCTAACCCTATAACCAAACCACAACCAAAACTTATGTTTCTTGCCTGAAGGACAGTTAAGTATACGCTCCATCCACAGGAGGGTCGTCACGGCAATAGTACTATTCGTATACTCAGTGGCTAGAGTCACCTAGCTAATGGTTATAGTCTGCATGACATAAGGTCTTTCATGCACACATTTCAAGTCTGGGTCCGTACTAGGATCTGTTGTCTAATTCCCAAAACAGTTGAGAAATAATATTTCATATCAAACAGTTGTATAAAGCAATTTAAAGCATTTATATAATTTGCTGCATATGTTTGCATGCAGTTTCTATGTTTACACCCCTATGTTTAAAACAGAAAACATTTGTAAAGTAGGGGCTGTGAACTCACGGTGGTTTGCTCGGAAAGAAAGCTAGCAGCCAATCAGCTATAAGCCCAAGGTATGTTAACCTATACAATAAATATATTAACATAAGTACGTTTGATTTGTTTTAAATCACTTATGTTAACAGTTTGTTTGTTTGAAGAAATGGTTGATTTCTTAGTAATATAAGTTGTTGACTTTATTAATGACATTGCGTTGAAATATTGTTATTATTTCATAAATCGTATACTTGTTAAGTGTACAAACCAATATGTAATTGTCTATTTAACGGAAGGTCGTTTTATTTTCATTTGTACATATACTTTGTATATAGTTGTTCGTATAATTCGAACGTTATTCAAATATCATTGTTGGTACATATATTTGTTTTATATATGTATTCGTATGTAAATATACTTGTTGTATATTATTAAGTTGTACGTTTGTTAAACGTGTAATCCATTTGCACATATATATGTGAATATATATTCTTAAGTGTCGTATGTATATATGTTTGATCAATACATTGTTTATGTATATCAAAATATATAAGTTTTCATTTGTTTAAGAAAACGTATACGTTTGTGTCTATATATATCGTGTGTCCTCGAATATATGTATATATATATTGTAATACGTTGTTTCGTATTTAAAACATGCCGAGTTTTATTTGTTATATAAAACTTGATAATATACTTATTTTGTTTATAAAATAAATATTATTTGTTTTTAATATCATTACATTTGTTTAATAAATGTTAAGAAGTTTAAATGTCCCGATTGTAATCGTTTTCCCAAAACGTATAATTTACAAAGTTCGTATTCATATATATGTCATATATGTATTTATTCATGTATCGTTTGTTCGTACGAAATAAATAAGTCCAAAGTCCGTGTCTCGGATATATCACATTAATGTTTTATTAATAGTTTACAATGTCTCGTGAATGTATCGTATAAATGAAATCGTTAACGGGAGCGTTTATGTTTTTAAAGTAAAAGTCAAATTGTTGGTCAGGGTTGGGAATCCGCCGGATTCCCTTGAATCCGCCGGATTCAAGTCAAAATTCGGAATACGCCGTATTCGAGTGAATCCGCCGTATTCATCGTGGTTTTCATGTGGTTTCGTTTTAGGTTCGGGAATACGCCGTATTTAAATGAATACGCCGTATTCAATCCAGTTCGGGGGGAATCCGCCGTATTCAATCGAATACGCCGGATTCATTTGTGTTCATCAGATAGTTTGTGTGAAGCTTTGGAATACGCCGGATTCATTTGAATCCGCCGTATTCACCCGTGTCTTTTACTCGTTCATCGTTTTAGCCGAAGATTTGTGTGCGGGTCGGACACGGGAATCCGCCGGATTCCCTTGAATCCGCCGGATTCGTTTGGTTTTTGGTTCTGAATACGCCGGATTCAAAGGAATCCGCCGTATTCGTTATGATCACAGACTCTGTACGTAGCAGAGCAAAACATATGCCCGATCTTTTGGTTCCAAATCCATATTACATAAACTACAAATGTTTACAACAAGTTTATACGTCGTTTTTATAAGTTATTACACCATTTAAACTAGTTTTTATGTGTCGATTTTGTATTTGAAGTTTTGGGTTTTATAAAACCATTTCAAGAACAATCCATAATCTTCATGTTTTTGATGATATATACACAGATTGTAATAGATATACATGTTATATAACGAGATTGAAGTGTAGAAATCAAAGAAATGAAAGTTCCTTACAAAGTGAAAATAGTGAGAATGATGATCGATGATGATGATTATGATGTTGTGTTCCTGCTTGTTGTTCTACTCCTGCTTCTGCTTCCTGGTTCTGATCTTGTGTAATTTTTGAGAAAGAGGAAGAAGGTTGATAGATGAAATTATTGGTGTGTGTTTTTGGTGAGATCACAGAGAAAAAGAACGGAGGGAGTATAATATTTCAAACGAGTATGGGTTGAAGGAGAAGGTGTCTCTCAATTATTGTAGTTTGGTGTCCATTTTTGGTACCTCAATTTCGAGTACGGGTATAATTTTAGCAATATAAAAATAAACATTTTACATTTTTATTTAGTAGGTGTTCTCCTGGTTCGTTATTTATAATCAGTATAATGAGGTTATCATTATTTTAAATAGATGTACAGTTTTGTACATTTTACTGCGCGTAACTATTTGAGCGCCAAATTTCAGTTAATTTAGGATTTCATATTTTGAAGTAATGTTCTAAATACTTCCAAACGATTGAGAAAATTTGCATTTTTATGATTTGACCTTTTATGTGTGTTTTAGAATTGTTTCTGTTCGTGTTATAATACGTTTTATGTTAAACGTAAAATTAGACCTTTATATCTATATGTTATAGATATATAAATACTCGTAATTAATAATTACATTATTAATTATTTTTGTATCACGAAACTTTTGTCATTTATTTTTGGTCGGGTTCGTTCCGATATATTTGTACGTAACTTTTAATACTTACGTATTATGTATTACTTTTTGTTTAAAAGTACCGGGCTTGCTAGACTTACATCACATCAAGAAGTTTTGTTAAAACTTAATCAGGAAATTAGCGTAAGAATACACATGCTTAAATGTTAATTAATACCTAATTTGGAGAGTTGTCACATTCTCCCCCCGTTAGGGAAATCTCGTCCCGAGATTTAATTTGTGTCGTGATTCGTGGTCACGGTTTCAAATAGGTGGGGATACTTCTTGCGCTTCTCGTCCTCACGTTCCCAGGTGAACTCTGGGCCTCTTTTCGAGTTCCATCGAATTTTGACAAGTTTGATCCGACTGTTTCGGAGTTTCTGCGTTTTCGTATCCATTACTTCAAGCGGTTCCTCCACGAAGTTGAGTTTTGCGTCGACGTAGATTTCGTCAGGAGGTATGATTAACGCTTCGTCAGATAGACACTTCTTAAGATTACTCACGTGAAACGTGTCGTGAATATTACTAAGTTCTTGCGGTAGTTTAAGCTTATAAGCTACAGGACCAATCCTTGCTAGGATCTCAAAAGGTCCGATGTAACGTGGGTTCAGTTTGCCGCGTTTTCCAAATCGCACAACTCCTTTCCAAGGAGATACCTTAAGTAGGACTCTGTCACCTACTTGAAATTCCAAAGGTTTACGTCTATTGTCTGCATAACTCTTTTGTCGGTCTCGTGCCATTTTTAATCGATTAAGCACTTGAGATATCTTGTCTGTTGTCTCTTGGACTATCTCAGGACCTGATAACTGTCTGTCATCCATATCTGCCCAACAGAGTGGGGATCGACACTTGCGTCCGTACAACGCCTCGAAAGGTGCCATTTGTATGCTCGTATGATAACTATTGTTGTACGAGAATTCAGCTAAAGGGAGATGAACATCCCAGTTTCCTCCAAAATCAATCACGCATGCTCGTAGCAAGTCCTCAAGCGTTTGTATCGTTCGCTCGCTTTGACCATCGGTTTGTGGATGGTAGGCGGTACTCATGTCGAGTCTAGTGCCTAAAGCTTGTTGCAGTGTTTGCCAGAAGCGAGAGGTGAAACGTGCATCTCTATCAGAGATGATGGATAATGGAACTCCATGTCTAGAAACAACTTCTTTTATGTAGATTCTAGCCAACTTTTCCATCTTATCGGTCTCTTTGATGGCTAGAAAGTGAGATGATTTCGTCAGTCGGTCGACTATCACCCATATGGAGTCCATCCCAGATGATGTTTTCGGTAACTTCGTAATGAAATCCATCGTGATGTGTTCCCATTTCCATTTGGGCAACTCAGGTTGTTGCAAAAGCCCGGACGGTTTTTGGTACTCAGTCTTAACTTTTGCACATGTCAGACATCTACTAACATAGGTGGCAATGTCTCTTTTCATGCCAGGCCACCAGTAAAATCCTTTTAGATCGTGGTACATCTTATCTGCACCAGGATGTATCGAGTAATTGGACTTATGAGCTTCGTCCAATACTAGGCTACGTAGCTCATCAACACAAGGAATCCAAATTCGATTCATGAAGTACAATACTCCATTTTCCTTAGACTCCAGTTGCTTTTCCATCCCTTTGAGGGATTCGTTTTTCATACGTTCTGAAGTAAAGGCTGCTTGTTGAGCATCACGAATTTGAGTAATTAGATCCAAGTGGATTGTCAGTCCTAAGGCTCGAACTCTTCGAGGTTTTACTCTTTCCTTACGACTCAAGGCATCCGCTACTACATTAGCTTTGCCTGGATGATACTTGATTTCACAGTCGTAATCATTTAGCAGTTCAACCCAACGTCTCTGTCTCATGTTGAGTTCTTTCTGATCAAATATATGTTGGAGACTTTTGTGATCGGTAAAGATCGTACACTTTGTACCGTATAGATAGTGTCTCCAAATCTTAAGTGCAAAAACGACTGCCCCCAGCTCTAAGTCATGCGTCGTATAGTTCTTCTCGTGCATCTTCAATTGACGAGACGCATATGCAATGACCTTGTCGTTTTGCATCAACACGCAACCTAATCCTTGATGTGAAGCATCACAGTAGACAACAAAGTTTTCTTCTCCTTCTGGTAAGGATAGGATAGGTGCGGTGCTCAATTTCTCTTTCAGCATTTGAAAAGCATTCTCGTGCTTCTCGCCCCAATCAAACTTCTTGTCTTTTTGCGTTAGGGCGGTAAGTGGCTGAGCTATCTTCGAGAAATTCCCAATGAACCTTCGGTAGTAACCAGCTAACCCAAGAAATTGTCGTATCTCAGTTGGGGTTTTTGGGGCTTCCCAATTCTTAATCGCCTCAATTTTGGATGGGTCCACGTGAATTCCTTTGTTATTAATCACATGACCAAGGAAATGAACCTCACGCATCCAAAACTCACATTTAGAGAACTTTGCATAAAGCTTCTCTTTCTCCAGTAATTCAAGAATCAGCCTCAGATGTCGTTCATGGTCTTCCTTCGTTCTCGAGTATATCAAGATATCGTCAATGAACACTATGACGAACTTATCCAGATAAGGTTTACATACTCTATTCATTAGATCCATGAACACTGCTGGCGCATTCGTTAGCCCAAACGGCATAACCAGGAACTCGTAATGACCATATCGAGTCCTAAACGCAGTCTTAGGGATATCCTCATCCCGGACCTTCAGTTGATGGTAACCCGATCTCAAGTCGATCTTTGAGTAATAACTTGACCCTTGCAGCTGGTCAAACAAGTCATCGATGCGTGGTAATGGGTATCGGTTCTTAATCGTCACTTTGTTTAGTTCTCTATAATCGATACACATCCGCATTGATCCATCCTTCTTTTTAACAAACAACACCGGAGCTCCCCACGGTGAAAAGCTCGGTCGGATGAATCCTAAATCCAACAGTTCTTGCAACTGTGCAGACAGTTCCTGCATTTCTGATGGAGCTAAACGGTAAGGCGTACGAGCAATCGGTGCAGCTCCCGGCACTAGGTCGATATGGAATTCAACCTGCCGAGGAGGTGGTAACCCTGGTAGCTCGTCAGGAAATACTCCTGGGTATTCGCGTACTACGGCCACGTCGTCTATGCGTCGCTCCTCGGGTTTCTTATCTACAACATGTACCAAAAATGCTTGGTACCCTTTTCGTAGATATTTACTTGCCTTCATGCATGTAATCGTTTTCACCACACGATTACTCTTTTCCCCTTGAACCATCAACATTTCTCCTGACGGTAAAGGTAACCGTACAATCTTCTTATGACAGATGATCTCTGCGCGGTTCAGTGACAACCAATCCATGCCAACCACTATATCGAAGCTCCCTAGTTCTACCGGTAGTAAGTCTATTTTGAAAGAATGACCTTCTAACGTTAAGGTGCATCCTGGTACTATTTCTCCCGATTCAATCAACTTACCATCAGCTAGCTCTACTGTGTATTTGTTATCTAGCTTAAGGGATTCGATCTCTAATAGTGGTCTAAACTCAGTGGACACAAAACTTAGATCAGCACCGGAATCAAACAACACAGAAGCAAAGTGGTTGTTTACAAGAAACGTACCAGTGACTGTGTTAGGATCCTGACGTGCCTCTGGTGCTCCTAACATGAACACGCGTCCACGAGCTGGCTGATTGTTGTTGTTGTTAGCATTGTTGTTGTTGGCTCGGTTGTTGTTGTTTCCACGGTTGTTTCCATTGTTGTTGCGGTTGCGAGTGTTGTTGGCGTTACGGTTTTGGTTATTGAGTCGAGGGCATCGGTTTCGATAGTGCCTCATGTCGCCACACTCAAAACATCCTTGATTTTGGCGAACAGTGTTTCCCTTAGGGGTAGGGTTTACCTTACAGTTTTGGGTTTTGTGACCCCATCCCTTACAGCTGTCGCAAAACCAACACTCACCCTCGTGGTGTTTACTACACTTATCACACTTAGGTTTGTTACCCAAGTATGGCTTTGGTTCCACAATGGTGGCAGCGTAAGACTTAGGATTTCCAGATCCTTTCTTGTTGAATTGACCCTGACGGTCATTCCACTTACGCTTCTTACCTCCAGAACTACCAGCTTCAGCACTGCTCGGCTCAACCTTAACCGACACAGTCTTCTTGGTCAGTGTCCCCATTCTAACTGCTTCATCAGTCAAACTCTGCGCTAAGGTAACAGCGCTCCTGAATGTGTCAGGTTTGGAGGACGTAACTAAACTCCTGATCTGTGGTGCCAGTCCATACACATAGCGTTCAATACGCTTGTATTCAGGTGTTACCATATGTGGCACAAGACGAGCTAGTTCTTGGAACCTGGTTGTATAACTAGTGATATCAGCACCAATCATAGCAATGTTCCACAGCTCAGTCTCAATTTTCTGCATCTCACTGCGAGGGCAGAATTCTTCCATCATCATACTCTTCAATGTTTCCCATGTCATGGAATAAGCAGCTGGTCGTCCCATCGACTGAACTTGACTGTTCCACCAAGTCAAAGCTTTATCAGCTAGTGTGCAGGCAACATACTTCACTGCAGTGTCTGGTAGACAATCACTGATGTCCAACACAGAATCCATCTTTTCTATCCAGTGTATAATACCAATAGCACCTTCAGTGCCACAGAAAGGTGGTGGTTTACATGCCTGAAATGTCTTATATGAACACCCTTTGCGGTTATTCACAACAGTCTCAGCAATAACAGGGGTCGATCCACTGTTATTAACCCCAGTCTCACGGTTTCGGCTTGCCTCATACTCGGCAATGCCTTCAGCAATGCGTCTGGCTATCATCTGCTCAGTAGTTTCCTCAGTGTTAGGGGGTGGAATGGTTTCAGATGTAGGGGGTACAGTTGTCTTCTGACTATTCCTAGTAATTCATCGTTTTGGCGGCATAGTTCAGTTCTGCGATGAATAAAATGCAGAAGTCAATGCCAAAATAATGAATGTGATGAACAAGATTTCACATTGTCTATCAAATGAATAATATGGAGAATTTGAGAGAATAATGTTTCACATTGTATATCGCACGACTTTGAAACACCCATATGTACTTTGTACAATATAATCACGTTGGCCAGGCGTCATTATATAATGCCAAATACATATTTCTTTTCATCATCGATCAAGCGCAAACAATGTTTTAGGGAATTCATGATAAAATCAATAATTCAAAGTGTGGTAGGTTTTCAAAGTTTGCAAGAAATGATTTTAACAATTATTACGTGATAACTTTTATATCACATGTATATAGAGATGAATATAATTCGCACGAAATTTCGAATCGAACCTAAGTTATATTATACATTAACTAGAACGTTCTTACATCGTTTCATTGCAAAACTTGATGATATCTTCTATATCCATCAAGAGTGATTTCCAATACAACACAAGTTGTTACAGTACTAATTAGACTAAACTTAGCTATACTTAGATCCTAACAAAACAATTATATTCCTACGACAGTTCTTCATCAGTTCTTTATTAAGCTATCTTTAGCTATGTTTTCTGTCGTAGTGCAGTTCTTTTCCTTTCACTCCTGGTCCAGGTTAGGAGAGGAGTAATGCGTTTCTAGCATAGTCTTATATCGCAGAGTCGTATGACAGATCACCTCATTCTCAGTCGAGCACTTGCTCAGACGTTTAATCCAACTCTTGACTCTCTTCTTGCGATCACTAGCTACTTTCTTCCAGAAGCGAATTCTATCCCTAACTCGGACAGACATAGGCCTCTTTAGGATTGTCAACTCAGTTTCATAGTTCTTGCATTTAGATGCAAGTTCCCAGTTTTGACCATCTAGCTCTTCAGCTTGGTCTCTAACTCTCTCATATTCCTCTATGTCAATCAATCCAAAGTGGTGGTTTTCAATCTCTTCTTCCACCAGTTCCACTATCGGAATTGTTTCAGTATCGACATATACATATTGTATCTGCTCGTCGATGGTTATGTCATCATCTGATGAATATTCACTTATGACAGGTTCTGCCATTTTTCCAGTTTCAAGAGATCTATAGGTTACAAAGACATATTTCAGTATCCACAGTTATGTAGTCTATATTGTCAATATATAATCCAATCACAACGCACAGTAACATAAACAATAATAATAAACCAAATACATATGTCATATCATATAACTGGTCATAGTTAGTTCACAAGTTTTTATACAAAACAGGATGGATCTATCCTAGATATCCATCGATCCAAAGACTAATCAAAGCATGACGGGTCTGTCTACACACCGTCGATCCAAATGATTTACAAAACATGACAGGTCTGTCTATACCCGTCGAACCAAAGTTCCAAGTCTAATACATAGTATATATACAATCCTAAGTAGGCACATCTCGCCATACATAGGTCTAACGGAAGTACGGTAGAAACGATCCCACGGCTGTCCTTAACACAGCCATCACCACACAAACACCAACCACAAGTCCTGCAATCCTAACATGTCTCTCAAGTGTCCTCACACGAGCACGTGCGGACTCAGCTATCTCCTGGGCAGTAAACACATGGTTCAACAAAAAGTGATGATGCTCATGCATACCAGCCATGTCCCCATACAGACGAGAGATCTCATCCTGTACCTGTCCAAGGTGAGAACCCCTGCTAGAAGTAATACAGAACAATGTACGCATAACAGCAACTAATGTAGGGAGAGTCTGCTCTATCGGCTCTCCAGTGGTAAACAGTGGTGCTGGGGGTCGTGAGGACTCTCCTGTCTCAAAGGTGGAGGGAAAACCCTCTAATGACCTCCAGTGCCTCAACATAGGAGTCATCCACTCTAGATGAGCAAACCTGGGTGCCCTCTGTGGAGACTCAACAGACTCGTCCGCTGGTGCTAACGGACCTATAGGAAAATCTCGGACACACATCCTCGGTGTCCTCCTATATACAGGCCTGCGAGAAGTCTCACCGGCCTGATGGTGAATACCTGTAGTGATAGGGGTAACCTCATGTGCTGTCGGTGGTGGCGCGATGTAAGCGTCACTAGTGTCGTCTGACATGTCTCTCAAATGAACAGATGACTCATCCCCTACAGTGATCGCGGGACCCTCAAAAGGAGCCTCAGTCGGCTCTTCGTCCGAAGCATAAACATGGTAAACTGATTGACTAGACATACTGTGACAAAGGAAATTGTGTGTGACGTGTCAGTCGTTTGTTAGATGTATGCAAACGTATGTATGTATGAATGCATGAATGTTCTAGCCAAGGCTATAGTCTAGGTCTCTAAGGTTTTCAGTCACCTAAAGACTTCTAGTTCGCTATAACCAATGGCTCTGATACCAAGTCTGTCACACCCTCAAAATCGGTAATTGTGTTTATTTAATGTTTAGCGGAAGCAAGTTAAGATTTAGCGGAAGCATCTTGTTTAAACAGTTTAACAGCGGGGTGATGACGTATCAATTGTGCATTCATCGTATCAGAGCATATGATCATACAGAACATAATATATTAAGGATGCCAGTTAAATAGTTATTACAAAAGTAGTACGACTGTGTAAGTCGTACAGTAGTAATAAAGTTTAAAACATTTAAGTTTTACAATACATATGTTAAAATAAGATTTCATGAGTATAACTGCAATGTCTGCAGTAATACAGAGGAAATCCTCAAAAGCTGTCCCATAAGGTATGGCATCCTAAGTAGTCCAGGGTTGTCATCCTGAATGCATGCGATCCTTACTTACATAGCTAATTTCCTGTAAAACATAGAAAGAAAGTCGTCAACAAATATGTTGAGTGAATTCACAGGTTTTGTATAAATATGTGGTATGTTAAACCATTTATGTTTAAATTATTGAAATGTTATTCAATAAATAAAGGTTTGCAGGTTTTGCAAATTATAAGATGATAGGGATAGTTACCCTAAAATATAGTTTTATGTAGGTTGTTACCCAAAATGCATGTCTGGTTGTTTACCAGAATATAAGTATAATCAGTAAGTATACTGAAATAAAACGGTTGTAGGATATGTTCATCCTAAATAATAATTGTGGGAATGCTTAGACTTATAATCCCCTGAAAGGTGAGCTAAACCTCGCAGGTTAAAGTAACGCGACCTAACCCTATAACCAAACCACAACCAAAACTTATGTTTCTTGCCTGAAGGACAGTTAAGTATACGCTCCATCCACAGGAGGGTCGTCACGGCAATAGTACTATTCGTATACTCAGTGGCTAGAGTCACCTAGCTAATGGTTATAGTCTGCATGACATAAGGTCTTTCATGCACACATTTCAAGTCTGGGTCCGTACTAGGATCTGTTGTCTAATTCCCAAAACAGTTGAGAAATAATATTTCATATCAAACAGTTGTATAAAGCAATTTAAAGCATTTATATAATTTGCTGCATATGTTTGCATGCAGTTTCTATGTTTACACCCCTATGTTTAAAACAGAAAACATTTGTAAAGTAGGGGCTGTGAACTCACGGTGGTTTGCTCGGAAAGAAAGCTAGCAGCCAATCAGCTATAAGCCCAAGGTATGTTAACCTATACAATAAATATATTAACATAAGTACGTTTGATTTGTTTTAAATCACTTATGTTAACAGTTTGTTTGTTTGAAGAAATGGTTGATTTCTTAGTAATATAAGTTGTTGACTTTATTAATGACATTGCGTTGAAATATTGTTATTATTTCATAAATCGTATACTTGTTAAGTGTACAAACCAATATGTAATTGTCTATTTAACGGAAGGTCGTTTTATTTTCATTTGTACATATACTTTGTATATAGTTGTTCGTATAATTCGAACGTTATTCAAATATCATTGTTGGTACATATATTTGTTTTATATATGTATTCGTATGTAAATATACTTGTTGTATATTATTAAGTTGTACGTTTGTTAAACGTGTAATCCATTTGCACATATATATGTGAATATATATTCTTAAGTGTCGTATGTATATATGTTTGATCAATACATTGTTTATGTATATCAAAATATATATAAGTTTTCATTTGTTTAAGAAAACGTATACGTTTGTGTCTATATATATCGTGTGTCCTCGAATATATGTATATATATATTGTAATACGTTGTTTCGTATTTAAAACATGCCGAGTTTTATTTGTTATATAAAACTTGATAATATACTTATTTTGTTTATAAAATAAATATTATTTGTTTTTAATATCATTACATTTGTTTAATAAATGTTAAGAAGTTTAAATGTCCCGATTGTAATCGTTTTCCCAAAACGTATAATTTACAAAGTTCGTATTCATATATATGTCATATATGTATTTATTCATGTATCGTTTGTTCGTACGAAATAAATAAGTCCAAAGTCCGTGTCTCGGATATATCACATTAATGTTTTATTAATAGTTTACAATGTCTCGTGAATGTATCGTATAAATGAAATCGTTAACGGGAGCGTTTATGTTTTTAAAGTAAAAGTCAAATTGTTGGTCAGGGTTGGGAATCCGCCGGATTCCCTTGAATCCGCCGGATTCAAGTCAAAATTCGGAATACGCCGTATTCGAGTGAATCCGCCGTATTCATCGTGGTTTTCATGTGGTTTCGTTTTAGGTTCGGGAATACGCCGTATTTAAATGAATACGCCGTATTCAATCCAGTTCGGGGGGAATCCGCCGTATTCAATCGAATACGCCGGATTCATTTGTGTTCATCAGATAGTTTGTGTGAAGCTTTGGAATACGCCGGATTCATTTGAATCCGCCGTATTCACCCGTGTCTTTTACTCGTTCATCGTTTTAGCCGAAGATTTGTGTGCGGGTCGGACACGGGAATCCGCCGGATTCCCTTGAATCCGCCGGATTCGTTTGGTTTTTGGTTCTGAATACGCCGGATTCAAAGGAATCCGCCGTATTCGTTATGATCACAGACTCTGTACGTAGCAGAGCAAAACATATGCCCGATCTTTTGGTTCCAAATCCATATTACATAAACTACAAATGTTTACAACAAGTTTATACGTCGTTTTTATAAGTTATTACACCATTTAAACTAGTTTTTATGTGTCGATTTTGTATTTGAAGTTTTGGGTTTTATAAAACCATTTCAAGAACAATCCATAATCTTCATGTTTTTGATGATATATACACAGATTGTAATAGATATACATGTTATATAACGAGATTGAAGTGTAGAAATCAAAGAAATGAAAGTTCCTTACAAAGTGAAAATAGTGAGAATGATGATCGATGATGATGATTATGATGTTGTGTTCCTGCTTGTTGTTCTACTCCTGCTTCTGCTTCCTGGTTCTGATCTTGTGTAATTTTTGAGAAAGAGGAAGAAGGTTGATAGATGAAATTATTG
The DNA here is from genome assembly GCA_949592205.1 of Helichrysum umbraculigerum. Classification (NCBI taxonomy): domain Eukaryota; kingdom Viridiplantae; phylum Streptophyta; class Magnoliopsida; order Asterales; family Asteraceae; genus Helichrysum; species Helichrysum umbraculigerum. The sequence continues at coordinate 70,767,735 of CATIUR010000002.1, forward strand.
GTGTGTGTTTTTGGTGAGATCACAGAGAAAAAGAACGGAGGGAGTATAATATTTCAAACGAGTATGGGTTGAAGGAGAAGGTGTCTCTCAATTATTGTAGTTTGGTGTCCATTTTTGGTACCTCAATTTCGAGTACGGGTATAATTTTAGCAATATAAAAATAAACATTTTACATTTTTATTTAGTAGGTGTTCTCCTGGTTCGTTATTTATAATCAGTATAATGAGGTTATCATTATTTTAAATAGATGTACAGTTTTGTACATTTTACTGCGCGTAACTATTTGAGCGCCAAATTTCAGTTAATTTAGGATTTCATATTTTGAAGTAATGTTCTAAATTCTTCCAAACGATTGAGAAAATTTGCATTTTTATGATTTGACCTTTTATGTGTGTTTTAGAATTGTTTCTGTTCGTGTTATAATACGTTTTATGTTAAACGTAAAATTAAACCTTTATATCTATATGTTATAGATATATAAATACTCGTAATTAATAATTACATTATTAATTATTTTTGTATCACGAAACTTTTGTCATTTATTTTTGGTCGGGTTCGTTCCGATATATTTGTACGTAACTTTTAATACTTACGTATTATGTATTACTTTTTGTTTAAAAGTACCGGGCTTGCTAGACTTACATCACATCAAGAAGTTTTGTTAAAACTTAATCAGGAAATTAGCGTAAGAATGCACATGCTTAAATGTTAATTAATACCTAATTTGGAGAGTTGTCACAATATCATATACTAACATTCACGCTACTACGTATTACCAGACTATGCTATGGAGGGCTTTAAATTGATTAGCAAGAAACTCATGTAGTATTTGATTTGATTTGTACTTGCGTTCAACTTGTAAAACAAAACGAGCAATAATATCACACCCCTGATTGAAAAGCAGTAAAATAGGGGCCATGAGACTCACCTGAGTCTTGAAAGTTTGGATTAATAACTTGGATTGATTTGTCTTGAAGGGTGGTCCGAAGACTTGTAACCTGAAGGTGTCCATGACACGCGATGGTTATTAATTATTTAGGTATCTCGAAAGACTACCTTTGTAATTGTTTGTCCAAATTACCCCGATTTGGTTGATTGAATTGTATGTTTGAGAACGTGTACGGCCCGTTGGTGATTAATTGCAATAATAGTTTTGATGTTATCACATTGATTTCGAAGCGTTATACTTGAAAAGCAAATTCCATTATGTTTGAAAAGTTGTATCGTATAAGCGTTTTGAAGTTGTACAAGTTTGACACTTGGTGAGAGATGTGCTTACAGAATCTAAGTACGGGGGTCCGGGGGCAGCGCCCCTGGTTAGCGGGGTTCCAGGGGTGGCAACCCCTGGCTGGGTCCAAGGGGCTGGCCCCTAGCTGGGGTCGAGATGCCAGGTCAGCTCGAAAATTTTTTATTTCTATTAAATTGCTTTGGTGAAAAACGCATCTGGACTTGAATTTGGGTGAAATCAAGTGATAAAATTTAGGTCTCGACACTTAGTAAAAATCTGAGTTTTCAACATTCTGTCTTATGCGACACAATAATTTGTCATGCGACACAAGGTTTGTGTCGCATAGAAGTGCGACACAAGAGCTTAGCGACACAAGGATTGTGTCGCATAAGCGTACGATGCTGATTCAACAGCGACATAGTGATTGTGTCGCATGGGATTTGGGACATAAGGTGCGACATAACATTGTGTCGCAAAAGGTCCGACACAATAAGGTTTTTACGACACAAGATACGACACAAGGGCTTTTATGCGACACAACCTGCGACACAAGGCTTGTGTCGCAAAGATGAACACCAAAACAGAACCCAGTGACTGTCGAAAATTTTCGACCCAAAACTCAAATCTAACCCATTTTTAAGCTATAAAATCGTGTTTCTCTTGTTTAATAGGCATATATACACCCAAATCACCCGTAAATATGTAAAAATAAGCTAAAACGAGAGGTTTCGGGATTTTGTCGGAAACTTACAAAGTGCCGAAATGAAATTCCTGAAAGATGAGAATGTAGATCGCGTCGAGGTGGTTCCTTTTCCGTAATTATTTTGCCGATTTGGTTGCGTTTTGTGGTAGTTTATAAGGGATTTAGGTGGTGGTGTGGTATGGTGATTGTAGAGAGAAAAGAGAGGAGGAGGAGAGAGGTGAGAATGATGATTATGGGAGAAATGGGGAGGGAATCCCCCATTTTGGGCAGATTTTCGGTGGGGTCCACCGTGTGGGCTTCACCAATTTAATTTCTTGCGTTCATGCCCCGTGCGGTGTTCGTTTTTCCGATCGTTTAAAACGTTTAATTAATTATTTTATACGTTTTAAAAATACGAATATTTATTCGATATTTTTGTTGAAGTATTTCATAAAATACTTAATAGTTGCGTTATAAAAATATAACGTTATCTCGTTTTGTTTGTTTGTGTGTGTTTAACGTTTTAATCGTGTAAACATCGTTGTACGATATGAATTGAATACGAAATATTATAAAAATAATATTATTGAGATATAACAGTGTTACTAAATAATATTGTATTATTTAATAAAATTTTTCACCAACGTTCGTATTTAATTGACCGAAGTACATCCGATTTGAAACTCGTACGATTCAGTTAAATCGTATTCTTGTATATATTCAACAATATATGTATTGATTGATACATTAATTAGCCTAACACAGAACTAATTACATGTATTAAAACTTAATTAGGCACTAATTTCTAGTCCTAATTTGACGGGTGTCACACCTAAACCCTAAACGCAACACTTTAACACATGTGTTAGTAAATGTGAAACCTACAAAAAAAAATGAAAAAAAAAACCTTTTCGAAAGTATGTCTTGAGGGACGGCAAATCGAAGAGGAGAAAACGACGAATTTAATGGTGCAATTTTCATAATTTTTCGATTTGTCGTTTGTGAGATAATTGATGTTGGGGGTAAATGGGTTTTGTACATGTGGAACATTCTCTTTGTACACATGGCTTGATATCATTGGTTCCCTCATTCTCACACAAATTCCTATTCTCATTTGAACCCTACCCTACTATGATAACAACTTTATATTTTTAAGTTATTGTACTATTTAAAAATATTTATTTATTTCATTATACTACTTTTTTGTTCAATTTGAATTACTAAACTTTTTTGAACATGATATTTAAGTCATTAAAACTATTTCAAAACACCTATTCAAAAATATTATTTTACGCTTCGTGCATATATGTGTTGATTATGTTTGTGTATAAATGTTTTTCAACTTTAAATCAAGTATTTAAATCAAGGTTGTCAAAATCGGGATCCTACGTAGGATCGTTTTTGTCTTTGCAAGATCGGGATCGTAGATCCTACCAAAATGTATTTTTTATACAAATATATCTAAATTCCTGTAGAAAACTACTATTAGAGAAATTAATCAAATATTCAAACTTTTATATTACTGAAGTGACGCTTTGTCAACATATTTCTCGAACGATAAACGTACTAAAACAAAAGATAGCGGTATAGTACAATTGCACCAAAGTTTGAGAGCATATTACAAATGAAAATTCTTAATCGTCGTTTTAGAGGTTCTAGACTTTTTCTTAGGTTAATTTGACAATAAATGGGAAAACTGAACTTGGAAACAAATGTATGGTAAGTTTTGAGATAGGATTTGGACTACTTATAAGCCTTATAAGTCCAATTGTAAAAATTAAAAAAAAAAAAAAAAAAAAAAAAACACCATTTGTAGGATCGGATCGTTCAACGATCATACGATCTTACAATCGATCCTACGATCCTACTCCGATCCTACCTCCTGACCGATCCTACTCCGATCCTGCACGTTTTCCATTGGTAGGATCGTAAGATCGTACGATCCTACGATCAGGATCGCGATCTTGACAACCTTGATTTAAATTAATGGTGGTGGATAGATATTTGAATGTTATGCGTGTATAGAGTTGTAAACGAAGCGAACGAACTCAAATGATGTTTCTTTGTTTGTTTAAGTTTAACGGAATAAATGAACGACTATTATTAAAGCTTAAAATTCATGGAAGTTGTTCTTGTTCGTTTGTTAGAAAATGAGTTTGTGGATGTTCGTTTATTAAGACGATGAACAAGAATAAAAATATTCCTTTCGTTTTAGGTGTTCATAGTTGTTCATTTATTGCGTTAAACTTAAATGAACAAATATAAACGAACATCATTTGAGTACGTTTACAACTCTAATATTCAAATATTTATCGACCACCATTTATTAATTTAATATGTAAAATACTTGTTTTAGAATTGAAAAACATTTATACACAATTATGATTAACACATCGGTAAGAAGCGTAATATAATAGTTTTGAATAGCTATTTTGAAAAAGTTTAATGACTTGAAAGCAAATGTTTTAAAACCCGGGTTTTTAGTCGACCCGGAAAATTGTTATTTTCTGGTCGGACCGGTCGGATCGGTTGGGCCGGAAGGTCGGACCGGATTTAATAATAGTATACAATAGTAATATTTAGTGAATTTTTTATTTTTTTTATAATTATAAATATAATTATTAATTATATCATGTATAATAATTATAATTCATAGAGTAATAAAGGATGATGACATATCGATTCTCTTATTATTCTTGGAATACACATCAATATAATAATTATATAATCCATAGAGTAATAAATGGTGATGACGCATCAGTCAAAGATTCACTTATTACCCTTATTATTCTTGAAATATACAATCAGTAAACATTCCCTAAATATAAATGATTAAATGTACATAGAAATTTTAAAACAAAAAAAAAAAAATGAAACCCGGGTCAATGTGCCTTTCCGGGTCCCGGTCCAACCCAGTCCGAACGGCCGGGTCGTTGACTAGTCAACATTTTGAAAAACCCGGTTTTAAATGGCCCGGAAAACTCTAAAAGTGCGGTCCGACCGGGCCGATCGAACCGGGTTTTAAAACATTGCTTGAAAGTCATGTTTAAAAAGTTTAGTTATCCAAATGAAAAAAATAGTTGAATGGCTCAAATGAACTTTTTTGAAAAGTAGAGTGACCGTTGAGTACATTAACCCTTCTATACTCTCGCAAGCCTAAAGCCAAACCGCAATTCCTTCTTATCCTTTCAAATTTTCACATTTACAGCACTGTTTTGGTGAAAATATCATTTTCTTGGGTGGAAATATCATTGACCACTTATAAATGGCAAATAGATTGTATTGTTGGCTGTACCTTTTAATGGTGACGTTGACCAATCATCTTTTTCCAAAAATTATATTTTACCTTTTAAATCCTTCAACTTTTATATATGTACTCAAAATACCTCTCCAATAACACCATCAGCACGTTCGTTTTGTGCAGTTGAACAACACCAAATATTTTCCCATTTGTAAATTACAAGAACACGAGGGGTTATGTTGTAATAAATCAAAAGTCTATCCACTTTCATCTTTGAAGAAAAAATGCCATACTCCTGCCCCAATTGTTTCTTGTCCCATGACTGAAACACCACCACCAAGATAACCCTTGTATGTTTCCCACAATATTCATCAAAAAAGCTTCAAGCTTTTGAACTATTTCCTAAAACCCTAATCAACCCAAAAACCCAATCAAATTCAAATGTTAATCCACTCAACAATTTCCCAATCCCCACCATACCCACAACCCATTCGTATCATATCAACATCATCATCATCCTCATACTCACTAACAAATTCCATCAATTTCCTACCTGGGTTTCGCAATTCACCTATCAGGAAACACAAATTTAATTCCTTTATTGTGAAAAACTGTTCACCATCATCATCTTTTGTTACAAATGCTTACAACTATGTTACAGTGGACTATGAAAAAATAGTTACTTGGAAAGCTATTTATAAAAGGATTTCAATGATGGGTAGCCGTGAAAAAGGGTCTAGTAATGTGTTGAATCAGTGGGAAAATGAAGGGAAAAGTGTTATAAAATGGGAACTTTGTAGGCTTGTTAAAGAATTGAGAAAATATGGTCGTTTTAAGCTTGCTCTTGAGGTATGCTGTGTATTTTGTGTTAACAAATTTTTTTATTAAATTTTCTTGTGGATTTGAAAATTAGTTATAGTATTTAGTTTAGTTAATTATAGTACCATTGGACTTTGGAGCTTGGGTTGATTGGATTTGGGACTTCATGTGTCCCCATATATTCATGCTTGAAATTGTAAAATTGATACATCTTGTTGTGATTCAAAATTTAACATTTGATAACTTCATTGAAGGGTTACAGTTTACTAAAATCATGCCATTTGAATTTTGAAAGTTGCATAAGAAAATTTGTCTGCTTCAATTTCGATGAACTTTGTAGGAACAAAAGTTTACTCAGAAGTAAACCATATTGACGGTTGTAACAATTAGTACACTTGGTAGGTTTCTGCAAGAAATAGAAGATTAGCATTTGAACTATATTATTTTAGGTATCTGATATTGTTATTGATGAACTACACAAGTCAGTAACTTTGTTGTTGAAGAGTTATATAATCGTTATTTTTCATGGGTTGATAATCTGCAGTATATCATGTACATTGCCTTGGTGTTTCTGACTTTCTTGCAGGTTTATGATTGGATGAATAAAAGAGCAGAGAGATTTATTATGTCTCCAAGTGATGCTGCAATTCAGTTAGACCTAATATCCAAAGTAAACGGCATATCAGCTGCTGAAGATTACTTTAATAGTCTACAAGACGATCTGATAGATAAACGTGTGTATGGGGCTCTCTTGAATGCATATGTACACGCTAGAAAGAAAGAAAAGGCTGAATCTTTATTAGTCAAGATGAAAGAAAAAGACTATGCTAACCAATCACTTCCATATAATGTGATGATGACTCTCTATATGAACCTTAATGATTATAAAAAAGTTGAGGCATTAATTTCAGAAATGAAGCGAAACAACATAGCTTTAGATTTATATTCTTACAGTATTTGGATAACGTCTCGTGGGTCACAAGGATCTGTTGAAAAGATGGAAGAAGTTTTTGAAAAAATGAAACTTGATGCGTCGGTTAAGCCCAATTGGACTACATATAGTACTCTGTCTACGATTTATATTAAACTTGGAGAGCTTAAAAAAGCCGAAGATTGTTTGAAAAAGATTGAAGCGAAGATTACTGGGCGTTATCGAATTCCTTATCATTATCTTTTGAGTCATTATGGTAGCATTGGCAAAAATGAAGAAGTTCACCGAATTTGGGAAACTTATAAAACGGTTTTTCAATATATACCAAACATGGGTTACCATGCAGTGATTTCATCTTTTGTTAGAATGGATGATATTGAAGAAGCTGAGAATCTTTATGATGAATGGCTTTCAGTCAAAACGACTTATGATGCAAGAATCGGGAATCGTTTATTGGGTTGGTATGTTAGAAAAGGGTATTCAGAAAAAGCTGAATCTTTCTTTAAGGAAATGTTGGAAACAGGAAAGGCGAATTCGAGTTCATGGGAAATTATTGGTGAAGGTCATGTTAGACACAAGAGAGTTTCTGAGGCACTGGATTGCTTTGAAAAAGCACTTTCACATGAAGAATCACGGTTTTGGAAACCAAAACCAATGAACGTTTCTTTGTTTTTTAAGGTTTGTGAGGAACAACGGAATGAAAAGGGCAAAGAAGCTATGTTTAGAATTTTGAAGGAAGCGGGTGCTCTTGAAGATGAATTGTTTATGTCAAAGTTGACTATTTCTGGAGAGTCAACTGCTGGAAATGAACTGGCTAATATTAAAGGAAGTGAAGACGGTGATGATGATGAAGAAGCTGATGCGTTTCTGAATGAGCTGCAGTCTAGTGGCTGAATAGGTTTTCTGATTTGCAACATCTACCACCCAAATTTTGAAATGTACACAAGGTTTCGCATAGGCTTTTTGCTCTTTATGTGGTAAGTTTGTTTTAAAGTAGGTTTTACATGCTTAAGTTTATAAGGAATGTATCTGAATATCTGCAATGTTGATTCATGGCTTATTGTTGGTCTGTGAATTTCACTTAATGCTGCTGATAGTTGTACATTGCTGTTGAAAACCATATCCTTCTGCAGCTTTGACTTGTACCTGAATGTAGCCCGGGTTCGCTGTAGTGGCTCACAATATTTCCTTTTGCATCACGGTATCACAATTTAAAAATATTTGGTCACATGATGCAATTAGGCAATTCGGGTTGGGTCGGGTTGGCGGGTTCGGGTTGTCAGGTTGGCGGGTCAGAAATGGTCAACCCGAACCCAACCTGATTCTAAAATCGGGTTGGGTATTTCAACCCAACCCAAAACCCGACAACCCGAACCCAACCCGACCCAACCCGAATTGCTAATAATTCAACAAATTTTCACGTTATTTTCGAGTTTTCAGGTCGGTTTTGGGTCAGTTAAGTCACATTGATTAATATTTTGAAAAAAATAGATAATCATTTATAATCATAAATAATTATAAAATTTCAAAATTAATAAAAATAAATATTATATCAATTTGAATTGATCATCAAAACATCATTAATTCACTAACTTATATCAAAACGTAAAGATATCAAAGAAAAAATTATAAATCAGTAACCGGAAAGGTCTAAATTATGTGTCATATTTAAATTAAAATAAATTAATAATGATATTAACTGAATTTCGGGATGTCGGGTTCAACCCAAAAATGCATTTGCTGACCCAGACCCGACCCAAAAAAATATCGAGTTGGCGGGTTTCGGGTTGACGGGTTGGCGCCTCAAAAATCCCGACCCTAACCTTATAATATTCGGGTTGGGTTCATGTCGGGTTTCGGGTTCACGGGTTGGTTGCCAGCCCTAATGCAATATATGATCAAAATGTCAAGATTGTTGACCAGTTACTTTTGAATGTTCTTTATTTTCAAGGTTGTACCTTGTGCATAAATAGCTGCACTGATTTCATGCTAACTACTCCATCATAGCTACTCCACTATAGATAAATTTGTTTTGATTAAGGTGTATATATACACACACCCCATGTATCTATATCATATGTAGCAGAGGAGTGCAAGTGAGAGCTCATTTTTCTTTGAAAATGAGTAGCTATGAGCATAACCAGCCACCCCAAGGTATACCCAACCACCTTTTGGTTTTTATTATCTTATTGCTTATTTAAGTTATTCGCAGTTATATGTTTGTAATATTTACGTTCTTGATCATGTTGCACCAGTTCATGATCACCCATTAACTCATGTGAAGGGTGGTGGTGGGTCGGATAAGGATTATGTCACAATAACACCGCTACCACCGCCACCAGCGGCGGTTCGTCCTCCATTGAAAGAAGGGTATGAATTAAATGACAAGAATCCAACACATGGAACTCAGTCTAGGGGTCATGGGTTCTGGAGGGGATGGTACGTTCTTTCTCTCATCTTTTTGACTTGTTAAGTGTCTAATATGTTACACACATAAGTTTATTTAGTATAATTGTCACGAATGTTAGAATAAAAAAGATGTGATAATTCAATCATTTTAGGGATAGTTAAGTCATATTACACTTATCATAAGTACTTAGGCTTCTCAATTTTTTAAATTTTAAATTTTATTTATTATTTATTATTATTATCATTATTTTTTGAAAAATAATATGATCACCCTGTATCCACAAGCAGTGGAAAAAATGCAGGGGCACCACCAATTAGAGATGAGCAAAACAGTCTAAAGACTGAAACTGGTCCTGAACCAGACTGGGACCGGTCCTTGAAAAACTGAACTGGGAAAAAGACTGGACTGGTCCTAGGACTGCCTGACAGTCCTAATTCAGTCCTACTTTTCAGTCAGAAGACTGGTTAAAAACTGGACTGAAATCAGTTTAAACTGGTTAAAGACTGAAACTGGTTTAAAACTGGCAAAAAGACTGAAATGTATTATAAGCTATTTATGTTTATTTATTGTTTATTAACTTTTTTCTTTCCTTATAAAATTTAAATTTAGGTCAAATTGTATTTGATACATTTTTATTTCTTTATTTATAAACTTTTATTTATTTTCACATCAACAATTTCAATTATATACATTTTAATTTAATCATACTTCACATTTATTGATTTTTTCTATTGGTTTTAAAATTTTATTGTAACTATTGACAAAATTATCGATCATGAAAAAAAAAGACTGGAAATGACTGAAACTGGACTGGGACTGGACTGAAATTCTAAGAAAAACTGGCAAAACTGGCAAAAAACTGGACTGAAACTGAACCAGTCCTAGAAAAGACTGGTTTTTAATTTTCTGTTAAAAAACTGGACTTTTTTGAACTTGACTGAAAACCAGTTTTATCTGGTCTTTGCTCATCTCTACCACCAATGACACCATTAATGAAAATGACTGTAACTACATGGGACACCAAGCTATAATTCCGACCATTTGGGTCTTATAATCCTATTATATTAAGACTAGAAGATCAAGCTAGTTCTACCAAGCACTATAAAATGATTATTGTATCATCAAATTGCAAAAAACACTTTTACTGTATCATATTGTTGTGAACAACAAATTGACACATTAGATACCTAGATCTATACTATATTTCTGGAAGTTGATTGAAACAACAAATAAGTTAATCCATACACCAAACTGTACAATCACTAAAGCTCACAGTACAAACCCAGTAAAGCATAATTTAGGTGTATTAATCAATAATTTTGTTGTATTTATCACTACCCATTTTTCTAGATATGAACTCGCAATCATTTGGGTTGATGGGATACCTTATAATACATTTTTGGATACTGCTAGTTAACATAACAACGCATCTAAGAGGTATTTAAGTATTACTTATTTTGTGTCATACTCGGTGTAACAAGACTACAGTTAGCTATTGTATACTCTCTATGCTTGTAATAATTTTAGTATGAATTTTTTTTGAAACGGAATTATATCTGATGGCATGCAGTTGTGCTGGCTTGTGTTGCTGTTGCCTCTTGGATGCATGCTTCTAACTATGGAAAGTGGCCTCCATATTTTACCATACTGTTACCTCCTCTTTATGAATGTACAAATAGTTACTTTATTATTGGTCGTGTGCATTAGTAAATTACAACATAAAGATAACCAACAGAGTTTCATCTCACTTTGAAAGTAAATGGTGGAGGTTTTTTCTTGTTAAGGTTAGCCGCGAGGGCTAGTTTTTTTATTTTACATGTACGCTAACTGGGGTATCCCGTGACTGTTTTCGAACCCTTTTCCTAACCCTTCCTGTATGCTCATTTAGGGAGATTAGAATCTGAGATTTTTTGTGAAGATTTCAGCATGCCTTACCACTTGGCAACTTTTGTGATAGTTCATTTCACTTTGAAAGTGTTGTGCAAATAATCTTTACATACTTGTAAGACATGTTTGTAAGAGAAGTAAGAGTCTGGTACACTACAAACCTAGTTATATATTGAATCAAAAGATCCTGGTTAAAATGTCCGCACGTTGCATCAAGATGTTTATATAACGACGCTTATTACTTCATTAGTGGTCTAATTTTCACATGTAGTTATCAGCAGAGTCACGCACCGTTTCAATATAACATACACACATGATATTGATCTCTTGTACAAATCACGTATTAACGACAAACATCTTAAATTGCTGGATACGAAATTGAAACGTAGATTTAATATGGATTACATAAAGGTTGCATCTTTATTATAGAACATGGCAAATCTTGTGAAAGGTCTAACATAAAATATGTTAAAGATTTTGTTAGATGAATCTTTTTGGTTTAAATCCAATAAAAACGTTATGCACGTTGTTGTCAATAATTAGCCAGTTATTTTTAGAGCTCATGTGCCAAGTGAGCTACCATGGATTTATTCCACTTTTTAATTTTTAAAAATTTAGAAAAGTATCATTTGAATAAATATATTATTTTGATCAAATAAATAAATAAATAAATATATTACCAATAATTGAGGTCATGTGCAGAAAAAATGGAGGTTTCAAGTTCTGCTATTGGTTACCAATGATGACACATTTGTATGAAAATACATTATTTGTTGATGCTAAACGCCCAAACAAAAAGCTAGTTATTATTTTGTAACGGGTGATAGATTCGTACATCAAAAAAATAAAATAATAATAATAATAAATAAATAAATAAGGATATAAATCTCCATACACCGCTAATTATGATTTAGCGTATTGTACGTACACGTACACCATTAAAAACGGAGAATTTGTAGTGGTGTATGAATCATTCCATTAGTAATAGATGGTATTTTCTTAATTAACTGTTGTGGAACCGAGGATATGACAGTATTTGATCACTAAAAATTAACTGCTAAATTTATATTGTTGTTGAATGTGATTTTCATATGTAAGATATGCATAGTTATATGCTAAATTGGAAAATGCTATATAGAAAACTAGTCGTGAACAAAACCGGGTTTCGGGCCTACCCGACCCGTACCCGGAACCCGAACCGGGTTTTAGTCAAAGGGAGAAAAACCGGTTTGTTGACCTACCCGACCCGACCCGAACCGGGTTTTTGACCCACGAATACCGGTTTTTAAACCGGGTTTTTCCGGGTTTTATACCGGGTTTTCCAACCCGACCCGCTTCCTACCCGGTCCCAACCCGATTGTGAGATCCGAAAACCCAAACCGGTTCCGTACCCGGCGGGCACGAAAAAAACCCGAACCGGGTTCAAAAAAACCGGTTTTTTCCGGGTTCGGTTCCGGGTTCGGGTTTTTTGTTCATGCCTATAGAAAACTGCTCTGTATGTCAGAAATTCATGTCTAAAAGTGTATTTGAATAAGTGGATGAAGACAAGAGGTAATATCATTAATCATTTGTCACTTAGATCTAGGGTGTTCGACATTCGAATATAATCGAATTATCAACATTAACTATTCAGATTAGATATTTGTTTGAATGGTTAAAACCAATCCATTCAGTAATTTGGCTTGGTTTGGTTCGGTTCAAATTAGTTTCTTGTTTAAACGGATCGAATTCATAATTTATAAACCGAAATTCAAATAGTTTCATATAATTGAAGTGGATTTGTTTCGATCCATCCAAACAAATACCATTACCTAGATCATGCTCATGCAAATAACCTAGAGGATTCTTAGGTGGGACCATCACCCTTAGATCCACATGTAATCAAATGATTGGAGTGGATGCCCATGGTTTGTTTTTACTCAAGTTTTCCACTACTTTAAACGTACTTACATAAATTTATTACTCCGTACATATGTAGTAATTTATTTGACCATTATGTAATGGCAAATTGGCTATGCAGTATGCATTAACAAAACAGAACATGAATACTGTCCTAAAATTGGTAGAAGTGTTACATAAATATACATTATCGAAGACATACCACGGTCATTAAATTATGATTGTGTGTGGATAACAAATGTAAAAACTAAAAAGCTACAAAAGCAAAATATTAAAATATAGTCCACCAATTAAGATTAGCCACACTAATCAATCTTTCCCTCCTAAAAAAATTAAAAGTTGAAATTTAAACTTCATTTCAAAACTCAATCCAAGGGGCAAAACCGTCAATTCACACATACCTACCTCATGACACCCCTACAAGTCGTTATATACTCAAAAACAATCTTTATTTCTTCAACCTTTTCTAACATTTCCCCTGTTCATCAATGGCAGAATTAGAGTGCCCAAAAGTGATGAACAAACTATTAGCCTACCTTTCGTCTCTTCTTCAACGAGTAGCCGAATCTAACGATGAGAATCCACGATTCCATATGCAAAAGGTCTCGGCTTTTCATGGTCTTACAAGACCAACCATCTCAATTCGAAGCTATCTAGAGAGAATTTTCAAGTATGCAAATTGTAGTCCTTCGTGTTACGTTGTTGCGTACGTTTATCTTGAGCGGTTTACTCAACAACAACCAGCGCTTTCTATCAATTCATATAATGTTCATCGGTTGCTGATTACAAGTGTTATGATTGCAGCCAAGTTTATGGATGACATGTAAGGTTTTTCGCTTTACGTATAGTGTAATTCGAGGTCTGGAATTGGAATCGGAGATCGTTTAGTTCATAATTTGCGCTGAGTTTGATCGAATTCCAAATCCAAGCCATTGAATTTTGTAAGTTTGTGTCTAATTGCTTTAGCTTTTGAGCTCTTATTAATGTGTTTATGGATCAACTTATTGGCTCAAAACTTAAGAACAGAAAAGGAGAGAAAAAACAAATACACTTTACACCTATTTTTTGATTTTTCATAGAAAGTAATATACTTTACTTAAAACTAGTGTTTTCTTTGTCTTGCTTAAAAGAGGTTGCTTGATGTTTTTCAAAATGATTGAGAATATTTCCTTGGAGTTTTTATACAAATGATTCTAAATTTTGATCATGGGGTATATAATTGATCTACTTTAGGCAAATAATATGGATCCATAGTCTTGACTAGTTATGGAGATTATGAAACATTAATGTATTTTCAACTATGGCAACCTCTAAAGGATTACGAATTGCGATTAAGAAACTAAATTCGACCCGATTAACCCTGTAAATTTCTTCTTACCATGCTAGATTATCATTTGAAATGTGTTTGGCAACTTTAAAACAGAGCACATTATTAAAGAGAATAACCTTGAATTTGCTACATCTAGTTTAAGAATATGTGAATGATTAATCTAGTTACATGAGTAATGCTAAATAGGTCTACGATTTTGATTGGTTGAATTTTTTATACTCTCTTAATCTCATCCAATCAATATTTCAAACTTACCAATCACATTTATAGGTCTATATGTAGTCATGTAAATTTAGGTCAATCAATCATTTTCCTAGTTACATTATGTGAATTTCTGTGTTTAGACAAACTTTTAAAAACCTTAATTATTTGAGGGATGTGGTAAAATATGCAGCGAGTGGTTGTACAGAGTTTATTGGTGGTTGTATGTTGTCTATCTCATTTTCTTCCCCACCTCATGAATGCCAACTAGAAAGAATATTAGTACCCACCACATGATTACTCATGAGTAGATACCTTCATATCTTATCACTAAACTTCAACAAAATCATTAATGCCAACACATAATGACATAAACACAAATAATTATTGAGTTTTGCTAATAATGAACCTGTAAATTCTAAAGAAGGTAAATATTAGATTGAATAAATGAGTATTAGATACAAATGTTAATATTTAAGAGAATTTTGACTTTATCAAATACACTTTATCGTGTGATACGAGAGCACACGTTAGAAAAACTCATATTGGTATTAAAATTGTGTTTGAGATGTATTATATCCTAAAGTACAATCACCAAACTTTGTAGAGTTCATAAATCTTATTATTGTAACTTACATTGAGTGTGATATTAATAGTATTATTTACAAATGTTCTTTTGTGTTTAATTATGGCATCATATATGTAGGTACTATAATAATGCATACTATGCAAAAGTAGGAGGAATCAGCACAACAGAAATCAACTTTCTTGAAGTGGATTTCTTATTTGGATTGGGGTTTCAATTAAATGTGAATCCCACCACATTTCACACTTATTGTTCTTATCTCCAAAAGGAAATGTTCCTTCTTCAACCACCACTAAATTTAGAAGATTCATCATCCTCATACAACTCAAGATCCACAAAACTCCTTCAATATGAAGATGATCAACAACAACAAGAAGTGGTAGCTGTCTAAATAGTCTTCTTTCTTTTTAAATCATATTATGAAAGCTTGAATGTTAACTTTTAGGTAGATATATGTAGATTATTTGATATGGGTTTAGCAAGTTAAACCTTTTTCTTTTTGGTTAGGCCCTTTTTCAGACTTAAAATCGACGAATCCAGAGTAACGTGTAACGTTTAGTAGGAGACGTACATGTTGATGTAACACTAATGCTTTGGGCTTGAAAATTGTGAGTATGAAGAAAGGATTAACCTTTGTTTTTGTATTTTCCAGTTAAGGGTGCATGTGACTTGTATCAATGGGTGGCATATACGTATAGATTATAGATGATGTGCTTTTTTGTTTACTTTACATTCTGGATATGGAAGGCAGATATAATTTATGATTTAAAGATGAAGTAGATGTGTGGACCATGTCTTTATGGGTGTCACACATGTATGATCTAGTGTACTAAAAATACTAGATTTAAAAAGTGGTTGAATCTTCATTGATAAACCAGACATTATATATAGTTCTATAATGAACGCAATCGGAGGTGATTTGTATACTAACTTTTTTAATGTTTACACTACAAATGTGCATAAGAATTTGTACCATGTGCACGGTGAGTGTACAAATCACTTACCGATACTCGGGTGTACTGCAAGTTCTTTCTATTGGGGCATGTATATATGTTTGGAATGAGTTGACACATCAAATGCGTACATTTTTTTTTTATTTCTATAAAAGGTTGATTTTTCAAGTTTTAAGGTAATGTTTTGAATTGTAGAGCATGTTTTAGAAGTTGTTTTGGCCTTTGGGGTGTCGAAAAGGGTTGGGCTTTAAAGGGTATGTGAAGATATTTTGTTGTTGATTATGATGAATTGATTTGATCAAATGTAAAGGGTACAAAAAAAAGATTCTAAATGTTGGTCCAATTGGTTGGGTAGGGTATGGAAGTATAAAGTTGAGAAAGGGGACATTGTGTAAGATCCAATCTGAAAAGAGAGAGGAAGATTAGTGGATGTCATTTCAAAATCTATTTCTTATTTTAGAGTTAATTGCATGATTGGTTCCTGTAATTCACATACAATTACTCCGTAAGTCCTTATATTTTACTTTTTGCATCCTGAGTCCAAAATGAGAAACCTTATTGCGCAATTGGTCCCTCGGTCTAAATCCATCTATTTTTGTTCGCTAAGTCATCAACCATTTTGGGAAGCACGCGTTAGGACTTAACGAACGAAAATAGATGGAGGGATCAATCGTGCAACAAGGTTTTCCATTTTGGACTCATGGTGGAAAAAGTGAAGTATAGAAACTCAGTGTGCAATTATGTGTAAATCATGTGGACCAACCATGCGATTAACTCCTTATTTAATTTTCATGTAATACAAGTAAATTATTACAAAAATAAAATCGACCCTTTAGTAATATAATGGAGACCGATCACACTATCAAATCTATATGTGCATTTTAAGTATAGGCTTAGTAAAATTAACATTTGCATTTATCCGATATGTGAAATAATGCATATGAACATCATGACATAACAAATAAGCATGCAAAATAGTTCTAATTTGGTAGCTAATAACCTAGCTAATTATATAATTTGTTTGTTGCAACAACTAAAACTCTATAGCACATTTAATTTAAGCAAGTTTAGTAAAGATGTGGGGCTTTGGTTGGAAGTGAAGACAAGTTGACCTTTGTATTGATCCATTGAAGAGGGAACATTCAACATGTGCTTTCATGCACAACTCTAGTTGGCCATGTGCCATGTTCAAACAAAGATGCACACTCATAAAAATCTTATAAAAATACCGTATACTCTCTCCGTCTTAAATTAAATATCCACTATCAGTTTTTGCGCACAGTTTTAAAAAAGAGAATAACAATTACACTATGAACCAATAAAATTCATATTGACCATTGAAAGATATTTTGATTGGTTAAAATTTAAAGTGGATACTTATTTTGAAACAAACCAAAATAAAAATGGTTTAAAAAAACAAAATAAAAAGTGTACACTTTATTTAAGACGATGGAAGTAACTCAACTTATTAAATAATATTAATATATATTCCTCAAAATTATTTATATTTGTACACCCTCTTTTCTAATATAAGTGTCCACATTTCCATTTAGTATGTTTCAAAATAATTGTCTACTTTCAAAAGTAATATAATAACGTTATCTATTTACCCATAATTTATTTTATTTACAAAAGTGATTTATAAAAGACTTTGCAAAAAGTAAGAGTACGACTATCATGTTTCTCCCCACAACATATTTTAGTATGTCAATTTTTTAAAACTTTGTTTAATGTGATTGTGAAGAAGTAATTGGTTCCACGTAAGTTATACGCACCTAGAAGCATATAGAGCCTCCTAACGTAAATTGTTAACTTATTGATGCTTAGATAATTTAATAATTTATGATAAGGAATATAGGCTGATACGTCTCCAGCTTGTGTTTCAATGACGGGTAAGGCGGTCAAGCTTTTAAATGTAATTACATCTCTATCTATATAGCTAAAGAAGGAGACCTCCAATGATTTGGTAACTATTCACCTATGCCACATCATCTAAATTCGATGTGTCATCATTGTATGAAACAAGCTTGATGATGTAGATTCTCCTACACTCACATGGTAAATAAGGTAATATTATATTAAGAAAATTAAATTATACTTAATTTAATTTAATGTGTCATTATTTTTGGACGGTAAATACTACAATAAATAATTAAATTATGACTAATTCAATACAAACTAACGTGTCATTGGATAATATTTGTAGTATAATTTTTGATTATAGTCGAAAATCATTTATCTATTTTTTCCCCTCTACTTTTGAGTTATAAATTTTTTTATTCTTCTTCAGATTAATCTTCACCATCATTTTTTTAACTCTATAAAAAAAAATATAACTTTTAGTGAAATTGGGATAACTTAACTTTTAATATCATTATAGCTTTTAATGTGTCATTATTTTTGGACGGTAAATACTACAACAGATAATTAAATTATAACCAATTCAGTCCAAACTAATGTGTCATTGGATAATATTTGTAGTATAATAAGGTAATATTATATTAGGAAAATTAAATTATACTTAATTTAATTTAATGTGTCATTATTTTTGGACGATAAATACTACAATAGATAATTAAATTATGACTAATTCAATCCAAACTAACGTGTCATTGGATAATATTTGTAGTAAATTTTTTTTATTATAGTCGAAAATCATGTATTCTTTTATCTACTTTTCCCCTCTACTTCCGAGTTATAAATTTTTTAATTCTTCTTCAGCTTAATCTTCACCATCATTTTTTTAACTCTATAAAAAAATATAACTTTTAGTGAATTGGTGTAACATCCTCGAAATGGACCTAGTTGTTTATATATTATTTCTTGATTTAAATGTGTTTGGAAATAATATTGTTTGAAATAGTTGAAATAATTGGAATAGGAGTCGAATATTCCAATGTGATAAGTGAATTATTAATTGTTGTAAATTAATATAGTTGACGGTACATTAAAATGTTTGGACTCGCAAATGGTTTTCGGGTTCCAGACAATAGATTGAGATGGGGTATTAAATTATACCCGTATATTGAAGGCGGTTGGATGAGCCGACTTATATATATCCTTTCCTATTTAGGAAAGTTATTCATTTTATTCTGAAACTCACAGAAACTCTCTGAAAACCTCCAAATCAAACTAGAAATCAAATCAGGAAGTTGTGATTCTCGTGAAACTTCATCATGATCAGATTATCATCATTATGCTCTTCAATCAGTAAGTATTCTTGTGTATTTAAGAATTTGATTTTGATTGAATTTGGGTAAATTGATGATTTGAGAGATTTGGATGTTAGAAACAGGTTATAAGTGTTACATATTGATTATGTGATGATATTTGAGGTTTATAACCGTTTAAAAACGAGTTTTTGGTGTTTTGGGGATTAAACCCGCGAGTTAGGGTTTCTGCTGTTCGTGCTGGGCTGGGACGAGGCCAGAAGCCGGCGGCTTCTTTGGCCAAGCCGGCGGCTTGTTCTTGTTAGCCGAAGCCGGCGGCTTCATAAGCCAAGCCGGCGGCTTGTGATGTTTTGTAGGAAACCGGCGGGTATAAACCCGACCCAGCGGTTGGTATAAGCTTTAAAACGGGATTTAGTTCTGTTACCACATTTGGTAAATTACCCGGCGGTTGTTGAAGTGAAGCCGGCGGGTGAGGTTAGGAAGCCGGCGGCTTCTAGGAGGAAGCCGGCGGCTTGAAGAACAGGTACAACATTTCTTGTTTGTTTGTAAATAAGTAATATGATTGCTAATTGATATATGTTAATAGATGATAATGATTATATTATAAATCATTAGTGGATAGTTAGGAACTAGTAATCTTGATGTAGATTATGTTAAGTTCCTAATGTTAAAGATTGATATAAGTTCAGTATTTATGATTTGATTACTAACTTATATTTGATTGGTTGATTCTCAGATGTGGAGAAGGCTCAGTGATATTAGACTACTGAGTGGAGGTCTGAGGTAGTCGGTGAGTGGATCTGTAACCTCAGTGTGATTTAGTTGTAATGATTTGATTTACAACAAGTAATTATAGTCTTACTTTGATAGAATGTAATTGTTGAGATATCTTGCCATGATAGTTTGACTAGTTGCTTACTTGGCTGTTTGAGCTAGTATGTAAGATTCTGAGGTCAACTTGACTTGACAGTTGGACTTGGTTGTTATTGTAGACGACAGGAGATCTTGAAACTTGAAATGTTGGTTTGGAGATCTAGGTCGTGTGTGATTAACAACTGGTTACCGGTAATTCTGTATAGGCCAATACAGATGATTGATAAGAGTTCCTTGATTACCAAACCGGTATTAGGGTATCTCAGGAGCCACCGGTCCTCATGACGATTTATAATGTTTGATTGGTGTAGCTTGACATTGATTGGATGTCGAGTGAATGATTGATTTTCTGTTTATTGTTATTTGATGTAAACAGATTGTTATGCTAGGTTGTACTGTTGCTTATAGTTTCATTCACTTAGCTTTATGCTAACCCCACCACAGTTCTTCCTGCAGGTTAAAATAGAGGGGACATATTGGGCAGGGCAGGAAGTGTTTGGAATTGATGGAATGTTTGACAGGCTGTTACTCTGATGTTATTTTGATAACTATAGAAATGTTTTAAATATACGCTTCCGAGTCGCAAATATTATATTAAATGTTTATAATTAACGAGGGGTGTTATAAGTTGGTATCAGAGCAATAGTTTGGGTGAATTGGACTTGATAGAATGTTCAATCCTAAACTTTGATGAGTTGATTCAAACATTCCAGTGGGTGTGGGTTTAGTTGATTAGTGAATGTGTGAGAAAGTGATTAGTTGAATATGTACTAACCCTTAACAAGTTGTGAAGTTGTTGTTTGATTGCAGAGACGGAGGAACATGAGTATCTGATTGGTATATTTCATGTTTCCTCAATACTCGTTGGCTTAAGATTGCCAGGTAATCTTCGATAAGCCTATGTTAATTTAAATTAACTTGAATTGTTTACTCTGTTATGTTGAGTAAGCTTTGTTGTGAAGTTAATTTAGTCAGACTGATATGATTCCCCAGTTTTAAGTCAACTAATGATTGTTATAGGTTGACATGAGGATAGAGGTATTGAATGGGATACTCATTGTGGTGGTTATTTCTGATTGAATTGAAAATGCAGAAATGTGATTAAATGAGTAGATAAAGAGTTGATTAAGGTTTAACATGATTGATGTTGGAACCTAAGGAGTGTCTTTATTGGTGAGACAAAATAATTGATAGTATGATATTAGTAGATTGGTTACAGGGTGTGATTTGAATCCTGTTTAAGGACTGTTGTGTCATTTGATTTGATAATGACAGCTATTTGAGGAAATATGTGTTTATGTGGCTATATGATATGTTTTGACTATAGCTAAACCTTTGAGCTAAACCAAGACTGATAGGTCTATAAGAAATATGGCTTATGATAAAGCTAAATTGAATTGGGAAGTGATAGATCTTTCTGGTCAATTGTGAACTAATAAATGAAATGTTTTTATAGTAACATGATTGAGTAGGCTTGTTGTGACAGTGATGCTTGATATGATAGTGTAACATCCTCAAATTGGGCCTAGAAGTAATAGGTATTTTCTGTAAATTTCAAATGCGATTTAAAATTGTTATTGTGTTTGATTGTAAAATTAATAGGTCGATAAGCCTCAGGAAATATTGTGGCTAGTGAAATATTGATTGTTTTAAATTTATTTAGTTGACGGTAAAATAAAATAGTTTTCCTCGCAAATGATTTTAAGTTCCAGACAATAATAAATACGGGGAATGAAAACTAACACTATATGGTATATTATATATGATGGATCGGGTTTTATTCCCACATATACATACATACGTACGTATTAACATATACACACACATATAACCCTAAATCTACAAAAACATGAAGAAATAATCAAAAGTGAAGATCACAAATTCGGATTTAAGCTTCAAGTGGATAGATAATCATCTCCTAATCCTTCTATGCTACTAGTAAGTCTCTAAATCTTCAATTTTAAACCCTAGAAATTGGGGGTTTTTGATGTTATTGGTGATAATTCGAAATTAAGCTTTGATTATGTGAAATTGATGTTAGTTAAGCTTATTGTTGTTGATATCTAACATGATTCATGCTTAAGTTATAGGTTTGAATTAGGGTTCATGAGTTTTATAGGAAATTTGATGATTTTGATGGGTTAATGGTGATTATTATAAATTAATGATTGATATTAGTTGTAATGGTGTTAATATGTGTTAGTATGAAGGTTAGTAGCTTTAATCTAACCTAATAATGAATTAATCAAGTTGTGTGATTATAATTCAAGTGGAATTTGTGAAAGTGTGATGATTAGGTGTTAATTACCTTGATTTATAATAACAAGAGGTTGTTATAGTGTATTAGTGAAAGATGAACTAGTATATGAAGTTTTATTCATTGAAGCTAAGATGATTATGATGATGATCATGAGTTAGTAATGGAATAATGAAAGAGATAAATAGTGAATTCTTAATATATGAGGTTAATAGCTTAATTATATTGATTAACTATAGTTGAGGTGGATTAACGTGATAATGTGATTCTATGATCATAAATTTGATAGTGATGATGAACTAATGAAGTTAATAGTGATAATTCATATTAGTGGAATGAATTATGTGAAGTTACTACAAGTGACAACTAAATTGATATATAGTTGAAAAGTGGTTAACATGATATCTAATCATGATTAAGCAACAATTCAAGAAGTATGAAACTTGATGTTTGTGATGATTGTGATAATACACATGAATTGAGATTGTTGATATAAATCTATTGGAGTAATGTTGTGTAGATTTGATACAAGTAACTGACTTGTGTATTTTGTTGTATTTCCAGATATGGAGAAGACTCAGTGATATTAGACTACTGAGTGGGCGACTATGGTAGTCGGTGAGTGGACTTTGATCTCTCACTATAATTTAGTGATCACTATTGTGGTTACTTCAAGTGTTAAGTGTTATTCCTGTGTTAAGTTGAATTGTGAATTGTGTTAAAGTGTTAAAGTGTTAAGTGTTAAGTGACCTATATGGTAACTGTGTTATATAGAGGTCAACTATGTTGGACTGTGTTGTTACAGGTTAGTCAACACAAGGGTTGTGAACATTCGTTGTAAGTAAGGCTTGTGTTGACTAAAGGTAACCAACAGTTATCGGTTAACCACTGTATTGGCCTGCAGTTGGTGTAAGTGTCGCTTGGTGGGCCACCGCGGCTGAGGGCGCCACAAGGGCCACCGATCCTCTGGTGATGTTGAGTCAAAGTGTTAAATGTGGTGAACTCATGGTGTTAAACTAAGTTGTATTGTTAGTGATGAGTTAACTCACTTAGCTTCGTGCTAATCCCTCGTTGTTTACTCCTTGCGGGTTAATATTTCTTGTTACGGGTGGGTCAAGGAGTAACTGAAGAATGTTTGACTAGGATTACTCTGATTTATTTAATACAGTTTAAAATGTGTGATTATATAATGCCCAGGATATAAAGGATTGTTTTGTAATCGGTAATAATCAATACTTAGAACTTAGGTAATGGAAGATGACGACATGTCATTTTATGTATATATATGTTTTGGGACTTGAGCTTCCGAATTGTTTAAAAAAAAAAAAAACAGTTGTAAATTTCGGGGCGTTATAAGTTGGTATCAGAGCATAGGTTTGGGCGAATTGAATAATGGTTAAATTGTTCAATCCCAAGCCTAGTGATAGTGGTCAAACATTCCGAGGTGTGGGATTAGTGTTGGTATGAGCAAGTTGTTGTTAAATGTGAACTAATCTATAACAAGATGTCAGATTGTTGTTTTGAGTGCAGAGATGGAGGATCATGAGGAACCGATTGGTATTCTCAATCCTCAACACTTGTGGGCCTAGATGTGCCAGGTAATTTCTGATAAACTTGGTGAATTTCAATTGTTTTACTTTACTATGTTATGATTATTAGTAAAGTAAATTGAATTGTTGGTGATTATTACTTGCTAATAAGGTGATAGAGCTATTAGTATGTAATTAAGAAGTTGAAACTGTGTGTAGATACATGAATGACTAATGTGTAACAGTTGTGTTATGTGGAATTAAGTGTATGTGTAATGTGACAATGAAGAGTGTGAATATAAGTTGATAAATGCAAGTGTGATTATAGATCCTTGCTGGGGAAATAATTGATAAATGATAAGCTAAATTGGTGTGACACAATATGATGAAATCAATGGGTTGCAGGTGTGACAACCGTCAATTTAGGACTAGAATTTAGTGCCTAATCAAGTTTTAATACATGTAATTAGTTCTGTGTTAGGCTAATTAATGTATCAATTATTATATATATTGTTGAATATATATCTACAATTATGCGATTTGTTTAAATCGTACGAGTTTCAAATCGAATGTAATTCGATTAAATAAATACGGAAGTTGGTGAACAATTTTATTAAGTAATACAAATATTATTTAGTAACTCCAATTTATTCAAAATATTATTCATAATAATATTTCGTATCCAAGTTTTTATTAAACAATTAACGTATATGCTATTAAACATACAAACGCGCAAACAAATAAAACGAATTTCAATTTAGATATCCCAAATGGATAATTGATAAATTCTTTTAATAAAACATTTTATAATAAATTCGTAACTTAAAACGTAAAATTTAGTTTATAAAATAAATATTTAACGTTAAACGATCGGGAAAACGAGCACCACACGGGACAAGAAGACGTAGACTGAAAAGGGGATTTAAACCCCTCATCACCACCATCTTTCTCATTTCTCTTTTACTCTCTCTCTCTCTTCCTTCTCTTTTCTCTCAACTAACACCCACCACCACCATTATCATCTTCATCAAAATCACAAAATAAGCACCTCAAACGACCTTGGATCTTCAAGCCCCTTTGGAAATAAACGACCACCTCGCGACGATCTACACTTCTATCTTTCCGGAATTTCATTTCGGCGATTTGTAAGTTTTCGACACAACTCCGAAAACTCTCGTTTTTAAGTTTTATAACTTGCTAGTTGTTTGTATAACCTTGTAATGTCCTAAAATGGGTTGGGTAAAAATATTATGCCGATCGATGGCCGGAAAACGCGTTTTTGGAGTTGAAACTCCGATCAGACTCCGTACGTCGCATTTGGCCTGGAGCAAATGCGACGTAGCGACCTACGTCGCACTATATCCCCAACGTCGCATATAGCGACGCAGCGACCTACGTCGCACTATAACCCCAACGTCGCACTTAGCGACGCAGACCCTTACGTCGCAGAAATCAACTACGTCGCCTATAGCGACGTCACGTACAACGTCGCATTAAATTGCGAAAGTCGCACATAGCGACGTCATGCCCAACGTCGCAGTCCGGATCTGCGACGTAGCACCCTACGTCGCACAAAACAGAATCTTCAAACCTCAAAATTTTGAAGTCAAAGTTACTGTTCAAAAAAGTCAAATTTACTGTAGCAGTACTGTAGCAGTACTGTAGCAAAGTCAACATTTTAGAATTATTATTATTTCAACTAAATCACCAACGGGCCGTACACATTTTCAAATACACAATTGAATCAACTAAGTCATAGTAACTTAGATAATTTATTCAAACAAGTCGTTGTAACTTGTGTCAATTCAATCAAACAAGTCGTAGTAACTTGTAACAATACAATCAACCAAATCGGGGTAATTTGGACATTAAGTTAGACAAACAATTTCAATGGTAGTCTTTCGAGATACCAATACAATTAATAACAATTCAAGTGTCGTGGACACATTCAGGTTTCAAGTCTTTGGACACCAACACACTACTAATTACTTCAAGTTTAATTGCTTAACATTCCAAGACTCAGGTGAGTTTCATAGCCCCATTTTCACTGCTTTACAACTAGGGGTGTGATATTACTACTCGATTTTGTTTTACAAGTAGAACGCAAGTGCCAAACTTCAAGTACTACATGAGTTTCAAGCTAATCAATTTAAAGTCCTCCATAAGCATAGTCTCTAGTATTTTATAGCGTGAATGTTAGTATATGATATCATATGGGATTGACAATCCTCATCCGGGTTAGCACGCACTAACCGGTCAAACGGATGTATTAGCATTTGGGAAGACGAGTGTTGATTAGGCACTCGTAGGAGGCATTTCAAGTTAGGTTTCCTTAAGTGGGCCTGACAAATCAAGTTAAGCTCAGACTATGTGCTCATGGACAGTATAACTTTTATTTTGCTTAATTGCATTTTAAATTCAATATAAATCTTGCGGTTCTGACAACTATACATTGACATACAAACCTGTGAGCTCACCAGCGTTTTCGCTGACCCATTTTAGTATTTATCACAGGTACCCAGCAGTAGTTTGGCTGCACAAGCAGGAATTATTAGCTCGAGTCAGCATACATACAACTAGAGATTGGACTGCATTATTATATTTTGTAAAAGTAATTATGCTATGTAATCTCTCAATTTCAGGAATCGAGCTAATGTAACAATATTTTGATGTAAACATTTACTTTATCTATACAAGTTTAAAACGACGCATATAGTGGTCGTTCATTATATCTTATGTGCTTTGTATATTGATTAGTGACACCCAAATCAAGCTTCCGCAAGTCATCAAATTTGGGGGTGTCACAGATTGGTATCAGAGCCTAAGGTTATAGTGAACTAGGTTGCATTTAGTGGACCTAGACTATGACCGTTAGGCAGTATTCCCTATTAGGTATAACCAGTTCAGAGATTACAGCATACGAATTTAATTTAACATAGCCTGATCAACTATGTACAATTAAATAAAGATGATGTAAGATCTGAAGGAAGTTATGGCTGAACAGGATACATTAGTTGACTCTGACCTCGAGAGAAACGGGACTCAAATACGTCTGTGCTAAACACTCAATAGGTTATTATGTGATATATATACATATTTACATAAGTAGACCTCATTACAACTTTAGGCTATATTATATGAATATAGGCCTCTTTCTCTCTAACGCTTTGTCTCGAAATGACAACCACACCACTAGTTCATCATACTCGGACTAGTATCTTATTTCATTTCCTTGTTCTTTCTTACTCAGCATCATGCCTCCTCGTCGTCAAATTACCCTTAGCGAAGCTGAGATCGCGGGAATCATTGCCCGCAGTGTGACCGAAGCCTTGGCTACCCGAACACCACCTGGTAGCGAGGACACAGCAACCAATACTCCACCACCCAAACCTTGCTCCTATAAGGACTTTCTTAGCTGTAAACCGCTATACTTCAAGGGCACGGAAGGTGCCATTGGCTTGATCCGTTGGATTGAGCGTATGGAATCTGTTTTCAGCCTCTGCGACTGCACTGAGAACAACAAAGTCAAATTCGCTGCTTACACCTTTCAAGAAGGTGCACTCACGTGGTGGAAAACCCACGCAAACTCTGTAGGCCTTGAGGTTGCAAATCGACTTTCTTGGGCCGAATTGAAGAAGAAGCTGACAGAAAAGTACTGTCCTGAAGAAGAATTGCACAGGCTGGAGGAAGAATTCTGGCACCTGGAGGTGAAGGGAAATGATGTCGCTGATTATACCACCAAATTTCAGCAGTTTGCTCTATTATGCCCGGGTTTGGTCGAACCAGAAAGTAAGAGCATTAAGAAATACATTCGTGGACTCCCCGAGAACATTCAGGGAAACGTCGCCTCAACCAAACCAACTACTACTGAAAGTGCCATTCGATTGGCCCACGAAATCATGGCTCTAGTTGTCAGCCGTGAGACCTCCAACACCTCATCCTCCAACAACAACAAACGCAAATCCACTGAACACCACCACAACTCAAACAAGAAAAACAACGCCATCCAAGTCTACAACACCAACTCTGAATCCAACCGCAGTTACACCGGGGACAGACCTTATTGTCCCAAGTGTAACTATCACCACTTTGGTCAGTGCGGTACTCTTTGCAACAACTGCAGGAGGTACGGGCATTTGACTAAGGATTGCCGAGCCCCCAAATCCAACAACAACCCTTCTGACAAAAATGCCCGACAACCTAAGTCCTGCTACGAATGTGGAAACCCAGGACACTTTAGGGATTCTTGCCCAAAATTGAAGAACAAGGGCAACAACAACAACCACCGCAACAACAACAACAACACCAAAAGTAGCGCCTTCGTGATCAACTCAGGAGACGCCCGTCAGGACCCGAATGTGGTCACGGGTATGTTCCTCCTCAACAATTTAACTGCTTCTATTCTGTTTGATACTGGTGCCGATAGGAGTTTTATTTCCGATGAATTTTGCCCTCTACTTGACATTACACCTGTTGCTTTAGACGTTAAGTACACCGTAGAGTTAGCAAATGGCAAGCTGATAGAAACCAATAGTGTGATACCTAATTGCACTTTAAATCTAGCCGACGAAATCTTCTCCATAGATCTTATGCCTATTGAGATAGGAAGTTTCGATGTCATCGTAGGCATGGACTGGTTGTCCAAACATCGCGCCGAAATCATTTGCTACGACAAAGTTGTTCGCATACCTCTCGCCATCGGTAGAACCCTAATCATACAGGGGGAGACCGGTGGGACGAGGCTTAACATCATATCTTGTCTTAAGACCCGAAAATTTCTGAGAAAGGGTTATCCAGCAATCCTCGCACACATCATGGAGAAAAAGTCGGAGGAGAAGCGACTTGAGGATGTTCCAATTGTTCGAGACTTTCCAGAAGTCTTTCCTGAAGAACTACCTGGTCTACCACCACCAAGACAGGTTGAGTTCTCAATCGATCTTGTACCAGGTGATGCGCCTGTGGCCCGAGCACCATACCGTTTAGCTCCATCTGAACTTCAGGAGCTGTCCACCCAGTTACAGGAACTCCTGAAACGAGGATTCATCAGGCCGAGTTCTTCACCTTGGGGAGCTCCGGTCCTATTTGTTAAGAAGAAAGATGGTTCTTTTCGAATGTGTATCGACTATCGAGAGTTGAACAAGTTAACTGTCAAGAACCGGTATCCACTCCCTCGAATCGATGATTTGTTCGACCAACTTCAAGGGTCGAGTTGTTATTCAAAGATTGATCTCCGATCCGGTTATCACCAATTGCGTGTTCGCGATGCCGATATTCCAAAAACCGCTTTCAGAACCCGTTACGGGCATTACGAATTTCAAGTGATGCCATTCGGCCTAACCAATGCACCGGCTGTATTCATGGACCTTATGAATCGGGTGTGTAAACCTTACCTGGATAAATTTGTCATTGTCTTTATCGATGACATCCTCATATACTCACGAAGCAAAGAAGAACATGCGCAACACCTCAGAACCATCCTTGAACTACTTAAACACGAGGAGCTCTATGCCAAGTTCTCTAAGTGTGAGTTCTGGATCAAAACCGTTCAATTCCTTGGCCACGTGATTGACAGTCAGGGGATTCACGTTGACCCGTCAAAAATCGAGGCTATCAAAGACTGGCAATCGCCAACCACTCCGACCGAAGTACGGCAGTTTTTAGGACTGGCCGGATACTATCGACGATTCATTGAAAATTTTTCCAAGATAGCCATACCACTCACGACGCTGACCCAGAAAGACAAAAAGTTTGACTGGACTGATAAACAAGAGTCGGCATTCCAACTCTTAAAACAAAAGCTTTGCAGTGCTCCTATCCTCTCATTACCCGAAGGCACCGATGACTTCGTGGTATACTGCGATGCTTCACATCAAGGTCTCGGTTGTGTGCTCATGCAACGAGACAAAGTCATAGCTTATGCTTCCCGACAGCTCAAGATTCATGAAAAGAATTACACCACCCACGACCTCGAGCTAGGAGCTGTCGTTTTTGCCCTCAAAATCTGGAGACATTACCTTTACGGTACTAGATGCACAATCTTTACCGACCATAAAAGCCTTCAACACATATTCGATCAGAAGGATCTCAACATGAGGCAACGTCGATGGGTCGAGTTGCTTACCGATTACGACTGCGAACTCAAATACCATCCAGGCAAAGCAAACGTTGTTGCTGATGCCCTCAGTCGGAAAGAGCGAGTGAAACCACTTCGGGTTCGAGCCCTCAGTATGACCATTCACAACAATTTAAACATTCAAATCCTCACTGCTCAACTCGAAGCTTTAAAACCCGAAAATGTCAAAGATGAAGCCTTGCGGGGCATGGATAAACAGTTCGAAATCAGATCTAACGGGATTAGGTATTTCTCAAACCGAATCTGGTTGCCTAAATTTGGGAACCTACGAGACTTGGTGATGGATGAAGCTCACAAGTCAAAATATTCTATCCATCCGGGAGCCGATAAAATGTACCACGGTATCAAGGACTTCTACTGGTGGCCGAACATGAAAGCCGAAATCGCCACCTATGTCAGCAAGTGCCTTACTTGCTCCAAAGTCAAAATCGAATACCAAAAACCTTCTGGTTTACTTCAACAACCCAGTCTTCCTGAATGGAAATGGGAACAAATTGCCATGGACTTCATAACCAAACTACCCAAATCCTCAAGCGGTTGCGATTCCATTTGGGTGATCGTGGATCGTCTCACAAAATCTGCTCACTTCCTGGCAATCAAGGAATCCGACAAAATGGAACGCCTCAACAACATTTATCTGAAGGAAATCGTGATCAAACACGGTGTTCCAATCTCAATTATCTCCGATAGAGATAGTCGTTTTACTTCACAATTTTGGCAATCACTTCAAAAATCTCTGGGTACTCGACTTGATATGAGTACCGCTTACCATCCTCAAACCGACGGCCAAAGTGAACGAACCATTCAAACACTAGAAGACATGCTACGGGCCTGCGTAGTAGACTTCGGTGTAAACTGGGAAAAACATCTACCATTGTGCGAGTTCTCGTACAACAACAGTTATCATACCAGCATCAAAGCTGCACCCTTCGAGGCACTGTACGGTCGTAAGTGCCGGTCACCTATCTGTTGGACTGAAGTTGGGGATAGCCAACTCACAGGCCCAGAAATCATACACGAGACGACCGAGAGAATCGTTGAAATTCAAAACAAACTCAAAGCCGCTCGCGATCGTCAGAAAAGTTATGCTGACGTGAGACGCAAGCCACTCGAGTTCCAGGTTGGGGATCGAGTTCTACTCAAAGTATCGCCTTGGAAAGGCGTAATCCGGTTTGGCAAACGAGGGAAGTTAAATCCCAGATACATTGGACCATTCGAGATCCTCGAAAGGATTGGTTCAGTGGCATATCGATTGCAGCTGCCATCTGAACTCAGCAGCGTGCATCCCACATTTCATGTTTCAAATCTGAAGAAGTGTCTGTCTGATGAGACACTTATCATTCCACTCGATGAAATTCGAGTTGACGAAAAACTCCACTTTGTTGAGGAACCCGCCGAGATCATGGACCGTGAGGTCAAACAACTTAAACAAAGTCGTATTCCCATCGTCAAAGTTAGGTGGAATTCGCGGCGCGGTCCGGAATTTACCTGGGAACGGGAAGACCAAATGCGACTCAAGTATCCTCAACTCTTCACTGATTCGAAGTCAAACACAACTTCAACGTAAATTTCGGGACGAAATTCTTCTAACAGGGGGAGAATGTGACAACCGTCAATTTAGGACTAGAATTTAGTGCCTAATCAAGTTTTAATACATGTAATTAGTTCTGTGTTAGGCTAATTAATGTATCAATTATTATATATATTGTTGAATATATATCTACAATTATGCGATTTGTTTAAATCGTACGAGTTTCAAATCGAATGTAATTCGATTAAATAAATACGGAAGTTGGTGAACAATTTTATTAAGTAATACAAATATTATTTAGTAACTCCAATTTATTCAAAATATTATTCATAATAATATTTCGTATCCAAGTTTTTATTAAACAATTAACGTATATGCTATTAAACATACAAACGCGCAAACAAATAAAACGAATTTCAATTTAGATATCCCAAATGGATAATTGATAAATTCTTTTAATAAAACATTTTATAATAAATTCGTAACTTAAAACGTAAAATTTAGTTTATAAAATAAATATTTAACGTTAAACGATCGGGAAAACGAGCACCACACGGGACAAGAAGACGTAGACTGAAAAGGGGATTTAAACCCCTCATCACCACCATCTTTCTCATTTCTCTTTTACTCTCTCTCTCTCTTCCTTCTCTTTTCTCTCAACTAACACCCACCACCACCATTATCATCTTCATCAAAATCACAAAATAAGCACCTCAAACGACCTTGGATCTTCAAGCCCCTTTGGAAATAAACGACCACCTCGCGACGATCTACACTTCTATCTTTCCGGAATTTCATTTCGGCGATTTGTAAGTTTCCGACACAACTCCGAAAACTCTCGTTTTTAAGTTTTATAACTTGCTAGTTGTTTGTATAACCTTGTAATGTCCTAAAATGGGTTGGGTAAAAATATTATGCCGATCGATGGCCGGAAAACGCGTTTTTGGAGTTGAAACTCCGATCAGACTCCGTACGTCGCATTTGGCCTGGAGCAAATGCGACGTAGCGACCTACGTCGCACTATATCCCCAACGTCGCATATAGCGACGCAGCGACCAACGTCGCACTATAACCCCAACGTCGCACTTAGCGACGCAGACCCTTACGTCGCAGAAATCAACTACGTCGCCTATAGCGACGTCACGTACAACGTCGCATTAAATTGCGAAAGTCGCACATAGCGACGTCATGCCCAACGTCGCAGTCCGGATCTGCGACGTAGCACCCTACGTCGCACAAAACAGAATCTTCAAACCTCAAAATTTTGAAGTCAAAGTTACTGTTCAAAAAAGTCAAATTTACTGTAGCAGTACTGTAGCAGTACTGTAGCAAAGTCAACATTTTAGAATTATTATTATTTCAACTAAATCACCAACGGGCCGTACACATTTTCAAATACACAATTGAATCAACTAAGTCATAGTAACTTAGATAATTTATTCAAACAAGTCGTTGTAACTTGTGTCAATTCAATCAAACAAGTCGTAGTAACTTGTAACAATACAATCAACCAAATCGGGGTAATTTGGACATTAAGTTAGACAAACAATTTCAATGGTAGTCTTTCGAGATACCAATACAATTAATAACAATTCAAGTGTCGTGGACACATTCAGGTTTCAAGTCTTTGGACACCAACACACTACTAATTACTTCAAGTTTAATTGCTTAACATTCCAAGACTCAGGTGAGTTTCATAGCCCCATTTTCACTGCTTTACAACTAGGGGTGTGATATTACTACTCGATTTTGTTTTACAAGTAGAACGCAAGTGCCAAACTTCAAGTACTACATGAGTTTCAAGCTAATCAATTTAAAGTCCTCCATAAGCATAGTCTCTAGTATTTTATAGCGTGAATGTTAGTATATGATATCATATGGGATTGACAATCCTCATCCGGGTTAGCACGCACTAACCGGTCAAACGGATGTATTAGCATTTGGGAAGACGAGTGTTGATTAGGCACTCGTAGGAGGCATTTCAAGTTAGGTTTCCTTAAGTGGGCCTGACAAATCAAGTTAAGCTCAGACTATGTGCTCATGGACAGTATAACTTTTATTTTGCTTAATTGCATTTTAAATTCAATATAAATCTTGCGGTTCTGACAACTATACATTGACATACAAACCTGTGAGCTCACCAGCGTTTTCGCTGACCCATTTTAGTATTTATCACAGGTACCCAGCAGTAGTTTGGCTGCACAAGCAGGAATTATTAGCTCGAGTCAGCATACATACAACTAGAGATTGGACTGCATTATTATATTTTGTAAAAGTAATTATGCTATGTAATCTCTCAATTTCAGGAATCGAGCTAATGTAACAATATTTTGATGTAAACATTTACTTTATCTATACAAGTTTAAAACGACGCATATAGTGGTCGTTCATTATATCTTATGTGCTTTGTATATTGATTAGTGACACCCAAATCAAGCTTCCGCAAGTCATCAAATTTGGGGGTGTCACAGCAGGTGTATCTATTTATAAGTTTGGAGTTGTGTTATTGTGTGACTTAGAGTGTGTCCGGGTTGTTGAATTATATGCTATTGACTTGGAAAGGTCAATGTTGAATGTAATTGTGTCAAACTCGATAATTGCCATGCTATGCCATGCTATGAAGTGAGGAATGTTACTAGATGTCTAAATGTTTAGCATTGATCATGATTAGGGTGAATTATGATCTTTGTATTATATATAGTGTAGTAAGAAAGTCGAAGTGGACAATGAGTCTAAATGTGCGGTGACAAGTTTGTGAAAAGTCGAATTTGAAATTATATGTTGAAATTGGTTCATATATGATTGAATTTTGTGAACTTGGTGTTTTAGGGTGATAATATGAAACTAATGATGAAAGTGTGTTAGTTTGACTTGGAATAGTCAGAGAAGTGTGGGTTGGGTGTTGGAATGGTGATCATATGGTCGTAAACCCAAACGGGTCATTTAAGTGTCCAAATGGGCCACTTAGTGTTAAAATGTATAGAATTTGATATGTTAAGTGTATGATAACTTTTAAAGTGACTTAAAGTCATAAGCATAGATAAAATGTGGATTGAAAATGTTAAGGTTGTCATTTTGAATGAAATTGGAGAAATTGTTCATTTTGACCCCTAAACGGGTCAACGTGTTAAAACAGTGTAGAATGAGTGTTTGTATATGATGAATGTGCCCACACGTCATAAATATATGTAGAAACATGTTAGCAAAGGGTTGAAGTCAGAAACCTAGCCATTTGGAATATGGTGTGTCAACTAAAACGGTCGAAAATGGTCTAAAATGACCCATACGTCTATTTTCTTGTTAAACGTGTAATTTGAAAAAGTGGAAAAATGGAAAGTTGCATTTTGATTATATGAGAGTGCCTGCAAAATTTCAGAGTCTAACTCTTTACGGTTTAGGAGATATGCGCGTTTGAATTTCGTGTTTTTGCACTAAAATTTCTGAGTTGCTGCAGCATGTTGAATCCGGCGTATTCCCTTGAATACGTACGTATTCCCATGAATACGGACGTATTCCTTGGGCATATTCCTTAAAAATCTTTCTGGTTGAAAATGTTGGCGGGAATACGGCGTATTCCCGTAAATACGGACGTATTCCCATGAATACGGACGTATTCCCTTGAATACGAACGTATTCCCATGTTTTGAGACATTTCTTGTGTTATGTGTTATGTTAAGTGAATTTAATATGAAAATTTGTAAATTTCGACGTTCGTCGTAACGTTCGACGTAGAATTTCCGTTAGAAAATTTCGGTGTCCGATTAAGACGAAATTTACATGTCAACTCAAAAACGGCCCAACGGTCAAAGCTCATTGCTTTGCTATGAGCCCTGTCAGTTTTCGGCACTTCGGGGTCGTTTGGGGCCCGAAAATCGCGTTTTATTATTTTTCGGACATTATTTCGGACTTTTAGCTTATGATTTGTATTGGGCTTTTGTTTCTTTGAGCCCATGGATCATTCCTGTGACTATATGTAATATTAAAAGTTGTTTTAAGAGGTCTATATGGTTTTTGTGTAGGAGTCGTTTGGAAGCGGTTTAACTAACTGCATAGTATACCAGTAAGGGTATTGTTGATTGTTGTTTGTTAGGGTAAATAAATATTGATTATGTAATCATGTTAATTACATTATGTGAAATACTTAATATGACTGAATAAGTATTTGTAAGAGTTGAAGAGTATTATGGGAGCTTACTCTTGCTTAATAACTAAAGATGGAAGGTTATTTATTAATCAACTTAGAAATTATATATTGATGAAAATATGTGGAATATGATCTGGTAATTAACAAGGTACTTAGTGCTAAATGTTATATAGAGTATTATACTTGATAATTAAAGTGTTAAGTGAATGATATTGAATCGTGTAGAGAGGGTGTTACCTTGATTTAGTTGTATTAAATTTTAATCTGTGTTAAGGAGACAATGAGAAATGTGTTAGATGATTGAATTGTTATGCCTACCTAATTACATGATAGTAGTTTCACATTAAAGTGATAAAGGAAAAATAGTAACCGATTAACACTTGGTCATAAAAATATTTAAGTGTTATTATATGTGTGATAATTGTTAATTTCAACATTATGAATTATGTGAAAGTAAAAGTTAATTACTTTAGAGATCAATGGTATGAAGTGGCCTGAGAATAAAGTGTGACTGACATAATATGACGACGTCTGGCCAACGTATTAATATTATGCCATCTCACATGGAGTATTGAGGCTACTAAGTACCAAAGAAATTAATGTGACTTTAAAATTGGTAAGTTTTCGATGATGACGTATGAGTGAGAGAGAGAGTCAATGATTGACTAAATCGAAATGGTAGTAAAAGATTAAGTTATTGTACTAATGGACTACCTATTAATAAAAGAAATATATAAATATATATAGAGAGAGAGTCTTTTTATTGAAACTATGAAAAATTGATAGTTATATTATCTTTAATTGAGAATTTTATGAAATTTGATTGTTATTATATGCATAATATCAAAGTGAAATGATAGGTTGCGTATAGAAATGATGGAAATGTGAAATAATCTTCCGTGGAGATTAAAGAGATACGGTTGATTGATGGAATATTGTTGAAAAATGTGTGTGTGGTTAGCACATTTTGATGGAGTGGTACTTGCGCTTGAATGGCAATGTACTTGTTGATGGAAAAACTTGGTAATTATCCAATTAAATTGGTACTAAGTGACTTGGTGATTAAGTGATAATAGTGTTAACCATGAAGAATTGACTTGTATTTTGCTTGTTAATATGTGAATAGTGTTATATGAGTTTGAGATACTTTTAAATAAAAGATTATCATATACATTAGTGATATGTGGTACTAGCATAAATGCTAGTTATGAATTGAAATTTAAATTTCGTTGTTGTTGGGTGTATTGTGATTTTCATAATCATTGTTTTGCTGTTAAAAGGGGTATAAATCATATATCTATTTTAAAGATTCTAGCACGTCGTTAGTTTCTAGTGTTAAAAGTATGTTATGTACATGATGATGTTATTCACTTACGTCAAGTGATTACCTGTTTAAAGTGATTAATTTGGGAATAATTTCCTTAAGTGATCATAGTATGCATGAAAATATGATTTAGATACATATCATATGTTAAGGTAAGAAATAGAAACATGTACATGTGGATATGTATATGTAGATAGAATTTAAATTGTGTGCATATAATTAAGAGTTGCTCAAGGGAGTAACTATTTTAAGTGATAAATATCACACTTGTTGTATAGTATTGCAAGTTAAATTGAGTATGAGACATAATTTATGTGTTTTCGTGAATCTAATTGAGATACACACTAGTCGTGTGTGAGTTGATGAAATAATATATATGTAGGTACATGGAGTGTGTAGTGAAATGTATGCATAAGCATGTCATGCATAGGTGATTTAAGTTGTGTACACACTTTAGATAAATATAGTGATGAGTAATTACGATGTTGGAGTAGTACGAAAAGTGCAATATTAATAAATTGTGGTGTTAGTAGAATCTCATTTAAGGAATGAGAGATGTCAAGTAATTA
Organism: Helichrysum umbraculigerum; assembly: GCA_949592205.1. Lineage (NCBI taxonomy): Eukaryota > Viridiplantae > Streptophyta > Magnoliopsida > Asterales > Asteraceae > Helichrysum > Helichrysum umbraculigerum. Next base: position 70,805,432 of record CATIUR010000002.1, read on the forward strand.
AGTACTTTAGAATAATCAAGGTTGATTAGATTTCGAGGACGAAATCTCTTTAAGGGGGAGAGATTTGTAACATCCTCAAATTGGGCCTAGAAGTAATAGGTATTTTCTGTAAATTTCAAATGCGATTTAAAATTGTTATTGTGTTTGATTGTAAAATTAATAGGTCGATAAGCCTCAGGAAATATTGTGGCTAGTGAAATATTGATTGTTTTAAATTTATTTAGTTGACGGTAAAATAAAATAGTTTTCCTCGCAAATGATTTTAAGTTCCAGACAATAATAAATACGGGGAATGAAAACTAACACTATATGGTATATTATATATGATGGATCGGGTTTTATTCCCACATATACATACATACGTACGTATTAACATATACACACACATATAACCCTAAATCTACAAAAACATGAAGAAATAATCAAAAGTGAAGATCACAAATTCGGATTTAAGCTTCAAGTGGATAGATAATCATCTCCTAATCCTTCTATGCTACTAGTAAGTCTCTAAATCTTCAATTTTAAACCCTAGAAATTGGGGGTTTTTGATGTTATTGGTGATAATTCGAAATTAAGCTTTGATTATGTGAAATTGATGTTAGTTAAGCTTATTGTTGTTGATATCTAACATGATTCATGCTTAAGTTATAGGTTTGAATTAGGGTTCATGAGTTTTATAGGAAATTTGATGATTTTGATGGGTTAATGGTGATTATTATAAATTAATGATTGATATTAGTTGTAATGGTGTTAATATGTGTTAGTATGAAGGTTAGTAGCTTTAATCTAATCTAATAATGAATTAATCAAGTTGTGTGATTATAATTCAAGTGGAATTTGTGAAAGTGTGATGATTAGGTGTTAATTACCTTGATTTATAATAACAAGAGGTTGTTATAGTGTATTAGTGAAAGATGAACTAGTATATGAAGTTTTATTCATTGAAGCTAAGATGATTATGATGATGATCATGAGTTAGTAATGGAATAATGAAAGAGATAAATAGTGAATTCTTAATATATGAGGTTAATAGCTTAATTATATTGATTAACTATAGTTGAGGTGGATTAACGTGATAATGTGATTCTATGATCATAAATTTGATAGTGATGATGAACTAATGAAGTTAATAGTGATAATTCATATTAGTGGAATGAATTATGTGAAGTTACTACAAGTGACAACTAAATTGATATATAGTTGAAAAGTGGTTAACATGATATCTAATCATGATTAAGCAACAATTCAAGAAGTATGAAACTTGATGTTTGTGATGATTGTGATAATACACATGAATTGAGATTGTTGATATAAATCTATTGGAGTAATGTTATGTAGATTTGATACAAGTAACTGACTTGTGTATTTTGTTGTATTTCCAGATATGGAGAAGACTCAGTGATATTAGACTACTGAGTGGGCGACTATGGTAGTCGGTGAGTGGACTTTGATCTCTCACTATAATTTAGTGATCACTATTGTGGTTACTTCAAGTGTTAAGTGTTATTCCTGTGTTAAGTTGAATTGTGAATTGTGTTAAAGTGTTAAAGTGTTAAGTGTTAAGTGACCTATATGGTAACTGTGTTATATAGAGGTCAACTATGTTGGACTGTGTTGTTACAGGTTAGTCAACACAAGGGTTGTGAACATTCGTTGTAAGTAAGGCTTGTGTTGACTAAAGGTAACCAACAGTTATCGGTTAACCACTGTATTGGCCTGCAGTTGGTGTAAGTGTCGCTTGGTGGGCCACCGCGGCTGAGGGCGCCACAAGGGCCACCGATTCTCTGGTGATGTTGAGTCAAAGTGTTAAATGTGGTGAACTCATGGTGTTAAACTAAGTTGTATTGTTAGTGATGAGTTAACTCACTTAGCTTCGTGCTAATCCCTCGTTGTTTACTCCTTGCAGGTTAATATTTCTTGTTACGGGTGGGTCAAGGAGTAACTGAAGAATGTTTGACTAGGATTACTCTGATTTATTTAATACAGTTTAAAATGTGTGATTATATAATGCCCAGGATATAAAGGATTGTTTTGTAATCGGTAATAATCAATACTTAGAACTTAGGTAATGGAAGATGACGACATGTCATTTTATGTATATATATGTTTTGGGACTTGAGCTTCCGAATTGTTTAAAAAAAAAAAAAAAACAGTTGTAAATTTCGGGGCGTTATAGATAGCATAGGTCAAAGTGATAATAATAATTAAGTAAGAAGTGTCCTGAATTTTGAATGTAAATAGGGACATTGATTAGTGTAAGTAATGAAACAATGATGATGAGTTATCATGTGTTTGAGGTTTCAGATAAGTGATATACTGAGTAATTCAGTTGTTGAAAATTAGAACGGTGTGTGTGTAAAATGGCTTGCATATGTAAGATTGAATATGTAAGTAGTAAGCTGATTTTGATTTTGTATCAGCTGATAGAAACTATTAAATAGATTATGATTGATTTGAAATCATGAAGTATTTAATATCTATGAGATAAGAGTAGATCACATTGATAATTATAATGTAGAGTAGCCTGAGAATGGATTGTGAATAACATAATCTTGCAACGCCTGATCACCGTTGTTATATTATGTGGTGTCACATGAACTTGTTGAGGCTACTTGGTATAAAAGAAATGTAATGTGATTTTAGAAATGGAGCATGATGGTATGCTAAGTTGTTTAATAATTGTTTTGATAAGAAAACAATCAGTTGATAGAACTGTGACCTTTAGATGGTGAAGGTAAGAGTGTAAATAATAATGGTCATTGATAGAGGTTTTGATGATAAACCTAGTTGACTAATTTGATTTTGTTAAAAATGCAGTTGTAACTGATTGTGTCAAATTGCCTATAGGTGAATTTGTATAGTGTTTAAGTGAACCACTATATTATAATTGGCTTGTATGAAGCCAAAGTTGAAATATGTTGATATTGTTTGGTTTAAGGATTCTTAGTATTATTTAGAGTAATAATGTGAAATATATGTTTGAAGGTGAACATATAAGATGAAATGGTTTGTTGTGAGTTAATATTGATAGTATGTTAACTTTGAAAGTCAAACCATGAATAGAGAACTGTGTATAAAATTAATTGCTTGTGATTGGTTTGAGGATAGGTCAAACTTGAGAAACAGCAGTTAGAGGATTTTATTGATTGGTTGATTGAGATCAAGGTTGACACATAGTCAACTGTTTGTGTTGAAATAGTCTAACATAGATTGAAATGTTATGATTGTGTGGAATGTGATTGAATTCCTAGATTGGTCACATTATGTTGAAACGGGTCATTGAAAATCCAAAGGAGATAGATGAATGATCTAAGTTTGTGAGACTTGAGTTATTACTTAAAGCTAGTATTAAGTAATTGAAATAGTGTTAAGTATAATTGAGTATTCAGTTGGGTAATATTTAATATTTGAACTGAATATGTGTTGAAAAAATTATACAGATGTGAGGTCATTGTATGACATGACAGTTATAATTTGTTAAGAGATGTAAATTAAGTCACATTGATTAGAATTGTGATAAGAAATTTCTTACCAGTGTATGAGGCTTGTGATGATAGCTTTGATTGGGTAAGAATGTGAGATAAGAAATAATTGAAAGTTATTATTAAGGGTTGCATAGGTTGACTGGTACCTCATGGTGAATCACTTAAGTATCGAAAGAATTGAATGGATTCTTTAGTTATTTGTTGATTGTATACAACTAAAGTAAGTGATAAAGTGGTAAATTGGGATTAGATCCAAATAAGGTATGATATGAAAGTATATCTGGAGTTGGATGGTGTTAAAGATTTAGTTGATCTTTGTTTGATAAATTGAGGAAATATGAATTGAATGATTGTTCATATTTTAAGAAAATTGTATGTGTTAGAGGGTAAGAGAAACCTTGAGATTGATAGGTGATGATTGTATTCACCAAACTTTTCTTGAAAGTTTAGAATGAAATGTTTAAGTTATATACTAGTTGATAAGTATATAAGTGAAACATAGAGTTATTGATTGTTCCATGTCCTGTGGTATGGATATGTGATGAATAGTAGTATTGAGAAGACTTGATAAAGACTTTAACAGTCTGAATGGCCTAGTATATAGAATGAAATGGAATTGTTGTGTATGTGTCCATTTTAGAGAATATTTGAAATTGTGTAAGTATATATGTGTGATATACATGATAATAAATGGCATGATAAGTTTTAATAGATTGAATTAAAATGTGCCATAAGATATGTGGAGGTTAGTTAATTGTGATTAACTTGATGTAGATTTTGTTGGAAATGTGTTGGAAAGTAGCACATTTTGATAATGTGATATTGTGATGCTTGACCTGTAGTATCATAATATGTGGATTAAGATTGACTTAGTTGCTAGATTGACGGGATCTAGTGTTGAATGATTGGGTGGTTAAAGTTGTATAATTTTTTAATGGCTTGTGATTAGTAGTTTATGATTGTAAGGTTGAGTTGAAATAACTGGTTGCTAAGAATAGATTTTGATGTCTTACCAGTTTAATAATATATAAATTCTAACTTAATGGTTAGTTAGAGTTTGAAGACAAATATTAAAGTACTGATAGGTGTACTGGAATGTATAATCACTAGTGTTGTGATTATTGTTTGAGCAGTAGTTGTTGTCGACTTTGATGTTGTTGACAATTGATAGGTAGTAATGAAAGGAATTACAAGTGGAAATAAGTCAGTGTAGAGGTTGGTTGAATGTAGGTAATGTTTGATTTTGGTACTTTTGTTAATTGAGCAAAGTACTTGTTGATTGTGACCTTACCTACTGAGTGTAACCTCTGCTTTGCTTATTTAGGTGATATGAATCCAGAGTTACTTTTAAATAAAGGATTTCATATGATTGAAGTGATATGTGAACGTTATAGGTTGTTCAAAAGAGTATAGGTATGAAACTTTTGGGTGAAAAGTTGACCTAGAGTTGAATTTTAAATCTTTGATAGTAGAGATTTGAAATTGTTATCCGTATACTAGACTGGTTGTTAGTCGTGAACTGAAATTAACTTTCAGTGTTGTTAAGTGTGTTGTGGTTCTATAACCACTGTTATTGTTATTGTTTCTGTTTTATTGTTAACAGTGATGAACAGTGAGAATAGGTTAAAGATTTTAGCATGTTGCTAATTTCTTGTTGTGTAGACCTAGTAAGTGATGTTAGGTTTCACTTATTGTTGTTGGTTAAAGTGATAGGGTGCTTTAAACCTTTATCTGATTGGTGATAAAGGAATTAGATAGATGATTGGTTCCTATGAGATGTTGGATGGATGCACTGTATGTGTGCATAGGAAAAGATAGAAGCATGTACATTTGGATATGTGCATGTGGAAAGAATTCAAGCAGTCTAAGTATAGTTGTAAGTTGCTATTGAGGACAAATGTATATTAAGATATATGTGATTATATCACATTAGTTAGATTGATTGAGGTTAGATTTCGGGGACGAAATCCCTTTAAGGGGAGGAGAGTTGTAACATCCTCGAAATGGACCTAGTTGTTTATATATTATTTCTTGATTTAAATGTGTTTGGAAATAATATTGTTTGAAATAGTTGAAATAATTGGAATAGGAGTCGAATATTCCAATGTGATAAGTGAATTATTAATTGTTGTAAATTAATATAGTTGACGGTACATTAAAATGTTTGGACTCGCAAATGGTTTTCGGGTTCCAGACAATAGATTGAGATGGGGTATTAAATTATACCCATATATTGAAGGCGGTTGGATGAGCCGACTTATATATATCCTTTCCTATTTAGGAAAGTTATTCATTTTATTCTGAAACTCACAGAAACTCTCTGAAAACCTCCAAATCAAACTAGAAATCAAATCAGGAAGTTGTGATTCTCGTGAAACTTCATCATGATCAGATTATCATCATTATGCTCTTCAATCAGTAAGTATTCTTGTGTATTTAAGAATTTGATTTTGATTGAATTTGGGTAAATTGATGATTTGAGAGATTTGGATGTTAGAAACAGGTTATAAGTGTTACATATTGATTATGTGATGATATTTGAGGTTTATAACCGTTTAAAAACGAGTTTTTGGTGTTTTGGGGATTAAACCCCCGAGTTAGGGTTTCTGCTGTTCGTGCTGGGCTGGGACGAGGCCAGAAGCCGGCGGCTTCTTTGGCCAAGCCGGCGGCTTGTTCTTGTTAGCCGAAGCCGGCGGCTTCATAAGCCAAGCCGGCGGCTTGTGATGTTTTGTAGGAAACCGGCGGGTATAAACCCGACCCGGCGGTTGGTATAAGCTTTAAAACGGGATTTAGTTTTGTTACCACATTTGGTAAATTACCCGGCGGTTGTTGAAGTGAAGCCGGCGGGTGAGGTTAGGAAGCCGGCGGCTTCTAGGAGGAAGCCGGCGGCTTGAAGAACAGGTACAACATTTCTTGTTTGTTTGTAAATAAGTAATATGATTGCTAATTGATATATGTTAATAGATGATAATGATTATATTATAAATCATTAGTGGATAGTTAGGAACTAGTAATCTTGATGTAGATTATGTTAAGTTCCTAATGTTAAAGATTGATATAAGTTCAGTATTTATGATTTGATTATTAACTTATATTTGATTGGTTGATTCTCAGATGTGGAGAAGGCTCAGTGATATTAGACTACTGAGTGGAGGTCTGAGGTAGTCGGTGAGTGGATCTGTAACCTCAGTGTGATTTAGTTGTAATGATTTGATTTACAACAAGTAATTATAGTCTTACTTTGATAGAATGTAATTGTTGAGATATCTTGCCATGATAGTTTGACTAGTTGCTTACTTGGCTGTTTGAGCTAGTATGTAAGATTCTGAGGTCAACTTGACTTGACAGTTGGACTTGGTTGTTATTGTAGACGACAGGAGATCTTGAAACTTGAAATGTTGGTTTGGAGATCTAGGTCGTGTGTGATTAACAACTGGTTACCGGTAATTCTGTATAGGCCAATACAGATGATTGATAAGAGTTCCTTGATTACCAAACCGGTATTAGGGTATCTCAGGAGCCACCGGTCCTCATGACGATTTATAATGTTTGATTGGTGTAGCTTGACATTGATTGGATGTCGAGTGAATGATTGATTTTCTGTTTATTGTTATTTGATGTAAACAGATTGTTATGCTAGGTTGTACTGTTGCTTATAGTTTCATTCACTTAGCTTTATGCTAACCCCACCACAGTTCTTCCTGCAGGTTAAAATAGAGGGGACATATTGGGCAGGGCAGGAAGTGTTTGGAATTGATGGAATGTTTGACAGGCTGTTACTCTGATGTTATTTTGATAACTATAGAAATGTTTTAAATATACGCTTCCGAGTCGCAAATATTATATTAAATGTTTATAATTAACGAGGGGTGTTATAATTGGGATAGCTTAATTTTTAATATCATTATAGCTTTTAATGTGTCATTATTTTTGGACGGTAAATACTACAATAGATAATTAAATTATAACCAATTCTGTCCAAACTAATGTGTCATTGGATAATATTCGCAGTATAATTTTTTATTATAGTCGAAAATCATGAATTCCTTTATCTACTCTTCCCCTCTACTTCCGAGTTATAAATTTTTTTATTCTTCCTCATCTTAGTCTTCACCATCCTTTTTTTAACTCTACAAAAAAATATATATATAACTTTTAGTGAATTGGGATAGCTTAATTTTTAATATCATTATAGCTTTTACTATGTCATTATTATTGGATGGTAAATACTACAATAGATAATTAAATTATAACCAATTCAATCCAAACTAATGTGTCATTGGATAATATATATTTGTAGTATAATAAGGTAATATTATATTAAGAAAATTAAATTATATTAAATTTAATTTAATGTGTCATTATTATCGGATGGTAAATGCTACAATAGATAATTAAATTATGACTAATTCAATCCAAACTAACATGTCATTGGATAATATTTGTAGTATAATCTTTGATTATAGTCGAAAATCATGAATTATTTTATCTATTTTTCCCCTCTACTTCTGAGTTATAAATTTTTTTATTCTTCTTCAGCTTAATCTTCACCATACTTTTTCTAACTTTATAAAAAAATCTAACTTATAGTGAATTGGGATAGCTTAATTTTTAATATCATTATAGCTTTTAATGTGTCCTTATTTTTGAACGGTAGATACTACAATAGATAATTAAATTATAACCAATTCAGTCCAAACTAATGTGTCATTGGATAATATTTGTAATATAACAAGGTAATATTATATTAAGAAAATTATATTATACTTAATTTAATTTAATGTGTCATTATTTTTGGACGGTAAATGCTACAATAGATGATTAAATTATGACCAATTCAATTCAAACTAATGTGTCATTGGATAATATTTATAGTTAATTTTTTATTATAATCGAAAATCATGAATTATTTTATCTATTATTTCCCCTCTATATTTGAGTTATAAATTTTTTTATTATTCTTCATCTTAATCTTCACCATCCTTTTTTCAACTCTATAAAAAATATAACTTTTAGTGAATTGGGATAGTTTTATTTTTAATACCATTATAGATTTTATCATAGTTCTGTTAATTTGACAAAATAACATATTATCTTGCAAACTTAGGGTTCTCAATTTCGTTTATTTTATAATCTGAGTACAAACTTCATTGATAGGTAGATCAAGTTCATGATATCTTTTAAATGTTTTATTAGTTTTAATCACACAACTTAATTATAATTTTGTATATGACTGCTAAGAGGTGTAGTTTTATAATTTCTATAATACTTTTCAAATCTAGATAATATCTCATTTATGTATTTATATATATCTCATCACTATAGATTGATTTCTGTTTTGTACATGTAGATGCACATTAGTTGTTCAATAAAATGTCTGGATAGTTATATTAATCGCTACAATTTATGTTAGTTAAAACTATGAATATATGCATTGTTCAACAAATTATTGCAACCTTGACAGTGAAAATGTTACTATTACTAAACAATTGTTTTAGCTAAAAAATGTCACTTTACAACATACACATCTATTTTAACCTTCCCAATGTATTAATATATTATGGGAGAAAATTTTTTGTTCTAATTTCATTTTTAAAGGGTCAAACTTATAAAATCATCAATATCGGTAGAAAAAATCTACTTGTTACACAATTTGAAAGTTGATAGGGGTTAGATGTCCTTCATCCCTTGATACTTACTTAATATTATTAATTTATTTTTTTAAATGTTATAAAAAATGATTATATAAAGGGAAATGATTTGGAAACTACTTTTTTAGCTGTATACCACATATGTTTTACAGTGTTGTAAAATATAACACCTTAAAGCATAACTGATGGTTTACAAATAAAAAAACGACGATGTACTAATCATCATGCACCCTTATATAAAGTGTATACAACACAAAATTGAATGTCATAATTAAAACATTTCATTTACCGTTTTAGATTATGAATGCTCTATTATGAAATTATATTTTCTAGACGTGCATCGCACGGGCGGTTGAGGAGGTAGTATATGTCTAGCGGGTCAGCCAGCTAACAATTATTTTATCTTGCGAATATTAATATGTAAATTTGATTGATTCAATTTTCGTTATAAACCTCCGGTTGCTAGCTAAGAAACGAAAGTTAGGCTTGGATTATTTTTTGTTATATTTCAAGCTGTATTTAAGGTCCGTTATTGGTCAATCTGAACATTTAATTGCTACATTCATAGCTAGAACATATTAAAGTGAACAAAAACCGTACTATCCTCTTACCACCTCAAACGCTTTCTTGACTTGTGTTATAACGTAATACACATCTACTCTTCTGCACATAATTTCGGTAAAAGGCGGTAACAATTGGTATCATGAATGGAAGAGCAATAGAGATTGCCATAAAAGCATAGGTTATGAAATTATTTGGCGCAATCGCACCCATACAAGTAGCATACCAAAAAGCAAGCGCAAACATTAAAAGTTGAAAATTCCAACCTCATAGTGAAAGCCATGGTGAGTACAGCGATCATGTAAAGAGACATGTAGAACCCCACAGAATTAGCAAACAGAAATAGCGCGTAGGCTACCGGTTTATAAGTACCCATTATAGCTTCCCGTGCAGTATGTCTTTCAATAAAAGTAGCTGTGTTTGTAGCAGATGATGATAGCATATTATTTCCTGTATAATCGTCTTGCCAAGTGCCACTAGGAGGACTAAGTGCAGGTTGATACGTTGCGGATGTAAGTAGTATAACCATCACAAGAAGCTATTTCTTACTTTGCTTGGAGAGTCTTGGAGATTATTGTATTTGAAGTAGTCTAACCATTTTTTAGCTGCAGATGAAGGGTCTTCTTGTCTTGTATGATCAGGTTGATTATTTGGTGTTTGTTCTTGTGAATTTGCTGAAGCTCGTAAATTTTCGGATTTTAAAGCTCCAACTTGGATGAGAAGCTCCTCGATTTCTCGATCACCGGCTTCACTTTGAAACATTAGTAACATATCAAGAGGAGTCAAACCACTTTTGTTTAAGGAATTCAACTCCATCTTTCCCTTACTAAATTGCCCATTAAGTAGAAAGTCAACCACCTATCACACACACACAAGAAAAAGAAAAAAAACTTTAATGAATCTAAAAGATTTTTAGTATGAAAAACGAGAATCAACTTCACCTCGTACTGCCTCTTTGAGACGGCAAGGTGGAAATCATGTTCCCATGAATATCCATACAATCTAAAATATCTTCTTTATCGAATTGCATTAGATTTTTTTTTTTTTTTTTGGAAAATGCAGACTTTTACTACCTTAAAAGAAAGATAAAAAGTACAAAGACCCACAAATACAAGAAATAAAACAATCTGCCTACTACAACCATATTAAGGGGTAAAATGGTGAAGGCGTGAAGCAACAAAAGACAAACTAGCTACAGACCATCAAACATACCATATGCTACAATACAACACCAAAACAAAATCACAATTTATAAACTACATATTCAACCACCATCAATCCAGGGACCGACTTCACATGTCATTGGAAGCAGCAGCAACATATTATGATTGAATCTGAATTCAAAAGGTATCACACACAATAAGCAGACAGAAGTAGACTTCAAACATAAGCAGCTAACTGACACCACTGGAAGGATTTTTCCATTCATTCCATGACATCCCATAATTTTTAACTCTAGCAGAAAACCACCCATATGACCTTATTTGGATTTCCTTAAATAAATCTGGGGCCATCTCTCCATTTTGTGTCAACACTTGAAAGTTGAAACGATTCGAATTGGTTGTTTTTCACTGCTAGATGGAGGAGGAAGTCTCACCTTGAGCAGTCTTGCATTCAATAGAATCCAAACTTGCCAAAAGCAATTCCTTAACGACTTCAATTTTACCTTCGACCACAGCTAAATGAAGAGGAATATTTCTGTCTTTACCTTTGATCATACACAAACCATGGTCAACTTTACGAAGCTTCTTGACTATTTCTACATGCCCGCAAGTGGCTGCTATGTGCAAAGGACTAAAATCGTCTTGGTTAAGTTCCTTGGCAAATTCCTGCCTCAGGTTCATAACTGTTTGCACAAAGTTGAGATGTCCAGCGAAACAAGTTATGTCTAACGGGGTTTCACTACCTTCTAACGCCATAGCATGATGTGTAGCTGGATTCCTCTCGATCTCTTTAAGAAGATGATCGACATCACCGTTCCACGCTGCGTATATCAGCTTTCGATGCATCACTCTATGAAGACAACTTATAAGTGCATAGAGATATTTCAACAATGGAAGTGTCGATGAATGATTCAAACTTACACATGTAATTGGGTACACACAATAAAGAAAGTTCAAACTTAGATAGAAACATATAAAAAGAAGTGTGTAGGGTACTAGTTTATATATAGTGTTCACCAGCCATGATTTAAGACATTTCAATTGAACAAGTCCATGAAAGTATGTTAGAAGCAAGTCTCAAGTATATATATGACTTTTAAAGGTTCATCACTTTCAAATCTTACACTCACATTTTTTATGTATATATTAGAATGTTTGGTTAAGTCAAATGTTTTGTTTTCCTGGACACCTATCAAAGTTTGACAAATTTGCTAAAGTCAAAGTTGACAATTAATAAGTCAAACAAGAGTTGATTGATTGTAGTATCAGCAATGATTCGATGATATTTCAAAAACTACAAATAACATTATAAAATTTGCTAGCTACATTTAAATTTGTAATCTAACCAATCTGAAATAACAAAACCCCAACAACTAAGTAATACAAACCTACAACCTAAAGCCTAAACTCCATACTGTTTAGAACAGACCTAATCACAACCAAATAAAAGCAAAGGAAGAACATTGCTAAAGCATTCGCCTAAAGACACTGCAAGTCAATCAGCAATAATTTGATGGAAACTCAAACCAATCACCAAATATCTAAACGGTAACCAGCATCACAAATCTATGTCATAAGTTGAATTCGATTCTCATCGCTTATATACTAACAATCTAATAGGTAAGTTGGATCTTACAACTCGTAACAAGACAACAGCAACATCTTTACAGAAGACCCACAAACTTGGCTCTTTATTTTTCTAATTAAGTATTCACCCCAAAGAAAGCATCCACCAAAGTTTTCATATTCAACAACTCCTAATAATCTGATTGTTTATTTCTCTTTCTTTTTTCATTCCTTTTCCTGGCTCCATTAGAACTTCACGTCGGGTTAATCTCCTTAATACACCTACTTTACTATTGAAATATTAAACCTTAGTGCTTTGTGACAACAGTATGACATATTGTGTCATGAAATAAGAGATCTTACGTTCGACTACACAAGATTCTATTAGTCCTTATTATAAGCCACACCAACTTTTGTAAGGAAAAACCATCATGTTCAAGTGTACGGGGTGATATACTAGAAACCAAGGCACTTACATGGGCGAAGATCTAAATACCAAGTAACTTAAAAAAAAAAAAAACAAACAAACTTTTTTGTAATCTTACGTGAACCTGTACATAATTAGCACCCAAGAGGCCAAGAATCAAGATAAAACGAACCTACCAAGCTAACGAGTAATGACACTCGACCAGCACATAATATGTAACAAATATGTCAATTAAATGATGAGAGTAATACAACAAATTTATCTAATGCTAAACTTCGATCGAAGCACACGCATACTAAAAAAACAAGAACTCTAACTTATCATGATGATGAAATTAGTCATTTGCATGATCAAAAGCTCTGTTCTGTACTTTAGCATAAACTACAATTTCAATTGCACACGAATCATCATGCTTTCAAACATTAACTACGTTCAGTTCAATACTACAAGACAAAATTATTTATTTTTTAAAAGATAGAAGAAAGACCCCTACTAATTAAGAGAACAAATTCAATGAACATACATGCCTGTTTTTTAAGATTCAGGTGTGGGCAGTCTCTTTATGTTCTTGCTCTTCTCTAACACCGTTTGCAATCATTAATCCCAAAGCTTCTTCTTCGATTCGAGAATCATTTCAGTCCATCTCATTTACATTTTCATCCGCATCGATTCAAATTCCTTCACCATACTCATCTTCATCCTCTCCACCTTCACAAACCCATCCCACTAATTTCTGTATAGCTGCCACCATTTCATCCATCTCATCACTTCAACACTTTGACTCCTTGGTTCAAATACAACATTTGACTAGCATGGTTGACTTCATTACTCAAACACATTATTTCTACCCATTATTTTCATTTAGGAAAATAGGTTGTTACAACCTTCAAAGGAAGAAACTACAATAGAAGCAAAGTTGAAATACACCTCAACATAATGACTAAAGCAACAAAATAGTCCTACAAATTCATAAAATTACAAGTGCTACTCACACAACGATAGATACCAATGCAAAAAAGAAGGTTACCAAATTGCAAATAGAGGAGAGGCCAGTGGGACAGGGTTCATCATAATGGGAATCTCAAGCAAGGATTCCATACAATCTTGATAGAGGACTTTGAATCATGCTGAATCATAAACGTGTTTCCATATTCAAGTTCCTCATTCCAATATTCTGAGAAATCCGTCGCAACATTCATTGCTCTGACCCGATCACATTTAGTTTGCCTAGCAATGAGTTTAACTCCAAACAAACTATTATAGTCACTGACTACTGAAAAGGAAATCAAATTGCAGGATGAGTTCAACCAGGCAGAGTGCCTCAGTGTACTAAAGGAAACATATCCCACATATGTCATTCCAATGAAAATAGACGTTGGTTCTTCAGGCTCAAGCTCAGATAGACAATCCTTTTCTAGCTCCTGCTTGATACTTATTGTAATACGTGGACATTCTTTTGGACGAATGAGGCATATTAAGAAGCCACATGAATCATTATACCAATTGTGTGGAAGCTGCAATGTTAACTTATTCACCGTAACCAACCTACGCATAAATCCTTTTGGAACATAATTTTCAAGAGCGATACTCATTAGGTGATCTTCAATAGCATTTCCCTACCACATATGATTAACATTATTGTTATGTTTAGGTAATACAAAGATTGAAATTCAAAAGCTAGAGCAAAACCTGGAGCATGGAATCCAGTAATATGTCGCCACATAGTTTGGTCTTCCCTATAAGTGAAACTTTACACAACCATTTACATTTTGAAACATCACTGACTGATTCGAGTAAGATACAGAAATCCGCGATAAGAACGACTAAACTTGACGGAAGCTCTGCCAATTCTACAAGGTTTTCGCACTGCGACACATCAAGCCATTTGAGTCGCGGAAGTTGCAAGACGCCAAAATTTAATCGTGAAAAATTATTTCTTGCTAGATGGAGTTCTTGTAAGTTGGATAACCTCCAAACATCAGAGCTAATTTCTTCATCTCCCAAATTGCAGTTGTTGAGAATCAACTTCCCGAGGCTTTTGTGAAAAAATTGTAGCCTTATGTGGTTGAGGTTGTGGTATTGTAAATGAGACTCCTTAAAACAACGTTCTACATCAATCGGTTCCTGTGGTAGTTTCATAAAGTTTGTGTCATCACGAAGAGTGCGGAGGGCCCAACAAGTAGCAAAAAAGTTGGTACAACATCGTCTATAAGATGAAATTTCTTTCCCACTCTTACCCACACGAAGATGCTTCAATTTCTCCATATAGTTATGGATCTCTGACAGCTTAAAGAGTTTAGTACATCCTGAGATTACAAGACACTCAAGTTTCTTTAACCGTGTAATGCGTGGAAACATCTTCAGGTTGACACAACCTTGTAGAATTACGCAAACAAGCCTTTGCAAGCATCCAATTGACGGATGAATTGTTTCTAGAAATGGAGATCCATAAACCATGAACCTTTCAAGATTTGGAAGTCCATCAAAGTCTGGTGTCATGATGAGGTTATTCAAACCATTAAGTTTGATCATTCTCAAATTTGGTAAATACTGCTGCATACCAGTCCAATAAGTCAAAAGTTTGCAATTATATTCATATATAAATCGTAAAAGAAATAACAATATTACCTTATAACCCTCCCAAAGTTTCTTTTGCACAACACCACTCAATATCAGACAACACAGCTCCCTTTGTGGAAAGTTTGTGGGGAATGGAGTTACATGGAGACCTCTCCAATAAATCCACCGAAGTTTTTTCATGTTTGCAACAACCTCCGGATGACGTGGTAATGGATTGTACGCATGAGGAATAAATCGTATTGCTTTGATCTTGTCAAGTTGCTGTGATAGAGGTACAAACTCGTGTCAGGTTTGAGTTAACAAGTGCTAGCTTCTTATTGTTATATCATGTAAAATTAGCTTAACCATTACCGTCTTTGCATCCATGGTGCATATATTTAGAACATCTTCCACCTTCCAAACTCTACTATGTTTATCCGGATTTTTAGGATGTTCACCTCTTACAATGTAGTGCCCCATTTCTTGCATCAAATCATGCATATCAAACTTACCATCCGAAATAGTTATTAGTGCCTTTTCTACCAACACTTTTACACCTATAACAGAGTGTAAACCACAAGCATCAAGTATCTCCATCGCATTATTTTTCTTTACTCCCCTAAAAAAGCATGAAATATCCAGGAACAACTCTTTCTCAATTGGTTTAAGTCCATCAAAGCTGATTTTTAGCTTTTCTATAATATCAGCCTCTGGGATATCTTTAAGTCGGGCTAATGCACTTAACCACTCATTATTGTCTTTGTCACATAGAAAAGAGCCAAGAACTTTAAGTGCTAACGGAAGCCCCTTAGCATAAGAAACCACCTCTTTTGAAAGAAACTCGTAATCTTTTATAGGTCGGTAATCCTGAGGTGCATGCTTGTGAAACAGCTGCATACCCTCATCATCGTTCAACAAGCTAATATTGTGTACCACATTTACTTTGTGGGCATATAATAAATGATTATCCCTAGTTGTGATTACTATTCTACTTCCATCACCAAACCAATCTTGTGATCCAGCTAAAGCGTTTAGTTGGTCAAGATGATCAACATCATCAAGAACAATCAAGACCTTTCTATCGCGTAACCTACTATACATCCTGCGTCTTCCTTCCTCAACTCTTCCTACTTCCACTTGTTTTTGTTTCAAAATGCAGGAAATAATCTTTTCTTGCAATTTTTCCAAACCAAATTTATTTTTCGATTCCTCGCGTATATTCTCTACAAAGCAACAACCATCAAACTTGCTAGATATGTCATAATACACAGAAGATGCAAGAGTAGTCTTCCCACCACCCCCAACACCCCATACTCCAATCATGAGCACACCACCTGACCAAATTCGTAACTTTGATATCAGATCTTTCACACGAGTTTCTACTCCAATCAGGTTTTCGTTGGCACTTGAAATGACTGGATGCAACCTATCTGAAATTGTGTCAACAATTTCCTTGATGCACTTTGATTCATGGCTGCACATTGGATATACAACAAGAATTAATATATACTAACACCTTGACATAATAAGTAATACATTCCATGTTCTATAAGAGAAAATATTCTCAAGTACCTCTTGGTCCTCTTATATCATATATACTTATAGATACTTACAGATGCACACTTAAATCATATATACTTATGGATACATTCCATGATGCACATTTAAATCATATATACTTAAAGATAGGTTTCTAAAGGGAAAGACTGAATATACAGCTTCAAAACAAAAGGGCAAATCATATGATCTAGTACTGGCTATATTCTTCAATTCATATGCTGTATAACTTCCTGAAAGCATTCTAACTGAAGATGACCAGTACGTAACTGTTTGGCGCACATAAAATTTTAACGAAAGA
This sequence comes from Helichrysum umbraculigerum, assembly GCA_949592205.1. Lineage (NCBI taxonomy): Eukaryota > Viridiplantae > Streptophyta > Magnoliopsida > Asterales > Asteraceae > Helichrysum > Helichrysum umbraculigerum. The sequence goes on from CATIUR010000002.1 coordinate 70,822,702, forward strand.
AAACTAAATAAGATATTTACCCGTTGGCAATGTGCTTGGGTTCCCATCCAGATAGGTTTCCTATATCCACAAGTGCTTTTCTCCACGATTCAACTTTTTCGTTGTTCTCAGACCTATCATGTTTACCAAATGCTTCTCCATAATTATCTTTCTGTTTTCGCACTTCAGAGGGATCCACATCATAAAATACCGGCATCACTTTTAGGCTTCTTGTATCCCTGCATTTCATAATATATGCAAGTTCATCCAAGCACCACGAAGAATCAGCATAATTTTTGGACAACACAATGACACAAATCTGTGACTCTTCGATTGCCTTTGAAAGGGATGAACCTATTGATTCACCTCGGGGAAGTGTTTCATCGTCTTTGTAAGTGTAGATTCCTTGTTGTACAAGAGCCGAGTAGAGATGATCGACAAAGGTCTTGCGAGTATCCTTTCCTTTAAAGCTAAGAAATACATCATGATTCCATGATCGAGAAGATGATGAGGATGCCATTGACGTGTTTATTAGTTTCGAATCACTAAGCCACTTAGGGATATTGAGTAAATATAGAGATGCAACTTTCCAAAATATTTCAATCTACTTTTCAGAAAGGAAAAACAAAATTTCATTTAATATCTATATCAAATGACATTTCCAGATATATTATTTTAAGGCAAGTCATTTTCGATCATCAATAATTTCTTTCTGATGGTAATGTAGACAAAATTTGGATGTTAATTTCTTGTTTCTATTATATTAGAAAGACAAAAGAAAAGTACATGGACCTTTAAGTTAAGTTTACCTGTTATAACAAAAACAAGAACATAATTCTAAATCTAATCAAGTTTAAAACTGATAACATTCGTTATTGTAAAAATTCAGATGTCAATTCTTTTCTGGAAAAATTAATCATAACAAATATACAATTGCTTACAACTTCTAGTCGAGTTCCTCTCTGTAACACGGCTACTTTAATGTTGAAATAATACAGCTCTGGTACTTTGTAACAACAATTATTGACAACATGTCTTGAGAAACAAGAGATCTTATGTTCGACATCAGAGGGTTCTTTGAACCAGGGGCACTGTTGGGCGAATATCAAAATATCACGATGTTTAAAAACAGTACTTGACAACTTAACGTATAAACAAGTATCTACCTGGTCTCTTATTTTAAGGGTGATACAATGAGGCTAGCTTCTTAAATGTAGGGGGAAGAAGATAAGAGTGTTACACAGTTCTTAATCAAAACCTCTTGGAACTTGTTACAAGCACACTTGCACAGGCAAGCACCTAGACATGTACCCTTTGCACAAAATGGCTTAAATGTGCACCTGCATATATAAAGCACCCAAGAGTCCACGATAATGCAAACCTACCAGGTTATGGAGTCATGATACTAAACCAGCACACAGATAACAGACAAATTTATCCAATGCTAAATTTTGATCGGAACACATGTTATGGACATACTAAACAATATGCAAAGTGAACATTTATCAAGAATTGCAAGCAAATGATGATGAACAAGTCATTTGCATGATCTATAGAGCTTTTCTGTTCTGTTGTTCAACATAAGCTACTACAATTTCCATTGCACAAAAAACTAACATTAATTCACTACTACTTGGCCAAATTATTAACAAAAAACGTACTACTTAAACAATGAAAAATACATCTTCGTACCAGCCTAATATTTTTTTCAGGATTCTGGTGTGGGCATTCTCTTTATCTTCTTGTTGTTGCTATTCTCCAACATCGTTTGCGAGAACGAATCCCAAAGCTTCTGCTGCGACTCAAGAATCATTTCAGTCCGTCTCATTTCCATTTTCATTCGCATCGATTCAAACTCTCTTGCCATATCCATCTTCATCCTCTCCACCTTCACAAACCCATCTGCCAACTTATGTATAGCCCCCACCATTTCATCCATCACCTCATTACCACCAAAGTTTCTATCGTTTTCACTCTTAATACCTTCTTTCATATACCCATCTCTTGAACTCTTACCCAATTCATAATTCGGGTTCATTGAGGGCGGGTAATCATCCAACAACTTCGTACCATTGTATCCATTCAACGGTTGCACAGCCGCAGCATTTGGAATTCTAATCCTAACCCCATTCCCATTTCCATTCCCATTACCAATCAGGCCCGTGTACCGTCCATTAATCGGTAAGGCTGTAGCTTGTTTAATAATTCCTTTAGGATATAACATCAAATCGTCTTCTTCGTCATTATCATCATCATTTTCATTATTATTATTATTCGGATCAACAGTTGGATCCGAATAAGAGGGAGAAAGCCCCAATTCCATAGAATCCATTAACTTAAAATGAACCCATGAAGAAGAATAAGAAGAATTATACCTATTTCCTCCTTTATAATTACCATTGTTTCCGATTCGTTGAATCTCCGCTCGATAACGCTTTCGAAGCTTTTCCATTTTATGTCTGCATTGTATCGACGTTTTAGGTGGATTACTTAGCGGGCAGCGGGCAGCCACACCATCTGCAACCTCCTGCCAGTGGTTTGCCCGTAAATTACCTCGCCGAAGAGAATACCATTTCTCACGGTACGCATCGATCAACGCCACCGTCTCGTCGTGAGACCAGCACGGCGGAGGTAGGCGACGGGACGCCGATGTTGGTGGTTGTTGGGATGATGGTGAATTTGAGGTGGCCATGATGATGATGAGAATGAGAAATTAGGGTTAGGGTTAGGGATTTGGGGGAAGATAAAAAAAGGTAAGGGGTGCGGCTGAAATGGGGGATCTAGCGGTGAGGTGGTGGGGATGGCTAACGTACGCCGTCCTAAAAATGCGCACCATATGTTTATACGTTAAAACCAATAGGTTGAGGAGGTGACGTCACCACCGGGTGGGGATGGGATGTTAGTAATTACTATTGGGTGGTTGAGCCGGTCTACAGCCCGCCGTACCGCCGGGGTTTGGGTGGCGGTGTGGATTTTTTTGGGGGTCTTTTTAATAAAAATCGACATTTCAGCACTCATACGAAGATTAACGAGAGTTTTAAATTGGGTTAAAAACACCAAATAATAACAAAGTTTTGTAAGTGTTCACTCAAAGTCACTAATACTTTTATTGTGTTGATTTAATCACTCAACTTTTATTGTATTGTCTTTAATCACTCAACTTTTATGAAGTGTTCACATCTTGTGAAAATATCTTAATTTTGTTAATTTATCATATTTTAAAATGGTGACATGGATTATTGTTCTAAAAATTTAGGTTGATTTCGAATTTTTATTTTTATTTTTTTTCCTTTTGTTATCCAAATCACCAACTAAATGATAATGATCCAGAAGCTAATTATTATATCTTTCGTATGATATACATGGTATTTAAGGAGTATTATAGTTCATAAATTTTTTTCCCTATGTGAACCTAATATATAAATTATAGCTACGTATGAATTAGTATAACACCACTGTATTTACTTGAAAACACATGGTTTACACAATTAAAATTAAGAAACGACACAGCGAATTGTTCACAAAATGTACCAAAAACAAAGCTTATAAAATTGTGAATGTATGTGTCAATGTTCTAAGAAAAAAGTAATTCCATGTCAACCTATTTATTTAAATAAAATCCATGTCAGCATTTAATTTAAAAAATTAAATTAATATCACAATATATGAACACTCAATGAAAGTTGAGTGATTTAATCAACACATAATGAAACTTGAGTGATTAAATCCAAGTGAAAAAAGTATAAGTGACTTTGAGTGAACAGTCATGAAACTTCGTTATTATTTGGTGGCATAAACCCTTTTAAATTTAAGTAAATTTTTTAGGCAAATAGGAGTGTAAATCAATAAAATCGATTATAGTTTTTCGTTTGTTACATCGGTTAAATTTTGTGAAATTGATAAATTTTGAATTTAAATTTGACAGGGAAGAGAATTGCAAAATTTGTAAACTACAAATAACGATTTTGGGATATTAACCGAAGCGACCGATGTAGAGTGCAAATAACGAGATATACATTAAACCCGGTGATTTCGTGAATACCAGGTTAATCTCTTTCAACGCACGTCGATTCAAAGGAATACCGTGGTTAGAATAAATTCAACTCAATTGTTAAGCACAAAATTGATATAAAATTCAACTTTCATAAAGTTTAAAACTGAATTGTTCATCATCACAATAGAACCCTAAAAAGGGAGGAGAAATTCGAATGGGTCGAAAAGACGCATCGGGCCAAACACAAAGCCCAAAACCAAAGCCCAAAATAAACTATAAAAACATATAAAAAAAAACCCATAACCTATTCTAGGAGGCATTTTTTAGCCTCAAAATTGTTCTCCTCGTTCCAAACTTCGATTCGACAGTTCATGAGCCTGAAACAAAGCTTTGTAGCTTAAGTTATGGGCATTTTCGTGAAGGCTATTTTGTTACGTGATCATGGGCTTCAAGAAATGCAAGGGCCCGATCTTCTATGCTAGGACCTGTATCAGAAAGAAAAGTATCAATCTAATATAAGATCTTTAAAGCATACGATCTTAATAGAATATTGATCTTGATAATATGATCATAAGATCTTGATCCGATTCAACTATCACTTGCTTTGAGTCAATAAACTATATATTTTTTTAATAAAAAATAAACTACATATTAATTAACAGTATTTTCGACTGTAATCGTTAAACAACTTAAATTGAATACCTAATAGTAGTAAATTTTATAATCCAAATTCGTATGAATATTAGCTATTCTATTCATGTTTAAACCATGAATATTTTAGAAATTTGTTATATTTTATTTTTTTATATCTCTACTTACCTATAATGCATATCCCTTTCTCTTTGCATATCACTTTCTCTTTCTTAAATACGTAAAAACTATATATAGTAATTTATACAATATGTTATTCAACTTATGACTCATATACCTACAATTACAATGATTCAACTAATAAAAAATCTACACTTTTCTGGTTAAGTTTTTCCCATATGACTTAATTTTTTTATTGACACTAATTAAACTACAAAATTAAATTTAGACATCTCATTTCCATATTTGTTATTATATATGTTTGATCTTGAATACATCAACATAATTAAGTAAACAACTATTATTCACTTCTTTTAAATAATTCTCAAAATATTATTCCGTCGCATTGTGCGGGTCAGCTGTTAATGTATTATAACACACACTAAATTAAATGTATTATAATTTATAACACACATCAAAAGAAGATTTTAGTAGGATCTTGTAAATGCTTTTCGTTGTTATTCAAACTTTAATACTCCTTTCGTCCCAGTTAAAGTGTCCACTTTGACTTTAAACACAGTTTTAAAATTCTCCACTAACTACACTCTTCACCAATCAAATAACATCCTTACCCATAGTCTCTTTCAATTGGTTAAAACATTAAAGTGGACACTTATTTGGTACATACCAAAATAGTAATATGAACATTTTGCATGGGCCAGATGTAGTACTAACGACCCACATATATGGTAAATAAAAACCACATCATGTATATGATCTCATATACTATTGATAAGAAAAAGTAGAGTAACGTTACGAGGGGAATACCTCAAATGAGGGGAATGAGGGGCATGTCGAATTCACTGCATTTTTGAACAAAATTGTCGCCCAAATTCACTAAATCTTACCAACATAACACTACATTTTACATTTATAAAATTTTAAAATTTGACTACATTTTACCAATTCATTTTACACCTACAAATTTGCTTCTAAGAGCTCCATCTGAAAGCGTCATTTGAGAATCTTTCTAGCTAGGAAAGACATATTTAGTGTTTTTTTTAGAGGAACAATTTTTTTGTCATCCTTAAAAATCCCAAATGTAACAATCAAATTTTTTTAACCAATATCAAGTAAGAAAAGTTATAAATTAAAAATGACCTTTTAAAAAAAATAAAAAATAAAATAAATAATAATAATAATAATAATAATAATAATAATAATAATAATAATAATAATAATAATAATAATAATAATGGTGTAGTTCAGAGGGGACGGTGACTTAAAGAGGGAATGAGGGGTAGGTGAAACAGCTACATCCTAGGGAAATTTTGTATTGTCAAAATGCAACGTTTTTAAAATGTGGTGTACTTATTATGCAGTAAATCTGAGTTGTAGATAAAAAATCAAGAGATGAGATTGTTTGCACCTTCTTCCCTTTATACGAGGTGTGCCCTATGATCCCAAACTTAATAATAATATGATACACAATTTAACTATAAATAAAGAAAAACTATTAAGAATTTATTATTCATGTTTTTATTTGTTATAAACCTCAAACTTTGCTTTTTGTACAGCTTTGTTTATGTTTGATGTAACATCTATACACTCAAGTACTTGCGGTTATGCTAGTAGTACAACTTTAAAGCACACACACTCGGTGAACAAGGAATTTAAGTTAGTGCAATTTTATGGCTCAATCTATTAAACGCTTGGATAAATTATGTGATGAAAAGAACTAGAGCTACAAGGTATCAAAACTGTTGTACATTTGAGTATCAAGTTGGAGAGTGATTTTTATGTCAAAATTTGTAGTCAGAGGTGTGTTTGGATGATCTGTAAGGTTTTATATAATATTCCAAATATCAAAACGCTCAAAATAAGATATGAGAGTAGATTAAAACGAATATGAGAGTCTAAACATGAAATTTGGGTCGAAAATAGAGCTACACTTAATGTTTTGACCCAAATGAGTACACATCGTACGTGTTTAAATTATAAAGTACCAGTTTCAAGTTTTGGCAAGTTATATAAATCTTAGACGTAACTTTGAGTAAATGTTTAGGTTCTTCCCATAATTATGATAAAAAAATACGAGTATTATAGATTGATTTTCACTCACAGTTGTATAGATTAATTAAGCAAATATAATAACCCAAAATACATCATCAGTGTGATAAAAACCAAGTTATGACTTTTCAATTTGTATGATTGTTACATATATTTGTTAAGTAATGGGACTTAAGTCATCACCATGATTTATAAATCCTCTGAGACTTCCATTTAACCTACTCCCGTGGACTTTTGCCCATGGAACAAAAGCCTTAATTAAGCTTCCCAATCGAAACCAACACATCCAAATAAAGCTTTCGGCTGTTGATTTGGAGGGTGGCAATACTCCATTACATATATATAGCCATTTGGCTTAACATCTTAAGTCATCAGACCGAAGCGAGACATTTCTACAGACAGAAAATTATTGCAAGGAGGCTAACATTTGAACGTAATTTAGCCTGTCTTTATCCATAGAATATTTATTATGTCTTCTTAATTACTTTTCTTGAATCAACTACAAACCCAACTCCTTTTGCCATAACGATATGATAGACCTCCAAGTACCTGTAAATCTGTAATATTAATAAATAAAAACATTAAGAACATATTAAAATGATCATTCTGTTTTTGACTTTTTGTAAGAAGTATCAGATTAGCAAGTAACTGAGACTGATCTCATCATCTGTAATATATTAAACCGTTTGAGGTTTCCTCGTAACTTACTCAACTAAAAGTCGATATACACCTGGCATGCCAATTCGCTTATAAAAAGAACTCATCCATAAACTAATCATGAGCATGCTTACAGAGTTAAGTACCAAGACTTTATAAAGCCATGAATCGAATGCTGTTTCAGGCAGCATGGAATGGGGATGTCAATTATCTGATTAAAGAGATCGACACCAATCCATCTATACTTCATGTTATGTCATTAGAAGGTGGTGAAAATCCATTACACATTTCTTGTTTAGCTGGACATATAAACTTTACAGCCACAATGCTCAAACTGAGGCCGGAATATTCAAGGGAGCTTAACCAAGATGGTTTTAGTCCTTTGCACATTGCGGCTGCTAGTGGGCATGTCGAAATAGTCAAGGAGCTTGTCAAAGTTGACCTTGGTTTGTGTTTGTTCAAAGGAAAAGATAGAAGAATTCCTCTTCATTTGGCTTTGGTCAAAGGTAATGTTGAAGTTGTTAAGGAGTTGCTTTTGGCGAGTTTGGATTCTGTTGAATGCATGACTGCGCAAGGTGAGACTTCCCTTCATTTAGCAGTGAAAAATAACCAATTCGAAGCTTTTCAAGTTTTGGTGGAACATGTGAAGCTCGCAAACAAGGAAGATCTTCTTAGCGCTAAGGATTTTCACGGGAATACGGTCTTGCACCTTGCTGTCTCAAAGAAGCAGTACGAGGTAAGTGGAGTTTTTGCATAGAGAGATTACCTAAATGGTCAAATTGGGCGGGTTATTTCAAAACACGAAATCTTGAACATTTATCGAGATGGTCGAAGATTTCACATAATTAAATTACCAAATTCATGCACACACCCAATGTGATTTCATTTTTTTTTTAAATTTTATCTAAATATAGTGTTCGCTATATCTTCCTAACTTGTAATGTATTAAGTTTCAAACAAATCTGAAAACATCCGATTTAGTATTGTTTACGTCTTGACATAAATTTTATCGTAATCTGATACTGAAAAATATATCGATTTATATGCAATAGGTGGTTGACCTTTTACTAAATGGACAAGTTACTAACAAGGAAAAGTTAGAATTGAATTCCTTAAACAAGAGGGGTTTGACTCCTCTTGATATGCTACTGATGTTTCAAAGTGAAGCCGGTGATCGAGAGATCGAGGAAATTCTCATCCAAGCGGGGGCTCTAAAATCCGAAAATCTACAAACTTCAGCATATACACAGGAAGAAAGACAACATCATTCAGATATAAGACATGAAGAACCTCGATCTCCATCTAGAAAAGTGTTGGAATACTTCAAATACAACAACCTCAAAGACTCTCCTCGCATAGTAAGAAACACGCTTCTTGTGATAGTCATACTTATCACAACTGCAACGTATCAAGCAACACTTAGTCCACCCGGAGGTGTTTGGCAGGACGATTATAATCCATCTGCAGGCAATAACACAACAACAAATAATAATACCACTTCTGCGAAACCACATACTGCTGGAAGAGCGGTTATGGGAACTAATAACCCAATATCCTATAGTATATTTCTGTTTGCCAATTCTGTCGGGTTCTACACCTCAACTTACATGATCTATGTACTCACTGCAGCGTTTCCTTTGCGGTTGGAATTGCACATTTGTCTGTTTGCGCTCTGTTCAACTTACAGTACCTGCATGAGTGCGATTGCACCAAATAGTGCGATTTCATTTGCTTTTACGGGCACCTCCATCGTTCTGCAGATTATGATACCGATTATAACCATGTTGTGGAGGGATTATCTTCGACGGCCTAGAAGTGTATCACCTTAATCTTGTCTACAAATTCGTCGTATATATATAAGAAAAATAAACATCATACGATAAAACATAATAATATATGTGTAGCGAGGCTTTGAACTAGTAGCTAGTAGGGATATTAGCATGCCATTTGTATGCTTGAACACATGGTTGGTGTACATAGTTCTCAACTTCTTGTTCTTTTTGTGACTAGAGTTGTAGAGTTTTGATCTTAAATTGTGTCTTCTGTAGTCTTCTGCGTTTAAATGCGTTGATGATTTACACAGGTTTAAACAGGGTATTCCAGTAAACATATTAATTAGAGCGTTGTAGTATTTTAAACTGCTAACAATATCAAACTACAAAGCTTTAAGATACGGTTAGCGTTATGCAACACATGTGTTGTACCTTGTGTATTTATAAAGTAATTTTGTAGACCACATCGTTGTTTTTGGTCTAACTTAGCCAGGCTAGAACTATTATATTTTAATTAGAGGGCAAAGAAGTCTTCTTTTTGTTTTTTTTGTTTATTTCGTATTTTAAAGTAGCAAAACTTATAAAATATCATTAACATAGCAAGAAAGAGTTTTGTCAATCTGAAAGAAAGACTCAAAATAAGGCCATATATATATATATATATATATATATATATATATATATATATATATATTAAAGATTCTCTTAAAATGATTTTTTTTCATGTAATTTAGTTATTTTTTAGAATGCCGTTGTCTCTTGTCCCTTTTTATATTTGCTTCTATGACGTAGCATATATATCATGAGAATTGATCCTCACACCACTTGTTTTTATCCATACACCATTTTTATGCATCACAGTATTGTACAGTACAAGACTGTAAAGCAGATTTGGTGATGTATGGATAAAATCAAGTGATGTAAGGATCACTCCCTATATATCATATATACTTTTTATTAATTCGTTCATATTTAAAAATATTGGGATAATACTCGATTTGTCTCTGTTGTTTTCCACACATATAATTGATTGCAACTTCAATTAATAATAGATTATTGAGGCACCAAATCTTCGTACAAACACACAGACAAATGTGATCCCGTTCTTTATGTGGTCATCTTATAGTCATTGGTCAACGGAGAAGTCAACGAAGAGAATGACGATGGAAAAATTAGAAAAAATTTGTGTGGTCATCTTATGGTCATCGCCCTAGAGATGTTATTCAGTTAAATTACTCGAGTTTCAGTTATTCTATTCGAGTTTTTAAGTTTATAATTTAACCCATAATTCAATGAAAATAACGTCATGTTATCCGGGTTCGGTTTATCTGAAATGTGTATAAATCAGAATGGATGTTATCTTAAATTTTCTCATCTTAGCAATACTTAAACTTTACAAAATATAATTAATAGCTTCATATAAATCATTATAATTAATGTTTTGGATTAAGTGTATGCAATGCAATTAACTAAGGTCTAATAGTCGTACAGTGTAGCTACTTGGTTATACACTGTGTGTAAAAAAACTTGTTATTTAGACCACTGTCGACCCAAGCAGCAGCTTGGGAAGTAGCTGGCAACAGTTTGCTGCTGGGATGGCACGCACACTGATATATATCACGTAAAAAGTCATGTTTTTACCACCGATATCTTTCCCATTTAGGATCAAAACTTGGCAAGTAAGCTCAAATACTATATTAATCAATGTTATTTTGTCAACTAGGTTAGAATAAGGAAGTACGAGAAAAATCAAGTAAAGTGGACGAAAAACGAAGATTCTACACACGTTTAAAGATTCGAAACAATGAAGACAAACAATCTCAAGATTGAAGGCTCATCTCAAAGATTTCTCTACACAAAAAGTCTTCGATTTTAAAAATCGAATCCATCGCAAAAAGAATCGTCAAAAAACAAATAAGAAATGAAGATTCTACGCGCAATGAAAGATTCAAATCATTCGGAACAAGATATCTCAAGATAGAGAAATCATCTCAGGGATTTCTTTACATCAAATTCTTCGTTTTTAAAAATTGAATCCAACGTATAAAGAATCATCGAAAACGGACGCGTAACAAAGAAGATACGAAGCAAACGAGAACCGAAGAGCACCTGAGCCGGAATGGCCTAAAATTGAAGTATGTATCCTTTTAGAGCATTATATTGATATATGTATCATTTTAGGATTATGTCAATGTTCATGTTTCCTCGATTGTGTAAGACCCTCCGTTTTATACAAACATATTATATTATATTTCAACTCAGGAAGCGGGTCCCAACAAAAACAAACCGAATTCCTAATATTCAAACATGTAACTTTTCAAAAACCTCCTTATTACAAACATACATTTTTAACAAACCATCTAAGTTAAATTGAGTGTTATTTAAAACTTCAAAACCATTACTTCTAATTTCCAACAATATCAGAGTATCCGCAGCAATAGTCAAACATTCCATTCCAGAATCCCAAATCCCAAACCATATCCCAATCATATATCTGCAAAATGTTCAACAATGAGGGGTTAGCTTATTGCTAAGTGAGTGACATTACAATCTACAATTCAAACCAGAAATAACAAACCAACTAAAACAACTGAACACATACTCAAATCAAACTGATGTTCTTGGTATACTATCACAAGAACATCCAAATCACATAAGCACATAAGTACATGAGGACCGGCGGTTCCTATATGCTATTCTCAGAAACCACGACCACTGTATGCTATTCTCAGTGATCTACCGATAGTCTGATTACTACTTTCACTGAATAGGTTAATCTTCAACTATGTGTATCCAAGAAACCTAGACAGCTACACAGTAGTAACCAAACCCAACCATTGTTAACCTCACTCCGAATCATGTCATCAACTAGTCACATAAATGCATATCATATGCAGTTATGGAATATCAACTGAACAACTGGCACAACTGGTTCAACTATTCTCAAATAACAATTTAATCAACAACAATATCAACTACAATAATAATCATATCAATAACTCATCATACCGCAAATATCTTATTCAACTCAAACCCACTTCAATATTAATATGTCTCATTTACCCAACCCAATCATTATATCAACTTTAATAACCCAATCCCATTTTCTCATATAACTAGTCAATCAATAACCAATAACAACAAACAATAGCCAATAACTAGAACTTTCACCCGTTGTAACTGAACTTGTTACAACTGGTTTGAACTGAGGATCATGATCCCACTCACCGAATTTCCATCTCTACACTCAGTGGTCTAATATTACTGAGTGTCTTCTGCCCAATCTGTAATTACAATAAAACAATTCAAGTCAGTAACTTGTCCCATAACCATGAACTCATATCATCATCAAATAACGAATTTCTAATACATAACATCAGTTAGCTAAATCATGCCATCTTATTTTCTAGTTAAACACCTATCAAATATCCATACTGATATCACAAAAATCATATACCATATATAAATACTTAAACTAAATCATGAAAGCAAACTGATTCTGTCCAGCACAAGATCGCGCCGCGATGGTCTAAGATCGCGCCGCGATTCAGATCATCTCGCGCCGCGATGGGCACTTGGTAGCGCCGCGACCGAGGTCTGTACAGCAGACCCTGAACCTGCTACTGTCTTCTCCGAAAATCCTCAACTCAAAACTAAAATTCAACTTCAATATACGAATTTACTTAGTATAAAACCACCAATATCAACTATGAACATATTACAACAACAAACAATCATCATTCATAAAATATGTTACCTATTTTATGTCAAATCCACCTTTTTAACATAAACCCTAACAATTTGATTAAACTATTAAAACATGAAGAATTTCAACTACTTTGCCTACTAACATCATACAATCACTAAATATAATCATATAATCATCACCTAATACATATAATCTCACTTTATCTACTACTTCATAAACTCATTCAAACTACTAAAACCAAGATTATCACTTAAATGCAATATAGAAAACTTACTCTTGATATGAAAGAACAAGAAGGTTATAATCCAACTCAGAATATGATTTCTACTATCTTAAATCCACACAAATTAGATGGTAATTTCTTAGGATTTCTTTGTTAAGGTTTAAAGGATTTAGGTGAAATGTTTTATAAGATAAAATGAGATCAAAATAAAGGTTTTAAGAATTGTGTAGGTGGAGTCGGTCCTTTCCCACCGCCCCAAATTTATTTAATTGGTATAATTTTATACCCCTTCCTAATCCATTGTCTGGAACCTGAAAATACCCGCGAGTCAAAACATTTTATTTTACCGTCAGGTTCAACTATTTAAAACAAGTAACATTTTACTAGTCACAATAAAACCTGAGGCTCTTTTACTTGTTTATTTTCAAATAAACCATTTTAAAACGTATTAAAATACTATTTAATTCCAGACCCGAAAACTGGGTGTTACAAATCTACCCCCCTTAAAAAGATTTCGTCCCCGAAATCTAATTACAACCAATTAAACTAAACATACTCAAAGCTCCTATTGTCATACAACTCTAATCACATATCGACAACAAATATTTAGTTTTCAGATCTTAATTAATGGTTAAACTAATATTCATATCAACCTGCAATCTCAAATGCAATCTTAATATATTAATATACTCAAGTTTTTCCAATCTTAATACACAATTCAATTAAAATTTTCTAAACACCTTTCTCATTCATTTGATCCTTAATTCATTTACACATGCAAACCCATCTTTGATCAATTTTAACCTTTTCTTAACCCTTTTTACTACAATAACTAAATTTACCATTTCAACAAACAATTTCACATTAATCCCTGTGATACTTGGTAACCTTAACAATTTTGTGCGACATAGCATAATATAACAACGGTGATCAAGCGTTGCAATATTATATTTTTCACACTTCCGTTGTCAGGCTACTTCATATCATAATTCATCAACATGTAATTATCCTCAATTACCTCATAACTAGGGAATCATATCAGTTTAATCCAAACTAACTTTACTACTAATCATCATAACACAATAAGCAATTCAATTTAATTAAATTCAGAAAAGCTTATCGTATATTACCTTTTTCTCCCAAGTGAACATCTGAGAGCACCGATCGTACTCTCGCCGTCTCTGTACCAAAACAAAACTCAAACTGGTTAAGTGTTAGTATCTATAACACAATTCTATTTTCCTTCCAGTTACTAACCCCGTACTCTGGAATGTTTGACTAACACCAACTAGATTTGGGATTGAACATTTGCCAATGTCCAATTCGCCCAAACCATTGCTCTGATACCAACTTGTAAGACCCTCCGTTTTATACAAACATATTTTATTATATTTCAACTCAGGAAGCGGGTCCCAACAAGAACAAACCGAATTCCTAATATTCAAACATGTAACTTTTCAAAAACCTCCTTATTACAAACATACATTTTTAACAAACCATCTAAGTTAAATTGAGTGTTATTTAAAACTTCAAAACCATTGCTTCTAATTTCCAACAATATCAGAGTATCCGCAGCAATAGTCAAACATTCCATTCCAGAATCCCAAATCCCAAACCATATCCCAATCATATCTCTGCAAAATGTTCAACAATGAGGGGTTAGCTTATTGCTAAGTGAGTGACATTACAATCTACAATTCAAACCAGAAATAACAAACCAACTACAACAACTGAACACATACTCAAAACAAAATGATGTTCTTGGTATATGTCACACCCCGCCAAACGGTAATTACAATTACGTAGAGTGATTTGCGGAAGCTTAGTGACGTGGCGGGGGTGTGAGCAGTAAAACAACCAACAGTTACATACATACTCAGAGCATATGATTATCGCAGAACGAAATAGATTAAGATGCCATTAGTTAAAGTTTTACAAATGATTACCACTTGAGAAGTGATAACAGTAATAGTAGTAGTTGAAATCAGTATTTCATAAAATACATAATATCAAAAGTAGATTTCATAGGTATGACTGCAATAATTGCAGTTATACAGAGGAAATCCAAGTGTCCCAAAAGTAGTGGCATCCTAACAAGTCCAGGGTAGTCCGTCCTGATAATGCATGCAGATCTTACTTACGCTGCTAATTCCCTGAAAAACATAGAGTAAAACGTCAACAAAATTGTTGAGTGAATTCACAAGTTTGTTTGTTATGTAGGAAACACAAGTTAAACATTTAACATTTCCCAAATCAGTTGTAGTTGTAGTAGGAAACACAGGTTATTTCAATCAAGAGATAACATTTCCTAATTCAGTCATTAGTAGGAAACACAGGTTAACCTAGATAAAGATTAACATTTCCAAATCAGTGTACGTAGGAAATCACTTCCTAAACAATAGTTTTGTGGGAATATTTAGACGGTGATCCCTTGAAAGGTGAGCTAAACCTGTCAAGTAAGGTAACCCGATCTAACCCTATAACCAAACCACAACCCTAATCTGTTGTTGTTTGCCATGCTGGACAATTAAGTATACGCTCCCAAATCCGTAGGAGGGTCGTCACGGCGATAGTACTATCCGTATACTCAGTGGCTAGAGTCACCTAGCTAATGGTTATAGTCTGCAGCCATAAGGTCTTTTATGCACTACATCGTTCAGCCTAGATCTGTACCAAGATTCGTTGCCTAAATTCCCAAAATAGTTATGAAAAACATTTCATAAAACACAGTTCAAATAGTGGTGTGAAGTACCCTTTCACAAACAGTTCAAGTATGAAGTACCCCTTCATAAACAGTTTAAGCAAATACGTACAGTATTTAATCAGTCACAACATGAAATCTCATTTCATCAATAGTTTAAGTAAATACATCAAGTATTCAAACAGTTGTCGCATGCAATTATACATACGATTTCTATGTTTTCCACCCCGAGGTTTTAAAACATTAAAACATTTAAAAGGGGTTTGTGAACTCACAGTAGGTGCTCGGATGTGAATGCTAGCGAGATAAGATAGCGTAGCCCAAACGTAGTCAACCTATACACAATAATGTATTAACTATAAGTACTTTATTTACTTACGTTAATAATTTGTTTGTTTAAAGAAATTATCAATTTCTTAAGTTTGTGTATGTCGTTGATGATTGTTGTTTGAAAATAAATAATATTTTCCCAAGTTTTGCTTGTTTGTCGAATCATTCGAATGTGTAAGCATTTATACATATATACTTATATAGTTGCATATATATATTCTCGCATATATATATTATTGTTCGTACGAATTAAATAAGTCCAAAGTCCGTGTCTCGGATATATCACATTAATGTTTTATTAATAGTTTACAATGTCTCGTAAATGTATCGTATAATTGGAATCGTGAACGGAAGCGTTTATGTTTTAAAATAAAAGTCAGATTGTTGACTAGACACGGGAATCCGCCGGATTCAAGTCAGAAGTCGGAATACGCCGGATTCGGGTGAATCCGCCGTATTCATCCTAGTTTTCATACGGTTTCGTTTTTGTTCGGGAATACGCCGGATTTAAATGAATCCGCCGTATTCGTTTGTGTTCACAGGTATTTCGTGTGAAGGTTTGTGAATACGCCGGATTCATTTGAATCCGCCGTATTCACCCGTGTCTTTTACTCGTTCATCGTTTTAGCCGAAGGTTTGTGTGCAGGTCAAAGGTGGGAATACGCCGTATTCGAAGGAATACGCCGTATTCGACTGGTTTAGTAATGGGAATCCGCCGTATTCCCGTGAATACGCCGGATTCATCTGAGCTTCGGCTGGTATAACACCCCTCATTTATAATCATTTAAATATAGTAAATCGGAAGCGTAAGTCCAAATAAATAGTGTTAATTTACATCATTTTATAAAAACTATAAAATTCAACCTTTTCAAAACATAATTTCTTCAACCGAGGTGTTATATAAATCGTGATAAAACATTATATTGTACAAATCCATTATCAGAGTAATGACTCGTGATCAAACATTCCTTCTAATCCAACTCCTTGCTCACCAATAACATATCTACAACCTGCAAGGAGGGTTAATGTGGGGGATTAGCATAACGCTAAGTGAGTAGATAACTAATCAACAGTCTAACTTAGCTCAACAACTTTGTGTACAACACTTAACACTAAATAAACAAGTACACAATACAACACATCAACAATGCATCAATTCAACAATGCAACAGTTTAACTAATCAACAACACCATAATGAGGATCGGCGGCTCTGGGGATAACCATAAACCCGGGTGGCTCCCCAAGAACACTTATCCAACCTATCCGTATGGCCCTACGGACGAGACCGATAGCTAGTGATTATCTTCAACTAACACAGGAGGTGTGTTAAACTTTGGATAACCAACTAGCCCAACCAACAGTTCAACAACTCGTTGCCTCATTAACAACTGATGCCCGAAGGCCAAATAATTCAAGTGATCACGTAATCAACAAGTCACATATTCAACTAGTCAACATATCAACAGCATTATTACTATCCGCATAATCATCAATGCAAATAATAACGTAATAACACGTTACTTGTTGTAACCAAACTTGTTACAACCAAGTTACGCTGAGGATTAGAGATCCACTCACCGACCACTTCAGGCATCCACTCAGTAGTCTAATATCACTGAGCCTTCTGCACATCTGACAGTACAGTAGAATAATACAAGTTAGTTACTTGTCTCAAAATATATATAACATTATTCCAATATTACAAGCAACATCTTAACGACATAATTCACACTTACTTATCGAGTTTATGCTCATTAAAATCACAACCACATTTAATCAACTTTTACCATCCCAATTTAACATAATTACACCTTCAACAAGGTTATTATCATTATCATCAAATATCATTAGTTCATTCAAATCCCCAACACAATGTTTCATAAACTCTTATTCACATAAATGCTAACTTTTCCCTTTGATTATTAATTAAGTGTTCTTAGTCACAATTAATATCAATTCCCATCATATAATCCATCATGGTTATAATAATCATCAAATTCTCAAGAACACCTAAACAATTTCACAACCCTTAGAATAATTAATGTAAATCATCATCTTTAATTAATCATAATACGATCATTAACAACACTTATCAATTTATACATCATTACTCAAGCTTAAAAAAATCATAATTCATGAACATATCTCAATCACACAATTTCTAATATAGGGTTTCCATTATAATCATGAAATTAGCATTAACTAACAACTATATATAGGTATTACTAGTCTCACTTTAAGATTAATCAAGCTAATTTCATCATATAACCCATCAAAATCAACATAATCATCCTTAGCCTCAAGAACCCTAATCAAAATTATAACTTTTAACATGAATCCTACTACTTATCATCATTAGTGAGTTTATATAAGCTCCATTTAACAAACTCAACCAAATTTTCGGATTAAAACTCACTAATTATCAAAAACCCCAAAACCCCCAAATATTAGGTTATAGAATTCAAGAAATTAAGACTTACCAAGAGCTTAGATGGATTAAAGGATGATTACTTCGTGTTCTTGAAGCTTAATTTGAGTTTCCATGGCTTCAATTTGTGTTTCTTCATGAATTAGGGTTTCAAAGTTATGGATATATGTATGTATATGCGTACATATGTGTATGTGTATAGATATATGATGCAAAATATAAACCGATTCAAAATAGAGTATAACATATAATTGGTTAATTTTCATTCCCCGTACTTATCATTGTCTGGAACTTAAAAACCATTTGCGGGGAAACATTATTTTATTTTACCGTCAACTAAATAAAATTAAAACACTCAATAATTTATTAGTCACAACAAATTATTCGACTATTATCACTATTTATTTCAAATAATACAACAGAATTATTTTCTGACACATTTAATAATAATTCACAGTCAGAAAATATTAAATACTACTAGACCCGAGGACTGGGTGTTACAAATCTCTCCCCCTTAAAGAGATTTCGTCCTCGAAATCTGATCACACTTAATCAACCTAGTGAAACAGAATCACACATTGCATTTCACTAATACTATACTTTTTATACAACTTATACATCACATGAACACAAAATGTATCTATATATCAACATATACTTATATAGATATGTATTATTTCATCAACCAACACACTACCAGTGGGTATTTCAACTAAATTCACAATAACACATAAGTTGTGTTTCATACACCACTTAATTCAACTATCATCAAATACATATATCATACATTACTCCCCTGAGCAATTCCTAAATATATGTACACAGTTTCGATCCTTTCCACATTCACATATCCAAATGTAAATGTTTCTACTTTTCCCCCTTGCACTAACACAGTGCCTCTACCCAGTTTTATTAATTTAATTGACCACTTACATAGTCAAGTAAAGTAGCATCTTTATCACAACAGCAAATTTAGCAGCAAATACAACTATAACGACAACGACAACCACAATAACAACAAGTGGTATTGAACACTACTACATGCATCTTAGCAACAAATTATAATTCGATTCGTTACCAGTAATTTAACTAATAATCATATACTTCTTTAGTCATCACATCGTTAGATTTTCCAATTTTAGCAACTAGTTAATTACTACTTTACAACTTGCAAATATAATTACAACTTGATTATATGAAATCCTTCACTTAACAGGAATCCACAACCCTATAACCATCAACAAGTAAGAAAATCAGTAAGCAATAGGTAGAGGTCAATTTATTTGATTGTTACAACCAATTCCATATAATCAACTAGCACCCTTTCACAACAACTTGGATGCTAAATCAACACCTGTTAATACCAAACATCATCATTGGTATCTCAACAACACAAGGTGCTGACATTAGTCATCTATTCAACAATATTATTCATATTCAACTTACCTCTCCTTTGCTTAAATCAACTTTTAACATTTACTATTGACAATGCATCACACATACACATCAAATGTGCCATAGATATCACATTAGTAACAACAACTTAGTGGTTTATTACTCTATCATATGAGTCCATCCATGATTATTTATCAACTATAAATCAACACATCTTACTTGTTATTTTAAAACTATTTAACTTTATCTGGTACTTAGTAACCTCAACAACTCCATGTGAAATGGCATAATATAAATACGTTGGCCAGACGTCGTCATATTATGTCAGTCACACTTTATTCTCAGGTCACTTTATACCATTCATTTTCAAAGTTATTACTTTGTTCTTTCATGTTTCACAAATGTGATATCCAAGTTTACACACATATATAACACCTTAACAACTGGTATTCAATCAAGTATTTATCTTACTCCCCCATATATCATGACAACGTTAACAACCTGTAGTAATAATTATATCACCAATTATTAACTTGCTACCATTTTCCGCTTATCACCTTATATATATAAACTACTCATATCATTAGGTATGTATAGTCGACATAGACATTCAACACCATTTTCAATATATTATTAATATAGTTAACATAATTTCATATTCAATGTTTACTAACCCTTGTTAGCAACAATCAACAATATCATTTACTGGCATATTTTGCAGTTAAATAAACTACCTACAACTAACTCATACACCATAAAAGGTGTGAACCTCTTAAAACCACTTTTAATATTACATATAGTCACATGAATGATCCCAGGGCTCAAAGAAACAAAAGCCCAATACAAAACGTAAGCTAAAAGTTCAAAATAAGGTCCGAAAAACAATAAAACGCGATTTTCGGGCCCCAAACGACTCCGAAGTGCCGAAAACTGACAGGGCTCATGGCGAAGCGATGAGCTTTGACCGTTGAGCCGTTTCCAAGTGACCCTGTAAATTTCGTCTTAATCGGACACCGAAATTTTCAAAATTTTTCTACGTCAAGTCTTACGTCGAACGTCGCAAGAAATTTTTTTTTTTTTTTTTTTTTTTTTTTTTTTTTTTTAACTAACGCGATCCGGAAAAACGGGTCAGGATCGCGTTCCTCAGTGAAAAATGTTCTGTAACCAAATTAAGCATACAAACGCGATCCGGAGAAATGAGCGGGATCGCGTTCCCAAGAGAAAACGCATCTTAACCCGAAATACACACACAAACGCGATCCTGGAAATTGGCTGGGATCGCGTTCCCAAGCATAAAAAAATTCTGTGACCAAATAACACATACGAACGCGATCCAGAAAAATTGTTGGGATCGCGTTCCCAAGTAGAAATCTGAGTTTCAGTAAAATTCAAATTTTTAGCCAATTTCAATCGCGCATAACTTTTTACTCGTTTAGAGTTAGACTCTAAAATTTTGCAGGCACGTCCACTATGCCAAAATGAAACTTTCCCTTTTTACACTTTTTCAATTTACACGTTTTACGAGAAAACGGACGTGTGACTCATTTTAGGCCGTTTTAACCGTTTTGGTTGACACACCAACTTCCAAATGGCATGGTTTCAGACTCCCACTCTTTGTTAACATGTTTCTACATATATTTAAGACGTGTGGGCATATTCATCACCCCCATATAACCTTCCTATCGTATTTTCACTCGTTGACCCGTTTAAGTGTCCAATTGGACACCTTTACCAAAATCTACTAATTTAACTACTTCAACACTTTCAACACACATTCCAATTATATGTAGGACTTAAAATCACTGTTACATCGGTCATAACCAAACCAATACTCATTTTAACCATTTAACCACCAAGTGACCCATTTGGGCACTTTAACAACCCATTTGGGTTTCAACCTATATGTTTACAAAATTTAACACCCATTTTACACTTCTTTGACTTTACCAAGTCAAACCACTTCACTTCCACTATCGGTGTCGCATTATAACCTTGAAACACCAAATTCACATAAAATCATCAAATTTAGACCAATCACAACAAGTTTTCCAATTTCATGATCACTTTGACTTTTCACAACTTGTCAATACATATAAGTTTGGTTGACCACTTCGACTTCATTATTTTACCACTTCTAGTATATAGATCATAATTCAATTACAATCATGATCATTATTAAACACATAAACATCTTACCATATTCATCACTTTATGGTATATACATTACTAAATTCGACTCTACTAATTTCAACTTTGACCTTTCTGTGTCAAACATGCAATTCCCAATCAATGGACACTTTCTCATTTAAACAACAACAAGACTCCAAATTACCTCGATTGAGATATTCCAACAATCTCATTTCACTACATGGAGTCATATCAACTTAAGACTATAACTATTTACTACTACGCTTATTCATATTACTTTCAACATTATTATTTCACATAACAATTCATACAACCGACGTCATATTTTAATTTCATATTGTAGACACCATTAAATCCACATGATACTACTATTACACCTTATTCAACAATGTGTCTACTCAATGCAACAATATATTACACCTTCATATGATGTTAAACATCTTATTTAATATCTCATCATCAGATTTACAAGCAACTATTATCAAGGACTCATCACTAAGGAATCATAGCAGTTTGACTCAACTTACTTCACTACTAATCATAACATAGCAAAGTAAACAATTCAAACTTATTTAAATTCATCGAATTTATCGAGAATTACCTGGCATATCTAGGCCCACGAGTATTGAGGAATCAATGAGAATACCTATTGGTTCCTCATATTCCTCCGTCTCTGCAACCAAAACAACACTTTTGCAACTTTTTATAGGTTAGTACACATTCAATAACAACTTTCTCATGCAACTACTAATCCCGCACTCCCAGGAATGTTTGACTTGACACTACCATAGATTTGGGATTGAACACATTGCAATGTCCAATTCACCCAAACCTATGCTCTGATACCAACTTATAACACCCCTCATTTATAATCATTTAAATATAGTAAATCGGAAGCGTAAGTCCAAATAAATAGTGTTAATTTACATCATTTTATAAAAACTATAAAATTCAACCTTTTCAAAACATAATTTCTTCAACCGAGGTGTTATATAAATCGTGATAAAACATTATATTGTACAAATCCATTATCAGAGTAATGACTCGTGATCAAACATTCCTTCTAATCCAACTCCTTGCTCACCAATAACATATCTACAACCTGCAAGGAGAGTTAATGTGGGGGATTAGCATAACGCTAAGTGAGTAGATAACTAATCAACAGTCTAACTTAGCTCAACAACTTTGTGTACAACACTTAACACTAAATAAACAAGTACACAATACAACACATCAACAATGCATCAATTCAACAATGCAACAGTTTAACTAATCAACAACACCATAATGAGGATCGGCGGCTCTGGGGATAACCATAAACCCGGGTGGCTCCCCAAGAACACTTATCCAACCTATCCGTATGGCCCTACGGACGAGACCGATAGCTAGTGATTATCTTCAACTAACACAGGAGGTGTGTTAAACTTTGGATAACCAACTAGCCCAACCAACAGTTCAACAACTCGTTGCCTCATTAACAACTGATGCCCGAAGGCCAAATAATTCAAGTGATCACGTAATCAACAAGTCACATATTCAACTAGTCAACATATCAACAGCATTATTACTATCCGCATAATCATCAATGCAAATAATAACGTAATAACACGTTACTTGTTGTAACCAAACTTGTTACAACCAAGTTACGCTGAGGATTAGAGATCCACTCACCGACCACTTCAGGCATCCACTCAGTAGTCTAATATCACTGAGCCTTCTGCACATCTGACAGTACAGTAGAATAATACAAGTTAGTTACTTGTCTCAAAATATATATAACATTATTCCAATATTACAAGCAACATCTTAACGACATAATTCACACTTACTTATCGAGTTTATGCTCATTAAAATCACAACCACATTTAATCAACTTTTACCATCCCAATTTAACATAATTACACCTTCAACAAGGTTATTATCATTATCATCAAATATCATTAGTTCATTCAAATCCCCAACACAATGTTTCATAAACTCTTATTCACATAAATGCTAACTTTTCCCTTTGATTATTAATTAAGTGTTCTTAGTCACAATTAATATCAATTCCCATCATATAATCCATCATGGTTATAATAATCATCAAATTCTCAAGAACACCTAAACAATTTCACAACCCTTAGAATAATTAATGTAAATCATCATCTTTAATTAATCATAATACGATCATTAACAACACTTATCAATTTATACATCATTACTCAAGCTTAAAAAAATCATAATTCATGAACATATCTCAATCACACAATTTCTAATATAGGGTTTCCATTATAATCATGAAATTAGCATTAACTAACAACTATATATAGGTATTACTAGTCTCACTTTAAGATTAATCAAGCTAATTTCATCATATAACCCATCAAAATCAACATAATCATCCTTAGCCTCAAGAACCCTAATCAAAATTATAACTTTTAACATGAATCCTACTACTTATCATCATTAGTGAGTTTATATAAGCTCCATTTAACAAACTCAACCAAATTTTCGGATTAAAACTCACTAATTATCAAAAACCCCAAAACCCCCAAATATTAGGTTATAGAATTCAAGAAATTAAGACTTACCAAGAGCTTAGATGGATTAAAGGATGATTACTTCGTGTTCTTGAAGCTTAATTTGAGTTTCCATGGCTTCAATTTGTGTTTCTTCATGAATTAGGGTTTCAAAGTTATGGATATATGTATGTATATGCGTACATATGTGTATGTGTATAGATATATGATGCAAAATATAAACCGATTCAAAATAGAGTATAACATATAATTGGTTAATTTTCATTCCCCGTACTTATCATTGTCTGGAACTTAAAAACCATTTGCGGGGAAACATTATTTTATTTTACCGTCAACTAAATAAAATTAAAACACTCAATAATTTATTAGTCACAATAAATTATTCGACTATTATCACTATTTATTTCAAATAATACAACAGAATTATTTTCTGACACATTTAATAATAATTCACAGTCAGAAAATATTAAATACTACTAGACCCGAGGACTGGGTGTTACAGCTGGGAATCCGCCGGATTCGCTTGAATCCGCCGGATTCAAAGGTTTTGCAGATTCTGTTTGTGCAGAGCATAAATAAACTCGATGATTTTGTTTCCAACTTGTTTAGATCATAGTACCAAACGTTTATATCAACTAGTTATGTCATTTTATCAACTTATTACCACATTTTTAACAAGTTTTCATTTGTTGATTCTTGGTTTATAGTTTTGGTTTTTAAAACCCATTTCAAGAATCAATCGTCAATCTTCGAGTTTGTGATGTTATGTAGCTAGATTATGATGTATAAACAGGTTGTATAACGAAATTTTAGCAAAGAAATCAAGGAAATGAAAGTTTCCTTACAATGAGAAATGTGAAGGTGGTGATGATCGATGATGATGAAGATACGAGGATGATGATGATGTTGTGCCTCTGTTTCTTGCTTCTGATCTTGTTTGAGTTCCTCCAAATCAAAGAAAAGAAAGAAAGAAGAAAAATAGAAAGAAAATGGTGGTGATGTGTGTGGGTGTTGTTGATCAGACGAAGGGAAGGAGGGAGTATATAATTTAAACGAGTATGGGTTGCTGTAACCTCAAATAATTGAGGTTGGTAGCCCATTTTTGGTACCTCAATTTCAAGTACGGGTATAATTTTAGCAATATAAAATTTAACATTTTATATTTTTATTTTGTAGATGCTTCCCTGGTTCGTAATATGTTCTCAGAATAATGAGATTATCATTATTTTTGATAGTTGTACATTTTTGTACATTTTACTGCGCACGTTCATTTGAGCGCCAAATTTCAGTTGAATTTCGAATTCATATTTTGAGGTAATGTTCTAAATACTTGAAAACGTATTAGAAAAATAACACTTTTCAGATTTTGACCTTTTAGGTACCTTTTAGAATTGTTTCTGTTCGTTATATAATACGTTTTATGTTAAACGTATAATTAAACCATTTTATCTATATGTTATAGATATATAATTTCTCGAAATTAATAATCGAATTATTAATTATTTCATATAACCAAATCTGGTTAATTATTTTTGTCGGCTTCGTTCCGATACGTTCGTACGTAATTTATAAATAACTACGTATCATGTAATACTTTTTGTATTAGTGTTTTGGGCTCGCTAGACTCATATCACATCATAGGTTTAGTTTAAAACAAATGCAGGGAATTAGCGTAAGAAATGCATGTAATTAAGTATAATTATATACCTAATTTGGAGGAGTGTCACATTCTCCCCCCGTTAGTGAAATCTCGTCCCGAGATTTAAGTCGAGCCGTGAGTCTCGGTCACGCTCTCAAATAGGTTGGGGTATTTCTTTCGCATTTCATCATCTCGTTCGCAGGTAAACTCTGGGCCATGTTTCGAGTTCCAACGAACTTTAACCAGTTTGATTCGTTTGTGTCGAAGTTTCTGGGTTTTAGAATCCATAACTTCAACAGGTTCCTCCACAAAGTTAAGTTTTGAGTCAATGAAGACTTCGTCGGGAGGAAGGATAAGTGTTTCGTCAGAAAGACACTTTTTGAGGTTGCTAACGTGGAAAGTATCGTGTATGCTACTAAGCTCTTGTGGTAGTTTGAGCTTATAAGCGACAGGACCAACCCTAGCAAGGATTTCAAACGGTCCGATGTATCGTGGGTTCAGCTTTCCTCGTTTTCCAAATCGTGCTACTCCTTTCCAGGGAGATACTTTGAGTAGGACCTTGTCTCCTACTTGAAACTCAAGAGGTTTACGGCGGTTATCAGCGTAACTCTTTTGTCGATCTCGTGCCGCTTTCAGTCGGCTCAATACTTGAGTTATTTTGTCAGTGGTTTCCTGGACAAGTTCGGGTCCAGATAGTTGTCTGTCGTCTAACTCTGCCCAACAGAGTGGTGATCGGCACTTACGTCCATACAACGCCTCAAATGGTGCCATCTGTATACTCGTGTGATAACTATTGTTGTAAGAAAATTCAGCTAGAGGTAGGTGGGTATCCCAGTTACCTCCAAAGTCTATCACACATGCTCGCAACAAGTCCTCGAGCGTCTGTATAGTTCGCTCACTTTGGCCGTCAGTCTGCGGGTGATAGGCAGTACTCATATCAAGTCGAGTACCCATTGCCTGTTGTAATGTTTGCCAAAAGCGGGAAGTGAATCGTGCATCTCTATCAGAGATGATGGATAGTGGCACACCATGCCGAGAAACAATCTCTTTAATATAGATTTTAGCTAGTTTCTCCATTCCGTCCGTTTCCTTAATAGCGAGGAAGTGGGCTGATTTCGTCAATCGATCGACAATCACCCATATGGCATTTGCTCCCGATGCTGTTCTAGGTAACTTCGTAATGAAGTCCATTGTTATTTGCTCCCATTTCCATTTGGGCAACTCAGGCTGTTGCAAAAGCCCAGACGGCTTTTGGTATTCCACCTTTACCTTCGAGCAAGTTAAGCATTTGCTAACGTAGGTGGCAATGTCACGTTTCATTCCAGGCCACCAGTAAAAACCTTTCACGTCATGGTACATTTTGTCTGCACCAGGATGTATCGAGTAGTTGGACTTGTGTGCCTCGTCCAAAATCAGCTTGCGTAACTCATCTACGCATGGTACCCAAATTCGGTTCATGAAGTACAACACTCCGTTGTCCTTTTTCTCTAATTGTTTTTCCATCCCCTTCAAGGATTCATCCTTAAGACGTTCGGTAGTGAAAGCAGTTTCTTGTGCATCGCGAATTTGAGTAATGAGATTCGAGTGGATTGTCAATCCCAAAGCTCGAACTCTTCGAGGTTTGATTCGTTCCTTACGACTCAGGGCATCTGCTACAACGTTAGCTTTACCCGGGTGATACTTTATTTCACAGTCGTAATCGTTAAGTAATTCGACCCAACGTCGTTGTCTCATGTTAAGTTCTTTCTGGTCGAATATATGTTGTAGGCTTTTATGATCGGTGAAGATCGTACACTTTGTACCGTATAGGTAGTGTCTCCAGATCTTGAGTGCAAAAACAACGGCTCCCAATTCCAAATCATGAGTCGTATAGTTTTTCTCATGCACTTTTAGTTGTCGTGATGCATAAGCAATGACCTTTTCATTTTGCATCAATACGCAACCCAACCCCTGATGCGAAGCATCACAGTAAACAACAAAGTTGTCTACTCCTTCAGGTAGGGATAGTATGGGTGCGCTGCTCAGTTTCTGTTTCAATAGTTGGAATGCCTTCTCTTGTTTCTCATTCCACTCAAATTTCTTGTCTTTTTGAGTTAATGTGGTAAGTGGCTGGGCTATCTTTGAAAAGTTTGCGATGAATCGCCTGTAATAGCCAGCTAGACCAAGAAATTGTCGTACTTCCGTTGGGGTTTTCGGTGCTTCCCAGTTGTTGATGGCCTCAATTTTGGATGGGTCTACGTGAATTCCCTTGTCATTTATCACATGACCAAGGAATTGAACCTCTCGAATCCAAAATTCGCACTTAGAGAACTTTGCATAAAGCTTCTCTTTTTGTAGTAGTTCGAGAACAAGCTTCAGATGTTGCTCGTGATCCTCTTTCGATCGTGAGTATACCAAGATGTCGTCAATAAACACAATGACGAATTTATCCAAATAGGGTTTGCATACTCTGTTCATCAAATCCATGAATACTGCTGGTGCGTTGGTCAGCCCAAAAGGCATGACTAGGAACTCGTAATGACCATATCGAGTCCTAAACGCAGTTTTTGGTACATCCTTTTCTCGTACCTTGAGTTGGTGGTAACCAGATCGTAGGTCAATCTTTGAATAATAACTCGACCCTTGCAATTGATCAAACAGATCGTCAATGCGTGGTAACGGGTATCTGTTCTTGATAGTTACCTTGTTCAGTTCTCGATAATCGATGCACATCCGCATAGATCCATCCTTTTTCTTAACAAATAGGACCGGAGCTCCCCAAGGTGAAAAGCTCGGACGGATGAATCCCAAATCTAGAAGTTCCTGCAGTTGTGTGGATAGTTCTTGCATTTCCGAGGGAGCTAGACGATAAGGTGCACGTGCGATAGGTGCGGCTCCTGGCACCAGGTCAATATGAAACTCCACTTGTCGTGGGGGTGGCAATCCCGGCAACTCATCAGGGAACACTCCTGGATAGTCGCGTACAATGGGCACATCGTCTATACGTCGCTCCTCGATTTTCTTTTCCACAATGTGTGCCAAAAATGCTTGATACCCCTTTCGGAGATACTTACTGGCCTTCAAGCACGAAATCATTTTTGTGGCACTCTTTCGTTTCTCGCCTTGAATCATTAAAGTTTCTCCTGTCGTTAACGGTAAGCGAACCATCTTATCATGACATATGATCTCCGCGCGGTTCTTAGATAACCAATCCATACCGACTACAATGTCAAAACTTCCCAACTTAACCGGTAGTAAGTCTATTTCGAAGAGATGACCTTCTAACTCCAAGGTACATCCCGGTACTATTTCTCCTGATTCGATCAACTCACCATCGGCTAATTCTATGGTATACTTGTTGTCTAATTTATGGGATTCAAGTTCTAATAGTGGTCTAAACTCAGTAGACACAAAACTTAAATCAGCACCCGAATCAATTAACACAGAGGCATAATGGTTGTTTACGAGAAACGTACCAGTGACAGTGTTGGGGTCCTGGCGTGCCTCTTGTGCTCCGATCACGAATGCCCTTCCTTGAGCCGGTTGATTGTTGATGTTGTTGGCTCGGTTATTGTTGGTACCGCGGTTGTTGTTGTTGTTGCGGTTTTGGTTGTTGTTGAGCTTAGGGCATCGGTTGCGGTAGTGTCCTTGCTCACCACATTCAAAACATCCCTGGTTTTGACGCTCAGTGTTTGCTCGTGGGGGAGGGTTAGTTTTGCATTCTCGGGTTCTATGTCCCCATGCCCTACAGTTTCCACAATACCCACACCCACCTTCGTGGTGTCGGTTACACTTATCACATTTGGGTTTGTTACCCAGGTATGGTTTCGATTCGGTGGTAGTGGCAACATATGCTTTCGCATTTCCAGAAGATTTCTTGTTCTGCTGACCCTGACGATCAGTACCACTACCGTTCCACTTTCGTTTTGCACCACCAGAACTACTAACATCAGTACTGTTCGGTTCACTTTTTCCTGACACAGCTTTCTTAGTCAGATTTCCCATCCTGACTGCCTCCTCGGTCAAACTTTGTGCTAGAGTAACAGCACTCCTGAATGAGTCCGGTTTAGATGATGTTACCAGACTGCGGATTTGTGGTACCAGACCGAATATGTAGCGTTCGATACGCTTATACTCGGGAGTCACCATATGTGGCACTAGACGTGCAAGTTCCTGAAACTTAGTGGTGTACCCAGTAATATCAGCACCAATCATGGTGATGTTCCACAACTCTGCTTCTATTTTCTGCATCTCACTGCGAGGGCAGAATTCCTCCAACATCAGATTCTTAAATGTTCCCCATGACATTGAATAAGCAGCTGGTCGACCAAGTGATTGGATCTGACTGTTCCACCAAGTGAGCGCTTTGTCAGCCAAAGTGCAAGCAGCATACTTCACCATACAGTCAGGTGAACAGTCACTAATATCCAATACCGACTCAGTTTTCTCTATCCAGTGAATCATACCAATTGCACCCTCGGTGCCACGAAAAGAAATCGGCTTACAAGCCTGAAATGTTTTGTATGAACACCCTCGGCTAGCATTCACGGTTGTCTCAGTATTAACAGGGGTAGATCCACTGTTGTTAACTACGGGTTCGCGATTACGGCTTGCCTCATATTCAGCAATACCTTCAGCTATTCTTCGTGCGATCATTTGTTCAGTGGTTTCAGTGGGTGGTGGTGGTGGAGGCGTAGTCGTCTTTTGACTGTTTCTAGTGACTCGTCGTTTGGGAGGCATGATTCAGCTCTGCGATGAATAAAATGCAGAGTGTTAATGTTGAGATATTGAATGTGAATAGATCAAAGATTCACATTTGATAGAAATGAATGACATGAAAAGATGAATGAACAGAGTTTTACAACAAGTGCCTTACAACTTTGAAACACCCACATGTACCTAGCATAATATAATCACGTTGGCCAGGCGTCATTATATAATGTCCAATACATATTTCTTTTCATTGTCGTTTAACACTGTAAATTTCAGAGGTTCTCAAGAATAATCAATCATCAAGCTGTAAAATGTTTCAGGGTTTACAAGAGTTGGTCACAAAGTGTCGATAAAGTATAGGTTTAATCACAAGTCGACAGTTGTAAGAGGAAATAACATGGTTGATAATAAGCATAATGAATACGAGACGTAAACCAAGCATACATTATATATTAAAGATCATAACGCTGTTACATGAGTTTAGTACAAAATGAGATGGGATTTCTAATATACCCATCGATGGTTAGCGTTATACAAAAGATGATGGGTTTCCTATACATATTCCCATTTTACTAACAAAGTTTCATCCAACATACAGCTAGTCCATAACGAATACATACATATATTTCCCCAAAAGTAATAGTCTGATATGGTGTAGGCACAACCGCCATACACAGGCCTAACGGAACCATGGTAAATACATCCTAACCGCAACCATCACTGCTGCAGTCATCACACAAACACTAGCTACAATCTCTGACACCCTAGCACGCCTCTCTAAAGCTGCAACGCGTGCACGGGTGGATGCTAGACTCTGCCAGTCTGTCTGACGGTGAGTCTCCACAAAATCCATCCTCTGATGGAGCATAGCCATATCCATGTCAGTGCGGGAGGCATCACTCAGTAGCTCCATCAAATCTCTGCTCCTGCTAGATGATATCCTAAACATGGTGTGGACCACAGCCACAAGAGTAGGCACAGTGAGCTCCAGAGGCTCACCAGTGAGATATGCAGATGGTGGTGAGTGGGAGGACTCTCCAAACTCAAAGGTCGAGGGAATACCCTCTAGTGATCTCCACTCTCTCAATACTCGAGGCATCCAGTCCAGATGAGAAGGTCGGAGCCTCTTCTGAGGCGGCTCGACAACTGGAACCTCAGACTCAGTCACTGGCGCCTTATCGCGCAGCGCGAGTGGTCCCCTGGGAAAATCCCGAACACAGATCCTAGTTGTCATCCGAGGTACAGGCACACGAGAGGTACTCGCAACAGGTGGTGTAGGGGTAGGAGTAATGTAAGCAGATGGTCCACGGTGTGTGGACACTCCAGTACTCGCTACGCTAAAGTAGGAGGCCTCCATGGGCTCCTCCTCAGAATCGGAATCAGTGATATAGATCGGTGTGCGTCTCGACATGCTGAGACAAAAGAATCGTGTGTGACATGTCAGTCGTATGTTAGTTGTATGCAAAGTATGTATGCATGAATGCACAAATGTTCTAGCCAAGGCTATAGTCTAGGTCTCTAAGGTTCCAAGTCACTTAAAGACTGCTAGTTCGCTATAACCAATGGCTCTGATACCAAGTCTGTCACACCCCGCCAAACGGTAATTACAATTACGTAGAGTGATTTGCGGAAGCTTAGTGACGTGGCGGGGGTGTGAGCAGTAAAACAACCAACAGTTACATACATACTCAGAGCATATGATTATCGCAGAACGAAATAGATTAAGATGCCATTAGTTAAAGTTTTACAAATGATTACCACTTGAGAAGTGATAACAGTAATAGTTGTAACACCCCAAATTTCAGAAAATTAATATCGTACACGGATATATTTTTATTACGAAATATTATTATGTAGATAATGAGATATAGTGAAAAACGTAAACGGTTTTATCGGTTCCAGACTGTAGAGTTTAAAGGGGATAAAATAATTAGACCGACTTATATAGATATGTACGTACAGTATATGTTTATCCAATATTCATCTAAAAACATTCCAAAGTGTTTTAGAGAGAGCGAGAGAAAAAGAGAAAAACCTCAGGGACGATTCTAACTTCTAATTCCTTCAATTCAATTCATGATTCAAGCTTTAGAGATTCGAATTAATCTTCCTTTCATCATCTTCTAGCTCAAGTAAGTTGAATTCTTCCATGATTTAACCTAGGGTTTTGGGGTTTTATGAGATTTTGATGGGTTTTGTATGAATGAGGGTTTTAATCCGAAATTGAAGCTAGAAATTGATTGAATTAGTGTTAGTTAGTGTTTTTATGATTGTTAGTAGTTATATAACATGTTGGAAGTGATGAATTTATGATTTGTGTTCTTGAATAATTATGAGGGTTTTGAAGAATCATGATTATAACTTGAAGTTATGGTTTAATTTGGTGTAGTTAGTGTTAATTAGTGTTATAAAAGTTGTTGAAAATCATATAACATGATGAAAGTGAAGAAATTATGATTTAGTGTTCTTGAGTAATTCTAGAGTTTATGTTAAGATGATGTTAATAAGTTTAATTATGAAACTAGTGATACTTATAGAGTATGATTATGATGATGAATATGTGTGGTAAGAGTTTTATTAGTGAGAGTTAAAAGTGATTAAAGAAGTAGTTTAATGTGATTAACTAAAGATTTAACTAGTGAAATCAAAGTGGGGGAGGAAGTAATGAGATTATGTGGATGATTGATTAGTGTTTAAACATGTTGTTATGTGTTATGTACTTTATGATAGGGATTGAAGAAGTGGATGCTTATGTTGATCAAGATGGTGAAATCGTCATTTAAGAGATTGTGGTGAGTGATACGGGGGTTAAACAGGTGATTTGGTTGTGTAGTACCGTATAGCTTGCGGGCTAGAGGTTTGCACAATCAAGGAAAAGTTATTTGTTTATGTGTGTTTACTTAGTTTGTTGTCTTTAAATTATTTGTTTATATTTAATTGTTATGTGAATACGTGTTATTTGGAAAGTCAGTAGTGATTAACTCATTAGCGAGTAATGAGTATGTCACTAGCGTGAAGGTAAAAGAAAGAATTGTTGGAGAATAGTGTATGATTCGATTGTGTTGGATCCGGATTACTGTTGGGTAAGAGGCTACACAATCGGGTGAAAGATTATGTGTTCATATATGTGGATTAAATAATTGAGATTATGTAGTTATGATGTTATTTTTAATTGATAGTGTATGATTCGATTGTGTTGGATCCGGATTGCTTCCGAGCAAGAGGCTACACAATTGGGTGGAAGAAAATGTGTTTACATATGTGGATTAATTAGTGAAGATAGTGTAGTTATAATGTTATGTGAATCGATTGTTGGGTGATTATGTAGTTTGTGGATTTTGTGGAATATGCTTATGTAGTGAAACAGTGTTAGTATGCATACCGTTGTGGTATGGTACTCAGTGAAATAGTGTTAGCATGCATATCGATGTGGTATGGTGCTCAGTGATCAGTGTTCAGTGCGTTCAGAGATCAATGATTTTGTGTTTATGTGAATTGCTTGTTTGATTTGCCTGTGTACTCACTAAGCAGTTGTGCTTACCCGTTTCAGTGTTTATGTTGTAGGTTGATGTTTTGATAGAGACATGTGGATAGAAGGGTTATGAGAAGCTAGTGACATGGATATGGAGCATGCTTATGGTTAGAATATGCTTCTTTCTTTTGAATTGTTGTTTTGATGCTCAATTGTGTAAATCGCCCAAACAAAGAGTTTTTGAATTAAATATGTTGGTCAATGTGTAGTAGTTGACTTTGAAAGTCAAACCGAGTTATGATGTCTAGTGTATGTGGTTGTTAAGAGTATGAAGTTATGTGATTGGTTTGGTTTGGGTCAAAGTGTTCAAAAGTGATTAAGTGTCGAATGTGATTGGTTGGTCAAATGAGAAGTTGACATATAGTCAACAATGTTGTAAGAGTCAAACATGTGTGGTATTAGTTTGTGTGCAGCCCTGATTCCTGGGGAATCGGAGTCATTCCTGAGGAATCTGAACTTAAGTTCTAACAGCAACCCTGATTCCTGGGGAACGAGAGTCATTCCTGGGGAATCCGAATCCAAGTGTTAACAGCATGTCTGATTCCTGAGGAATGAGAGTCATTCCTGGGGAATCTCTTGTAAATTCACATTTTTGTTATTTGAGTCATTATTTGATTAAGGGAACGATATAAGAGTCTGTAATGTCATATTTTAGATGTGGGACCTAATAGAGTGTGTTTTCAGTGTTAGGTAAAAAAAAAAAAAAAAAAAAAAAAAAAATGTTATAACAATTTAATCAACAACAATATCAACTACAATAATAATCATATCAATAACTCATCATACCGCAAATATCTTATTCAACTCAAACCCACTTCAATATTAATATGTCTCATTTACCCAACCCAATCATTATATCAACTTTAATAACCCAATCCCATTTTCTCATATAACTAGTCAATCAATAACCAATAACAACAAACAATAGCCAATAACTAGAACTTTCACCCGTTGTAACTGAACTTGTTACAACTGGTTTGAACTGAGGATCATGATCCCACTCACCGAATTTCCATCTCTACACTCAGTGGTCTAATATTACTGAGTGTCTTCTGCCCAATCTGTAATTACAATAAAACAATTCAAGTCAGTAACTTGTCCCATAACCATGAACTCATATCATCATCAAATAACGAATTTCTAATACATAACATCAGTTAGCTAAATCATGCCATCTTATTTTCTAGTTAAACACCT
Organism: Helichrysum umbraculigerum; assembly: GCA_949592205.1. NCBI lineage: Eukaryota > Viridiplantae > Streptophyta > Magnoliopsida > Asterales > Asteraceae > Helichrysum > Helichrysum umbraculigerum. Next base: position 70,858,441 of record CATIUR010000002.1, read on the forward strand.
ATCAAATATCCATACTGATATCACAAAAATCATATACCATATATAAATACTTAAACTAAATCATGAAAGCAAACTGATTCTGTCCAGCACAAGATCGCGCCGCGATGGTCTAAGATCACGCCGCGATTCAGATCATCTCGCGCCGCGATGGGCACTTGGTCGCGCCGCGACCGAGGTCTGTACAACAGACCCTGAACCTGCTACTGTCTTCTCCGAAAATCCTCAACTCAAAACTAAAATTCAACTTCAATATACGAATTTACTTAGTATAAAACCACCAATATCAACTATGAACATATTACAACAACAAACAATCATCATTCATAAAATATGTTGCCTATTTTATGTCAAATCCACCTTTTTAACATAAACCCTAACAATTTGATTAAACTATTAAAACATGAAGAATTTCAATTACTTTGCCTACTAATATCATACAATCAGTAAATATAATCATATAATCATCACCTAATAATCATCACCTAATACATATAATCTCACTTTATCTACTATTTCATAAACTCATTCAAACTACTAAAACCAAGATTATCACTTAAATGAAATATAGAAAACTTACTCTTGATATGAAAGAACAAGAAGGTTATAATCCAACTCAGAATCTGATTTCTACTATCTTAAATCCACACAAATTAGATGGTAATTTCTTAGGATTTCTTTGTTAAGGTTTAAAGGATTTAGGTGAAATGTTTTATAAGATAAAATGAGATCAAAGTAAAGGTTTTAAGAATTGTGTAGGTGGAGTCGGTCCTTTCCCACCGCCCCAAATTTATTTAATTGGTATAATTTTATACCCCTTCCTAATCCATTGTCTGGAACCTGAAAATACCCACGAGTCAAAACATTTTATTTTACCGTCAGGTTCAACTATTTAAAACAAGTAACATTTTACTAGTCACAATAAAACCTGAGACTCTTTTACTTGTTTATTTTCAAATAAACCATTTTAAAACGTATTAAAATACTATTTAATCCAGACCCGAAAACTGGGTGTTACAGATTGGTAATTTTGGACACTAATGTTCCCTTTTCAGGATATTTGCCCATTGTAATAATCGAATAATTTTGTGCATATATATTGTTTTTCCTCTTTCTTTTCACGAAAACCAAAATTGCATAAACGTATTCCTCTTATTCAGGTGTTTGCCTTTGGATTGAATTCCAAACAATTTAAGTTAGTTGACGACAACGATGAGAATACATCTTGTGTATGAGTATTTCGATACATGGAACAATGATCAAGATACGAGACCAATCTACATACAACAGATTACACAATGATGGTTATGATTCAGGTCCTTTCTATTAGGGTGTGCTACGAAGTGTTTTTCGATCTGCAAATCTAGAAAATAAAAGAAGTGAAAAAAGTTTGGATATTATCAACGTAAGAGAATGAGAGTGGAAAATTCTTGATCAAGAGTATTTCAATTTGAGTGCAATTAGGTTTAAAGTTGACATATTGTTAATACTTTTGTTACGATAAATGAGCTTATCCAACCACTGTTATTAAATTTATTACTATAAATTTGCAATTGAATCATGCATCAAGATCACATTGTATAATTCATTAGCAGGGTATGTAGAGTCAGTTTTTGTCTCAATGTTTCGGTTTATGTAACTCAAGGTTGTCTTCTTGCAACCCATCACATGAACTCAAGTTTGGATCCTTAGATTCTTATCGATTTAATTATCCCTATTATTATATTATTATTATTATTTTTATATATTTATTTATAACAAAACTAAAATTTATGTAGACATGCCAACTTTAATCCCCCGTAAACCTTTCAATGAATTAACTTAATTAATTATAAACCATTGATCTTAATCTCTAATCATGTCTATATAGTAAGTATTGTTTGTGTTTGCTGATTTACTTAATTACCCTCCTAACCTGTATCACTTCTATCATAATGCATTAAATTGAAATTCAAATTCAAGTTTTGAATAATTCCAAAAATAGAAAACGGATTTAAGGGAAAAAAGAGTAATATACAGATGTATTAATCCAAATTAATACCAAAATGAATATGAATATTATTACATATTAAAAATAGTAAGGGTAAACTTTTTGTCCCTGTGGTTTTGTCGTTTTGCCGATTTTATCCTTTTACTTTTTTTATCGTATTTTTTGTCCCTGTGATTTTCATTTTCGCAATTTTTATCCTTTCTCCGTTAAAGTTAACAAATACATCGTTAGTTAGTGTAAATGGACAAAAATATCCTCTGTCTTTTCTCCTTTCACACTCACCACCTGCAAATTTATTTAACAGAGGATATTTTGGTGAATGTTTAAATAAAGATTTAGTAATATTACTTCGTATATACAATCAAACCAAAATATCCTTTGTATATCCTCTAAACCAAACAAATTTATTTAACTCAGAGAACGACAGATGTCGCCGACGCGTCAGATTCTGGCAATGAGTCGAATTCCGGCAACGCAAATTTCGGTGGCTCGCAATAAATAAACTGCTAGCGAGACCGTCGGAATCAAGATGCGTAGTCGAAATCCATTTACGGTTACAAAGAATCATTTGGTCTATGACGAATCTGGCGAGATCGTGTTAAAAGTAAAAAAAAAAAAAGAAAAAAAAGAAAAACAGATCTGAGATGGGTTTCGTTCCAAATCGGAGATGGCCCTAAAAAAGGGTAATGAAACCCTAGATCTGATAGCTGTCCAAGTGATGCGTTGGTGGTGAGCGTTGGAGGGCATTCTGGTCCCACACCACCACCGTGAAACCTGACAACTCTGATTATAACCACCACCACCAGCGGCGACTGAATCCGTCCCACACTACCGTATCTTTTTCGTTTTTCAACTACACAACCATCGGGTAACAAGATCGGCAGATTCAACAGAAAATGACGACGATGGTCAACGAGAAAACGACGTGTATAAATCGAAGGCGGCAGTGGTGGTCTGCCAGAAAACGGCGATGTGTATAAGTTGAGGGTGGCGGTGGTGGTCAGCAAGAAGACGACGACGACCATAAAAGGGATGGTGGGGTTCAAGAAGGTGGGGGTGGTTGCAGTTTACCAGGTAGCGGTGATGGCGGCAGTTCATAGTTAGTGTTTTGAGTTTCAATTTGTGGTTGATTTATTGAATCTTTTAGGGTTTGAACTAGAATTGTTGGGCCTGCTCTTAGAAGAATTAGAAGGTGGAGATGGATCATATCTACGTGTAGTTGACGAGGTAGGTAGGTAAGAATGGTGATTGTTGTTGTGGTTTAATGTTTGACTGGGATAGTAGGTGACATGGTTTTTCAGATTAAAGAGGGATGGAAAATAAAAATGAAAAAGGTGAAGCGTCTCCAACAAGATAAGGGTATTTTTGTCCTTTTACACTAACTAACGATGTATTTGTTAACTTTAACGGAGAAAGGACAAAAATTGCGAAAATGAAAATCACAGGGACAAAAAGTACGATAAAAAAAATAAAAGGATAAAATCGGCAAAAAAACAAGACCACATGGACAAAAATTGCAGTTTACCCGAATAATAAATATATTACCAGTAATATTAGTCGATTAATCAAAGATAGGGATTCAAATTTTTTGGAAAAGGAAGTCACGGCTCTACCTTAAATAGTACTCCGTATTAAATTAAAATTTTAAATTAAATTTAATAAGGTTTTCAGTTTTCATTTTTTCATCAATTTCACTCCCAACTTCTTCCTCAAATCCGGCCTAACAAACATATTTCGATTTTCAGTTTTCATTTTGTCGTCAATTTTAAATCAGATTTCGTACTAATCTTCATCACAAATTGGTAATTTCCTCATTCTATTGAGATAGTTTTGAACTATCAAACAATGTTTCTTTCACCAACGATATACGAAGGTAACTTGTTTTGTTTGGAAGATAGTTAATTGTTATGATTCTCTTATTTTGTTCCAAATTACATAGGGTTCTTAATTTTGTTATTTGATTTATATGTCCAGGTTTTTGAATTGGTTATTTACATAAGAGAAATTAATGACATGGTTTGAGTAGTGTCTAACAAACAAACACTGCGTTTCATTATTGTCTTGATCATTCAATTTAAATTATAAGATGTAGATCAAGAACAATAATTTTAGTGTAAAAGTTGGTAAATAGATGGTTGTTGCTGAAAAAGATGGACCTGGAAATGCGCCCAAACAATGTGTTACAATGGATTCGACAGGTACGGGTTTATATATATTTTTATACATACTGATATACGATGTGTTGATTGGTTGCTGTAGAATCTGCTCAAAGATGAATCAATTATCTAATTTCATCACGAGTTTTGTGTTGATTTTGATTGGGAATTTCCTCATGATTACCGGCTTGTGTTGTCAGAGGCAGACTACAATGCTTATCTCTAATACATATTGTATGGCAAATTCATGAATATGGTTTGAGTATGAAGGAAGTTATAAATTGGCTGAAGAAAAATAGGCTTATGGCAATCCATCTACTCTTATAGTCTAAGACTCTAATCCACTTTCTATCAGAAATAACCTTATGCCTGTAATTTTTATTTGCCTAATCTGAAAAGTATGAGATAAACACTTAATCGACCCATGTATAAGTGAACAGGATGAAGTTTCCATCTCTTATAAAATGCTGTGATGGTCACTCTAATTGTAGAATATGCTACTGTATCTTTCTAATTTTCGGTTTTGAGTTATGTAAGGTTTCTCTAATCATTGATGCATTGATTTGAATCAGGTACTCTGATACAACTCGACTAAAAGTGTATACCAGGAAACAGAAACGGGTCAAATGTTTTGACCCAGACTTAAATGATTTTTGGGATTTGGTTGGATCCATTGGGTCAACAAAATAACGAAATTTGCCATATATATGGTTCCGGGTAGTCAACTGCTATGTGGCAGTTACTTTTTTCGTTGACTTGCTATCTCAAACCCTTGGATTGCTCTGACTTTTAATCCCAACCCTTCTTTATTCAATCATTTCGGTTAATTTGCTCTGGGGTGGTTTTAGTGATTTACGAACTGTCTTCCACATTCTCCCAACTCCCGCTTTTCCAGGAATCCAATCTGATTAAATCCATCCTATATTCCTATCGATTGCTAAATCTATTACACTATTTTATTTGTTGGCTACGTGATTTTACCAGAACACCTCTTCATCCCTGGAAAAATAAGCCTCGAATCTTCCAGCCACAAAATCAACAACAAATTGATCAGTATCCAAACTTTTTCTGGTAATTTCGAATTTATGCACAACTTTTTCTTAGTCAAAGTTTTGATATTTGATATTTGATTTTAGGGTTTGAAGCTGCTTAAATCATCTGCGATTTAAGATTATGCGTTGCTATATTTATCCGTTTAGAACTTGCGATTTCAATTAATTTATGATTAACATGTATGTAAATTCTTCGTGTTCCCCATTCCAAGGTCTGTGTACTTTAGGCTTTCTGTTTTTATGCATTTTTTTAGTTGATGAGAAATTTGGTTTGATGTCTGTGTGGTTTAGTTACATATGATACATTAAAAGACAACTCAGGTATGATCAATTGTTTTTGAAATACCTGTATATTTATCAGCATTCATAATTATAGATAATATGGTTTTGATTATAAAATGGTATGCTATGTTTCTAATCAATAATGCATTATGGTTTGAATCAATAATTTACATATTAGCTTTTATATCTGTTGTTCTGTATATCCATCAATAAATACAACGAAAGAATGGAGGGAGGACATGTCCATAACCATTAAAATCAGCTCATGTTTCATTTCACTTGTAGCCTATCGATTTCGAAGCTTTTTACTTGAATAATATACCTGCTTTTTCTTTTTTTTTATGATTTCAAGAATCTGGTACAATCGAGAATTTTACATTCTATTCAGTATTTGTGCTCAGTTTATTGTCTTTATGAGCATCAATAAAGGAAGAACTCTTTTGGCCTGCTCTCTTGATTGCAGTCATGTTACTTGAAGACGAGTCAGGTAGATGAGTGCATAAAAGGAGGTATTACATAGGATTTTATTGTTTGATCTTTAATATTTGGTCCATGTTGATTTATATTTACAAGAGGTTGACTGGGTAATTTTCGTTTTAAAATGGGGTCTCCATTTTAATGGGTTTGCTGGTGGGGTTTGGGTGTCATGAACGAACATCTGGAATAGGGTGGTGGTTTGGTGAATGAGAACAAGCAAATGCATCATTAAGCATTTGTTCGACTAAATCCACCCTGTAGCTGTCGTTGACAAAAGATATTGGTGTCTTGACCCAATCCGGCACGTCATAGTCTTGGTGTGCAAGATACTATATATGAAATAACTTTGTTCCAAATCAATTTTGTGTGTGTGTGTGTTTGTCATGTCGTAGGTGATCAAGAAGCATACTCAAATGCTGCAAAAATTGTGCCAAATGTGCTTACTGTTAGTTCAGGAAAGGTTTTCCAAGGGATACTTATTTAGTAGTTTGTGTTTTCTATGCTTTACCATCTATGTGAATTTTATAAAATTGTTTTATGCTTATCTATGGGACTTATATGTCTTCCAATGATGACGAAAAATGGAGCTTTGTGGAGTAAAATCAATAGGGCCAACAACTAGCAACTGTCTACTGTGTTTAAATCGTAGAAATTGGATTTTTACATGTACTTCATGTTTGTAACCAGCCTTAATGCATGGTCTATGAGATCACGCGATTTTTGTTCACTGATATGTGAGTGTTAATTGTAGGTTGCCTACTTTTCATGGACCCAAAAAATGATTTTTGGATGACAAAGTGTCTGGTGTATAATGTATACAAATTGAAATGGTAACACATTGATCTTTGAGTTCTATTTTGTAGTTAATATGTCTCATTTGATATGATTTTTTGTGGACCTAGAATATTTGTGTAGTGGTTGACCATATGTATGTGTTGAAGTTTTATTATCTTATACGGAAATTTATTTAGTTATCTTAATACTGTGTTTTATATGCAATAATCATACTTTTAATTTCATTATTAAGCGTATACCCTGGCTGGAGAAAGAGAAAAGCTTGCAGAGACCCATGCTCAAGAAAGGGAAAGAGAAGCAGAGATCATGGCTCATGCCATAATCTGGGACATTGAGAGGAGTGTTACCCTTATGAGAATGAGCAGGATTAGGAGCAGGAGCAGGAGCAGCTAAGTATGGCTTGGAACCAATCTGTAAAGGTATTATCTCTGGCTTGACATGGCTATACGTAAATGCCTTTTGATTATTCTTCATATCTTCAATTTCTTATGCACACGAATCAAGGAAGTACCCGAGAACAAGATAATTGGATTCAAGTAAGACACTTTTTAATTCTAATTAGACTTTACTGTTTATCTAGAGGTGGCAAGATGGGCGGTTTAAACGTGACTTGTCAAGACTTCTGTTTAAATACTAGTGAGACAAACGGGCCAACCTTAGTTTGCTGATTTTATTTTATATTAGTGAAACCCAATGTTTGTTGTTGTTTTTATGTCGCAAGCATTTTAATAAAACCAAATTGATTTTGTCTCTACAGGTTGTCCCGAATTCACGCAGTAATATCCAAATGGGTAAGACAACTGATGTTTGTTTGTATGAACTATATATATGCACAGGACTTTGGAATAGTTGGTTCTCCAACTTTTGATGCTGCCCGTCACAATTTTAGTATAAGCAATGTTGCTTTACGTAAGTTCTGACTTTCTTCTTACAGCAAAGCTTCTCCCCACCCAAAAAGTACATATGCAAATTTTCAGGTCAGTCCTAATCACATTTTATATAATATAATATATAATAAGATAATATAAATTGAAGACAAATTTGTATCACGAGTATGGTTGATATTATATTTTTTAAGGTTTATGGATAGTAGTTGTAAATGATGTTAACTGTATTTATTGTTAATTATATGATTTGTATCAGCTAAATAGTGTTTGATGATTTTGATTGCTTACTTTCTTAATAATTTGTGCTTTCAACACTCATAAAAAGCTATTTGAAAGGTCTGTTTTCGATTGTATGAGCCACTATGATTTGGGCCAATTTTGTACTGTATATTATTCCATACGAATCAAACATCTATAAGCAGATTTCAAGTTAGACCTTAAATGAAGCTGTAGAAACTGTGCTTACATTAGCCAATCCAGTGGCTTGGTCTTAGACAAGCGCATAGACCAAGCTTACATACTTTTAAAAAGTGGAGTTATGAACCAAGCAAGCACAGTCTTGGCTTTAAGTACACCTATGACTGCAAATCGATCCCTTGATAACGTTGATCTTTTGTAGAAATAGGCAACTATATATAGTATGTTCTCACTATGAATCTAAGATCTTTAGCTTATATAATGTTGGTAACTATTTGGCATTTCTGAACAACTAACCAATGATTAGCAGTGGCGACATGAGGTCGAAAAGATCATGCAACTGGTCAACATGTAATTTTTGGTTCCAAAGGGCACAAGTTGGGCTGACCCGTAAATACTAATCTAACCCGTAATTCTTCGGCATGGCTAATATCTTTATTATTGCCCCTGAAAGCTTGCAAAGTCTGTTTGAGGGCACACCAAGCATATGGAAAGATGCTTAAAGTTTTCTCTTAATGACTTGTGTAATCATGTAGTAGAGGTAGAAAAATGGACGGTTCAAAATGAGTTCAAGTCTAAACGGTTGACCTTGGTACATGTCTAGATTTTGATGGGTTTTTATTTATATCTATCTATTGCAAACATCGGTATTTCAGTTTTTAACAGGTCACCCCAAAGTGTTTTTAAATGCTTAAAAACATATATCTATGATCGGTATACACTTCTTATTTTCTAGGAGTTTTTACTAATTTTAGTACTCCTCAACTTATTGTTTAAAATTTCAGGATGCAAGGAAGGTGTTACTAGCACTAAATGGGAAACTCAGTCTCAGTGGTATGGCTTTTAGTCTCCTAAAAACAAATGTCTTTGTTTTGAATTTGAGTTTCCAACTTTGGGAAGATTGATTTATGTGTATATTTTGAAGCTTGCTACATCTCTTCTTTTGGACATTGCGTATCCAAGGCACGAACTTATGGGGTTGCTTAATAGAATAATATGGTGTATCTTGATGATCATTAAGTCATAAATCACCCGAGGCGACAAACCTAGCGGAATTGTTAGATGTGCTCTCCCGTCTTTATTATATTTGAACTCTTAAATGGGCTTCTTTGTACCTAATTCTTCTCTAAAATCTTTTTTATATGACAGGTTAAATATGCCACAAATCAAGATACCTCATACATGTTTCTCTTATTTTAAAGTTTAGAATGATGGCCATTAATGGTTGGTGTACATGAATACAAAGATAGACTTATAAATCACATCTGTTAGTTCTTAGATTTTGAAGTGTACATGGGCGCTATAATGATATTGGACCTGGGTGCTACTTGAGACATTGCTTTGAGATCTCGCTACTGAAGATATATGTAACTATCATGTATATGATTTAAATAAGTACAAGTAATTGGGCAACACCCGAATATAATAACACTACTAGTTTAATAACCCGTGACTACACGGGTTTCACAAATAAAAAAAATATAAAACTCAATTAGTTTGTTTTCTATATATAATAAATATACAATTAACTCTATTAAATTTTATATGATTATATTTTTTAGAATAGCTTTAGTCACAATGATGGCATGATTTAAATAAGGATTTTAACTCACACACCCATTTTTGGTCCATCTACACCTTTTATTATAAACTGACCATCCTACCCTTCATATTAATTTACATAACTAACCCTCTAACTATTTTATCTTAACCTTCTCTAACTCCTTTTATTCTTTCAACCCTTGATAGTTATACTTATCTTCTACTCGTATTACGTAGTTTTTTTTTTCCAACCCTAACTGCTGTTCGTATCCAAACCCCCTTTACCATCGACAATTCTTAATCACCACTATCGTCGATCAATTCCCCGGGCTCTATGGACATGCAGGCAGTTCATATATAGTTGATAAGGTAAACCCTAAATTAAACTACAAATATGTTTTGTGTTTATGGGTTTTGATATCATGTTGATATATTTTGCACGTATGTATCAATTAAGTTTGATTGTATGGATGTTTTCATTATTTTACAATTATTATTATTAAACCAGTATGTCGAGTATGACGAGTTTTCAAGGTATATAAATGGGACCCTAGATGTGGATTGCATACATATAGGACTAGTGCCGAACTTTAAACTGGTTACAGCTATCATATTTAAGTGCGCCAACCTCATCATCCACCTTAGTTTCTGTCCCTATATACGTCTTGATTAGAATTCTCCATAACAACTATAAATTCAGTGTATGTACTTATTATTAGTGTACATAATTCATGGGGTAGTACTTATTAGTGTACATTATTTACAAATACATGTACATCAATATAAACTCAGTTGACAATGGTGTGACTATATATATATATATATATATATATATATATATGTAAGAGTGTGCACGTTACATGCACAAGGGTTAATTTGATTTTGTTTTGGTTTCATTAACAGGCAAGCTCAAGTCACTCAGAAAATGTACCGATTGAAGATGAAGAACTTTACCTAGGTAGCTCCAAATTTGAATCTTCTGATGCTTTATTGAAGAGTGCACGGTCATTTTATTCCGCTAAAGGATACGGGTTATCTATTCGTAGTTCAAAACCAAATAAGAATATAATTTTGCAATGTAGCCGAGGTGGCTCCTATCGAGATACATTGGGTATTAATGATAAACGGAACAAAAAGACAGTATCTATTTTGATTGATTGTCCCTTTCGAATCTAGGGCCAAAGGAGAAGCGATGGTTCTTGGATATTTAAGTCACACAATTTGAAACATAATCATGAACCAGCTACCGACATATCCGGACATCCATCCTTCCGTAGGTTATCATCCGATGAATTACGAACAGTTAAAGATATGACATTGGCTGGAATACCCCCAAGACATTGGCTGGAATACGGACTTTTTACATACATACTTAATGTATCTATCTATCATTTTTATGATAGTCATTGGTCTACTTAAATAACACACACTTGAAATTAACGAATACTTATTATGTTCAGGTCAAGAAGGTGATTTGGACTTTCCTTAGAGACGGTAGTAATTTTCGATTGTAGGAAGCAGTTTATTTGTCCATTCATGGGCTAGTATTGAGGAGTTGAGGTTGTATTTTGGATAGTTTTTTGATACCTGATTGACTTATGTCTAAAGTTTGCTACTGCATATCTATATTTTGGGTTGTGATTTGATATGTAATTGACTTATGTGTTATAGGAGTTTTTTATTTCAATGCTTAATTGAGCTGAGTTTGTGTTAGTGGTTCATACAAACCTATTTAATAATTTGGTGTTGGTTATAAATTCTACTTTAAATTGTGAAATTTATCTTACTTTAGATATTGTGTATGTGGGGTTATTAATGTTTGCGTAAAATCATGGTAGATGGATACATCAAGAAGTCGAGCAGATGGCAGGAAGCCAATTGTGTTTTCTGCATTTTTCTTTATATTTAAAAAGATTAAGGGTTAAGGAGTTAGAGAAGGTTAAGATAAAATAGTTAGAGGGTTGGTTATGTAAATTAATATGAAGGGTAGGATGGTCAATTTAAAATAAAAGGTGTAGATGGACCAAAAATGGGTGTGTGAGGATCACCTCCCTTTAAACATTAAGTAGAATACTAACCAAATAAAAATGTTCAAAATAATCCACAACCATGTCAATAGACCGCTAGAGAGTTAATCCACAACCAAAACAACTCAAACTGTTACATACATTAGGAAACCATAAAGTCATAGACAACTTTAATACAGCAAGGCATAAATATATTTACAGTGGTAGAAATATATAACTTTACAAATACATAAACCCAAAAATTTTAATTCAAAACCAATTGTGTCAAATTAGCTACAAATCCATGACATATATCCATCACTCTTTCTTCAATAATATATGTACCTAATAAGAAAAAGGATTAGGAGATCTCAAACATGTGCCTAGAAGATTCGTAAGTTATGTGAGTGTAGTAGGGTTATATTTAGGCATTTCAAAGACACATTTAGCATCACTCCCTGAGAAAGATCCAAGATAAATAGTACTAAATACTGACTCAAAGTTACAAAAATGAAGATAAAGATTAACCTTTGAATTTTGACAATTCATTTTATATTAAATTTTAAATATGATATGAAAAGATATTAAAAATGGTTTGTACTTGCCACTTTATGCTGATATAAATGGGTTTGTACTCCTTGCAACTTCTTTATTTGCACTTTCTAAGATGCCAAGGAAACTGTTGAACCAACATATGATCAATGTGATGAACAACAAACCGAAGCTGAAAGCACAAAATACAACTCAAACGGAACTATGTATCATCAGACTTCTTCGTTCCGACCCATACTTAAAAACCCATTCAACCCAAACCTCGTGGACAACCAAACAGTGCAGAACACACCCATTATGCCACCTTAATAATCATTGCTACCACCTAAATAATAGAAAGAAACCATACCGAAGAGCTCCCAGCCTGTCTGCATAACAAACTTCAGGCTTCTCACTTCTTTTCTTTTTTATAACTTTCAAGGTGGCTCTATCATTAACTTATTCATAAATACATCTTACGTACATACTACCTGTGCATATGAATCAGCTATAATAAATATTTCACATGAGATATGTAATCAACTAACATCTAACTTGATTGGTGAACAAAAAGCACCATACAAAACCAATTAAACCCAAGAATCATATCGACCTAGCACCTAAAAAATAACATGAGATGCGAAATCCAATCACATCTAGGCAGAAACATGAGAACAACATAACCACATTATCAACAATTTCCTAACACAAAGTAATGCATTATAGAAGAAAGAGATGATTTGTTGTTATAAAAGATCAATGACAATGGAAGTATCCCATAGAAATTGCCCATAATTAACAGTATGTATGATTTACGAAATAGGAAAATAGCATGCACAACTATAACACTATCTATGATCTCAAAAATAGGAAAATTACCACATACTGCATAATGTTTTCCAAGGTTAGCCAACGATGTTGTAACTGCTACAATTACAGTTATATTAAACTGAGCTAAAGATCCTTTATGAAGATTACTGCAAAAGTAAACAACCAAAAGGCAAGTATAATTATGTATCTCTATTCAATACTAATTAATGTTACTGTTTTTACACTTTACTACTTTAGAGAGCATTCTTAACCCATAAACTTATAGAAGAGTTAACATTGGCATACCACTTATATCTGATATATGCAAACCTTCACAAAATCATCTGATATAACAGTTTTTATTGAATATTCAAAGTTGAGACTATATTGAGCATTAGATATAAAAGTGGTGAAATTACCATAAAAGAGAATAACATACTGATAACAGAAATTTAAAAGGCCCTGAGCATCCACCTACATAAAAAAGAAAGAAGAAATTTGAAATAACCACAAAAATCTAATATGGACATTTTAACAAACACTTGGAGTGCATTCAAACATAGTGTGAGATGTCATTGAGTTAAAGTGGTGCTTCAATCTTAAAAGCTAATGATAGACAACCAACAATAGCTAGAACTAATCCATCTATAACTATGCCAAATTCTGTCCAAATACAGTAAATAAAATAATTATGCCAAAGTTATTTATATTTTAACAAACTAACCTTGAATAAAGAGATCATAGAAGAAAGAGATGATTTGTTGTTAATGTATTCGTAGTGACTAAATTGAAACACATCTACATGTAAATGAAGACTTGAATTAATACCATGATTGAATTAATACCATGAAAAACCCAACTAAAATCGAATTGACAATAAGAGAAAATGAGAGAGATACATATAGAAATTAAAAAACGAATTTGAGGATATTTACATGAATGCAAATTTGCAAGACCTGGAAGAAAAAGAAAAGTAGGAGATTAAGTTACCCTAAAGTACAGATATTCAATTACAAATTAAAATTAAGATGAATTGATTAACCTGTGATCAAGCTCGGACAATGATGGTGATGGAGTAGATGATGAAAGGTAATGGCCAGATGAATGGAGAAATAAGATGGAGAGATGAATATCTTAAATTTTAATTATGCCAATGGAGAAAGGAGGCATGAATAAGCAGCATATGCACAATGACCAAAGTCTATCTCCATGTCTAGAAACTTACACAAAATTTAAATTTGAATTAAGCATGAGCACAATAAACAAAACTCCATCTGCATACTTTATTCTAGAAACTCACAACAAAATTTAAAACTATTAATTAAATGTTTGGATTTTAGAAAATGTAATTAAGTAATTTAAAGAAAACTCAAAATTACCACAAAATTTCTTGAACCACAATGTGCCACGTCATCATTGAAACAGTCTAAGATTGTGCCAAATCAGCGGAATGACATCAGCACCAACTCCCTTTTATTAGATAGGTAAGATTGTTTACTGGTCATAGGTATTCTACATAAGTGAGCACCTTAGAAATTACATCTTTTTAAAACTCGTAAGCTACTAAATATTAAGATAAATGTCTATATCATATGATTTATTCAACTTATGACAACACACACTTTGGGGACTCTTGAACATAATACATCTCCTATGATGATAAGTATATGTAATTAACTGTTTTTGGTTGCTGACTGGTCTTTTTTTTTTTTTAATGGCAAAGTTTATAAACACAGAACCTCAAAATGTATACAATAGAGCCCTAAGAAAGGGACTAAAATCTTGAAAACAAAACCAATTAAAACAAACACCAAAATAAAAACCTCAGAATACAAACATCAGTTTGTAAAATCTCCACGTGGGTTGCAACGCTTCTCCAAGGAACATTAACCTTTGCACTTCTGGTTGTTACCCATAAATGAGATAAAACGGAAACTTGAGCCAAAATATCTTCATTTATAATTGACCTTCGCTTATCGGGTTGCTGACCGGTCTTACTGTGGGTCATCTCAAAGGTATTCTTCGTCTTCCTTCCGTAGAAATTGTTATTTTTATCTAACTTCAATGGGCAACACGATCGTTAATTTTACATATAAATTTGCAAAGTGAACTGGGCAACGCCCGGGTATAATACTAGTTGTGGAATGGTGGGGAGCAGTTAACACCTAGTTTTCAGGAGCAGTTAGAAGTTATTAGTAGCAGGCTATGTTTATTTTATTTCATTAAGAGTAAAACTCAAACTTTGTTCTTTTGTATTGGATATCTTGCCCCTCTCGAATCGGGCCTAGTATTTTCATTCAATCAAATTGCCTGTTTGGTTCTTTTGAGTTCCTATCATACTCCTTTGTACTTGGCTCCAGAACTCTACTAGAAAAGCCCTACTCATACACTGTTGACTTTTGGTCGATTCATTTTGTAAGTCTCTTTTTAATATTATAAGAGAACTAAAAATGTGTAAACAAATTTAGTTTAATCCCTCATAATGTAATCTCATTCCTTTATTGACTAATTCAATTTGATAATGACCATTGATTTAGATGAACAAAAATGTTTACCTAATATGTACTTCAAAGACTATCAAAATGACTAAATTAACCTCATTAATTTCTTAGTTAAAAAGAGGGAAAATTTTAAATTTAAATTTTCAATCTCTTTTTAATATTATAAGAGAACTAAAAATGTGTAAACAAATTTAGTTTAATCCCTCATAATGTAATCTCATTCCTTTATTGACTAATTCAATTTGATAATGACCATTGATTTAGATGAACAAAAATGTTTACCTAATATGTACTTCAAAGACTATCAAAATGACTAAATTAACCTCATTAATTTCTTAGTTAAAAAGAAGGAAAATTTTAAATTTAAATTTTCAATTTTGAAATCCCCCTAAATAGGGTGTATATGACAAATTGGTTTATAAATTAATTTAAACTTTAATAAATCTAAATATTATATAAATAATTTAATAAATGTAATCTCAAATATAGGGGGCCAGTTAACACTAGCTAATGAAAATATTAACTATAGTAAATTCGTAAATTATAATTACCTTATCCGTTTCATTTTTATTTTCTACCTTAATATTGTTGTGTCTTAAATGGATTGTATAATGGTAACAAATTTAACTATCTCCTATCTCCTATTATCTCCTACTACTATTATTGAGGGAGCTAAAAAATGTAAACATATTAACTTTAGGCCAAGTTGACTTAATATTTCCCGTTAATTGATTTAGTTAAATCAATCTAGACCGTTAATTAAGATTACCATAAATGTTTATGTATTATGTTTGTTTTTGTTTGATAAACTTACTTGATTAACCCTTGACTATAATTAATCGGTTTCAAAAAATTGAGGAAGCCTATACAAATTTCAAAATTTCAAATCTCCATAATTATCCACATAAATAGAATAAATAAATTGTTTCCTATGATTTTGAAATTCAAATTTAAAATAAATAAAAATAATAATAATAAAATACGTCCTTTACAAGATACCGGGAAGTGATTTCGGATATACAAATACAAATTACGATTACAACTCAAAAACATACTTGAGTACAAATCGCATGGGTTAAAAAAATCAATTTTGAATTTCCAAAGTTTGAGAACTTTTCTTTCCTTGCAACATTTCAAGAATATATACACAGTATTATGAATACTTTTTTTTTGAAAGTAACATTATTATGAATACTAGATTATAACCCGCAAAATTCGCGGACTATATAACACCCCATATTTATTTATTTTTTTAAAACCATTTTTTTTAAACTTTTTTTAAATCGTAAGCGTAAGTCCAAATAAACTTTTATGATTTACATTATATAATATTTCAAAACATAGTTTATCAATTCGGGTGTTATGTAATTTCAAAGACAGTACAGATTTATTCAAATCAGATATCAGAGTAAACGCCTGGTCGTCAAACATTCCATCCAACAATAGCCAAAAAAACATCCGTATAAATTTTTCAAAACGCAGCCCTAACAAACTTCAGCGTATCTCGCCAACATGAATAGCCTCATAATTTTCAAAATCCAAACCGATTCCCGTCGCAACACATCTCCATCTTATATAGGCCTCTATTTTACCCTAATTTGCTAATCATCTGATATACAAAATAAGAGAAAACAACCCCTTCAAAGATGGAAGCGGAAGGATTTACGCCATTGAATCTCATTCATAGTGAAAGGCACGATTGGAAGATACAAGTTAAAGTTTCGATGTTGTGGAATGTTACAATTTATTTGGAGTTTTTATTAATATAGTATGGATTAGCATTTGCTTTTGTTGAATGTTAAGTTTAATATAATAACATTTCCATTGATTTGTTTATAGTATTTATGTTATTTATAAATACTATATTAACAAAGAATACCTTCACAGATCATTTAAATTAATTATTAAATATCCTATAAAGTAGCCTTTATTTTTGTTAGATGTTTAATATAAACTCGATTTTTGGTTGTAACATGAGCTTCACAGATCAATTGAATTATTTAACAAACGTTTTATGACCAAATAATATATCACAATACAAATTAATTATTTTATTTTTACATAAATATCGCAATCCAATTTAAATATTTTATAACCAAATAATGTATCACAATACAAATTAATTGTTTTAATTTAATTAAATATCGCAATCCAGAATGACATTTTTTTTGTTTCTAACTACCTGTTAAAAATATCATCAAGATTTCATATCCCTGTCAAAATACATTTAATTTGTAACTTTGAACATATAATTAAACTACGAGGGATGCAACGAGTTCGCACGTTTGTTATGATATAAGCTAACGGATTTAGTTTATGTTGGACTACTTAAAATTTCAAACGTTATCTCATTTTTTTTTATAATCAATTTAACATCATTATCTACCTATGTAACTAAAAATCCGATTTTCATGAAAGCCTGATTTTGGTCATAACTAACAAGCCTACATTTGTGAGTTGTTAGTAGTGCCCTTCTAAACAAGGAAATCAAAATCAAAATAATATTTGCCAAAAAGGTCGTTCTGATCATCTGAAGCACGTACGTATGCCTTGAAATACCACTCTCCCATTGTTATATTATTAATATTACAATATTACAATTATAATTATAATTAGGATTATTTGCAAATGAGAATACTTATATTTTAAAGATGAATGCCGAAGGATCAAGTCAGTCACAAGGTGCTCCCGTATTACCAGATTCAGAATCTGATTCTCAACAATAGGTATTTTCCTTACTTTTATGTATATTGTAAATGTGTAGCTACTATATATATTTTTATATAATTCAAAAACAAGGATCTTGTCGTTAATTAATCACAGAAACTAAAGCGGCGACAACAAATACGTGACTCAGTTAGGAGGACCAGATCGAGAAAGAAGGTATGACGATAAACATCTTACGGTTAATGCCAAATTCAGTTTATATTTACACTTTTACTAATGTTATTATTAGGAATATTACAAATATCTTGAAGAGGTTCAAGTTAAATACAAGAATCTCAAAAAGGAGTTGGATGAAGCAAAAAACAAGGTTAGAAATGTGTTCAGATTCATAAATTTAACTCTGATAGTATGTTATAATGCGTTGACTTTATCTTCTAATAATATATAGGGTATCTTATTCAACACAGTGAATGATCAAACTACAATACATCAAACTCTAGGTAATATTTATTACTATACATCTACGGAAGTTAAATATATATAGCACCAATCAAGCAATTTATTTGTACTACCTGTTTGAATGGTTGTTTATTTTTGTTGTCATTCAGCGTCTTTTGTTTTTGCGTAAACTCATGAAAGATGGATGCAAGCACATCACAAGCATACAACACAACTTAGGACCACAATGTACTCTAATCACACAAATACTGAGATTCTACCATTAGTTTCTACTCTTGCTTCACATTTCTACGAAATTTTCACCATAAAAAAACAGCATCTAAATGTGACGTTTTCCATATAATATATGGAACGTGGACATCTCTCGCTGAACGTTGTATTATGTGGATTGGTGGTTTCCGCCCAATTGAATTGTTGAAGGTGACCTTTTGTTTGTTATATTACTTAAAAAATTTCAGTGCATAATTTAAATAATTTGTTATGATATGTTTGTAGAAACGTGATCCAATCATGTTGTAAATTACTTTTTCCATTGATACATAACCAATCGGAGTTCACCGATACACAAGTTAAAAAATTTGAGTCATTGAAGGAAATCACAAACACTGAGGAACGAGAAATATCTGAAGGAATAAGAAATTGCAACTATCTATTGGTGAGTTGTTGGTTAATAGCGGTATGACTTCATTTGGGGAATCGTCAAATTTAAACTATTACTGGTCTCAAATATCTATGGCTGTGGGAAAGTTAGGAGTAGCTGAAGATTATCTACATCAGAGACTTTCTATTTACATTAATGTAAATAACGACTTTATATTGAATCTTGATATTACTATGGTGGTTTTACTAAATAAAACCATAAATGTTTGTGTTGGTCATTCCAATAATTACATTTCAGGCTGAACGTCTCCGCGAGAAAACATTAAAAGAAATTCATGCAGTTTTTACTACACGACAATCTGCACTCGCATGGCTTGCAACGTCAGACTTCTTTGACATACTTCAAGCACTAAGCACATTATGGATTGCACGTCCACGGAATTGACACCGAATGTTTCCAAATAATTTTAGGCCCGTCGTTTACTTTATGAATAAAAGGAGATTTTATGCACTAATTTGTTTAAGTTCAGTATTGTGAAGATTCGTTATTGTTTTATTTGGATATCATTGTTATCTATTTTATTTGCTTTCCATTTATTCAGATGTTTGTCTTTTTAATACTTGAGATGCTGTATGTATGGTATATTATGTTTAGTAAGCAAAACTCAAAGTGTAAATTGAAAGTATGGTCGGACGTCCTTAAAATGATGTAAGCTTTGCAGAAAAAGGATGTGTCTTAGTGGTCGAAAAGTGCCTCGCAAAACAGCCTTTTGAATAATTAGTAACCACTTAGACATTCATACTAATAAAAATACTTTTTGCAGTTTGAACTTTGAGATGTGACTCTGGGTTAATGCTTACAACAAATTTTCATTTTAATTTATGGTTTGCTATTGACAATTGAGTTTTTGCCATGGCCTTACAAGACCCTTTATTTTTTATGCGATTCAAATAGATACGAAGGTCTAACTAAGGTCCATCTTTGTGTACATGCTACACTATAAATGATACATCAATTCTAAACAAATACTCAATGTCTACTGTACAAATATTTTAAAATTTACCAATATGTTTATAATTATGATAAAGATATATGATATTAAATTGTTTTGACGATCTTCGTACATCTCATATATGTTATTAAGTTCATGAATGTGTTGATATTATACTCAATTAATTGGGCAAAATCAGTATCATTGTATTTCAATATTGTTGGATATTGTGTCCAATTCATAACTAATTGGAAATACTATCGTTAAAAGTGGAGTCCTTTTTGGGTTGCCCTCGATGAACGGTTAAGAGAAATAATTAAGAAAACGTGAGTTGGGAGCAATGTTTGAAAGTCTTGGACATATTTGTGGCTATCCCACATTGCTCAATGGATTAAACCATAAGGAAATGGTTATCCCACATTGCCCATGGGATGAAACCATAAGCCTTTCCTTCCCCTATAAATAGAGGGGTTATGTTAAGGTTTCAAAGTGCACCATTTCTCATTCTTTCTTTCTTAGTACAAATCCTTGTAAGAGTTATTCGATTTTATATCGGTACCAAAGGATTTGGAATTTCTCTTTGGTTCGTGGGTGTGAGCCATTAGAGGTGTTCTAGTTTGGGCACTCGCCTCCAAGTATGGAAGCTCTGCAAAATCGTCTTTTCACGTGAGAAATTGATTTTCTCAAAGGTTAGTAATTTCTATTTATCTTATTTATTTTATTGCTTTTATTTATTCAAGTTAAGATCCCTTAGGGTTTAGTTTCCTAATTGCCTTAGATTAATTTTGTTATAATTCCGCTGTGCATATTAATCTAGTTAGGGAATAGAAAATCCAACAATGGTATCAGAGACTTAGCTTAATAAATACTAGCATTTAATTATCTGCAATAGTATGTAGGTAAAGATAAATTAGAAATTGGCTTGTCTAAATTGGTAAAAAGAATTTACACTTTAGACCCTATATTTTGAAATGTTTAAAATATACCCCTGAATTTTAAAATGTTTTAAAATAGAACCGTAGACTTTAAGAGTTTAAAGAGAGATCTTACATATATTATGAGTTATATATATATATATATATATATATATATATATATATATATATATATATATATATGTATCATTAAAGTTAAATACATCGTCAGTCAATTGATAAATCGGCTCACCCATAGTGAACAAACTATAAGAGAGGTATAAGGCGGGTTGTTCTGCTTCCCTAAAGAAGTCAGGTTTTTAATAGGCTTCGCGCTGACCTGCTTCTCCGCTTCTTTGTGCGTTCAATGGAGCTACCGAGAACTTTTGATAGGATGATGTCAAGATCAAAAGTATGACCTAAAAGTACTAAAACAAAATCCCGTTCTAGATACTAAAATGTGAATAGTATGCTAACCCATGAAAACCGCACATCTCTCGTATGATCCGTTAATGGAGCGTGTGTGGTTTACCGGCACATTAATATGAGATCATATTGAGAGGTGATGTGGAACTCGCGATTCTCGAGCATACTCGGGCCGGGGACCACGCGGGTTTTACATGGTTAAGTTCACCATCTTGTTCATGATCCTCGGCATACCAGTCATGAATGGTAGATGAGCATATCCGAGATTAACATGCCGTTGATAAGATTCAATGAATCTCAAAAGAACTAGGAGTTTCATAGAGAATGAAATTGACAAAGACAATTGTCTACCTAAAATAAATTCGTGATATGATTACGGCAAACCTTTTCATAAAACGAATCTAAAATACGGATCCTAGCCTTAATTTTATAATTGGGTAATTAATTAAGGAATATTCAAACTAACTAAAACTGTTTATCTTATAGATGTCTTCTACAAATGGTAATAATCCTCCCGTACCCAATCCCGCACATAACTCGAACTTCTCACTACTCTCGGTTCTTGGAAGGGAAAGACTGACTGGTCCAAACTATATGGATTGGATGCGTAACCTAAGGTTTACCTTGAGGTACGAGAACAAGGAGTATGTTCTCGGTGAGCAGATTCCCATGATTGATGAAAATTCAACCCAAGAGGAGATTGAGGCACACAGGAAACATTATGATGATGCGAATAAAGTGTCTTGTATCATGGCATCTTCCATGAGCCACGAGTTGCAAAAGACTTTTGAGAATACTTGGGCTTATGAAATGAACCAGCAGCTTAAGGAAATGTTTCAGGCAAAGGCGAGCAAAGAACACCTTGATGTGGTTAAGTCACTCATGGTTTGCAAACCTAAACCTGGAACATCTATCTGTGCTTTCGTCTTGGAGATGAAAGGGTACTTTGATAGATTGGAATTTTTGAACATGATGTTTGACACAGAGTTTTCCATTGCCATAATTCTGTCCAGTCTGCCAGCTGTCTACAATCAGTTTGTAATTTCATATCAGATGAATATGAATGAGAGAGAAGGCTCAATAATGGAACTCCATAATTTACTGCAAACCGCTGAGCAAGGGATCAAAAAGGATGATGTGTCATCTAGCTCAGCAGCTCCTGTGTTGGTAATTGGTCAAAATGCAAAGAAAAGAAAGAGGTCAAATTGGAAAGCAAAGACTGCGAATGGAAAGTCCAATCGTGGGTCCAAAGGAAAGACTGACTCTGACATTGCACCAGCAAGTGATCCAAAGGAAGCAGTGTGCTTTTACTGTAACACAAAGGGGCACTGAAAACGTAGCTGCCCGAAATACCTGAAGGACCTTGAGGATGGTAAGGTCGAAAAGAGTATTCACTCAGGTATGTTCATGATTGAACTCCATAATACTACAACTTCTAATTCGTGGGTTCTGGATACAGGGTGTGGTACTCACATTTGCACTGTATTGCAGGGTCTAAAGGAAAGTAGGAAGTTGAAGCATGGGGAGCTTAATCTAGTCATGGGAAACAGAGGAATCACGCCTGTTACCGAGATTGGAAAGTATGAGCTCGTGCTGAACTCTGGAGTTAGGATAGATTTGAATAATTGCTGTTATTCGTCAGAAATGACTAGAAACATTATTTCATTTTATGCTTTGTTTAAGGATGGTTATCAGTTTTCATTTGACAATGAGAATGGTGATATTTTAGTTTATTTAAATGGTTGTTTTGTTTTTAAAGTTCTCCTTACAATGACATATATGAAAATGTTGAATGTGTTAGCAATTTGATTTTAAATGTTGATTCGTCTAATGAGCTTGATAAATCCAAATTGTGGCATTATCTTCTTGGGCACGTAAACAAGAAACGCATCGGCCAACTCCAAAAGGATGGAGTGTTGGAATCATTCGACCTTAAGTCGGATAAAGTATGCAAATCTTGTTTGTTGGGCAAGATGACTAAATCACCATTCACCGGGTCGTGTGAAAGAGGTGAAGGACTATCGGACTTGGTACACACAGATGTATGTGGACCATTCTGATGCACCACAAAAGATGGAAATCGATACTATGTTACATTTACTGATGATTACAGTAGATTTGGACATGTCTATCTGATTAAGCATAAGTCGGATACTTTTGAGGTGTTCAAAAGATATCAAAGCGAAGTAGAAAATCAACTAGGCAGAAAGATAAAGGTTCTCCGATCCGATAGGGGAGGAGAATACCTTAGTATCGAGTTTCTCGATCATCTTAGAGATTGTGGAATAGTTTCACAATTAACTCCTCCTAGAACGCCACAACTTAATGGTGTTGCTGAGAGGAGAAATAGAACCTTGTTAGACATGGTTCGGTCTATGATGAGTCGGGCTACACTTCCGATAAGGTTTTGGGGTTATGCATTAGAAACAGCCGCTCGCATCTTAAATCTTTTACCCACCAAGAAGGTTTCAAAGACACCTTATGAGATGTGGAAGGGAAAACGTCCTTCTCTTGGTCACATCAAAATCTGGGGTTGTGAAGTTTTCGTTAGACGAGAAACTCAGGACAAACTAGACTCCAGATCAGAAAAGTGTCTTCTCATCGGCTATCCACAGGAGTCGTTTGGATATCTGTTCTACAGATCCACGGATAATGTGGTCTTTGTAGCTCGAAGAGGAGTGTTCCTTGAGAGAGAAATGATATCTAAAGAGGACAGTGGGAGTAAGATTGATCTTGAAGAAATTCAAGAGTCGCCCGATAAAGAACCTACAGTAAACACTGATGTTCAACAAGAGGTGGAAACACCTGTTGAACCTGAAGACATATCCTTACCCGTTCGCAGATCTAATAGAGTTAGCAATCCTCCTCAGTACTATTATGATTTACAAATAGAACAAGATGATAAAATTAGTGAAAGTACACTAAATGACTTAGATGAACCTGCTAACTACAAGGAAGCGATGGCAGGCCCTGAGGCTGCTAAGTGGAAGGAAGCTATGAAAAGCGAAATTCAGTCTATGTATGACAACCAAGTTTGGAATTTGGTTGACACTACACCCGGTCTCAAGACAGTGGGTTGTAAGTGGATCTTTAAGAAGAATACCGACATGGATGGGAAAGTACACACTTATAAAGCTAGGTTGGTAGCGAAGGGCTATAATCAAACCCACGGGATTGATTATGAGGAAACCTTCTCGCCAGTAGCTAAGATAAAATCAATTAGGATTATGCTAGCCATAACTGCGTTTCATAATTATGAAATTTGGCAGATGGATGTCAAAACCGCTTTCCTTAACGGGAAACTGACAGAGGATGTGTTCATGGCACAACCGGAAGGTTTTGAAGATGCAAAGTATCCTAATAGAGTGTGTAAGCTTCAGAAGGCTATTTATGGACTTAAACAAGCCTTTCGTAGCTGGAATCTCTGCTTCCATGAGAAAGTCACCGAGTTTGGATTTTCTAGAAGCGAAGATGAGTCCTGTATATATGTCAAATTCAGTGGGAGTGTTATAGTCTTCCTAGTATTATATGTGGATGATATTCTACTCATAGGAAATGATATCCCAACTTTACAAGGTGTAAAGGATTGGTTGGGAAAATGTTTCGCTATGAAAGACTTGGGAGATGCAGCATATATTCTTGGTATAAAGATTTATAGAGATAGGCCGAGACGTCTCATAGGACTTAGCCAGGACACATACTTAGATAAAATTTTGAAAAGATTCAAAATGGAGAACTCCAAGAAAGGGAATCTGCCCTTACATCATGGCATTAAGATCAGTAAGGATCTTTGTCCGAAATCTAAGGAAGAATCGGATAGAATGAGTCGAGTCCCATATGCTTCTGCTATAGGATCGATCATGTATGCCATGACGTGTACGAGGCCTGATGTCTCATTTGCCTTGAGTTTAGTGAGTCGACATCAGCAGAATCCTGGTGAAGGTCATTGGACAGCTGTAAAGAATATTCTTAAGTATTTGAGAAATACTAAGGACAGGTTCTTGGTTTATGGTGGAGAAGAGGAACTTAGAGTAACGGGTTATAGTGACGCAAGTTTCCAAACGGACAGAGATGATAGCCGTTCACAGTCTGGTTGGGTATTCTTACTAAATGGGGGAGCAGTGACATGGAAAATTTCCAAGCAAGATACGGTGGTAGACTCAACGTGCGAGTCTGAGTACATAGCGGCTTGCGAGGCTTCAAAGGAGGCCATCTGGATTAAGAATTTCATTGGAGATCTTGGAGTTGTTCCAACGGTTTAAGACCCCATTGAAATATTCTGTGATAACGAAAGTGCGGTCGCCTTGAGTAAAGAACCCAAGGATCACGGAAAGTCAAAACACATTGAAAGAAAATACCATTTTGTTCGAAAGAAAGTCGAAGAAGGACACGTAATTGTGAAGAGCATAAGATTAGAGGATAATTCAGCTGATCCGTTCACAAAGCCACTTGGAAAGTCCAAACATGATGAACATGCTAGGAGCATAGGTTTAAGAGATAATGTAAAGTTTTAGTTGTTAGTTTGATTTTTGAAACATTGTAAACAATGATGGAAATTGATATAGACTTGGTGATTAAATAATAGAGATTTATTTATTGGAAGGAGTTCTACCATTTACTATTGTTTGTCATTGTGTTTCTGTTTTGCATGTTTAGACACCACTTCCAGAGTAAAACAATTTTTACTCGAACCTCCTCAGTCGTTCACACTCCTGGAAGTAAGTGGTGAATCAAGACTGTCATTGAGTGTTAGTAGATTGTCTATGGAGATTAGACATGGCATAGAGAATGCTACAACACTCATGGGTACTTAATGGGGATTTAAGTATAGGAGAGACCCGCACTCATGGAAGTTACTTCATGGATTGAAATCACGAGTAACTCTGAGATGATAATATCCCCTATTCTTAAAATGGAGATACATTGAGTTCCTAGTTTTTCAAGTCTGTTATACTTTAGTCTATTCAAACGCTGTGCGTAACTGCCAGTCATAAAGGGTATGCTAGGTATGACATGATGAGTTGACTAGTACTATGTAGTCAAAATTTATTTGTTCCTTTTCGCCTAAATGGGAAAAGCGATATCTTGGGCCCTCTGATGATTAAAGATTGACTCTAAAGTGCTAGGCCTGGCCGAGACTAAGTTGATATTTCAATAGTCTCATATAGTCAATGTAATCGGAAATCAGAAAACTAATTATGAATCTTGAGATTGATTGAAATCCATGTCTCGATTCATACGATATCTATAGAACAAAGGAATAGTTGATCACTTATCTAAAGTGCTAACTCTAGATTCAAATCAGAGTTCGGCAGTTGCGTTGGATGGCACTCTCTACTTAGTTAATGGAATAGGCTTAGACCAATAGTAGTTGATGAATTGTCCAAGTGGGAGACTGTTGGATATTGTGTCCAATTCATAACTAATTGGAAATACTATCGTTAAAAGTGAAGTCCTTTTTGGGTTGCCCTCGATGAACGGTTAAGAGAAATAATTAAGAAAACGTGAGTTGGGAGCAATGTTTGAAAGTCTTGGACATATTTGTAGCTATCCCACATTGCTCAATGGATTAAACCATAAGGAAATGGTTATCCCACATTGCCCATGGGATGAAACCATAAGCCTTTCCTTCCCCTATAAATAGAGGGGTTATGTTAAGGTTTCAAAGTGCACCATTTCTCATTCTTTCTTTCTTAGTACAAATCCTTGTAAGAGTTATTCGATTTTATATCGGTACCAAAGTATTTGGAATTTCTCTTTGGTTCGTGGGTATGAGCCATTAGAGGTGTTCTAGTTTGGGCACTCGCCTCCAAGTAAGGAAGCTCTGCAAGATCGTCTGCGCACGTGAGAAATTGATTTTCTCAAAGGTTAGTAATTTCTATTTATCTTATTTATTTTATTGCTTTTATTTATTCAAGTTAAGATCCCTTAGGGTTTAGTTTTCTAATTGCCTTAGATTAATTTTGTTATAATTCCGCTGTACATATTAATCTAGTTAGGGAATAGAAAACCCAACAAATATATCAACACATATAATGTCGAGTATTCACCAGGAATAAGTGACTTTCACCAAAATATACATTTCTTTGATTGCTTATTCAATGTCTACTGTTTCATATTACGAAAAAATTATGATAATTTTTTTGTAACGTTTTAATGATTTAGCCCGTGATTTTCGCGGGTTTTGATCTAGTTACTCATTAAAGTATGAATGTTAAAATGAGTTCAAATTATGTAATTTAGACAACATTTATTTTTTATTCAGGTATTATAGCTATATATCGGCCAACCTCCATTTTACAAGAATTCAGTAATGCACTTATTCAACGTATCATTAAGATATGTGTTTCTAAAAGTTTAAATGAAACTCGGTTATAAAAATATAATTCGGTGATTTACATGATCATCTATATGCTAAATCCTAGATCAGTGAAATACCCTTACCCTTAAAGTTTAAATGAAACTTGGTTAGCTTTGCTGTATATGCTACAATTTCAAATACTCATCACGTAAATTTACTTAGCTGCTCACAATTCGCTATACTTTTGTTTTTCTTATGCAATGACACTTTTTTTGTGACAAACATGTAGAGTCATAATAAATACCAGCTACAGTTCATTTCTGTTCAGCGAACTAGGCAATACATTTGGTTTAATCAATTAATCGATACTTTCACCAACCAGCTTGAATCATATTCACTTGTCTTAATGTTGTTTCTCTCCTTCACTAGAAGTGGGTCTCTGTTTCAAGTTCAGGAGAACAAATCAACAAATGGAAATCGTATGACCATGTTGCCTTTTTCAGCCCTATAATATCTAGAGACGGATCCAAGGAGGGACTAGCAGGTGCGGTCGACACAACATATATGAAGTACATAGGTCCTAACAGGCATGTGGAGAACACCTGTTTCTTTAGTTAGGTAGATTCTGATCTTCAGCACTCCTTGAGGTGCGTGCCATATCATGAATCATGTCTTGACTGTTGATATATTCTCTTTTAGCTTTTATTGTGTTGCATGATTTACATCTCAAGGAGCGTAAACTCTTCACTTTTTGTTAATAATTGCTATTCTTCATGATTTTAATGTGTTTATCTTTGTTTAAACATAACTCACTATGAACTAACTGACTTGAAGACAGCATTCGCATCTTTGATTTATATCTTAGATTTCGGAAGGATAGTTGAGGTGCAAGACGTTTTCAAGTCATTGATCATCAATTACACTTTATGTGGGTTCTTAGTAGAGGTGACAAATTAGGCGGGTCAGATGGCTTAATTAAAGGATCAAAAGGTTGTTTCCAATTCAGGTGAGTTTGCTACTTTGCTTGGCCCATAGTTTTATCTCGATAATTCGATATACTAATTAATGAATTATACCTCTCCAACAAATCTACAAATGCAGGTGTGACACCCCGCAAATTTGGGTACAATTAAGAACAGTAAATACATGCATTTTACGCTAATTTTCTGACCAAAGTTTAAACAAAACTTTCCTTGTGAAATAAACCTAGCAAGCCCAACACTTTTAAACAAAAAGTATTACGTATTTCGTAATTAACTAAATTACGTACAAACTTATCGGGACGAACTCGACAAATTAAATACAATGAAGTTGATGATACAAAAATAATTAATAAATCGAAAATTATTAATTACGATTACTATTATAATTATATTATTGAAATAATATAATATATTATACGTTTATTATTCAACGTATAGGACACAATACAAATGTCCAAAAAGTATCTCAAAATACTTTTGAACAAATTTTATTGGAAACTATTATAGAAAATAGTTGGAACAAAAGTTGTTCGGGAACTTTTAGACGACTATTTAGGACACGTTATACACGAACAGAAACAATTATAAAACGTGCCTAAAAGTCAAAGATAACAAAAGTGTTATTTTTGCCATTCCTGTTTTAGTATTTGGAACATTACCTTTAAAATATGAAATCATAATTTAACTGAAATTTGGCACCCAATTGGATGACCGCAGTAAAATGTACAAATTTGTACAACAGTCTAAAATAATGAAAATCTTATTATTCTAATTTAAAATAACGAATCTGGAGAACATCTACAAAATGAAAATATAAAATATTATATTTTATATTGCTAAAATTATACCCGTACTCGAAATTACGGGCCAAATATTGGCACCAAACCTCAATTATTGGAGGAACTGGCTCCTGTATTTACACCATACTCGTCCCATTCTTTTGAGTTATTTTACTCCCACCGTTTCCTTTTTTTTTTTTTTTTTGATCAAATCCACAACTACATTCAATTATTATTGCTCCTTATTGTGAGCCGAAGCAGAGGAACCAAAAGCAGAAGCATAAGAAGAGCCAGCATCTCATCCTTTATTCACCATCATCATCTCATCGTAGTCATCATATATATCATAACACTTTGTAAGGAAATCATACTCCTTTAAATTCTTTATGTAAAATTTTGTTTTACTTAGTGTTATAATATTAAAATCTATACCTATAACACTACAATTTGATGATCATATTGGTTACTCATGAAAAGGGTTTTATAAAACCAACCTTGGAAACCCAAAATTTATATATGTGTACATATTGATATGTAATAATAAGTTGTTAAAATACAATATAAATGATGTTATGACAATTTGGAAGTCTAAAAACGGATTTAAAACCCAATATTAAAACCTGTATATATGTGATTTCGGGACAGAGTACGCATCATCAGGAATGGAACCGATCGGCTAGCCTGTAAATCGATCGTGTAACACCTGGTCAAAAAGTCAACTTGCGCGTCTAATTTAAACTTTTTATAATTGTATTATTATATACAATTATAACTCAGCGAGCGAAAACTTTACATTTTATATAATGAATAGTGATTATGTAATAATCACAAATAAAACCATTTGAAGTCACATTAGATTTTAAATTGAATAAAACTATTTTTAATTTAATTAATTACTAATCGAAAGAACGGAAATATAAATCTAAAAATATTAAATTTATATATATTATTCGGGTACAAAATACGGGTATTTTACACTGCAAAATAGGAACGAAATGGGGGAAACTCCTCCCCACCCCTTTTGGATCAGCCACCCAACCCCCCAAACCCCTCCCTCATTCTTTCATTTCTTTCATTTCATTTCACACACCTCACCTAAAACTCTCTCTAAAAATTTTTACCCAATTTCGGATCTTCAAATCGACCCACGAAAATTTACATTTTCGGAATCACCAACAAGAGAGGAGCAACATTAACAAAGGCCACACCTTCGTTTTCTTCCTCGTTTGGCCTCGATTCGCACTTGTAAGAAATTCTCAAATTCTTAGATTTAATCATTTTGGAGTAATGTTTTAGTGTAAAAATGTTTACATAAGTTGCTTATAACCTAAACAACCAAGAAACCACGATTTTACAGCTTGAAAATGAGTTTGATTTGCGATTTTGGCCGGAAAAACGCGGAACCCGAAAGTTTCTGGGCTGCTGTTCTTGAGTGCGACACAAGCCTTGTGTCGCATACTGTGTCGCATGAATTACTCATGCGACACAACTCTTATGTCGTATCCTTGTGTCGCAGACTCCATGCGACACAACCCTTATGTCGCTATTGATTTAGCATCACACGCATTATGCGACACAACCACTGTGTCGCAGAGCTTCTGTGTCGCACTATGCGACACAACCCTTGTGTCGCATGAACCATTTTTGTGTCGCATGTTATGTCGCAGAAAACAGAAAATAGCCAAATTTTTCTAAGTATCGGAAGACGTTTCCAAGTGACAATTTAAATACGAAAACTCGAACCCAATAATAATATGAATTATTATTACGATTTCCCCAATCAAGAACCACACTTACAAACATACGAAATCTCTCGTGTTTAGGACACTAGGAGATCATATTTGGACACGACTCGTTACATTAGGACGCTAGCTCCTCAGGTGAGTTTCATAGCCCCACTCTTTCAACTGTTTTACTGTTTTTGGGGTGAAACACATGCACAACAACTGTTTTCGAATTATATTAATAATCTTTTATAATTCACAATCAATTATATTACTGTATGTAATACAAATGTGTAATACTTAGGAATTACACCCAACACGTCGTTTTGGAACAATATCAAGACCTAATCTAGATAGGTCACAATCGTACACTATCAGATTGTTGGAAAACAATTACCTAGACATAACTTGATATAGTTAGTACTATTCATTGGCCATATTGTCGCGGGACAATATTATCCAATACATTAGAACTAGTTAGTTCTACCTACACTAGATGATATAGATACAATTACAGGATTAGTTGCTCTTTTAGGAACTAATATTTTCAATACAATTCAGGAACCTCAATATACTTGCTAGGCTTTAGGCTAGAAGTATACGATAACATAATATGTTAGTATAGATTCTTCATACTAATACAATTCAACTAGGTAATGAGCATTCATACCTAGGACCAACGTACTACTTAATATCTAAATATTTGCTTATACGTATTTAGATAAAATCAATTATTTTCATGCGTGTCATGATTGTTACTTACGTTTGCTCATTCGACAAACATATATATATATATTATATATATATATATATATATATATATATATATATATATATATATATATATATATATATATATATATATATATATCTACATGTTTAAATATTATCATTAGCACTTGGTGCTAACTTCAATAGTATTTATGTATATTAGTATACATACAATCATACACACATTCAAGCCTGACGCGTCGTTGTACGGTCGGCTCTTATTTGCAATAGCTAGTATGCCGTTGTACTGCTGGCTCTACATTTCAACTATGCTCTCGAGCACTTCATAAACGATGCCGCGGTATTGCAGCGGGCACAAAACGATACCACGGTAAAGTGGGTACAAAACGATGCCACGGTATTGCAGTGGGCACAACTTCAATCAAACAAGTCGTTGTAACTTGTATCAGTATTCAATCAAACAAGTCGTTGTAACTTGTATAACTTCAATCAAACAAGTCGTTGTAACTTGTATAACTTCAATCAAACAAGTCGTTGTAACTTGTATAAATTCAATCAAACAAGTCGTTGTAACTTGTATCAATTTAAGACAAACAAGTCTAAGTAACTTGTAACAGTGCAATCAACCAAAATCGGGGTATTTTGGACATTAAGTTAGACTTTTACACATTGGTGTTATAAACTTCAACGTATTACATATCAAAAATCACTGATTTTGGAAACAACTTTACAAAACATAAATTGTTTTATTACTTTATGTTTTCAACTAACCTTCCTATGAACTCACCAGCTTTATAGCTGACCTGTTTTAGCATGTGTTCTCAGGTTGCCCAGCAGGATTAGGATTGCTTCAAGGCTTAATTAGCCCGAGTCGCATATTTTCAAACCATTAGGACTGCTCTGCATCTACTTTAGCATTTTCAAATTTTGTACTTGGAAATCACTGTTAAACTTATAACGTTGTAAACGTTCTATTTTGGAAATGTATAATTATTTTCAAACGTCTCATTTAGAGTCGTTCATTTTGTATCTTATGCTGTGATATTTGATTTAGTGACACCCGACCCGACAGCTTCCGCAAACCGAAATTTGAGGGTGTTACAGATTGGTATCAGAGCCTAAGGTTATAGTGAACTAGGTTGCATTTAGTGGGCCTAGACTATGACCGTTAGGCAGTATTCCTTATTAGGTATAACTAGTTCAGGGATTACATCATACGAACTTAATTTAACATAGCGTAGCTAACTATGTACAATTAAGCAAAGATGATGTAAGATTTGAAAGGGGTTATACTGAGTTGGGAATGCACTAGTTGACTCTGATTGTTTTGTGCTAGATATCCTAGGCTATTATATGTACTATAGGTATATATTAATAGGCCTTACATGTATACTACTTCTACGTATCAAATATATACTGGGTATATACGACTCAATTCCGCTGTACTATCATTTACTCGTGAAGAGGCACATCGCCGTCTTCCTAACTATCGCGACTCGACACCTATATCACTAAGCCTCGGGAAGGAGGTACAAACGTTATCAATGGGAATGGAAACCCGCACATGCTAAACCTTCATGAAACTTAAAACAAACTGACAACTTTTCAACTTTGAACATATGGATCACAATCGGATTAGTGTTGACTAAGTCCACAACAAAATTATCCCGAATCACAACTTGATCATGTAGATCAATCAATTCAATACTTTAGTGCCTTGGCACTCACACTTTAGCCTTTGTGCTACAACTGAGAAACTCAAACTTCAAACACATTTTGGCCTTGGGGCTACAAATCAAACAACACATGGCACGTGGTGCTACGATTTCATGGTATGTTAATACCACAATATGGACACGTTAATGCAAACCTCATAGTAGGTCAACACTACAAATTATAGCATGTTGATGCTACACTCATAGTACATGGGTACTACAATTTCAATGCCGCAGGCACTTCATTACAGCACGTGGTGCTGCGTTTCATGGTACTTTGGTACTACAATTATAAAACATTAGTATCTCAATTACTGTGCTGATAGCACTGCATTATAGCACTAGGTGCTACTTCAATTATACATGTAGACTTGTTATAGTTGCATGTACAACTTACATATATACATATACAATTACTTAATTGGGCACGAGGTGCCACCACTGACTGTTACTACACGCGTATACTTGTATAGTTACGTGTACACCCTATATATGTATATACTACCAATTAAGCATGTAATGCTTTAATCAATAAATACACAATGATGTCACCACACACATGGGTTATGTTGGTGGACCCTGCTTCAACACCACCGAGGACACTGTAGTTGTCACATACACAAGCATGAATGGCCGTGCGATATTCTAGTACTACGATATAGTCCATTGGACTACTCACAACAACATAGTCTTGGATTGACTACTTAGAAAACACAACTCGGTCATGGTACGACCGCACCTAGAAACTACAACTCAACTGGTCACAACACTCGAAAAACATGAGATTCATGATAACTTAACTAAAGAAAACTAAACAACGGTTACTTAAACTGTTGTACCAACAATACAAAAGGGCAGTGATGCGCCTGCCACCTACAATATCAAAAACTTCAACGTCAAGGATCGTAGGATCCCGTGTATCATAAATTCCAACTCAAGTTAGCTACTTATGTCATTGTAATAATCATCATCTTTGATTAAAGATCTCACACTTTGTCATTTCATTCTTGTTCAAGAATCATGCCTCCTAAACGACCAACTTTCACTCGAGCTGAGCAAGATCAAATCATTAATCAAGCAGTGACTGCGACCCTAGCTGCTCAGAACCAAGTAAAGCCTTGCACTTTTAGGGATTTCCTGAGGTGCGAACCCCCAAACTTCGTCGGGACTGAAGGAGCTGTCGGATTAATTCGATGGTTCGAGAGAATGGAATCTATTTTCCACATGTGCAACTGCCCCGACGACTGCAAAGTCTTGTACGCCACATATACCCTCCAGGATGATGCCTCTACCTGGTGGAATTTTCACGCCCGAACTGTAGGAATCGACACTGCTCACGAACTTTCGTGGGAAGACCTGAAACAAATCATGAAGGACAAGTATTGCCCCATCGAAGTACTTCACAAACTCGAGGACGAACTTTGGTTTCTCACCGTAAAAGACAACGACATCGAAACATATACCAATCGTTTCCAACAACTAGCATCCCTTTGTCCAAACATAGTAAACCCTGAAAACAAACGAATCGGGAGGTACATTGGTGGACTCCCGTTGCTAATTGAGGGAATGGTCACCGCCTCTAAACCCACTACTATTGAAGAGGCTATTCGCATGGCCCACAGACTCATGGCACAGGTGGTTCGACGCGGGCCACCTGCAACGGAAAACAATCAAGAAAAAGGGAATGGAAGTTCCAGCTCTAGCCAAAATCCAACGAATCAACCTGAACCCTTGAGGTCCTACGCTGCTGAACCCAACGACCGACAAGGCTATGCGGGTAACAAACCATTTTGTCACGGCTGCAAACGTCATCATGACGGAATTTGCGGATTACCCTGCGAAAGATGCCAACGATATGGACATGTAATCCGGGACTGCAGAGTTCCCGCCAATCCCGACTCTCGAAGGATATGCTTCAAATGTAAGGAACCTGGTCATTACAAGAAGGACTTCCCAAAAAGACGCAAAATTCACCTTATCGACTCCGAGTAAATCAAATAAATCTCCAACAATAATGTAAGTACAATCTCTCCTCGAAAACATGGCTCTTCAATTATAGGTCCGTTCAACACGTACTTATTATCCCCGATATCATTTTATTGACTTAATGTCGATTACATCATAGGGCTAGTGACCTAGACCCAAGTAAAACTTAAAAGTTTGCTTTCAGCAGACTAACCGACTGAACATTCACCAACTACTTAGTCCTGATAGGACTATTCACTAAACGGTCACTATGTGACAAATATCTAGTCCCGAATGGACTACGACGTAAACGGTTATCTAGCAATCACAAAATAATCATACACCCGACAAACAATATGGTCAGAATATGACTACAACGATAAACCGCGACTCAGTCAGGGATTGACTGCCATTCAACTCCATTATAAGGCATGATATGTCTGCAATCTTTTCGACAAATACCTCGTACGTGCATTGCTCCCCAGACCACGCGCGACCCCGACCTCATTTTAAATTTCGGGACGAAATTTTCTTAACAGGGGGAGAATGTAACACCTGGTCAAAAAGTCAACTTGCGCGTCTAATTTAAACTTTTTATAATTGTATTATTATATACAATTATAACTCAGCGAGCGAAAACTTTACATTTTATATAATGAATAGTGATTATGTAATAATCACAAATAAAACCATTTGAAGTCACATTAGATTTTAAATTGAATAAAACTATTTTTAATTTAATTAATTACTAATCGAAAGAACGGAAATATAAATCTAAAAAATATTAAATTTATATATATTATTCGGGTACAAAATACGGGTATTTTACACTGCAAAATAGGAACGAAATGGGGGAAACTCCTCCCCACCCCTTTTGGATCAGCCACCCAACCCCCCAAACCCCTCCCCCATTCTTTCATTTCTTTCATTTCATTTCACACACCTCACCTAAAACTCTCTCTAAAAATTTTTACCTAATTTCGGATCTTCAAATCGACCCACGAAAATTTACATTTTCGGAATCACCAACAAGAGAGGAGCAACATTAACAAAGGCCACACCTTCGTTTTCTTCCTCGTTTGGCCTCGATTCGCACTTGTAAGAAATTCTCAAATTCTTAGATTTAATCATTTTGGAGTAATGTTTTAGTGTAAAAATGTTTACATAAGTTGCTTATAACCTAAACAACCAAGAAACCACGATTTTACAGCTTGAAAATGAGTTTGATTTGCGATTTTGGCCGGAAAAACGCGGAACCCGAAAGTTTCTGGGCTGCTGTTCTTGAGTGCGACACAAGCCTTGTGTCGCATACTGTGTCGCATGAATTACTCATGCGACACAACTCTTATGTCGTATCCTTGTGTCGCAGACTCCATGCGACACAACCCTTATGTCGCTATTGATTTAGCATCACACGCATTATGCGACACAACCACTGTGTCGCAGAGCTTCTGTGTCGCACTATGCGACACAACCCTTGTGTCGCATGAACCATTTTTGTGTCGCATGTTATGTCGCAGAAAACAGAAAATAGCCAAATTTTTCTAAGTATCGGAAGACGTTTCCAAGTGACAATTTAAATACGAAAACTCGAACCCAATAATAATATGAATTATTATTACGATTTCCCCAATCAAGAACCACACTTACAAACATACGAAATCTCTCGTGTTTAGGACACTAGGAGATCATATTTGGACACGACTCGTTACATTAGGACGCTAGCTCCTCAGGTGAGTTTCATAGCCCCACTCTTTCAACTGTTTTACTGTTTTTGGGGTGAAACACATGCACAACAACTGTTTTCGAATTATATTAATAATCTTTTATAATTCACAATCAATTATATTACTGTATGTAATACAAATGTGTAATACTTAGGAATTACACCCAACACGTCGTTTTGGAACAATATCAAGACCTAATCTAGATAGGTCACAATCGTACACTATCAGATTGTTGGAAAACAATTACCTAGACATAACTTGATATAGTTAGTACTATTCATTGGCCATATTGTCGCGGGACAATATTATCCAATACATTAGAACTAGTTAGTTCTACCTACACTAGATGATATAGATACAATTACAGGATTAGTTGCTCTTTTAGGAACTAATATTTTCAATACAATTCAGGAACCTCAATATACTTGCTAGGCTTTAGGCTAGAAGTATACGATAACATAATATGTTAGTATAGATTCTTCATACTAATACAATTCAACTAGGTAATGAGCATTCATACCTAGGACCAACGTACTACTTAATATCTAAATATTTGCTTATACGTATTTAGATAAAATCAATTATTTTCATGCGTGTCATGATTGTTACTTACGTTTGCTCATTCGACAAACATATATATATATATATATATATATATATATATATATATATATATATATATATATATATATATATATATCTACATGTTTAGATATTATCATTAGCACTTGGTGCTAACTTCAATAGTATTTATGTATATTAGTATACATACAATCATACACACATTCAAGCCTGACGCGTCGTTGTACGGTCGGCTCTTATTTGCAATAGCTAGTATGCCGTTGTACTGCTGGCTCTACATTTCAACTATGCTCTCGAGCACTTCATAAACGATGCCGCGGTATTGCAGCGGGCACAAAACGATACCACGGTAAAGTGGGTACAAAACGATGCCACGGTATTGCAGTGGGCACAACTTCAATCAAACAAGTCGTTGTAACTTGTATCAGTATTCAATCAAACAAGTCGTTGTAACTTGTATAACTTCAATCAAACAAGTCGTTGTAACTTG
This sequence comes from Helichrysum umbraculigerum, assembly GCA_949592205.1. Lineage (NCBI taxonomy): Eukaryota > Viridiplantae > Streptophyta > Magnoliopsida > Asterales > Asteraceae > Helichrysum > Helichrysum umbraculigerum. The sequence continues at coordinate 70,896,940 of CATIUR010000002.1, forward strand.
TATAACTTCAATCAAACAAGTCGTTGTAACTTGTATAAATTCAATCAAACAAGTCGTTGTAACTTGTATCAATTTAAGACAAACAAGTCTAAGTAACTTGTAACAGTGCAATCAACCAAAATCGGGGTATTTTGGACATTAAGTTAGACTTTTACACATTGGTGTTATAAACTTCAACGTATTACATATCAAAAATCACTGATTTTGGAAACAACTTTACAAAACATAAATTGTTTTACTACTTTATGTTTTCAACTAACCCTCCTATGAACTCACCAGCTTTATAGCTGACCTGTTTTAGCATGTGTTCTCAGGTTGCCCAGCAGGATTAGGATTGCTTCAAGGCTTAATTAGCCCGAGTCGCATATTTTCAAACCATTGGGACTGCTCTGCATCTACTTTAGCATTTTCAAATTTTGTACTTGGAAATCACTGTTAAACTTATAACGTTGTAAACGTTCTATTTTGGAAATGTATAATTATTTTCAAACGTCTCATTTAGAGTCGTTCATTTTGTATCTTATGCTGTGATATTTGATTTAGTGACACCCGACCCGACAGCTTCCGCAAACCGAAATTTGAGGGTGTTACAGATCGGCAGGCCTGTGACAACCAAAACAAACCGAACTCGTACATTAGAGCCGAACGGCTAAGAGCCCAAAGCCGAACGGCTGGGCTGCGGGCTGTGGGTCTTCTGGGCCAAACTGTGATGGGCTGGGTACTTGGGTCGAATGATGTTGGACTGGGTTGGGCCGTGAGTTGGGCTGGGCTGAATGGGTTGGGTCTGGACCGAAGGTTTGGACTAAACGAGTTAAATAAAATGGACCAAAATGATTTACATTTATAATTGGGCCCAAATAGATAAATGGGCTAAGTGATGGGCCTAGCCCAATGGTTTAAGTTTTATAAATGGGCCAAACAAATTGGGCAAAGCCTAACGGGTTGTGAAGTTCTTAAAACGCAAACTTAAATCGGGTTATATATTTGGAACGAGTAATTTTACACGAGAATGAATGATTAACTTTTATAACATTACGACATGAATGAAAATTTATATCATAAACACACACACATATATATATATATATATATATATATATATATATATAACGATAGACAAACTTTATATATATACACATACGTATACTCTCAACATGAGGTTGAATATATTATATTCACAAATGGACGTTTTCTTAACAAGCGACAATTTATACATTTTATACGTAAACAACGTATTTAAATCATATATATATAAAGATATATTTACGATACTTGAAATGGTATATATATTCATATACAAATATTGAAATATATTACATATATATTCACAAACAAACATTTTTCCTAACAAAGGGAACTTACGTTTAATGAACGTATGACTTATACAACAAGTATAATTTTATACATATATATACATGACAATTATATATGTGTACGATCGAAGCAGAATAGAAATTTTATATATATACGCAACAATGAACATGTATATATATATACGTAATGAGAAATACGACTCGAGAAATATAACATATTTCAAACACGTGTTGTCACCAACAACTAGTACAAATTAAGAGATCAACAATTTCTCAAAACAAATAAACTAATAACATAAATTGATCGACAATCAAAGTACTTATGTTAATACATATTGTGCGTATAGGTTAACATACCATGGGCGCGCCGACCTCCTGCTAGCTATCACATCGCATTTACTACTGTGAGTTCACAGCCCCCTTTATACTGTCTTAATTGCTTTTAAAACTTGGGGTGAAAAACATAACAACTGTTTTGCTATAACATGCAACAACTGTTTATAATTACTTTGATGCCTCTGTGCTACTTAATTGCTTATGTGCCACTGATTATATGATGATTTCATACTGTGTTGTGATCTATTTGTGTATACTTACATGCTGCCGTATAAACAACTCGTAAGATATTACCTTCCTACAAACTGTTGTGAACGACTCTATTTGACTTACTTGTCAACTCCTTTACTAAATGAATATGGTTAAACAAACCATACATATAAAAACCTGTGAATTCACTCAACCATGTGTTGACGATTTTTAATATGTTTTTCAGGTAACTAGCAGCGCATATAAGACTGCACGCATATTGAGTTAGGCGACCCCCAACTAATTAGGATGCCATATTTTGGGACATTAAAGATTTATTGTTTAATTGATTTACATTAATTATGCTCACGAATTGTTATGTTGGAAACTATCTATTTTATAAAAGATGATATTTTCTTATACTATTCTACAATGGTAACAAGTCGTAGTTCCTTTGTTACAAACTAAATTCATAAATGGCATCTTAATTTACTGTTCAGCAATAATCATAAGCTCTGATCTGGCATGATGTTCAACGTTCACGTCAGCACCCCCGCTTACTCTAATGCTTCTGCTAATCGCGCGTTGACTGCGCTGACCAAAATTGGGGGTGTCACAGTTTGGTATCAGAGCCATTGGTTATAGCGAACTAGAGTTCTTTAAGCGACATGAAAGCCTTAGAGACCTAGACTATAGCCTTGGCTAGAACATGCATGCACACATTTGCATACGCCTAACTCACTATATGACAACTACTGTTGCAATGCGTTTAGATGAATAATTGCGTGTTCCTACACGTGACTTCTCAAATATGGTTGGGATAATAGCGACAACTCGATACACGAGAAACCATCAACCAACACCATCAAGAAACTTATACGAACGTTATTATCTGATGTAGAGTTAACCTGATTTGTATTCCCTGAAACAAACCACACTTGAGACAGTCAATCTTACTTGAACAGTAAAAGAATGCTTGAGGGCACTTATATCATATTAAAAGTCTGGAACTCTTCTCATTCATACAGCTCCAACTTTTACGAATAAACATATAAAACTAATGGTCCCTACCTTAGTTACTATACTACACACACTAAACAGGAAACTCCCTGACACACGAAATAACGTTTAAGGAAATCACAAAGCAATACCCCCGATTGGATGGAGACATGCTCCACATATGAACGCCCAGAACTTGTTATAGGCCACACGAACTTGGAAAACGAAACCGCCCATGCTACCTATGCCCGAGCACAGATGCTAGAAGAGCATGCTCGAGTGGCAGAAAGGGTAGCTGGGGTCAGCAAGAAGATGACTATAACATGACAACTGTAGGAACGTATTTATCTTATCTTCATTAAACCTACGTACGGTGGGCCGTACCTCTGCTGTACTGTATTAAAACCTCTATCTGATGGATACATATAAAACCCATCACATTGTATATGAACACTATCATACGAACGTCATGTTTAACGCACTCGGTCATGGTTGACCACTACGCAAACAAACTCTCACTTTCTAAGGGATCGAACAAATCCTCACTAAACATTTAACGATTAAGACTGATAGCTAATCAGTTGAGTGGATGGAGAGAACAAATGGAAGTGTGATACATATAGGAGTAACGAGCCTTAAGTACTACAAGAACAAACATAGTACGGTGTCGTTATACACTAATTGAAATGTAGTCTCAAACAACCACTAGGGTAGCCAGACCCAATTATGTGTAACAAACTCCTCCCCACAAATGACAAACTTATCTTGACAATTTTTATAAAATTTGTCTACAAAAAAAAAATGTTTTACTATATTTTTGGATAACATTCCAATAAAAACTATATTTTGGATAACATTTCAACAAAAACTATATTTTGGATAGCGTTCCAATGGAAACAATAACTTTGAATAACATTCCTACAAACACTTTGAAAGGGATACTGGAAAACATACCAGTACACATTTATGAACCGGAGAACGACCGGTATCATTTTGAATTAACCAGAGAACGTACCGGTAACATTTTGAGACACTGGAGAACGTACCAGTAAGGCTTTAAACCGGAGAACGACCGGTGGATTAACTGGAGAACAACCAGTACTATGATTTGATGGAGAACGACCGGCAGTATTACAAACCGGAGAACGACCGGTAGACTTTGGAAATGTTGATCCTTAGTTGGATCGGCCTGCGTTTCCTACGATAACGATTTTGGGGAATGTTATTTTATTTAAATAGCCTGTGTTTCTTGCTATTACTTATTTGGGAAATGTTAAATCTTGATTGAATTAGCCTGTGTTTCCTACGATAACTATTTTGGGAAATGTTATTTTAATAAATAACCCATGTTTCCTACGATAACTATTTTGGGAAATGTTATTTTTACTAAATAACAGGTGTTTCCTATAAACCATTACTTTAGGAAATGTTTTTCTTAATTGATAAACTTGTGCTTCCTACAAAGCAAACAACTAAACTATATTAGGGACAGACATCCCACTTAAGTTGTAATTTGAGTAGACATCTTAACTAAACTGTATTTTGGGTGATATCCCAACGAAATCTTACTTTCGGATGACAATTCAACAAAACGAAATTTATTTAACCCTAACACCGTCACCGAGATGTCGTGGAAAACGGTGACTCAACTTTTAAAAGTTGACACATGTAAACTATATGACAAACACGCCATAGAACTAGCCGATGATAAGTTGATCGAATCAGGAGAAATAGTACCGGGATGTATCCTAACATTTGGGGATCATCTTTTCGATATAGACTAGCTATCGGTAGAGTTGGGGAGTTTCGACATCATAGTCGTTAGGGATTGTGTTTGTCGAGAATTTGAGATAAGATTGTATGTTCTTATAATTTGGTACGAGTACCTCTACTCACTATCTATTATCTCTAATGAAGATAGGAGATATACATTTTGTATTTGACAATTACTGCAACAGGCTGTGAACATTGGTCTCAATATGAGTACCGCCTACTATTCACAAAACTAACGGCCAAAACAAACGAACGCTACAAACGATTGAGGACTCGTTGTGAGCCTGTGTAATTAATTATGGAGGAAATTGGGATGTTCGTCTCTCACTAACTGAATCCTACTACAACAATAATTACCACCCTCGGGTACAAATGACGCCATTAAGGCACTATACGAAACAAAATACCGATTACCACTCTATGGGATAGAGTGGGTGATAGACAACTTTGAACACCACATTGACAACCTTGCACTTCCTCCAAAACTTAACTCATTGATTTCAGTTAGCACTAACGCATGTTGCTCATTCCTCAATACCACTTTCACTGATTTGACATCAAGTGCAGAATAGGGATGACCTATCTAAGTCAACGATAAACTCAGGGTTTGCATTTAGCAGACAAGTCAAATTACAGTTTGATCAAACTAATTAGTCATGAAAGGACTACTGTGTATATATGGCTACCTTGCAGCCACGATATAACTACGATTTGAACCATAAAATAGTCAGGACTCGACTACTACGATAAACATGCTAGGCCCAATATCAGTTAAATGATTTAATTACAACTGGGACGTGAGGCAAAGTAAACTTGTAACAAACTCTTCTTACGTACATTTCTCCCTATACCATTACTAACTGGAGAAACCCTGGCGATATGAGCGGAAAAACTTAACCTCTACCACGTAGGACCGTTTGAAAGTCCTTACAAGAAACCCTGTCACATACAGGTTTGAACTAACACGAGAGTTCAACAACATTCACGACATTACCCATTTCTAACATGAAAAGGGTGTTCTCTAACGAGACCTTAATCCCTTTTTCCCGACATAACTACTATTGGCATAAAAATTTAACTTTGTAGAGGAACTTTTCAAGACGTCGACTAAGGTTTTGCAGCTAGCAAACTAGACACACTATCAGGTATACAATCTGCAAAAGTGAACTATACTCGTACTACAAGCCGTTAGGATTGTTACAACAACTTGAAACGTCGCAACCGAACTATGAACGCAAGAAACGAAACACGAGTGTTAGACACTCACGACTTGATTCAAATTTCGAGGACGAAATTTCTTTAACAAGGGGAGAATGTGACACCACGCAAATTTGGGTACAATTAAGAACAGTAAATACATGCATTTTACGTTAATTTTCTGACCAAAGTTTAAACAAAACTTTCCTTGTGAAATAAACCTAGCAAGCCCAACACTTTTAAACAAAAAGTATTACGTATTTCGTAATTAACTAAATTACGTACAAACTTATCGGGACGAACTCGACAAATTAAATACAATGAAGTTGATGATACAAAAATAATTAATAAATCGAAAATTATTAATTACGATTACTATTATAATTATATTATTGAAATAATATAATATATTATACGTTTATTATTCAACGTATAGGACACAATACAAATGTCCAAAAAGTATCTCAAAATACTTTTGAACAAATTTTATTGGAAACTATTATAGAAAATAGTTGGAACAAAAGTTGTTCGGGAACTTTTAGACGACTATTTAGGACACGTTATACACGAACAGAAACAATTATAAAACGTGCCTAAAAGTCAAAGATAACAAAAGTGTTATTTTTGCCATTCCTGTTTTAGTATTTGGAACATTACCTCAAAATATGAAATCATAATTTAACTGAAATTTGGCACCCAATTGGATGCGCGCAGTAAAATGTACAAATTTGTACAACAGTCTAAAATAATGAAAATCTTATTATTCTAATTTAAAATAACGAATCTGGAGAACATCTACAAAATGAAAATATAAAATATTATATTTTATATTGCTAAAATTATACCCGTACTCGAAATTACGGGCCAAATATTGGCACCAAACCTCAATTATTGGAGGAACTGGCTCCTGTATTTACACCATACTCGTCCCATTCTTTTGAGTTATTTTACTCCCACCGTTTCCTTTCTTTTTTTTTTATTTTGATCAAATCCACAACTACATTCAATTATTATTGCTCCTTATTGTGAGCCGAAGCAGAGGAACCAAAAGCAGAAGCATAAGAAGAGCCAGCATCTCATCCTTTATTCACCATCATCATCTCATCGTAGTCATCATATATATCATAACACTTTGTAAGGAAATCATACTCCTTTAAATTCTTTATGTAAAATTTTGTTTTACTTAGTGTTATAATATTAAAATCTATACCTATAACACTACAATTTGATGATCATATTGGTTACTCATGAAAAGGGTTTTATAAAACCAACCTTGGAAACCCAAAATTTATATATGTGTACATATTGATATGTAATAATAAGTTGTTAAAATACAATATAAATGATGTTATGACAATTTGGAAGTCTAAAAACGGATTTAAAACCCAATATTAAAACCTGTATATATGTGATTTCGGGACAGAGTACGCATCATCAGGAATGGAACCGATCGGCTGGCCTGTAAATCGATCGGCTGGCCTGTGACAACCAAAACAAACCGAACTCGTACATTAGAGCCGAACGGCTAAGAGCCCAAAGCCGAACGGCTGGGCTGCGGGCTGTGGGTCTTCTGGGCCAAACTGTGATGGGCTGGGTACTTGGGTCGAATGATGTTGGACTGGGTTGGGCCGTGAGTTGGGCTGGGCTGAATGGGTTGGGTCTGGACCGAAGGTTTGGACTAAACGAGTTAAATAAAATGGACCAAAATGATTTACATTTATAATTGGGCCCAAATAGATAAATGGGCTAAGTGATGGGCCTAGCCCAATGGTTTAAGTTTTATAAATGGGCCAAACAAATTGGGCAAAGCCTAACGGGTTGTGAAGTTCTTAAAACGCAAACTTAAATCGGGTTATATATTTGGAACGAGTAATTTTACACGAGAATGAATGATTAACTTTTATAACATTACGACATGAATGAAAATTTATATCATAAACACACACACACATATATATATATATATATATATATATAACGATAGACAAACTTTATATATATACACATACGTATACTCTCAACATGAGGTTGAATATATTATATTCACAAATGGACGTTTTCTTAACAAGCGACAATTTATACATTTTATACGTAAACAACGTATTTAAATCATATATATATAAAGATATATTTACGATACTTGAAATGGTATATATATTCATATACAAATATTGAAATATATTACATATATATTCACAAACAAACATTTTTCCTAACAAAGGGAACTTACGTTTAATGAACGTATGACTTATACAACAAGTATAATTTTATACATATATATACATGACAATTATATATGTGTACGATCGAAGCAGAATAGAAATTTTATATATATACGCAACAATGAACATGTATATATATACGTAATGAGAAATACGACTCGAGAAATATAACATATTTCAAACACGTGTTGTCACCAACAACTAGTACAAATTAAGAGATCAACAATTTCTCAAAACAAATAAACTATTAACATAAATTGATCGACAATTAAAGTACTTATGTTAATACATATTGTGCGTATAGGTTAACATACCATGGGCGCGCCGACCTCCTGCTAGCTATCACATCGCATTTACTACTGTGAGTTCACAGCCCCCTTTATACTGTTTTAATTGCTTTTAAAACTTGGGGTGAAAAACATAACAACTGTTTTGCTATAACATGCAACAACTGTTTATAATTACTTTGATGCCTCTGTGCTACTTAATTGCTTATGTGCTACTGATTATATGATGATTTCATACTGTGTTGTGATCTATTTGTGTATACTTACATGCTGCCGTATAAACAACTCGTAAGATATTACCTTCCTACAAACTGTTGTGAACGACTCTATTTGACTTACTTGTCAACTCCTTTACTAAATGAATATGGTTAAACAAACCATACATATAAAAACCTGTGAATTCACTCAACCATGTGTTGACGATTTTTAATATGTTTTTCAGGTAACTAGCAGCGCATATAAGACTGCACGCATATTGAGTTAGGCGACCCCCAACTAATTAGGATGCCATATTTTGGGACATTAAAGATTTATTGTTTAATTGATTTACATTAATTATGCTCACGAATTGTTATGTTGGAAACTATCTATTTTATAAAAGATGATATTTTCTTATACTATTCTACAATGGTAACAAGTCGTAGTTCCTTTGTTACAAACTAAATTCATAAATGGCATCTTAATTTACTGTTCAGCAATAATCATAAGCTCTGATCTGGCATGATGTTCAACGTTCACGTCAGCACCCCCGCTTACTCTAATGCTTCCGCTAATCGCGCGTTGACCGCGCTGACCAAAATTGGGGGTGTCACAGCAGGACTACTCAAACTTTATTTATTATTAACAGAATTTTCAAGTTCTTAGATTCACAACTGCCATGTGTTTGCTAAACTTCTGTAGTTGTGGTTAAAAAGGAGTTGATCATCGCTGGTATACAATGTCATGCCAAAGATCATACCATGCACCATCTGCCTTTGAAATTAGTGATTGTATGCAAGCAACAAATTTATTCAAGCATGTGTTGTATTTTGTTCAGTGTTTCTGTTTTGTGCCGTCTAAGGGGAAAATGCGTTATATGTTTCTTATTTGTGATATAAGTGGGAAATTTGGACCAAAAACGATGGAACTTATTGTTACAACATACGAGGTTTGTATCCCATATAAATCTTATTTATAAAGTACAAATCTTATTTATAAATACATGATCCATGAGCAATTGTATGCAAATATGTGTTATGGTCTGCTATAGGTGGCCCTGTGGGTGATTTTTCCCTTAGATTCTTTGAGCCTTTTAAGATTGAGCAGTTTATTCGTTTGAGTCTGATACGGAGTATCATATTTTATGATGGCGGTCTCTACTTATTCACTTGTGAATGGATCGACTGGTTGAATGGGTTGTGTTTTATTGTAAATGTATCAATTTAGCTCAAACGGCTTGGAAGTTTGTTGAATACTAACTTATTAATCCATGTAATATAAAGTATTTAGTGTTTATATATGTTTATATAAGTTAAGGGTCCAAATGTGATAAGTCAATAGATAATAACCGAATGGTAGTTATATTCGGTTATAGCAGTTAGTGAAAGGGTGTGTCTGTAGGAAAAGGCAACCGTTGGTAGTTACACTGTTTGGTGAACCGGTGCAATGTTCCGTAGGTGTCGTTTGAAGGGTTATAAATACCCCAAATCAAGTCTGTAAAAACTAACCTTCGTGTATCAATAAAATTAGTGTGATTATTATTGTTATATGATTGTTCATAGATAGATTCATATACCAACAGTGGTATCAGAGCAAAAGATCAGAGAGAGGAGAGAAAGAAGATATTGATCGGGATTAGATCAATAAGAACAAATCGATTAAAGAGAAATCGATTACAAGAAGAACCAAACGGGTTAGAGAAACCCTAAGTTTGATTCAGGAAAATCAAACAGAGAGAGAAACGAATCGATTGAGTGAAGATCGAATCACAGAAAATAAATAGAAAGGGAAAAGTAAACATACCGCTAGAGAGAAGCCACCGCTGTATAGTTGCCGGAAAAAGGAGAGAGACACCGCCACAATCAGTTTGTCGCCGGAGAAGAAACAGAAACGGAACCAACACCGCCGCCGCCATCGTCGCTGAAGAAGAAGACCACCGGTTCCAAAACTTCTAAAAATATATATATCACGTTTTTTACATATATTTTTTTTTGGAAATAGATTTTAGTTTATTTTTCAAGAATAGATTGAAGTTAGAATTTGCCCTGTTACAATTCGCGTTAGGAAAACGTTAGAATTGTTTGAGAATTATTGTGGTTAGACTGAAAAATTAAGTTGTTGGATTTACACTGGTTTTAGAAGAAAACCAAAATCAAAGAGATATGACGGGAGAAAAAATCGAAAAGATTGTTTATAGTGAAGTCGCCACACCATTTTCATCATATCAATGCCCAGTTCTAAACAATAAGAACTATACATTATGGGCATTAAGGATGAAAAAGATTTTAGTGGCAAATGGAGTATGGGATTTAGTAGAAGGAACAAGTACATCAAAGGAGATAGATATAAAAAAGGATAGTTCTGCGTCAGCATACCTATTTCAAGGGTTACCAGAAGATTTGCAAATGCAAGTTGCGAGATGTGAAACAGCAAAAGAAATTTGGGACTCACTAAAGTCCAGATTTACTGGGACAGAAGATGTACAACAGGCACACTCGCAACAACTTAAATCAGAATTTGAAAGACTTGTGATGAAAGATGATGAATCAATAGATTCATTTGCCGGAAAGTTGATGAGTATTATTACAAAGGGTGCTACATGTGGATTAATGTTTGACGAGCAAACGAAAGTACGGAAAATACTTAATGCAGTACCAGATAAATTCATATCAGTAGTAGCAACCATTGAAATGATTGTTGATTTTAAGACTGTAAAGTTAGAGGAGATTATTGGGAGACTTAAGACTTATGAAGAAAGGATTAAGTTTAGAAAAGGAAGTCAAGAAGAACCATGTGAGAAGTTGTTGTTCACACGTCAAGGGAATGGCAGAAATTATGAACGCAACTATGAAAATGGTAGACGAGGAGGTGGTAATCAAACACAAGGAAGAGGCCGAGGAAGATTCACTAGAGACAATAAGAATGAAGATAATTATGATAGAGGAAGGAGAAACCTTGGAGATCAAAACTATCATAAGAAGGATCTTAGAGAAATAGAGTGTTATAATTGTCATGAGTTTGGACATTATGCTACAAATTGTCCAAAACCAGACCGTAGAAAAGAAATATCAAACCTTGTGGTCGAAGATGACGAACCAACGTTATTGATGGTTACGAGAAAGGATGAAAACGAGATGGCGTACTTTGAAGAAGAACCGGAAAGGAATGGAATTGTCATTGAGAAGGATGAAATTTCAAAAGAAAAGTTGGAAGACATGAGGACAAAAATAGAAACTGATTTGAGGAGCAAACTAAAGTTTTGGAAGTTAGAAATACTTCAAGACATAGAAATGGAGAAACAAGAGTTTGAGAAGAAAATGAGAAATGGAGAGATAGCATTTGAGAAACAAATGCAGAGAAGGTTAGAAAACCTGAAGAATTTGAGAGATTGCACAAGCAAAGAGATGAAAGAGTTAAAGTCAAAAGAAGAACAGTTTGAGAAAGAGAGTTATGAAGTTGTTTTAGATGAGAAACATCTAAAAGATGAACCAAGCATTGGCGAGGACAAATGCAAGAAGCATTATGAAATGCCATCAAGATTTACAAAGGAGAGCCAAATTGAGAAAGACTTAAAATCAAGCAACAAGAAAGTTGAACAAAAAGATGGTGATGCAAGTACTACAAGAAACAAATTATTGGAGAGTCAAGATTATGACATGATACGAATAATGGTGGATACTGACAAAACTGACAAAGATCGAGATGTGATTGAAGACAAGAAAGAAAGAAGTCAAATTAAAGAGGAAGCTCAAGACACAGCTCGTGTTAAAGACAAAGACAAAGGAAGTGGAAACAAGCCAAAGTTCAGAAAGTAAGGCTTTTTACAACCTACACAAGATAAAGATGATGGAGCGTGAAGATATTGAAGGCATGGATTAATAAATTAGGGGGGAGTGTTGAATACTAACTTATTAATCCATGTAATATAAAGTATTTAGTGTTTATATATGTTTATATAAGTTAAGGGTCCAAATGTGATAAGTCAATAGATAATAACCGAATGGTAGTTATATTCGGTTATAGCAGTTAGTGAAAGGGTGTGTCTGTAGGAAAAGGCAACCGTTGGTAGTTACACTGTTTGGTGAACCGGTGCAATGTTCCGTAAGTGTCGTTTGAAGGGTTATAAATACCCCAAATCAAGTCTGTAAAAACTAACCTTCGTGTATCAATAAAATTAGTGTGATTATTATTGTTATATGATTGTTCATAGATAGATTCATATACCAACAAAGTTGCCCAAAGGTCTTCTTGTGAAACTGTAGAAAATTCGAATTATCAAAGGACTTGTGGGTCTGCCCAACGCTCCAACCTGAGCTAGCATGGTTTAGCCCATCATTATGTTTGTTTGACCCGTTACCTCGGTCCCGCCTTACTTGCCTCATATAGGAACTTAGTTGACTTGATAAGTGTACCATCAAAGATTCTGAAAATGTGTCATATATTTCAAGTGTGTAAGAAATTATCTCAAGGATGAAGCATGTGATTGCAACGACTTTCAAATTTTAGATATTTATACGTGTTTACATACATGAGCGGAATTTGTTGTCCTTTAATTGCAGGAGGCATTGTGAACAACACACTTAGACCCACAGATAAGTGATTTCAATCTTGTGTGGAGAAGGCTAATGGAGCAGCGCTTATCCTCTGATCCAGTGGTGGCATACTAATTGACTAATTCTATTTAGTTCACAATTAGTTGAGTAGTGTTAATAGACCAATGTACTTGCGTTGATTATAAACGTAATATTTCCAGTATCTAATGATGTTTTAGGTGTCACATGTTGTCATATGAGACTTTTTGTTTCGTTGTTTATTCATTTTGTTCTTTTAGTCGTAACTTATTACAAAGGGAAAGCCTGTACCATAAGCTTTTTTAAAAACATGAATGACAGAAAAATGTAAAGAGGTGTCTGATTATAACTTACAAAATTATACGTGATGACTTTTTACAAAAAAAATTATCTTAGTAGAGTTTACTTCCCTAATCCCACGAATTCGGACATCAAATTAGCAGTATCTTATGTCTCAAAACGCGTTTATGATTCAATTAAAGTTATTATATCACTGAAATGTGTTGTTTTGTATCCTTATAAAAATAAAAAATATAAAATACAACCATAATTGCAATTTCAAGTGCGTTTATTATTAGTTCACCACTATTTTGTATAAAAAAATGTTTTATCATGCGAGTTCGCGGGTTATGAGCTAGTGTATTTTGGAAAAGAAAAAAAAAAAAAAACAAAAAAAAAACAAACTAGGGTACCACCTTCAATGTTGACCATATGTCAACCTTAATGTATACATTATACATTAAGACTTGTTCATGGGTAGAGTTATGACTTTTAAAAAGTCGCGCACAATATACATCATCACTATATGAAAGCCTACTTAGAAACTTTCAATTTGCATAAAATATCTTCTATGATGGTGACATATGTTTGACAAAATAATGGGAATTAAATCATCACTACAAGATATAAATCCTTTAGAGACCTCCATCTAACCTGCTCCCGTTGACTTATTCCCATCGAATAAGAATTCTCATAACAAAGCCCATGAATTGATCATCGGTCTGTCTAAAAAATACATGAAAATGGTTGATCTTCAACAAGAAAACGATTCATGTCCTAATTATGACGTATGATACTTGCCTAAAGTGTTGCACGTCCAGGAAATATGACTTGCATCCTCTCATGAACTTCTAACTTTAATGATAATATATTTTGCGCATCACATCTGTTTAATTTAAATAATTGTCAACGGTAGGAGATGTTGGAAAATCTAGTGAAACATGTGGGTATTCACTAACTTTGGACACATAATTTTATATGTGGATGTGGTATATATGTATAAATATTAGTTTATGTGTTCGCCATCTCCCTGATGAGATCGAGCTTCGCAACGAGATAATATATGTTCAAATCGGAACTGATGTGAATGAGACATCAATTCACTAAGTAAGATGTACATTTGATGTGCATTTGAATGAGCCCCACGTTGATACGTAAAGTGAATATATAGATGGACCAACCAAATTATAATATACTCCGTATGTGTCTAGGCTCCATACTAGCTAGTAGCTAGAACACACAAAGGAACACAACTTTTTGAGGAGATAAAAGTAAAAGTATAAACGACATTATATGGAAGGTAGACGTAGTCAATTGTGTTCTGATGATGATAGTGACAAGCGGAGAGAAGGCATGCGGAGTAGAGGACCGAAGACTTTTATACCGTACGTGTTGAATAGTGAAGAAACCTCGTATCTATTATGCATTACATGTAACAAACACTAGTATACAAACGGATATATATGATGGTGAAAAAGGTCATCTGAAGCGGTGATCTAACCGCCCCCGATGCCCGCGACACTAAAGCCTGAACATCTTTTGAAGACATCAAACGCCCGTTTCAAAAGTATGAATTTAAAGCGGTTACTTTGCTTTAATAGAACGGTTGTTGGACAATACATGATGTGTTTGTTGAGCTAATGAACCGCTTCAAAAGTCAAACGAAAATTCAAAAGAAATTCACTTTTATCCTCAAAAGCGTATATTCATTTTCAGTTTCTCGCTAATCACCAAAACATATTTATTATTCTTGCTTCAACTTACACTTCAAAATCAAATTAATTTTCTTTTAGGAACAAAAAATTAGATACCTTTTCAACTTATATATATTAACATACACAATAACTGAAAGGAAAAATATCAACCTGTTTTAATCAAACAAAAATATACATATCTTAAATAAACATACCAAATTACAATAAATCAAGAATATATGGATTTGAACATAACAATACTATACTACAAGTCCACAACCATATATTTATAAAGTAAAACTTCTTCAATTGCACCAACGATACACTGCAACTCATCGCTCTTTCAGTAACCACTAGTCCACTAACAATTTGTCATTTGTTTCTTGAGTATATTTCAATAGATATAAACACATTAAAAATTATATATTATTTTTATGTTTATTGTATCTACATATACATATAAGATACATATGCTGACCACAACAACCGATGAAGTACAACTAGATGTGAATCATCATCACGGACGAGATCTGATATAACACCCCAGATTTTACAACTGTTTTTTTTTTTTTTTTAACAATGCGGAAGCTCAAATCCCAAAACATATGTATACATAAAATGACATGTCGTCATCTTCCATTACCTAAGTTCTAAGTATTGATTATTAACGTTTACAAAACAATCATTTATATCCGGGACATTATATAATCAAACAATTTAAACTGTATTAAATAATATCAGAGTAATCCTAGTCAAACATTCTTCAGTTACTCCTTGACCCGCCCATAACCAGAGATATTAACCTGCAAGGAGTAAACAACGAGATTAGCACGAAGCTAAGTGAGTTAACTCATCACTAACAATACAACTTAGTTTAACACCATGAGTCTACAACAATTAACACTTTGACTCAACATCACCAGAGGATCGGTGGCCCTTGTGGCGCCCTCAGCCGCGGTGGCCCACCAAGCGACACTTACACCAACTGTAGGCCAATACAGTGGTTAACCGATAACCGTTCGTTACCTTTAGTCAACACAAGCCTTACTTACAACGAATGTTCACAACCCTTGTGTTGACTAACCTGTAACGACACAGTCCAACATAGTTGACCTCGTAACACAATTACCAATAGGTCACTTAACACTTAACACAATTCACAATTCAACTTAACACAGGTATAACACATAACACTTGAAGTAACCACAATAGTGATCACTAAATTATAGTGAGAGATCAAAGTCCACTCACCGACTACCATAGTCGCCTACTCAGTAGTCTAATATCACTGAGTCTTCTCCATATCTGAGAATACAACAAAATAACACAAGTCAGTCACTTGTTTCAATGTGAAATAACATCACATAATTGTAATCAAAATCCAACAATTTAATCAAGTAATTACAACACAATAATTAGTAATTATAACAACATAATTAACTTATCCAAGTTATTAATTCAACACTCTCATGAAATTAATTACACTTGATTCAAGTATCCAACTTTTCAAATTATGACTTATAGTCATTTAACACAATTCAATCCAAGATTTATAATAACCAATTTAACTTCACTAGTTCACCATCACTATCAAATTATGAACATAGAATCACATCATCACATTGATCCAAATCAATTATAGTTAATCAACATAAGAACTCATCAACCTCATATATTAAGAATTCACAATTTAACTCATCCATTAATTCATTAGTAACTCATGATCCTCACCATGATCATCTTAGCTTATAAATAACAATATCATATAACAATCTATTCTAACTATCAATCAATAAACACTTTCACTTGTATATAATTCACACAACTTGATTAATCCACTATTAGGTTATATTAAAGCTACTAACACTCTTATTAACACTTATTAACACCATTTCAACTAATATCAAGCTTTAGTTTATGATTAATACCATTAACCCATCAAAACCCCATGAACTCATCAAATCATATTATCACCTTCTTCATTTCTAACTTAGGGTTTACATGATAATCATCATTTAATCCTCAACTAACAAGAATTTAATCACTACAACTCTAAATTTTCGGATTATAATCAATAACCCATCAAAATCATCAAAAACTTAAGAACCAAGATTAATTTACAAACTTAAGCTTGAATCTTGCTAGATATCAACAACAATAAGCTTAACTAACAACAATTTCACATAATCAAAGCTTAAATTCGAATTATCACCAAGAACATCAAAAACCCCCAATTTCTAGGGTTTAAAATTGAAGATTTAGAGACTTACTAGTAGCATAGAAGGATTAGGGGATGATAATCTATCATCTTGAAGCTTGAATCCGAATTTTGTAGCTCCAATTTGATGTAATTAGTTAATTGTTCTAGGGTTTCATGTGTGTGTATGCGTACGTATGTAAATGAGGAGGAGAAATAAAGACCGACCCAATCAATTGAGTCAATTATATAACTAGTCTAATTTCATTCCCCGTACTTAGCATTGTCTGGAACTTAAAAAATATTTACGGGAAAACTATTTTATTTTACCGTCAATTCTATTAATTTAAAACAATCAATATTTCACTAGTCACAATATTTCCCGAGGCTTATCGACCTATTAATTTTACAATCAAACGCAATAACAATTTTAAATCGCATTTAAAATTTACAGAAAATACCTATTACTTCTAGGCCCAATTTGAGGATGTTACATCTGAATACAAATACAGATATGTAAGAACACATATCTGATGAACCAAAACACAGATTTAAAAAAAAAAAAAAAACATTAATTCATAGTTTCTTTTAATCTTACATTAATTTACTGCTTTGCTGCCACCGTGACTCACTGTTATTCACCACCCCGACCAACACTTCAATTTATTTTCTATAGTGGAGAATAACTTAAATAAATCTTGCTTGTGTGAGTTAGTGGATATGTGCGGGAGATAATATGTCTGTGGTGGAGAAGATATGTGTGTATGTTTATTTATAAGTCAAATGAAAATGAAAACAGAGGAACGGTTCTTTGTTATTTTATAGCGCGGTTCACAAAAAACGCGCTATATAATTCTTTTATGGGGCGGTTCTTTGTTATTTTATAGCATAGCGCGGTTCACAAAGCGCTATATAATTTTTATGGAGCGGTTCTTTGTTTTTTAGCGGTTCTTTGTTATTTTATAGCGCGGTTCACAAAGAACGCGCTATATAATTCTTTTATGGAGTGGTTCTTTATTTTTTATAGAGTGGTTCACAACACGCTATATAATTCTTTTATAGAATGGTTCATACTCACTACTACTACAGTATATATTTATGTTTATTTATGACTTTTTAGATAGCTTCTTATGGACGTTCCAAGAGATCACCACTCATTTTTTTTAAACTATACTCATTTTTTTACTTCGGAAACCGCTACATTTTATTCTATTTGAAACGGTTTTTTACTTAGCGGTTCTAAAATTTCACTTTTTTGAAGCGGACTGTTTTAAACCGCCACAAATAATGATATTTTTTGGAGCGGTGTCTACTAAACAGCTATAAATATAAATAATTAGAGCGGTTTTTTCTAAAACCGCTACAAGTAATGCCATTAAACCGTCCCAAGAAAAATTTTGGACCCACTTTTTACTTTTTGTAGCAATTTTCACGTAAAACCGCTATAACACTGTGCTCTAAATAGTCATTTTTGTAGTATATAGATGGATACAAACTTAAACGGTGATAGAACTTAATCCATATATACAATAAAAATGGACCATATATACTAATCAAATCTGTAATTCCAATACTATCGATCATTTTACCTTAACTATATCTATTCGATCACTTTCTCTTTAGTTGCATAAAGGTTTTATCGTTATAACCATTGTTCAATTCCTCCTATTATGTTCTTGGCCACTTAGGACGCGTCTAATTATTGAAAACTAGCTATCTTCATTTTTCCTTTTTCATATTTCTAGAGTTTTGTGTTTTTAAAAAAATAAAAGAAAATTTAGAATACACGTTTAAATGTAAAAGATAGAGTTTTCATTTTCCAAAATGTAGGGAATCATAATTCATTAAATCCATTTTTCTTCAAAAACTTCTCTAAAAAAATCACAATTTGAACACGTTTTCTAATTATTCAGTTTTCTTAGATTTCCGGAAAAATGGAAGAGTTTTTCGTAACTAAACGCACCTTAGTATGTTAGATTCATGTCACAATCCATATATAAGAGCTCATTTGTATTTTGAATACGTAGATTTAGACATGCTTTTAGGTACATTTAATATTACTAGTGGTACATATTTTTCTCATAAAGTCTCTATATAAACCAATCGACCGATGTACAAATTTGTGCAATCAAGTTAAGAAACTAATTAAAATGGAAATTGAGGAACAACCAATCGCTCCAAACAGTACCAATCTTAACGAGTGGCCCCATGTTGATTACTTCAAATTTGACAAAGGCAGAGATAGAGCTGACCAAGTTCGCAATGCCATTCTCGTTGTTGCAGCGCTCGTTGCCACTGCCAGCTTTCAAGCAGTTATGAATCCTCCCACCGCTCTTACATCACTCGGAGATAATGATTACCGTATGCTTTTATTTGTTTGTGCAAACTCATTATCAATGTCGGCTTCCATGACCATTATTGAAATGCTCATGGATTCTTTTCCATTTCAAAGAGAGATCCGGTTATCTTACTTGACCATGTGTTTCGCCTTCGGGTTAACTGCTGGAGCGCAAGTAAAAACATCCTCTCACCTTACATTCGCACTATTATTGTTGTGTTTCTTTACACCATGGCTTATACGTCAAGTGCCTTATCTTATAAAACACGCGTGTGGATGATGAATCTGATGATCGGTAAATTAAACATGCTGGCCACAGAAGCTGAATCCGTCATCCTGATTTTATACGAGTTTAGTTATATGTTAAAGAGTTTTTATTAGATCTGCAGATGATTTTATATAAGTTTAATTATATGTTAAAGAGTCTTTACAATATCAGGGTTGATTTAAACAGGAGTTATTAGTCTTGTTTTATGATTTTCAATGTATAAAAAGAGTCTGAGAAGTGTTAATTTCTCAAGTCTTGGTGTTTTTTATCTTTGTCCAGTGACATGATAGTTATCCAGAATAAATTGTCTTCTAATATGTGGTTTTGTGCTGCATATATCATAATCGAATACTTTTGTGCATATTTTTGTTTTCTGTTTCTATTCGCGAAAACCAAATTGCATAAACATATTATTCCTCTTATTCAGGTCACTACAAAGTGAATATAAGAATCATCATCTTCAAATACTCCAATTATATCGTCATGAGGAAGACCACATTGTTGTTTATGGTCTAACTTAGCAAGGATAGAACTATTATATTTTAATTAGAGGGCAAAGAAGTCTTCTTTTTGTTTTTTTCGTATTTTAAAGTAACAAAACTTATAAAATATCATTAATATTCTCTTAAAATAATTTTTTTCCATGTAATTTAATTATTTTTTAGAATGCCGTTGTCTCTTGTCCCTTTTTATATTAATTTGCCTCGATGAAGTAGCATATATATCATATATATACTTTTTATTACGGAGTAATTCGTTCATATTTATAAATATTGGGATAATAAATTACGAACTCGATTTGTCACTGTTGTTTTCCACATATATAATTGATTGCAACTTTAGTTAAAAACAAATTATTGAGGCACCAAATCCACACACACACAGACAAATGTGACCGTCTAATCTTATAGTCATTGGTCAACCGAGAAGTAAACGAAGAAAATGACGATGGAGAAATTACAACGAAATTTGTGTGGTCATCTTATAGTCATCGCCCTAGAGATGTTATTCAGTTAAATTACTCGAGTTTCAGTTATTCTATTCGAGTTTTTAAGTTTATTATTTAACCCATAATTCAATGAAAATAACGTCAGGTTATCCAAGTTCAGTTTATCTGGATTTGAATCTTGTTCGAGTAATGTATATAAATCAGAATGGATGTTATCTAAAATTTTCTAATCTTAGCAATACTTAAATTTTACGTCTTTACAAAATATAATTAATAGCTTCATATAAATCATAAATCATTATAAAGTTCAAGTCATCCGAAAATTCCAATTGTGGAATTGATCAAAACGAGCCTTCATTTTGATATCTTGTTATGGATTCCTACAACGTCCACAATCCGCCGATTCAAAGGGGAAAAGACGTGTTGTCGTCAAAATAGAACAAACTCAACGCGGATTGCAACAAGTAGCAAGGCATATGGAAACGGCTTTCGGATCAACCAAGGAGTGGTGAAGGTTGGAAGATTTCATGATCCGTTGTGAAAATCAATACCGGGTGGCAAACGAACAAAAAAGTTTCCATAACTTGATGGCGTGGAACTTTTTGAAGGATAAACAAAATTGGCTACATCCCGAGCCGTTTGTCATCGGTAGACGAAATGTTCTCGAATGCCGCGAGAAGGTGGATTTGGATGACTTGAACTGTGATGAAGAACCGGAGCAAGAAATAGAAAACCCGAATGCGGGTTTATTTGGTGACGATCCGCATCCACGTCCGGTTGGAAAGTCAAGAAAATTAAAGTCCCAAAAAACCACGTCTTCTGGTTCGGTCGCTTCCTCTCGTGCTTCGTTTGATGAATCACTCGCAACAACCTTTGAAGGCATCCGAAGCGGCAAACAAGGTTACTACAAGACAAAGGATCTCGAGGCCAAACTTAGATTTTTGGCCATGCCGACTGAGAATTTACTGGAGCAAGTGAGGTTCATCTTAGAAATGGAGAAGATGAAGATTTGCGAGACTATGGGATGGCCATACGGAACGGGAGCGGGAGGTGGTGCTTTGGGTTCGTAATCGGGGGTCGGAGATGATTGATTTTATTTTGTATTGCATTTTAAATTCTTAGGACTTTTTAAATTATGTCTTTAAATTATGCATTTTAATTTTAGGACTTGTAATTTCTTTATACAATTATTTAAATTAAAAAAAATAAAATAAAAAAACTCCAGAACAGTGTCTGCCACACCACAAAATCCTCAGCAACAACATTCTTTCCAGAACACTGTCAAAACAAAATCACCACACCATGTGCTCTTAGTTCATTTTAAGAATCAAATTTCTCCTTGCGAAAATCATCACCCATTTTTTATTTTTATCAAAAGGGTTTTTTAAAAAGATACTCTGAATTACTCCAATGTAATAATAATAATAATAATAAGAATAATCTTAAATTATATATATAAAACATCTTTGTGACATCATAATTATAAAATTAAAGTTCAATTGAACAATTAAGTCCCTATATTTTACTTACTTTTGAAAACAAAACTCAATTAATTATTTATAATCTAAACCTAAATTATATAAAATAATCTTTGTAATCAAATAAATACTCCCTCCGTCCCAGTTTAATTGTCCCCAGACAAAAAACACGCAGTTTAAGAAAACATCTACTTCTCTCTTACTTTTTGATAAGATGACTGTTTTACCCTTTACTTTTTACCTGTTTTTTGTATTATATATATATAAATTAGGGGTATAAAATAACTTTATCTCATCACTTTAATCTATTTATGGAAGTGTACAATTAATTTGGGACAGTCCAAAATGGAATACTGTACTATAAATTTGGGACGGAGGGAGTAATATTCATAAAATATTATTAAAATTTAAAACATTAATTATTTGGATACTTTTTATAAGCCATGTATATTTCATTATTTTGAAATTAAAGACATCGATTATCATGTGATTACATATGTTATCTTCACATCCTAATTAACTAATGTTTTAACACAATTACATGTTCAACAACTTAATAATAGTTTGAGTTTTAAAATTTAAATGGCCCGTGTGTATATACGGATCTAAGTACTAGTAATAATAATAATAAATATGAAACTATATACGACTAAAAGATTTAGATCAAAACGCTGAGAAAATCTCAAGCTTTTAGTTCAACAGTTTTTCTTTAAACAAATTAAATATTTTTACAAAAATAAAATACTAATAAAAAAAAAGTTTAATATTTTATGTGCAGGAAAAGAAGAACACATTCCTGCTACAATTGCTGGTTAATTAACTAAATAAAAATGTCTATACAATCACCGCTGTTAGGGCAGTGGTTAAATATTCCGAAAATAAATTCAAACTACTTATTAAACACCAACTTTGCAAGTTTAGAATATAAATATTCCATAATTAGTGATGTATACAATAACTAATTATTAACAAGTACGATGCACGGCAATTTCAAATACGAATAACTAATAACTCAAAAAAGACGTTTAAGGTTTATAATTGTTTTTCTAAGTGTTTTAAAAAGGGAAAAAATGACGGATCAATCCAAAGGTACAATCAAAAATTAATGTTAAACTCGAGGCATAACGAACCCAAGATCGTATAAAAGTAACGATGTGTGTCTATTTATAATTGATACTAAATAAAATGTAACACCCTGTTTTTGGGCCTAGAAATAAATTGTATTTTAATAAGTTCGGTTGGTTTATTTAATAATAAACAAGTAAAAGAGCCTCAGTTTTTATAGTGATTAATAAATTATTGCTTGTTTTAATTTGTTAAAGTTGATGGTAAAATAAAAGTACTTTGACTTACGGGTATTTTTGGGTTCCAGACAATAGGCTAGGAACGGGTATAATTTACTAATAATAAAAGAGTTGGGGCGGTGGAAAAGCTGGATCATTTCACACCTAACTTATTACACTCTCATTTCTTAAACTCTCATTCTCTCATCTCTTTCAAAATTAATCAAGAACAAAATAGAGATTGAATCTAGCTAAAGGGAACTGATTATCATCATCATCCATATCATCTTCTTCCATTGATTGTAAGTAATCTAGTGTTCTTGGTGTTCTTGAATATATTTATAAAGATTGGGTAAAAATGGTGGATTTGTCATTTGTTAGAATTGAAGATTAAATAACATGTGTGTAATGTTTCTAAATGATTAGATAACGATTTTAACATGATTACATGGTGATTGTATGGTAGAAATTGCTAGTGTTCTTCAAGTTAGTTGTTAGTTAGGGTTTGATGATTTTAGAGATATAAATGAAGATTGCATGATGGAATATGATGCTAAATAGGTTGTTTGATGTTGGTGTGTGTTAGTGTAAGTTTATATGTCGTTTTTATGGTGAATAATCGAAGTATAGAAGTGTAGATTTGAGTTTTGGGTATTAAAGCCCGTAAGTTGTTTGCTGTTTCTGCTGCTGCTGGTATTATGATCAAGCCGGCGGCTTGATCACTGAAGCTGGCGGCTTCATGTGGTCAGCCGGCGGGTTAGGACCCCAAGCCGGCGGGTTAGGACCCCAAGCCGGCGGTCTGAATTGGCTTATTTAGGTGATTTAAGTTCTGATGCTGAAAATGTTAATTTACCCGGCGGGCCAGGGTGCCAAGCCGGCGGCTTCCCAGCCAAGCCGGCGGCTTCCCTGCCCAAGCCGACGGTTTGGGGGTGGTTTCCAGCAATTTCATTTCTTTTGTTTTGTATGATTAAATGTTAAAGATATATGATGTGTGATACGTGTTATATGGTATAGTATATAAGATATATGTTAGATGATATTGAAATACGTTATATGAGATCTTGATATAAGTATTGTAATTTGTGTTGAACGTTTACTGACTTGGTGTTGTTGTTGTTTCCAGATAAGCGGACGGCCACTCAGTAAGATAAGACCTCTGAGTTGGCGATCAGGCGTGAATATTTGGTGAGTGGAATTGTAGTCCTCGGTTCCACCCAGTTGTAACGGGTTCGGTTACAACGGGTAACCAGGATAGTTTATTTTAGTAGGTTGTTGTTATTGGTCGTACCGGTACCAGTCTTGTCTGTTTTGTTTATGTTGCTGATTATATGAGTTGTTGTGTGATTGTTGTTGAATTGTTGATCAGTTGTGAACAGTTGTGAACTGTTGCTTGTTGTTGTGTGTTTTTGCATTGTGAATGCAACGTGGTTATTTTCAGAGGTCAACTGTTGTTGGTTGGGTTTGGGTACTACTGTGTAGTTGTCGAGGTTTCTTTGAGACACATAGTTGAGAACAAGCCTAGTCAGTGAAGGTAGTACTCAAGCTATCGGTTGATTACTGGGATTGGCTTGGCGCCCAGTAGTCGTGGTTTCTGGGTTGGGTGGATACCAGGAACCGCCGGTCCTCTTGACGTTATGTGCTTATGTGTTTAATTGTTGTTGTTGCTTAGTTGTAAGACTTGTTATGAGTGGGTTGAACCGTCGGTTACGGTTCCATTCACTTAGCATTAGCTAATCCCTCGTTGTTTAATGTTTTGCAGACTGTGGTTAGTTGATGTAGATGTTCGGGTTGTAGATGTTGACTGGGAGTTTGACTAAGGCTTGGCGCAACTCTGATCTTTTGTGGATGTCTTTTGGAAAATGTTTTATCTAAGGCCCGTTTTGTGTTAATATGGGTGGTAACTAATATGGTTGTAAATGCTTAACTAATGTTGTCATATTTGGTAGTCGTTAAACCTGGAAGCATTGTAAGTCGGTAAATGTTTTGTTTTGGGGGACTTGCGCTTCCGATTTTCGAAATTTAATATATAAATGATATATTTTGGTTCACGTAAGGACCGGGCCTTACAAGTTGGTATCAGAGCATAGGTTTGGGTGAATTGGGCATTTGCGAATGTTCAATCCCAAATCTATTTGGTGTTAGTCAAACTTTTCGGTTTGTGGGATTAGCTTTTGGTTGGGGATTGGTTAGTATAGGTGATACTAACGATTAACAAGTTGCAAGTTGTGCTTTGGTTGTGAGTACAGGAATGGCAGATGATGAGAATACGACTCCCAATAATGCTACTAGAACGGAGCTTCCACCTCCGGAAATTAATAATGTTAATCAGGGTGGTACTTCAAATGTTCATCATGATGAAGCTAGTCAAGAGGATTATTTGTTACATATGGAGGATGAGGTTATAAGACTTAGAAAGATAGAACAGTTGTATTTGGAGTTACAATCTAGAGTAGCTCAGCAAGCGTATCAGTCTCCTCCTCCACCTCAGCAGAATAGGTTGTGTTCATTTAAAACTTTTAAAGCGTGTGGACCTAAAGACTTTGAGGGAGGTAATGATCCGATGGTGACACTGAATTGGTTAAGGGACACCGAGAGGAAATTTGATGTGTGTCAGTGTGAAGATGAGTTAAGAGTTAAGTATGCAGTGCAGTTATTGAAAGGTCAAGCGATGAACTGGTGGGATTCTGCGACTGCACAAATGACACCGGAACAAAGATCTGGAATTACTTGGGCTGAGTTTCATAGAGAGATTAGTAAGCAATTCTGTTCTGAGTTTGATATGATTAGACTTAGGCAGGAGTTTCTGGATTTGGAGTTTTCTGAGAAAATGACAATGGATGAGCTTATCAATCAATTCACTGATAAGTTAAGATTTGTTCAGCAATGGGTTCCAGACGAGAGGACTAGGATTACCCATTTTGTTAAGACTTTACCACCACAGTACCGGACATCAGTGAGGTTGGCACGTTCTTTGACGGAGGCTTTTGAGTTAGCTAGGTCGGTGCATGGTGACAATCAAGCATGGGAAAAGTTGGGTAAGAATAAGTTGGTGCAACAATCTAAGAGTGGTACTACTGGAAGCAAGAGTCAGAATCGGAGGATTGAGTTTATCGAGGGCTCGTTGGGTAGTGATCCAAACCCTTGGTGTACTGCTTGCAGGTCGAGACATTCGGGTCCATGTACTCCTCAAACGTTAAGGTGCATTAAGTGTGGAGCATTTGGGCATGGTAGTAGAGAGTGTACCTTTCCTCAATCTGTGTGTTGGAACTGCAAGAACGAGGGTCATCGGGCAGGGCAATGTCCGGAGAATGTTAGGCAAGGTTTGGGTTTAGCTGGAAGTTCGGGATCTGGTTCGGGTTCTGCATCATCGGTTGGGCAGAAGAGAAAGATGGCGCCTTCTCGAGCTTTTCATATGACAGTGGGAGATCAAATAACAGTGGGGGAATTGCTTGAAGTGAATAACCAAGGTAGATTCTATATTGACTTTGATGTAATATAGTTTATAGTATTGTATGCTTATGTGTAATTGTAGTGTTTGGTCTATTTATGTGTGGGATTGGATTTCGGGGACGAAATCCTCTAAGGGGGGAAGATTTGTAACACCCTGTTTTTGGGCCTGGAAATAAATTGTATTTTAATAAGTTCGGTTGGTTTATTTAATAATAAACAAGTAAAAGAGCCTCAGTTTTTATAGTGATTAATAAATTATTGCTTGTTTTAATTTGTTAAAGTTGATGGTAAAATAAAAGTACTTTGACTTACGGGTATTTTTGGGTTCCAGACAATAGGCTAGGAACGGGTATAATTTACTAATAATAAAAGAGTTGGGGCGGTGGAAAAGCTGGATCATTTCACACCTAACTTATTACACTCTCATTTCTTAAACTCTCATTCTCTCATCTCTTTCAAAATTAATCAAGAACAAAATAGAGATTGAATCTAGCTAAAGGGAACTGATTATCATCATCATCCATATCATCTTCTTCCATTGATTGTAAGTAATCTAGTGTTCTTGGTGTTCTTGAATATATTTATAAAGATTGGGTAAAAATGGTGGATTTGTCATTTGTTAGAATTGAAGATTAAATAACATGTGTGTAATGTTTCTAAATGATTAGATAACGATTTTAACATGATTACATGGTGATTGTATGGTAGAAATTGCTAGTGTTCTTCAAGTTAGTTGTTAGTTAGGGTTTGATGATTTTAGAGATATAAATGAAGATTGCATGATGGAATATGATGCTAAATAGGTTGTTTGATGTTGGTGTGTGTTAGTGTAAGTTTATATGTCGTTTTTATGGTGAATAATCGAAGTATAGAAGTGTAGATTTGAGTTTTGGGTATTAAAGCCCGTAAGTTGTTTGCTGTTTCTGCTGCTGCTGGTATTATGATCAAGCCGGCGGCTTGATCATTGAAGCTGGCGGCTTCATGTGGTCAGCCGGCGGGTTAGGACCCCAAGCCGGCGGTCTGAATTGGCTTATTTAGGTGATTTAAGTTCTGATGCTGAAAATGTTAATTTACCCGGCGGGCCAGGGTGCCAAGCCGGCGGCTTCCCAGCCAAGCCGGCGGCTTCCCTGCCCAAGCCGACGGTTTGGGGGTGGTTTCCAGCAATTTCATTTCTTTTGTTTTGTATGATTAAATGTTAAAGATATATGATGTGTGATACGTGTTATATGGTATAGTATATAAGATATATGTTAGATGATATTGAAATATGTTATATGAGATCTTGATATAAGTATTGTAATTTGTGTTGAACGTTTACTGACTTGGTGTTGTTGTTGTTTCCAGATAAGCGGACGGCCACTCAGTAAGATAAGACCTCTGAGTTGGCGATCAGGCGTGAATATTTGGTGAGTGGAATTGTAGTCCTCGGTTCCACCCAGTTGTAACGGGTTCGGTTACAACGGGTAACCAGGATAGTTTATTTTAGTAGGTTGTTGTTATTGGTCGTACCGGTACCAGTCTTGTCTGTTTTGTTTATGTTGCTGATTATATGAGTTGTTGTGTGATTGTTGTTGAATTGTTGATCAGTTGTGAACAGTTGTGAACTGTTGCTTGTTGTTGTGTGTTTTTGCATTGTGAATGCAACGTGGTTATTTTCAGAGGTCAACTGTTGTTGGTTGGGTTTGGGTACTACTGTGTAGTTGTCGAGGTTTCTTTGAGACACATAGTTGAGAACAAGCCTAGTCAGTGAAGGTAGTACTCAAGCTATCGGTTGATTACTGGGATTGGCTTGGCGCCCAGTAGTCGTGGTTTCTGGGTTGGGTGGATACCAGGAACCGCCGGTCCTCTTGACGTTATGTGCTTATGTGTTTAATTGTTGTTGTTGCTTAGTTGTAAGACTTGTTATGAGTGGGTTGAACCGTCGGTTACGGTTCCATTCACTTAGCATTAGCTAATCCCTCGTTGTTTAATGTTTTGCAGACTGTGGTTAGTTGATGTAGATGTTCGGGTTGTAGATGTTGACTGGGAGTTTGACTAAGGCTTGGCGCAACTCTGATCTTTTGTGGATGTCTTTTGGAAAATGTTTTATCTAAGGCCCGTTTTGTGTTAATATGGGTGGTAACTAATATGGTTGTAAATGCTTAACTAATGTTGTCATATTTGGTAGTCGTTAAACCTGGAAGCATTGTAAGTCGGTAAATGTTTTGTTTTGGGGGACTTGCGCTTCCGATTTTCCAAATATAATATATAAATGATATCTTTTGGGTCGAGTAAAGTCTGGGCCTTACATAAAAGGCGAATCTCATTACAAATTAACGTTGTATTCTTTAAAACCAAAATCCCAGAAAGTGCAGCCGATGAGAAGGATAGACACACCACCATACATGAAAAGACCAACATAATTGTACTTTTTATTTAGCTTTTAGCTCTTAGTTTATAGTTTATAGTTTATAACTAAATTTTTATTGTTTAAACATTTACAAACATCTTATCTTGTTAAATATAATATACAAACACAATTAACCTTTATGATGTCATCAATCAAATTATAATTAAATTTTTAATTAAACAATTAGACCCTTATACTTTAAAGTCTATTCCAATTAACTTTCATTATCATGAAATTTATAGAGATAATCCGTGCTTTTTTATCCCTTTCATTATCAATCAATGTCAATATTTGAATTGTATTAGAAAAGAACTCCTTTCTAAAGATAATCCTAAATCTTAAGTTATCCACTTTATTTTAATTTACAATTTACAATATATAGGTCTCTTGTAAAAAAAGAATATGTTATTCAATTCTAATTATTATTATTTTAAAATTTTAGGGATGTTTTAAGAATAACTTTGCTATTAGAATCACAAAATATTCATCAACGTACTATTAAGCAAACATGTTTCTTTATTTCGTTTCAGTCAATTGTAATCATAAATAAAGAAACTTTAACAATTATTATTATAAAATATACAAATTATAAAAATCGTAAAATCGATTCACAACATCTTCATGTAAACATATGGAACTTTGATAAGAGTATATCTGTGAGCATTTTTATTTCTTTTTTATCCGAGTAATGATCGGGTATCGTAAATGTATATAAAAACATCGAATATATTGTTCAACTAATCCTAAAACCCGTATCTACACATGGGCCGATAAATTTGTAATTCATTTTCATAAATGTTAATATATAGAGCCTTTGTATAATCAATTAGCGTGTTTAATATTATTTTTTTGGGGGGAAGGGGATATACATTAGTCCAATACAGATTCTAATTAAATTAAAAATAAATTAAGTTACCAATAAAAAATTTTGTAAGGCTGTTTAAAGTTAATATTTGCGACGAAGCCTTGAAAAAGTTATCCAAAAAAGTTTTGTACACAAACTTAATGATAATGTGTATAAATTTAAAAAAAAATACTATTAAGCGAAAATTAATGTCGTTGTTCTATGAAATTAATTAAATAAAAAATAGATAAAATAATAATAAAATAACATATACTGAATTCTGATTGGTTAATTGAACGTCAATTTTGAAATTGGATGTTATAAACCTGTTTTCTATATTATATTTAATAATAACTAGGTTTTAAACCCGTGTATAAACACGGGTGTTCGATGCAAACATGTTGATAAGATGAATTTTCAACTAATATATGTTTAACTCAAGTCACTTTCTTTTATCATATTACATTATTACATATATACGATTTTATTTTTTACCTCTTATCAGAGATAGCTATATTTTCATATAGAAAATAAGGTTTTTTTTCCTTTTTAAGAAAAATTAACTAACTAAATAGATCTTCTTAATGCTCATAATAAACTAAAAAATATATATAAAAATTGATCATTGCAAAGCGTATAAATTATTATAAGTTGTTGAATTGTAAAGTAAAATTTGCATAACACAACCTTATTTAAAAAAATAATAAGAATTACAAAAACACCTTCATAGTTAAATCGTTTTAAGACAAGTAGTATTCATCACAATTTTTATTTTCTATTTACGAAGCATGTGTATTACCGGAACTGTACACGTCATTTAACTTTAATAAATTTGAATTATTTACTTTAAGTTTATTCATATATATGTCAATCATAAGACTATAAAAATCCATGTATACACATACATGGATTCGAATCAAACTACCTTTCACTTATTTGAATGTTAAACACTTAAACCCCTATATATACATGAATAAATGTCAAATCCAAATGTATACACAAAAGGTTTTTTATGAGATCATATCAAGATTCAAAATTGTTACTGTTAATATGTAATACTCGTTTAAATAATAAATAACAATGTTTAATTGTATAGTATTTGATTTTAAACCTGTGTATATACACATACTTTGTAAGAAGATTTGATAATTCAAATATAGATCTCATTTGCCGTTGTTAATATGCAATCGTTAGTTAAATAAGTATTAACAATGTTAAGGGTTAAATGATCTCAGCGAGTAGGTCTCAATTTTTCAACATATTTTGAACTTAGAATGAATTGTATTAATGTTGTTAAATCAATTTTATTTGTATGTTAAATCAAACCCGACTACACTTGACTATCGAATAAAACTATTTTATTTTATTCGAATGTTAAACCCGTGAATATACATTAATGTCAAATAGAACTATCGTTTTGAACAATTTAGTAGTTATTTATTAAATAATTATATACATTATAAATATATCATATTTAATTTGGATAAATTTTTTGACATAGACTAATTGAAAGTTTTAATTAGATAGAATATTTAAACTTTTGAAAAATTAATTATATTAAGGGGTTTTTAAAAGTGATTTTTTAGGTGAATAGAGGTACTGATTGGTTAATTGAAAGAATAAAAAAATTAAAAAATTTGATTGGTTAATAGGTTTCAATTTTTGATAATTTTTCATTGGAGAAGTTTTCTTTTATTAATATTTTAGTTCTTAATATCTAAATGTTAGTACTTAAATAAACATTGATAATTAAAGGTAAAATTATTTAATTGAATAATATTTGATTGTAAATTCATGCATATGATTGTAATATGAAGAAAGGAGTTTAAAGACGATTTTAATTGATAAGGATCACATCATCAAAGCTATTATTTTTCGTTTTAAACCCGTGTTTACATGATGGATGTATAGTAAAAGATATTTATTATTATTGTTATTTTATTTCAATATATAAATTTTACAATAATTAGTTTTATAATTATAATATTAAAATAATAAGAAAAGGATTAAATTAAATGATATAATAGTATTTCTTTAGTGATAGTGATTAATGAAACATAATATTATATCTAGAGAAAAAGACTTGTAATCATACACATATTTATAAAGTATGTACGTACGTACGTACGTGAGTTAGAAAAAATAATGATCAAATAATAATTTTTTATTAAATATTAAATAAAATTTAGTTTTTTGATAGGAGCCATTCATATTTTTTTTTGAAATAGATTTTTTAGGTAAATAAATGAATTTGATTGGTTAATCGGATCATTGATAAAATCTAAGCATTTGATTTTATTTGTATGTTAAATCAAACCCGACTACACTTGACTATCGAATAAAACTATTTTATTTT
This sequence comes from Helichrysum umbraculigerum, assembly GCA_949592205.1. Classification (NCBI taxonomy): domain Eukaryota; kingdom Viridiplantae; phylum Streptophyta; class Magnoliopsida; order Asterales; family Asteraceae; genus Helichrysum; species Helichrysum umbraculigerum. The sequence goes on from CATIUR010000002.1 coordinate 70,929,550, forward strand.
ATTCGAATGTTAAACCCGTGAATATACATTAATGTCAAATAGAACTATCGTTTTGAACAATTTAGTAGTTATTTATTAAATAATTATATACATTATAAATATATCATATTTAATTTGGATAAATTTTTTGACATAGACTAATTGAAAGTTTTAATTAGATAGAATATTTAAACTTTTGAAAAATTAATTATATTAAGGGGTTTTTAAAAGTGATTTTTTAGGTGAATAGAGGTACTGATTGGTTAATTGAAAGAATAAAAAAATTAAAAAATTTGATTGGTTAATAGGTTTCAATTTTTGATAATTTTTCATTGGAGAAGTTTTCTTTTATTAATATTTTAGTTCTTAATATCTAAATGTTAGTACTTAAATAAACATTGATAATTAAAGGTAAAATTATTTAATTGAATAATATTTGATTGTAAATTCATGCATATGATTGTAATATGAAGAAAGGAGTTTAAAGACGATTTTAATTGATAAGGATCACATCATCAAAGCTATTATTTTTCGTTTTAAACCCGTGTTTACATGATGGATGTATAGTAAAAGATATTTATTATTATTGTTATTTTATTTCAATATATAAATTTTACAATAATTAGTTTTATAATTATAATATTAAAATAATAAGAAAAGGATTAAATTAAATGATATAATAGTATTTCTTTAGTGATAGTGATTAATGAAACATAATATTATATCTAGAGAAAAAGACTTGTAATCATACACATATTTATAAAGTATGTACGTACGTACGTACGTGAGTTAGAAAAAATAATGATCAAATAATAATTTTTTATTAAATATTAAATAAAATTTAGTTTTTTGATAGGAGCCATTCATATTTTTTTTTGAAATAGATTTTTTAGGTAAATAAATGAATTTGATTGGTTAATCGGATCATTGATAAAATCTAAGCATTTGATTTTATTTGTATGTTAAATCAAACCCGACTACACTTGACTATCGAATAAAACTATTTTATTTTATTCGAATGTTAAACCCGTGAATATACATTAATGTCAAATAGAACTATCGTTTTGAACAATTTAGTAGTTATTTATTAAATAATTATATACATTATAAATATATCATATTTAATTTGGATAAATTTTTTGACATAGACTAATTGAAAGTTTTAATTAGATAGAATATTTAAACTTTTGAAAAATTAATTATATTAAGGGGTTTTTAAAAGTGATTTTTTAGGTGAATAGAGGTACTGATTGGTTAATTGAAAGAATAAAAAAATTAAAAAATTTGATTGGTTAATAGGTTTCAATTTTTGATAATTTTTCATTGGAGAAGTTTTCTTTTATTAATATTTTAGTTCTTAATATCTAAATGTTAGTACTTAAATAAACATTGATAATTAAAGGTAAAATTATTTAATTGAATAATATTTGATTGTAAATTCATGCATATGATTGTAATATGAAGAAAGGAGTTTAAAGACGATTTTAATTGATAAGGATCACATCATCAAAGCTATTATTTTTCGTTTTAAACCCGTGTTTACATGATGGATGTATAGTAAAAGATATTTATTATTATTGTTATTTTATTTCAATATATAAATTTTACAATAATTAGTTTTATAATTATAATATTAAAATAATAAGAAAAGGATTAAATTAAATGATATAATAGTATTTCTTTAGTGATAGTGATTAATGAAACATAATATTATATCTAGAGAAAAAGACTTGTAATCATACACATATTTATAAAGTATGTACGTACGTACGTACGTGAGTTAGAAAAAATAATGATCAAATAATAATTTTTTATTAAATATTAAATAAAATTTAGTTTTTTGATAGGAGCCATTCATATTTTTTTTTGAAATAGATTTTTTAGGTAAATAAATGAATTTGATTGGTTAATCGGATCATTGATAAAATCTAAGCATTTGATTTTATTTGTATGTTAAATCAAACCCGACTACACTTGACTATCGAATAAAACTATTTTATTTTATTCGAATGTTAAACCCGTGAATATACATTAATGTCAAATAGAACTATCGTTTTGAACAATTTAGTAGTTATTTATTAAATAATTATATACATTATAAATATATCATATTTAATTTGGATAAATTTTTTGACATAGACTAATTGAAAGTTTTAATTAGATAGAATATTTAAACTTTTGAAAAATTAATTATATTAAGGGGTTTTTAAAAGTGATTTTTTAGGTGAATAGAGGTACTGATTGGTTAATTGAAAGAATAAAAAAATTAAAAAATTTGATTGGTTAATAGGTTTCAATTTTTGATAATTTTTCATTGGAGAAGTTTTCTTTTATTAATATTTTAGTTCTTAATATCTAAATGTTAGTACTTAAATAAACATTGATAATTAAAGGTAAAATTATTTAATTGAATAATATTTGATTGTAAATTCATGCATATGATTGTAATATGAAGAAAGGAGTTTAAAGACGATTTTAATTGATAAGGATCACATCATCAAAGCTATTATTTTTCGTTTTAAACCCGTGTTTACATGATGGATGTATAGTAAAAGATATTTATTATTATTGTTATTTTATTTCAATATATAAATTTTACAATAATTAGTTTTATAATTATAATATTAAAATAATAAGAAAAGGATTAAATTAAATGATATAATAGTATTTCTTTAGTGATAGTGATTAATGAAACATAATATTATATCTAGAGAAAAAGACTTGTAATCATACACATATTTATAAAGTATGTACGTACGTACGTACGTGAGTTAGAAAAAATAATGATCAAATAATAATTTTTTATTAAATATTAAATAAAATTTAGTTTTTTGATAGGAGCCATTCATATTTTTTTTTGAAATAGATTTTTTAGGTAAATAAATGAATTTGATTGGTTAATCGGATCATTGATAAAATCTAAGCATTTGATTTTATTTGTATGTTAAATCAAACCCGACTACACTTGACTATCGAATAAAACTATTTTATTTTATTCGAATGTTAAACCCGTGAATATACATTAATGTCAAATAGAACTATCGTTTTGAACAATTTAGTAGTTATTTATTAAATAATTATATACATTATAAATATATCATATTTAATTTGGATAAATTTTTTGACATAGACTAATTGAAAGTTTTAATTAGATAGAATATTTAAACTTTTGAAAAATTAATTATATTAAGGGGTTTTTTTAGGTGAATAGAGGTACTGATTGGTTAATTGAAAGAATAAAAAAATTAAAAAATTTGATTGGTTAATAGGTTTCAATTTTTGATAATTTTTCATTGGAGAAGTTTTCTTTTATTAATATTTTAGTTCTTAATATCTAAATGTTAGTACTTAAATAAACATTGATAATTAAAGGTAAAATTATTTAATTGAATAATATTTGATTGTAAATTCATGCATATGATTGTAATATGAAGAAAGGAGTTTAAAGACGATTTTAATTGATAAGGATCACATCATCAAAGCTATTATTTTTCGTTTTAAACCCGTGTTTACATGATGGATGTATAGTAAAAGATATTTATTATTATTGTTATTTTATTTCAATATATAAATTTTACAATAATTAGTTTTATAATTATAATATTAAAATAATAAGAAAAGGATTAAATTAAATGATATAATAGTATTTCTTTAGTGATAGTGATTAATGAAACATAATATTATATCTAGAGAAAAAGACTTGTAATCATACACATATTTATAAAGTATGTACGTACGTACGTACGTGAGTTAGAAAAAATAATGATCAAATAATAATTTTTTATTAAATATTAAATAAAATTTAGTTTTTTGATAGGAGCCATTCATATTTTTTTTTTAAATAGATTTTTTAGGTAAATAAATGAATTTGATTGGTTAATCGGATCATTGATAAAATCTAAGCATTTGATTTTATTTGTATGTTAAATCAAACCCGACTACACTTGACTATCGAATAAAACTATTTTATTTTATTCGAATGTTAAACCCGTGAATATACATTAATGTCAAATAGAACTATCGTTTTGAACAATTTAGTAGTTATTTATTAAATAATTATATACATTATAAATATATCATATTTAATTTGGATAAATTTTTTGACATAGACTAATTGAAAGTTTTAATTAGATAGAATATTTAAACTTTTGAAAAATTAATTATATTAAGGGGATTTTAAAAGTGATTTTTTAGGTGAATAGAGGTACTGATTGGTTAATTGAAAGAATAAAAAAATTAAAAAATTTGATTGGTTAATAGGTTTCAATTTTTGATAATTTTTCATTGGAGAAGTTTTCTTTTATTAATATTTTAGTTCTTAATATCTAAATGTTAGTACTTAAATAAACATTGATAATTAAAGGTAAAATTATTTAATTGAATAATATTTGATTGTAAATTCATGCATATGATTGTAATATGAAGAAAGGAGTTTAAAGACGATTTTAATTGATAAGGATCACATCATCAAAGCTATTATTTTTCGTTTTAAACCCGTGTTTACATGATGGATGTATAGTAAAAGATATTTATTATTATTGTTATTTTATTTCAATATATAAATTTTACAATAATTAGTTTTATAATTATAATATTAAAATAATAAGAAAAGGATTAAATTAAATGATATAATAGTATTTCTTTAGTGATAGTGATTAATGAAACATAATATTATATCTAGAGAAAAAGACTTGTAATCATACACATATTTATAAAGTATGTACGTACGTACGTACGTGAGTTAGAAAAAATAATGATCAAATAATAATTTTTTATTAAATATTAAATAAAATTTAGTTTTTTGATAGGAGCCATTCATATTTTTTTTTGAAATAGATTTTTTAGGTAAATAAATGAATTTGATTGGTTAATCGGATCATTGATAAAATCTAAGCATTTGATTTTATTTGTATGTTAAATCAAACCCGACTACACTTGACTATCGAATAAAACTATTTTATTTTATTCGAATGGTAAACCCGTGAATATACATTAATGTCAAATAGAACTATCGTTTTGAACAATTTAGTAGTTATTTATTAAATAATTATATACATTATAAATATATCATATTTAATTTGGATAAATTTTTTGACATAGACTAATTGAAAGTTTTAATTAGATAGAATATTTAAACTTTTGAAAAATTAATTATATTAAGGGGTTTTTAAAAGTGATTTTTTAGGTGAATAGAGGTACTGATTGGTTAATTGAAAGAATAAAAAAATTAAAAAATTTGATTGGTTAATAGGTTTCAATTTTTGATAATTTTTCATTGGAGAAGTTTTCTTTTATTAATATTTTAGTTCTTAATATCTAAATGTTAGTACTTAAATAAACATTGATAATTAAAGGTAAAATTATTTAATTGAATAATATTTGGTTGTAAATTCATGCATATGATTGTAATATGAAGAAAGGAGTTTAAAGACGATTTTAATTGATAAGGATCACATCATCAAAGCTATTATTTTTCGTTTTAAACCCGTGTTTACATGATGGATGTATAGTAAAAGATATTTATTATTATTGTTATTTTATTTCAATATATAAATTTTACAATAATTAGTTTTATAATTATAATATTAAAATAATAAAAAAAGGATTAAATTAAATGATATAATAAATTTCTTTAGTGATAGTGATTAATGAAACATAATATTATATCTAGAGAAAAAGACTTGTAATCATACACATATTTATAAAGTATGTACGTACGTACGTGAGTTAGAAAAAATAATGATCAAATAATAATTTTTTATTAAATATTAAATAAAATTTAGTTTTTTGATAGGAGCCATTCATATTTTTTTTTGAAATAGATTTTTTAGGTAAATAAATGAATTTGATTGGTTAATCGGATCATTGATAAAATCTAATGTAACACCCGCCAAATTAGGACTAGTAATTAGTGCCTAATCATACGTTAATACATGTAATTAGTTCTGTGTTAGGCTAATTAATGTATCGAATTATATATATTGTTGAATATATACGAAAATGCGATTTGGTTAAATCGTACGCAACTTAAATCGAATGTATTTCGATTCAATTTAATACGGACGTTGGTGACCAATTTTATTAAATAACGCTTTTATGTCAAAAATATTATTATGATAATATTTCGTATTCATTCGTATCGTACAAACAGAACTTACACAATATAAAATATTAAAACGCGCAAACTAAATAAACAAACTTACATTATATAACTCAAATATAAATTTATTTGTAAACTATTTAAACAAAATATCGCGTAATAAATTGTAATTTAAAACTTATAAATAATATGTAAAATAATTATTTAACGTTTAAACAACGGAGCAAACGAACACCGCACGAAGAAACGGAGACTGAAAAGTTGGAGGATAACCTCCAACTCTCCTCCTCCTCCTCTCATTTCTCACTCACCTCTCTCTTTCTCTTTTCTCTCTCTTTCTTTTCTCTCTAAACACCACCACCTCCACCATCCATCAAAAATCGACAAATAAACATATCAAACGACTTCGGATCTTCAAGATTTTTAGAGATTCACGACCACCACGCAACGATCTATCTTTCTATCTTTCCGAAATTTCATTTCGGCGATTTGTAAGTTTCCGACACAACTCCGAAAACTCTCGTTTCTAAGTATTATCACTTGCTAGTTGTTTGTATAACCTTGTAATGTCCTAAAATGGGTTGGGTAAAAATATTAGGCTGATCGATAGCCGGAAAATGCGTTTTTGAAGTTGAAACTCCGATCAGATCCCGTACGTCGCATTTGGCCTGGAGCAAATGCGACGCAGCGACTTACATCGCACGAATCCTCGACGTCGCATATAGCGACTGATGTATCGCAAAAAGTCACGTTTTTACATGCATAAATTGTCCCATATTTAGCTCTTTTCTAACATATACATCTTAAAATCATCATTATTCATTAACTTTTGTTAGAAAGGTATAAACTTGTCGGTCTTTTGAAAATCAAGCAAAAAGGGCAGAAAACTGACCTAAATAGGCACTATTCTGAGCCTAACCCTAATTCTACTGTAAACTTCATACCAGAGCCTCATAATAGTCTTATTTTGTAGCTATGAAGATTACGAGAACGTGGATATAAGGATTGCTCAGAACGGATCAAGGACGAGAAAGTTATGCAAGTTACAGCGCAGCCGAAAGCTACAAAACGTATTATGAACACGCCCGGGCCCCACACATCCAATTTCTACCAAATTGGCATCATTAGAAGCGTAACGGAATTACGAAGCCGTAGGCGAAAGAATCAAGTCAAACGGACGCGAAACGAAGAAGATACGGCCTTCCGAAGTTGCGAGAAAAGTCAGAAAAATCACACGGCCAAGCACACGGCCACCACAGGGCCGTACACGGCCTCTACCAAGCCGTACACGGCCCGTAGAGGGCCGTACAAGGCCTTTGCAGGGCCGTACACGGCCTTTTTTGCTCTCACATGGCCTCTTCCTTGCTTCGTTTGCTTGTACGTGTGCTTGTGAACTTGTACTCTTGGATCCAAGGCTTGCCTATAAATAGTGGCCTCATTCACCTCATTCCACACACCATTCTTCAACAAGAATTCTCACTTTCTCTCTCACACACTCTTTCTTTATCTTTCTAGTTTAGCTTTCTCTCTCTAGCACTACTCTTAGGAGTTAGAGGAGAAATAGTAGGGTTTAGTTCGTTAGCTCTTGGTTAATATTTAACCAAGACTAACGGAGGGGCTACTCTTGTAATAGTGTTAGGGATATTTCGAGGGTCTTATTTGTAATATTGTCCAAGATATTGCGGAGGTTACGCTCGTGTATTCTTTCAACATTATTCAAACTACGCGTTACATTCGGTTATCTCTTTCCTTATCTTTCATAATGATGATTATTATTATTGTTGCTATGCTAGATTTAGGATTGTTTGTTATGCGTAGGGAGTAATTACCTTGTGCTTGTTATGATGTAGTTAGTTATGTATTGTGGGTGATGTTACTTTAAATATACAATTGGGATACTATCGTTATGAAACAACGGAGGTAACGTTATACGGCTTTCATTTGTATAGCGCCGGAAACATCACGAATGTGTGTAGTACGGAACGTGGAAGCTATGAAAGTCGTGGGCACAATCCGTTGTGGAATAATGTTCCCAATTGTTACATAATGAAAACCGGTGTACTATTAACTTTACATTTATGAATTTCTAAACCTAAACGCCTTTCCTCCAATAAACGTGGTTAGAACCTGTATGACAAGGAGTCATGTACCTTGATCAACCGGTCACTACCTATCTGTGTTTTCAAAACAAACAAATCAACATGGTCTGAATTGTGTAGCTGTGGAAATACTGCCAAAACCTTTCGTATAGTACACCGTGAATCAATCAGGGATTTATTGGGATTGTAGTGAGGGCTGATTTATATCATAGATGGTTAATCGTTAATACAAACTTAGTTAAACTAGTCCAGAGTGACCATAAAGTATGTGGCACCGGAAAGACCGTAAAACGGCACAGTACTTCGTATAACGTTTAAATACGTGGGAAAGCTAAGGAACTGTCGTCGGTTGAAGACTGTGTCACATCCTGGTTGAACCACACAGCTCTGGACTAAACAAAGACCATTAATGTAGAGTTAGCAGTCACTAAACCAAGTCTTACTCTTAAATGCCTTGTCTAGTCTTAGTATCTTCACAGTGTTAAGAACGGTCAGAACTTTTAGTGGGTCTGTTACTCTATCTCATGCGCCCAGGAATACTATTCCAAGAAGGGTCACTTCTCCACCATATGGAAAGTGTTGAAGAGTTGAGCAGCCTCCTCTGATCAGAATCACCATAACCTAACTACTCAGTGACATACTGTCTGAGAAATTAGACAGTAGGGTGTTAGTGTTTACACTGTGAATACTTAGACGAAAGCAAGACACAAATCTTTAAAAGACGTTTTCATACTTAAACCTTAAACATCACCCCATGCATAAACTATTGAAGTCATAGCAAGCACAACCCTCCATTGTTACTTTTATGCTTTATTAGTTTAAGTAGTTTAATTAGATAATTAGATAATAAAAACCAAAACAACTTTCTATCAATCTACTCAACCCTAGCTTAATTACTGATTTGTCGGAACTAGCTCTGTTTCAATTCTGCCGTTGTGAGGAACGACCCTGGATCATCCTTACCACATACTTATATCAGGTATTCGTACCTAGTATTAGTAGGTAGTTCGGAGGATTAGGCTCCCCCCGACTTTTATAAATTTAAAACTTACCATCCCACCGATGTGTCCCGTTGCGTGAACGACCGTTTCGGGACGCATCAAGTTTTTGGCGCCGCTGCCGGGGACGGTAATACGATTCAGAGCCTGTTTAGATAGATTAGTTTTTAAGCGATCCTTTTTGACTTGGATTCACCGTCCTTGTTAGAAGTTACTTTCTACCCATAGATTAGCATAGTTAGATTAAATTAGCTTAGATTAGCTTAGAATAACTTCCCACCACACAACAACTTTAATTCAAAAAACCTTCTTCTTGTGCTGTCTTTACTGATAACTTGGCAATGGCAACTTTAGAACAACTAAAAGATCAAATTGATAGTCTTTTTAAGATAGTCCAAGATAGATATAGGAGTGATGCCGACTTAGAAAATGAATGGCAAAGGTGTAGTATGAATTATTCGGATAACATAGGGTACATAAATCCTCAATCACAATACCAGTATAACCCTTATGCCTTCCAACAACAACACTACCAACCTTACTATCCTGAACCATTCAGAGTCTACCCACAACCATCTTACCCTGTATACGAACCACAATCATGCGAGAGTTCTAACTTGAGAGAAATGTCCATGGCTTATCCCAACAGCAATGTCACTTTCTCACCCTCTTTCACCCTATATGAACAACAAATAGCCGACATGCTTAAAGGATATACTGATAAGCTGTCGAAAATGGAAAAAATAGTCCAAGAAAGTTATGAGAGAATTGAGGATCAAGTTAAAACCATCTATAGAGTACAGGAAGATGAGAGGCATCCACACACCACACCTACTTCACTTGACATAGACTTTCAATCTCATGAGTCTGGTTGCAAAACTTCTCCAAACCCTTCAACTACCCAATCTTCTAAATCCTCACTTTCACCTATTCTCAACCTATCTACATCCGAAACCGATGAGGAGTTCATTCTAGAGGAGCTTTCCGAGTCATTGCAACTTGAAACTCTTGGCCGGAGTGACGAGGATGACGAGGTAGACGAAGAGATAGAAGTAGAGAGCCCGGAGATGGAGATTTACATAGAAGACCAAGCTTCAGAAGGACCAGAGAAATACGCACCAACTCCGAGAAGTGATCTCATTCCAATTAAAACCGACGTGGTTGACAACATTCCGCAACAAGTTGTGGTTGACACTGTCCCACTTATCTTTCCGAATGAATCACCCCCTGATCTAGTTATACCTTCTACCTTAGACCAGCCAGTTGCCCAAGTAGTTGATGAGAATGTTGCTACAAGATTGGAGACTTCAACAGATACTGTCCCACCTCCATGCCCAGAGTACAACATTCTCACCAACTCAAAGACCATAAGAAGTAAGGTTGGTTTTGCATCATGGTTGCCTTACAAACCATCTCTCCACAACATAATGACGTATACGTCCTGGAGAGGTAAGGACACCTTTGAGCAACCCATTATGCCCATCCAACTCAAGGAGGTAATAAAAGTTGAGAGATTTGTTACGCCTCCGGTAAAACAATTCCCTCACTTTGAATTATTTCCTCATATTGGACATACCCTAGCCTTGAAAAGCCTTAAACTCTTAGGTATGTACCAATATTACCACTTGTGTCTACTGATGGATGCAAGAAAACCACTAGGATCTCCTGACATATAGTGTTAGAGTCAAGCTAGAGACTCGAAAAAAAACAAGCGCTTCTCGGGAGGCAACCCGTGTCTAACGTAGTTTTAATAGTAGTAATCATAATAGTAGTTAATTTAGGATAAGTAGTATGCTAACCTCAATAAGTAGAAAATGAAACCCTAAATTGCATGTTCAAAGTTTTCTTTATTTTTATGAACAAAAAGGATGGTTTGCGAAATTACTTCATTGTAAGTCAAATTTTTGTCAAAACCTTAAAACTTCCTACTCCCGTTTGTTTGAACCTCATGGAAACATCTATTTTAACCATTATCTAAGATCTCGAGTTCTTACTATCCCTTACGAACATGGAAACCTACTAGAATGAGAATTAGGAACCGTAGTCATCTTATACAACCCATTCACATAGTTCGAGCATTGGAGGTACTTACATATGTTTCTGTAAACATACATATAAGATCTTTAAATGATTTATCTGAAAACCTGATTTGTATGTTAATATGTTTATTATGCTCAAACTCGTTTAAAAATGTGTGTTTTGGAAATCTTTATACTTGGTTGCCTGATTTAAATTACTCATGCTAGTATTCCCATATTTGTTGTTATAGGCAACTGACACCTTTTTGTGTGAGATCAAACTCTAAGTCATACACTGGTTTGCTTCTTCAAAGTACTCGCTTTGATAGTTCTTTAGCAAACCAGTGATATGTGATTTGGAGAATGATCACTTGTTTGTTAGATCATGCTTGTTTGTTCTACTAAACAGGGACTGATGCCTATGGATGAAGAGCTTTTGAGTATAATGGAAAGAAGACAGTGGGAGCTTACAAGTTCATTAAAGTTGGGAAACTTTTGATCGTTGCTTTTCAGGAGAATAGATGGCTCTTTCTTGCACATAGATGGTCACATTCTAGTTGTCTATGACTAGGTCATCGAGTAGATCACCTCAAAATTCACCACATCCTGAACTACACCTTACAATTTCCTTGGCTGCTAGCATGGTGTTACATGGAACCCGAAATCATCACTATCCAACATCACCATATCCACCCATATTCGCCATCCATCCACATTTACCATCCGGGATCATTTGTTCGCCATGGAATCAAGGAATGAGTACAGAGTATATGGGATGTAAGCTAGAGATCTCTGCCGATTAGAACAACATCAAGTTTATTTTATTAGTTTGTCGAAGAACATCTCGGATGAAATGGTCGTCGGATTCAGCACTTTCAGATCATCTAGAGCAATTAGTCTACATCAGCAGCTCTTGATGATTAGGATCCTCGTCCATTATCTCTACCCAACATATGGTGTATCTTGGTTGATTCTGCGTGTACCCAGAAGGAGACATCACTTCAGTTCACTTTCTACAATCTATCCTTTTGGTCTTAGTTATTTTCGTGGGAAAGTTAGTGACAAGATTGGATGAAGAATATGCCATTGTGAGCTCGAGTACACTTCATGAAGACTGACTTTGATCCAGTAAACACTGGTGCCAACACAGTCTATTTTTCAGATCCTCAGCTCACCGATGTGCTGACAATTTATGAGGTTGTAATGAGCAAAGAGATGGCGGACGTTCATGAAGAAACCGCATTCTGCAAGGAGCCAGCTAAAGAAATTTCAACTATCGGCAGACTGCGGATTCTTTCTTCAAAACATCTCTTGCCTCTATCGTAGGGAAGTTCCTTTCCTTTCTGTTATGATTTTTTTTTTCCATTACCATACATCCTAATATGCCTAAATTCTAAGTGTGGGATTTCATCCCACCATCTTTTCAAAAAACACTTAAAATTGTTTCACTGTTTCAAACCCTAAGTGTGGGATTTTTCCCGAAGAAAATCCTCCATCTTAGCAATGAACATTGAGGACAATGTTGTTTTAAGTGTGGGATACACGGTATAAATACCGCAAGTTTATATTTGCCTGTCCAAAGCAATACCTCCATTTTCATTCAAACTTTTTCAAAAATTTTCGCAAAACCAACCTAATAGGTTGAGATTTTTACTACCAAAACATTCGAAAACCCAACCTCGACGGTGTCCGACATCCATTCGGTTGATTTCGAATGATTTTCTAAAGATTTTAGACTTAGAAGATTCTTTCAAAGAAATAAACTTTCTGTCAAAATAAATAAGTTGCTTTGGAAAGCAAGATAAGGCAAAAATAAGAACGTATCTTAAAATGAAATTGAGAAGTCCTATAGGCATCGCATGACTTGGTGCATATGACCCTTTGATTGTGAGGTACTTGAGCCTTTAATAAGCATTCATTTTTAATGCTTCACTTTCATTTCTGAGTGTGCGCCGATGCATGTGTCTTTGAATTAGAACTTGCTCCTGTAATGCGTTTCGAGACCATACCAATGAGTGCCGTACGCGGTATAGGTGCAATTAGAGGATGTTGGCATTTCTTAGGATTAACCCCTTTCTCTCATATCTTTTCAAGCCAACCCTTCCAACTTTCTTTTTAAAGATTGTTGATGATCCGATTAGAAAACCCTTTGCGCCTTAGCCATTTCATTTCAAAACCACAAAACCCTAAAACTTCCCCACACACAAACACTTTTCCACAAACACCATTCCAGCTCGTGAACTTCATAGGTTATGAGTAAAGGATTGCTTAAGATATCTTTCTATTGGTGTCTCATCTTCAAACATCTCTCCATACCTTTCAAGAGCTTAAAGAAAAATTCAAAAAGAAGATATGTTACAAAAGCGAAGAGTACCCATCATGAAGATATTATCCGCAAAAAGACAGTACGAAAAATTGGTACTAGTCAAAGAAAGAGAAGTCAAAGGTGTCTCACTACATGAAGGATCTCTAAGGTCATAAAAAGAAGAAATAGAAAAGAAAAAGAAAATAAAAAGAAGACCTTAGAGAACTCCTAGAAGACCTCAAATAAGAAGACTACTCTCCAAAGAAGAAAAATCCGTCAGATCTCAAAAGAAACATCATATTTAGCAAAGATTATTCCTTTAGGAGATGAGTCTACTCTAGTGGTTATCTTAAGTAAAAGTTTCTTTGATCCTTGAAATTCCGAGTCTGAAGTTCCAAAACCCTAAAACCATTCACCAACCTACCCTTATCCCTACACACTTTGCCCTCAATCACACAACCCGATCAAAATGCCTTGGGATAATTAGCACCGTTCTCAAAGGAGTGGTGGAGATTCGATTCTCGACCAAGCTTATGACGATAAGCACTGCATGACTGGCATTGAGCGATTTCGTTTCTATAGATTATAGGTAACCCGATACACTTTGAGTGAATTGAGTGACCGACTTGTGAGAATCGCCCAGTCATGTACATCTACGTCTCGAGAGTTGCAAAGCATGCCAAAAAGGGTTGATCGATTTTATGTTTAAAGTATAGTTAATTTTTGTTGATGCTTACTTTCTGAAAATATTTATCTGATTTGAAGAAAGTGACTTTCTGCAGAAGATACTCTAAGCATCCAAAATAATTTTTCAAAAACTATTTTCCAAATGAGGTTTGCTTGAGGACAAGCAAAAGCTTAAGTGTGGGATATTTGATGTATCGCAAAAAGTCACGTTTTTACATGCATAAATTGTCCCATATTTAGCTCTTTTCTAACATATACATCTTAAAATCATCATTATTCATTAACTTTTGTTAGAAAGGTATAAACTTGTCGGTCTTTTGAAAATCAAGCAAAAAGGGCAGAAAACTGACCTAAATAGGCACTATTCTGAGCCTAACCCTAATTCTACTGTAAACTTCATACCAGAGCCTCATAATAGTCTTATTTTGTAGCTATGAAGATTACGAGAACGTGGATATAAGGATTGCTCAGAACGGATCAAGGACGAGAAAGTTATGCAAGTTACAGCGCAGCCAAAAGCTACAAAACGTATTATGAACACGCACGGGCCCCACACATCCAATTTCTACCAAATTGGCATCATTAGAAGCGTAACGGAATTACGAAGCCGTAGGCGAAAGAATCAAGTCAAACGGACCCGAAACGAAGAAGATACGGCCTTCCGAAGTTGCGAGAAAAGTCAGAAAAATCACACGGCCAAGCACACGGCCACCACAGGGCCGTACACGGCCTCTACCAAGCCGTACACGGCCTGTAGAGGGCCGTACACGGCCTCTGCAGGGCCGTACACGGCCTGTTTTGCTCTCACACGGCCTCTTCCTTGCTTCGTTTGCTTGTACGTGTGCTTGTGAACTTGTACTCTTGGATCCAAGGCTTGCCTATAAATAGTGGCCTCATTCACCTCATTCCACACACCATTCTTCAACAAGAATTCTCACTTTCTCTCTCACACACTCTTTCTTTATCTTTCTAGTTTAGCTTTATCTCTCTAGCACTACTCTTAGGAGTTAGAGGAGAAATAGTAGGGTTTAGTTCGTTAGCTCTTGGTTAATATTTAACCAAGACTAACGGAGGGGCTATTCTTGTAATAGTGTTAGGGATATTTCGAGGGTCTTATTTGTAATATTGTCCAAGATATTGCGGAGGTTACGCTCGTGTATTCTTTCAACATTATTCAAACTACGCGTTACATTCGGTTATCTCTTTCCTTATCTTTCATAATGATGATTATTATTATTGTTGCTATGCTAGATTTAGGATTGTTTGTTATGCGTAGGGAGTAGTTACCTTGTGCTTGTTATGATGTAGTTAGTTATGTATTGTGGGTGATGTTACTTTAAATATACAATTGGGATACTATCGTTATGAAACAATGGAGGTAACGTTATACGGCTTTCATTTGTATAGCGCCGGAAACATCACGAATGTGTGTAGTACGGAACGTGGAAGCTATGAAAGTCGTGGGCACAATCCGTTGTGGAATAATGTTCCCGATTGTTACATAATGAAAACCGGTGTACTATTAACTTTACATTTATGAATTTCTAAACCTAAACGCCTTTCCTCCAATAAACGTGGTTAGAACCTGTATGACAAGGAGTCATGTACCTTGATCAACCGGTCACTACCTATCTGTGTTTTCAAAACAAACAAATCAACATGGTCTGAATTGTGTAGCTGTGGAAATACTGCCAAAACCTTTCGTATAGTACACCGTGAATCAATCAGGGATTTATTGGGATTGTAGTTAGGGCTGGTTTATATCATAGATGGTTAATCGTTAATACAAACTTAGTTAAACTAGTCCAGAGTGACCATAAAGTATGTGGCACCGGAAAGACCGTAAAACGGCACAGTACTTCGTATAACGTTTAAATACGTGGGAAAGCTAAGGAACTGTCGTCGGTTGAAGACTGTGTCACATCCTGGTTGAACCACACAGCTCTGGACTAAACAAAGACCATTAATGTAGAGTTAGCAGTCACCAAACCAAGTCTTACTCTTAAATGCCTTGTCTAGTCTTAGTATCCTCACAGTGTTAAGAACGGTCAGAACTTTTAGTGGGTCTGTTACTCTATCTCATGCGCCCAGGAATACTATTCCAAGAAGGGTCACTTCTCCACCATATGGAAAGTGTTGAAGAGTTGAGCAGCCTCCTCTGATCAGAATCACCATAACCTAACTACTCAGTGACATACTGTCTGAGAAATTAGACAGTAGGGTGTTAGTGTTTACACTGTGAATACTTAGACGAAAGCAAGACACAAATCTTTAAAAGACGTTTTCATACTTAAACCTTAAACATCACCCCATGCATAAACTAATGAAGTCATAGCAAGCACAACCCTCCATTGTTACTTTTATGCTTTATTAGTTTAAGTAGTTTAATTAGATAATTAGATAATAAAAACCAAAACAACTTTCTATCAATCTACTCAACCCTAGCTTAATTACTGATTTGTCGGAACTAGCTCTGTTTCAATTCTGCCGTTGTGAGGAACGACCCTGGATCATCCTTACCACATACTTATATCAGATATTCGTACCTAGTATTAGTAGGTAGTTCGGAGGATTAGGCTCCCCCCGACTTTTATAAATTTAAAACTTACCATCCCATCGATGTGTCCCGTTGCGTGAACGACCGTTTCGGGACGCATCAGCGACGCAGCCTATTACGTCGCATTGACTTGCGAATGTCGCACATAGCGACGCAGACCTTAACGTCGCCAACTTAACCAACGTCGCATTAGCGACGCAGCACCCTACGTCGCATTGAATTGCGAACGTCGCAAAATGTGACGCAAACACTCACGTCGCACCAAACGTCGCACCCAACGTCGCACAAACCAGAAAACACAGATTTTCACTAAGTGTCGAGACCCTAAATTTTATCACTCGATTTCACCCAATTTCAAGTCCAGATGCGTTTTTCCTTAAAGCAATATAGTAGAAATAAAAATTTTCCAAGCTGACCTGGCAGCTCGACCCCAGCCAGGGGCTCTGCCCCTTGGACCCCGCCAGGGGCTGCCGCCCCTTGGACCCCGCTACCAGGGGCACTGCCCCCGGACCCCCGTACTTAGATTTCGTAGACACATTTCACACCAAACATCAAACTTGTATAACACTTTGAAACTAACAAAGTAACATCAATATCATTATTACCAATAATCACCAACGGGCCGTACGCGTTTTCAAACACTTAAACTATCCACCGAATTGGGAACATTTGGACATTATAGTTGGACGAACAACTACAAGGTAGTCTTATTAGACACCTTCGCATATTATAACCATCGCGTGTCGTGGACACCCTCAGGTTACAAGTCTTTGGACTTCGATTCTCGGCTAATCATTCTCAGTTTATTTTCATAAACTCAACGACTCAGGTGAGTCTCATAGCCCCTCTTTTACTGTTTTACTCAGGGATGTGATATATTGCTCAACTTTTAACATGTGAACGCAAGTACAAACATTTCATATACAACATGAGTTTTTCGAAACTAATCATTTAAAGTCCTCCGTCAGCATAGTTGTTAATACGTTGTAGCGTGAATATTAGTATATGGTACCATATAGGATTGACCCACCTCGTCCGGGTTAGCAAGCACTAACCGGGTAAACGGACGTACTAATATTTGGGAAGACGAATGTGGATTAGGCATTCGTGGAGGCACCTCGCCCGGAATTCTCTATAGGGGACCCGACCCTCGAGTTAAGCTCAACTATGTGCTCATGGCTGTATACACGATGACTATCATTTAATTGCTGGATGCAATTCATTATTTAAATCTTGCGGTTCATACTATATTAACTGATTTCAAACCTGTGAGCTCACCAGCTTTTAGCTGACCTTTTAGCATATATCGCAGGTACCCAGCAGTAGGATGTTTCTGCTTCAGGACTTTAGCTCGAGTCAGCATACAGACGATTGAGATTTTCTTGCATTAGTATATTTTGTACAAGTACTTATGTACTGAAATCTCCTTTTATTTAAACTCGAGCTATGTAAAGCTTTAAATGTTGTAAATATTTCGATTATCAATATATTTTGTTAAAACGACGCATATAGAGTCGTTTACTATATATCTTTGTGCTTTGTTATTGATTAGTAACACCCAAATCAAGCTTCCGCAAATCATTAAATTTGGGGGTGTTACAGATTGGTATCAGAGCCTAAAGTTATAGTGAACTAGGTTGCATTTAGTGGACCTAGACTATGACCATTAGGCGGTATTCCTTATTAGGTATAACTGGTTCAGTGATTACATCATACGAGTTTAATTTAACATAGCCTGATCAACTATGTACAATTAAGCAAAGATGATGTAAGATCTGAAGGTAGTTATGGCTGAACGGGGTACGATAGAAGACTCTGACCTCGAGAGAACCGAGACTTAAACATGTTTATGCTAGACACTCAATAGGCTATATTATATAGGAACTATATGAATATAGGCCTCACTCTTACTAACGCTTTGTCTCAGAAATGGCAAACACACCATCAAATTCATCTCGCTCTCAATCCGGGTCGCAGAACCCAAGGGTAGCAAGGAGGAACAACAGGTTGCCTCGAGCTGGCCCGTACCCCACTCACTTCACCTTGCCGGCCTTAGCCGCTAGGGTGAACCAACACGAGCAGCGACTTCGCACCATGGATGTCGTGCTGCAGGAAACGAACGAAAACTGGAGACTTACATCCCTTGAATGCATCGAACAAGTCTCTGACGACCTTGAAACCACGAACAACAACATGGATGTCCTTCGCAATCAAGTAATAGAAATAATCGTGGAAAATGCCCTCCTGCGACAAAGGATGGAAGAATGTGAACAGCGCTCACATGAAGCAGAAGAGTATGCCCGTGGACTAACACAACGACTAGCACTAGCAGAAGATAACGCCCGACAAGCTAGCAGACTTGCAAACACTGTTGACCGTCTTGTCACGATGATAGAACAAATTAATCTACGTTAAGACTAGTGTAGTCCTTGTCTTGTAATCTATCTCGTAATCTAATGACAATCTAGGCACTACTCTATAAATTAGTCGGATGTAACAATTCCCGACACCTTTTGTAATAACTCTGTAGGATGTAACCTTTGAACTCGTATTATCTATCAAATATCCCTTGCTGTTTCAACTCATATTAATTGTCATTTTTCCATGTTGATGTCATGTATTACTGCTTTTATACATGTACACCTCTGACAAATACAACTTTCCTACAAAATCTCATGTATCTTCATTTATTTTATTGAAGAATCATGCCGCCAAAGTCAAGACCATACACCGATGCTCAGCTTACATCGCTTATAACCCAGGCTGTTACTGAAGCCTTGGCTCGGAATACCCCACAAAACTCCACCAGAAACAGCGATGCCGCTGAAACCACTACTGCTAAACCTTGTTCTTACAAGGACTTTCAAAGCTGCAAACCCTCCAGCTTCAAGGGTTCTGAAGGAGCCATCGGACTGATCAGATGGTTCGAAAAGATGGAAACTGTTTTCCGTGTCAGCAAATGCGCGGAGAACGACAAAGTAAACTTCGCCACCTGCTCTCTCGAAGATGATGCCCACTCTTGGTGGAACTCATATACCCAATCAGTGGGTGCTGACATTGCCTACCAACTAACTTGGGAGGACTTGAAAGCAAAACTCACTGCCAAATACTGCTCAATCGTTAAACTCCAAAAGCTGGACGAGGAGTTCTGGAACCTAAAGGTTCAGGGTGGTGACATCGATGGTTATACCACCAGATTTCAACAACTTGCCGCCCTTCGCCCAGCCATGGTGAGCACCGAACCTGATAAAATCAGGAAGTACATCCTTGGCCTTCCTGAGCCTGTTCGGGGGCATGTTGCCTCTTCCAACCAAACCACCATTGACGGTGCAATCCTGTTGGCCCAAGACCTGATGTCCATGAGCCAAGATTCTGAACCACCCACTTCATCCTCCCAAAACAACAAACGAAAGTGGTCTGACTACCACAACAACCACTCCAACCAACAAAACAAGAAACCCGACACCATCAAAGCCTACAACACCACCACAGACATCACACGGGGCTACACTGGGAACAAACCCTATTGTTCCAAGTGCAGTCGCCACCATGAAGGCTCCTGTGGCCCCTTTTGCAATAATTGCAAGAGGTACGACCATCTCACCAAAGACTGCAATTCTCCTGCCAACAACAATTCCAACAACAACACCAGACCACCCAAAGTCTGCTTTGAGTGTGGGAAACCAGGGCACTTCAGGGATACGTGCCCAAAGCTGAAGAATAACAACAACAACAACAACAACCGTAACAGCAACAACAACAACAACACCCGAAGCAGAGCCTTCGTCATCAAATCTGGGGACGCCCGCCAAGACCCGAATGTGGTCTCGGGTATGTTCCTCCTCAACAACTTAACTGCTTCTGTTCTATTTGATACTGGTGCTGATAGAAGCTTTATCTCCGATGACTTTTACCCATTACTTGACATCACCCCTGTTGCCTTAGATGTTAAGTACACTGTAGGGCTAGCAAATGGGGAACTTATAGAAACCGATAGTGTGATACCTAATTGCACTTTAAACCTAGCTGATGAAACCTTTTCAATCGATCTTGTACCCGTTGAAATCGGAAGTTTCGACGTCATCATTGGAATGGACTGGTTGTCCAAACACCGAGCCGAAATCGTTTGTTACGATAAGATCGTCCGCATTCCACTCGCTGTCGGTAGAACCTTGATCATACAGGGGGAGACCGGCGGGACGAGACTCAATATCATCTCTTGCTTAAAAACCCGAAAATTTCTGAGAAAGGGTTACCCTGCAATACTCGCACACATCACAGAGAAGAAGTCGGAGGAGAAGCGACTTGAGGATGTGCCAATTGTTAGAGACTTTCCCGAAGTCTTTCCGGAAGAACTACCTGGTTTACTTCCGCCTAGACAGGTTGAGTTCTCAATTGATTTCGTGCCGGGTGCCGCACCGGTGGCCCGTGCACCGTACCGTTTAGCCCCATCCGAACTTCAGGAGTTGTCCTCTCAGTTACAGGAACTTCTGGATAGAGGATTCATCAGGCCGAGTTCTTCACCTTGGGGAGCTCCGGTCTTATTTGTTAAAAAGAAGGACGGTTCATTCAGAATGTGCATCGACTATCGAGAGTTGAACAAATTGACCGTCAAGAACCGTTATCCACTTCCTCGCATTGATGATCTATTCGACCAACTTCAGGGTTCAAGTTTCTACTCAAAAATCGACCTGCGATCAGGTTATCATCAATTACGAGTTCGCGACACCGATATTCCAAAAACTGCTTTCAGGACTCGCTACGGGCACTACGAATTCCAAGTGATGCCCTTCGGTCTAACCAACGCGCCGGCTGTATTCATGGACCTTATGAACCGGGTGTGCAAACCTTACCTCGACAAGTTTGTCATTGTTTTTATCGATGACATACTCATTTACTCGCGCAACGAGCAAGAACATGCGCAACACCTCAAAACCATCCTTGAACTACTTAGACACGAGGAGCTGTATGCAAAATTCTCTAAGTGTGAGTTCTGGATCCAAACTGTTCAATTCCTTGGTCACGTGATCGACAGTCAGGGAATTCACGTTGACCCATCAAAAATCGAGGCTATCAAAGACTGGCAAGCACCCACCTCTGCAACTGAAGTACGACAATTCTTGGGTCTTGCTGGGTACTATCGGCGATTTATCGAAAATTTCTCCAAAATAGCTCAACCTCTCACGGTACTGACTCAGAAGGACAAAAGGTTCGATTGGACCGATAAACAGGAGTCAGCGTTCCAACTTCTAAAACAAAAGCTTTGCAGTGCTCCAATTCTATCCTTACCCGAAGGCACTGATGACTTCGTGGTATACTGCGATGCTTCCCATCAAGGTCTCGGTTGTGTGCTGATGCAACGAGACAAAGTCATTGCCTATGCCTCACGACAGCTGAAAATTCACGAAAAGAACTACACCACTCATGATCTCGAACTTGGAGCTGTCGTTTTTGCTCTCAAAATCTGGAGACATTATCTCTACGGCACTAAGTGCACAATCTTTACCGATCACAAAAGTCTCCAACATCTATTCGATCAGAAGGATCTCAACATGAGGCAACGTCGATGGGTCGAGTTGCTTACCGATTACGATTGCGAGATCAAGTATCATCCAGGGAAGGCTAATGTTGTAGCCGATGCCCTCAGTCGAAAGGAACGATTAAAACCTCTTCGAGTCCGAGCCCTCAGTATGACCATTCACAACGATCTTACCATTCAAATTCATTCCGCTCAGATCGAAGCCCTGAAACCTGAAAACATCAAAAATGAAGCCTTACGGGGTATTGACAAACAATTCGAAATCAGACCTAACGGGATTAGGTATTTCTCAAACCGAATTTGGTTGCCTAGTTTTGGGAACCTACGAGACTTGGTGATGGATGAAGCTCACAAGTCTAAATATTCTATCCATCCGGGATCCGATAAGATGTACCACGGCATCAAGGAATTTTATTGGTGGCCGAACATGAAAGCCGAAATCGCTACTTACGTCAGCAAGTGCCTTACTTGCTCAAAAGTCAAAACCGAACATCAAAAGCCTTCCGGCTTACTTCAACAACCCGATATCCCTGAATGGAAATGGGAACAAATTGCCATGGATTTCATAACCAAACTACCCAAGTCGACGAACGGTTGCGATACCATTTGGGTGATCGTTGACCGCCTCACCAAATCTGCTCATTTCCTGGCAATCAAGGAAAATGATAAAATGGAACGCCTTGCACAAATCTACATCAAGGAAATCGTTTCTCAACACGGTGTTCCAATCTCGATCATCTCTGACAGAGATGCCCGCTTCACTTCACACTTTTGGCAGTCACTTCAAAAAGCATTGGGTACTCGCCTCGATATGAGCACGCGTACCATCCTTAAACCGATGGCCAAAGTGAACGAACCATTCAGACACTGGAAGATATGCTATGCGCCTGCGTAGTTGATTTCGGTACAAACTGGGAAAGACATCTACCGTTGTGCGAATTCTCGTACAATAACAGCTATCACGCCAGCATTAAGGCTGCACCTTTTGAGGCACTATACGGTCGTAAGTGCCGATCACCGATCTGTTGGACCGAAGTGGGAGATAGTCAACTCACTGGCCCTGAACTCATTCACGCTACCACTGAGAAAATTGTGGAAATACAAAACAGACTCAAAGCTGCACGTGATCGTCAGAAAAGTTATGCTGACATGAGACGCAAACCACTCGAGTTCCAAGTTGGGGATCGAGTACTCTTAAAAGTATCGCCTTGGAAAGGCGTCATCCGTTTTGGCAAACGCGGGAAGTTAAATCCCAGGTACATCGGGCCTTTTGAGATCCTCGAACGGATTGGCCCCGTAGCTTATCGATTGCAGCTGCCATCCGAACTCAGCAGCGTGCACCCTACTTTTCATATTTCCAACCTGAAGAAGTGTCTGTCTGATGAGACACTTATTATCCCACTAGATGAAATTCGTGTTGACGATAAACTTCACTTCGTTGAGGAACCCGCTGAAATTATGGACCGTGAGGTCAAACAACTGAAACAAAGTCGTATTCCCATCGTCAAGGTCAGATGGAATTCGCGGCGTGGTCCGGAATTCACCTGGGAACGGGAAGACCAAATGCGACTCAAATATCCTCAACTTTTCACTGATCCTACATCAAACACGACCTCGAGCTAAATTTCGGGACGAAATTTATAAAGCCCCAAAATTTTACAACTGTTTTTTTTTTTTTTAAAACAATTCGGAAGCTCAAGTCCCAAAACATATATATACATAAAATGACATGTCGTCATCTTCCATTACCTAAGTTCTAAGTATTGATTATTACCGATTACAAAACAATCCTTTATATCCTGGGCATTATATAATCACACATTTTAAACTGTATTAAATAAATCAGAGTAATCCTAGTCAAACATTCTTCAGTTACTCCTTGACCCGCCCATAACAAAAGATATTAACCTGCAAGGAGTAAACAACGAGGGATTAGCACGAAGCTAAGTGAGTTAACTCATCACTAACAATACAACTTAGTTTAACACCATGAGTTCACCACATTTAACACTTTGACTCAACATCACCAGAGGATCGGTGGCCCTTGTGGCGCCCTCAGCCGCGGTGGCCCACCAAGCGACACTTACACCAACTGCAGGCCAATACAGTGGTTAACCGATAACTGTTTGTTACCTTTAGTCAACACAAGCCTTACTTACAACGAATGTTCACAACCCTTGTGTTGACTAACCTGTAACAACACAGTCCAACATAGTTGACCTCTATTAACACAGTTACCAAATAGGTCACTTAACACTTAACACTTTAACACAATTCACAATTCAACTTAGCACAGGAATAACACTTAACACTTGAAGTAACCACAATAGCGATCACTAAATTATAGTGAGAGATCAAAGTCCACTCACCGACTACCATAGTCGCCCACTCAGTAGTCTAATATCACCGAGTCTTCTCCATATCTGGAAATACAACAAAATACACAAGTCAGTTACTTGTATCAAATCTACATAACATTACTCCAATAGATTTATACCAACAATCTCAATTCATATGTATTAACATAATCATCACATACATCAAGTTTCATACTTCTTGAATTGTTTCTTAATCATGATTAGATATCATGTTAACCACTTTTCAACTATATATCAATTTAGTTATCACTTGTAGTAATTTCACATAATTCATTCCATTAATATGAATTATCACTATTAACTTCATTAGTTCATCATCACTATCAAATTTATGATCATAGAATCACATTATCACGTTAATCCACCTCAAATATAGTTAATTAATATAATTAAACTATTAACCTCATATATTAAGAATTCACTATTTATCTCTTTCATTATTCCATTACTAATTCATGATCATCATCATAATCATCTTAGCTTCAATGAATAAAAACTTCATATACTAGTTCATCTTTCACTAATAACACTATAACAACCTCTTGTTACTATAAATCAAGGTGATTAACACCTAATCATCACGCTTTCACAAATTCCACTTGAATTATAATTACACAACTTGATTAATTCATTATTAGGTTAGATTAAAGCTACTAACCTTCATACTAACACATATTAACACCATTTCAACTAATATCAATCATTAATTTATAATAATCACCATTAACCCATCAAAATCATCAAATTTCCTATAAAACTCATGAACCCTAATTCAAACCTATAACTTAAGCATGAATCATGTTAGTAATCAACAATAACAAGCTTACTTAACAACAATATCACATAATCAAACCCCAATTTCGAATTATCACCAAGAACACCAAAAACCCCCAATTTCAAGGGTTTAAAATTGAAGATTTAGAGACTTACTAGTAGCATAGAAGGATTAGGAGATGATTATCTATCCACTTGAAGCTTGAATCCGAATTTTGTAGCTCCAATTTGATGTTCTCTTCAAGTTTTAAGTTAGGGTTTGTGTGTGTATGTATGAATGTATGATACGTACGTATGTATGTATGTGTGGGAATAAAACCGATTTATTCCATAGATTTTTAGCATATAAGTGTGTAATTTTCATTCCCCGTATTTATTATTGTCTGGAACTTAAAAATCATTTGCGAGGAAAACTATTTTATTTTACCGTCAACTAAATAAATTTAAAACAAACAATATTTCACTAGCCACAATATTTCCTGAGGCTTATCAACCTATTAATTATACAATCAAACGCAATAACAATTTTAAATCACATTTAAAATTTACAGAAAATACCTATTACTTCTAGGCCCAATTTGAGGATGTTACAAATCTCTCCCCCTTAAAGAGATTTCGTCCTCGAAATCTAATCAACCTTGATTATTCTAAAGTACTTAATTACTTGATAAATCTCATTCCTTAAATGAGATTCTACTAACACCACAATTTATTAATATTGCACTTTTCGTACTACTCCAACATCGTAATTACTCATCACTATATTTATCTAAAGTGTGTACACAACTTAAATCACCTATGCATGACATGCTTATGCATACATTTCACTACACACTCTATGTACCTACATATATATTATTTCATCGACTCACACACGACTAGTGTGTATCTCAATTAGATTCACGAAAACACATAAATTATGTCTCATACTCAATTTAACTTGCAATACTATACAACAAGTGTGATATTTATCACTTAAAATAGTTACTCCCTTGAGCAACTCTTAATTATATGCACACAATTTAAATTCTATCTACATATATATATCCGCATGTACATGTTTCTATTTCTTACCTTAACATATGATATGTATCTAAATCATATTTTCATTCATACTATGATCACTTAAGAAAATTATTCCCAATTAATCACTTTAAACAGGTAATCACTTGACGTAAGTGAATAACATCATCATGCACATAACATACTCTTAACACTAGAAACTAGCGACGTGCTAGAATCTTTAAAATAGATATATGATTTATACCCCTTTTAACAGCAAAACAATGATTATGAAAATCACAATACACCCAACAACAATGAAATTTAAATTTCAATTCATAACTAACATTTGTGCTAGTACCACATATCACTAATGTATATGATAATCTTTTATTTAAAAGTATCTTGAAATAATATAACACTAACACATATTAACAAGCAAAATACAAATCAATTCTCAATGTTAAAACCCAACATCACTTAATCACCAAGTCACTTAGTACCAATTTCCAATTGGATAATTACCAAGTTTTTCCATCACCGGGTACATTGCCATTCAAGCGCAAGTACCATTCCAGCAAAATGTGCTAATCCACACACACATTTTTCAACAATATTTCATCAATCAATTTATTATGATGACTTCTCATTAGATTATTTCACATTTCCATCATTTCTATACGCAACCTATCATTTCACTTTGATATTATGCATATAATAACAATCAAATTTCACAAGATTCTCAATTAACGATAATATAACTATCAATTTTTCACAGTTTCAATAAAAAGGCTCTCTCTCTATATATATTTATATATTTCTTTATTAATAAGTAACCCATTAATACAATAACTTAATCTTTTACTACCATTTCGATTTAGTCAATCATTGACTTTCTCTCTCTCTCTCTCTCTCTCTCTCTCATATATCAACATTGAAAACTTACCAAATTTAAAGTCATAACAATTTCTCTGGTACTTGGTAGCCTCAATACTCCATGTGAAATAGCATAATATAAATACGTTGGCCAGACGTCGTCATATTATGTCAATCACACTTAATTCTCAGGCCACTTCATACCATTGATCTCTAATGTAATTAACTTTTACTTTCACATAATTCACAATGTTGAAATCTACAATTATCACACATATAATAGCACTTAAAATAGATTTATGACCAAGTGTTAACTTGTTACTATTTTCATTTATCACTTGAATGTGAAACTACTCACATAATTAGGTAGACATAACAATTCAATCATCTAACACATTTCTCATTGTCTCCTTAACACAGGTTAAAATTTAATACAACTAAATCAATTTAACATCCTCTCTACACGATTCAATATCAATCACTTAACACTTTAATTATCAAGTATAATACTCTATATAACATTTAACACTAAGTACCTTGTTAAAATACCAGGCCATATTCCACATATATTCATCAATATATAATTTCTAAGTTGATTAATAAATAACCTTCCATATTTAGTTATCAAGCAAGAGTAAGTTCCTATAATACTCTGCAACTCTTACAAATACTTATTCAATCAAATAAAGTATTTCACATCATGTAATTAACCTGATTACATAATCAATATTTATTTACCCTAACAAGTAACAATCAACAATACCCTTACTGATATACTATGCTGTTAGTTAAACTGCCTATAAACAACTCCTACACAAAAAAACCATATAGACCTCTTAAAACAACTTTTAATATTGCATATAGTCACGGGAATGATCTCTGGGCTCAAAAAAACAAAAGCCCAATACAATTCATAAGCTAAAAGTCCGAAATAATGTCCGAAAAACAATAAAACGCGATTTTCGGGCCCCAAACGACCCCGAAGTGCCGAAAACTGACAGGGCTCATGGCAAAACGATGAGCTTTGACCGTTGGGCCGTTTTTGAGTGGACATGTAAATTTCGTCTTAATCGGACACCGAAATTTTCTAAAAATTTTTTCTACGTCAAGTATTACGTCGAACGTCGCAAAAATTTTTTTTTTTTATTTATACTAACGCGATCCGGGAAACAGGTCAGGATCGCGTTCCCTATTGAAAAATATTCTGTAACCAAATTAGGCATACAAACGCGATCCGGAGAAGTGAGCGGGATCGCGTTCCCAAGAGAAAACGCATCTGAACACGAAATACACACACAAACGCGATCCTGGAAAATGGCTGGGATCGCGTTCCCAAGCATAAAAATAATTTGAGACAAAATAACACGTACGAACGCGATCCAGAAAAACTTGTTGGGATCGCGTTCCCAAACAGAAATCTGAGATTCAGAAAAATCATATTTTTAGCCAATTTCAAACGCGTAAAACTTTTTACTCTTTTAGAGTTAGACTCTAAAATTTTGCAGGCACATCCACTATGCCAAAATGAAACTTTCCCTTTTTACACTTTTTCAATTTACTCGTTTTACGAGAAAACGGACATACGACTCATTTTTGACCATTTTCGACCATTTTGGTTGACACGCTATATTTCAAACGACTTGGTTTCTGACTTCCACCTTTTACCAACATGTTTCTATATAAATTAGTGACGTGTGGGCATATTCATCATATACAAACACTCCTTCTACATTATTTTAACACGTTGACCCGTTTAGGGGTCAAAATGGACAATTTCACCAATTTCATTCAAAATGACAACATTAACATTTTCAATCCACCTTTTATCTATACTTATGACTTTCAGTCACTTTAAAAGTTATCATACACGTACCACATCAAATTCTATACATTTTAACACTAAGTGACCCATTTGGACACTTAAATGACCCGTTTGGTTTTACGACCATATGATCACCATTCCAACACCCAACCCACACTTCTTTGACTATTCCAAGTCAAACTAACCCACTTTCATCATTAGTTTCATATTATCACCCTAAAACATCAAGTTCACAAAATTTCATCATATATAAACCAACTTCATCATATATTTTCAATTTGACTTTTCACAAACTCGTCACCGCACATTTTAAGTTTGGGTTGACCACATTGACTTTTCAGGTTAAACACACACCTTCCAATCAATGTACACTTTCTAATTTAAACCACAACATGGCTTTAAACATCTTACTTGAGGAATACCATCACCTCATTAATTTCCTTATGGAAAGTTTTATCAATTCAATCTATCAAGATTTACTACTAAGCACATAATCAACTTATGCTAAACACATAGGCAAAATCAACTTACTCATAAATGAGAAATCATATCAATCTAATTCAATTTACTTCACTAATCATAGTCCTCATAGCAAGTAAACAATTCAAATTTATTTAATTTAAACAAGCTTATAGAGAATTACCTGATGCTTTTACACCAACGAACATAGAGGAATCATTGAGAATACCAGTCGGTTACTCATGTTCCTCCTTCTCTGCAATCAAACACAATCTCACATCTTGTTAAGCGTTAGTACATATCTTACTACCCAATTATCATGCAACAACTAACCCCACCTTCTGGAATGTTTGACTTGACACAAATCCAGATTTGGGATTGAACACCATAAATGTTCAATTCACCCAAACCTATGCTCTGATACCAACTTATAACGCCCCAAAATTTTACAACTGTTTTTTTTTTTTTTTAAACAATTCGGAAGCTCAAGTCCCAAAACATATATATACATAAAATGACATGTCGTCATCTTCCATTACCTAAGTTCTAAGTATTGATTATTACCGATTACAAAACAATCCTTTATATCCTGGGCATTATATAATCACATATTTTAAACTGTATTAAATAAATCAGAGTAATCCTAGTCAAACATTCTTCAGTTACTCCTTGACCCGCCCATAACAAAAGATATTAACCTGCAAGGAGTAAACAACGAGGGATTAGCATGAAGCTAAGTGAGTTAACTCATCACTAACAATACAACTTAGTTTAACACCATGAGTTCACCACATTTAACACTTTGACTCAACATCACCAGAGGATCGGTGGCCCTTGTGGCGCCCTCAGCCGCGGTGGCCCACCAAGCGACACTTACACCAACTGCAGGCCAATACAGTGGTTAACCGATAACTGTTTGTTACCTTTAGTCAACACAAGCCTTACTTACAACGAATGTTCACAACCCTTGTGTTGACTAACCTGTAACAACACAGTCCAACATAGTTGACCTCTATTAACACAGTTACCAAATAGGTCACTTAACAATTAACACTTTAACACAATTCACAATTCAACTTAGCACAGGAATAACACTTAACACTTGAAGTAACCACAATAGCGATCACTAAATTATAGTGAGAGATCAAAGTCCACTCACCGACTACCATAGTCGCCCACTCAGTAGTCTAATATCACCGAGTCTTCTCCATATCTGGAAATACAACAAAATACACAAGTCAGTTACTTGTATCAAATCTACATAACATTACTCCAATAGATTTATACCAACAATCTCAATTCATATGTATTAACATAATCATCACATACATCAAGTTTCATACTTTTTGAATTGTTTCTTAATCATGATTAGATATCATGTTAACCACTTTTCAACTATATATCAATTTAGTTATCACTTGTAGTAATTTCACATAATTCATTCCATTAATATGAATTATCACTATTAACTTCATTAGTTCATCATCACTATCAAATTTATGATCATAGAATCACATTATCACGTTAATCCACCTCAAATATAGTTAATTAATATAATTAAACTATTAACCTCATATATTAAGAATTCACTATTTATCTCTTTCATTATTCCATTACTAATTCATGATCATCATCATAATCATCTTAGCTTCAATGAATAAAAACTTCATATACTAGTTCATCTTTCACTAATAACACTATAACAACCTCTTGTTACTATAAATCAAGGTGATTAACACCTAATCATCACGCTTTCACAAATTCCACTTGAATTATAATCACACAACTTGATTAATTCATTATTAGGTTAGATTAAAGCTACTAACCTTCATACTAACACATATTAACACCATTTCAACTAATATCAATCATTAATTTATAATAATCACCATTAACCCATCAAAATCATCAAATTTCCTATAAAACTCATGAACCCTAATTCAAACCTATAACTTAAGCATGAATCATGTTAGTAATCAACAATAACAAGCTTACTTAACAACAATATCACATAATCAAACCCCAATTTCGAATTATCACCAAGAACACCAAAAACCCCCAATTTCAAGGGTTTAAAATTGAAGATTTAGAGACTTACTAGTAGCATAGAAGGATTAGGAGATGATTATCTATCCACTTGAAGCTTGAATCCGAATTTTGTAGCTCCAATTTGATGTTCTCTTCAAGTTTTAAGTTAGGGTTTGTGTGTGTATGTATGAATGTATGATACGTACGTATGTATGTATGTGTGGGAATAAAACCGATTTATTCCATAGATTTTTAGCATATAAGTGTGTAATTTTCATTCCCCGTATTTATTATTGTCTGGAACTTAAAAATCATTTGCGAGGAAAACTATTTTATTTTACCGTCAACTAAATAAATTTAAAACAAACAATATTTCACTAGCCACAATATTTCCTGAGGCTTATCAACCTATTAATTATACAATCAAACGCAATAACAATTTTAAATCACATTTAAAATTTACAGAAAATACCTATTACTTCTAGGCCCAATTTGAGGATGTTACAAAATTCTTCTAACAGGGGGAGAATGTAACACCCGCCAAATTAGGACTAGTAATTAGTGCCTAATCATACGTTAATACATGTAATTAGTTCTGTGTTAGGCTAATTAATGTATCGAATTATATATATTGTTGAATATATACGAAAATGCGATTTGGTTAAATCGTACGCAACTTAAATCGAATGTATTTCGATTCAATTTAATACGGACGTTGGTGACCAATTTTATTAAATAACGCTTTTATGTCTAAAATATTATTATGATAATATTTCGTATTCATTCGTATCGTACAAACAGAACTTACACAATATAAAATATTAAAACGCGCAAACTAAATAAACAAACTTACATTATATAACTCAAATATAAATTTATTTGTAAACTATTTAAACAAAATATCGCGTAATAAATTGTAATTTAAAACTTATAAATAATATGTAAAATAATTATTTAACGTTTAAACAACGGAGCAAACGAACACCGCACGAAGAAACGGAGACTGAAAAGTTGGAGGATAACCTCCAACTCTCCTCCTCCTCCTCTCATTTCTCACTCACCTCTCTCTTTCTCTTTTCTCTCTAAACACCACCACCTCCACCATCCATCAAAAATCGACAAATAAACATATCAAACGACTTCGGATCTTCAAGATTTTTAGAGATTCACGACCACCACGCAACGATCTATCTTTCTATCTTTCCGAAATTTCATTTCGGCGATTTGTAAGTTTCCGACACAACTCCGAAAACTCTCGTTTCTAAGTATTATCACTTGCTAGTTGTTTGTATAACCTTGTAATGTCCTAAAATGGGTTGGGTAAAAATATTAGGCTGATCGATGGCCGGAAAATGCGTTTTTGAAGTTGAAACTCCGATCAGATCCCGTACGTCGCATTTGGCCTGGAGCAAATGCGACGCAGCGACTTACGTCGCACGAATCCTCGACGTCGCATATAGCGACGCAGCCTATTACGTCGCATTGACTTGCGAATGTCGCACATAGCGACGCAGACCTTAACGTCACCAACTTAACCAACGTCGCATTAGCGACGCAGCACCCTACGTCGCATTGAATTGCGAACGTCGCAAAATGCGACGCAAACACTCACGTCGCACCCAACGTCGCACCCAACGTCGCACAAACCAGAAAACACAGATTTTCACTAAGTGTCGAGACCCTAAATTTTATCACTCGATTTCACCCAATTTCAAGTCCAGATGCGTTTTTCCTTAAAGCAATATAGTAGAAATAAAAATTTTCCAAGCTGACCTGGCAGCTCGACCCCAGCCAGGGGCTCTGCCCCTTGGACCCCGCCAGGGGCTGCCGCCCCTTGGACCCCGCTACCAGGGGCGCTGCCCCCGGACCCCCGTACTTAGATTTCGTAGACACATTTCACACCAAACATCAAACTTGTATAACACTTTGAAACTAACAAAGTAACATCAATATCATTATTACCAATAATCACCAACGGGCCGTACGCGTTTTCAAACACTTAAACTATCCACCGAATTGGGAACATTTGGACATTATAGTTGGACGAACAACTACAAGGTAGTCTTATTAGACACCTTCGCATATTATAACCATCGCGTGTCGTGGACACCCTCAGGTTACAAGTCTTTGGACTTCGATTCTCGGCTAATCATTCTCAGTTTATTTTCATAAACTCAACGACTCAGGTGAGTCTCACAGCCCCTCTTTTACTGTTTTACTCAGGGGTGTGATATATTGCTCAACTTTTAACATGTGAACGCAAGTACAAACATTTCATATACTACATGAGTTTTTCGAAACTAATCATTTAAAGTCCTCCGTCAGCATAGTTGTTAATACGTTGTAGCGTGAATATTAGTATATGGTACCATATAGGATTGACCCACCTCGTCCGGGTTAGCAAGCACTAACCGGGTAAACGGACGTACTAATATTTGGGAAGACGAATGTGGATTAGGCATTCGTGGAGGCACCTCGCCTGGAATTCTCTATAGGGGACCCGGCCCTCGAGTTAAGCTCAACTATGTGCTCATGGCTGTATACACGATGACTATCATTTAATTGCTGGATGCAATTCATTATTTTATTGCTGGATGCAATTCATTATTTAAATCTTGCGGTTCATACTATATTAACTGATTTCAAACATGTGAGCTCACCAGCTTTTAGCTGACCTTTTAGCATATATCGCAGGTACCCAGCAGTAGGATGTTTCTGCTTCAGGACTTTAGCTCGAGTCAGCATACAGACGATTGAGATTTTCTTGCATTAGTATATTTTGTACAAGTACTTATGTACTGAAATCTCCTTTTATTTAAACTCGAGCTATGTAAAGCTTTAAATGTTGTAAATATTTTGATTATCAATATATTTTGTTAAAATGACGCATATAGAGTCGTTTACTATATATCTTTGTGCTTTGTTATTGATTAGTAACACCCAAATCAAGCTTCCGCAAATCATTAAATTTGGGGGTGTTACATCTAAGCATTTGATTTTATTTGTATGTTAAATCAAACCCGACTACACTTGACTATCGAATAAAACTATTTTATTTTATTCGAATGTTAAACCCGTGAATATACATTAATGTCAAATAGAACTATCGTTTTGAACAATTTAGTAGTTATTTATTAAATAATTATATACATTATAAATATATCATATTTAATTTGGATAAATTTTTTGACATAGACTAATTGAAAGTTTTAATTAGATAGAATATTTAAACTTTTGAAAAATTAATTATATTAAGGGGTTTTTAAAAGTGATTTTTTAGGTGAATAGAGGTACTGATTGGTTAATTGAAAGAATAAAAAAATTAAAAAATTTGATTGGTTAATAGGTTTCAATTTTTGATAATTTTTCATTGGAGAAGTTTTCTTTTATTAATATTTTAGTTCTTAATATCTAAATGTTAGTACTTAAATAAACATTGATAATTAAAGGTAAAATTATTTAATTGAATAATATTTGATTGTAAATTCATGCATATGATTGTAATATGAAGAAAGGAGTTTAAAGACGATTTTAATTGATAAGGATCACATCATCAAAGCTATTATTTTTCGTTTTAAACCCGTGTTTACATGATGGATGTATAGTAAAAGATATTTATTATTATTGTTATTTTATTTCAATATATAAATTTTACAATAATTAGTTTTATAATTATAATATTAAAATAATAAGAAAAGGATTAAATTAAATGATATAATAAATTTCTTTAGTGATAGTGATTAATGAAACATAATATTATATCTAGAGAAAAAGACTTGTAATCATACACATATTTATAAAGTATGTACGTACGTACGTGAGTTAGAAAAAATAATGATCAAATAATAATTTTTTATTAAATATTAAATAAAATTTAGTTTTTTGATAGGAGCCATTCATATTTTTTTTTGAAATAGATTTTTTAGGTAAATAAATGAATTTGATTGGTTAATCGGATCATTGATAAAATCTAAGCATTTGATTGGTTAATAGCTCTTAATTTTAACAAATATTTTCATAGGACAAGTTTTCTTTTATTAATATTTAGAATTTAGATTAGATTAGATAGATTAGATTTAATAATAATTTAATTAAGATTTAAGATTGATTTTATATAGATTAAATTTATTGAGCCATGAATTTTTATCTTATAGGGTTCGTGTGTATACACGGGTTTAAAAGGTAGTTAACTTATATATTACAACCTTTTAAGACTTAATTAAATCAAATGAAACATGTACACGAAAGTAGTAACATCATATTACAACATAAAACAAATTTCAAAGAATGAAAACATGATAAAAAAAAAAATAGAAAAGAACGTAGTTTGCAAATAATTTAACATGCTGAGAAACTAAGTACATCAAAGTAAATTATGAAAGAGTATAAAATGTTTCTCTTGTTCAAGATTGAAGTACCTTCACTAATAATTAAATAGAAGAAGACGATGATGAAGAGCTACGAACCGTCTACAAAATTCTATAGAGAAGAGCTCGCAGTACAAACAGTGGGAAGCATAAATTGGTGTATGAATCAACAAGTTTGTTGTATTTATCACCTCCCATAATTGAATAGTAGGAATGCATATTAAAGGTATAAGGAAGCTATTTTTGTAGGATAATTTTAACGTTATCCTAATCATGAGTCCAAGTCTAATAATGCAATTGTAAACGAAGTGAACTTCGTAACCAAATAGTTTTGTACTACGGTCTACAGATAGGAATGACACATATTTGTTTCTATATATAACTTATAAATTATAAAAAAAGTTCTAATATGATTTACTATACAACTCTTATTAACTAAACATTATTTATTTATTTTAATTAATGTACATTATCAGAGATCACCACGTGTCATTGTTGTTTACGTGGAAAATTCTGGAGCCATTATTTATACTCCCTTATATATACATAGATATTAATTTAAAACTTATTGTATGTATGAAAAGTTAAAGATAAATTAATTTATTTTAGTAATGATTAACCACAATTTTAAGAACAGTGATTATCAAAATCCATAAAATAAAAGGTTAAACTCAAAACACATCATCTGGACTTTAGGGCCTAACAGATAACCGCACATTATGCATTACATGGAAATAATAGTAAGCAACTTCTTGAGTTCAGCAACAAAGCTGTGATCAAGAAGAACGCAATAGTTATACGGTTATGCCCGGTAATTGTCATTAACCTATAGTTTTGTGCTACATGACATAGTTATACGGCATTCAAAACCATACTATTACATTATGTATAAGGTTTATTGTTTTGTTATGTATTAAATTTTACACTTTTTACTATTGTATGAATCAAAATTTGAAAACTTCTATTGTATTTATTAAACTTGTAAATATGGTCTATTGTATGTAACATTTCCTTTTTGAGTAAGACCCAAATAGAAATGTTTCCTTTTTTGGCCTTACCCAAAAAGGAAATAATACATACAATAGAACATATTTACAAGTTCACTGCATACAATTAAACAAATGAAAGTACATCACTTACGATAGTAAAAAGTGTAAAATTTGATACATAACGAAACAATAAACCCATACGCATGTGACTAAAAACGTATGACTGACAAAGAAGAAAAATTAAACATTGACCTAAAACGCATGCCCAAAAGTGTGCCTAATGATTTCATCCGTTAAGACAGATGGTAAAGTCGAAGATTAAAGATAAAATAAAGGAAAAGAACATAACTAGAACATGTACCATTCATTGATGACCTATGTACATTATAGACATACATTTTAAACACATCATCATTTTTCCAAACATATTTCTTAGAGATCACATGGAAACTAGAAACAGGCTAACAAATCGACCTACCAAGGTAACAGACACACACACACACCTACCAAAGTATAATCTAAACATGTTGCATAATTTAAACATGTTGGCATGCTCCATATGATTGCACCCACTTATACCAGAATCAACAAGCTAAAGCTGCTAACAGAAGTCCCTGATAATGGATAACCTTATTTCAATGTTAGAGCTGCTAATTAACTACTCAGTAAAATCTATATCATGCAAGCCACGATGCCCATATGTAACATGCCAATGAATAGTTTTGCAGCCCAAATCGAGTGCTAGCACCTAGATACATTTTAGCACGTAACAAGAAGAAAAAATAAAGTATGATGATTGCCATATATAACAGAACACTACAGGAATACAACCATATATCTCAAACAGTGAACCTCACATAGCAATCAGCAAATAGATCAGATCATCTTTCTTCTTCTAAAAAACACTATTTACACAGCTATCACGACTTAAAACCCACAACCTCATGAAATACCGTTAGGGCCAATGGTCCTTTGGTAAAAAGATCATATCAATCAAACCATTATGATATAACCAGCTAACCAAATGTTATGTTTTGCAGGCTCCAGATGTGTTATAATCATCAAAAACACACAAATATTATTGACCCTGATGAAACATCCTTCAGAAAAAAAGCTTAAAACATCATATATTTGCAGTCAAAACAGCTATGTTATAACTTTTAACTCCCAACAAAATAAAATGAATAAATAAAATAATAATGATGATCAAAAAGGAATATATAATTATGTGCAGGAAAAGAACCCATTCCTGCTACAATTCCTGGTTAAATTAATAAAAAGTTAAAACTCAAAACACATCATCTGGACTCGGGGGCTAACAGGTAATTGCACATTATGTCTTACATAGTGGTACTAGAGAATCGTAAGCAACTTACTTCTTGAAGATTTCAGCAACAAAGCTGTGAGCAAGAAGAACAGCTGCTTGAAACAAACCGTTTTTTCAACGTTGTATTAGAAGAGTCCATCCTACCCGGGCAGTTAGAAACTCTGTAACCAGCTCAGGAAGCTTATTTTTACAAGGGTCCTAACAAAGACTTGCAGAAACTAATGTAGCATCTAATATTTAACTTCCTTCTTCAAAGTAACAGGTCAAAAGAAGATAGCCCTATGGGATACAACAACCTCCTTCATGACCCATAATTTTCACCAACTGTACGTCACAATTATGTGTCCGGGAGAAGTAACAAGGGCTTTCAGCATTATTGTCGAGAAGACAAGAGCATATTCAGAATACAAGTACATTGAAGAAATGAGATAAACATATACAATTCAGTGGCATGATAACCTTCTATCTCCTAAAGTCCATGTCGAAATTATATTAAATCTAACACTTCAGTTCTGCCAACACCAGTGCAGCTTCAATTTAAATGATTAATAATGATATCCGAAGACCCCACATTATTGATTTAGGCACGGTTCACATTTATAAACCAACTTAATCCATTGCTTAAAGATCTTAGTCTCTTAGAATTAAAAGCTTGTAAAGCAAGTGCATCCACACTGCTTAGTTAGATAAATAATTTGGTAAACCTTCTCTAATTGGAGAAAAATGACATTGAAAGTCACCTTGTCGAACAGACTTTTTTCCATTAATTTTCTGGCTGAAAGCCAAACTTCCATGTTCTTATCCTCCGTATTGTCAACTATCCTAAACCATATGTGAAGCACCTTTAGGCTTATTTCATCCATTATAATGGTTGTGCAACATATCATTAGTGTTCACAGATTAAAATCGAACTTGCATTCATAATTACCAGTACCAGGTTTCTCTTACTGCATAAAATCAGAACTTGCATTCATACACTTAAACCATCAAACTAACATGCACTCCACCTAACAAGAATCAAGACCAATTTGATTCTCCATCATGGCAACGAGAGGCTTTTCAAGATTAGATGCTCCTTCCTGAAGCTGTAGACATCATAATGCACAACCTTTGAAAATCTCATTCTACAGCAGCCTCTTCATCAAACTATCTGTACCACAGATAAAATTCACTAGTAACCAACATGCTCCATTCTCATCGATCCTACACCAAAGAATTCTAGGGCCCCAAAAGAAAAAGGCATAAAATGAGAAAGTAGTGTGAACCTCAATAGTAGGATCCAGAGCTTCCACTACCCATGTAACCACTGCCACCCATGCTACGACCAGAATACAGTGATGATGAGTAAGAGCTTCCACCAACCTACACATACAACATCATGTCCTTATTCATTCTCGGATTTGGTACTAGAACAGATTTTAATGTAGTCTTCATCTATAGATGCTAAGATGGGCAAGTCGGGTGGGCCAAGTAACAACTTAAAATAAAGTGGACCGGGCAATGTTGAGTTGATTCGCAAATGCATTTTTACATTTTTTTGACAAATTCTATATATACCTTTTGTACTTTAGTTATAATTACAAAACACGACCTTATTACATCAAAATGTCTGAATTTGGAGTAAAATGATGGAAAAAAGGTTTTTGACATAATATTGACTTTGAAAGAATGTTTCACCATTCAATTTGAAAAATGAAACACAGCCCACATCCACCGTTCATATGTAAGATCACAATTGCCAACTTTATCTACATTTATTCACAATAGTCATAAAAACTAATCCACAAAATGGAAATGAAATGTAAAACAGTGGACTAAATGAATGAACTATAAACATATAAAGACGGTCATTATGTAAACACATACATCATTTCCACGAGAAATGTAATCGCCACCATAGCTTGATGAGTACATACCGCCAGAATCACTACCATTGTAAGAGCCTGGACAAACAGAGAAACATGGACGAACCTATAAGCACCCAAAGAAAATCTACAATGACAACTTGGTGCACTTAGCAAAAGCAATCATATGACATACCTCCACCATAAGACATGCCTTGCCGGCTGCTGCTATAAAGACCATGAGAATCTTGAGCAGACATTGAACTCCTGCTACTACCATATCCCATGTTAGATCTTCCAAGTCTGCACATGAGTCATACAAAAATTAAAGCAAAAATCCAACTAAGAAATTGAATATAAAGCTACACAAAAGCATACCTATCGCTATACGCATCTCCATATTGAGAAGATCCAGCTCCCATGTCATAATCCAAGCGGGCACGCGATTGACGCACTTCAGCCTCAGCATAGCGGGGTCGAACATCATCCTTACAAAATTTTAAGTAGATTATAATTAAAAATTAATAAATAACTCAATAATAGAATGTGAATATAAACGTAATATTCACACTAACCAGTGCAGCATATGGACGCTTTGACCCAGGAACGGGCTCATAATCACGTGGGCGTCCTTCACGGTAACTTGGTGGTGGTCTCTCAAACCTAGTTGGATAGTCACCACCTTCTGTGTAGGCTCTCCTTGATGAAGAGTGAGAGGATCCTCTTGGAAGATCAGCATAGGTAGGTCCACGAGTAGGATAACTGTCTCTGTAAGATGAGCTTCTCTCTGAGGTAGACCTAGGTGGACCATAGTCGGCAACCACTCTGCTCCTAGGTGGAAGCTCCTCACGGCGGCTGTAAGCCCGCTTCATGCTGTTCTTGGTGTGTGAAGGAACTGTATGCAGCATATTGAAATTTTAGAACTACTTAATAAATCAAGAAAAGATAACTCTATAATACATGTTCACTGATTAATACCTGGTGGCCGCCTTTCATAGGACCTGGGTAAAGGAGCCACGGGCCTTCCTCTTGGAGGTAGAGTCACAGCAGGCCGTCTGTCTCTTAACGCAACAGGCCTCCTAACACTGCGATCAACAACAGGAGGTAGGCGTCCAGTAACTCTTCTTATACCACGTGGAGGCAAAGGACGTGGTACTGGACGAGCCCATGGACTCCTAAATCCTCCAGTTACAGGACGACTGGGTCGAAAATCACCACGTGGAACGTGCTTTCCTTTGCCTCTTTGGAGTGGTCGTGACAATCTGGCCCTAACTTTAGCCTGATATACAACAACTATGGGTGAGAAAAGATCAGATATAATGTAAGATAAGTTAGCAGATGTACTAAAAACTGACCTTATTATTTCCTTCTCCTAGCTCCTCATTATTAATGTTTTTAGCACATGTTACAGCTGCATCATGTGTTCCAAAGGTGATAAACCCGTAATCTTTTCTTCTGGCAGAAGGCATGTTACGAGCAAGCTCAATTTTCTCCACATTCCCATATTTCTTGAGAAGCTCCCGAACTCGAGCCTCATCCCAAGAAGCAGGCAGACCATCAACAAAAACAGTCTTAACCTGACGATACATAAACGGAAAAAAGGTTACACATCAAAAAGGTAAAAAAAAGCAAACACCATTTTGTTATTCAAGGGCTGCTCTGAAGGAACATTAACACACTTTGTGACATGTAGCATAACATAATATTGGAATACATACAGTCAGCATATTTTGCACTCCCTTCATTGGAAAGTTATAGTCCCAAAGCTCAACAATCAAACCGAGCAATTCAAATAGATAATAAGTGTATAAATGCCTTAAGAAAGAGAAAGATGAACATGCAGTCCCACTATACAGGCTGAGCTAGGGCGTCATTTCAACTATCAAAACCTTTTGGGCGTAAAAAATGGTAGCCAACATATTATTATAAAAAAAAAAAAAAAAATGATCAACGGTCATTCCTGGACCAGAATGGAATGCATCAGATGAAAAGGTAAGGATCAGATAATAATCTAAATATGAAAGGTGAAAAAAACATTTCTGTCCCAGGTATCAACCAACTAACAGAGAAGAACAAGAAATTCAACAAAGGTTTCTCATTTCATGCCCACTTAGAATTCTTGATCAGATGATATATATAAATCCCAGCATTTTACCTGGGACATGATCTCATCACCAGGGTCAATGAATGAATCTGCAAAAGAAACCTTAGCTGGTCTATCAACACCAAATGTCACATCTTTCTTTTGCAGACGTTTAAAAGCATCCATAGCATCTGAACGGGAAGAGAACTCCAAAAAGGCAAAGCCTCTATTAGTTCCATCAGTTTTATTGTCTTCAACCAAGGTCAAATCCTCCACAGTATCTATTCCATAGTTTTTCAACTTCTCTTTTAGCTGGAAGCACAGTTAATATCAGTGAGACAGATATCAATCAACTTTAACTAATTTAACACAACAGATGTAGCTTTAGCCTTTAGGCAATCACAAATTGCCTGAATCTACTTTACTTACAGCTTCCTTTGTCCATGTCTTGCATATATTACCCAAAAATAATGTATCACTGTCTTGACTTGGCGTAACACCACATTGTTTCCCATGAACCTGGAATTCGGTGGTAAACAGACATGGTTTAACTTAAGCATATTATCAGAAAAAGTTCTTCCTATACAACTATTACTAGGTAGGGAAAATACCACAGGGTTTTTCAGCTCTACACAAGCTCGTTTTGCCTGTTCTACGGTTGCAAAACGAATAAATGCAAATCCTTTGTTCTTCTTTGTCATAGCATTCATCATAAGCCTGACTTCAGATACCTCTCCAACTGCACTAAAAACCTTACTAAGATCCTCCTCGGTGGCATCTTTGTCCAACCCACCAACAAAGATTTCAAACTCCTTTCGTTTGCGTCTCTCTTTAAAAACATCATGATGCTCCTGTTCATCTGCATCCGCCATTTCAACATGCTCTTCAGCAGCATGTTCTTGTTCATGTTCATGTTCATTATCGTGTTCCTCCTCCTCAGGCTCCACCTCCTCAGTTGGTTCTTCCATCTCTCCCTCATGTATATCACCGTCTTCTTCCTCACAAGCTTCCCCTTCCTCAACTTCTTCCTCCACATCATCAAGAACCTCTTCTTGAACATCCTCTACCGCTTCCTTCTCATCATAATCATCTCCAACATACTCCTCAGGTTCAGATTCCTCTGGATCATTATCTTCCAAGTCCAATCGTTCTCCATTTTCATATTCCTCAACGGGAATTTTCACATCACTGTCTTCTCCTGTCAGGCATAAAGGGTAATGAGAACACTTACATGTGGCTTAGTGAAACCTTGGTTATCCAGGATATTCCACAATTATGGAACTAGTCCACGAACAAGTAGGTGCCTTTTTTTACCAACTTAAACAGATATGGTATTAGCTGAAAGCAACATAATAAGCAGCATGGGCACATTAACTTTCCTCAGCGCCATCCTGATAAGTGCAGCAGCTCCACTACTTAAATGGATGCCACTTGATACTTTGATAGCCAGTAAATGC
This sequence comes from Helichrysum umbraculigerum, assembly GCA_949592205.1. Taxonomy (NCBI): domain Eukaryota; kingdom Viridiplantae; phylum Streptophyta; class Magnoliopsida; order Asterales; family Asteraceae; genus Helichrysum; species Helichrysum umbraculigerum. The sequence goes on from CATIUR010000002.1 coordinate 70,973,238, forward strand.
AGATTACCATGAAAACAGGTAAACCAGTAACATAAAAGAAAAGAATACACAGCTCTGAAGTATTGTTCAACCTCTCGAGAATGTGTCCTTTTTTCCATCCCAACAAGCTATGACTTTATATCATATGGAGTTACTTAATATGGGAATAAAAATCTAAAGTTTATTCTTCTGATAAAATAAAAAAAAGCAACCCTACTATACACTCATTCCTCAAAGAGGCATACCTTAAATGCCAGTCAAAATTGAAATTGGAGTCTTGCTACAGAAAGGTTGTGTTTTAATAAGTCTCTTAACCATAGTACCTAGGGATCAAATGTGACAAACACATAGTTTTCCTTTCGCATCATGAGTTTCTCTTTATTGTTACCTGATGAGATTAACTATATCTATTCTGTCTTCTCGATGTCGTCACAAATTTCAAGATCAGAACCTAGTAGTCGCACTCCACTCATATTATAAATAACCATATAACAAGAACATGACAGAAAGGCAATACCAAAGCAACATATATATGTAATAATCTAATTAAAGCTACACTCTTTTACACATAATAATGTTTGCGCTTAGTCATCTTCCTACCACAGAACCTCTTACTTCCATTGCATTGCCAAAATACCAAACCAAACTGCATATCAAAGTTTTGATGTCAAGCTTTATACTTAATAATTTCAATCCCAAATTAATGTACACCATCAACGTTTCCATTAATTGATCTAAATCGACCATCCATCAAACCAAATTTAAAGTCAAAATTCTGACTTTGACCAATACCGGATCACAAAACCAAGTATATAATCATCAAACAAGTCAAAAATTAATCATTAAATCAAACAATTCAACAAATATTACGTATTTAAACTTACTCTTTAATCGATCAATTCCGTTACCAAATTTCTCCTCAATTTTTTCTTCAACAATAACATCTTCAACCTTCAAAGCTTCATCTTTTTTATCCTCAACTGACTCCACACGTTCTTCCACCGGTTTCACAGATTCTTCCGGCTCCGGTACCGGATCAGGCTGCACCGCCGCCGCCTTCACCGCCGTTCCTCTTCTGCCGCCTCTTCTGCCCGGTCCGACTGACTTCCTTGCCGTTTTCGGAGGCATTGTAATGTGTATAATTGAACGTGTGTGATTAAAAAGTTATGATTTTGATTAATAAAATTAAGATTCAAGGTAATTTTATGTATTTTTTTGTATATATAGATAGAGGTGTGTTTATGAAACCCTAGATAAAGGTTATGTTGTGAAATAGTAATAGCCCTAGGTTTACTTTTGAACAGAATTTGATGAAAGTCGGTTCGGGTTTGGATTTAGATAAAGTTGACCCGTTTTTTATTCTAATTAAAAATTCGAATCATACCTTGGCACGCAATCTATAGTACTGCCTCCCTCCCATTTCTATTGTCCATTATTTCCATTTTGGGGTGTACCAAATTAATTGTCCACTTCCATAAATAGAAAGTTTAAGGAAATAAAGTTCTTTTTTACCCCTAGTGTATATATATAAGACAAAAAAATAGGTAAAAAGTAGAGGGTAAAACTGTCATTTTATCAAAAAGTAAGAGAGAGATAGTTATATTTTCTTAAACTGCGTGTCTTTTTGTCTGGTGACAATAAAATTGGGACGGAGGGAGTATTATTTTAAATGGTTAATCTATAAACGGGTATTTCTAGTCAATTATTTCAACATTACCTATTCAGCAGGTTACCAATTATAAATACCCTGATTAAAATCTGACCAGGTAATAATAAGTTATAATTATAACAATAATAAATTATAATTAACAGGATAATAACATTCGAGATCACGAGGTTAGCTAAACATTCGAGATCCCGAGGTTAGCTAATCTTAGTATTCTTTGAAAGATTAATAGAATACATATTAAATAGACAACACATGAGAAGAATTTCTAGTGTATTCAAATCGAATCTTGATTATTTCAAACTAAAGAGTTAACAAAAAAAATCCAGAAGTGTAATTTTAAACGGACAAACAAACTAAAGAGATTAAATTGTGGTCAAACTATAAGTTGGAGTGTTAAAACGTTAAAAAAAAGTTGAGGTGTTAAAACGAAAAAAATTTGAAAGTTTGGGTATTAAGTTTTGGTCAAACTATAAGTTGGAGTGTTAAAACGTTAAAAAAAAAAAGTTGAAGTGTTAAAACGAAAAAAAATTGAAAGTTTGGGTATTAAACCATTATTAACCCTCAATTAAATATACCAAACATGTTAGTTTAATGATTCCGTCATAATTTTCCGGTTAAAGTTTACATGGTCTTTATCAATTTTGTTATGTCGTTGCTAACGAAAGTGACATAATTAACCGATTTGAAGTTAGATTATAGTTAGGTGATTTTTGTATGTTATTTCAAAAGTCAGTTCTATTGTAGCACCTCTATATATGCTTCAAAATTAAATATCGTGAAATTTGTAGTACGGTTATATGCATTATCGATCAATATAAATAACGTACCGAAGAGACTCTATACTATATGTGAGCATATAAAAGTAACATTGATCTACTTTATATAAATCTATTTAACATTTTTCAAGATGTTATTATAATAGTGGTAAATGGTAAATGTAATCCTAATCCAATATGTTTACATTAATCAAGCTTAAACAAATCCAAATTACATTTTTAACCATATCTCAAGTACGTTTTCGATCTCATTGTTTTAAATCCTCAACCTCGTAGAAAGATATATATATATATATATATATATATATATATATATATATATATATATATATATATATGTATGTATGTACACACGCACCATTAAAAACAATACAAGCTAATAAACAAGATTAAGAACTAAATGAATTAAATAACACAATGCTTACAAAAGACTAAATGAGCCTCTTCAGATATGATAAAAGAAATTTAGGTAGAAAAGTAGTTATAAGAAGTTCGGTAACATTTTCCACAAGTAACATGTTGTAGTTGAAAATTTTAGAAGCTAAAACTCATTAATTACATGCATATGCAATGCAAGAGGCCCTGCACTTTGTTGACTACTAAAGTGGTTTTAAACCACTTTAAATTTCATGGGGTCTTGACCCAGTGCTCAGGGAGTTTTCCATAAGGTTACTTTCTGGAGGTGATGAGTTCGAGCCTTGTTGTGAGGGGAACTTCTGCGACGCTATACCCATCCAAGACATTGGAGAGCAACCCCTATAGTGCGTCGCCTTGGCTACGAACTCTGGGGCGGTTACTCGATTCCATGGGAGTAACCGCTTGTGGAGATGATCGAGTGGGCCAAAAAGGTCCGTCAGTGATTCCACAACTGCCTTTCAAAAAAAAAGATCCTAGGGACAATTATAATCATTAATTTGGATAATTAAGTTATTAAGGCGTTAAAAGAAAAAAATAAAAAATTTAATTCATCAATATGTAAGAGGGTTTTTAGAATTGCGTTTTCAAACCAGCGTTTTGAAAAGGCATTAAAACTCCAACACACTTATTCACAATTGTGTTTTCTCTCTTACAAATTACAAATATTCACTTTTTAGCCAAACATTTTTTTCCTTAATAATATCTTCAAAACGCAATCCAAAACACCCCCAACACTTTTTCTATAACCTCAATTGATTATTTAAAGAATAATTTTCTTTTGAAAGATTTTGTTCTCTGTGTGTGTCATCGTAGAAAAGTTATGTAATTAATTGCCTTAATCAATTCCTTAATTGATACTATTTTCTTAGAAAAAAAAATCATTTACACATAATTCTTTAGAATATAATCTAGGAATACTAACGAAACACAATAAAAAAACGTCGTTAATACTTTCTCAAATCAAAATAATTATTAACAAGTATGCTTGATTCGGTTACTCGTACAATTGTTTAATACGTAGTATATGTTTATAGTTTTAAACATATAAAATTTATCATTTAATTGTTGAATGTATTTTGCCTTTGGGTTTAGTGCGCGCAAATGTAACAAACTATAGTCTGACATTCATAGTATGTAACGAACTACTTGGACTTCCATTGTAGGTAACGAAATTGTAATTTCTTTACATTATATGTAATTTATGGTACTTTTTCCACGTGTCGACTTTATACGCTGCCACATGGCATCCCTTAGAACCATTAATCTGACAAAAATACATGCAATGAAAATAAATTACAAGTGTGTTACGTACAATGTAACTTTGAATAGTTCGATACATACTACGAATGTCAGACTATAGTTTGTCTCGTTACGAAGTAGTGCACTTCCAAATAAAACGGTCCGACCATGATTGTTAACGCCAACAAAAAGTGCACAAGGCATGTCATATGCATTGACTTTGTAAGTAGTATCCAAGACAACTACATCCCCAAACTTTTCGTACCATTCAAAACTTAGGGGATGACACCAAAACAGATTTTGTAGCCTCCTTTCTTCATCTACAGTGTATACATATTGAAACTTGTTGTTTTTTTGCTTTGAAGATTCCATATAGTCTATAAGTTCCTTCGCATCATTATCCCCGAGTGTTCTCTTCACTTTAGTATATAGATTACGAATATCTTTATCAAGGTATGGAAGATATCCATGTTCCACTTCCTTTTGGAGCTCCATGACACGTATTTGTTGGGTTTTCTATTCCCTAACTAGATTAATATGCACAGCGGAATATAACAAAAATTAATCTAAGGCAATTAGAAAACTAAACCCTAAGGATCTTAACTTAAATAAATAAAAGCAATAAAATAAATAAGATAAATAAGAAATTACTAACCTTTGAGAAAACCAATTTCTCACGCGCGCAGACGATCTTGCAGAGCTTCCTTACTTGGAGGCAAGTGCCCAAACTAGAACACCTCTAATGGCTCACACCCACGAACCAAGAGAAAATTCCAAATCCTTTGGTACCGATAAAATCGAATAACTCTTACAAGGATTTGTACTAAGAAAGAAAGAATGAGAAAATGGTGCACTTTGAAAGCATGGCATACCTCTATATTTATAGGGGAAGGAATGGCTTATGGTTTCATCCCATGGGCAATGTGGGATAGCCATTTCCTTTGAAATCATCCATTGGGCAATGTGGGATAGCCACAAATATGTCCAAGATTTTCAACCATTGCTCCCAACTCACGTTTCCTTAGTTATTTCTCTTAACCGTTCATCGAGGGCGACCCAAAAAGGACTCCACTTATAACGATAGTATTACCAATTAGTTATGAATTGGACACAATATCCAACAGTCTCCCACTTGGACAATTCATCAACTACTATTGGTCTAAGCCTATTCCATTAACTAAGTAGAGAGTGCCATCCAACGCAACTGCCGAACTCTGAATCATATCTTAGAGTTAGCCCTTTAGATAAGTGATCAACTATTCCTTTGTTCTACTGATATCGTATGAATCGAGACATGGATTTTAATCAATCTCAAGATTCATAATTAGTTTTCTGATTTCCGATTATATTGACTTTATGAGACTATTGAACCATCAACTTAGTCTCGGCCAGGCCTAGCACTTTAGAGTCAATCTTTAATCATCAGAGGGCCCAAGATATCGCTTTTCCCATTTAGGCGAAAAGGAACAAATAAATTTCGACTACATAGCACTAGTCAACTCATCATGTCATACCTAGCATACCCTTTATAACTGGCAGTTACGCACAGCGTTTAAATAGGCTAAAGTATAACAGACTTGAAAAACTAGGAACTCAATGTATCTCCATTTTAAGAATAGGGGATATTATCATCTCAGAGTTACTCGTGATTTCAATCCATGAAGTAACTTCCATGAGTGCGGGTCTCTCCTATACTTAAATCCCCATTAAGTACCCATGAGTGTTGCAGCAATCTCCATGCAATGTCTAATCTCCATAGACAATCTACTAACACTCCATGACAGTCTTGATTCACCACTTACTTCCAGGAGTGTGAACGACTGAGGAGGTTTGAATAAAAACTGTTTTATTCGGGAAGTGGTGTCTAAACATGCAAAACAGAAACACAATGACAAACAATAGTAAATGGTAAAACTCCTTCCAATAAATAAATCTCCATTATATAATCACCAAGTCTATAACAATTTATCATTGTTTACAATGTTTCAAAATCAAACTAACAACTAAAACTTTACATTATCTTTTAAGCCTATGCTTCTAGCATGCTCATCATGTTTGGACTTCCCAAGTGGCTTTGTGAACGGATCAGCCGGATTGTCCTCTGATCTTATGCTCTTCACAATCACGTGTCCCTCTTCTACTTTCCTTCGAACAAAATGGTATTTTCTTTCAATATGCTTTGACTTTCCGTGATCCTTGGGTTCTCTACTCAAGGCGACCGCACTTTCGTTATCACAGAATATTTCAATGGGGTCTTGAACCGTTGGAACAACTCCAAGATCTCCAATGAAATTCTTAATCCATATAGCTTCCTTTGAAGCCTCGCAAGCCGCTATGTACTCAGACTCGCACGTTGAGTCTGCCACCGTATCTTGCTTGGAACTTTTCCATGTCACTGCTCCCCCATTCAGTAAGAAAACCCAACCAGACTGTGAACGGCTATCATCTCTGTCTGTTTGAAAACTTGCATCACTATAACCCGTTACTCTGAGTTCTTCTTCTCCACCAAAAACCAAGAACCTGTCTTTAGTATTCCTCAAATACTTAAGAATATTCTTTACAGCTGTCCAATGACCTTCACCAGGATTCTGCTGATGTCGACTCACTAAGCTCAAAGCAAATGAGACATCAGGCCTCGTACAAGTCATGGCATACATGATCAATCCAATAGCCGAAGCATATGGGACTCGACTCATTCTATCCGATTCTTCCTTAGATTTCGAACAAAGATCCTTACTGATCTTAATGCCATGATGTAAGGGTAGATTCCCTTTCTTAGAGTTCTCCATTTTGAATCTTTTCAAAATTTTATCTAAGTACGTGTCCTGGCTAAGTCCTATGAGACGTCTCGACCTATCTCTATAAATCTTTATACCAAGAATATATGCTGCATCTCCCAAGTCTTTCATAGCGAAACATTTTCCCAACCAATCCTTTACACCTTGTAAAGTTGGGATATCATTTCCTATGAGTAGTATATCATCCACATATAATACTAGGAAGACTACAACACTCCCACTGAACTTGACATATATACATGACTCATCTTCACTTCTAGAAAATCCAAACTCTGTGACTTTCTCATGGAAGCAGAGATTCCAGCTACGAGAGGCTTGTTTAAGTCTATAAATAGCCTTCTGAAGCTTACACACTCTATTAGGATACTTTTCATCTTCAAAACCTTCCGGTTGTGCCATGAACACATCCTCTGTCAGTTTCCCGTTAAGGAAAGCGGTTTTGACATCCATATGCCAAATTTCATAATCATGAAACGCAGCTATGGCTAGCATAATCCTAATTGACTTTATCTTAGCTACTGGTGAGAAGGTTTCCTCATAATCAATCCCGTGGGTTTGAGTATAGCCTTTCGCTACCAACCTAGCTTTATAAGTGTGTACTTTCCCATCCATGTATGTCTTCTTCTTGAAGATCCACTTACAACCCACCGTCTTAAGACCGGGTGTAGTGTCAACCAAATTCCAAACTTGGTTGTCATACATAGACTGAATTTCGCTTTTCATAGCTTCCTTCCATTTAGCAGCCTCAGGGCCTGCCATCGCTTCCTTGTAGTTAGCAGGTTCATCTAAGTCATTTAGTGTACTGTCACTAATTTTATCCTCTTCTTCTATTTGTAAATCATAATAGTACTGAGGAGGATTGCTAACTCTACTAGATCTGCGAACGGGTAAGGATATGTCTTCCGGTTCAACAGGTGTTTCTACCTCTTGTTGAACGTCAGTGTTTACTGTAGGTTCTTCATCGGCCGACTCTTGAATTTCTTCAAGATCTATCTTACTCCCACTGTCCTCTTTAAATATCATTTCTCTCTCAAGGAATACTCCTCTTCGAGCTACAAAGACCACATTATCCGCGGGTCTGTAGAACAGATATCCAAATGACTCTTGTGGATAACCGACGAAAAGACACTTTTCAGATCTGGAGTCTAGTTTGTCCTGAGTTTCTCGTCTAACAAAAACTTCACAACCCCAGATTTTGATGTGACCAAGAGAAGGACGTTTTCCCTTCCACATCTCATAAGGTGTCTTTGAAACCTTCTTGGTGGGTAAAAGATTTAAGATGCGAGCGGCTGTTTCTAATGCATAACCCCAAAAACTTATCGGAAGTGTAGCCCGGCTCATCATAGACCGAACCATGTCCAACAAGGTTCTATTTCTCCTCTCAGAAACACCATTAAGTTGTGGCGTTCTAGGTGGAGTTAATTGTGAAACTATTCCACAATCTCTAAGATGATCGAGAAACTCGATACTAAGGTATTCTCCTCCCCTATCGGATCGGAGAACCTTTATCTTTCTGCCCAGTTGGTTCTCTACTTCGCTTTGATATCTTTTGAATATCTCAAAAGTATCTGATTTATGCTTAATCAGATAGACATGTCCAAATTTACTGTAGTCATCAGTAAATGTAACATAGTATCGATTTCCATCTTTTGTGGCGCATCGGAATGGTCCACAAACATCCGTGTGTACCAAGTCCAACAGTCCTTCACCTCTTTCACATGACCCTGTGAATGGTGATTTAGTCATCTTGCCCAATAAACAAGATTCGCATACATCATCCGATTTGAGGTCGAATGATTCCAACACTCCATCCTTTTGGAGTTGGCCGATGCGTTTCTTGTTTACGTGCCCAAGACGATAATGCCACAATTTGGATTTATCAAGCTCATTAGACGAATCAACATTTAGAATCAAATTGCTAACACATTCAACATTTTCATATATGCCATTGTAAGGAGAAGCTTTAAAAATAAAACAACCATTTAAATAAACCAAAATATCACCATTCTCATTGTCAAATGAAAACCGATAACCATCCTTAAACAAAGCATAAAATGAAATAATGTTTCTAGTCATTTCTGACGAATAACAGCAATTATTCAAATCTATCCTAACTCCAGACTTCAGCACGAGCTCATACTTTCCAATCTCGGTAACAGGCGTGATTCCTCTGTTTCCCATGACTAGATTAAGCTCCCCATGCCTCAACTTCCTACTTTCCTTTAGGCCCTGCAATACAGTGCAAATGTGAGTACCACACCCTGTATCCAAAACCCACGAATTAGAAGTTGTAGTATTATGGAGTTCGATCATGAACATACCTGAGTGAACACTCTTTTCAACCTTGCCATATTCAAGGTCTTTCAGGTACTTAGGGCAGCTACGTTTCCAATGCCCCTTTGTGTTGCAGTAAAAGCACACTGCTTCCTTTGGATCATTCACTGGTGCAATATCAGAATCAGTCTATCTTTTGGACCCATGATTGGACTTTCCATTCACAGTCTTTGCTTTCCAATTTGACCTCTTTCTTTTCTTTGCAGTTTGACCAATTGCCAACACAGGAGCTGCTGAGCTAGAGGACACATCATCCTTTTTGATTCCTTGCTCAGCGGTTTGCGGCAGATTATGGAGTTCCATTATAGAGCCTTCTCTCTCATTCATATTCATCTGATATGAAATTACAAACTGATTGTAGACAGCTGGCAGACTGGACAGAATTATGGCAATAGAAAACTCTGTGTCAAACATCATATTCAATGATTCCAACCTATCAAAGTACCCTTTCATCTCCAAGACGAAAGCACAGATAGATGCTCCAGGTTTGGGCTTGCAAGCCATGAGTGACTTAACCACATCAAGGCGTTCCTTGCTTGCCTTGGCCTGAAACATTTCCTTAAGCTGTTGGTTCATTTCATAAGCCCAAGTATTCTCAAAAGTCTTTTGCAATTCAGGGCTCATGGAGGATGCCATGATACAAGACACTTTATTCGCATCATCATAATGTTTCCGGTGTGCCTCAATCTCCTCTTGGGTTGAATTATCATCAATTACGGGAATCTGCTCATCGAGAACATACTCCTTGTTCTCGTACCTCAAGGTAAACCTTAGGTTACGCATCCAATCCATATAGTTTGGACCAGTCAGTCTTTCCCTTCCAAGAACCGAGAGTAGTGAGAAGTTCGAGTTATGTGCGGGATTGGGGACGGGAGGATTATTACCATTTGTAGAAGACATCTATAAGATAAACAGTTTTAGTTAGTTCGAATATACCTTAATTAATTACCCAATTTCAAAATTAAGGCTATGATCCATATTTTAGATTCGCTTTATGAAGAGGTTTGCCGTAATCATATCACGAATTTATTTTAGGTAGACAATGCTTTTGTCAATTTCATTCTCTATGAAATTCCTAGTTCTTTTGAGATTCATTGATTTCCATCAACGGCATGTTAATCTCGGATATGCTCATCTACCATTCATGACTGGTGTGCCGAGGATCATGAACAAGATGGTGAATTTAACCATGCAAAACCCGCGTGGTCCCCGGCCCGAGTACGCTCGAGAATCGCGAGTTCCACATCACCTCTCAATATGATCTCATATTAATGTGCCGGTAAACCACACACGCTCCATTAACAGACCATACGAAAGATGTGCGGTTTTCATGGATTAGCATACTATTCACGTTTTTAGTATCTAGAACGGGATTTTGTTTTAGTACTTTTAGGTCATACTTTTGATCTTGACATCATCCTATCAAAAGTCCTCGGTAGCTCCATTGAACGCACAAAGAAGCGGAGAAGCAGGTCAGCGCGAAGCCTATTAAAAACCTGACTTCTTTAGGGAAGCTGAGCGACCCGCCTTATACCTCTCTTATAGTTTGTTCACTATGGGTGAGCCGATTTATCAATTGACTGACGATGTATTTAACTTTAATGATACATATACTTATAGCTCATAATATATGTAAGGTCTCTCTTTAATCTCTTAAAGTCTACGGTTCTATTTAAAACATTTTAAAATTCAGGGTTATATTTTAAACATTTCAAAATATAGGGTCTAAAGTGTAAATTCCTTTTACCAATTTAGACAAGCCAATTTCTAATTTATCTTTACCTACATACTATTGCAGATAATTAAATGCTAATATTTATTAAGCTAAGGCTCTGATACCACTGTTGGGTTTTCTATTCCCTAACTAGATTAATATGCACAGCGGAATATAACAAAAATTAATCTAAGGCAATTAGGAAACTAAACCCTAAGGATCTTAACTTAAATAAATAAAAGCAATAAAATAAATAAGATAAATAAGAAATTACTAACCTTTGAGAAAACCAATTTCTCACGCGCGCAGACGATCTTGCAGAGCTTCCTTACTTGGAGGCAAGTGCCCAAACTAGAACACCTCTAATGGCTCACACCCACGAACCAAGAGAAAATTCCAAATCCTTTGGTACCGATAAAATCGAATAACTCTTACAAGGATTTGTACTAAGAAAGAAAGAATGAGAAAATGGTGCACTTTGAAAGCATGGCATACCTCTATATTTATAGGGGAAGGAATGGCTTATGGTTTCATCCCATGGGCAATGTGGGATAGCCATTTCCTTTGAAATCATCCATTGGGCAATGTGGGATAGCCACAAATATGTCCAAGATTTTCAACCATTGCTCCCAACTCACGTTTCCTTAGTTATTTCTCTTAACCGTTCATCGAGGGCGACCCAAAAAGGACTCCACTTATAACGATAGTATTACCAATTAGTTATGAATTGGACACAATATCCAACAGTATTATCTGTCGAATATTTAGTCCAGCCTCCTTGTATAGTAAAATCTGTTGTTCATCTTCGGGAGTGATAATACGGTTGGCCGGAAGAAAACGCAATTCTTCACGTGATAGTAATCTGTGATTGTGATCATTCACGAACTTTGTGACATGCCATTCTTCCGGAAATATATCAAAGCTTCTTTTCAATGTTACCCGCATATGAGCGTTACATCCACATTTCATTGACTCTATTTCTTTGAACTTTTGACTCGTCCACTGGTTTCACCGGCTTCTTACCTTCACGATGACAACAAATATCACGTCTTATTATCTTATCTTTTCGTTTATCAGACCGATATTTACGGACCGCAAAACCTTGTTCCCTAGCATAATTCTCATAGAATTCATAGGCATCCTCAAAAGTGGGAAAGGTTTGGCCAATGAAGGGTTCATTGCTTAGTGTTTCATTTGTAACATCTTGATTAACTTCCTCCTCTGGTGGTTTGTTCAAGTCCAACATAATTAATAATTCTGCACATAGTTATTAGTAAACGTCAACAACAACACGATAAGCTACAAAATACGTTGTCAAATGCTTCCTGGTCCACAAAACATGTGTTTAATTTTAGATAAGGAGTACACACAATTATATGAATTTAATTGGTATATATGCACTCATATCGTTGATGATAATATTACAGTAACTTTCAATCGATATGCATCCTTATTATCAGTACTATACTGTCTACTCTAATAAAACTGACATTAAAAATGCAAAATCAAAACCTAATTCCAGGTAATTCAAACTTCATATTGTAGAATATACTATAGGTAGAGTGTTTTACCTTTCACGTAAGAGTAGAATTGGTCGAATTTTGCCTACCAAAAAACTGTTCAACTGATCTTGAAATTTTGCATCGACGATTTCTTTAGCGTTTTGGAATATGTAATTTGATATGTAAATTGGTTTTGACATTGGTGGGGAATGAATTAATTTGAAAGAAGTAGTCGTCGGTTATTTTTGGGAGAAAATGGGTGGAGAAAAAATAGGAGAAGTTGACTTGGGTTTGAACGGAAGTTTTTTATTTTAATTTTTGAATTAAATAAATTGGTTAAAAATGCAAGCCCTTAGGGCTTTGTTTAGCAATTTTCAAATAATAATTATGATGATGTATTGTGTTTTTTGCAGATTGGTAAGTCACGTGAATGCAAGAAACAAGCAGAGTTGTTCCTGTGGGCCTAGTGCAAGTCAAGAATTGAAGTTAAAGTCAAATTAAAGTCACAAGATCAGTACAAAATACGCCTACAGTGTAGGAAGGTTCGACAAAACAGATAGCATCAAGAATAAGGCGGTTAGCAACTTTGACTTGGAGAGTACGAAAAAGCAACCAACCGGCGGTTGGTGTATTTAACCAACCGGCGGTTGGGACCGACATCTAGCAAATATAAATAGCAGTATTTTTCATACGAATTATGTACCACTTTTTCATAGGATTAAATCCCAAAGTCGAAAATAAAATCTTAAATTCGGATTTTTAACCTTAAATTCGAATTTAGGGGTTTTTTCTAAGGGTTTAGGAGCGCGTTTTCGGAGCAAGAGAAGTTAGGGTTACGCACAATCATTGTAAGGGTATAATAATTATTTTGTTTGCATTCTTTTATTATTTATAATAGTAATGTTTACTTTATTTTCAATTATTATTTATGTTTACTTTATAATGATTATGAGTGGCTAAATTTCTTTACACTTACTTGAATGATGTGATCTAATGATTAGGGTTGTTATCTTTTAATATTTATGTTGAATTATTTTTGTTTAATCGTGAACCTTATGTATTTGAGTTTAATATAATTGATTTATTTTGTTGGTAAATTATTATATGATCAATTTAGCGGGAGTTTTTTCATAATAATAGTTTATTATAATTATTTGTCTATGAATAATTGTTAATTGACTGCGGAAGCAGATATTAAACAAGATAATCGTTTAAACATGAATGTGTAAGTAGGTGAAGTTGACGAAAGTTATTCACTAGATTAAATCTTAAATTATTGAATCGAAATTAAGGTGTAGGTTAAGTGGACACACTAATCTTAGTTTAATTAAGATTCATATATTCAATATAAATAAACTATCTATTGCAATTTAATTAATGTTTAATTGAAATTATTATGTGTTTAAGTTTTATTATATTATTGAAGCTTGTTAATGATTTAATTAGTGACTATAGCGAACGTTTGTCACAAAGTTATTTCATTATTTGATTATATGTCTATGTATGATTAATCCAATGATAGCGAATGCAGATTTGGTATAAGTTAAATAAATAAACTTAAATGTATAAGGTGATGATATTGATGGACGTCTTTCATTAAGTTAAATTATTAATTAGTTAATCAAGATTTATCTGAAGGTCATGGCGAACGTTAAACCTGATCTAAATTAAGATGGGCATTGATTGCTATATAACCTGGTTTTATTATACAACCCAAAATCATTAGTGAGCTAGTTCAAGTAAGTGTCGTTTTTAATATTTGAATAAGTTTAATAAATCAAATTTAACTCTTTTTGAGTTTACTTGCCTTTTAGTTTTATTTTAGTAGTTTAAGCAAAGTAACAATTCGGTTACACAAACCCTAGTCTTTTTCTGTATTTAAATTAATTATATTTTAAGTATTTAATTTACATTCCCTGTGGAATGAACATAGACTTACTGTAGCTATATTATAAGCGATAGGGTATACTTACCTCAGTTGTGTAATAGTTAAGTGTCAGTATTTCTTAGTTTATTTTTATAACTAGATTTTACACATCAAAGTTTTTGGCGCCGCTGCGGGAGACTGTGATAAAAATACTTAGAAAATTAAATTATTAAATTATTGTACATAGTTTGTCAATTGAAAAATCGGCTCACCCATTGTAACAAAACACAAAGAGGTATAAGGCGGGTCGTTCTGCTTCCCTAAAGAGGTAGGTTTTTCATAAGCTTCGCGCTGACCTATTTCTCCGCTTCTATTCTGTGTCTGTTCAAAGGAGCTACCGAGGACTTTTGATAGACTTTGTTAAGTAATTTATAAATTTAATTTAATATATTTAATTGATCCTTTCTTGGAATTTATTTCTTAGAAAGTTATTTTTGTTTTATTTTTATTTTTAGTTGTATTGAACCGGTGCGTTTTTACGGTTTTATCTTTTGTGCTTTTAAAGGTTTAATTAGGTAGTGGATGAGCACTAGGTCTTCAGGAACGAAATACTGAGTCCATTGTCCGATCTAGAGAAAACCGCAAAGAAGTATAGGAAGAGGAAATCAAAGAACAAACCGACAGAACCAACTGTCAATCAAACGGAATCCGGATCAACTTCAGCAAACGTAATCATAGAGGAAGCTTACGAAGGAGAGCTGGAATCTAAGTACGAGGAGGAAGAAGAAGTTAAACCGGAAGAAGAAGAAAAGGAACAAATGGCTAACGAAAACGATACTCCGATGTGGTCCCGAACTAGGACTGTTGCTCCTACACCTTCAGCTGCAATTCAAAGGCCACCGATCGATAATAATTTTTCGTTAAAAGGTAATCATTTGCAAATGATCAAAGATACTCAATTTGATGGGAGAGTGCGGGCCGATCCGCACAAGCACATTGCAAATTTCTTGGAGATAGGTGACATGTTCAAGTATGGGCCCAACACGGAAGAAGCCATTCGGCTACGGACTTTCCCAATGTCATTGGTTGGGGAAGGAAAGATTTGGTATCAGGAACTGGAGCCAAATACGATTCGCACATGGGACGAGATGAGGGAAGCTTTTATCCGTCGATATTTTCCTCCGGCTCTAGCAGAAAGATTACTGAATGAAATCAGAGCGTTTAAACAGAATGATGGAGAGACTTTAGTGGAAGCCTGGTTAAGAATGAAGGAAATGCTAAGGAACTGTCACGGCCATAGGTTATCAAAGGCATAAATTATTTAACTATTTTATAATGGCCTTAATATTACATCAGCATGTGTTTTAGATGCTTCGGGAGGAGGATTATTTATGTATAAAACACCAAATGAGGCATGGACGGTGCTTGAAGATAAGGTTATTCAGAATTTGAATTGGGCAAAGAATCAAGAGAATAAAAGTGT
Source organism: Helichrysum umbraculigerum (assembly GCA_949592205.1). Lineage (NCBI taxonomy): Eukaryota > Viridiplantae > Streptophyta > Magnoliopsida > Asterales > Asteraceae > Helichrysum > Helichrysum umbraculigerum. Next base: position 70,989,016 of record CATIUR010000002.1, read on the forward strand.
TCGAAAAACAGTTGCATTTGCTGATGGGAGCGAAAGTAGAAAATCTGATAATTCAGAAATGATGAAAGAATTAAAAGCCATGTCAACCAAGTTTGATAATCAGTTCAAGACTCTCAAGATGGAAATAAAGGTGCTTAGAGAGGGTTGTAATAATTGCGGGGGTAATCATGCCACAGAGCATTGTAATGAAGACGATCAACCTATGATGATTGCTGAAGAAGATGCCAATTACTTGCAACAAGGTAATTTCCAAAATAATTATCAGAGGAATGGTTATCAAAATAGGAATTCAGGGAATTTTCAAGGTAACCGATATAATCAGAATTATAACAATCAGTATCAGTCACGAGGCAATGCTACACCCGACAATCAGAAACAGGAAGATAATGAGCCATCTATGAAGGAAATAATGAAGGATTTTGTTACAAAACAGGATGCTACTATAAAAGATTTTATTTCAAAACATGATGCTTGTGTTAAAAGGTTGAAGACTCAAATGACGAATATGAGGATTAGTATGGAGCAAGGTCAAAAGAATCAACAAGCTTCGATTTAGGATTTGGAAAGAAAGATGGATAGGTTATCTGAGGGACAGAATAGTAGACCAACCGGTGATCTACCTAGTAATACTCAACAAAACCCGAGACAAAACACCTCTAACAATAGTGGCGGTACGAAATATCAGCCACCACCCGCCCGAACCGAGCATGCTAATGCTATCATTACTCGTAGCGGGAAGGAGTTACAACCACTTCCGATGAAAACACCGAAAGTTACTAATACTGTTTTGCAGGATGATGAAGAACATGAAGTAGCAGAAGAGGATGAAGAGACCGCACAACCAACACCTCAGGTTAAACAACCAGAGGTGAAAGCTTATAAACCAAAGATTCCATATCCTCAACGCTTGAGGAAGGAGAAGATGGCGGCACAATATGGGAAGTTTGTGGATATGATCAAGGCCATTCGGACCAATGTGCCTTTAGTTGATGTGTTAGCTGGGATGCCGAACTATGCCAAATTTATCAAGGAGTTGGTGAGCAATAAGGATAAGCTTTCAGAGGCGTCAGCTACATTTTTGAATGATGAGTGCTCTGCTATTGTTAAAAATCAGATTCCACCTAAACTTGGTGATTCAGGGAGTTTTATTGTTTCTTGTACTTTAGGAAAATTTATGACTTGTGATGCCTTAGCTGATTTAGGAGCTAGCATAAATTTAATGCCTTATTCTTTATATGCTAAATTATCTTTAGGATCCTTAAAACCCACACGTATGAGTATAAGACTAGCTGATAGATCATTTCAATATCCTGTTGGGATTGCAGAAAATATGTTGGTAGAAGTAGGTAAATTTACTTTTCCAGTTGATTTTGTTATTTTAGAAATGGAAGAAGATAGTAAAGTCCCACTAATTTTAGGACGACCATTTTTACATACTGCTGATGCTATAATTCATGTTAAAAATAAGCAGTTAACCTTAGGAGTGGGCCAGGAAAGGATTGCTTTCACGGTTGATAAAGCCATGAAACATCCTTATTCTACTGACGATACTTCTTTTAGTATTGATGTGATAGATGAAGCTATGGATGAGGAGTTATGGAGATTGCTTGGAACAGATGCTGAACTTGCTGAACTATTGGAATCTGTTGAAGATAAGATGACTGAAGAAGAGTTGCTTTTTGTTGGGTTTTCTATTCCCTAACTAGATTATTATATGCATACCGGAATAACAAAACTTTAAATAATCTAAGGCAATTGGGAAACTAAAACCCTAAGGGATCTTTAACTTTAACAACATAGTACAATGAATAAATTGGAAAAGGAGAATATAAAGAAAACACTAACCTTGGAGAAAACCTATTCCTCGCGCGCAGACCAACTAGCAGAGCTTCGTTACTTGGAGGCAAGTACCCAAAGTAGAATACCTCTAATGCTTCACACTCAAAAACCCAAGAGAAAGTTGAATTTCAAAATTCTCAGAAAATTCGTATCTGAATCGTGTATTATGAAGGTATAGGATGTCTCTATTTATAGTTGTGGAAGAAACCCTAAGGTTTGCTGAATTCGACTCCCAACCGGCGGTTGGAGTTGTTAGTCTTGGACTCCAAGTCTGCGACTTCCACCGCCTTGAAACCCTAATCCCAACCGGCGGTTGGGTCTTCCAACCAGCGGTTGGATTAGATTCTAGAATCTTTCGCCAAATTTAATTACTTTTAATTTCTAATTAATAAACTATTATTAATTAATTAATAAAATTAAATATAATATTAATACTATTAATATTATCCTTCATCTTTCTCTTGACTGTTTATTGAGGGCAACCCAAAAAGGACTTTACCATTAATGATAGTCACACAAATTAGTTATGATATTAGACACTATTCCAACAGTCTCCCACTTGGACAATTCATCAACTACTATTGGTCTTAAGCCTATATCTCATTAACTATGTAAAGTGTGCATCCAAGCAACTGCCGAACTCTGATCTCATCTTAGAGTTAGTCCTTTAGATAAGTGATCATCCATTCATTTGTTTCACGATATCGTATGAATCGAGACATAGATTATAATCAATCTCAAGATTCATATATGTTTTCCGATTTATGATTATATTGACTATATGAGACTACTGAACTATCACTTTAGTCTCGGCCAGGCCTATCACTTTTTAAGTCAAACTTTAATCATCAGAGGGGCCATGATATCTCTTTTCCATTTTAGGCAAAAGGAACAAATAAATATCGACTACATAGCACTAGTCAACTCATCATATCATACCTAGCATACCCTTTATAACTGGCATTTACGCACAACGTCTGAATAGACTAAAGTATAACAGACTCGAAAAACTAGATACTTATGTATCTCCATTTTAAGAATAGAAGATATTATCATCTTAAAATCACTCGTGATTTAATCCATGAAGTGATCTCTTTAAGTGCGGGTTTCTCATATACTTAAATCCCCATTAAGTACCCATGAGTGTTGCAGCAATCTCCATGCCATGTCTATCTCCATAGACATCTACTAACACTCCATGACAGTCTTAATTCACCACATACTTCCTATAGTGTGATCGATTGAGGAGGTTTGAGTAAGAACTTATTACTCTGGAAGTGGTGTCTAAACATGCAAAATTGAAACACAACGACAAACAATAGTAAATGGTAGAACTCATTCCCATTAAAAATCTCCATTATTAATCACCAAGTCTATTACAGTTTCTATCATTGTTTATAACGTTTCAAATTCAAACTAATCAACTAAAACTTTACATTATCTCTTAAACCTATGCTCCTAGCATGTTCATCGTGCTTGGACTTTCCTAGAGGCTTTGTGAAAGGATCAGCTGGATTATCCTCTGATCTTATGCTCTTCACAATTACATGTTCTTCTTCGACTTTCTTTCGAACAAAATGGTATTTCTTTTCAATTTGCTTTGACTTTGATGATCCTTGGGTTCTCTACTCAAGGCAACTGCACTTTCATTATCACAGAATATAGCAATAGGATTTTGTACCGTTGGAACAACTCCAAGATCTCCAATGAAATTTCTCATCCAGATAGCTTCCTTTGCCGCTTCACTAGCCGCAATGTACTCAGACTCACATGTAGAGTCTGCTACTGTATCTTGCTTAGAACTTTTCCATGTCACCGCTCCCCCATTCAGTAGGAATACCCAACCAGACTGTGATCGACAATCATCTCTATCTGTTTGGAAACTAGCGTCACTATAACCCGTTACTCTAAGTTCTTCTTCTCCACCATAAACCAAGAACCTGTCTTTAGTATTTCTCAAATATTTAAGAATGTTCTTTACAGCTGTCCAATGACCTTCTCCAGGATTCTGCTGATGTCGACTCACTAAGCTCAAAGCAAATGAGACATCAGGCCTTGTACACGTCATGGCATACATGATCGATCATATAGCCGAAGTATATGGGATTCGACTCATTCTGTCCAATTCTTGTTCAGACTTTGGACATAGATCCTTACTGATCTTAATGCCATGATTCAAGGGTGAGGCGCCACCAGCGGTCGGTAAGGATTTCAACCCTTGTTGTTGCACCGGCTGCCGGCGGCGGGCATCAGTGGGTGTGTTTTAAATTTGTAATTGCGGGGCCTAAGTTTTCCCTAACAATGCTAATCCTAAAGGTGAGCAAGTGGTAGGTATGACCTAGAGTCGTTCTTCAAACCGACTGAATTGAAACTAAGGCGTGGCAGATGAGGGCTTTCAAAATAGTGAAGGGTGTATAAAATAGTGGGGGAGTTTTGGTTTTTCTATTAACTAACTTAGGCAAGTAAATAAATAATAGCGAAATTAAAATAAAAGATAAAGCAGATAAAATAAAGATAGTGTTTACTGAGATTTCGTTAATTAAGTTATGGGATGATGTTTGGAGAAACTGTTTTGAAAGATATTTGTTAATTGTTATTCTTGAATACTCGTGATGTAAACACTAGATTCCCTACTAATTAAAAATCCATTAACATGTCACACCGGAAGCTAGGTTATGGTAACATTACAAAGTATTTAGAATAATAAGCAAAATCTTGATTATGGTTTAATAATACTTTCATATGAACGGGAACAAAATCTTAAGGTACTAGACATAACTGAATCATATAACGATTCCTCGTCATCCTAACAGATTCGTATATTTAGAAAGATCATTTATGACTTTAAACCAGCCCTTGCTTAAGACTACCCAATAAATCCCCTAGTTATTCACAGCGTTCCTCACTTTAAGTGGTTCCACCGCTTCAAACCTTGGCCATGTCTTGTCCTACGGTAATCCCCCATGTAGCCATGCGGTTCCATAGTTTCATACCTTTGACAAATTATATTGACACAGATGACTGACTACCTTTTAATTGGACGTCGTTAAAAAGGTGTTGTAATCACGTTTATTGGTGGAAAGGCGATAGATTAATTTGAAGTTTAAAAGTCTATTTAGAAAGGTTAATTAAACTAGGTTTCTCATTTTATATATTAGTCCGTAATATAACTACCTTCGGTCGTTACTCAGCTTCCACGTATTTGTACTACACCTAAAGTGTTTCCAACGCTATACTGCATAACAGTCGAATAGGGGCCATCATATTACTTCGTAATATTGTACCGTTTCGTAATATGACTACCTTCGGTCGTTCCTCGACTTCCATACATTTGTACTCCACCTTGAAGTGTTTCCAGTACTATATCGAGTAACAATCGAATAGGGGCCATCATATTACTTTACGATAATTAAGACCGTTTATATTTTACTACTATGATGATCCTAAGGCAACAATCAAACAAGAACATGCAATAAGACGATCAAAGCAATACTACCGATCTTTAATATCTAATTATAAATCATCCCATAATTAACTAACTACATCGCAAACAAACACAATAGTAATCTACTCGCTAATCATGGCATAAACAATCTCTAGCATAATTAAAGCATACATATTTAATTAAGATAGAATAGGATAGAAATAACCGAGATTAATATGCGAGAAGGAATAGACTTGAATTAATAAGATTGCTCCAAGCGTACACCACATATTACAATTGCGTTCCTCACCAAGGAATACAAGCTCGTTCCTTGCTTCTATTTTAACTAGCATAATACTACTTTAAAGTAAGAAAATAAACAAAGAAAGAAAAGCTAGAAGCTATAGAAAGAAAATGTATTTTTCCAAGGATGGAAGGTGTGGAGGTGCATCTTCAAATGAACCTAAAGCCTCCTATTTATAGGAGAGTTTTGATGCATGTTAGCAAGTAGGAGCTCGCAATAGCAAAAGGTACGCGCATATAGTGGCACGAGGTACGCGCATATAGTGGCACGAGGTAAATAAAGTTGTGCAAAGGCCTAGCACCGGGTACACAAAAGGACCAAAAAGCGCAATCTGGATGGGTGGCTGACATCCGCCGGCGGCCTGGTGGCTGGGGGCCGGCGGCCTGGTGGCTGGCTGTCACCAGCCCCAGTTCGTCGCCCGTTGCCTCGTTGCTCGTTTCGCGCGTATCTTTTTCGTTATGAGTCCGTTTGCGTCGATTCTTTTTTTGTTGGATTCGTAATTCAAAAATGAAGACTTTGATGTAAAGATATCCTAAGAATTCATCTCTGAACTTCAGATGTGTCGTACGAATCGTTTGGATCTTCCGGTGTACGTAGAATCTTCATGATTCGTCCGTTTTTGTTGATTCTTCTTCTGTTATATTCGTAATTTGAAAACGAACATTTTGGTTAAGATGGATGTTGGTGATGGGCACTTTTGTCTTGAAGTCCCGTTCTGATGTCTTGAATCTTCAAACGTGTGTGGAATCTTCGTTTTTTATCCGTTTTGCTTGATTTTCATCGTGCAACCTCGTTTTGACCATCTTGGCATAATACTATTGTTTTGTAATGTTTTTGAGTTAATATGCCAAGAATCGTTCCAGAATGAGAGAGATATCGGTAGTAAAAAAACGTGACTTTTTACGCGATATCAAGTATCCCTCACTTAGAACTTTGCTTGTCCTCAAGCAAACTTGTTTTCAACATAGTTAAAGATAAGAAGATAATGCAAAATTTTTAGGCGGAACTTTTTACTAAGGGGGTTTTGGGAGAAAATAAGATACTTGTTCTTTGAAAGGGAAGGATTGTAATCTTTAGGAGCATGCTTTTGATCTTTGATCTTTGGATACATGACTAGGCGATCCTCTCAAGGTGGTCACTCAAATCACTCAAAGTGTTTAGGGTTCCCTGTTCTATTATATTATCAATCACTCAGAACGCCAGTCATGTATCGTTTATCGTCATAGGCTTGATCGAGTATCAAATCGTTACCTTTTAGGTGAGCGCGAAGTCGATCTTGCCACAATCATTCTAAGGGAAGTGATGTAAGGTTTTTGGAGTGGAGTGTTGGTGGTATGAGAGGGGGTTGTGTTGGTTTTTCATAGGTTTTCTTTTTGGAGAAGCGGAAAGCTGAAATTTTTGAATTTTCGAGAGGATTGACGCCCTTTTTCTATTTTGGGAGGAGTCTTTTTCTCCATTTGACTTTATTTTCTTCGAATTTTCTTGGATATTTTTCTTTCTTCGACGTCATATCCTTGATGATTCTCTTTTTTCATCTTTGGAACTTTCTATGAAGTTTGAGGGATGCTTTTGAGTAGGTAAGGGGTAACGTTTTTATTTTCGGGTGTATGGATGGGTTCAAGAATGATGTGATTTGATCTCCTTTTTACTCACCAGTTCGGATTCGAAATGCATAACAGGAGCAAGTTCTGATTCTAAACGCATACATCGGCACACTCAAGAATCGAAAAAGTGAAGCATTAAAAGTGAATGCTTTTCATATGGCTCAAGATACCTCACGAATCGAAAGTTGGTTTGTTGTGTGCCTAGTCATGCGATGCTCTTTATGGGATTACTAAACTAGTTTTTCAAGAGAATTTGTATTTTATTTTTCCTTCTTCCTCAAAGTAAATCATTCTTGGTTTTAAATTTTTCATTTTCAACATATTTTTAACTTAATTTTGAAAATTTTGTTTACTTTTATGGAGAAGCAGGGTCTTATAAAGAGCAACGATTTTAGAATCAAGCATATACCATTATCCATTTAATAGTAGTACAACTACTGCTATCCCACACTTAAAGGAACATCGTCCTCGATGTTATTCTAAGTTTTGACTGGGGTAAAGATCCCACACTTAGGATTTAAAACATCTTAGACGTATTCTTTTAGCAGTGTGTGTTGGGTTTGAATCCTACACTTAGTGATAAGCATAGTGGATATGGTATATTTATAACGAAGGAAAGAGACTGGTATAGAAGCACTCCCCGGTATTTGTAGTGTTCCTTGGTATGCGTTTGCCGAACTTCGTCTTGCTGGGTTCACTTTTGATCAAGTCTTCATGTGATTTGTCTCCTAGGTATGAACACGTTGTATATACTTTCTTTGATGCGTGGCGTCAAGAACTTGATGCGTTAGGCAGAAACTTGTTCGTATATCCAAGTGTGAAAGATAGTCGGAGACTTCATCACTTCTTGGAATGTAAAGTTGCGAAAATGTAAAACACGGGTTGCCTCCCGAGAAGCGCTCTTTTAAAGTCGAGAGCTCGACTTCTTTTCTCCTAGCTAGATGGAGATGGATGCATCCATGGGATCCACTGTGTTGATGTTGTGGGCCCCAGGTTGCGGGAAAGTATATCGAGGTGGATAGATTCTCATGAAATGATTGACTATTGTCGTAATCAATTCAAGTGGACTATCTCTATATGTTTCCTTGTAGTTCTGAAGATGCTCTGAAGTTGTCCTCGCAAGTCCGTGAAGTCCGAAGGTGATGTAGTCAACTGCTTTAGTGACAGGTCCACTAGGGTCGGTCATGGCGGTTGTGTCTGTCTTAACAACCTCTCTTGGCGGTGGGTTTTGCCAGAGAGAGCATACAAATGCCAAGAATTTCATTTTTATACTTTCAAAGTTCTCGGTCTTGGGGTCTCCATTGAATCTTCTGATGGATGTGCACAGGTCCTCTATTTGCCGGTGCTGATGGTTGTTGAATGGAAAGTCGGATTCTAAGAAAACTAGAGTAAGCTGGCGAAGTATCTTCTTGCATCCTGAGTAGAATATGAACTTCGTTCTGGAGTTACTTTTCCGTTGTTGAGTCTCCCGTAGATGGATCGTAACAAAAGTAGCGATATCAAGTGGTGATTCATGTGTAACCCTAAAGGGTCGTTCACGCCTTGATTCCTCCCAAACGAGATCATTAAGTTCTTCAATCAATAACTCAATTCGTTTTTCCATAGTGGAGTTGATAACCATGGATCCGCTTTCCTTGGAACAGAGGTGATATTCTCTACTTAGCAAGTTAAGCAATGATGTGAGGTCATTCATCATTGAAATGTCGGCACGACTGCTTGGGTGTCCAGTAGTCTCTTTCACATTCGCTCTAATGGATCCTAACATCTCCCATTGCGTTGAGGTGAATGGGATGTTAGATCTTTTTAAGGCATTGTAGATCCTATCGTAAGTCCGTTTCTGTTGCTGGCAGAATTGCAGTTCAGCAGGGGAAAGAGCAAGCATGTTGACTTCGCCGCTTATTCCTCCTCTTACTTTGTCAAATCTTTGGATGAATTCTTCGAGCACTTTGTGATCTGTGTTGGTTTGCGGTTGGTATCTTGTGCGTTTGGAATATTCCTCCAGTGTTTCTCTTCTCATGGGATGGTTGTGGTTACTTTCCGCCATTTCATCAGTGTTAAATAGGTTCAGTGGCGGTCTGCTTCTTTGGTTTTCTTCTTCCATCTTTCTCGTTCTGATCAATTCTTCCATCGTTGGGTTGTTTGCTGATGGAGATACGTTTTTCATCTCTTGTCCTATTCGTCGGAGGTCAATCGGGAAATATGGCGTGATTGCCATTTCCTTACTAGATTTACTTTCATTTGTTGGCTTTGCAGTTTCTTCGTCTTTTGTGGTCTTGTTTATGGAGATCATGTACATATCTGCTTGGTCTCCAGCGTTAGGATTGTCGATATGGAAAGTGATGATTTCTCCCTGAGACTGCAAACTGATGGTTTGTGCGAAGACTTTGATGATTGCCTTGGCCGTATTCATGAAAGGTCTTCCTAGTATGATTGGGATGTGTACGTCTTCCTGCATATCCATTACTACAAAATCTGCTGGGTAAAGAAATTTGTCAATCCTAACGAAAACATTTTCAGCTATTCCCCTAGGGTATTTGACTGAGTGGTCAGCAAGCTGTATGGTCATTTTGGTAGGTCGAAGATTTTCTAATTCAAGCCTCTTGAAAAGCGAGTATGGCATGAGATTAACACTAGCTCCTAAATCGGCAAGAGAACAGATGATGCCTGAATTGTAGATAGAACAGGGGAGAGTAAAACGTCCGGTGTCTCCAAGTTTTTCTGGAATGGTATTGTTAAGAATAGCTTAACATTCCTCGTTCAGCGGGACATTAGGTACTTTGGGTACCTTATCCTTGGTTGTAAGAAGCTTTCTGAAGTACTTTTTGGAGTGAACTTCAGAGGCGGTATCTAGGAATTTCCTATCAAGCTTAAAAGACTTAAGCTTGTCGGGTTGTTGTTTAAGACGAGCCGGAAATGGGATTTTCCTATTTGATGTAGACTCTAAATCTATTGTCGATGGGACAATAGGCGGTTCCTTCACCGGAGAAGAAACAGAAGGTGGGCTATGTGCTACCTGAGAGTCTTGAATATGGGAAGACTCCTTATGGCAACTAGTTGGACTATCCTGAGGTTTAGCGTTAATACACTGTGCTAATTGTCCTAAGATGAGATCAGCTTGGTCTTGTCTAGCCGAGATTCCTTGAATGACTTGTATCAGGGTGTCGTCAAAACTAGAGGTTTGTGAGGAAGAGGGTTCCAAAGGTTGAGGTTGGTAAGTTAGTGGGCTATTCCTAGGTGGGTTAAAAGAAGGGTTAGTGTTGGGTGAAGTTAGATGAGAGTGAGGAATTTGGGCTGAGTGGTTCGTATTAGCACAATTAAGGCATGTTTGAACTTGACAGACTTGTTGTTGTTGACTTTTCAATTCCTTAATCTCCTTTGTTAGGTCTGCCACTTGCTGAGTGAGAGTTTTGATAGCTTCAGTACTGATTGTAGTAGGTGAATTCACTATTGAGGGGTGATTTTCACTGTTCCAGTGATGGTTGTGCATTGTCATTTTCTCAATAAGGCTCCAAGCTTCATTTGCCATACAGTCTATGAAACTACCTTGAAAGGCGGTATCAATTAAAGGACGGTGATGTGGGAAGAGACCATTGTAGAAAATGCGCAAGTGGTCTGAGCGCTCAAATCGATGATTTGGACATTTCTTAAGCAATCCCTTAAAGCGTTCCCATGCATCGTAGATTGATTCATCATGGACTTGACGGAAGTTTATGATGTTGGTCCTAAACGTGGCTTGTTTTGATGGGGGAAAATATTTGGCCAAAAATTTGGTTGCTAATTTTACCCAAGAGGTTATAGAGTTAAGCTCTAATCCCTCAAACCAGGTTTGTACATTAAGAGTGAGTGAGTAGGGAAATAGGTATAGATATACTATGTCTTGATTAACCCCAATCAGCTTGAAGGAGTTGGATAAGGAAATGAATTTGTCAAGGTGTGAGTTGGGATCATCATTTGGTAGGCCATGGAATTGACAGAGGTTTTGGACTAACTGAACAATGTGTGGCTTTAACTCGAATGATCCTCTACCAATTTCCGGATAGACAATTGGTCCTCCTCGACCTTCAATCAAAGGTTTAGAGTCTTCAGCGAGAGTTATACGTGTAGCTGTCGTAGTCTCATTGGCAGGTGGTTGACTAGTTGAATGGATAGGGATAACATAATTTGTAAAAGTAGTAAAAGGAAGGAAAAATAAAGAAAGACGTAGGGGTCTAAGGAGAAGAGTTAATCCTAAAGGTTCACTAGCGATTAAGTTCATCTTGACGCCTATGGATGGTACAGTTGGTTCCCCGGCAGCGGCGCCAAAAACCTGATACGCCACCAGCGGTCGGTAAGGATTTCAACCCTTGTCGTTGCACCGGCTGCTGGTGGCGGGCATCAGTGGGTGTGTTTTAAATTTGTAATTGCGGGGCCTAAGTTTTCCCTAACAATGCTAATCCTAAAGGTGAGCAAGTGGTAGGTATGACCTAGAGTCGTTCTTCAAACCGACAGAATTGAAACTAAGGCATGGCAGATGAGGGCTTTCAAACTAGTGAAGGGTTTATAAAATAGTGGGGGAGTTTTGGTTTTCCTATTAACTAACTTAGGCAAGTAAATAAATAATAGCGAAATTAAAATAAAAGATAAAGAAGATAAAATAAAGATAGTGTTTGCTGAGATTTCGTTAATTAAGTTATGGGATGATGTTTGGAGAAACTGTTTTGAAAGATATTTGTTAATTGTTATTCTTGAATACTCGTGATGTAAACACTAGATTCCCTACTAATTAAAAATCCATTAGCATGTCACACCGCGAGCTAGGTTATGGTAACATTACAAAGTATTTAGAATAATAAGCAAAATCTTGATTATGGTTTAATAATACTTTCATATGAACGGGAACAAAATCTTAAGGTACTAGACATAACTGAATCATATAACGATTCCTCGTCATCCTAACAGATTCGTATATTTAGAAAGATCATTTATGACTTTAAACCAGCCCTTGCTTAAGACTACCCAATAAATCCCCTAGTTATTCACAGCGTTCCTCACTTTAAGTGGTTCCACCGCTTCAAACCTTGGCCATGTCTTGTCCTACGGTAATCCCCCATGTAGCCATGCGGTTCCATAGTTTCATACCTTTGACAAATTATATTGACACAGATGACTGACTACCTTTTAATTGGACGTCGTTAAAAAGGTGTTGTAATCACATTTATTGGTGAAAAGGCGATAGATTAATTTGAAGTTTAAAAGTCTATTTAGAAAGGTTAATTAAACTAGGTTTCTCATTTTATATATTAGTCCGTAATATAACTACCTTCGGTCGTTACGCAGCTTCCACGTATTTGTACTACACCTAAAATGTTTCCAACGCTATACTGCATAACAGTCAAATAGGGGCCATCATATTACTTCGTAATATTGTACCGTTTCGTAATATGACTACCTTCGGTCGTTCCTCGACTTCCATACATTTGTACTCCACCTTGAAGTGTTTCCAGTACTATATCGAGTAACAATCGAATAGGGGCCATCATATTACTTTACGATAATTAAGACCGTTTATATTTTACTACTATGATGATCCTAAGGCAACAATCAAACAAGAACATGCAAAAAGACGATCAAAGCAATACTACCGATCTTTAATATCTAATTATAAATCATCCCATAATTAACTAACTACATCGCAAACAAACACAATAGTAATCTACTCGCTAATCATGGCATAAACGATCTCTAGCATAATTAAAGCATACATATTTAATTAAGATAGAATAGGATAGAAATAACCGAGATTAATATGCGAGAAGGAATAGATTTGAATTAATAAGATTGCTCCAAGCGTACACCACAGATTACAATTGCGTTCCTCACCAAGGAATACAAGCTCGTTCCTTGCTTCTATTTTAACTAGCATAATACTACTTTAAAGTAAGAAAATAAACAAAGAAAGAAAAGCTAGAAGCTATAGAAAGAAAATGTATTTTTCCAAGGATGGAAGGTGTGGAGGTGCATCTTCAAATGAACCTAAAGCCTCCTATTTATAGGAGAGTTTTGATGCATGTTAGCAAGTAGGAGCTCGCAATAGCAAAAGATACGCGCATATAGTGGCACGAGGTAGGCGCATATAGTGGCACGAGGTAAATAAAGTTGTGCAAAAGCCTAGCACCGGGTACACAAAAGGACCAAAAATTGCAATACGGATGGGGGGCTGACATCCGCTGGCGGCCTGGTGGCTGGGGGCCGGCGGCCTGGTGGCTGGCCGGCGGCGGCTGGCTGTCACCAGCCCCGGTTCGTCGCCCGTTGCCTCGTTGCTCGTTTCGCGCGTATCTTCTTCGTTATGCGTCCGTTTGTGTCGATTCTTTTTTTGTTGGATTCGTAATTCAAAAACGAAGACTTTGATGTAAAGATATCCCTAGAATTCATCTCTGAACTTCAGATGTGTCGTACGAATCATTTGGATCTTCCGGCGTACGTAGAATCTTCATGCTTCGTCCGTTTTTGTTGATTCTTCTTCTGTTAGATTCGTAATTTGAAAACGAACATCTTGGTTAAGATGGATGTTGGTGATGGGCACTTTTGTCTTGAAGTCCCGTTCTGATGTCTTGAATCTTCAAACGTGTGTGGAATCTTCGTTTTTTATCCGTTTTGCTTGATTTTCATCGTGCAACCTCGTTTTGACCATCTTGGCATAATACTATTGTTTTGTAATGTTTTTCAGTTAATATGCCAAGAATCGTTCTAGAATGAGAGAGATATCGGTAGTAAAAAACGTGACTTTTTACGCGATATCAAAGGGTAAGTTCCCTTTCTTAGAATTTTTCATATTGAATCTTTTCAATATTTTATCTATGTACGTATCCTGGCTGAGTCCTATGAGACGTTTTGACCTATCTCTATAAATCTTTATACCTATGATATATGCTGCATCTCCAACATCTTTCATAGCGAAACACTTTCCCAACCTGGCTTTTACACTTTGTAAAGTTGGGATATCATTTCCTATGAGCAGTATATCATCCATCTATAATACTAAGAATACCACAATACTCCCACTGAACTTGACATATATACAGGACTCATCTTCACTTCTAGAAAATCCAAACTCTGTGACTTTTTCGTGGAAGCGGAGATTTCAGCTACGAGAGGCTTGTTTAAGTCCATAAATGGCCTTTTCAAGATTGCACACTCTATTAGGATACTTTGCATTTTCAAAACCTTCCGGTTGTGTCATGAACACATCCTCTGTCAGTTTCCCATTAAGGAAAGCGGTTTTGACATCAATCTGCCAAATTTCATAATCATGAAATGCAGCTATGGCTAGCATAATCCTAATTGACTTAATCTTAGCTACTGGTGAGAAGGTTTCCTCATAATCAATCCCATAGGTTTGAGTATAGCCCTTTGCTACCAACCTAGCTTTATAAGTGTGTACTTTCCCATCCATGTCTGTCTTCTTCTTGAAGATCCACTTACAACCCACCGTCTTAAGAACGGGTGTAGTTTCAACCAAATTCCAAACTTGATTGTCATACATGGACTGGATTTCGCTTTTCATAGCTTCCTTCCATTTAGCAGCCTAAGGGCCTGCCATCGCTTCCTTGTAGTTAGCAGGCTCATCTAATTCACCAAGTGTACTATCACTTATCTTATCCTCTTCTTCTATTTGGTAACCATAATAGAACTTAGGAGGATTGCTAACTCTACTAGATCTGAGAACGGGTAAGGATATGTCTTCAGGTTCAACAGGTGTTTCCACCTCTTGTTGAACGTCAGTGTTTATTATAGGTTCTTCATCGGTAGATTCTTGAATTTCTTCAAGATCAATTTTACTCCCACTGTCCTCTTTAGATATCATTTCTCTCTCAAGGAACACTCCTCTTCGAGCTACAAAGACCACATTATCCTTTGGTCTGTAGAATAAATATCCAAACGACTCTTGTGGATAACCGACGAAAAGACACTTTTCAGATCTGGAGTCTAGTTTGTCCTGAGTTTCCCGTCTAACGTAAACTTCACAACCCAGATTTTGATGTGACCAAGAGAAGGTCTCCTTCCCTTCCACATCTCATAAGGTGTCATTGAAACTTTCTTAGTGGGTATTTGATTTAAGATATGGACGGCTGTTTCTAATATATAACCCCAGAAACTTATTGGAAGTGTTGCTCGACTCATCATAGATCGAACCATGTCTAACAAAGTTCTGTTTCTCCTCTCAGCAACACCATTAAGCTGCAGTGTTCTAGGAGGAGTCAATTGTGAAACTATTCCACAATCTCTAAGATGATCGAGAAACTCGATACTAAGGTACTCTCCTCCCCTATCGGATCGGAGAACCTTTATCTTTCTGCCCAGTTGATTCTCTACTTCGTTTTGATATCTTTTGAACACCTCAAAAGTATCTGACTTATGTTTGATCAGATAAACATGTCCAAATCTACTGAAGTCATCAGTAAATGTAACATAGTATCTATTTCTATCTTTTGTAGCACATCAGAATGGTCCACATACATCTGTATGTACCAAATCCAATAGTCCTTCACCTCTTTCACATGATCCTGTGAATGGTGATTTAGTCATCTTGCCTAATAAACAAGATTCGCATACATCATCCGATTTAAGGTCGAATGATTCCAATACTCCATAATTTTGGAGTTGGGCGATGCGTTTCTTTTTATGTCCCCTAGACGATAATGCCACAACTTGGATTTATCAATTTCATTAAACGAATCAACATTTAAAATAACATTGCTAACACATTCAACATTTTCATATATGACTTTGTAAGGAGAAGCTTTAAAAATAAAACAATCATTTAAATGAACCAAAATATCTCCATTTCCATTATCAAAAGAAAAATGAAAAACCATCTTTATACAAAGCATAAAATGAAATAATGTTTCTAGTCATTTCTGACGAATAATAGCAATTATTTAAATCTATCCTAATGTCACACCCCGTCTAAAGCGGAAACAACGGAGTATAACAGTGATAGAATCATAACACATCATTATAAAGAATTCTATATGAAATACAATATCCAATGTGTCATGATGCCATTAACATGAATAACGGTTCATGTCATGCATACATTTCAACAATGAATTCAAAAGCTTACAAACAAACGTACACTACAATGTTAAGGCAAAACAAGCCTTCACAAACAACCTTAATGATGCACCACAAGTCTTGAATAACTCTTAATGCAACCCTAAAGGTCCACTAAGTTCTCTTGTCCTCTGCTTTAAGTCCACTAGTATAACCTGAAAAGATATGCTCAAAAACGTCAACACGAATGTTGGTGAGTTTCGTAGGTTTGAAACCAGACACCAGAAAATAAACATTTTGCTGTGATGATAATAGTTGGGACAATGCATATGAAAAGGTACACAAGTGATATAATATAACCAACCATCTCACAAAGCTGTCATCACCCCACGAAGGAGTATGACCCAAACAACAACTCAAATGGCAGTAGCTACTCCAACAATGGCTTTAATGCATACCAAAGTACACATCAGGTAACCACTCCTAAGGGAGCAATGCCTTGTAAACAAACGTGGCTTTAATGCATACAAAAGTACACATCAGGTAATCACTCCTAAAGGAGCAATGCCTTGTAAAATAAATCCAACAACCGAAGCACATAATCACAAAGTGTTACACATTTCAAGCATATGTCCAAAAATAAAAATGAATACGTTTCACAGCATTAAACGGTTATTAAAACATGTGAGCATACTTTTCCCCCCAATGTAAAACAAGTAAGAAAATGGGGCCACGAAAACTCACCTCAAGAAATGATGTAAGTATCGTCCCTTAAGTATAACCACTAATCAGCTCGCCAATCTACAATGTCATAATGCGTACGGGTCATAACCTAGACATAACTAGGTCATTCCATTGTATTCCATGCCCAAAACACTTCTATTTCATTTTCTCACAATTCTACTGATGTATTATCACAAGAACTATCCCAAATGAAAAACTCAGATTCTGACCGAAAGTTTGGTTCCACTTTACGAATTTTTAAATAATACTTATTGAAATCATTTGACTCTATAATGTTTACCAATGACACTTCAATGTGTTAGGAACAAACTGTAATTTTTCCAGAACTTATTTCAATAGTTTAATATTTTTAAAAATTCATCAAAGTAATCTGCTCTGTAACAATAACGATTTCTGAGTACACAAAAGTTACAATTTATTTAAAATACTTAGATACTTAAAAAGATTATAATATTTTTACAGAAAATAAATAACACTTTAAAAATACCTCAATAAAAATTTAAAGACTCAATTATTAGTTTAACCTACGTTTCAAAAATCGACAAGTCAATCAAAATCAGGAACCGAAAAACTCAGAATTGACACTTGATCTTGTAAAATCGTTTTGACCTACTTATACTCAACATTTAGCCATAAAACCAACACCATTTGAAAGTAGACTCAAAATACTTAAGTTTAGACTCTTGTTTCATCAAAAATCATCACGAAATAACCAAGTTACAAGCTTCCCAAACCGAAATAAAAATCTGATCAGATTAGGGTTTATGAGTTTAAACCTAAAGCTTTATACTAATCAACCCAAACGCTTAATCAATTGAATATTTCGCTCACAACCAACTTATATACTGATTTCACAATTAATCTAATGATTTCATACACCCGGAATACAATGGATCGAACCGAAAGGAAATGATAACAACGAAACAATCGAAATAACGTATTAATGAATGAAATCGGATAGGGATAATACCAACTATCGAATGATCGCACAAGAACTTCCTTAGAATCTGTAAATAATAAGAACACAATCACTTAGAAGTAGTTTTGAGATTAAACAAAACGTATAGAAGAATTATAGGATCAACATCTTACCACCGAACCTTGAACGAGTGTTTTCGGTTGATCAAAACGAATAGAAATCAAACTTTAGTGTTTTAGGATGTTTGGGTTTCGTATTTAGCCTCTGGAAATCGCCCCAGATCGTCAAAATAAGGCTGTAGGGTTTGCAAAAACGTTTTGGGGGTTAAAAATCGAATTTATACTCGTCAAACAGGATCGCGTCGCGAAATACCCTAAATCGAGTCGCGAAAGGATGCAAATCGCGTCGCTATATAGTACAAATCGCGTCGCGATTTGTGCTCAGATTTCAGCCCAAGTTTCGTTTACGTTTTGCTTCATAACTTCTTCGTTACACGTCGGATTGAGTTGATTCTTTTTGCATTGGATTCGTTTTTCAAATACGAAGACTTTTATGTAAAGAAATAATTGAAATTAGTATTTTTCACAAAAATGACTTTTTACGGCTTGATTAACGATAACGGTTTTGTGACGGTTGTCACAGTATCCCCCAGTTGAGAGAATTTCGTCCCGAAATTCAGTCGGAGCTATACTGTCAACACGATCACTGAAAAAGTATGAAAGATCTAGTTTTGTTCACTCTTTTCGTTTCGAAGCAAATTCAAATCCTTGCTAAGCGTTCGATCAGGAAATGACAAATTAAAACTTTCTGTGCTTCAACATCTTGACCTCTCAATCCATGGTTTCTACCAGTTTCTCTACACAATGTTATCTATGATTCCCTGTGAATTCCTTCTAGAAATACGTGTAAGACCTTATCAGTAAACACTTTCTTAGATTTGTAACATGAAATACCTCAAGAACAACACCTCACTCTTGCGACAACTTCCAATCGATACATTACTGAACCCATACGTTCAACAATTTAGAACGGTCCAACAACACAAATGCTAATATTTCAAACTTCCCAAAATGTACGACACTTTCCAAAAGTAACACTTTAAACAATATATGATCCCCAACACAAAACTCTAACTGCTGTCGATGTTTGTATGCGTAACTCATTTGCCGAATCTTGTAATGTTTCCAACCTCTCACCGATTTGAACGATCTTGTCAATAGCTTCATGGACTATTTCAATCCAATCAACCGACTCTATTCCAACTTCAGCCCACAATGCAATTGAACGACTCTTACACTCCTGAAGTACTTCAAATAGCGCACATTGAATACTAGAATGATAACTGTGATGTATGAGAACTCAACTAGTGGTAAGTGAGTATCACAACTTCTACCAAAATCGGTAACACAACTCTAAGCATATTCTCAAATGTTTGAGTGGTTCACTCACTCCGTCCATCAGTACGAGAATGATATCCCGACTTTAAAACAAAACGCGTTCCCAAAGCTTTCCGTAACATTTACCAAAATTTTCAAGTAAAATAACCATCAAAATCAGATATAATTGATACAAACACTCCATGCTTTGCTACTACTTCGACGACGTAACACCTTTCCAAATTCTCCATCCTGTAACCCTCGTGAATAGCTAAGAAATGAGCAGACTTGGTCATTTTACCCACGCATTGAGTCATGCTTTCCCCTTTTCCATTCGGACAAATCCAGTTACTGTAATAGATGTGAGAGTCTCTGGTATTCAGCCTTGAACTTCAAACAGATCATGCATTGACATATTGACTAATGTAGTTAATGATGTCCTTCTTCATTCCGAGACACCAATACAAATTCATGATATCATGCTACCTCTTACTAACTCCCGATGTATGAAATATTTTGACTTATGTACTCAGTCCATTACCAGTGTCCATAGACCACCTAGCAAAGGAATCCATAATCTTTTTCATGATGTAACATCTTGTCCACTTTTTGTTCCAATTGTTTGTCTAACCCGCGCAACTTTTTGTTTTGTATATGAGTATCCTTAACGCTTTATCTTGAATCTTGAACATCTTATCCTTAATACCAGAGTGTATCGTCAAACTTTGACTTGCACTCACCTTGGCATACTTTTTCTTCATACTCAAAACATCTGCAACACATCCGTCTTCCCCGGATAGAATCAAATTTCACAATTGCAACCGCTAAATAATTCGAGCTTCCTCATTTGTATCGTGTTCAACTTCTTTTGAACATATATGTGTTAAAAAATCGCCTATGATCGGTATGAGTAACGTTCTTCATTTCATACAAGTAGTGTCTTCAACACATATGTACGAATGCTACCGCTTCAAGTTTCAATGCGTGGGTAGTACGGAAATTTTCATGAATGCGATTACCTTCCCCCTTTAATTAACACACAACCTAGACTTCAGTCTGATGCATCACAATACACAACGAAATCCTCCGATCCGTCATCCTTCACTGTTTGAAAAGCTTCTTCTAAGTTCTTACTCCAAACAAGCTTATATATACACATATTTGTGAACAATAGAGCGATCCTTGAAAAACTCATGATAAAATACCGATAATAACCTGTGAATCCCAAATACTTTACGAACCTTCACGATAGGTGTGGGACCTTCCATCCCTTTACAGCTTCTATTTTGCTAAAATACACAAGAATAACTTTCTTGTCACAACGTGCCCAAGCAAAACAAACCTCTTGTAGTCAAATTTTGAACTCGGAATATATTGCATAGACCTTTTCTTTCAAAAGAAACTCCAGGATTAGTCTTTAAGGAACTTCATGCTCCTTCTTAATTTTAGAATAATTCAGAACGTCGCAAATGAAAAGTATGATAAATTCATCGAGATGCGGCTTATATACGCGTTCGTTAAATATAGGAATGCTATAGTCGCATTAGTAAGATCGAAAGACATAACGAGAAATTTGAAATGTTCGTAACGAGTACTAAATGCAATCTTAGGTATATCTGATTCAGGTACCCTCTATTGATGGTAACCAGAATGAAGATTGATTTTTGAAAACCACCGAACACCTTGAAGTTGATCAAACAAATCATCCATCCTTGGAAGAGGACATCGATTCTTGACCGTAAATTTGTTAAGTTCATGATAATCAATGCACAAATGAAGAGAACCATCTTTCTTTTTAACAAATAAGACATGTGCTCCCCAAAGAGAATGACTAGGGTGAATAAAACCCTTGTCTTGGAGCATCTTAAAATCGATTATATAATTCTTGCATTCTAATAGTGTTAAGCGATTTGGAGCTTTTGCAACTAGGGTTGCTCCAAGAATAAGATCAATACAAACGTTACGAGTACAGAGGGATATAGTCCTTCTAAGTCTTTCCGGGAAGACCTCGAGGAAATCGTCGATAGCAGAATATTTGAAATTTTATATTATTAGCCTTTACGCTCATGAGTTGTTTCTTTTCGTCTTTGAAGTGTTATATGAAAATCTCAGGTATTACACCACCATTTAAGTGGTATACAAAATACTTTCTCAAACGTACAATTTCTACCTAAATTTTGTCAACTAATCCATTCCCTCAACCACACCAAAACTTCTGAGTCCGAAGGGCAACAAGTCAATGCTAAAAGAGTAATCTTCCAGCACTAAAGTACACCCTTATATAATGTCTTTTAGTCTCTATGCGCACTCATTAATAAAATTATTTCAAAGTCTCCCACTCAAAACAAGCCATCGAGTTTCCTACTGTGTTGATTGGTGCCCCTTGACGAGCTGTCATCCGACATTCAATTGTAAAGCGACCTCTTAAGTTTCAGTTTGAATAAATACAACATGATGCAGATGTGTGATGATAGTAGTTACATTTTACTCACATAAGATGTGAACTAGTGTAACCCTCTCTTCATGTGTTAGTACCCATCAATCTCTTGAATACCCTCTCATTCTTGGTATTGTTTCTACATTCCCAGCCTTAATGGTTTCACCGATTAACAATCCATCCATCAGTATTACGCCATGGATAGTAGGAGGCTCAGTCACTTCTACCATCCCGCGAGTTTCCAGAACAAAGCTGTTGGTTTACTTCTCAATTCTCTTAGCTTCGAGTGCCACACGATGAGGTCTAATTCTTGCTAACTCATGAAATTGTCCGATATATATGTTGCATGATTAACTCCCATCGTAGAGAAATTTCAAAACTTGTTCACTAACTTCTTCATTTCGTTATTGAAAGAATATTTCTCCGTAAACAGTGCCTTTATTTATTTTATCTATTTATCTATCTATTTATTTATTTATTTATATGTTTTATTATAATATTATTATTTTCATTTTATTTTATTTATTTATTTATTTTTCGCGCCATCACCACTCCCATCATTTGAATTCTCGCTTATTAATTCCATTTTCTCCTTCGGTGTCGTTAGCTCTACTATGCTTCAATATGCTGATACTAATTTTTATGACAACTTTGAATATTAAGGTCCACCTCTATCGTGCAATGATCGCAACAACATTGGAGTTCTTGCCTTCAATACAACAAATTCCTCCAGTTCAACCATTAGTTCAATCACCACTATCACTTGTATGACCACCACCGAGTGTTTCTCCTCCACGAGTAAAACTTACTTGTATTGCGTCTTGGTAGTATGCTTGCTATACTTCCGAATTAATACGAGTTTAGAATAGTTGAATACTTTGGAGTTTGTCAAGGCATAAATGCACAAGACTCACAAACAAAGGATTGATTCGGTAACGAATGCAATTGGGATTTTATTACAATACGACACGGAGAGAGCACATGAGACACGCAAACATGGTCGGATAAGCACACATACGTCGGAACACCTTTGTCAATTACGTCTGCAGCCGTAATTGTGAAAGTATTCTTTCATACACATACTTATCTTCCAAGTCCTTGTATCACAATAGGCTTTGTATTTACAGAAAGGATCAGATTTATGGAATCCTAAGCAACATATAGACGAATCACATAAAGAGTCGTAAGATGATGAAGAAACGCTTACAACGTCCTTCTTACTTGAAATGGCTAAGATAAATGATCGACATTTGCTACAACTAGCTTTACGGAATTGTATGCACACATAACTTCCTAACTCATGTTCTAGATGTGGGTTCCTTATTTATAGTCTAGGCCAATCCACCTAGATCTCTATAAACAATGGCTCTGATACCAATCTGTCACACCCCGTCTAAAGCGGAAACAACGGGGTATAACGGTGATAGGATCATAACACATCATTATAAAGAATTCTATATGAAATACAATATCCAATGTGTCATGATGCCATTAACATGAATAACGGTTCATGTCATGCATACATTTCAACAATGAATTCAAAAGCTTACAAACAAACGTACACTACAATGTTAAGGCAAAACAAGCCTTCACAAACAACCTTAATGATGCACCACAAGTCTTGAATAACTCTTAATGCAACCCTAAAGGTCCACTAAGTTCTCTTGTCCTCTGCTTTAAGTCCACTAGTATAACCTGAAAAGATATGCTCAAAAACGTCAACACGAATGTTGGTGAGTTTCGTAGGTTTGAAACCAGACACCAGAAAATAAACATTTTGCTGTGATGATAATAGTTGGGACAATGCATATGAAAAGGTACACAAGTGATATAATATAACCAACCATCTCACAAAGCTGTCATCACCCCACGAAGGAGTATGACCCAAACAACAACTCAAATGGCAGTAGCTACTCCAACAATGGCTTTAATGCATACCAAAGTACACATCAGGTAATCACTCCTAAGGGAGCAATGCCTTGTAAACAAACGTGGCTTTAATGCATACAAAAGTACACATCAGGTAATCACTCCTAAAGGAGCAATGCCTTGTAAAATAAATCCAACAACCGAAGCACATAATCACAAAGTGTTACACATTTCAAGCATATGTCCAAAAATAAAAATGAATACGTTTCACAGCATTAAACGGTTATTAAAACATGTGAGCATACTTTTCCCCCAATGTAAAACAAGTAAGAAAATGGGGCCACGAAAACTCACCTCAAGAAATGATGTAAGTATCGTCCCTTAAGTATAACCACTAATCAGCTCGCCAATATACAATGTCATAATGCGTACGGGTCATAACCTAGACATAACTAGGTCATTCCATTGTATTCCATGCCCAAAACACTTCTATTTCATTTTCTCACAATTCTACTGATGTATTATCACAAGAACTATCCCAAATGAAAAACTCAGATTCTGACCGAAAGTTTGGTTCCACTTTACGAATTTTTAAATAATACTTATTGAAATCATTTGACTCTATAATGTTTACCAATGACACTTCAATGTGTTAGGAACAAACTATAATTTTCCAGAACTTATTTCAATAGTTTAATATTTTTAAAAATTCATCAAAGTAATCTGCTCTGTAACAATAACGATTTCTGAGTACACAAAAGTTACAATTTATTTAAAATACTTAGATACTTAAAAAGATTATAATATTTTTACAGAAAATAAATAACACTTTAAAAATACCTCAGTAAAAATTTAAAGACTCAATTATTAGTTTAACCTACGTTTCAAAAATCGACAATTCAATCAAAATCAGGAACCGAAAAACTCAGAATTGACACTTGATCTTGTAAAATCGTTTTGACCTACTTATACTCAACATTTAGCCATAAAACCAACACCATTTGAAAGTAGACTCAAAATACTTAAGTTTAGACTCTTGTTTCGTCAAAAATCATCACGAAATAACCAAGTTACAAGCTTCCCAAACCGAAATAAAAATCTGATCAGATTAGGGTTTATGAGTTTAAACCTAAAGCTTTATACTAATCAACCCAAACGCTTAATCAATTGAATATTTCACTCACAATCAACTTATATACTGATTTCACAATTAATCTAATGATTTCATACACCCGGAATACAATGGATCGAACCGAAAGGAAATGATAACAACGAAACAATCGAAATAACGTATTAATGAATGAAATCGGATAGAAAATAATACCAACTATCGAATGATCGCACAAGAACTTCCTTAGAATCTGTAAATAATAAGAACACAATCACTTAGAAGTAGTTTTGAGATTAAACAAAACGTATAGAAGAATTATAGGATCAACATCTTACCACCGAACCTTGAACGATTGTTTTCGGTTGATCAAAACGAATAGAAATCAAACTTTAGTGTTTTGGGATGTTTGGGTTTCGTATTTAGCCTCAGGAAATCGCCCCAGATCGTCAAAATACGGCTGTAGGGTTTGCAAAAACGTTTTGGGGGTTAAAAATCGAATTTATACTCGTCAAACAGGATCGCGTCGCGAAATACCCTAAATCGAGTCGCGAAAGGATGCAAATCGCGTCGCTATATAGTACAAATCGCGTCGCGATTTGTGCTCAGATTTCAGCCCAAGTTTCGTTTACGTTTTGCTTCATAACTTCTTCGTTACATGTCGGATTGAGTTGATTCTTTTTGCGTTGGATTCGTTTTTCAAAAACGAAGACTTTTATGTAAAGAAATCATTGAAATTAGTATTTTCACAAAAATGACTTTTTACGGCTTGATTAACGATAACGGTTTTGTGACGGTTGTCACAGTATCCCCCAGTTGAGAGAATTTCGTCCCGAAATTCAGTCGGAGCTATACTGTCAACACGATCACTAAATAAGTACGAAAGATTAAGTTTTGTTCACTCTTTTCGTTTCGAAGTAAATTCAAATCCTTGCTAAGCGTTCGATCAGGAAATGACAAATTAAAACTTTTTATGCTTCAACATCTTGACCTCTCAATCCATGGTTTCTACCAGTTTCTCTACACAATGTTATCTATGATTCCCTGTGAATTCCTTCTATAAATACGTGTAAGACCTTATCAGTAAACACTTTCTTAGATTTGTAACATGAAATACCTCAAGAACAACACCTCACTCTTGCGACAACTTCCAATCGATACATTACTGAACCCATACGTTCAACAATTTAGAACGGTCCAACAACACAAATGCTAATATTTCAAACTTCCCAAAATGTACGACACTTTCCAAAAGTAACACTTTAAACAATATATGATCCCCAACACAAAACTCTAACTGCTGTCGATGTTTGTATGCGTAACTCATTTGCCGAATCTTGTACTGTTTCCAACCTCTCATTGATTTGAACGATCTTGTCAATAGCTTCATGGACTATTTCAATCCAATCAACCGACTCTATTCCAACTTCAGCCCACACTGCAATTGAACGACTCTTACACTCCTGAAGTACTTCAAATAGCACACATTGAATACTAGAATGATAACTGTGATGTAGGAGAACTCAACTAGTGGTAAGTGAGTATCACAACTTCTACCAAAATCGGTAACACAACTCTAAGCATATTCTCAAATGTTTGAGTGGTTCACTCACTCCGTCCATCAGTACGAGAATGATAACCCGACTTTAAAACAAAACGCGTTCCCAAAGCTTTCCGTAACATTTGCCAAAATTTTCAAGTAAAATAACCATCAAAATCAGATATAATTGATACAAACACTCCATGCTTTGCTACTACTTCGACGACGTAACACCTTTCCAAATTCTCCATCCTGTAACCCTCGTGAATAGCTAAGAAATGAGCAGACTTGGTCATTTTACCCACGCATTGAGTCATGCTTTCCCCTTTTCCATTCGGACAAATCCAGTTACTGTAATAGATGTGAGAGTCTCTGGTATTCAGCCTTGAACTTCAAACAGATCATGCATTGACATATTGACTAATGTAGTTAATGATGTCCTTCTTCATTCCGAGACACCAATACAAATTCATGATATCATGCTACCTCTTACTAACTCCCGATGTATGAAATATTTTGACTTATGTACTCAGTCCATTACCAGTGTCCATAGACCACCTAGCAAAGGAATCCATAATCTTTTCCATGATGTAACATCTTGTCCACTTTTTGTTCCAATTGTTTGTCTAACCCGCACAACTTTTTGTTTTGTATATGAGTATCCTTAACGCTTTATCTTGAATCTTGAACATCTTATCCTTAATACCAGAGTGTATCGTCAAACTTTGACTTGCACTCACCTTGGCATACTTTTTCTTCATACTCAAAACATCTGCAACACATCCGTCTTCCCCGGATATAATCAAATTTCACAATTGCAACCGCTAAATAATTCGAGCTTCCTCATTTGTATCCTGTTCAACTTCTTTTGAACATATATGTGTTAAAAAATCTCCTATGATCGGTATGAGTAACGTTCTTCATTTCATACAAATAGTGTCTTCAACACATATGTACGAATGCTACCGCTTCAAGTTCCAATTTGTGGGTAGTACATAAATTTTCATGAATGCGATTACCTTCCCCCTTTAATTAACACACAACATAGACTTCAGTCTGATGCATCACAATACACAACGAAATCCTCCGATCCGTCATCCTTCACTGTTTGAAAAGCTTCTTCTAAGTTCTTACTCCAAACAAGCTTATATATACACATATTTGTGAACAATAGAGCGATCCTTGAGAAACTCATGATAAAATACCGATAATAACCTGTGAATCCCAAATACTTTACGAACCTTCACGATAGGTGTGGGACCTTCCATCCCTTTACAGCTTCTATTTTGCTAAAATACACAAGAATAACTTTCTTGTTCACAACGTGCCCAAGCAAAACAAACCTCTTGTAGTCAAATTTTGAACTCTGAATATATTGCATAGACCTTTTCTTTCAAAAGAAACTCCAGGATTAGTCTTTAAGGAACTTCATGCTCCTTCTTAGTTTTAGAATAATTCAGAACGTCGCAAATGAAAAGTATGATAAATTCATCGAGATGCGGCTTATATACGCGTTCGTTAAATATAGGAATGCTATAGTCGCATTAGTAAGATCGAAAGACATAACGAGAAATTTGAAATGTTCGTAACGAGTACTAAACGCAATCTTAGGTATATCTGATTCAGGTACCCTCTATTGATGGTAACCAGAATGAAGATTGATTTTTGAAAACCACCGAACACCTTGAAGTTGATCAAACAAATCATCCATCCTTGGAAGAGGACATCGATTCTTGACCGTAAATTTGTTAAGTTCATGATAATCAATGCACAAATGAAGAGAACCATCTTTCTTTTTAACAAATAAGACATGTGCTCCCCAAAGAGAATGACTAGGGTGAATAAAACCCTTGTCTTGGAGCATCTTAAAATCGATTATATAATTCTTGCATTCTAATAGTGTTAAGCGATTTGGAGCTTTTGCAACTAGGGTTGCTCCAAGAATAAGATCAATACAAACGTTACGAGTACAGAGGGATATAGTCCTTCTAAGTCTTTCCGGGAAGACCTCGAGGAAATCGTCGATAGCAGAATATTTGAAATTTTATATTATTAGCCTTTACGCTCATGAGTTGTTTCTTTTCGTCTTTGAAGTATTATATGAAAATCTCAGATATTACACCACCATTTAAGTGGTATACAAAATACTTTCTCAAACGTAAAATTTCTACCTAAATTTCGTCAACTAATCCATTCCCTCAACCACACCAAAACTTCTGAGTCCGAAGGGCAACAAGTCAATGCTAAAAGAGTAATCTTCCAGCACTAAAGTACACCCTTATATAATGTCTTTTAGTCTCTATGCGCACTCATTAATAAAATTATTTCAAAGTCTCCCACTCAAAACAAGCCATCGAGTTTCCTACTGTGTTGATTGGTGCCCCTTGACGAGCTGTCATCCGACATTCAATTGTAAAGCGACCTCTTAAGTTTCAGTTTGAATAAATACAACATGATGCAGATGTGTGATGATAGTAGTTACATTTTACTCACATAAGATGTGAACTAGTGTAACCCTCTCTTCATGTGTTAGTACCCATCAATCTCTTGAATACCCTCTCATTCTTGGTATTGTTTCTACATTCCCAGCCTTAATGGTTTCACAGATTAACAATCCATCCATCAGTATTACGCCATGGATAGTAGGAGGCTCAGTCACTTCTACCATCCCGCGAGTTTCCAGAACAAAGCTGTTGGTTTACTTCTCAATTCTCTTAGCTTCGAGTGCCACACGATGAGGTCTAATTCTTGCTAACTCATGAAATTGTCCGATATATATGTTGCATGATTAACTCCCATCGTAGAGAAATTTCAAAACTTGTTCACTAACTTCTTCATTTCGTTATTGAAAGAATATTTCTCCGTAAACAGTGCCTTTATTTATTTTATCTATTTATCTATCTATTTATTTATTTATTTATATGTTTTATTATAATATTATTATTTTCATTTTATTTTATTTATTTATTTATTTTTCGCGCCATCACCACTCCCATCATTTGAATTCTCGCTTATTAATTCCATTTTCTCCTTCGGTGTCGTTAGCTCTACTATGCTTCAATATGCTGATACTAATTTTTATGACAACTTTGAATATTAAGGTCCACCTCTATCGTGCAATGATCGCAACAACATTGGAGTTCTTGCCTTCAATACAACAAATTCCTCCAGTTCAACCATTAGTTCAATCACCACTATCACTTGTATGACCACCACCGAGTGTTTCTCCTCCACGAGTAAAACTTACTTGTATTGCGTCTTGGTAGTATGCTTGCTATACTTCCGAATTAATACGAGTTTAGAATAGTTGAATACTTTGGAGTTTGTCAAGGCATAAATGCACAAGACTCACAAACAAAGGATTGATTCGGTAACGAATGCAATTGGGATTTTATTACAATACGACATGGAGAGAGCACATGAGACACGCAAACATGGTCGGATAAGCACACATACGTCGGAACACCTTTGTCAATTACGTCTGCAGCCGTAATTGTGAAAGTATTCTTTCATACACATACTTATCTTCCAAGTCCTTGTATCACAATAGGCTTTGTATTTACAGAAAGGATCAGATTTATGGAATCCTAAGCAACATGTAGACGAATCACATAAAGAGTCGTAAGATGATGAAGAAACGCTTACAACGTCCTTCTTACTTGAAATGGCTAAGATAAATGATCGACATTTGCTACAACTAGCTTTACGGAATTGTATGCACACATAACTTCCTAACTCATGTTCTAGATGTGGGTTCCTTATTTATAGTCTAGGCCAATCCACCTAGATCTCTATAAACAATGGCTCTGATACCAATCTGTCACACCCCGTCTAAAGCGGAAACAACGGGGTATAACTAAAACACCCCTCGTTAATTAAAAACAATCATATAATACTGGCGACTCGGAAGCGTATATTTAAAACATTTCAATCAATGTACTCAAAATGTCAATAGACTTTTTCAAAGCCAAACACATGACATTTCAACAAACTCGGTGTTATATGATTCAAAACACTTTTACAGTTATAAAAATAACATCAGAGTAACAGCATGTCAAACATTCCATCCAGTCCAACAACCTCCTGCCCAATATGTCCCATCTATTTCAACCTGCAGGAAGAACTGTGGTGGGGTTAGCACAACGCTAAGTGAATGGGACTATAACAACAGTCCAACTCAGCACAACAATATGTTTACATAAAACACAATAAACAGAATATAAATCACTGAATCAATCAATTAACTAGCCGACATTTACTCAATGTCATTCAAGCTACGTCAAGAGGATCGGTGGTCCCTGAGCAACCATATACCGGTTTGGCACCCAAGAACACTTATAGTTCAACTGTATTGGCCCATACAGCACTACCGATAACTTGTTGTTGATCACACACGACCTAGATCTCTAAGCCAACATTTCAAGCTTTCGAGATCTCCTGTCGTCTACAACAACAACAACAAGCCCAACCATCAAATCAAGTTGACCTCTGAATCTTACATATTAGCACAAATTAGCTAAGTAAGCAACATGCCAGACTATCATGGCAAACATTTCAACAGATGCATCATATAAAAGTAATGCTATAAATTACTTGTTGTAAATCAAATCATTACAACTAAATCACACTGAGGTTACAGATCCACTCACCGACTACCTCAGGCCTCCACTCAGTAGTCTAATATCACTGAGCCTTCTCCACATCTGAGAATCAACAATCAAATATAAGTTAGTACTCAAGAATATCAATACTTAACTTATATCAATCTTTAACATTAGGAACTTAACATAATCAATATCAACATTATTAGTTCCTAATCATGTATTAATGATTACAACATAACCATTATCATATACTATCATACAACAAATACAAATCATATGACAATTAACAAGTTATAAGAAAGGCTGTGCTAGCCCATCAAGCCGCCGGCTAGGGTCTCGGACCCGTCGGCTTAAGGTCACCACCCGCCGGCTAAATGTCCCCACCCGCCGGGTATATTACCAAATGTGGTAACAGAACAAAACCACGTTTTAAAGTCTACACAAGCCACCGGCTCAATATATTAGCAGCCGGTTTCCCATTCGGTCACACTACCCGCCGGCTTGGCTCTTCAAGCCGCCGGTTTCTAACAAATCACGACTACCCGCCGGCTAGACCACGAAGCCGCCGGGTTCTACCTTCGTTCCACACCTGTGCGATCTGCTCAAAACCCTTACCCGAGAATTTTTACAAAAATCATCAAAACTCCATTTGTAACAGCTTTAAACAACAAATAACTTCACATAAGCATCATGTAATAGTTATAACAAGTTTCTAACATCCAAATCTCTCAAATCATCAATTTACCCAAATTCAATCAAAAATCAAATTCTTAAATACTCAAGAATACTTACTGATTGAAGAATCTAACGATGGTAATCTGATGATTATGAAGATTCACGAGAATCACAACTTCCTGATTTGATTTCTGGATTGATTTGGAAGTTTTCAGAGAGTTTCTATGAGTTTCTAAATGAAAATAAATAACTTTCCTAAATAGGAAAGGATATATATAAGTCGGCCTCACGAACCGCCTTCAATATACGGGTATAATTTAATACCCCATCTCAATCTATTGCCTGGAACTCGAAAACCATTTGCGAGTCCAAACATTTTATTGTACCGACAACTATATTAATTTACAACAATTAATATTTCACTTATCACATTGGAATATTTAACTCCTATTCCAATTATTTCAACTATTTCAAACAATATTATTTCCAAACTCATTTAAATATTAATTTAAATCAAAATGTAATATATAAACATCTAGGTCCATTTCGAGGATGTTACAACTCTCCCCCCCTTCAAGAGATTTCGTCCCGAAATCTAACCTCAATCAATATGACTAATGTGATATAATCACATTCCTCTTAGCATATATTAGTCCTCAATAGCAACTTACAACTATTCTTAGACCAGTTGAATTCTTTCCACATGCACATATCCAAATGTACATGCTTCTGTCTTTTCCCACACACACATACAGTGCATCTAATCAGTATCATCAATCAGACATTTCTCATAGGACAAACACTTACTTAATCAAGTGAATTCACTATCACTTAAACCACAAGTGAAACCTACAATCACTTAATCAACAAGTAAAACTTAATATTACTTAATAGGTCTATGCAACCAGAAATTAGCAATGTGCTAAAATCTTTAACCTATTACCACTGTTCATCTCTGTTAACAACAAAACAGCAACAACAGTATCATAACAACAGGGTTCTAAAACCACCATACCTGTATCCACACTGAAATTTAATTTCAGCTTACAACTAGCAATCAATCTAATATATAGATAACAATCTCAAATCTCTACCACCAAAGATTTGAAATTCAAATCTAAGTCAACTTTTCATTCAAAAGTTTCATACCTACTCTTGTGAATAACCTATCATATTCACATATCACTTTAATCATATGAAATCCTTTACTTAAAAGTAATCCAGATTCATATCTCCTAAATAAGCAAAGCAGAGGTCACACTCAGTAGGTAAGGCCACGATCCACAAGTACTTTGCTCAATTAACAAAAGTACCAAAATCAAACATTACCTACATTCAATCAACCTCTACATTGACTTATTTCCACTGGTAACAACCTATCAATTGTTGGCAACAACAATTGACCAAACAATAATCACAACACTAGTGATTACACACCACAGTATATCTATCAATACTCACTATTTATTTTCAAAATCTAACTAACCATCAAATCAGAATTTATATATTACTTAAACTGGTAAGACATCAATAATCTTCTCTTAGCAACCAGTTATTTCAATTCAAATTTAAAATCTTAAACTACTAATCACAAGCAATTAGAATTTATACGACTTTAATCACCCAATCACTTAGTACTAAATTCTATCAATCTAGCAGCTAAGTAATCATTAATCAATATTATGATACTACAATTCAAGTATCACAATATCACAATATGCTACTTCTCAACACATTTCCAACAAAGTCTATATCAGTAAATCAAAATTAACTGACCTCCTACATATCTTATGGCACATTTTAATTCAATCTATTAAAACTTATCATGCCATTTATTATCATGTATACTACACATACATAAATATACAATTTCAAGTACTATCTAGAATGGACATACACATCAGTCCCATTTCATTCTATCCACTAGGCCATTCAGACTGTTAAAGTCTTTATCAAGCCTTCTCAGTACTACTAGTCATCACATATCCATACTACAGGACATGGAACAATCACCAACTCTATGTTTCACTTATATACATAATACATTGTATATAACTTAAACAATTTTAATCTACACAAGTACTTAATTTCTCCAAATATGAACAACTTTTCAATTCATATTTCCTCAATTTATCAAACAAGGATCAACTAAACCTTTAACACCATTTATATTCAGATATACTTTCATATCATATCTTATTTGGATCTAATCCCAATCTATCACTTTATTACTTACTTCATTTGTATACTATCAACAAATCACAAAAGAATCCATTCAACTCTTTCCATAAATAAGGTGCCAATCAACCTATACAACTATTAATAATAACTTTCAATTATTTATTTATCATCTCACCTTCTTACCCAAATCAAAGCTATCATCACAAGCCTCATAAACTGGTAAGAATTTCTTATCACAATTCTAATCAATGTGATTTAATTTGCACCTTTCAACAATTTACAACTGTCATATCATTCAATGACTTCATATCTGTATAATTTTCTAACACATATTCAGTTCAAATATCATATATTTCCTAACTGAATACTCAATTATACTTAACACTATTTCAATTACTTAATACTAGCTTTAAGTAATTACTCAAGTTTTCACAACTTAATACAATTTAGGAATTCAATCATATTCCACACAATCATAACATTACAATCTATGTTATACTATTTCACACACAGTTGACTACATGTCAACTCTGGTTTCAATCAACCAATCAATAAAATTCTCTAATTGCTTTTCTCAAGTTTGACCCAAACTCAAACCAATCACAAGCAATTAATTTTATACACAATTTTCTATTCATGGTTTGACTTTCAAAGTTAACATACTATCAAGTTAACTCACAACAAACCATTTCATCTTATATGTTCACTTTCAAACATATATTTCAAATTATTACATTCAATAATTTTATCAATCCTTCACAAGGACAAAATCAACATACATCAATCTTGGCTCCATACAAGCCATTTCATATTGTATATTTACTTTCAAACATATACTTCACGTTATTGCATTCAATAATACTAGTAGTTTCTCAAGTAAAACAATATCAAATTAGTCAATTAGGTTTATCAATCAAAACCTCCCACCAATGACAATTTTACTTTACACTCACACCTTTACAGTCTAAAGGTCACAGTTCTATCAACTAATTGTCTTCTTATCAAAACAATTTTTAAGTCACTTAGCTTACTTTTAAGCTCAATTATTCAAAATCACATTACATTTATTTTATACCAAGTAGCCTCAACAAGTTCAAGTGACACAACATAATATAACAACGGTGATCAGGCGTTGCAAGATTATGTCCTTCACAATCAATTCTCAGGCCACTCCACTTTATAATTATCAATGTGATCTATTTTCATTTGGTATATTAAATACTTTATGATTTCAAATCAATCATACTCTATTTAATAGTTTCTATCAACTGATACACACCCAAATCAGTTTACTACTTACATATTTAACCTTACATATGCAACCCATCTCACACAATTTATTTTCAACAACTGAATTACTTAGTATATCACTTATCTTGTCTCCCAATAAAGACACTCCCTAGGTTCTAACATCAATCATGTTAAACCTTAATCAACTCTTTATCTACTCATTTAATCACATTTCTGAAATTTTAATTCAATCAGAAATAATCACAATAATGAACATTTCATTTAATATTTCTATCCTCATGTCAACCTATAGCAATCAATAGTTGACTCAAAACTGGGGAATCATATCAGTCTGACTCAATTAACTTCACAACAAAGCTTACTCAACATAACAGAGTAAACAATTCAACTTAATGTAAATTAACATAGGCTTATCGAAGATTACCTGACAAATCTTAAGCCAGCAATGTTGAGGAAACATGAAATATACTAATCAGATACTCATGTCCCTCCATCTCTGCAATCAAACAACAGCTTCACAACTTGTTAAGGGTTAGTACATATTCAACTAA
This sequence comes from Helichrysum umbraculigerum, assembly GCA_949592205.1. Taxonomy (NCBI): domain Eukaryota; kingdom Viridiplantae; phylum Streptophyta; class Magnoliopsida; order Asterales; family Asteraceae; genus Helichrysum; species Helichrysum umbraculigerum. The sequence goes on from CATIUR010000002.1 coordinate 71,024,475, forward strand.
CTATTTTCTCATGCATTCACTACTCAACTAAACCCACACCTACTGGAATGTTTGACTCAACTCAATCACAGTTCAGGATTGAACAATCTATCATGTTCAATTCACCTAAACTATTGCTCTGATACCAACTTAAAACACCCCTCGTTAATTAAAAACAATCATATAATACTGGCGACTCGGAAGCGTATATTTAAAACATTTCAATCAATGTACTCAAAATGTCAATAGACTTTTTCAAAGCCAAACACATGACATTTCAACAAACTCGGTGTTATATGATTCAAAACACTTTTACAGTTATAAAAATAACATCAGAGTAACAGCCTGTCAAACATTCCATCCAGTCCAACAACCTCCTGCCCAATATGTCCCATCTATTTCAACCTGCAGGAAGAACTGTGGTGGGGTTAGCACAACGCTAAGTGAATGGGACTATAACAACAGTCCAACTCAGCACAACAATATGTTTACATAAAACACAATAAACAGAATATAAATCACTGAATCAATCAATTAACTAGCCGACATTTACTCAATGTCATTCAAGCTACGTCAAGAGGATCGGTGGTCCCTGAGCAACCATATACCGGTTTGGCACCCAAGAACACTTATAGTTCAACTGTATTGGCCCATACAGCACTACCGATAACTTGTTGTTGATCACACACGACCTAGATCTCTAAGCCAACATTTCAAGCTTTCGAGATCTCCTGTCGTCTACAACAACAACAACAAGCCCAACCATCAAATCAAGTTGACCTCTGAATCTTACATATTAGCACAAATTAGCTAAGTAAGCAACATGCCAGACTATCATGGCAAACATTTCAACAGATGCATCATATAAAAGTAATGCTATAAATTACTTGTTGTAAATCAAATCATTACAACTAAATCACACTGAGGTTACAGATCCACTCACCGACTACCTCAGGCCTCCACTCAGTAGTCTAATATCACTGAGCCTTCTCCACATCTGAGAATCAACAATCAAATATAAGTTAGTACTCAAGAATATCAATACTTAACTTATATCAATCTTTAGCATTAGGAACTTAACATAATCAATATCAACATTATTAGTTCCTAATCATGTATTAATGATTACAACATAACCATTATCATATACTATCATACAACAAATACAAATCATATGACAATTAACAAGTTATAAGAAAGGCTGTGCTAGCCCATCAAGCCGCCGGCTAGGGTCTCGGACCCGTCGGCTTAAGGTCACCACCCGCCGGCTAAATGTCCCCACCCGCCGGGTATATTACCAAATGTGGTAACAGAACAAAACCACGTTTTAAAGTCTACACAAGCCACTGGCTCAATATATTAGCAGCCGGTTTCCCATTCGGTCACACTACCCGCCGGCTTGGCTCTTCAAGCCGCCGGTTTCTAACAAATCACGACTACCCGCCGGCTAGACCACGAAGCCGCCGGGTTCTACCTTCGTTCCACACCTGTGCGATCTGCTCAAAACCCTTACCCGAGAATTTTTACAAAAATCATCAAAACTCCATTTGTAACAGCTTTAAACAACAAATAACTTCACATAAGCATCATGTAATAGTTATAACAAGTTTCTAACATCCAAATCTCTCAAATCATCAATTTACCCAAATTCAATCAAAAATCAAATTCTTAAATACTCAAGAATACTTACTGATTGAAGAATCTAACGATGGTAATCTGATGATTATGAAGATTCACGAGAATCACAACTTCCTGATTTGATTTCTGGATTGATTTGGAAGTTTTCAGAGAGTTTCTATGAGTTTCTAAATGAAAATAAATAACTTTCCTAAATAGGAAAGGATATATATAAGTCGGCCTCACGAACCGCCTTCAATATACGGGTATAATTTAATACCCCATCTCAATCTATTGCCTGGAACTCGAAAACCATTTGCGAGTCCAAACATTTTATTGTACCGACAACTATATTAATTTACAACAATTAATATTTCACTTATCACATTGGAATATTTAACTCCTATTCCAATTATTTCAACTATTTCAAACAATATTATTTCCAAACTCATTTAAATATTAATTTAAATCAAAATGTAATATATAAACATCTAGGTCCATTTCGAGGATGTTACAATAACGGTGATAGGATCATAACACATCATTATAAAGAATTCTATATGAAATACAATATCCAATGTGTCATGATGCCATTAACATGAATAACGGTTCATGTCATGCATACATTTCAACAATGAATTCAAAAGCTTACAAACAAACGTACACTACAATGTTAAGGCAAAACAAGCCTTCACAAACAACCTTAATGATGCACCACAAGTCTTGAATAACTCTTAATGCAACCCTAAAGGTCCACTAAGTTCTCTTGTCCTCTGCTTTAAGTCCACTAGTATAACCTGAAAAGATATGCTCAAAAACGTCAACACGAATGTTGGTGAGTTTCGTAGGTTTGAAACCAGACACCAGAAAATAAACATTTTGCTATGATGATAATAGTTGGGACAATGCATATGAAAAGGTACACAAGTGATATAATATAACCAACTATCTCACAAAGCTGTCATCACCCCACGAAGGAGTATGACCCAAACAACAACTCAAATGGCAGTAGCTACTCTAACAATGGCTTTAATGCATACCAAAGTACACATCAGGTAATCACTCCTAAGGGAGCAATGCCTTGTAAACAAACGTGGCTTTAATGCATACAAAAGTACACATCAGGTAATCACTCCTAAAGGAGCAATGCCTTGTAAAATAAATCAAACAACCGAAGCACATAATCACAAAGTGTTACACATTTCAAGCATATGTCCAAAAATAAAAATGAATAAGTTTCACAGCATTAAACGGTTATTAAAACATGTGAGCATACTTTTCCCCCCAATGTAAAACAAGTAAGAAAATGGGGCCACGAAAACTCACCTCAAGAAATGATGTAAGTATCGTCCCTTAAGTATAACCACTAATCAGCTCGCCAATATACAATGTCATAATGCGTACGGGTCATAACCTAGACATAACTAGGTCATTCCATTGTATTCCATGCCTAAAACACTTCTATTTCATTTTCTCACAATTCTACTGATGTATTATCACAAGAACTATCCCAAATGAAAAACTCAGATTCTGACCGAAAGTTTGGTTCCACTTTACGAATTTTTAAATAATACTTATTGAAATCATTTGACTCTATAATGTTTACCAATGACACTTCAATGTGTTAGGAACAAAATGTAATTTTTCCAGAACTTATTTCAATAGTTTAATATTTTTAAAAATTCATCAAAGTAATCTGCTCTGTAACAATAACGATTTCTGAGTACACAAAAGTTACAATTTATTTAAAATACTTAGATACTTAAAAAGATTATAATATTTTTACAGAAAATAAATAACACTTTAAAAATACCTCAGTAAAAATTTAAAGACTCAATTATTAGTTTAACCTACGTTTCGAAAATCGACAAGTCAATCAAAATCAGGAACCGAAAAACTCAGAATTGACACTTGATCTTGTAAAATCGTTTTGACCTACTTATACTCAACATTTAGCCATAAAACCAACACCATTTGAAAGTAGACTCAAAATACTTAAGTTTAGACTCTTGTTTCATCAAAAATCATCACGAAATAACCAAGTTACAAGCTTCCCAAACTGAAATAAAAATCTGATCAGATTAGGGTTTATGAGTTTAAACCTAAAGCTTTATACTAATCAACCCAAACGCTTAATCAATTGAATATTTCGCTCACAACCAACTTATATACTGATTTCACAATTAATCTAATGATTTCATACACCCGGAATACAATGGATCGAACCGAAAGGAAATGATAACAACGAAACAATCGAAATAACGTATTAATGAATGAAATCTGATAGGGATAATACCAACTATCGAATGATCGCACAAGAACTTCCTTAGAATCTGTAAATAATAAGAACACAATCACTTAGAAGTAGTTTTGAGATTAAACAAAATGTATAGAAGAATTATAGGATCAACATCTTACCACCGAACCTTGAACGAGTGTTTTCGGTTGATCAAAACGAATAGAAATCAAACTTTAGTGTTTTGGGATGTTTGGGTTTCGTATTTAGCCTCAGGAAATCGCCCCAGATCGTCAAAATACGGCTGTAGGGTTTGTAAAAAACGTTTTGGGGGTTAAAAATCGAATTTATACTCATCACACAGGATCGCATCGCAAAATACCCCAAATCGCGTCGTGAAAGGATGCAAATCGCGTCGCTATATAGTACAAATCGCGTCGCGATTTGTGCTCAGATTTCAGCCCAAGTTTCGTTTACGTTTTGCTTCATAACTTCTTCGTTACACGTCGGATTGAGTTGATTCTTTTTGCGTTGGATTCGTTTTTCAAATACGAAGACTTTTATGTAAAGAAATTATTGAAATTAGTATTTTCACAAAAATGACTTTTTACGGCTTGATTAACGATAACGGTTTTGTGACGGTTGTCACACCTAACTCCAGAATTCAGCATGAGCTCAAATCTTCCAATCTTCGTCACAGGTACAATTCCCTTGTTTCCCATAACTAAGTTGAGCTCTCCATGCTTCACACTTCTACTTTCCTTTAGCCCCTGCAATACAGTGCAAATGTGATTACCACACCCTGTATCCAGAACCCATGAATTAGAAGTTGTTGTATTATGGAGTTCGATCATAAACATACCTGAGTGAATACTCTTCTCGACCTTTCCATCTTCAAGGTCCTTCAGGTATTTTGGGCAGTTACGCTTCCAATGCCCCTTTGTGTTGCAGTAGAAGCACACTGCTTCCTTTGGGTCACTGACAGGTGCAATCTCAGAATCGGTCCCTTTCTTAGATTTGCGAACAGACTTTCCGTCAACAGTCTTCCTTTTCCAATTAGAATTTGACGTTTTTCTTTTCTTTGCACTTTGACCAACAGTCAACACAGGAGCTGCTGAGCCAGAGGACACATCATCTTTCTTGATTCCTTGCTCAGCAGTTTGCAGTAAATTGTGGAGTTCCATTATTGAGCCTTCTCTCTCATTCATATTCATCTGATATGACATTACAAACTGATTGTAGACAGCAGGCAAACTGGATAGAATTATGGCGATGGAAAACTCTGTGTCAAATACCATGTTCAATGACTCCAACCTATCAAAGTACCCTTTCATCTCTAAGACAAAAGCACAGATTGAAACTCCAGGTTTAGGCTTGCAAGCCATGAGGGATTTCACCACATCAAGGCGTTCTTTGCTTGCCTTAGCCTGAAACATTTCTTTCAGCTGTTGGTTCATTTCATAAGTCCAAGTGTTTTCAAAAGTCTTTTGCAGTTCAGGGCTCATGGAAGATGCCATGATACAAGACACTTTAATCGCATCATCATAATGTTTCCGGTGTGCCTCAATCTCCTCTTAGGTTGATTCTTCATCAATTACGGGAATCTGCTCATCGAGAACATACTCTTTGTTTTCGTACCTCAAGGTAAACCTTAGGTTTCGCATCTAGTCCATATAGTTTGGACCGGTTAGTCTTTCCCTTCCAAGAACTGAGAGTAGTGAGAAGTTCGAGTTATGTGCGGGATTGGGGACGGGAGAATTTACACCATTTAAATTAGTCATCTATGAGATAAAACAGTTTTAATTAGTTTGAATATTCCTTAATTATTTACCCAAATTTCTAAATTAAGGCTAGGATCCATATTTTCAGTTTTTATGAAAAGGGTCGCCGTAATCATATAACTAAAATACCATTATCTATTTCATTTCTATGAAATTCCTAGATCTTTGAGATTCATTGATTTCTATCAATAGCATGTTAATCTCGGTTATGCACATCTACTATTCATGACTGGTATGCCGAGGATCATGAACAAGATGGTGAATTAACCATGCAAACCCCGCGTGATCCCCGGCTCGAGTACGCTCGAGAATCGCGAGTCTCAATCACCTCTCATTATGTTCTCATATTAATGTGCCGGTAAACCACGCACGCTCCATTAACAGTTGATATGAGAGATGTGCGGATTTCATGGGTTAGCATACTATTCATCATTTCCTATAGCTAAAACGGGATTTTGTTTTACTATTTTAAGTCTACTTTTAATCTTGACATCATCCTATCAAAAGTCCTCGGTAGCTCCATCGAACGCACAAAGAAGCGGAGAAGTAGGTCAGCGTGAAGCTTATTAAAAACCTGACTTCTTTAGTGAAGCAGAGCGACCCGCCTTATACCTCTCTTATAGTTTGTTCCTTATGGGTGAGCCGATTTATCAATTGACTGACGATGTATTTAGACTTTAATTATACATATATATAAATCATTTTGTACATATAATATCTCTTGAAGTTTAGGGTTCTATTTTAAAACTTTTAAAATTAGTGGTCTATTTTAAACAATTTAAAATTATCAATATCTAAACTGTAAATACATATTACCTATTTAGATAATTCTCTTTCCAATTTATCTTTACCTACATACTATTGCAGATAATTTTATGCTACTATTTGTTAAGCAATGGCTCTGATACCACTGTTGGGTTTTCTATTCCCTAACTAGATTATTATATGCACAGCGGAATAACAAAACTTTAAATAATCTAAGGCAATTAGGAAACTAAAACCCTAAGGGATCTTTAACTTTAACAACATAGTACAATGAATAAATTGGTAAAGGAGAATATAAAGAAAACACTAACCTTGGAGAAAACCTATTCCTCGCGCACAGACCAACTAGCAGAGCTTCGTTACTTGGAGGCAAGTACCCAAAGTAGAATACCTCTAATGCTTCACACCCAAAAACCCAAGAGAAAGTCGAATTTCGAAATTCTCAGAAAATTCGTATCTGAATCGTGTATTATGAAGGTATAGGATGTCCCTATTTATAGTTGTGGAAGAAACCCTAAGGTTTGCTGAATTCGACTCCCAACCGGCGGTTGGAGCTGTTAGTCTTGGACTCCAAGTCTGCGACTTCCACCGCCTTGAAACCCTAATCCCAACCGGCGGTTGGGTCTTCCAACCGGCGGTTGGATCAGATTCTGGAATCTTCCGCCAAATTTAATTACCTTTAATTTCTAATTAATAAACTATTATTAATTAATTAAATAATTTAATATAATATTAATACTATTAATATTATCCTTCATCTTTCTCTTGACTGTTTATTAAGGGCAACCCAAAAAGGACTTTACCATTAATGATAGTCACACCAATTAGTTATGATATTGGACACTATTCCAACACTTTTAGCTATGGAAGCTGATATGGAAGATGAGGAACAACCAGTTTTTGAGAAGTTAAAGAATGAAGATCAGATGAGGATCAATACATCGTTAGAGGATCCACCAAGAGATTTGGAGCTTAAGCCATTACCGAGTCACTTAGAATATGCTTACTTGCAAGAGGAAAATTTGCTACCAGTAGTAATTTCTTCTACTCTTTTAAATTATGAAAAATCTGAATTATTAAATGTTTTAAAAGCTCACAAGGGTGCCTTTGCTTGGCGTACATCTGACATACCTGGGATAAGCCCATCTTTTTGCAAACATAAAATTAATTTTTTGGATGATATAAAACCCGTTGTTCAAAGACAACGGAGGCTTAACCCGAATATGAAAGATGTTGTTAAGAAAGAGGTAATTAAGTTACTTGATGCAGGTATTATTTATCCGATTTCCGATAGCCCTTGGGTGAGTCCACTACACTGTGTTCCTAAAAAGGGGGTATGACTGTAATTACAAATGATCAAAATGAATTAGTTCCTACTAGGACAGTCACGGGATGGAGAGTATGTATTGACTATAGAAAGCTTAATGATGCCTCCCGTAAGGACCATTTTCCTTTACCTTTTATAGATCAAATGTTAGAAAGACTTGCAGGAAATGAGTTCTTTTGTTTTCTTGATGGATTTTCTGGATATTTTCAAATACCTATAGACCCTAAGGATCAAGAAAAGACTACATTTACATGTCCTTTTGGTACTTATGCTTATAGAAGAATACCTTTTGGGCTATGTAATGCCCCAGCTACTTTTCAAAGATGTATGATTGCTATTTTTCAAGATATGATTGAAACTTTCATGGAAGTTTTCATGGATGATTTTTCAGTTTTTGGAAATTCTTTTGAAACTTGTTTGTCTAACTTGGATAAAATGCTTGAAAGATGTGAAAAAGCACATTTGGTTTTAAATTGGGAAAAATGTCATTTTATGGTTAAGGAAGGTATTGTATTAGGACATAAAGTGTCTAGTGTGGGGATTGAGGTAGATAGAGCAAAGATAAATGTTATTGCTAAGTTACCTTCACCTACTAATGTTAAAGCTGTTAGAAGTTTCCTAGGTCATGCGGGATTCTACCGTAGGTTTATAAAAGATTTTTCTAAAATTACGAGATCTATGACTAAACTTCTAGAGAAAGACGTTACTTTTGACTTTAACCAGGATTGTGTGAAGGCATTTGAGACTTTGAAAGAACAATTAACCCATGCACCCATTATGGTTTCAACTGATGGGTCACAACCTTTTGAGTTAATGTGTGATGCTAGTGATTATGCTTTAGGTGCAGTTTTAGGACAACGAGAAGGAAATCATTTTAGACCTATTTATTATGCTAGTAAGACACTAAATGGAGCTCAGCAAAATTATACTACTACTGAGAAAGAACTTTTAGCTGTTGTGTTTGCTTTTGATAAGTTTAGGCCATATCTTGTTTTGTCTAAAACTGTAGTGTTTACTGACCATTCAGCTCTTAAATATTTATTTGCTAAACAAGATGCTAAACCCCGTCTTATTCGTTGGATTCTTTTATTACAAGAATTTGATATTGAAATAAAGGATAAAAAGGGGGCTGAAAACCTTGCTGCTGATCACTTGTCAAGGTTGGAAAATCCAAACTTAGATAAGTTAGGCGATACTGACATTGATGATGCTTTTCCGGAAGAATTTTTGTTACAGGTTGATGAAGATGCAGAGAATGAGGAAGAAGTATCATGGTTCGCAGATTTTGCTAACTATTTGGTTGCAGGTATTTTAAGAAAAGGAATGACGCATCAACAAAAGAGCAAATTCTTTTTGGATTTGAAGTATTATTTCTGGGAAGATCCGTATTTGTTTAGAGTTTGTGCTGATGGTATGATAAGAAGATGTGTATATGGAGCAGAAACTAGGAAGATTTTAGATGAATGTCACTATGGACCGACTGGTGGGCATTATGGACCTTCTGTTACTGGTAAAAAGGTATTTGATGCAGGTTTTTATTGGCCTACGATTTTTAAAGAAGCACATACACTTTGCCAAACGTGTGATGCATGCCAAAGAACGGGTAACATTTCTAAAGATGAAATGCCACAACAAAGTATTTAAGTTTGTGAGGTGTTTGATATATGGGGTATAGATTTTATGGGACCATTTCCACCGTTGTATAAGTGTGAATATATCTTGGTTGCGGTTGATTATGTGTCTAAATGGGCGGAGGCAAAAGCTTTACCTAGGAATGATGCGAGAGTAGTGATAGATTTCTTGAAGAGTTTGTTTTGTAGATTTGGTATTCCTAAAGCTTTGATTAGTGATCGTGGGAGTCATTTTGAAAATCAACAATTAGAAAAAGTTTTGAAGAAGTATGGAGTGACACATAGGTTTTCAACTTCATATCACCCTCAAATGAGTGGTCAAGTTGAGAATACTAATCGAGCATTGAAGAGGATTTTAGAGAAAACGGTAAAAGATAATAGAGTTGTTTGGGCAAAGAAGCTTGATGATGCTTTATGGGCGTTTAGAACCGCTTATAAAACACCTATTGGAACAACACCTTATCGGTTACTTTATGGTAAAACGTGTCATTTGCCGGTTGAGGTGGAACACAAGGCTTATTGGGCGTTAAAGAATTGTAATACATATTTGATTGAAGCGGGTGAGAAGAGGTTTTTGCAATTACATGAATTAGATGAATTAAGGTTGCAAGCTTATGAGAATTCGCTTTTATATAAAGAAAGAACCAAAGTTTGGCACGATAGGAAATTGAAGATAAGGAAGGAATTTAAAGCAGGGGATAAGGTTTTATTATTTCAATCTAGATTTAAATTAAAACAGCCAAAGTTTAAACCAAGATGGACTGGTCCATATACGGTTAAGCATGGTTATACGTCAGGTTATGTTGAATTGTTTAAAACGGATGGAGGAAGTTTCATTGTTAATGGTCATAGATTGAAGTTATATCATGAAGAAGATACTGGAAACGAGTGGGAGGCACTCGTTATTTACCCTAAGAATAGATAAATTTAAAGTTTTGAACTTTGTGGGTGTGTTCACTGGAAACCCTCACGAGACTATAACTCGTCCACTTGGGATACCGAGGGGTTTAAAGGCTTATTGCATATGCTAAATGCAATCGTGATTCCTACGAAAGTGAGTTAGGATTTATTTTTCTGTCTGAATTATGTATTTAGAAATTTTATATGTTATGTTATGTTTTGTTTTGTTTTGTTTTTGTGTGATTTCGGATGATGCTGCTGACTCGGACTTGCTCTTGCGCGCGCTAGTGGACTTTTCAAGAAATATCAGGGGAGTTTTTCTGTTTTAATTTCTTTTATATTTCTCAAAATAATTAGTTTTAATTTTTAATTTTAATGTTTTGTACAATGGGGACATTGTCCAATTTAAGTGTGGGGATGGGAAAGAAAAGAAATTTTCTTTAAATTTTTACTTAAATTATAGAATTTTCTTTAAATTTTCATCAAATTTAAAATTTTTAAGTTAATAACTAGGTATTTATTAGTTAGAATATTTTTATTAAAAGTTTTGTTTTATATTTAAAGGTTTAGACTTTAACGTGGATTAACTGCTTTATACATATAATGTAAGCAAAGTAATAATAAGTGATATATAGTTACATAATATGATGTACTAATAGGCAATCTATATAAGGATTTCTGAATTTTAAGAAACTAATAAAATAACATGTATATTATTTTATGGTACATATTATGATGTATGACATAAAAAGTCTTAATTTTTAAATTTATCATGCATAATTTTATATTTCTTGATAGTTATATGAAAACATTTGGGGGTTTAGTAATTGTTTCCTCTGTTATACTAAGTACAGACCTGGTCTCTAATTAGTATTCTTAAATAAAGCAAAAGAAAGAAAAATCTTTCAGAAATAAAATTAAAATTAATCAACCTATGTCATAAGTAATACACATACTAATAATAAAGATGTATTGAGAAATATGAATATCGATTGTTTAAAGTGGACAAATATATTAGTAATCATTCATGAACTATATGTTGCACGAATAATAATAAATTTTTATTTGTACATTATAGTTATCTATGTTAATTAAATTGTTTAAAGTTTTAAATTATGAAACAGATTTTTAATTTAGGTATTCTGATTCTTAAATATTAGTTTGATACTTATTAAAATTTATGATGAGAATAAATATATGTCTACTTGAGGACAAGTAGAAGTTAAGTGTGAGAATAATTTGATAACATTGAATAATGTTATATTTATATACTAATATTTCATAGTTTTTATATACTTTTATATTATATTTATTTATTTAATAATAGATACTGATTTAGTTCATATATACAAAATAGAGCTTATATTAGAAAATGAGTCGAAAATGGGTTAAATAAAGTAATTTTTGTATAAAAGTTAATTTGACCTAAATATAGTTAGGACCAAGTGGCTAAAAGAGTGATAAAAATAAATAAAGTTCATAAATACTTGAGTTCAAAAAGTTAAATGGATTGAGTGAAAATAATTAGATTGAATATTTATTTGAGTTTATGAGTTAGACCAAATAATTATTTGGGTTAAATAATAATAATATAATAATAAATTATTATAGTATAATAATAATAATATGATTAAAACGTTAACATTGTTAACGTTAGTAACAATAAAATAATAATAATAATAATAATAATAATAATAATAATAATAATAATAATAATAATAATAATAATATAGTTAATAAAATAATAATTATGATGATGTATTGTGTCTTTTGCAGATTGGTAAGTCACGTGAATGCAAGAAACAAGCAGAGTTGTTCCTGTGGGCCTAGTGCAAGTCAAGAATTGAAGTTAAAGTCAAATTAAAGTCACAAGATCAGTACAAAATACGCCTACGGTGTAGGAAGGTTCGAGAAAACAGATAGCATCAAGAATAAGGTGGCTAGCAACTTTGACTTGGGGAGTACGAAAAAGCAACCAACCGGCGGTTGCGACCGACATCCAGCAAATATAAATAGCAGCCTTTGCCATACGATTTATGTACCACTTTTTCATAGAATTAAACCCCAAAGTCGAAAATAAAATCCTAAATTCGGATTTTTAACCTTAAATTCAAATTTAGGGGTTTTTCTAAGGGTTTATGAGCGCGTTTTAAGAGCAAGAGAAGTTAGGGTTACGCACAATCATTGTAAGGGTATAATAATTATTTTGTTTGCATTCTTTTATTATTTATAATAGTAATGTTTACTTTATTTTCAATTATTATTTGTGTTTACTTTATAATGATTATGAGTAGCTAAATTTCTTTACACTTACTTGAATGATGTGATCTAATGATTAGGGTTGTTATCTTTTAATATTTATGTTGAATTATTTTTGTTTAATCGTGAACCTTATGTATTTGAGTTTAATATAATTGATTTATTTTGTTGGTAAATTATTATATGATCAATTTAGCGGGAGTTTTTTCATAATAATAGTTTATTATAATTATTTGTCTATGAATAATTGTTAATTGACTGCGGACAGATATTAAACAAGATAATCGTTTAAACATGAATGTGTAAGTAGGTGAAGTTGACGAAAGTTATTCACTAGATTAAATCTTAAATTATTGAATCGAAATTAAGGTGTAGGTTAAGTGGACACACTAATCTTAGTTTAATTAAGATTCATATATTCAATATAAATAAACTATCTATTGCAATTTAATTAATGTTTAATTGAAATTATTATGTGTTTAAGTTTTATTATATTATTGAAGCTTGTTAATGATTTAATTAGTGACTATAGCGAACGTTTGTCACAAAGTTATTTCATTATTTGATTATATGTCTATGTATGATTAATCCAATGATAGCGAATGCAGATTTGGTATAAGTTAAATACATAAACTTAAATGTATAAGGTGATGATATTGATGGACGTCTTTCATTAAGTTAAATTATTAATTAGTTAATCAAGATTTATCTGAAGGTCATGGCGAACGTTAAACCTGATCTAAATTAAAATGAGCATTGATTGCTATATAACCTGGTTTTATTATACAACCCAAAATCATTAGTGAGCTAGTTCAAGTAAGTGTCGTTTTTAATATTTGAATAAGTTTAATAAATCAAATTTAACTCTTTTTGAGTTTACTTGCCTTTTAGTTTTATTTTAGTAGTTTAAGCAAAGTAACAATTCGGTTACACAAACCCTAGTCTTTTTCTGTATTTAAATTAATTATATTTTAAGTATATAATTTACATTCCCTGTGGAACGAACCTAGACTTACTGTAGCTATATTATAAGCGATAGGGTATACTTACCTCAGTTGTGTAATAGTTAAGTGCCAGTATTTCTTAGTTTATTTTTATAACTAGATTTTACACATCAAAGACGGAGTTACAAACTTGCTAACTTGCGATTGGAATTTGAGATCGAGTTCTAGAAGACGGAAGATATTTTTTGTGAGTGATCCAATTTTACCAAACTGACCCATGTGGTTATAGCATGGACCCAATGGATAATCATGATATAGTTGGGCCTTATTATAATTATCCAATTAAACTCATCTATAAACATTAGAAAAACCCAACTAAACCCATCACATTTTAAATATTAACCAACTAGACCCAAATTTAACCAATGTGTCTTTTTTTGCCACCTCTAGCTTGTTACATTTGTACATACTAAACCCTATGCCTTTTTATATTTGTATTTGTGTTCTTCATCTTCTTAATTGGTGGATGATATTTGGTTGACACGTTATCAAACTCGATGTTTCAGTTTAATGCATTTAAGGGTATATTATTAAGTTCGATATATAAGAGTTTTCTCGTGGTTTATATGATTCAGTGAAATCAATAATTGTCGTGACGTTAGTTACATAATACAAATAAGTTTGTAGTTACGAGAGCAGCTTATTTATTCTCATAAGCAGCAATCACAAAATTGTTAATTATAGCGGTTGCATTTTCAAAGAGACATAGCCTTTGATCAAATAGTTATCTATAATTATCAATACTATAATCGAATATAGACCATAAGGAATCCGGCCATATGTATTCAACAAATTGAAAATGTAACAATTTAAAAAAAAGATACATTTTCATCCAGAAAGATGTACTCCAATATATTGTTTCTTCATTATTTCCAAACGAAGGTTAACACAATAATGTCGACTTTCGATTGAAAACAATGAATAAAAAATGGAGTACGTCCTTCTTGATGAAAATGTATTTTTTTTTCAATTTATAAGGCTGGTATTCTTATGGGTTCTATATTCGGCTTTAGATTATAGATCAGCGTATCTGATTCAAGACTACGTCTTTTCAGTTATTGTTTACATGATGACAAGATTCGAGCCTCTAGAAAAACTAAGTTAATCATTATAGTTAGCAAAACAAAACGCAACACTTGTACTCTCGATAATAAGAGCAAACTTATGTGTAGCATGCAACTAACATCACCGAAGTTACTGATTTCTCTGACTTAATGTATGGATTTTAAGTTTGTTTCGTTCCCTGGTTCTCTCGAATAAGATGGAGTACATTGACATGATTTTTTCCTCTTCAATAACCTATTGTTTATGTCATAACTTTATGATGTGACCTGCAATCATCTAATGTTATTGTATTCGTTGTCTCTGTTAGTGAGCATATCCTGATTAAAAGAAGAATTTTAATAAGAAGAGAGTCACCGCCCATTTGATGGATGAGGAGTAATTTACATTATCAATTAACGTTAGTTACTTATTGTGTATCGTCTATACTTTCATAAAATCATAGTTGATACTTTTTTTTTTACTTTGTTTAACATGAAAAAAATGGTTAAGTGTACAGTGTTTGGCGTCATTCCGATGACGTGATAAGCTCTTCTGTTTACATGCCAAACAAGATTCTGCGCAACACCGTTGTTCTTCATATACTACTATTTCATGGTAAAGTGAGATAAGATTGAAGCAAAAGTGTCGAATTTGGTAATTTAATCACCATTTTTGATCATCAAAATTCATATAGTCGTGGATTTTGTTAATGGCTAGTTATGTACTTACTTGGAGTTCGTAAATATCTTTAAGATCGAGTAGTCTTTTAGCTTACAATAGGTTTCAATATAGATATTTTTTTGTCGACACTAGAAGGGATTATTAATTTGGGATACATTTTTTGTTACTCAAACCCTTAAATACACATTATGTCCATTACTTTGTTACATACATACTGTAACACCCATTTCTTAGCTCTAGTAGTATCTTAATATTTTCTGACTTTGAATTATTATTTAATGTGTCAGAAAATAATTTCGTTGAGTTATTTGAAAATAAATGGGGATAAGAGTCCAATAATTTATTGTGACTAGTAAATTATTACTTGTTTTAAATTAATATGGTTGACGGAAAAATAAAAGAGTTGGTCTCGCAAATGGTTTTTAAGTTCCAGACAATAGATCAAAAAGAGGACAGAACTAGTACACATATTATCTAATATATGTGTAAAATACGTATGTTACTTTAGAATTATTCCAGAGAGATCGATGTAGAGCTAGAGGAAGATTCAAGAACCCTAAATCATCAAAAATCATCAAATTACTTGTGAAATCAAAACCTTCTCTTTCCTGTTCTTGTCTGGCCACGTATCTGTAACATCCTCCTTACTGGTCTGGTAATTTCTTAATTTTAAATTTGTTATTTAAATGTTATAGAAATTACTTTATATTATTTGTTTGTTTGTGAAACTTAGATAAATAGGTCAATTGACTTATTGTGAATAGTGAAATATTACTTGTTTTAAACTGTTATAGTTGACTGTAAAATAAAGTAATTATTCTCGCAAATGGGTTTTAGATTCCAGACAATATTAGGGTCGGTTTTGGTGGAAGTCGACCTAAACTTCCAGACTTTCTCTTTTAACCTCATTTCCTTCTTGCTTCTTTTAAGAAAACATAAAAGAGATTTATACACCAAAATTGAAACTATAAATCAGCTGCGATTTTGATTTAACATCTGCATCATCATCATCCTCTTGTTCTTTTAAAGTTGTAAGTAGTTGTTTTAGTTCTACATATGATTTTGATTTAAAATTTGTGACTACATGATGTATGATTGAAATTGAGGATTGAATGATGTAATTAGATGTTATAAGGTATTTGTGTAGCATTAGAAACTTTGTTGTATTTATTTGGTACCTGATTTTGCTGTTGAAATTGAATTTAGTTCGTGTTAGGGTTTTACAACAAGTTGCAGGTCGTTTTCTACTTGATTACGCGATCCCAGCTTTTGTTCCCGGATCGCGTAAGTTATTAAATTTTGATCACGGCAGAGATTGGTCATGGTTACGCGATCCCACCTATGTTTTATGGATCGCGTAAGCTAGTGTAATTCGGTAACAGAAGATTTTAAACTGAGTTACGTGATCCGGCTTAGAATTTTTGGATCGCGTATGTAAGAGTAAATTTGAATATTTGGGATGAAATGAGAATTGATGGATTAGTAATATTGATAC
This sequence comes from Helichrysum umbraculigerum, assembly GCA_949592205.1. Taxonomy (NCBI): domain Eukaryota; kingdom Viridiplantae; phylum Streptophyta; class Magnoliopsida; order Asterales; family Asteraceae; genus Helichrysum; species Helichrysum umbraculigerum. The sequence continues at coordinate 71,041,194 of CATIUR010000002.1, forward strand.
GATATAATCATCCATTATAATTGGCAAATAACTATAAAAGTTGAATGTTGATGACTTGATTATGATTATTAGTTTAATGTTACAATTGTCATAAGTTATATAATTATGAACAAAGTTGCTAATTTATATTCTGTTATGTTTTCAGATCAATAGAAGACTCAGTGATATAAGACTTCTGAGTTTGAAAACTGAGACATTCAGGTGAGTGGATCTGGAACTCACAGCTTGATTTAGTTGTGACTGTTTAGTTGCAACAAGTAAACGTAGATGTGAATATTAGACTGTTTAGTCTGAATTGTTGATTATGAATCTACGTGCTAATTGGCCTTCGGGCATCAGTATTATTGAGGTCAACGAGTTAGTTGGGCTAGTTGGTTATTATGTGAATTACACAGGGACTTGATTCATTTGTTATGTGTAGTACCTGTGTTTGATTATAATAACAATTAGCTATCGGTCTATTCTGTATTGGCCTTACAGATTGATGGTAAGTGTTCTTGGAGAGCCACCCGGGTTTTATGGTTTCTCCAGAGCCACCGATCCTCATTGATTGATTAATGTGTATTTACGGTTAATTGCTGTAAATAGATGGTGATGCTAAATTGAATTGTTTGTGACATATTCATTCACTTAGCTTCGTGCTAATCCCTCAATTTACTTCCTGCAGGTTAAGTTTAGATATGTGGGTGGGCAGGAAGATGATGCTTTTGGCAGGGAATGTTTGACCGACTGTAAACTCTGATATGTTTTGTGATAAACATATGTTTGTTGGAATTATGTAACACCTCGAATACTGTTTTATGTTTTAATAGTTTTAAACTATCGAGTAGTATGTTTTGGAACTATTATGTACATTATATAAAATGTATAGTAATAAAGTATGTTTTAAATTTACGCTTCCGAGCTAAATCATATAATATAGATGGTTAGAATTAGGGGTGTTATAAGTTGGTATCAGAGCACAAGTTTGGGCGAGTTGAGCATTATAAGTGTTCAATCCCAAATCTTGTTTGTGTTAAGTCAAACATTCCTGGTATGGGATTTAGCATTGTATGTGAATCGGTTAGTAGGTAGGTACTAACGATTAACGAGTTGTGAGCTGTTGTGTGATTACAGATATGGCAGATAACGAGCAACCAACCATTACCCCTAATGATGCCTCCTGGACTGATGTTCCTCCTGAGACTCATGACGATAGACCTGGTCATGCTGGTACTTCTTTCTCTGTCGGTGAAGAAGTAGATAGAGATGAGTATGTTCTTCAACTAGAGAATGAATTGCAAACACTTAGAAAGTATAAACAACTGATGGAGATTGGAACTTCTCAGCCTCATTCTCAGCCACCGCAACCTGTACTTGGTACTATTCCACCATCTTTGGTGTCCACGTTTCAGACAACTACATCAATTCCGTTTTCTTCTTCTGGGCCATTTGATTTTCAGATTCCTATGTTTCCACCAACCCAACAGAATAAGGTGTGTTCTTTTAAAACTTTCATGGCTAGTAAACCGTCTGAATATCAGGGTAGTTCAAATCCTTCTGTGACTCTGGATTGGTTGAGGGATACTGAAAGAAAATTCAAGGTTTGTCACTGTGAAGAAGAAGTTAAAGTTCCGTATGCTGTTCAACTTCTGAAAGGACAAGCCATGACTTGGTGGGATTCACTTACTGCAGCCTTGACACCTCAGTAAAAAGAATCTATTCGTTGGTCAGATTTTTATAATGAGGTTTGTAAGCAGTATTGCTCTGACTTTGACATGTCCCGTATTAGACGATATTTTATGGAATTGCATATGACAGATAAAATGTCTATTGATGAGCTGATTTCACAGTTTTCTGAGAAACTAAGGTTTGTTCAACAATGGGTTCCGGATGATAAACCATAATAGAATACTTTGTTGGTACTTTACCACCCAGTTACCGGACCACAGTGAGATTAGCTGGTTCTCTTTCACAGGCTTTCAATCTTGCTCGTTCAGTAGACAATGATTTGAGAGCTCGTGATTATCAGAATAAGGATAGATCCTCTAAGAAATCTAGAGGCGATTCCTCTGGAAAAGGCAAACAAAGATGGCAGGGTAATAAACAGAATCAGAGTTCTAGTGATAAAAGTGGTTCATCTGATAAATCTACTTGGTGTAGCACTTGTAAGTCTAAGCATACTGGACCATGTACTGCACATACAAATAAGTGTATTAAATGTGGTGAACTTGGTCATGAGTTTAAAACTTGTAAGTATCCGAATTATGTTTGTTGGAACTATAAGAAAGAAGGTCATCGAGCTGGTGCTTGTCCTGAGGTGAAAAGACAGGGTTCTGGTTCGGTCGGGAGTTCGTCATCTTCCGGGCAAAAGCGGAAGAATCCGCCATCGGTATCAAGTAGGGCGTTTCAAATGACAGTTGATGAAGCTGTCCACACAGATGAAGTTATTACTGGTACTTTTCTTATAAACTTTGTACCAGCATGTGTCTTATTTGATTCAGGAGCAAACTGTTCCTTTATATTTGTGAGTTTTTGTGATAAACTAAATTTGATCCCTACTGTGATTACCAAACCTATTGAGGTAGAAATAGCTAGTGGCAGAATGGTTCCTGTTACCACTTTGGTGACTGGGGCTAGTATTATGATAGAGGGCCAGACTTTCCCTGTTTCATTGTTGTTGATGCCAATCCATAGTTTCGATGTGGTTATTGGTATGGATTGGTTAAGTCATAATAGGGCCAGTATCCCTAGTTTCGATGAGGTTATTGGTATGGATTGGTTAAGTCATAATAGGGCCAGTATAGAATGCCATAATAAGTTGATAAAACTCCCTATTTCTGAAGAGTCATTCGTTGTGGCTCGAGGAGAACGGGAGAATGGGCATATTCCTTTAATTTCTTTGATGAAAGCTAGGAAATCCTTGTTTAAAGGTTGTGAGTCATACCTAGCTTATGTTATTGATGCCAAATTAGAAAAGAAATCTCTTTCTGATGCCCGGGTAGTTTCTGAATATCCAGAGGTATTTCCCGATGAATTGTCTGGTTTGCCACCTGTTAGGGAAGTTGAATATCAGATTGATCTTATTCCTGGCTCGACACCTGTAGCCAAAGCTCCCTATAGATTAGCTCCTTCTGAAATTCGGGAAATGATGAATCAGATACAGGAATTGTTAGAAAAGAGGTTTATTAGACCGATTTTTTCTCCGTGGGGTGCACCAGTTCTATTTGTGAAAAAGAAAGATGGTACTTTTAGAATGTGCATTGATTACCGGGAATTGAATAAACGAACCGTAAAGAATAAGTATCATCTGCCAAGAATAGATGACTTGTTTGATCAGTTGCAGGGATCCTCTTTTTATTCTAAAATTGACTTGAGGTCGGGTTATCATCAAGTTCGAGTTCGTGAAGAAGATATTCCAAAAACTGCTTTCCGTACCAGGTATGGTCACTATGAATTCTTGGTCATACCGTTTGGATTGACAAATGCACCTGCAGTTTTTATGGATTTGATGAACCGTGTGTGTCGGCCTTTTCTTGATCAATTTGTTATTGTCTTCATTGATGATATTTTGGTTTATTCGAAATCCGAGTCTGAACATGAAGTGCATTTGAGAATGGTTTTAGAAACTTTGAAAAGAGAGCACTTGTATGCTAAGTTTTCGAAATGTGAATTCTGGATTTGAGAGGTACAGTTTTTGGGTCATATTATCTGTAATGATGGGGTTAAGGTTGATCCGTCTAAAGTTGAAGCTGTCATGAATTGGAATGTTCCAAAGAATCCTTCTGAAATCAAAAGTTTTCTTGGGCTAGCTGGATATTATCGAAAATTCATTAAAGACTTTTCAAAGATTGCTGGTCCGTTAACGAAATTGACACATAAAGATGTTAAGTTTCAGTGGGATGAACAACATGAGATAGCTTTTCAAACTCTGAAACAGTTGTTGTGTCAGGCTCCGGTGTTAGCATTGCCTAATGGGTCCGATGATTTTGTGGTATTCTGTGATGCATCTTATGCTGGTCTGGGTAGTATTCTGATGTAGCGGGATAGAGTAATTGCTTATGCTTCTAGGCAGCTTAAACCGCATGAAAGAAATTACCCTACTCACGATTTAGAACTTGCAGCTGTCGTGTTTGCTTTAAAAATCTGGAGACATTATTTGTATGGTACGAAATGTGTAATTTGTACATATCATAAGAGTCTTCAGTATATGTTTACTCAGAAAGAACTTAATATGCGTCAACGGCGATGGTTGGAATTAATCAAAGACTATGATTGTGAAATTCGATATCATCCTGGTAAAGCAAATATTGTTGCTGATGCACTAAGCCGAAAAGGAACTTCTGGCAGATTGTATTTTATGAGATTGGAGGTTTCCTCTGGTTTGATAGATCAGATAAAAGCTGCACAGTTGGAAGCTTTAATGAATCATAACTTGAAATCTGAAATCATGCTGAAAAGAAAGGAATTGTTAATGGATGATTCGAGGGGATTGAAAACTTTTCAGTCGCGTGTGTGGATTCCTTTGTTAGGTGATCTTCGAGATTTGATTTTGAATGAAGCTCATAATTCTCGATTATCTATTCATCCAGGAAGTACAAAGATGTATATTGATTTGAAATCTTTGTATTGGTGGCCTACAATGAAAATGGACATGGCTCGATTTGTAAGTTCTTGTCATATTTGTTCCCAGGTCAAAGCTGAACACCAGAAACCGTATGGGTCATTGAAACAGTTAGAAATTCCAGAATGGAAGTGGGAACACTTGACTATGGATTTTGTGACTAAGCTTCCAAGAACGTCACGTGGCAATGATATGATTTGGGTTATTGTTGATAGATTGACCAAAATTGCTCATTTTCTGGAAACCAGTGAAACTGCATCTTTGAGCAAGCTTGCACAGTTGTATGTTAATGAAATAGTCTCGAGGCATGGTATTCCATTATCGATTGTTTCTGACAGAGACTCTAGGTGTGACACCCGCTAATTTAGGATTTTAATTAGTGCCTAAACTACTTGTAATTACGTGTATTTAATATTATATTAATCTAAATATACGTAATCTTTTGTGTACTTACATACACGTTTATACGATTTGTTTAAATCGTACACTATGTACCGGACGAGGTCCGACACTGATTTATATGGACGTTGGTGAAAAACGTTAAAATAATGTGGAAATTATCCAAACAAACATTATTTACCCTAATATATTGCGAAAATATATTACACGTATTTAATATTGTATAAAACACTCCGTATGCGACAAAAACGCGTGAAACGCGCCCGACATATGAAATAAATTCAAGTTATAATTTTATAACTCATTATTAAGTATTTTGATAAAATACTTCAGCTAAAAATATCGCGATTACACGCGTACAATTATAACGTTTAAAAACGTTACACGATTTGAATAAACGTACAACTCGCAACCGACGACCCGACGAAAACCAAAATATATTTTAGTAACTTAGAATACAATATTTGAGCAAAACTTTTATTAAAAATATCGGGTTTTAAATCGTTAACAAAACGTATTATATAAAACGTTATACGGTTAATTAAAACGTAAAACGATCGGGTAAACAAACACGGGACAATATGTAACTTTGGGAGATTTAAAAGTTGACCAGATCCCAGGAGGGACCCCCCTGAAATCTGGTCAAGACACCCTTACACCCCTCACCCTCCCTTTTGATCCCACACTCCACCCTTCTCCATTTTCACACTTCACTCACCATCATTTCACTCCTACTCCCTCCTCTCCCTCAATCTCTGTTTTCTCTCTCTCTAAACAACCTCCCCACCTCAAGAACAACCTCCATCATCCACCATAGCTCTACCATAGAGCCACCATCGGCCGCCACATCGGAAAATCAAGAAAAAGAAAGAAAACGAGCATTCGACTTCGTTTCTTCTCCTCTTCATCACTCTCTTTGTAAGAAACCTCACCACTCTTGTATTTTACTTATAACACTTGTATTAACTTGTTTTAGTGTCCACTTAACCATATAATGTCCTAGTAACATGACAAAACTCGTTTTTGAAATACATATGTATATGTACCAAAACTGTTCTAGAAAACAGCCTCACGAAAATATTCTTATAAAATCGTATACTTAAGATAAATACATGAAACCAATGCCAAAATCTTCATATTTTCGTTGTCTACAACTTTCATGTTTTGGGCGAAGCTCAGAAATACACCAATTTTTCTAGAAAACTCGATCTTTGGACAGAGGTCTGTTTTGGACCAAATCTGACCACTCTTCATATTTATTTTTGGTTAGAATAGTAAACGAATTTATAAAATTTCCATAAAATGCAGAAATAAACAAGACACACAGGGGAATATGTGTGATTTTTGGTTAGACTTGACTCGGACTAGGAATGGGTGAAATCGAGGTTTGAACCGAGTTGAAAATCTGGAACCAAGCCCAAGGGGCTGTTTTTGTCATTTCACAAAACCGACACTTCGAACGAACCCCGACACGAACCAATAATTTTCTTAGGCTCTATAAACTATTTTAAGACTTGTGTAAAAGTTTCGGGTCAAACCGAGCTTGTTTGAGCATTTTACCATGAACGAAAACTACTAACAGCCGATTCTGCGAGATGAGTTCATCCTGCGAGATGAGTTCTGCTCTGCGAGACGAGTTCTGCTCCGCGAGACGAGTTCTGCTCCGCGAGACGAGTTCTGCCCCGCGAGATGAGATCTCAGTCCGCGGTCAAACTTGGTCAACATTTTTCAGCACTTTGAAATTTACTTAAAATGGTTACCGAACGATAATAATTAGCCAATACGATATTAAACCAATGCAAGAATGGTTAACAATCACTTTCATGAGTATACAAATGAATCGAAACATAATAATAATGCTTCTGAGAATTACTATTACACACCGTCACCAACGGGCCACACTTATTTACAAAATGATTTCAAACGTACAAACAAATACTTGGACATTTCCTAGTTGAGTGGACAACTAGCATGGGTGATCCTTCGTGACACTAACTTACTTGCTTGCTTATAACCTTGTGCGTTTCGGACGCCAAAAGCTTGCAGGGTTCGGAGAACCAACTTACGGAATTACATCTGGCACATACTTACGGACTTACATCCGCAATACTTGTTTGCTTACACAAACATACTTCCTAGACTCAAGTGAGTCTTACAGCCCCACTTTTACTGTTTTCTACTTTGGGGTGAGATATTTGCTACCGTTTTACGTATGAACACAAGTACTGACCTATTTACAATGCTTTTACATGCATTACATGAGTTACTTCTATCCACTGAAATCCTCCTATCATAAGTTGTTAGTTATGGACTTAAGCATGATTACTAGTATATGGATCCATTTGGGACTGACAATCTGTAACATCCTCTCCGGTAGCCTGGTATTTTTCTATTTATAATTGCGTATTTAATTGTTTTAAATAATTTTGCGATATAATTGTTTAATTGTAAAAGTTGGTGAAATAGGTCTTAGGACTTATTGTGGATAATGAAATATTGCTTAAATTAAATTATGAAAGTTGACGGTATAATAAAATAAATTTCCCGCAATTGATTTTTAGGTTCCAGTCAATAGATTTAGAGCGGGTATGAAATAACCACAATGTTAAATGGTTAAAAAGATGGACCGATCTTTATTTAGTCACTTTACCAATTTATGGTTCTTTCTCATTCTCTTTCAAACAACAAACCTAAACCTAACCTAAATCAAGAAGCTTGAATCATCAAATTAGAAGAGTGAATCGAAGTGATGCATCTAATCATTCTTCTCATCACCTAGTTATTATCTTCTTGATTATCTATATATTGTAAGTAACTTTCTCATAAGCTCACATGTTAAAATTTATTAGAAATTGATGAATTGCTTTGGGTGTTTGTGTTTTAAGATAATTACTTGTGATATGTGATGTTATGCGATGATCATAGTTGATAATATAGATTAAATCCAAGTTTTGATCTATGAATTAATGTAGTGGAAGATTTCAATTTGGGTTTCATGATTTGGATGTAAATCTAGCATCTTTGGAGGTTATTATAGTTGCTTAATGTTAATTAGATATCATATGAGGTTGTAGTAGCTTTATGAATCGAGTTTTCTGAGGATTATGCTCAAAAGTTGAAATTGTTAGTTTTTGGTTCGTGCATATTTCTTAGCTGCTGCTGCTGCTGTTCTTGAACTGGAGGAGAAGCCGGCGGCTTGATGAGCCAAGCCGGCGGGTTCTGTTATATGTTGGGGAAGCCGGCGGTTACAACACCAAGCCGGCGGCTTGTGACCCCTAACCGGTGGGTCAATGACCCAAACCGGCGGATGCTAGAGGCTTTAAAACTCAATAAAGTTCTGTTGATGAAAAACATAATTCACCCGGCGGGTGAATGGGGTGACCCGGCGGTTAGCCATGGGAAGCCGGCGGCTTCCATGGTTAAGCCGGCGGCTTGGGGGCCGGTTTCAGGATGTTTTGATTTTAGTTCTTGTAATTTATTTCAATCTTAATACAAATAACTAATTGATGATTATATGATACATTATGATTGAATATGCATGATTAGTAGTTAGTAATCTCGATGTTTATATTAATGAGTTCCAAATGTGTTGAACTTTTATAAGTTATATTTGGGCGATTTCGATTACTAACTTTTTATTGGTGTTGAATCTCAGATCCTTTGAAAAACAAAGTTGCCCCGAGAATCTGAGTAGTTGAGGACGAAGGTATTGGTGAGTGGATTCAAAACTCACCGTTTAGCTTAGTTGTAATCATTTGATTACAACGGGTAAACGTAGACTTGATTATTGAGTTGATTAGTTGTTATTGTTGATCATATGCCTATATGTGCTTTGTGTGGCCTTTGTGCATTGTTGTTAATGAGGTCAACGAGTTGATGAACTGTTGGTTGGGCTAGTGTGTTGTTGTGTGAATGGTACAGGGATGTACTTCATTTGTTGTGTGTGCTGAACTGTACCTAAGTATAATAAACACTAGCTATCGGTCTCGTCCGTTATGGCCATACGGATATGTTTGGATAAGTGATCTTGGGGAGCCACCCGGGTACTAAGGTTATCCCCGGATCCGCCGATCCTCATTAAGTTGTTGTTGATTGTTGTGGTTGCGTATACTTGTTGTAGTTAATTGGTTTAGCTAAGTTAAATGTTGAGTGTTGGATTTACTCACTTAGCTATGTGCTAATCCCTCGTTGTTACTTCCTGCAGACTTTTGTTTATGCATGCGGGTGGGTAGCAGGAAGGTCAAACCTTGGAAGCTTGGAATGTTTGATATTCAAGCTACTCTGATTATTTTTGTAACAGCTCAGTTTAGTTTATATAATACCCCGTCATGCTAATCTTTTGAACAAGTATTAAGTTGATGTGTCTTAAACATCTAAACTGTTTTTGGTATTTTCGTAGAATATGTAACAAGTTATGGCATTTTATTTATCTTCGCTTCCGTATTATCTATAATATTATTACTATGGAATGAGGGGTGTTATAAGTTGGTATCAGAGCATAGTTTTGGGATAATTGTTCATTGTTGAATGATCAATCCCAAAACTCGAGCGCGATATATCAAACATTCTTGGGTATGGGATTAGTATTGGTTGAAGGTAGTTAGTATTTAGATGCTAACGATTAACAAAAGTTCAAGTGTTGTGTTGAATTTCAGAAATGGCAGATAACGAACCACCGACCACCAACCCCAACAATGCCTCCAGGATCGTCGCTCCTCAAATCGGGACTCATACCGAGCAACATGATCATAATGGTACTTCTCAACCAACCGGACAACAATCTAACCGAGATGAGTATATTCATGAGATGGAAGACGAGTTAGTATTCCTTAGGGAATTCAAGAGAAAAGCTGAGGAAGCTGCGACCAGACAGTTATTTCTGCAAGCCCCAGTCTTTGGTTCTGGTTCATCCTCTCAATCAGACAAGAAGTGCTCATACAAGACTTTTATGGCTAGTCGACCACCGGAATTTCAAGGAAGTAAAAATCCTACGGTAACTTTGAATTGGCTTAGGGATATGGAACGCAAATTTGATGTGACTTGCTGTGATGAGGAACTTAAAGTCAAATATGCGGTTCAATGCATGAAGGATGATGCGATGGTTTGGTGGGATTCTGTTACCGGACACTTGCCGCAACAACAAAAGGAATCTATTAATTGGACTCAATTTCATCAGGCGGTTCGTAACCAATACTGTTCGGATTTTGATATTGCTAGGATTCGAAGAGAGTTTGTGAATCTTCGATTAAAGGATGACATGACTATTGATGAATTGATTTCACAGTTTACGGATAAGCTTAGGTTCGTGCAACAATGGGTTCCGGATGAGAAAACTCAAATTGAACAATTTGTGGATGCTTTACCGGATAACTACCGTACGGTTGTGAGATTGGCTAAGGATTTATCGCATGCTTTTAACCTCGCGCGGTCTGCCGATAGTGATTTGAGAGGTTTGAGATTATGGCACGGAAAGGATACAAGTTTCTCTAAGGCAAGAACTGAATCGTCGGGTAGGAATAAATCTAAGTGGCAAGGGAATCGACAAGGTGGTAAGAAATTTGTTGGAAGAAGTAGTTCTTCGGGAATTTTTAATAGTTCCAACTGGTGTAGTTCGTGTAGGTCTCGGCATGATGGTCCGTGTACGGCTAAGACAAACAAATGTATGAAGTGTGGTGAATTAGGTCATGAGATAAAAAGTTGCCGTTATCCAAATTTTGTTTGTTGGACTTGTAAGAAAGAAGGGCATAGGGTTGGTCAATGTCCGGAGGCAAGGTCGACGGGGTCGGGTTTGGTCGGGAGTTCGGGATCTTCCGGTCAGAAAAGAAAGAACCCTCCTCCAGCAACTAGTAGGGCTTTTCAGATGACGGTTGATGAGGCCGTGCGTACTGAAGATGTTATCACGGGTACATTTCTTATAAACTCTGTACCTGCACGTGTATTGTTTGATTCAGGTGCTAATTGTACATTCATTTCTGTGCAATTTTGTGATAAGTTGAAATTAGCCCCTACTGTGATAACAAAGCCTATAGAAGTAGAAATAGTTAGTGGTAAGTTAGTTCCTGTTACCACCTCGGTGACTGGAGCTAATATTACTATTGATGATCACATTTTTCCTATTTCCTTCTTGTTGATGCCAATCCCTAGTTTCGATGTAATAATTGGTATGGATTGGTTGAGTCAGAATAAAGCTAGTATTGATTGTCACCAGAAGTTGGTTAGGATCCCAATCTCCGATGGGTCATATGTTGTGGCTCGAGGAGAACGGGATGGTGTAGCTATTCCTTTGATTTCGTTGATGAAAGCTAGGAAGTCATTGTCTAAAGGTTGTGAGTCATACCTAGCCTATGTAGTCGATGCCAAATTAGAAAGGAAAACTGTTTCGGATGTTCCTGTGGTTTGTGAGTACCTCGATGTGTTTCCCGATGAGTTACCTGGATTACCACCAGTTAGGGAAGTAGAATACAGAATTGATCTTGTTCCGGGCTCATCGCCGATTGCTAAAGCTCCCTATAGGTTAGCTCCTTCAGAGATCCGTGAAATGATGAATCAGATTCAGGAATTGTTGGATAAAGGTTTTATCAGACCTAGTTCCTCGCCGTGGGGTGCACCAGTGCTGTTTGTGAAAAAGAAAGATGGGTCATTACGGATGTGTATTGATTATAGGGAACTAAATAAGAGGACTGTGAAGAACAAATATCCATTGCCCAGAATAGATGATTTATTTGATCAGTTACAGGGTTCTTCGGTTAACTCAAAAATTGATTTGAGGTCGGGTTACCATCAGGTCCGTGTTCGTGATGAAGAGATACCTAAAACTGCTTTCCGAACCAGGTATGGGCATTATGAATTTTTGGTTATGCCTTTCGGTTTGACGAATGCTCCAGCGGTATTTATGGATTTGATGAACCGTGTGTGTCGACCATACTTGGATAAATTTGTGATTGTTTTCATTGATGATATACTTATTTATTCGAAATCTGAAACTGAGCATGCCACGCATTTGAGATTGGTTCTTGAAACATTGAGACAAGAACAGTTGTATGCAAAGTTTTCCAAATGTGAATTCTGGATTCGAGAAGTTCAGTTTTTGGGTCATATAATTTGTCGAGATGGTGTGAAAGTGGATCCATCAAAAGTTGCAGCTGTGATGAATTAGAATGCGCCGAAATCTGTTTCTGAGATAAGGAGTTTCCTTGGGTTAGCGGGATACTATCGGAAATTTATCAAAGATTTTTCTAAGATAGCCGGTCCGTTAACTAAGTTAACCCGTAAAGAGGAGAAGTATGTGTGGACTGATCAACAGGAGCAAGCTTTTCAGACATTGAAACAATTGTTGTGTCAGACACCGATTTTAGCATTACCAGAAGGTACTGATGATTTTGTGGTGTATTGCGACGCTTCATATTCGGGTTTGGGTTGTGTTTTAATGCAAAGGGATAGAGTTATCGCTTATGCTTCTCGACAGTTGAAACCACATGAGAAGAACTATCCTACGCATGATTTAGAACTCGCAGCAGTTGTATTTGCCCTAAAACTTTGGAGACATTATTTATATGGGACTCGATGTGTTGTTTGTACCGATCACAAGAGTTTACAGTATGTGTTCTCCCAGAAAGAATTGAATATGCGACAGAGGCGATGGTTGGAATTGATAAAAGATTATGATTGTGAAATTAGATACCATCCGGGCAAAGCTAATGTGGTCGCCGATGCTTTAAGTCGAAAGAATACTCCTGATCGAGCTTTCTATTTAAAAGTGAATGTTTCCTCGGATTTGATTGATCAAATTAAAGTTGTACAACTTGAAGCATTGAAAGATCAGAATCTGAAATCTGAAATCATGTTAAAACGCCAGGACGAATTAGTTGTTGATTCAAGGGGATTAAAGACTTATCAGTCTCGTGTTTGGATTCCTTTCATTGGTGGTATTCGGGATTTGATTCTGAATGAAGCTCATAAGTCACGAATGTCTATTCATCCGGGTAGTACTAAAATGTATAATGATTTAAAACCGTTGTATTGGTGGCCAACGATGAAAACCGACATTGCAAAGTTTGTGGGATCTTGCCATATTTGTGCTCAGGTCAAAGCTGAACATCAAAAACCATATGGGTCGTTAAAACAGTTGGAAATACCTGAGTGGAAGTGGGATCATATAACTATGGATTTTGTGACTAAATTACCGCGTACCGCTCGAGGCGATGATATGATTTGGGTTATAGTGGATCGATTGACAAAGAGCGCACATTTTCTTGCCACGAGTGAGACAGCATCGTTGACTAAACTTGCTCAATTGTATGTTAACGAAATTGTTTCTAGGCATGGTATTCCTTTATCGATTGTGTCAGATAGAGATACTCGTTTTGCTTCTCGTTTTTGGCAAAGTCTACAACAAGAGTTGGGTACACGTGTAAATCTTAGCACAGCTTATCATCCTCAGACCGATGGTCAGTCAGAACGTACGATTCAAACTTTAGAGGATATGCTTCGTGCTTGCATTCTGGAATATGGAGGTTCATGGGATTCACATCTTCCATTGGTTGAGTTTACTTATAACAATTCGTACCATTCTAGTATTGGGATGCCTCCGTATGAAATGTTGTATGGTCGTCGTTGTCGTACACCTACTTGTTGGTTAGAAGCAGGTGAGAAACAGTTTGCTGGACCCGATATAGTACAAATAACCGCTGATAAAGTAGCTATTGCACGTGAGAAGTTGAAAGCCGCAAGGGATAGACAGAAACAGTATGCGGATCCTAAAAGACGACCGGTTGTGTTTACCGAAGGTGAATTAGTGTATCTTAAAGTTTCTCCGTGGAAAGGTGTGATTAGATTCGGGAAACGTGGAAAGTTGGCGCCTCGGTACATTGGTCCATTTAAGATTCGACAAGTTGTAAACGATCAGTCAATGGCATGGGTCTTCCTCCAGAGCTCTCTGGTATTCATGATACGTTTAACGTATGTTACTTGAGAAAGTGTAATATAGAGGATCAGTCACAAATTCTTCCATTGCAAGATTTAAAGGTTGATCAAACCCAGAAGTTAGTAGAGGAACCAGTTGAAATTGTAGACCGAAAGATTACCAAACTTAGGAAGAAACAAATTCCTATGGTGTTAGTAAAATGGAGACATAGTTTAGGTTCCAACCTAACTTGGGAGACCGAGGAGTCGATGAAATCCAGATATCCTGGATTGGTTGATAGGGCTGAGATTTCGGGGACGAAATCTCCTTAAGGAGGGGAGATTTGTAACATCCTCTCCGGTAGCCTGGTATTTTTCTATTTATAATTGCGTATTTAATTGTTTTAAATAATTTTGCTATATAATTGTTTAATTGTAAAAGTTGGTGAAATAGGTCTTAGGACTTATTGTGGATAATGAAATATTGCTTGAATTAAATTATGAAAGTTGACGGTATAATAAAATAAATTTCCCGCAATTGATTTTTAGGTTCCAGTCAATAGATTTAGAGCGGGTATGAAATAACCACAATGTTAAATGGTTAAAAAGATGGACCGATCTTTATTTAGTCACTTTACCAATTTATGGTTCTTTCTCATTCTCTTTCAGACAACAAACCTAAACCTAACCTAAATCAAGAAGCTTGAATCATCAAATTAGAAGAGTGAATCGAAGTGATGCATCTAATCATTCTTCTCATCACCTAGTTATTATCTTCTTGATTATCTATATATTGTAAGTAACTTTCTCATAAGCTCACATGTTAAAATTTATTAGAAATTGATGAATTGCTTTGGGTGTTTGTGTTTTAAGATAATTACTTGTGATATGTGATGTTATGCGATGATCATAGTTGATAATATAGATTAAATCCAAGTTTTGATCTATGAATTAATGTAGTGGAAGATTTCAATTTGGGTTTCATGATTTGGATGTAAATCTAGCATCTTTGGAGGTTATTATAGTTGCTTAATGTTAATTAGATATCATATGAGGTTGTAGTAGCTTTATGAATCGAGTTTTCTGAGGATTATGCTCAAAAGTTGAAATTGTTAGTTTTTGGTTCGTGCATATTTCTTAGCTGCTGCTGCTGCTGTTCTTGAACTGGAGGAGAAGCCGGCGGCTTGATGAGCCAAGCCGGCGGGTTCTGTTATATGTTGGGGAAGCCGGCGGTTACAACACCAAGCCGGCGGCTTGTGACCCCTAACCGGTGGGTCAATGACCCAAACCGGCGGATGCTAGAGGCTTTAAAACTCAATAAAGTTCTGTTGATGAAAAACATAATTCACCCGGCGGGTGAATGGGGTGACCCGGCGGTTAGCCATGGGAAGCCGGCGGCTTCCATGGTTAAGCCGGCGGCTTGGGGGCCGGTTTCAGGATGTTTTGATTTTAGTTCTTGTAATTTATTTCAATCTTAATACAAATAACTAATTGATGATTATATGATACATTATGATTGAATATGCATGATTAGTAGTTAGTAATCTCGATGTTTATATTAATGAGTTCCAAATGTGTTGAACTTTTATAAGTTATATTTGGGCGATTTCGATTACTAACTTTTTATTGGTGTTGAATCTCAGATCCTTTGAAAAACAAAGTTGCCCCGAGAATCTGAGTAGTTGAGGACGAAGGTATTGGTGAGTGGATTCAAAACTCACCGTTTGGCTTAGTTGTAATCATTTGATTACAACGGGTAAACGTAGACTTGATTATTGAGTTGATTAGTTGTTATTGTTGATCATATGCCTATATGTGCTTTGTGTGGCCTTCGTGCATTGTTGTTAATGAGGTCAACGAGTTGATGAACTGTTGGTTGGGCTAGTGTGTTGTTGTGTGAATGGTACAGGGATGTACTTCATTTGTTGTGTGTGCTGAACTGTACCTAAGTATAATAAACACTAGCTATCGGTCTCGTCCGTTATGGCCATACGGATATGTTTGGATAAGTGATCTTGGGGAGCCACCCGGGTACTAAGGTTATCCCCGGATCCGCCGATCCTCATTAAGTTGTTGTTGATTGTTGTGGTTGCGTATACTTGTTGTAGTTAATTGGTTTAGCTAAGTTAAATGTTGAGTGTTGGATTTACTCACTTAGCTATGTGCTAATCCCTCGTTGTTACTTCCTGCAGACTTTTGTTTATGCATGCGGGTGGGTAGCAGGAAGGTCAAACCTTGGAAGCTTGGAATGTTTGATATTCAAGCTACTCTGATTATTTTTGTAACAGCTCAGTTTAGTTTATATAATACCCCGTCATGCTAATCTTTTGAACAAGTATTAAGTTGATGTGTCTTAAACATCTAAACTGTTTTTGGTATTTTCGGAGAATATGTAACAAGTTATGGCATTTTATTTATCTTCGCTTCCGTATTATCTATAATATTATTACTATGGAATGAGGGGTGTTATAAGTTGGTATCAGAGCATAGTTTTGGGATAATTGTTCATTGTTGAATGATCAATCCCAAAACTCGAGCGCGATATATCAAACATTCTTGGGTATGGGATTAGTATTGGTTGAAGGTAGTTAGTATTTAGATGCTAACGATTAACAAAAGTTCAAGTGTTGTGTTGAATTTCAGAAATGGCAGATAACGAACCACCGACCACCAACCCCAACAATGCCTCCAGGATCGTCGCTCCTCAAATCGGGACTCATACCGAGCAACATGATCATAATGGTACTTCTCAACCAACCGGACAACAATCTAACCGAGATGAGTATATTCATGAGATGGAAGACGAGTTAGTATTCCTTAGGGAATTCAAGAGAAAAGCTGAGGAAGCTGCGACCAGACAGTTATTTCAGCAAGCCCCAGTCTTTGGTTCTGGTTCATCCTCTCAATCAGACAAGAAGTGCTCATACAAGACTTTTATGGCTAGTCGACCACCGGAATTTCAAGGAAGTAAAAATCCTACGGTAACTTTGAATTGGCTTAGGGATATGGAACGCAAATTTGATGTGACTTGCTGTGATGAGGAACTTAAAGTCAAATATGCGGTTCAATGCATGAAGGATGATGCGATGGTTTGGTGGGATTCTGTTACCGGACACTTGCCGCAACAACAAAAGGAATCTATTAATTGGACTCAATTTCATCAGGCGGTTCGTAACCAATACTGTTCGGATTTTGATATTGCTAGGATTCGAAGAGAGTTTGTGAATCTTCGATTAAAGGATGACATGACTATTGATGAATTGATTTCACAGTTTACGGATAAGCTTAGGTTCGTGCAACAATGGGTTCCGGATGAGAAAACTCAAATTGAACAATTTGTGGATGCTTTACCGGATAACTACCGTACGGTTGTGAGATTGGCTAAGGATTTATCGCATGCTTTTAACCTCGCGCGGTCTGCCGATAGTGATTTGAGAGGTTTGAGATTATGGCACGGAAAGGATACAAGTTTCTCTAAGGCAAGAACTGAATCGTCGGGTAGGAATAAATCTAAGTGGCAAGGGAATCGACAAGGTGGTAAGAAATTTGTTGGAAGAAGTAGTTCTTCGGGAATTTTTAATAGTTCCAACTGGTGTAGTTCGTGTAGGTCTCGGCATGATGGTCCGTGTACGGCTAAGACAAACAAATGTATGAAGTGTGGTGAATTAGGTCATGAGATAAAAAGTTGCCGTTATCCAAATTTTGTTTGTTGGACTTGTAAGAAAGAAGGGCATAGGGTTGGTCAATGTCCGGAGGCAAGGTCGACGGGGTCGGGTTCGGTCGGGAGTTCAGGATGAACACCAGCCCAGAAAGTTTCGCCTGACGCATTTTTCTGCACCAAAACCCAAACCAAACGCATTTTTAAGCTATAAAATCATGTTTTCTTTGTTGTTTAGGTTATAACTAAGTATATTAAACACTAAATATTAACTAAAACTTCAAAATTTAAGAATTGACGGGATTTGTCGGAAACTTACGAGTGGCGGATTTGAAATCCGAAAAGGTAGAAAGGTAGAGCGTGTTGTCGTGGTCGTTTTATTCCAAAGGAGGGTGATGATCCAATGCGTTTTTGGTGTAATTTTTGTATGATTTGTGAGGTTTTTGGTTTAGTTTTTAGAGAGAGATTTGAGAGAGAATAGAGGTGAGGAGAGAGAAGTGAAAGATGAGAAATGAGGAGAAAGGAGGTGGGGAGGTGGGTTTTGTTTCCCTTTTTCGCCTCCGTGTTTGCGCTCCGCTTGGTGTTCGTTTATCCGATCATTAATTATTTACATTATTTTAACTAATACATTTTTATATACGTATTTCATTATATTTTTAAATTAGGACATTTTTATAAAACCCATTTAATTAAGTTACAAAATTTTAAACTTTGTTTTTATTTTAATTGTACGAGATATACGTTATTCGCTACGAAATACTTGTAAATATTATCAACATAATATTTATTAGACGTTTACGTTATTTAATAACTTTAATTTATTAAATAGTTTTGTTCACCAACAGTCGTATATTTTTGTTTTGTTTGTTCCAATTGTTTCGTACATAATTATAACAAATTATGAATCGTAACACTACGCGTATTAACTAGTTGGGCTTTGCTAGACTTACCTCTAAAATGTGTTGTGAATTCACTCAAGTAGGGAATTAGCCTAATAATGCAAATGATTAACGTTAATAATAGTGTTTAAATTTGCGGGGTGTTACATCCATAATCAAGTTATCAGTAACCGAAACGAGATCTCCGTCTTACAATCGAGGCTGCGAGAATGCGAGACGCGCCTGCGGGAAACCGAGGATGCTCTCAGAATGGTCACCAAACTTGCTGAATCTGTGGACCACCTAACCTCTCTGCTGCGACGACTGAATCTACACCAAGATTAGTGTAGTATCTACTACGTAAACCAACTAGCTAACTTTTGTAAACCCTAGTAATTCGACCGGATGTAACAATTCCCGGCACCTTTTGTAAACTCTGAAGTTTGTAACCATTCGAACTCGTATTCTGTAATCTTTTGAAACTCGTACCTTGTAATCAAATTTTATTATCTAATGAATTATGATTATCGCTCAGTACTGTTGCATATTACCTCATTATAAATATGCATATGTGATATATCATAATTTTGTGTAAATATCTGACATGCCTCATTCCCTTGTTATTCAGCACTATGCCTCCAAAAAGACACAGGTACACCGATGCCGAGATCGCTCAACTCATTGCACAAAGTGTGGCTCAAGCCATGGCTATTCGACAACCGAGTTCAGGCAGTGATGATACAGCTGTAAACAGGCCCCAACCCAAGCCCTGTTCTTACAAAGATTTCTTGAACTACAAACCCTTGAACTTTAAGGGTACCGAAGGGGCCATAGGATTAATTCGATGGGCCGAGAAAATGGAATCAGTCTTCCAGATTTGCAACTGTCCCAAGGACTGCAAGGTTAAGTACGTCACCTGCACTTTCCTTGAAGGTGCTCTGACCTGGTGGAACACTTATGCTAATGCTGTGGGTGTTGACATTGCATACCAAATTCCTTGGGAAGATTTGAAGAAGAAGCTCATCGATGAGTACTGTCCAAACGAAGAACTCCAACGATTGGAAGAGGAGTTTTGGCATTTGTCGGTTCAGGGAACCGATATTACCAGCTATACCACTAGATTTCAACGACTCGCGCTTCTCTGTCCTTCGATGGTTGATCCCGAGCACAAGCGTATTCAGAGGTACATTCGCGGACTCCCGGATAACATCCAGGGGAACGTGGCCTCATCCAAACCAGCTGACATTCAGAGTGCCATTCGTATGGCGCATGAACTTATGGCTATGATTGTTAGCCGTGACACACCCATCTCCTCCTCTGGCAACAACAAGAGGTAGGGAACTGGAAGTTCCGGAAACCAAAATCAGCAACCATCCAAGAGGCCTGAAACCATAAAGGCCTACACCTCCAGTTCTGATGACAGAAAGGACTACAAAGGGAACAAGCCCTACTGTTCTAGGTTCCAACTTCACCATGATGGTTCTTGCCCCTGTAGCAAGTGCAAGCGATTCGGGCATTTTGCTAAGGATTGCAGAGCCAACACTGCCAATACCAACACCAAACCCAACACTCCTAGAACCTGTTATGAATGTGGAGTTGCAGGGCATTTCAAAATTGATTGCTCCAAATTGAAAAACAAGAAAGGGAACAACAACAACAACAACAATGCTTGGGGCAGAGCTTTTGTACTCAATGCTGGGGATGCCCGCCAGGACCCGAATGTGGTCACGGGTACGTTCCTTCTCAATAATTTGACTGCTTCTGTGTTATTTGATACTGGTGCTGATAGGAGCTTCATATCTGATGAGTTTTGTTCACTACTTGATACTACGCCTGTTGCCTTAGATTCTAAGTACACAGTAGAATTGGCAAACGGTAAACTCATAGAAGCCGATAGTATGATACCTAACTGCACGTTAAACTCAGCTGATGAACTATTCTCTATTGACCTTATGCCTGTCGAGATCGGCAGCTTTGATGTAATCGTCGGTATGGATTGGTTATCCAAACACCGCGCCGAGATTATCTGTTGTGAGAAAATTGTCCGTATTCCTCTCATCACCGGTGGAACTTTAGTCGTACAAGGGGAGACCGGTGAGACGAGACTCAACATTATTTCTTGTATGAAAACCCGAAAATACTTGAGAAAAGGGTATCAGGCAATCCTCGCACATGTTATGGAGAAACAGTCGGAGGAGAAGCGACTTGAGGATGTGCCTATTGTTCGAGACTTCCCAGAAGTCTTTCCTGAAGACTTGCCTGGCCTTCCACCACATAGACAAGTCGAGTTTTCTATTGACCTCGTGCCTGGATCCGCATCCGTGGCACGAGCACCCTATCGTTTAGCACCTTCCGAACTTCAGGAGTTGTCTACACAACTACAAGAGCTCTTGGACAAGGGATTCATTCGACCGAGTTCCTCACCTTGGGGAGCCCCGGTCCTCTTTGTGAAAAAGAAAGACGGTTCTTTCCGCATGTGCATTGACTATCATGAACTCAACAAGTTAACTGTTAAGAACCGTTACCCACTTCCTCGCATTGATGACCTGTTTGACCAACTTCAGGGATCGAGTTTTTATTCAAAGATCGATCTACGGTCAGGTTATCACCAACTCCGAGTTCGTGACGAAGACATCCCTAAAACAGCTTTCCGAACTCGTTACGGGCATTACGAATTCCAAGTGATGCCATTAGGCTTAACCAACGCACCGGCAGTATTCATGGACCTTATGAATCGGGTGTGTAAGCCTTACCTCGACAAGTTTGTCATCGTCTTCATTGACGACATTCTGATTTACTCACGCAATGAACAAGAACACGCGCAACACCTGAAAACCGTTCTAGAACTACTCAAGCACGAGGAGTTATATGCCAAATTCTCCAAGTGTGAGTTCTGGATGCAAACTGTACAATTTCTTGGACACGTGGTTGACAGTCAAGGAATTCGTGTTGATCCTTCAAAAATTGAGGCCATCAAATGTTGGCAAGCACCTACTACACCCACCGAAGTACGCCAATTCTTAGGACTCGCCGGATACTACAGGAGATTCACTGAGAACTTTTCGAAAATAGCCCAACCTCTCACTGCACTGACTCAAAAAGAAAAGAAATTCGATTGGACTGACAAACAAGAGTCAGCTTTCCAGCTGCTCAAATAGAAACTCTGCAGTGCACCAGACTTTGTGGTATACTGTGACGCTTCACACCAAGGTCTCGGTTGCGTGCTGATGCAGCGAGACAAAGTCATTGCTTACGCCTCTCGACAACTCAAGGTCCACGAAAAGAATTATACAACTCATGACCTAGAGTTGGGGGCAGTTGTATTCGCTTTAAAAATCTGGAGACACTACTTATACGGTACCAAGTGTACAATCTTCACCGACCACAAAAGTCTCTAATGCATATTCGACCAGAAGGACCTAAACATGAGACAACGCCGTTGGGTTGAATTACTCACTGATTACGACTGCGAGATTCGCTATCATCCGGGCAAGGCAAACGTTGTTGCCGATGCCTTAAGCCGAAAAGAACGAGTGAAACCCCTTCGAGTTCGAGCTCTCGGTATGACAATTCACAACGACCTTATTATTCAAATTCTTACCGCTCAACTCGAAGCACTCAAACCTGAAAATGTCAAACACGAGGCCTTGCGAGGCATGGACAAACAGTTTGAAACCAAACCAAACGGGGCCAAATACTTCTCTAACAGAATCTGGTTACCAAGTTTTGGAAACCTACGAGACTTGGTGATGGA
Organism: Helichrysum umbraculigerum; assembly: GCA_949592205.1. Classification (NCBI taxonomy): domain Eukaryota; kingdom Viridiplantae; phylum Streptophyta; class Magnoliopsida; order Asterales; family Asteraceae; genus Helichrysum; species Helichrysum umbraculigerum. The sequence goes on from CATIUR010000002.1 coordinate 71,063,387, forward strand.
TGAAGCTCACAAGTCTAAATACTCCATACACCCCGGTGCCGACAAAATGTATCATGGCATTAAGGAGTTGTATTGGTGGCCCAACATGAAAGCCGACATTGCTACCTACGTTGGCAAGTGTCTTACTTGTTCTAAGGTTAAAGCCGAACATCAGAAACCTTCCGGTTTGCTACACCAACCAGAAATTCCTGAATGGAAATGGGAGCAGATCACGATGGACTTCATTACTAAACTTCCAAAAAAACCTAGCGGTTGCGATACCATTTGGGTGATCGTAGACCGACTCACTAAATCTGCTCATTTCCTAGCCATCAAGGAAACTGACAAGATGGAACGTTTGACACGGATATACCTGAAAGAGATCGTGTCAAGACACGGCGTACCCATCTCGATTATCTCTGACCGAGACGCTCAATTTACTTCCCATTTTTGGCGATCTTTACAAAAATCACTCGGTACTCGTTTGGACATGAGTACTGCTTACCACCCTCAAAGTGACGGCCAAAGTGAACGAACTATACAAACACTGGAGGATATGCTACGAGCCTGCGTAGTTGACTTCGGTAAACTGGGAAAATTACTTACCTTCGTATGAGTTTTCATACAACAACTGCTACCACACCAGCATCAAGGCTGCACCCTTCGAGGCACTGTATGGTCGTAAGTTCCGGTCACCTATCTATTGGACTGAGGTGGGGGATACATAACTCACCGGTCCGGAAATCATACATGAAACAACTGAAAAGATTGTCGGTATACAAAACCGACTGAAAGCCGCGCGCGATCGTCAGAAAAGCTATGCTGACGTGAGACGCAAACACCTCGAGTTTCAGGTTGGAGATCGAGTACTTTTGAAAGTCTCGCCTTGGAAAGGCATTATTCGTTTTGGCAAACGTGGGAAACTGAATCCCAGGTACATTGAACCGTTCGAGATCCTTGAAAGGATTGGTCCAGTGGCATACAGACTGCAGCTACCTCCTTCACTCAGTAGCGTGCACCCTACTTTCACATTTCTAACTTGAAGAAATGTATGTTTGATGAAACACTGATTATACCTCTCGATGAGATACACATTGACGACAAACTACACTTTGTCGAGGAACCCGTGGAAATTATGGACCGTGAGGTCAAACGCTTAAAACAGAGTCGTATTCCCATCGTTAAGGTCAGGTGGAATTCGAGGCGTGGTCCTGAATTCACTTGGGAACGGGAAGACCAAATGCGACTGAAATACCCACACTTGTTCACAGACCCTACTCAGACCGCGACTTCGAGCTAATTTCGGGACGAAATTCTCCTAACAAGGGGAGAATGTGACACCCGTTAATTTAGGACTTTAATTAGTGCCTAAACTACTTGTAATTACATGTATTTAGTATTATATTAATCTAAATATACGTAATCTTTTGTGTACTTACATACACGTTTATACGATTTGTTTAAATCGTACACTATGTACCGGACGAGGTCCGACACTGATTTATATGGACGTTGGTGACAAACGTTAAAATAATGTGGAAATTATCCAACCAAATATTATTTACCCTAATATATTGCGAAAATATATTACACGTATTTAATATTGTATAAAACACTCCGTACGCGACAAAAATGCGTGAAACGCGCCCGACATATGAAATAAATTCAAGTTATAATTTTATAACTCATTATTAGTATTTTGATAAAATACTTCAGCTAAAAATATCGCGATTACACGCGTACAATTATAACGTTTAAAAACGTTACACGATTTGAATAAACGTACAACTCGCAACCGACGACCCGACGAAAACCAAAATATATTTTAGTAACTTAGAATACAATATTTGAGCAAAACTTTTATTAAAAATATCGGGTTTTAAATCGTTAACAAAACGTATTATATAAAACGTTATACGGTTAATTAAAACATAAAACGATCGGGTAAAAAAACACGGGACAATATGTAACTTTGGGAGATTTAAAAGTTGACCAAATCCCAGGTGAGACCCCCTGAAATCTGGTCAAGACACCCTTACACCCCTCACCCTCTCTTTTGATCCCACACTCCACCCTTCTCCATTTTCACACTTCACTCACCATCATTTCACTCCTACTCCCTCCTCTCCCTCAATCTCGGTTTTCTCTCTCTCTAAACAACCTCCCCACCTCAAGAACAACCTCCATCATCCACCATAGCTCCACCATAGAGCCACCATCGGCCGCCACATCGGAAAATCAAGAAAATGCGAGAAAACGAGCATTCGACTTCGTTTCTTCTCCTCTTCATCACTCTCTTTGTAAGAAACCTCACCACTCTTGTATTTTACTTATAACACTTGTATTAACATGTTTTAGTGTCCACTTAACCATATAATGTCCTAGTAACATGACAAAACTCGTTTTTGAAATACATATGTATATGTACCAAAACTGTTCCAGAAAACAGCCTCACGAAAATATTCTTATAAAATCTTATACTTAAGATAAATACATGAAACCAATGCCAAAATCTTCGTATTATCGTTGTCTACAACTTTCGTGCTTTGGTCGAAGCTCAGAAATACACCAATTTTTCTAGAAAACTCGATCTTTGGACAGAGGTCTGTTTTGGACCAAATCTGACCACTCTTCATATTTATTTTTGGTTAGAATGGTAAACGAATTTATAAAATTTCCATAAAATGCAGAAATAAACAAGACACACAGGGGAATATGTTTGATTTTTGGTTAGACTTGACTCGGACTAGGAATGGGTGAAATCGAGGTTTGAACCGAGTTGAAAATCTGGAACCAAGCCCAAGGGGCTGTTTTTGTCATTTCACAAAACCGACACTTCGGGCGAACCCTGACACGAACCAATAATTTTCTTCGGCTCTATAAACTATTTTAAGACTTGTGTAAAAGTTTCGGGTCAAACCGAGCTTGTTTGAGCATTTTACCATGAACGAAAACTACTAACAACCGATTCTGCGAGATGAGTTCATCCTGCGAGATGAGTTCTGCTCTGCGAGACGAGTTCTGCTCCGCGAGACGAGTTCTGCTCCGCGAGACGAGTTCTACCCCGCGAGATGAGATCTCAGTCCGCGGTCAAACTTGGTCAACATTTTTCAGCACTTTGAAATTTACTTAAAATGGTTACCGAACGATAATAATTAGCCAATACGATATTAAACCAATGCAAGAATGGTTAACAATCACTTTCATGAGTATACAAATGAATCGAAACATAATAATAATGCTTTTGAGAATTACTATTACACACCGTCACCAACGGGCCACACTTATTTACAAAATGATTTCAAACGTACAAACAAATACTTGGACATTTCCTAGTTGAGTGGACAACTAGCATGGGTGATCCTTCGTGACACTAACTTACTTACTTGCTTATAACCTTGTGCGTTTCGGACGCCAAAAGGTTGCAGGGTTCGGAGAACCAACTTACGGAATTACATCTGGCACATACTTACGGACTTACATCCGCAATACTTGTTTGCTTACACAAACATACTTGCTAGACTCAAGTGAGTCTTACAGCCCCACTTTTACTGTTTTCTACTTTGGGGTGAGATATTTGCTACCGTTTTACGTATGAACACAAGTACTGACCTGTTTACACTGCTTTTACATGCATTACATGAGTTACTTCTATCCACTGAAATCCTCCTATCATAAGTTGTTAGTTATGGACTTAAGCATGATTACTAGTAAATGGATCCATTTGGGACTGACAATCCCTGCCTGGGGTAGTAGCGCTACCACGAATTTCACCGTAGAAACATGCATATTAGTATTTGTTACATATGAGTGTCCGGATAGCACTCACGGGGTACGTGATACTGTACTTGATTGTACCATTCACACTACACTGTTAAGCTTCAACTTGTGAGCTCATGGTAATTGTGTTGACCTACTGATTTACTTACTATGCTCGAGGGCATTACTAGTACTTTACTTGTGGTTCATAAATGACTGACTATACTAAACCTGTGAGATTCACCAACCTTTTGGTTGACACTTTTTAGCATTTATCTCAGGTACATTACAGCAGTAGGACTGCACACCCTGAGGGGACTGATAGCTCGAGTCACATGCATACTACTTTGGAGATTCTGTCGCATTATTTTTGGTTATGATTATTATATAATAGAATCTCTAGAAAACTACTTCTGAACTTGGAGCTTGTACTATAATTTAACAATGTAATACTCAAAGCCTAAGCCCAAAAGTATTCCTAGTCGATAATCTCCTAACGCCCTAATCGTATGAGATTATTAGTGTAAGTATGTGGATGTCGTAGTTGACCATCCATGTTAGCATTCATTCAACTAGATATGTCCAAAGTATCCGTTTGTCATTTAGGTTTGTAGTTTTGAAAACATGTATGGCACGTTGGTGACGGTTTTGTAATAATAATTTCCAAAGTGTTATTATTATGTTTGTTTTGTTTATTTACTTGTAAAAGTATACGTTTTTGTTTAAGTGTTTCAACACGTGTATCGTTATCCGTAAATATCGTAACATCGTTTTTGTTCAAGTTTCATTGTAACACACCTAAAACATTGTTTCGAGCCAAAATCTACATTTCGTTTCACGTTTTTCGTACCAAGGCTCGTTTCGGTTGGCTTAGTCAAACGTGTTCGGTATGACCCGAAACTTTTACAAAAGTCTTAAATATGTTAAATAAACCTTAGAAAATTATCGTTACGTTTTATGGTCGGTCCGAAGTGTCGGTTTTCATAAAAGTGTTGAAACAGTCCAAAAGTTGTGTTTTTTTGCGTTCTAAGAAACATAAGTTTACCAAAGGGCCTTTGGCTTAAAAGTGTATGGGTAACTCATCAACTAAGAAGTTGGGGGTTCAAGTTTCACTATAATATATGCTACATAAAGCTAAGTGTGAAGTCAGCAGTTCAAAAGTTTCAGATTTAACTTTCAAGAGTCACTATAATTTTTTTTTTTTTATGTGAATTGTAGTGATGGAATCCTCAAGTTATGTCCCATAGAATGTTGGCACACATTAAACAGATTTTAACCCATTTCATGTATAGTTATGGTTTTAGAAGTTACCCATATAACGAGTCATCAGCAAAATACAACACGAGTTAAACCATTTCCATACAAACGGGTTGAAAATTGCCACCTCCAGTTTAACCAATTCACCCAATATCAGTGTAGTTGAGGTAGATACAAAATTATTTTGGTTTTGAGTTGTTTACTTGCATCATACATCGATGTTTTATTACATGTATATCCACCGATTTAGGCTAATAGGATCTGAACCATAAGAAATCCCTAAAACAGAAAGAGATATACATAAGAAAAAAAAAACTGTGTACCAAATGATGGATTAGTATTCCCGAAATAAACTGTGTACATAAATTTTACATCCTCGGACATACGAATGAATCCAGCAGAGTAATATGGGGAATTACAAATTAACTACATAGAAGTATTAAATTGTAAAAGATGCGATTAAAAAGTTTCCTGCATAGTTAAAGAGGTACAGGGATTTACGATTGTGGGAGGAATGGATGGAAAGAGCGAGAAGTGAAAATTAGGGCGGAGTGAATTTTGAATTTGGGGAAAATTAGAGCGGGACGTTTAGAAACGTTAAGGTGGAAACCACTTAAAAAAATAAAAAGTATTTACGCCACTTCCTGAAACCGCTCTATATTTCAATGGAGTACGATCAAACCCCCCACAAAGTTCAATATTGCCGGTCAAATCACCTTCATCACATATACCACAACGTTCGAGCCATTGTGGGCAGTACGCTTCACTGGGAAACCACTCAACAACTGTAACGTTGAATTTAATACAGTATTACAAATTTAAAGATGTTTTTATGTACATCCAATTAAAAAGTTAAAGACAGTTAAAAACTACTCCCTCCGTCCCAATTCTATTGTCATAGTCATCTCTCTTACTTTTTGGTAAGATGACAGTTTTATCCTTTACTTTTTACCTACTTTTTTGTCTTATATATATACACTAAGGGTAAGAAAGAACTTTATCTCCTTATTCTTATCTATTTATGGAAGTGGACAATTAATTTGGTACAGCCCAAAATGAAATAGTAGTATCATAATATTGTTTATTTATTACTCCCTCCGTCCCAAATTTATTGTCCAACGACAGAAAAAAAATACGCAGTTTAATAAAACATAATTATTACATTATACTTTTATATACTATGACTATTTTACCCATCTTTTTCTTACATACATATAACGTAAGGGTATTATAAGAAGTTTGGTTAATTATACAACTCTATTTTTGAAAGTGAACAATTAATTTGAGACGTTCAAAATAGGAACATGTACTATAAATATGAAACGGATGGAGTATGTTATGAGAGTCACTTGGTCCGTCTTAATACGTATTATCCGTTAGTTGTAGGATTACATCTAGTTCGCTAAAGATTGACATTAGCTTCTAGTTACTCACTTTTAAATTGATTGTATGTCTCCACTACGTTGTCACACTTTTAGCTTTTAAGTATTTTAATAGAACATCGATCGTAGTCTCTTCTTTAATTCCTTGAAAATGCAACATTTAGTAAAAGTGTTGCAATATTAATAAGAATTGTAACACTTAAAACACAGTGTTGCCTCTAAGCTTGACTAAATGCAATACTTTAAATAAAATGTTGCATTAGATATTTAAATGCAACAATTTTTGGGAAAGTGTTGCCTTCTAACCAATGTTATATAAAACACAACAGTTTTTAGAAGTGTTGCATCAACTTCATTTTGTAGTAGTGCTACCGAGAGTCTGGCATAAATGACGATGTGATTCAATTCATCGAGAGGGAGGGGAACACTTTATACTCGCTTAGTATAACTCAATTGGGGCAACTGACGTTGAGGACTAAAATCGCACAACGAGCAGATGGCTGGTTGGAGGTTGAGAGAGTAAATATTGATGTGCAGTTGAAGTTGCAGGTTGAGAGAGTATTCTTTATGAACATTATTTTTTGTTTTTAGCGGACTTTATAATACAATATATATAAAATTCATGTCGTTAAATAACGAATTAACATCCTAGAGTAAGTTATTTGATCTGTTTTTTATTAAGCGAGTGGATTAGTGTTCGAGTCCTACAAGCAATAGTCTTTTTATTTTTCAGTTCTCGGCTCCCGAAAGACTAAAATTAGGCACAAGCCCAACTTCTCTAGATGTCTTCACAAAATTGCTAAACCTCACATTCTTTTGATTTTTATTTTTAAAATAAATAAACTTATTTTAGTAAGATAAATTTATTGTAAGACTTGAGATATGTTATAAAGTGTGAGTTTATGCATACAAAATTACAAAGATAATAATAATAATAATAATAATAATAATAATAATAATAATAATAATAATAATAATAATCTATGTATATATTAAGCGAGTATAAAAAGTTGATCCTGATTTTGCCACATAGGCAATGTCATGTGTCAATCTTTCATAATTCTAGAAATTATTATAATAATAAATAAATAAATAAATAATATAAGATTAGTTTATATATATATATATGTCGTATTTGTATCCAGATCAAACATCTAAACTTTATAAGTTTCATCAAGTTATGCGTAATAATTTATTATTGTTAATTAATAATTAATAATATAAAATTAGCTAACATACATAGTAGATGGAAAATAATTCTTGAAACATGAACTATATTAATAAATATATTAAATTAGTTTCATATTAGAATATTGTTTGGTGAAAATGGTATAAAATGTATCTAAGTATTTGTATGTTTGTTATTTTTATACAACAGTTTTGACACCTGTAGCGAAGTGTGGATTCAATTTCCTTGTTAGTCTGAAAAAGTGTATAAATACAACCTCTACATCCTAATAAAAGTTAAAACTATGATGATCTATTATATTTACTATTATTGCACTTATAACCGAGGTGTCCTGTTGTAACACCCGTCAAATTATGACTATTAATTAGGGCCTAATCAAGTGTAATACATGTAATTAGTTCTGTGTTAGGCTAATTGATGTATCAATTTATATATATATTGTTGAATATATACAAGTATGCGATTTGATTAAATCGTACAAGTTTCAAATCGAATGCAATTCGATTCAATTAATAAGGACGTTGGTGAACAATTTAATTAAATAATATACACGTTATTTAATAACACAATTATATCCTAAGTATTATTTTTATAACATTTCATATTCATTTTGAACCATACAATCAATGGTCACGAGATTAAAATAATAAACGCGCAAACAAAACAACATAAGTTAAAAGTTATATTTTATAACACAATTACTAAATACTTCAACAAAATATTGGGTAATTATTCGCAACTTAAAAAGTACATTTAAACGTATAAAAATAAATATTTAACGTTAAAACGATCGGGAAAACGAACACCGCACGGAGCACGAATGCAGGGAACGAAAAATGGGTGAAGCCCACACCCGTGGGCCCCACCCAAACCGGCCAAAAGGGAGGAGGATTCCCTCCCACACCTCATTCTCATCCCACTCACTCTCTCTCTTCACCTCATTTTCTCTCTTTTCCTCCAAAAACCACCATCACCATTTTCATCAAAAATCATCAAATAGCAACCCCAAATGACCTTAAATCGCTGAAGCTTTTGGAGAAAAGGAACCACCTCGACACGATCTACAATTCTATCTTTTCGGAATTTCATTTCGACACCGCGTAAGTTTCCGACAAAAACCCAAAACTCTTCGATTTCGTTTATTTTTACATGAAAGTTGTTTATATATGTTTAAAATGTCCTTATATGGGTTGGGTAAAAGGATCGGACCAAGCTATGGCCGGAAAACTCGTTTTTGGCTCAAAAATCCGTCAACAGCTTTAAGTGTCGCAACGACGACTGCAGTATAGCGTCACTTAAGTGACGCATTGAGTGTCGCTAAAAGCCCTAATTTTGCGTCACTTGCCTAAGTGCCGCATAAAACCCTTTTTCCCGACACTTGCCTAAGTGTCGCAAATTCAATATCCGTCACTCCAAACCGACACTTCTAGCGTCACTTGTCCAAGTGACGCCTATAATCGAAAACTGATTTCACCCGTCTCTAACCTTAGTGACTCATGACACTGGAACCGACACTTACAACCGACACTTCCTTAAGTGTCGCACTATATGCGTCACTTGCACAAGTGACGTCATTAATCAGAATCCGTCATTTCATGCGACACTTCCAAAGTGTCGCCTAAACCCTTGAGTGTCGCTATAAGTGACGCTGAAAACAGAATGTTTACAACTCATTTTTACTAAGTGTCGAGACCTAAATTTTATCACTTGATTTCACCCAAATTCAAGTCCATATGCGTTTTTCACCAAAGCAATTTAGTAGAAATAAAAAATTTTCGAGCTGACTTGGCATCTCGACCCCAACCAGGGGCCAGCTCCTTGGACCCCGCCAGGGGTTGCCACCCCTGGAACCCCGCTAACCAGGGGCGCTGCCCCCGGACCCCCGTCACCTAAAAGTTTGTAAACACTTTTTAAGTACAACACTTCAAAATCAAAATAATAATGTTGAAAATTTATTATTACAAACAATCACCAACTGGCCGTACACACTTTCTAAACTCAAGTTAATCAACCAAATCGTAGTAATTTGGACAAGTCAATCAACCAAATGGGGATAATTTGGACATTATAGTCGAACGAACAACTACAAAGGTAGTCTTTTAAGATACCTATTCAATTAATAACCATCGCGCGTATTGGACGCCCTCAGGTTACAAGTCTTCGGACATCAATTCACAGCTAATCAATTCAAGTTATTTCGATAAACACTCAAGGCTCAGGTGAGTCTCATGGCCCCTATTTTACTGTTTTTCAATAAGGGGTGTGATTACATTGCTCGTTTTATTTACATGTTGAACGCAAGTACAAATCAAGCAAATACTACATGAGTTGTTTTCAACTAATCACTAAAGCCCTCCATAGCATAGTCTGGTAATACATCTGTAGCGTGAATGTTAGTATATGATATCATATAGGATTGACAATCCTCGTCTGGGTTAGCACGCACTAACTGGTCAAACGGACGTATTAGCATTTGGGAAGACGAGTGTAGATTAGGCACTCGTAGGAGGCACCTCAGTTGGGTTTCCTTAATTGGACCTGACGCCCAAGTTAAGCTCAGACTATGTTCTCATGGATGTATAACTTATATTTTGCTTAATTGCACTTTAAATTCAATTATAAATCTTGCGGTTCATACAAATATGTGTTGACATACAAACCTGTGAGCTCACCAGCGTTTCGCTGACCCATTTTAGCATGTATCACAGGTAACCAGCAGTAGGTTGGACTGCTCAATCAGGATCAATTAGCTCGAGTCAGCATGCAAACAATCAGAGATTTAGCTGCATTATTATATTTTGTATAGATTAATTATGTACTTAAATATCTCAATTTCAACCGAGCTAATGTAACTATTTTTGATGTAAACTTTGATTTTATCAATACAAGTTGTAAAACGACGCATATAGAGTCGTTCATTATATTTTATGTGCTGTGATATGTAATTAGTCGCGCCCCGACCCGAACCGCTTCCGCATCATAATTTGGGGGTGCGACACCTGTTAGAGTATTTTATAGGACACCACTTAAAATGTGTCGTAGAAAAAAATTCCTAATAGTCGTATTTTGTTGTAGTGATAGACGTTCTATACCAGGCAATTAGGTTGGGTTGGGTTGGGTTTGGGTCGGGTCAGAATGGGTTTGGGTTTAAATGGGTCAAAAAATTAGATGGGTCAAACGGGTTGGGTCGATTTCGGATTGTGTTGGGTCGGGTCGGGTCCTTTTTCCTTGATATTTTTCAAACACTTTTAAATACTAAATAGATTACATTATCCTAAGTTTAATAATGGAATACATATTACCAATATCATATATGCCACTATTAAACTTAGGATAAAATTATTCATCATTGGACATATATGACATTATCCTAATTTTAATAATGAAATATATATAATATATGATATTACCAATATCACATATAACTTAGGATAAAATTAATTCATCATTTTGTAATATATGACATTATCATAAGTTTAATAATTGAATATATGATATATGATATTACCAATATCACATATGCCACTATTAAATTTATGATAAAATTAATTCATCATTTATAATATATGACACTATCTTAAGTTTAATAATTGAATATATGATATATGACATTACCAATATCACATATGCCACTATTAAACTTATGATAAAATTAATTCATCATTTTAGAATATATGATACTATCTTAAGTTTAATAATTGAATATATGATATTGTAAGTTTATTAATGAAATATATGATATATGACATTACCAATATCACATATACCACTATGAAACTTAAGATAAAACTAATTCATCATTTTAAAATATATGAAATTATCTTAAGTAAATCTAGTATCTAGTATATCTAAAATATTTCATCATTTTGAAATATATCTAAAAATAATTCTTCAATCTCTAACCCAAAATATTTTGATTCCCGGGCCTGTCAAAATTTCTTCCCTTCAAAATTTTGCCAAAATTTTCATTTCCCCCCAATTTTTTTTACCCTAAATTGACTAGCATTCAACATTTCAGTTATTCACATTCAACGTCCCCTCTTTCACTTGTCCACCTCTCTATCCATCTCTATCTCTTTGCGATTCAGCCATCCTCCTCTCCGGTTTGGAATTTAACAGTCGAGCAAAGAAAAAGTATAGAGTTTATGCATCAGGAGAATTAGAAGATATAGTTTATAAGTTTTAATTTATCTTTTAATATTTTGGTGATATTATTTATAGATTATGCAATGACATTTTTTTTTATCTTGGCCAGATCGATGGCTTTCTAGGTGGCTAGTCTATTCGAGTTTAATCTTTTTCAAAATTGTCATGAAATTTACACACCCTTTTAATATTATTGATTTTATTTTTTTATTAATTAGGGCTCAACGCAGATACAGAACATGAATTTGATCCCTTACTACAACAAATACTTAATTCAAATACAATTCAAAAACGGATCTAATCCATTTAATTAATGGCAGGGGTGGCCTCAGCGCTATTCCTTCTCAACATCAAAGGCCATGTTCTGGTGTGGCGCGATTACTGTGTTGATGTCTCTGCAAATCAAGCTGAATGTTTTTTTTACCAAATTTACTGAAAAAGAGGTTTATATGTTTTCCGTTTCTTTCATTATATTTTCATCTTAATTATCATATTCATGACTTTTTTTTTTCCCTTCATTGTATCATATCTTAATTTTCATGTTCTAACTCGAATAGATTTCACAGTTAAGTTGGAGGTTGTGTGTTTATATTTTATAAATATATGTATACAGAGATATTACATGTGTTTCATAATAGGTGAAGTCATTTAAGGTGTATACATATTTATGGTCTTCGTTTTTCTCCTTTATGCAATGTTAATTATTCGGTGTTTGGTCTTATATTGCTTTTAGTCATACTGAGAATGGCATGTTGATGCCTATATTTTTGGTCTGTTGTTCTCATTACTCCGTATTATCTTAGCATTACTCAGTTTGTATAATTTTAGATCTTAAAACTAGTGTATTTGCATATATGCTTGTAGTACATAATACACATTCTTAGGTAGATAAATGCCTTAGTCTGTTTTCTAGCTATCAAACGTTCTAGTATTTGTATATTGTACAGTTTATGCAAGTTAAGTTATTCTAGATTCATCGTTTGGTATTCTCATTTGTGTTATATGTAAGCTGTTATTGTTTAGTATCAACTTGTAGTGGACATTATTCGTTTTATATGTAATGCAATATGAAAAGTGAGTGCTATATCCGAACCTTTCTTTGACTACGGGTATAGTACATTAAATCTTATTTTGTACTCATCAGTAACATGCTTTTATGAGTATAAATTGTAACAAATGTGTTTAGTCTTACCTACATAGTTATTAGTAATTGCTCTATTCGTTTGCAGGTCAAATTGGATATGGGCAACATTATATGGTTCTCGATGTAATTGGGCCATTGGGCGGATAGATTCATGTTCGCTGAGATTGGTTCAACTATATATCATCACTTTACAGTTACTCGAAATCAGGTTCGTAAACCTTGATGTGAGTTCCTTTTTTATATTCTTTTTACTTGAACGACTGCCAATGCACTATTTGACCCATTTGAGTTTAAATGGGCTGGTTTGCTTTGTGTTACATGTGAGTTCCTTTTTTAATTTTTTCCAATGAAGTTTAGTGAATATATGCTCGTTATCAATGTTAATGGGCTGCAAAATATGTCTAGTGGCTAACACTATTAAAAAAGTCATGGGTCTTTCGTGCAGGGACTTGTTTAATCATCAAGAGCTGTATGTCATGCGCTCGCTACTAACAAATTCTTGCATTCTTGACTTTTCTTTACAGGAAGAGGGGTTATAAGAATTAGCTTTATAAGTTCATGTGTTATGAGATGGCGTACAAATGAAACAATGCTGATGATATGGACACAACTCCCCCAACTTCCATTACAGCACAAATTGTGGGACAATGTATATGGTTTCGAACTAAAGAAGTTGTGCCTTCTTCGGTATATGAATACTTTAGTGTTGTAAGCCCCTTGTAATGTTATGTTGCATTTAGGGATGGCAATGGATCGGATATGGATCGGATGATGCCATATCCACATCCATTTAAATATTTTCGTCCGTATCCATATCCATATCCATATAATTTCAATTCATCCATCCATATCCATATCCGATGGATTAAGCGGGTTAATGGATGTCCGTTGGATATTTAAAAGATGTTTAAAATTTTTCCTAATATGAAATGAAACAAAAAATATTGTAACGATACAATAAAAATACCGTAACAATCAAAAATCTATTTACAAAAGCATGTAATTATTGTCGTCAATGAAGCATAATTGGTTACAATTACAACTAAACATATATTTTGACATACTCCCTCCGTCCCAAAATAAGTGTCTCATGTAAAAATGCACACAGTTTAAGGAATGTCACTATCTACCAATAACATCTCATCTTTACCCACTAAAGTTTTTTCTGATTGGCTGAAAGGGAATCTGGACACTTATTTTGGGACGTCCCAAAATAGTAAGTGAGACACTTATTATGGGACGGAGGGAGTACGTAATTGTGTTCTCTATGTGTATCGGTTAATCACACATGTTTTGATTGTCATCTATCGTGAATTGTGAATGGAATCAAAACTTGACTAAGTGTGATAGATTTATGCATTTCAATTTGCTATCTAAATATAAAATAAAAAACCCCTCAAATATACATTATGTATTTAATATTTACGACTTTATATATTCAATAATACCTTACTAGTTTATAGCTTATATGTTTATGGATATTTAATTTATGTGTGTGTGTGTGTGTGTGTGTATATATATATATATATGTATATTTCGGGTGAAACGGGTGAATCCATGGATCAAGAATTGTAATCCATATCCGATCCACTAAACATCCATATCCGTATCCATATCCGTTATTCATCAATTTAGATCGTCCATATCCATCATAAATGGATGGATGGATATCCGTGGGTCGGATGAGAATTGCCGTGCCTAGTTGCATCAACTATAGCCAAGTCTTTGATGGATCGTGTATATATATACTCTATGGTTTGCGTATTGATGTTGATTTATGTGAAAATTTAATTTGGTATAAATTTTGGAATATCATATAGAAAATTTGTATATGAAATGCTCCTTTTAAAATATTACAAAACGCCGCACAAACATAAAATTCATGTGGCCATTGTATGAACAATTGTCACACAAAATACACATTTACTTGACTTTACAAAAATATATGGTTACACTTATTATTACATTTGGCCACTTTTTATTTAATTGTATGTGACTAAATCCTCAAAAAATTCGTGCCTTGTGTGACTAAATGTTGTAAAACGTCACACAAATATAAAATTCAAGTGGCCATTGCATGAACAATAGTCACACAAAATATACATTTACTTGACTTTAAAGAGCATATGGTCACACGGCCACTTTTAGCCTAATTTTATGTAACCAAATCCCAAAATAAAATACTCATTGTATGACTAAATGTTACAAAACGCTACATAAACATAAAATTCAAGTGGCTATTGCATGAACAATAGTCACACAAAATACATGTTTACTTGACTTTAAAGAGCATATGGTCACACTTATTAACACCTATGACCACTTTTGGCTTAATTTTATGTGACCAAATCCCAAAATAAAATACTCGTTGTATGACTAAATGTTACATAACGCTACACGAATATAAAATTCAAGTGGCCATTGGATGAATAATAGTCACACAAAATACACGTTTACTTGACTTTAAAGAGCATACGGTCACACTTATTAACACCTATGGCCATTTTTGGCTTAATTTTGTGTGACCAAATCCCAAAATAAAACACTTGTTGTGTGTCTAAATGTTACAATGCGCCACGCAAACTTAAAATTCAAGTGGCCATTGGTCCATTGGATGAACAATAGTCACACAAAATACACGTTTAATTGACTTTAAAAAGTATATGGCCACACTTATTAAAACTTTTTGCCACTTTATGATTAATTGTATGTGACTAAATCACTAAAAAAAAAACAATCGTTGTGTGACTAAATCATCGCGAAGGCCACATATATTATATATTCATGTGGCCAAAGGACGGACAATAGTCACACAAAATACACACTTACTTGATTTTACCAATCATATGGTTACACTCATTAACAGTTTTGGTCACTTTTTGCTTAATTGTATGTGACTAATTCCCTAAAAATACATTTGTTGTGTGACTAAACAATTGCAAATGCCACATCTATTATATATTTATGTAGCCAAAGGACGAACAATAGCTACTCTCAAAAACCGCTCGTGTAACTATAAAGTGTTTACGGTCACTAAAACTGATTAAACCAAAGTAAACTTGTACCCAATTAGTCACACATTTTATGATTTTGGTTACTGATTTAAAACGGATACGGCCACTAACTCGCTAATGTCACTGTATGTACCATATGGTTGCTCGACCTTTCGTCACACCTATGTTAAAAAACCAAGTGTGACTATATGCATATCGTCACACTTTTTTGGTGTAACAAAATCGAAATTTTGTTCTAGTGGTATTAATTCTAATATCTTTTGAACTCGACACTCTTATGTCTTACCCCTGTTTAGGGTACTTTATAGCTGCCCACATTTTGATTGCAAAGTAACATATTTGCCTTGGCGAATGGGTTTTGTTCGACGCTATGCACCAAAGGTTTGTATTGTGTTGATATTGTATTGTACTATGAAAATAGAGAGTTTTTGTTGTAGTGTCAGGCTAAAGTATTCTCTTTCTATTTGTTTCTTTGTTTAGATTTTGACATGAAAGGGATGCTAGCTTATGAGATTCTTGAATTAACAAAAGGGTTGCTTATTGATAACGCCAGAATGGTAACTTGAAGTTATCTGTTAGCTCATAGTTTCATACAGTTGTTGTAGGCACCTTGTGATGTATTATTTTGAGTGCTTACTGAGTTTATTTTGGCCATGGGATCTTCAATATGCATATGAGTTGTTTTATGGTTAAGTGGGGTTGATTGTATGAGTTTGAGGTTCGAGCTATTTTTGTCTGCTTCTTCCTGATAAATATTTGATTGTGTTGCTTGCTGATTTCAAAATGCTTATTTGTTGTTTACTTTCCATTGTGCTTTTGATTTGGTGGATTGGCTATATGTGTAGATTTTTAAGAATATGATGTTTATGAGTGATGTCAAGAATTAAATATATAAACTTGGTTGTGTCCTTATTATCAAAAAATTCCCTGAATTTTGAAGGTGTTATGGTCAATACTCCAAATAATCGGGAATCATATGACTTGGGCATTTAATTTCCATTCAATCATCAGAAAACTCAGCAAACTAAGCTCTTTTTACTCATGGACTTTGGTATCTAAGGGTTCTATGCAATGGTGGTCTCAAATCAGCTGTAAAGGTATGTGTCTTCTTAACTTCTACTTGATATTCAATCTTATATGGAATCAAGCAATGTTATTTGAAAAATTATATTTGCTATATGAAAAATGGTTTACAAGTTTTTATTTTGTCGGTGGCGTAACCTAAATTTAGTGTACAACAAATATAATACGCTAACTAATTCATCCGTGAGAACTCTATGTAAAAGGTACGGAAAGTCTTTGTTCACAGCCTTTTCTTTGACAATAGACGAGAGGCTATTTTCTGAGTCAAACCCGTGATGTTTTTTAGTCACACAATGCATCATTATTATTTACTACATGACTTTCCCTAGAAAAAAAAAACAATAAAGTTAATTACAGAATAGATAAAGTTAAATTAACAAGGCATGAATATAGGAGAACTTAAAGGCTGTAACACCCCATTTTCGAAGGTGAAAACAGAGGTCACATTAACGATTATCACTATGAGCAAAAATCCATTTATTTGAAATATCTAACGAATGAGTCACAAAATGTCTCCAAAATAAGCCACGCGGAATGTGCGTTACAAAATTCTAATATGAGAATCCAAATAATATAGAAACTAATAATAATCCAAGAAATCTCGAGCTAACTTTTCCAGCTTCTTCACTTCTCTCGAGCTCCGTTCCTTGCGATTGCTGATCACCTGCCGCATAGAAAGAAAATGCGGCTGAGCCAAAAGCCCTGTGCGTGGACACAAATAAAAGCAAACGAATATGGATATTTTATAAAAATGATTATTCGATGGAGGAAGCGGTTTATTCGTGGTGAACCAAACAGAGGGAAATATTTTATCAATGAGATTCAAACGATCCAGAGTCCAATGGGGTAAGTCAATCCGAGCTCAATACAATACAATACAATGGGTACATGGACTGCAGATCCAAGTGTACCAAACAATGATGAATGAGGCGTTGGGGCACTACACCTCCATCCACAACAATACAATACAATACAATACAATAGCTATGGTTAACCAATGCGCCCCCTAAAATCCCTTATCACACCACAATGAGGAGACGCCGTAACAATCCACCATTACGGAAGTGTCACGTCACCGGTGCCACGATGACATGCCTATGGTACCTCCACAGGAAGTTAATAGCTCGCATACCCAGAACAGAATATATAACGCTAAACAAATATTACAATGAAAATTAATGAACAAGAATAGGAGGTCAATAAACGTATGGAATCCAATATATTTATCAAAACAATTTATGATCATGTGATAGAAAACACAAACAATACGGAAGATTTTATCAAATAAGTTTATGTTAAAAAAAGTGTCAAAGAATTCGTACAGAAATATAAATCAAGAGTGAAGGAATCCGTACCTTAAATTATATTTAATTGCTTAGCTAATCGATAACTGATTTGTTTCTTCGTGAAACACGGTTCGAAATCAAAACGTGAGTCGGTTCTATGAAGTTTATCTAAACAAGCTGCTAGCCTTGAATAAATTATTGTTAGGGTTTGAATAATAAGGTGCGTATTATATAGTCGTCAGTAACAAAGAAGCGAAGTTTGCGGATGACTATGATACGGTTTCTACTTTATGTGATTGATATCTATCTACTTATTAAATGTGATTACTATACTATTTTATTTGCTTAAATTAATTAAATATTAATCAATGTATCGATGGATTTCAAAGTGTAGGTCGGTTACAAATGGCACACGTAAAATATTAGGCTTGGTGACTAAATTTTCAATTTCTGTAAAACTTACAATTTTGATCCCTTTAAATTTCGGTCTGTATTATTTCACCAATTTCATTAAACTCTATGTAATCATATAACTGGGTGGTTAACTTAGCTACTAATTTATTACTATTTAAAAATTACGGATATTACAATCTTCCCCTCTTAAAATGATTTCGTCCTCGAAATCAAAGATTAAAACTATTCCAATTTCAGTATTGTTATACGAAACTATTACTGAATAAAATTAGGCAACCAATATTATCAATACAATATGTACATCACATCTGTTTTTGTTTAAAATTAAAAGTTTCGGGTATTACAACTCTACCCCCTTAAATTGATTTCGTCCCCGAAATCATCGCTAACTATAAGTAATTTAGCTTCAATAAAATTTATATCCACCACGATATTTGCAATAGATTCAGTTACTAATTCATCACAGTATAATATAGTTTACTCTGTCATTTGTAGCTATAAGATTCAGTTACAGTTACCTCAATTATTTTGCAAAGTTTCAAATTAATATATTTATGTAATTCCCTAACGTACAATACAAGTAGCAATTAAGTTATATTAGCTAGATGTGACTTAAATTTGTTTTTTTTTTTCCCATTACAGTTACTACCCTTTTATAAAATTTCTTCCTCATAATTAAAGTGATTAATAAAATCAAAAGAACATAATACTTGACTAACACGTATGAGTCACAATAGATAGAAGGGAGTCAAATAAGGCAAAAAGAGGCATCAAATTCAAGTCTAGAAAGGCCATAGGATGTGAGGTATAAATAAGAACGCATGCTTCAATTTTACGATCAAGTGAGGCCCATTAGACAAAACCAAAAAGGCGGCTTGATGTCATAGCTAGCGACTACCTTGCCCACGTTAGCCGGTCGAGTTTCCCTCCTTCGCAATGTTAGTGTAATATCATCGGTTCAAATTTCACGAGTGTTATTTAGGTGGTTTCATATTACTAAGGCGACGAAAAGAAACGATAACAATTGACAAGATACGACAAGAGAAATTGAGAAGAACGAAGATCTTTGAAAAATGAAGGAATGGCCAAAAGGCTCCACATGAATGGTCAATATGGATCAAAAGAATACGGGAGAGTGACATAAAGATAATCGTATCACGCGGTATGCAAATCCTAACATGTCGTAACTTAAGTTTCTACAAGACGAACCTGGCTCTGATACCATAGTTGTAACACCCCATTTTCGAAGGTGAAAACAGAGGTCACATTAACGATTATCAATATGAGCAAAAATCCATTTATTTGAAATATCTAACGAATGAGTCACAAAATGTCTCCAAAATAAGCCACGCGGAATGTGCGTTACAAAATTCTAATATGAAAATCCAAATAATATAGAAACTAATAATAATCCAAGAAATCTCGAGCTAACTTTTCCAGCTTCTTCACTTCTCTCGAGCTCCATTCCTTGCGATTGATGATCACCTGCCGCATAGAAAGAAAATGCGGCTGAGCCAAAAGCCTAGTGCGCGGATACAAATAAAAGCAAACGAATATGGATATTTTATAAAAATGATTATTCGATGGAGGAAGCGGTTTATTCGTGGTGTACCAAACAAAGGCAAATATTTTATCAATGAGATTCAAACGATCCAGAGTCCAATGGGGTAAGTCAATCCGAGCTCAATACAATACAATACAATACAATACAATGGGTACATGGACTACAGATCCAAGTGTACCAAACAATGATGAATGAGGCGTTGGGCACTACACCTCCATCCACAACAATACAATACAATACAATAGCTATGGTTAACCAATGCGCCCCCTAAAATCCCTTATCACACCACAATGAGGAGACGCCGTAACAATCCACCGTTACGGAAATGTCACGTCACCGGTGCCACGATGACATGCCTATGGTACCTCCATAGGAAGTTAATAGCTCGCATACCCAGAACAGAATATATAACGCTAAACAAATATTACAATGAAAATTAATGAACAAGAATAGGAGGTCAATAAACGTATGGAATCCAATATATTTATCAAAACAATTTATGATCATGTGATAGAAAACACAAACAATACGGAAGATTTTATCAAATAAGTTTATGTTAAAAAAAGTGTCAAAGAATTCGTACAAAAATATAAATCAAGAGTGAAGGAATCCGTACCTTAAATTATATTTAACTGCTTAGCTAATCGATTACTGATTTGTTTCTTCGTGAAACACGGTTCGAAATCAAAACGTGAGTCGGTTCTATTAAGTTTATCTAAACAAGCTGCTAGCCTTGAATAAATTATTGTTAGGGTTTGAATAATAAGGTGCGTATTATATAGTCGTCAGTAACAAAGAAGCGAAGTTTGCGGATGACTATGATACGGTTTCTACTTTCTGTGATTGATATCTATCTACTTATTAAATGTGATTACTATACTATTTTATTTGCTTAAATTAATTAAATATTAATCAATGTATCGATGGATTTCAAAGTGTAGGTCGGTTACAAATGGCACACGTAAAATATTAGGCTTGGTGACTAAATTTTCAATTTCTGTAAAACTTACAATTTTGATCCTTTTAAATTTCGGTCTATATTATTTCACCAATTTCATTAAACTCTATGTAATCATATAACTGGGTGGTTAACTTTGCTACTAATTTATTACTATTTAAAAATTACGGATATTACAAAGGCATTAACCGAAATCGCTTTTCAGTAGATCCAGACTGGGCTCCATAACCAATTTTCCTAATTTTAAATAAACAGAACTTGGAACTTGGAAGCCTAAGCACTATAGCATAAATTAAATTGTTCAGCAAGCTTGAATAATTATGACACATACATGTTAACCTTAATGAGTCAAAAGCTACTATCTGCCCCAGTAATGACAATACGAATGGATAATTTTTATCAGTTCGCACAGGTAACCCATCGAATTGCAGCACAAGGGTTCCAGGAAATGAGGTTGTAGTAAAGAGTTAGTAATGGATCTTGTGAATCCTGCAATCGAGAAACAACTGTAGGTTAGACTTTCCTTTTCCAATTTATATTTACTCCCCCACCCAATTCAAGCGGTTGTTGTCTCTTTGCAGTTATATGGGTATTAGACTAATGTTTTGCTGATGGTTTATGATAATTTTTTACGCAAGTGCTATTTATTGGGGATTAAGGCTAAAGTGCAAGCCAACGTGTTGCTGATAGTACGATGCACAAACTAAACGGATTTGTGAAGTCATGTATCAAATCTAATCTGAAGAGGAGATTCAACATTCAAGATTGTTATTATGATCTTTTGAGTGGGGGACACTTTGATATTGACTTTGTGCATATATGTATGTTATTGAAGAAAAAAAGATGAGCTATATAACATCAATTGTTTTAATTTTTTTACAAAATTAAGCAATTTTGTATCATCACCAAGGTGGACATAATGAAATATTATTACCCTCCTTTTTTTCATATTTGTACGTAATTAAACTTTCGAATTTATGTTATTCGTAGTAATCTGTCTGGTATTTCTTTATATGATAATAATATACATACCAACTACCCACGACTATTTTTAGGAAAGCCAGGTCCTGTTTCATCTATTGAATATCATCCGCATGAACAGAGGGGCAAAACAATCTACATTTATTTACAAATAGAATGCATTCTTACTCCATGTCTAATACAAAAGTTGGCTCTTAAGTGTTCTTGGTCCAAATTGTACTTTTTTAAAGTTTTACTTATTGTCACACATATAAATTTACTTATAAACATAGGCAGACCTAGAAAATTTAGTCACCGGTGTCACAAAATTTTTGAAGATCCCTTGACTTGATAGTTGGTTAAGTTTATTTAAACATGAGGTGCACCGCCTAAATATGAGTGGTAGCACTCTTAAAAAATTAACAACTTTTTAACTAAATTTACACTAAATCGACTTAATTGACTGGTGTCACGTACCACCGCTGGCTATAACGTGGGTCCGCCCCTGCTTATAAAGTTATCTTGCATTATAAATAAAAATATAATGCACAATATTTTAGTAACAAAAACAAAATTTAACAAAATCAAATGTTAAAGCCCGCGTTGTCGCGGGTCCTCCACCTAGTTAATTAATACAAGTAAATCTGATTATACTTATTCATAATTAAATAAATAACATATGTCCAACAAAACATTATGGGTGTGTTTAGTTGTGGAAAATTTTCCACAATTTTCCATTTCCAATTTTCTAAAGAAAATCATTCTCTAGAAAAGTGTTGAAAAATTAGAAAACACGTTCAAATGTTGGAAAAGTGGATTTTGGAAAACTAGTTATATCTTGGAAAATTTGGAAAAGTGTGGGGGAATTGTATAAAGGAAAATTTGGAAAAGTGTGGGGGGAGTGTTTTTCACCTCCAAGTTATATTTTGGAAAAGTGGGTTTTCCATTTTCTTGAAAAATTTTCTCAGAAAAATTCATTTTGAACGCGTTTTCCACTTTTCCACTTTTTTGAAAAATTATTCTAGAAAACAACCCCTTTTTTCCACAACTAAACACCCCCTATAAGTCTCACAAGCTAGCATAATAATTATTATTTATCATCATCATCATAAACATAAATTTAAACATATTTATATATTTTGTGGCATAAACATATATATTTTATAACATATCTATTTTATTCGAGTAATATGGATACCTTTCGAACATTAATCAATACAAGTAAAGATTAACCATTGTGGCTATTTGGTAAATCTGATTATATACTTATTCATAAATATATAATACATGTCCAACAAGTCACTAGCATACGATATGACGAATTAGAAAACCGGTATACTTTGTGGGTGTTTAAAGAAATTGTGTGGATCAACTTTAGCTTTGACGCGAATCAACTTCTTAAAGTTGTCTCTCTTCCAGTATTTCTCGCCCCAAACGCTGGCTTCCTCATAAGTAGCACTTCCAACACCCAAATCAAAATCAATGTAGTTATAATATGCCTCCCTGGGGTTCTTTGACACATAAGGCGTTATAAACTTGCTGAAGTTTCTTAGCCAATTTATACGTTGGAGTGATATTGGGGTCGTATCTGAGGTTTGATCATCAAACCTAACCAATTGGTGAAGTTGGTACAACACTCCAGCTCTATGAGGATATGGAGTTGCTGTCTCTGAGATCTCATTCATCTTTCCACCAAAAGGATGCATATTCAGAGTTGCTCCGATGCTTTCAAACATCTTTCTCCAGATCTTTTTGAGCCCGGTTATGGGGATTGGGGTGCGTACGTAGTCTAATTTGTTTTGGCCGTTGAGTATAAGGTTGGTACTTCGGTTCGCAAGAACCTCAAGTGAGGTATCCGTTGGATAGCCTTCGTAGAAAAGGGTTGACTGGACCATTGTCACCTCTTGGCATTTTTCTCGTGTGACATTAAGCTCAGGGTACTTTTCATCTAGCAAAGAAAGCAATGTGTCCATTGCGCCCTGATAAAGTCCAAGAAACAACATTCGTACGGTTTTCTTGTTGGTGTTGGGGATCTTTTCGCTAGACATCTGAACTCTTATGGAAAAATTTTCATCGATAGTTGGTATAACATATTGATACTTGTAGAATACATCCGTGGCACCTTCTTCCAAAGTTATGTTCACCAAGAACACGGTTACTGACTCTGGAACCGGAACCAACCTAAGCTTCCATGCAAGCACAATTCCAAAACTACCTGCACCACCACCACGAATTGCCCAAAACAAATCTTCGCCCATAGACTTTCGATTTAGAATCTTTCCATTGACATCCATGAACTGAACATCGACAACATTATCTGCAGCGAGACCATATTTCCTCATCAAATTTCCATAGCCACCACCACCCACATACCCACCAACGCCCACCGTGGGACAAATTCCAGCAGGGAAATACAAGGCATTGGTCTTTTGAGAAATAGCGTAGTAGACTTCACCAAGCACAGCGCCAACTTGGGCCCATGCGGTCCTTTCAGTAACGTCCACGTCTACAGACCTCATTTTGTTAAGATCAAGCATGACAAACGGAAGATCAACAGTGGACGAGACGCCCTCAAAGTCATGGCCTCCACTCCTGATCCTCATCTCGTATCCGTGTTTCTTGCTGCATAAGAGTGTCGCTCGGATCTGAATTTCGTCAACAGGAGTGACAATGACCCATGGCTTAGGAGTGGATGATTTATTGAATCTAAGGTTATTGACTCTAGCTTGCCAAATGGGTAGGAAAGAAGCATTTACAGGGGTGAAGACGAGTTGAGAGATTGAAGTGAAGTTGTTGTAGTTGGATTGTAGACAGCTTATAAAATCTTCAGAACCTGGTGTAACATCAAAAATGGATGATAGAGCACCCCATGAAACTGAACATGAAAGAGTTAGAACCAAGAAGAATAAAGGGGAGGTTAGTTGAAATTTCTTCATGGTTTGATGTGTTTCATATATGTGAATAATGGTGTGTTTATATAGGGTCATCTGTTTAATCTTTTTAATACTATTTTTTTTTATGAATTTTCAAGCTGTCAAAAAAGAATTTTAATTGAGTAAATGTCAAAGTCTCTGGTTTGATTAATCCGAAACGTAACCTATGGTGAGTGGTTGAATAATTAAGAGCATCTTTAAAAATTTTACGAAAAACGAAAGAAAACTTTACAAACTTTTATCCTACATAATAAAATTAATATAATAATGTAGAAAGATGAAGTTTAATATAATTTTTTGTTGGTGGAAATATCATTGACCTTTAATACGAGTATATGTATAACTTGATATTCCTCGAAATAACCATTTACACTGAATTTTGAAAAGCTATTTTAGAAGTTTTATCCAAATATCAAAGGGCATATGAGTTGAGAAGATTCTAGAGTTAAGTGGGTTCAAGCTATATGGGAGACATGTGAGGTATATTAGTTGTAGAAATGTCTTTCTAAAAAATAGTTATTCAAAGAATAAAAAGCTTTGAAAAGATTTTTTTTTGTTGAAGATACTTTAAGAGCATATATTTCTGTTGAAGATACCCTTAATACCCTTTTCTTTAAGAGCATATATTTCCCTTAGGGTGTGTTCGGGTGAACTAGCTGGAAACTGGAGCTGGAAGCTTATAGCTGGAGCTTGTAGCTGGAGCTTAAATTTTAAGTTAGAAGTTGAAGCTTATTTTTTGAAAGTATTTGGTAAAATTAGCTGGAGCTTATTGATGTAAATTGACATAAAAGGACAAAAAGTGTATAATATATAATGATTTAAGGGGTATTTATGTAATTTCTCATTTTATAAGCTAGGAGCTTATTAAAATAAGCTACTTCAAGTAGCTTATTTTTCCAGAGCTTATTTTTTCAATAAGCTCCTCAAATAAGCTCTACCAAACAAAGCTTCTAGCTTAAGCTTATAGAAAAAATAAGCTTAAGCTCCCATAAGCTCCAATAAGCTCGTCACCCGAACACAGCCTAAGAGTGTTTTTAACTTTTAAGTACTCAGCCATTAAAAGAATAATAATCTATTCTATTCTATTATATCTTCTATTCTATCTTAGGCTGTGTTTGTTTGCTTCTGAATGGAACCATTCAGATCTGAACGCTGAACCGGTCAGTGTTCAGTGCGTTTGATAAAGCTTAAAAGCTACCTCTGAATGAAGGTGTGCTGGACGAGCTGCTGAACCATTCCACTTCACAGGAGACTCTAAACCATCCAGAGGTGTATTTTACCCTTAATACCCTTTTCTTTTTCACTGCCTATCTTCTTCCTATCCCATCGTTCATACCAGAGTACCAAGCTAACTATTTTATGTTGACCTTTTCACAATGAAAATTTGCATCTGGAGCATTATGGAGGTAGGTTGGTCAATATGAGCCAAAATTAAAAAGATTGTACGTGACAACAAGTTAACTATTTGCAGTGGATGTATATTTAAAAATGTAGAAGTGAAGATGATTACCCAACAATCTTTGCTTTAATGATCTGCAATTTATGGTTTGAAAGTTGTAATTTCTTTCAGTTTTACGTTTATTTTTTTTAAAGATTCTAACTAATTTGATAAATCATGTAAAGTCGTCACATTTATAATAATGTTTTTATGTGTTATGAGTTATATGATTAAATACGTTGTGTCTTATTTAGCATGATTTCATTTTGATTATGAATTTTACAAACTTTTACGTTAAAGGTTAATATGGTAATTTTATATCATTCAGAGTGTTCATTCAGAATAGAACAAATTACATTCGATGCCTTTGAACCGTTCAAAATTTGAACCATTCAGTGCTAACTCATTCTGCGTTATCAAACGCAGCCTTATATATTAAAAGAAAAATCTTGAAAGAATAAGGACCATTAGATGGAGATCAACAATTAAAATCTAACTGTTAATTTATTTTATGACATCATTATTCCCATTATTATATGACTAAAAGATTAAGTTACACTTCTATATTTACAATACATATACCCTTCAATATTTACAATATAAATCCTTCATTTTTCTTTAATTGTAATTGTAGATAATCCTTCAAATATTTTATAATTTATTATTTCTTCTATAATTAAATTATTCTTACAATCTTATTTATTTTATTTTTTCTGAAAAAATCCCAATAAGTTATTTTCAATTACAAAAATTCATAACTTTATTCAATCGCCCAATGATTTAAATTCTTATACGACCTACTATTTTGAATTCTTTTATCAATTTTTAATTTACAATTATTGGATCATGGATGCCAACGACTCGGGTTTCGACTGATTTTAGTATATTTGTACCCATACTATCGTCTTTTTTGAATTCTTTTATCAATTTCTAAATTACAATGCTTGAATTATGGATGCCAACGGGTCGGTTTTCAGCGGGTTTTAGTGTATTTGTACACATACCGGTTTAAAATATTCGCAATGATACCCGGCCCAATACCCGTTGGGTACCCAATTAGTATTACTCATCAATTTTTCATATTTATTTGCGGGTTTCGGTTATCCTTATGTATGTAAATTTGGCGAACCAAAAAAAAATTAGTTATTGAAAATATGACGCAAATTTGAAACACGTAAAAAAAAGATACCGAATTACAAGATTAGAAATCTTAAAGCTAACAATTTAACTTTTTAATTAACTAATTTAAAGTTTCGGTACATAATATAGTATTATTATTAAAGAACAATACATATACAAAAAATGAAATGGTATCATGCAAAATATTATCAATAGTTGATTAATTAATTTACTCTTTTGCCACTAATTTCTGTATATCTCGATTTACATCCCTAAAATAATTTACTATTTAATCTTCGAAGGCTATGTTAACGTCATTCGGGTCAGTAGAGCTTGCATTTGACTTGTCATATTTTGTCATTTTTCGTCAAAGTTAAAAAGATTTATAGGTTGTTGATTTAAATTAAAGAGAGTAACTTAGATGGACGAAAATCACCAATGCACTGCAAAGAGCGTTATTTTTTAAGTACAAATAGTATTTACTTGCTGAACTAGTAAATTTGCTTATTTGGAAAAACATATACGTACGATTTTAAATAATATAGTATTATTAAATATCAATACAAATAACAAACTGATATCATACACAATATTATCCCTATTAATTAATTTATTTATTTGGACTCATCAATAAAAAATCTATCACAATTCAAATCCTTAATATATTTTTCATTTAAAATTAAAACAATACAAACCGATGTACTGTATACCAACACCAAAACACTTATTAAATCCATATAACACATTCATATAAGACATATCATAAAGTCAATCTCCAAATTTTACGAGTCTTAAACTAGTATTGTATATACGAAACTTGTGAATCGGCCAATTTATCCTATAGTACAAGTCAAAGTCAACACTGCTTGAAAACAATCCCTTTTTCATTTAATGTGTCCCTCTATGCTATGTTTCATCTATAACTAAATTCAAATTTTTACAAGAAAATATATAATACGTTAATAGAATTATAAACACATCAAGCTGGTTGAAACTTGAATATATACATTTTTTTATGTATTAGTTTATTTGTTTTTGTCATCCTAACGCGACCCCTTATAAGTTCCAACACTTGAAAAATTACTTAGTTTTAAAACATATCCAATTTAAAATCATCAATACTTACTGTCCGTTCATTTTAGCGCCTCTAATCGATAACTAATTTGGTTTTATTTTCCTTAATTAACTTACCCTTGCATCGCATTAGACCAATGATATAATTAATTTCACTTTTTTTTTTGAATTATTCATGACCATCACTATCCTACTTGCATAGTTAGCATTGCTAGTTGCCATGTCTTATGTTATAAGTCATAGAAGTTATAACCTTGTGTTCTCGTATTGGTTAAGTGTTTTCTAATGTATATAACTATGTGTTAACCTTTATTGTGTGTACGTAACAAAATTGATCGCCATTGTATGAAAAGTTTTTATTTTGTACATTGTGTTTTGGTGACGTGTTATCAGTTATAAGGTGACATATGACATCTTTAGAAGTTGACAAGTCACCAAAATACCCAGAATGTAAAAATACAAATAGTTTCATGCATACAATATCAGTCAATTTTGTTATTACGTACACACAATGAAAGTCAACATATAATTATATACATTAAAAAGCACTTAACTCTTCTCATATATATATATATATATATATATATATATATATATATATATATATATATATATAGGATCAAGGGAGAATGAAATTTAGGTGGAGAAGAGGGAGAAGCAATATGATTCAGTATTTTTATTACTATGATTCAACTTTTTATTACTTGAATTATAATAATAAAAAAAATGAATCATAGTAATAAAAATACTGAATCATATTGCTTCTCCATCTTCTCCACCTAATTTTTCTTCTTTTTTATCCTGTTACTATATATATATACTAGGTTTTGAGCCTGTGCGATTCACGGCCGTTTTTAAAATCGAATTATATTTAAATTGTAGGCATAGTTGTTAAACTCTTACGATTCACGAGTCGACTCTTACGAATCAACTCAGAAATTCAAAAAACGAGGCGATTCGGACTCCGACTCTTAAATGGATTTGACTCTTACGAGTCTTGGGGGATTCTTACGAGTCACAAATCGGACACACGTTTAATATAATCTAATAAAAAACATAAATTGACAAAATATAATTAAAAATGACTAATAATCCATTATAAATTACACATTTGTGTTATTTAATGACTTTCATCATGTTTTATTTCAATTTAGGATAGAAATCTAAACAATAATATACATATGACTCTTACGAGTCGAGTCGAGTCACGAGTTGAAAAACAACATTCCGAATCACGAGTCGAGTCACGAGTAACAACTATGATTGTAGGTATCCCAATGAATTAATGTTGTTAATTAAAAGATGCAATTACCATTGAAAATAAAAATGAAAATGATTCGTTTCCTTCTTACTCTAAGTGAAACTATAATTGATGCAATTACATAAGTGAAACTATAATTGATGAACTTGATTTATTTTTAGCAATTGATACATGATGTATGATTAGTTTCCTTCTTACTCCAAGAGCGGTTAAAATTTGGGCATATGCTCATTTCTCACGATAGTACTGATCTTATCACCGTGTGAATGACAAAAGTAACAACTTTTAATCGCAAAATTATACTGTATTAAGTTTTAATACATTTGTAGAACCTGTGCATTTGAAAAATAAACATATCATTAATAGAAATGTTGCAAAATTCTTAAAGTTTTGCAACCTATCAAATTTAATTTTTGCCTAAAATATATCCAATCGTTCCGATTAATTTTAACACTTAAAATCTAATGTTGCTTTTAACTCGTGCAATGTCAACATATACTTAATCGTGAGTTCAATCCAATTATTGATGAAACAAACTCACTCAAGACAATGGATATTGACTATTGTATTGGTCAATGCAAATAATACCTTTAATAGAAACGTTATAAAATTCTTAGTCTTACAAAACTTAAACACTTATATTTTCTGTAAAACTTAAACTTTATTCCCTGTGCTTCATTAATCAAAATAATATAAAGTGTAATTTAAAATTTAAAATGAATGTAAATGGAACCGACATGTAACTTATATTAGTTGGCAATCTAATAACTATCATAATGAGGTGTGTCTAATTTACTAATCATCATAATTAAATAAAATGGTCTGTGATATTCAAATCAATAAAAATAGAAATTTATGTGACCTTTTAAGAATTTGATAAATAATATAAAAAATAATTATACTAAAGACATGTCATATTTAATGAGAATTTAGATTGACACATATGCAAACAAATGATAATATGCTAAATTATTAAATTAAATTATGTATTAAAAAAATTGAACTACGGCTTAAGTAATAAAATAAAAATTTTCAAGATAACATGGCATTATTACCTTACGAATTGTGAAGATAACAATAAAAATAATGCTATATATCAATTATTATTTATGTCAAGACATTATTAATAATAGTTTTCTTTTAAATTGTGTTTAGTAAGGAAAGTTTTCATGTGACATAGGTTAAAAATGGTTAATAAACTTTAGTTTTCTAATTTTATGACACATCATACTAATTGTTTCTAAACATGCCACATAAGCAATCTAAATTTTTGTTTTATATATATATATATATATATATATATATATATATATATATATATATATATATATATATATACTAGTGTTAACCCGTGCTATGCACGGCTAGCAAATATAATGATATATACATTGACCATAATCTAAAATGTTATATTAAATGTTTTAATGATCGTATTTAATCTGGTATCGTATACACCTTATATAAGGGTGATGGTTAGTATATTATCAATTTTCTATTACAACACTGTAAAACGTATTTTGTGGCATATGGCTAAAAAATGTGGTGTACAAATCACTTCCTTTTATATAATTCTTTTTTTATAACATTTAGAAGGTAAAAAATGTTGAGTAAATATCAGGATATGGATGACAGCTAACCCCTTAAAAACTTTTAAATTGTTTTGAAAATTTAACTTTTTTACTGATATTAATAATACTTTATAAGTTTTGACCAATTAAAAATTGAAATAAGAAAAGCATTTCCCCCCACAATATATCAATAAATTAAAAAAGTTAAAATGTATGTGACATTTTCTAACTAAAAACAATTGTTTGAGCACAGTAATCTATTTCATTGTTAAAGTTGCAATAACAATGAGTATGTTTATAGTTTTAGCAAACATAAATAGTTGAATATTGCCTGAGGTGTAATCCTTGAGTAAGGGTCGCATCGGATCCACATGATACCGGGTTAAGGTTGCCCGTCAAAACAACCTTTTGAAAATATAACTATTTTGATATTTTATTGAACAACTAATATGCATCCAAATGTACAAAACAAAAATCAGTCTACTATTGCGATCAAATATATACAAATACATAAATAAAACATTATATAGATTTGAAAATTAATATAGAAATTAAAAAATTACATCTCTCACCAGTCGTATAGAAAATTAAACTTACTTTGTGATTAAAACTAATAAACCTTTTTTTTTTAAAGAGAGACAATGAACTTGATTTACCTATTCATGAAGGTTGTACTTAGATTACAAAATAAATGAAATTGTAATTCCTGAGTTCGCAAGATGATAAAAATATTGTCAAATTGACAAATTACAATAAAAGCTATAATGATATCAAAAGTAAGTTATCATGATTTAATTTATAGAGTTAGAGAACGAATGGCGAAAATTAAGATAAAGAAGAATAAACAAATTATATAACTCAAAATTAGAGTGAAAAAATAGATAAATAAATTCATGATTTTCGGCTACAACTAAAAATTATATTACGGAAGCTATCTCACACATTAGTTTGGATTAAATTGGCTATAATTTAATTATTTATTGCAATATTTGTCATTAAAAAATAATGACACATTAAATTAAATTAATTATAATTTGATTTTTTAATAAAATATTACCTTATTTACCTTTTAAGTGTAGGAGAATCCACCTCATCAAAGTGTTTAATATAATGATGACACATAGGATATAGGTGATGTGACATGGGTGTTTAGTTGACAAATAATTGAGGGTCTCCTCTCTTAGTTATATATATATATATATATATATATATATATATATATATATATATATATATATATATATATATATATATCTTCTTGTTTTTCCCCTTAAAAATAAGGAAAGAAAACAAACGAGCTCGTTGACCTACTTATTGCTCTTTTATGAAACAAAATATAGATCATATTAAGTCATTGACCATGTTCATTTTGGTATTCATGAGACTCACATGTCTAATAAATTGCTATTTCATCTATTTTAAAAGTACAAAAGATAATTGACTAATAAATGTTAAGATTATTATAGAGATTAAGTTGCTTTCAATAATAATAATAATAATAATAATAATAATAACTATTGATAATAGTTGTTAGTCTCGTACGATACACGAGACGTATCGTACGAGTCGTCTCATAAATGAGTAAAATGAGACGTATCGTTTTTTGACTCGTATATTATTATGACTCGTAATCTGTCTCGTAAAATTGTACCGTATCGTACGAGACAAGTCAGACTCGTGTATCGTGTGGTTCAAAAAATTACTAATTTGTGGTTCAAAAATTAATAAAGTACAAGGCTACATAAGTTATTTTGAAAAATATTACTAATTTGTGGTTTATAATTACTCTGTGGTGCTTAAATTATGAGTTTATGACTTGAAACTGGCGAAATTATAATATTATAGTAAATGTGCTTATATTATCAAGTAATATTATGTTTTTACATGCATATCATAAATTTATATATATATATATATATATATATATATATATATATAAATAACTGATTATGACTCTTACGATACGAGACACGATTCAAAAATTGAGAAAACGAGACACGATACGAGTCACGAGTCGACAACTATGATCGATATTAAAAATTATTATATTATATCATATGATATGATATAATTATATTATGTTTAGACATTACGTTTTTCAACCACAAATTTGACTATTAAATAAATGTCATGTTTACTTTATAATTATCTTATAATTACATTGAAACAAATAATATCTCTTTTAATGTGTGAACGTATAATTATACGAAGAAATGGTATATTTAAGCCCCTTCAACATTAAATCATTAGGCTAGTTTTAGTCCAACTTGGTGTTTTCTATGATCCAAATTTCATCTAATTTTCTTCAACAATGTTGTACTTCAAGAATAATCTACTAATAACCCCTATTTTTTCTATGGTACTTAATATTATATTACAATTTGTCTTGGTTACGTCTCATTCTTATCACGATCTGTCAACGACATCCCTTAATCGTAACACCAGCGTTAAAGAGGCCGTTGTAACATTTGAGCATCGTAGTCCGAAACCCGTATATTCTGCAGGTATACATTTGATTTATTTATTTAAAACTCTCTATATGATCGCGTTAATTAAGCCTAATTTTATTCTTCTTTTGTTATTAATGTCACGTAGTTTAGGGTAATTGTATGTTCTATGCTGTTAATTGGTTGTAAACGTGACAAGGGGGTGCTCATGATTATGTATTAAAGTAAAAGGATGATTAAAACTAATTAGTCAATATATATATTTTTATTTTTATCTTTACCCCTTTATTAAGCATTCCCACATACTTACCTTATGTCATATGGGAAATCCCCAAATTACCCTTCCTTTTGGCTTAATGTTGAGAAGGGGATATTCAAAATTACCTATTTACCCCCACTCAGTCACATCGTGGTTTGATTTAATCGCGCGTCGGCATCCACGCGTCTCTCATTCTCAAGAAATAAGAAGCAGGTTGCAGTATCCTCCCTCACTCTTTCTGCTAAATATCATTCAAAATGTTGACCACCGTCAACTCCGACATCTCCTGGTTCAAGTTAGGGTTTTTGATTAATTCACAGGTCATTCTTATACTTGATTTTGTTTCAGTTCGTTTAGATCGTATATTTAGGGTTTTCCTCTTAGTGGTTTCTGATTTCTGATTTGATGTTCATTATTATGTTATTAATGTTAAAATTCTATAACATTTGTTTTTGGGTTCGTTAGGTTTTGCTTATATCATGTTAGCATTGATCGAATTGGATTTTGGTTGAGTGGACTTATAACAGATACAAGCTTTTCTAAAACACCATAATAATCTTGAGAGCACTCAAGTGTTTTTATTTTTCTCAAAAATATTTGTGGTTGTACAAAATGGAAGGTTATTTTGTTCATATATACGTTGTTATGGTGCACGAAATGGGTTGAGAACCATGATCTTCGTAAACTCACTTGTGTGCTATATACATAACCGAGTTAGGTCCATTTACTAATCAAAGTTCCATTTTGTGTATCTAAACAGATTAACAATACTATTATGATGCAGTCTTTTTATATCTATGAAAACGCAACTTTGATCTGCTATGGAATTAAGTTTTGAATGTTTTATAATACTAGGTGATAGGGATAGACAACTTTGATCAGATGTGCATTTTGTTAAAATTGATATATAAGAAGACCCACAGGTTTTTGAAACATCAAATATCATGTTACCCCATTTACATAGTTCCTTCTTGCTCTACTTCTACAATCTTGAAGAGTTTTTATGATTAAAATAGTTAAACCATGAAATAGTGGAAAAAGTTCTCAAACACTCAAAAAAGCGTTTTATTTAACTTTCTTTAGGATATCACAAAAAGGCAATTGGAACTCATAATGTGAGCCTTTTTATTGTTTCTTCGATTTGCATTTGTGTTCTTATGAGAATTCTAAATATATGTTCATCAGGTGCAGTAATAGTTTGACTCAAATGTTGGAGAACATTACGGCTACACAGAGGTGTGGTATGATTATCTTCATGCCTATGTAAAAATACCAACTCAAGGTATGTTTTTGTGTGATCTTCTATGTAGTGGTGTATGGGTTCATGCATATTCTATATTGGTTTCATGTGTGCTGCAAATGGGATGTTTTCAGAATTTTTTATATAGGGTGGACATCTACCTTCTATAGCATGGGTGTTTTTAAACTATAAATACATGTACATTTAAGAAAGTTCATGAGCCCAAACATGGCGGAAGGCCTCAAGCTCATGCATATATGGTTATAGCTTACAAAAACAAGTATATATATCGAGTTTAACTAAAGTGTTCATGGTCATTGCAGGTCGAGTTTGAACACCTAAACTTTGTAGCTTGTATTTGACTCGAGCTTACAACCGGTGTAAGCTGCTATAGGGTGGTGTTGCCCACTTGTTCTGATTATTCATACTCTGTGTAATTTTGTTCTGATTATTCATACGCTACGTGTAAATTTCTATGAAAGCAAGATGTATATTCAAATTTACTATTTGGCTTGGTTTGTATGCCTTCTATTTTTATGTAATTGGGATAGGGTCTTTGGGTGATGGAGAATGGGGGCAATATTTACATTTACAAATCTCAACTCGGGTAGTAATTGTGCCGGATTATCTATATTTTTCACGTTGTTAATGTGTTGTTGCTTGATTCTTATAATTTCATCTAGCTTTTTACATTCTGGTTCACCATACGTTGCATTTATCATTTTATCATCTTATTTTATCATTTATATATCTACGACATAAGGTTGACATTGACTATGTTAACAGTTAATCAAATCATATTCTTGTCAAAAGATTTTGAAATTTCGCCGCCGCAAAGCACGGGTACTCAACTAGTTTTTTTCTATATGCAGCTGTCAATATAGGTTTTATTGAGACTTGAGTGCATGCATCTAATATTTTCCTTAGTTTATGTTCGTTGTAGTAAAGTAAGATGATTTAAAATTATCAACTAAAATAATATCTAAAATCCTCAAAAGTGTTCACAAAAGATGCATAATAATAATAATAATACTTAGAAAAAGAACAGAAAATTACACCAATGTCCCTCCGATTGATACATAATAACTATGGAAACTACTAAATAAAATTCACTCAATTGCTCTTTTAGTAGGGGTGTTTACGGACGGTTAACCGGAGGATCAATTAACCGAAGACCGGTTAATCGGATTCCCGGTTCATCATTTTCTTGAACCTAAACCGAAACCGAAAATTTCGGTTAACCGACTTTTTCGGTCGGTTATACGGTTAACCAAATTAACCGGTTTTATTTACCAATCACTTAAAATATAAATATCAAAACACAAATACACACACATTGATCAATATTTGTTATAAATTCTACACGTTTACCATTCTGACAATAAACATAAAGCTTTTTAATTAGATACAAAACATGAATGTATAAACACCGAACCAAGTTAATTAGTCACCAAACTAAATATTTAACTATTAAAAAATGCAAAAATGTGAACATTGGTATTAACATAAATACAAAGATATAATAATCGCATTCTAAATTAGAAGATATTTAGTAATATTATCATAGATCTATATATAAACACATGTCTAAAATAGCAATTTAAAATTTTCGATTTTTCGGTTAACCGGTTGTGACAATATCGTGAACCGAAACCGAAGAACCGAAAAAATACCGGTTCGGTTAACCGAAACTGAAAAATAAAAAAATTTTGGTTCGGTTAATCTAAAAAATTCGCTACGGTTCAACAATATTCAATTCGATTTTCCAATTTCAGATAATTATTAACACCCCTACTTTTTAGTTTATACACCTCATATTTTTATTCATCTTGAATATAAAATAAATAATATATAAAATACAATTGTGAAACAAAAATTATAACCATTATTGTTACCACGATTAATGTTGACCACTACCGTGCAGGTCTATGACTAATAGCTTAGAATGTATATAGTTGAAAATAATTCAGTTCTGCTTGACAAACGTTTCTAAAGACATAATGTGATATGACATATACAATACTTATCGTGTATGTTGGATTGAAGTTCAAGAATTGTCCATAAATTTGTGTAGCGTTTCAGATTATTATCGTACTATTAATAAAACATTGAAAGGTTCTATTCCAAATGCATCTATTTTACGACATCAAATTTTGTTGTTCACCGTTTATTTTGTAAGAAACTTTATGTATACTTAGCTATAAGCATAGGCGTTAGACTCTTAATTTTAAGACTCGAGTCAGATCAATAAAAGATGTGACGACTCGTACTCCGACTCTACTTTTACGATTCATTTATCGACTCTTGACTCGTACAAGTCATAAAATTAGGAATTTTTAGTGAATATTAAAAAGAATAGAGCAAATATGAAAAAGAGATTTGAAGAATTTGTTATGAACTAACCAACTTTATTTATTACAAGACTTCATTCTAGAATCTTCCCCACTCTCTTACCCTCTCTTAGACCACTTGCAGTGGTGCAGCCCATCATGGGGCATTCTCAGCGCCACATCAGCGTTAACTCCACGTCAGCGCTTGCAGTGGTAAACCCAGAACGCCTAGAACGCTCCCTAAGACCCACCCATTTAATTTAATTTAATTTTCATTTATTTAACAAAAAAAAAATACATTTCATTAATTAATAAAAATACAATTCAATAATTAAAAATACATTTCATTACAGCTACTGTTT
Source organism: Helichrysum umbraculigerum (assembly GCA_949592205.1). Classification (NCBI taxonomy): domain Eukaryota; kingdom Viridiplantae; phylum Streptophyta; class Magnoliopsida; order Asterales; family Asteraceae; genus Helichrysum; species Helichrysum umbraculigerum. The sequence goes on from CATIUR010000002.1 coordinate 71,101,553, forward strand.
TAAACAAAACTTTTTTTTTAACTATTCAAATGGTCAAACGAAAAAACAACCAAATAAGAGTGGGACCCACAATTATTATTATTATTTTCATATGCGACTTAACCTTCTTCTTTCTTCATCTGTAAAACCTTCTTCTCTCTACAACCATCTTCTTTCTCCATATGCAACTCCCCCCCCCCCCCCCCCCCCCCCCCCCTATTTTTTTACCTCTAGTCCTCATGTAGCAACCAAACAAGAAAAAGAAAATCAAAAACAAATAACAAATAACGAAAAAGAATAAAAAATCGAACGACGCCCCCCTCCTTGTTTTCAGATCAATAGAAGACTCATTGATATAAGACTTCTGAGTTTGAAAACTGAGACATTCAGGTGAGTGGATCTGGAACTCACAGCTTGATTTAGTTGTGACTGTTTAGTTGCAACAAGTAAACGTAGATGTGAATATTAGACTGTTTAGTCTGAATTGTTGATTATGAATCTACGTGCTAATTGGCCTTCGGGCATCAGTATTATTGAGGTCAACGAGTTAGTTGGGCTAGTTGGTTATTATGTGAATTACACAGGGACTTGATTCATTTGTTATGTGTAGTACCTGTGTTTGATTATAATAACAATTAGCTATCGGTCTATTCTGTATTGGCCTTACAGATTAATGGTAAGTGTTCTTGGAGAGCCACCCGGGTTTTATGGTTTCTCCAGAGCCACCGATCCTCATTGATTGATTAATGTGTATTTACGGTTAATTGCTGTAAATAGATGGTGATGCTAAATTGAATTGTTTGTGACATATTCATTTACTTAGTTTCGTGCTAATCCCTCAATTTACTTCCTGCAGGTTAAGTAAAGATATGTGGGTGGGCAGGAAGATGATGCTTTTGGCAGGGAATGTTTGACCGACTGTAAACTCTGATATGTTTTGTGATAAACATATATTTGTTGGAATTATGTAACACCTCGAATACTGTTTTATGTTTTAATAGTTTTAAACTATCGAGTAGTGTGTTTTGGAACTGTTATGTACATTATATAAAATGTATAGTAATAAAGTATGTTTTAAATTTACGCTTCCGAGCTAAATCATATAATATAGATGGTTAGAATTAGGGGTGTTATAAGTTGGTATCAGAGCACAAGTTTGGGCGAGTTGAGCATTATAAGTGTTCAATCCCAAATCTTGTTTGTGTTAAGTCAAACATTCCTGGTATGGGATTTAGCATTGTATGTGAATCGGTTAGTAGGTAGGTACTAACGATTAACGAGTTGTGAGCTGTTGTGTGATTACAGATATGGCAAATAACGAGCAACCGACCATTACCCCTAATGATGCCTCCTGGACTGATGTTCCTCCTGAGACTCATGACGATAGACCTGGTCATGCTGGTACTTCTTTCTCTGCCGGTGAAGAAGTAGATAGAGATGAGTATGTTCTTCAACTAGAGGATGAATTCCAAACACTTAGAAAGTATAAACAACTTATGGAGATTGGAACTTCTCAGCCTCATTCTCAGCCACCGCAACCTGTATTTGGTACTATTCCACCATCTTTGGTGTCCACGTTTCAGACAACTACATCAATTCCGTTTTCTTCTTCTGGGCCATTTGATTTTCGGATTCCTATGTTTCCACCAACCCAACAGAATAAGGTGTGTTCTTTTAAAACTTTCATGGCTAGTAAACCGTCTGAATATCAGGGTAGTTCAAATCCTTCTGTGACTCTGGATTGGTTGAGGGATACTGAAAGAAAATTCGAGGTTTGTCGCTGTGAAGAGGAAGTTAAAGTTCCGTATGCTGTTCAACTTCTGAAAGGACAAGCCATGACTTGGTGGGATTCACTTACTGCAGCCTTGACACCTCAGTAAAAAGAATCTATTCGTTGGTCAGATTTTTATAATGAGGTTTGTAAGCAGTATTGCTCTGACTTTGACATGTCCCGTATTAGACGAGATTTTATGAAATTGCATATGACAGATAAAATGTCTATTGATGAGCTGATTTCACAGTTTTCTGAGAAACTAAGGTTTGTTCAACAGTGGGTTCCGGATGATAAAACCAGAATAGAACACTTTGTTGGTACTTTACCACCCAGTTACCGGACCACAGTGAGATTAGATGGTTCTCTTTCACAGGCTTTCAATCTTGCTCGTTCAGTAGACAGTGATTTGAGAGCTCGTGATGATCAGAATAAGGATAGATCCTCTAAGAAATCTAGAGGCGATTCCTCTGGCAAAGGCAAACAAAGATGGCAGGGTAATAAATAGAATCAGAGTTCTAGTGATAAAAGTGGTTCATCTGATAAATCTACTTGGTGTAGCACTTGTAAGTCTAAGCATACTGGACCATGTACTGCACAAATAAGTGTATTAAATGTGGTGAACTTGGTCATGAGTTTAAAACTTGTAAGTATCCGAATTATGTTTGTTGGAACTATAAGAAAGAAGGTCATCGAGCTGGTGCTTGTCCTGAGGTGAAAAGATAGGGTTTTGGTTCGGTCGGGAGTTCGTCGTCTTCCGGGCAAAAGCGGAAGAATCCGCCATCGGCAACAAGTAGGGCGTTTCAAATGACAGTTGATGAAGTTGTCCACGCAGATGATGTTATTACTGGTACTTTTCTTATAAACTTTGTACCAGCATGTGTCTTATTTGATTCAGGAGCAAACTGTTCCTTTATATCTGTGAGTTTTTGTGATAAACTAAATTTGATCCCTACTGTGATTACCAAACCTATTGAGGTAGAAATAGCTAGTGGCAGAATGGTTCCTGTTACCACTTTGGTGACTGGGGCTAGTATTATGATAGAGGGCCAGACTTTCCCTGTTTCATTGTTGTTGATGCCAATCCCTAGTTTCGATGTGGTTATTGGTATGGATTGGTTAAGTCATAATAGGGCCAGTATAGAATGCCATAATAAGTTGATAAAACTCCCTATTTCTGAAGAGTCATTCGTTGTGGCTCGAGGAGAACGGGAGAATGGGCATATTCCTTTAATTTCTATGATGAAAGCTAGGAAATCCTTGTCTAAAGGTTGTGAGTCATACCTAGCTTATGTTATTGATGCCAAATTAGAAAAGAAATCTCTTTCTGATGCCCGGGTAGTTTCTAAATATCCGGAGGTATTTCCCGATGAATTGTCTGGTTTGCCACCTGTTAGGGAAGTTGAATATCAGATTGATCTTATTCCTGGCTCGACACCTGTAGCCAAAGCTCCCTATAGATTAGCTCCTTATGAAATTCGGGAAATGATGAATCAGATACAGGAATTGTTAGAAAAGGGGTTTATTAGACCGAGTTTTTCTTCGTGGGGTGCACCAGTTCTATTTGTGAAAAAGAAAGATGGTACTTTTAGAATGTGCATTGATTACCGGGAATTGAATAAACGAATAGTAAAGAATAAGTATCATCTGCCAAGAATAGATGACTTGTTTGATCAGTTGCAGGGATCCTCTTTTTATTCTAAAATTGACTTGAGGTCGGGTTATCATCAAGTTCGAGTTCGTGAAGAAGATATTCCAAAAACGACTTTCCGTACCAGGTATGGTCACTATGAATTCTTGGTCATGCCGTTTGGATTGACAAATGCACCTGCAGTTTTTATGGATTTGATGAACCGTGTTTGTCGGCCTTTTCTTGATCAATTTGTTATTGTCTTCATTGATGATATTTTGGTTTATTCGAAATCCGAGTCTGAACATGAAGTGCATTTGAGAATGGTTTTAGAAACTTTGAAAAGAGAGCACTTGTATGCTAAGATTTCGAAATGTGAATTCTGGATTCGAGAGGTACAGTTATTGGGTCATATTATCTGTAATGATGGGGTTAAGGTTGATCCGTCTAAAGTTGAAGCTGTCATGAATTGGAATGATCCAAAGAATCCTTCTGAAATCAAAAGTTTTCTTGGGCTAGCTGGATATTATCAAAAATTCATTAAAGACTTTTCAAAGATTACTGGTCCGTTAACGAAATTGACACGTAAAGATGTTAAGTTTCAGTGGGATGAACAACATGAGATAGCTTTTCAAACTCTAAAACAGTTGTTGTGTTTGGCTCTGGTGTTAGCATTGCCTAATGGGTCCGATGATTTTGTGGTATTCTGTGATGCATCTTATGCTGGTCTGGGTAGTGTTCTGATGTAGCGGGATAGAGTAATCGCTTATGCTTCTAGGCAGCTTAAACCGCATGAAAGAAATTACCGTACTCACGATTTAGAACTTGTAGCTGTCGTGTTTGCTTTAAAAATCTGGAGACATTATTTGTATGGTACGAAATGTGTAATTTGTACAGATCATAAGAGTCTTCAGTATATGTTTACTCAGAAAGAACTTAATATGCGTCAACGGCGATGGTTGGAATTAATCAAAGACTATGATTGTGAAATTTGATATCATCCTGGTAAAGCAAATATTGTTGCTGATGCACTAAGCCGAAAAGGAACTTCTGACAGATTGTATTTTATGAGATTGGAGGTTTCCTCTGGGTTGATAGATCAGATAAAAGCTGCACAGTTGGAAGCTTTAATGGATCATAACTTGAAATCTGAAATCATGCTGAAAAGAAAGGAATTGTTAATGGATGATTCGAGGGGATTGAAAACTTTTCAGTCGCGTGTGTGGATTCCTTTGTTAGGTGATCTTCGAGATTTGATTTTGAATGAAGCTCATAATTCTTGATTATCTATTCATCCAGGAAGTACAAAGATGTATATTGATTTGAAATCTTTGTATTGGTGGCCTACAATGAAAATGGACATGGCTCGATTTGTAAGTTCTTGTCATATTTGTTCCCAGGTCAAAGCTGAACACCAGAAACCGTATAGGTCATTGAAACAGTTAGAAATTCCAGAATGGAAGTGGTAACACTTGACTATGGATTTTGTGACTAAGCTTCCAAGAACGTCACGTGGCAATGATATGATTTGGGTTATTGTTGATAGATTGACCAAAAGTGCTCATTTTCTGGAAACCAGTGAAACTGCATCTTTGAGCAAGCTTGCACAGTTGTATGTTAATGAAATAGTCTCGAGGCATGGTATTCCATTATCGATTGTTTCTGACAAAGATTCTAGGTGTGACACCTGCTAATTTAGGACTTTAATTAGTGCCAAAACTACTTGTAATTACGAGTATTTAGTATTATATTAATCTAAATATACGTAATCTTTTGTGTACTTACATACACGTTTATACGATTTGTTTAAATCGTACACTATGTACCGGACGAGGTCCGACATTGATTTATATGGACGTTGGTGACAAACGTTAAAATAATGTGGAAATTATCCAAACAAACATTATTTACCCTAATATATTGCAAAAATATATTACACGTATTTAATATTGTATAAAACACTCCGTACGTGACAAAAACGCGTGAAACGCGCCCGACATATGAAATAAATTCAAGTTATAATTTTATAACTCATTATTAAGTATTTTGATAATATACTTCAGCTAAAAATATCACGATCACACGCGTACAATTATAACGTTTAAAAACGTTACACGATTTGAATACACGTACAACTCGCAACCGACGACCTGACGAAAACCAAAATATATTTTAGTAACTTAGAATACAATATTTGAGCAAAACTTTTATTAAAAATATCGGGTTTTAAATCGTTAACAAAATGTATTATATAAAACGTTATACGGTTAATTAAAACGTAAAACGATCGGGTAAACAAACACGGGACAATATGTAACTTTGGGAGATTTAAAAGTTGACCAAATCCCAGGTGGGACCCCCCTGAAATCTGGTCAAGACACCCTTACACCCCTCACCCTCTCTTTTGATCCCACACTCCACCCTTCTCCATTTTCACACTTCACTCACCATCATTTCACTCCTACTCCCTCCTCTCCCTCAATCTCGGTTTTCTCTCTCTCTAAACAACCTCCCCACCTCAAGAACAACCTCCATCATCCACCATAGCTCCACCATAGAGCCACCGTCGGCCGCCACATCGGAAAATCAAGAAAACGCTAGAAAACAAGCATTCGACTTCGTTTCTTCTCCTCTTCATCACTCTCTTTGTAAGAAACCTCACCACTCTTGTATTATACTTATAACACTTGTATTAACATGTTTTAGTGTCCACTTAACCATATAATGTCCTAGTAACATGACAAAACTCGTTTTTGAAATACATATGTATATATACCAAAATTGTTCCAGAAAACAGCCTCACGAAAATATTCGTATAAAATCGTATACTTAAGATAAATACATGAAACCAATGCCAAAATCTTCGTATTTTCGTTGTCTACAACTTTAGTGTTTTGGTCGAAGCTCAGAAATACACCAATGTTTCTAGAAAATTCGATCTTTGGACAGAGGTCTGTTTTGGACCAAATCTGACCACTGTTCATATTTATTTTTGGTTAAAATAGTGAACGAATTTATAAAATTTCCATAAAATGCAGAAATGAACAAGACACATAGGGAAATATGATTGATTTTTGGTTAGACTTGAATAGGATTAGGAATGGGTGAAATCGAGGGTTGAACTGAGTTGAAAATCTGGAACCAAGCCCAACGGGCTGTTTCTGTCATTTCACAAAACAGACACTTCGGGCGAACCCCGACACGAACCAATAATTTTCTTAGGCTCTATAAACTATTTTAAGACTTGTGTAAAAGTTTCGGGTCAAACCGAGCTTGTTTGAGCATTTTACCATGAACGAAAACTACTAACAGCCGATTCTGCGAGATGAGTTCTACTATGTGAAACGAGTTCTGCTCTGCGAGACGAGTTCTGCTCTGCGAGACGAGTTCTGCTCTGCGAGACGAGTTCTGCTCTGCGAGACGAGTTCTGCTCTGCGAGACGAGTTCTGCTCCGCGAGACGAGTTCTGCCCTGCGAGATGAGATCTCACACCGCGGTCAAACTTGGTCAACATTTTTTAGCACTTTGAAATTTACTTAAAATGGTTACCGAACGATAATAATTAGCCAATACGATATTAAACCAATGCAAGAATGGTTAACAATCACTTTCATGAGTATACAAATGAATTGAAACATAATAATAATGCTTTTGAGAATTACTATTACACACTGTCACCAACGGGCCACACTTATTTACAAAATGATTTCAAACGTACAAACAAATACTTGGACATTTCCTAGTTGAGTGGACAACTAGCATGGGTGATCCTTCGTGACACCAACTTACTTACTTGCTTATAACCTTGTGCGTTTCAGACGCCAAAAGATTGCAGGGTTCGGAGAACCAACTTACGGAATTACATCCGGCACATACTTACGGACTTACATCCGCTATACTTGTTTGCTTACACAAACATACTTGCTATACTCAGGTGAATCTTACAGCCCCACTTTTACTGTTTTCTACTTTGGGGTGAGATATTTGCTACCGTTTTACGTATGAACACAAGTACTGACCTGTTTACACTGCTTTTACATGCATTACATGAGTTACTTTTATCCACTGAAATCCTCCTATCATAAGTTGTTAGTTATGGACTTAAGCGTGATTACTAGTAAATGGATCCGTTTGGGACTGAAAATCCCTGCCTGGGGTAGTAGCGCTACCACAGATTTTACCGTAGAAACAGGCATATTAGTATTTGTTACATATGAGTGTCCGGATAGCACTCACGGGGGTACGTGATACTGTACTTGATTGTACCATTCACACTACACTGTTAAGCTTCAACTTGTGAGCTCATGATAATTGTGTTGACCTACTGATTTACTTACTATGCTCCAGGGCATTACTGGTACTTTACTTGTGGTTTATAAATGACTGACTATACTAAACCTGTGAGATTCACCAACCTTTTGGTTGACATTTTTTAGCATTTATCTCAGGTACATTACAGCAGTAGGACTGCACACCCTGAGGGGACTGATAGCTCGAGTCACATGCATACTACTTTGGAGATTCTGTCGCATTATTTTTGGTTATGATTATTATGTAATAGAATCTCTAGAAAACTACTTCTAAACTTGGAGCTTGTACTATGATTTAACAATGTAATACTTTTGTACTTTTGTACGACGTTGCATATAGATGTCCTTCGCTTTACTTTGGTGCTTGATTATTGATTAGTAACACCCAAAGCTTGCTTTCGCGCAACAGTAAATTTGGGGTGTTACAGATTGGTATCAGAGCCTAAGGTTATAGCGAACTAGCTTGTATTAGTGGGCCTAGACTATGACCGTCAGGCTGTATTTCCTTATTAGGTATGACCAGTTCAGGGATTACATCATACGACTTTAATTTAACATAGCCTGATCAACTATGTATTATTAAAGGAAGATGATGTGAAATCTGAAATGGGTTATGTTGAACAGGAATACACTAGTTGACTCTGACCACGAGAGAAACGGGACTTATACTTGTTTGTGCTAGACACGCTAGGCTATTATATGATATATGTATATATGTATATGATAGGCCTCACTCACTAACGCTCTTGCCACAGAAATGGCAGACTCATCATCTAGGCAAACTGCTCGTACACCACCATCTCTCTCTCGCTCACGTTGTAGCCACTCGGAATCCCTAGTGATTAGACGCACTGGTAGCTCGCGCCGAGCTAGTCCCTATGCCAATCCTGCCACTACTGGTAACACATCTACTTTGGCTCGCCATCGAGCAATCGCTCATCAATGGAGATGGTTACCTGCGGCTATGGCCACCTGGAGGATTGAAGAACACATTGAGATCCCCAATGATGTCGGAGAATTTTCAACTATGGATTTCTCTCCGTACACACAAGAACCAACACACCTCACTGTACCAGTGTTAGCTGCTCGGGTACATCGTCATGAGAGCAGGCTACACGACATGGAAATCGAACTTCAAGAAACTCGAGAAAACTGGATGCTAACGGCTCAGGGCCGCATTGCACAAATCTACTTAGATCAGGAAGATCTGTCCGTAACCGTTAACCGTACCCACAATCAAATGGAAGACACTACTGAAACCATGGAGATTGTCCATAATGAAGTTGTCAGTAACCGAAACGAGATCTCCGTCTTACAATTGAGGCTGCGAGAATGCGAGACGCGCCTGCGGAAAACCGAGGATGTTCTCAGGATGGTCACCAGACTTCCTGAATCTGTGGACCACCTAACCTCTCTGCTGCCACGACTGAATCTACACCAAGATTAGTGTAGTATCTACTATGTAAACCAACTAGCTAACTTTTGTAAACCCTAGTATTTCGACCGGATGTAACAATTTCCGGCACCTTTTGTAAACTCTGAAGTTTGTAACCATTCAAACTCGTATTCTGTAATCTTTTGAAACTCGTACCGTGTAATCAAATTTTATTATCTAATGAATTATGATTATCGCTCAGTACTGTTGCATATTACCTCATTATAAATATGCATATGTGATATATCATAATTTTGTGCAAATATCTGACATGCCTCATTCCCTTGTTATTCGGCACTATGCCTCCAAAAAGACACAAGTACAGCGATACCGAGATCGCTCAACTCATTGCACAAAGTGTGGCTCAAGCCATGGCTATTCGACAACCGAGTTCAGGCAGTGATGATACAGCTGTAAACGGGCCCCAACCCAAGCCCTGTTCTTATAAAGATTTCTTGAACTGCAAACCCTTGAACTTTAAGGGTACCGAAGGGGCCATAGGATTAATTCGATGGGCCGAGAAAATGGAATCAGTCTTCCGGATTTGCAATTGTCCCGAGGACTGCAAGGTTAAGTACGTCACCTGCACTTTCCTTGAAGGTGCTCTGACCTGGTGGAACACTTATGCTAATGCTGTGGGTGTTGACATTGCATACCAAATTCCTTGGGAAGATTTGAAGAAGAAGCTCACCGATGAGTACTGTCCAAACGAAGAACTCCAACGATTGGAAGAGGAGTTTTGGCATTTGTCGGTTCAGGGAACCGATATTACCAGCTATACCACTAGATTTCAACAACTCGCGCTTCTCTGTCCTTCGATGGCTGATCCCGAGCGCAAGCGTATTCAGAAGGACATTCGCGGACTCCCGGATAACATCCAGGGGAATGTGGCCTCATCCAAACCAGCTGACATTCAGAGTGCCATTCGTATGGTGCATGAACTTATGGCTATGATTGTTAGCCGTGACACACCCATCTCCTCCTCTGGCAACAACAAGAGGAAGGGAACTGGAAGTTCCGGAAACCAAAATCAGCAACCGTCCAAGAGGCCTGAAACCATAAAGGCCTACACCTCCAGTTCTGATGACAGAAAGGACTACAAAGGGAACAAGCCCTACTGTTCTAGGTGCCAACTTCACCATGATGGTTCTTGCCCCTGTAGCAAGTGCAAGCGATTCGGGCATTTTGCTAAGGATTGCAGAGCCAACACTGCCAATACCAACACCAAACCCAACACTCCTAGAACCTGTTATGAATGTGGAGTTGCAGGGCATTTCAGAAATGATTGCCCCAAATTGAAAAACAAGAAAGGGAACAACAACAACAACAACAATGCTCGGGGCAGAGCTTTTGTACTCAATGCTGGGGATGCCCGCTGGGACCCGAATGTGGTCACGGGTACGTTCCTTCTCAACAATTTGATTGCTTCTGTGTTATTTGATACTGGTGCTGATAGGAGCTTCATATCTGATGAGTTTTGTTCACTACTTGATACTACGCCTGTTGCCTTAGATTCTAAGTACACAGTAGAATTGGCAAAACGGTAAACTCATAGAAGCCGATAGTATGATACCTAACTGCACGTTAAACTTAGCTGATGAACTATTCTCTATTGACCTTATGCCTGTCGAGATCGGCAGCTTTGATGTAATCGTCGGTATGGATTGGTTATTCAAACACCGCGCCGAGATTATCTGTTGTGAGAAAATTGTCCGTATTCCTCTCGTCACCGGTGGAACTTTAGTCGTATAAGGGGAGACCGGTGGGACGAGACTCAACATTATTTCTTGTATGAAAACCCGAAAATACTTGAGAAAAGGGTATCAGGCAATCCTCGCACATGTTATGGAGAAACAGTCGGAGGAGAAGCGACTTGAGGATGTGCCTATTGTTCGAGACTTCCCAGAAGTTTTTCTTGAAGACTTTCCTGGCCTTCCGCCACATAGACAAGTCGAGTTTTCTATTGACCTCGTGCCTGGATCCGCACCCGTGGCACGAGCACCCTATCGTTTAGCACCTTCTGAACTTCAGGAGTTGTCTACACAACTACAAGAGCTCCTGGACAAGGGATTCATTCGACCGAGTTCCTCACCTTGGGGAGCCCCGGTCCTCTTTGTGAAAAAGAAAGACGGTTCTTTCCGCATGTGCATTGACTATCGTGAACTCAACAAGTTAACTGTCAAGAACCGTTACCCACTTCCTCGCATTGATGACCTATTTGACCAACTTTAGGGATCGAGTTTTTATTCAAAGATCGATCTACGGTCAGGTTATCACCAACTCCGAGTTCGTGACGAAGACATCCCTAAAACAGCTTTCCGAACTCGTTACGGGCATTACGAATTACAAGTGATGCCATTCGGCTTAACCAACGCACCAGCAGTATTTATGGACCTTATGAATCGGGTGTGTAAGCCTTACCTCGACAAGTTTGTCATCATCTTCATTGACGACATTCTGATTTACTCGCGCAATGAACAAGAACATGCGCAACACCTGAAAACCGTTCTAGAACTACTCAAGCACGAGGAGTTATATGCCAAATTCTCCAAATGTGAGTTCTGGATGTAAACTGTACAATTTCTTGGACACGTGATTGACAGTCAAGGAATTCATGTTGATCCTTCAAAAATTGAGGCCATCAAATGTTGGCAAGCACCTACTACACCCACCGAAGTACGCCAATTCTTAGGACTCGCCGGATACTACAGGCGATTCATTGAGAACTTTTCAAAAATAGTGTAACACCCCCAAATTTAACGGTTTGCGGAAGCATACATTGGGTGTTACTAATCAATATACAAAGCACAAGATTAATAGTAAACGACCTCTAAATGAGACGTTTGTAAAATAGTTACATTTCATAATTAATAATCGTTTGAAAACCGTAGGTTTTCGTATACAAAATGTAATTCCCTAGAGTCCACGCGTATAGCGGGAGATTCTATTACATCACCATAGTTACAAAAGATAATGCCAAAGAATCTCCGTTAAATGCAGTTTGTAAATCATGCGACTCTAGCTAGAAATCCTGGAGTGATCCTACTCCGTAAGTGTACCTGAGATACAAAGCTAGAAAGTGTCAACCAAAAAGGTTGGTGAATCTCACAGGTTTAGTAATAAGTAAGTGTTATGAACCACAAGTATGTACCCGTATTGCTATCCAGCAAAGTAAGTAAATCAGTTAATCAGTACAGTGCCATGAGCTCATAAGTTGAAGCTTAACCGTGTAGTGTGAATATATCACGTACCCCCGTGAGTGCTATCCGCACACTCATATGTAACAAATACTAATATGTCTGTTTCTACGTGTAAATCAGTACGTGGTGGCGCTACCACCCCAGACAGGGATTGTCAGTCCCAAATGGATCCATCTATTAGTAATCGCGCTTAAGTCCATAACTAACAACTTACGATTAGGAGGCTTTCAGTGGATAAAAGTAACTCATGCGTTTGTTTGTAAACAGTAATGTTTTCAGTTCAGTACATTGTGTTCATACGTAAAACAGTTGCTAAGTATCTCACCCCAAAGTATAAAACAGTAAAAGTGGGGCTGTAAGACTCACCTGAGTCGAGCAGTGGTAAATAGCAAGTAGTAGTAAAGCAAGTAGGTTCTCCGAACCCGTAACCTTCTAGTGCCTAAACACGTAAGGTTAAGTAAGTAGATGTCTCGCAAGACCATCTAGGCTAGTTGTTCATACAACCCGTTGTGTTAAATGTTGGTTCGTTCTCGTTTGTATCAAAGTATATACGGCCCGTTGGTGATTTATTATCATTAAAGTTTATCATTTATAACGCAATTTAGTGCAATTGTAAAGGGAAGGTATGTTCTATGACGTTTGTTAAATCGTATGACCTAAGTATTTTGACGTTGTGTAAGTTCGACACTTAGTAAAATCTGAGTTTTCAAGGTTCTGTCATGTGCGACGTAGGGTGCGACGTCGGGTGCGACGTCGGGTGCGACGTCGGGTGCGACGTGGGCATGTACGTCGCATGATGCGACGTTCGCAAATCAATGCGACGTAGGGGCTGGCGTTGCTAATGCGACGCTGAGGTTTTTGTGCGACGTAGGCCGCGACGTCGCAGAGGCCCCTGGCCAAATGCGACGTAGCGGTCTGATGGCCGGAATTTTTGTCGAAAATGAGTTTTCCGGTTTCCGTTGGGTCCAAATCTTTTACCCAACCCTCATATGAACATATTAAGCCTATTAAATCCGCAAACTAGTAAAAATGATCAAAAACGAGAGATATCGGGATTTGTCGGAAACTTACAAAATGCCGAAATGAAAATCCGGAAAGGTAGGAATGTAGATCGTGAAGAGATGAACGTTTTTCTCCAAAGATGTGGTATAATCCGGCGTCGTTTGATGGTGTTATTTTGTGGATGTTGATGATGGTGGTGGATGGAGGTTTGAGAGAAAAAGAAGGAAGGAAAGAGAAAGAATGAGAAGGGTGAGTGGGAGGTGGGGTGTTGGTGAAAGCCTCACCTCACCCAGTCCCCGTTCCGCGCTCCGTGCGACGTTCGTTTTCTCCGTCGTTTTACGTTAAATTATTTATTTTTACACGTGAATTACATTTTATAAAATCACAAATCTTGTTAAATAATTTACCTAAATTATTTCCGTAAATCTTTAATAGTTTAAATTAAATTTAGTCACTCTTGTTTTTGTATCGCGTAAGTCTTTATCTGGTGATACGAGATAATTACTATTTGTTATAAAATAGCATTTCGGTCATAGTTGCGTTATTTTAGTTTATAAACCTTTGTTCACCAACGTCCGTGTTAATCGAATAGAATTTCATTCTATTTAAGTTGCGTACGATTTAATCAAATCGCAAAGTTGTATATATTTACCAACATATAAGCCGATACATAAATTAGCCTAACACAGTACTAATTACATGTATTAACAAAGAATTAGGCGCTAATACTAGCCCTAATTTGGCGGTTGTTACAAATAGCCCAACCTCTTACTGCACTGACTCAAAAAGAAAAGAAATTCGATTGGACTGACAAACAAGAGTCGGCTTTCCAGCTGCTCAAACAGAAACTCTGCAGTGCACCTATCTTATCTTTACCCGAAGGCAATGATGACTTCGTGGTATACTGTGACGCTTCACACCAAGGTCTCGGTTGCGTGCTGATGCAGCGAGACAAAGTCATTGCTTACGCCTCTCGATAACTCAAGGTCCACGAAAAGAATTACACAACTCATGACCTAGAGTTGGGGGCAGTTGTATTCGCTTTAAAAATCTGGAGACACTACTTATACGGTACCAAGTGTACAATCTTCACCGACCACAAAAGTCTCCAACACATATTCGACCAGAAGGACCTAAACATGAGACAACGCCGTTGGGTTGAATTACTCACTGATTACGACTGCGAGATTCGCTATCATCCGGGCAAGGCAAACGTTGTTGCCGATGCCTTAAGCCGAAAAGAACGAGTGAAACCCCTTCGAGTTCGAGCTCTCGGTATGACAATTCACAACGACCTTATTATTCAAATTCTTACCGCTCAACTCGAAGCACTCAAACCTGAAAATGTCAAACACGAGGCCTTACGAGGCATGGACAAACAGTTTGAAACCAAACCAAACTGGGCCAAATACTGCTCTAACAGAATCTGGTTACCAAGCTTTGGAAACCTACGAGACTTGGTGATGGATGAAGCTCACAAGTCTAAATACTCCATACACCCCGGTGCTGACAAAATGTATCATGGCATCAAGGAGTTGTATTGGTGGCCCGACATGAAAGCCGACATTGCTACCTACGTTGGCAAGTGTCTTACTTGTTCTAAGGTTAAAGCCGAACATCAGAAACCTTCCGGTTTGCTACACCAACTAGAAATTCCTGAATGGAAATGGGAGCAGATCACGATGGACTTCATTACTAAACTTCCAAAAACACCTAGCGGTTGCGATACCATTTGGGTGATCGTAGTTCGACTCACTAAATCTGCTCATTTCCTAGCCATCAAGGAAACTGACAAGATGGAACATTTGACACGGATATACCTGAAAGAGATCGTGTCAAGACACGGCGTGCCCATCTCGATTATCTCTGACCGAGACGCTCGATTTACTTCCCATTTTTGGCGATCTTTACAAAAATCACTCGGTACTCGTTTGGACATGAGTACTGCTTACCACCCTCAAACTGACAGCCAAAGTGAACGAACTATACAAACACTGGAGGATATGCTACGAGCCTGCGTAGTTGACTTCGGTAAAAATTGGGAAAATCACTTACCTTTCTGTGAGTTTTCATACAACAACTGCTACCATACCAGCATCAAGGCTGCACCCTTCGAGGCACTGTACGGTCGTAAGTTTCGGTCACCTATCTGTTGGACTGAGGTGGGGGATACACAACTCACCGGTCCGGAAATCATACATGAAACAACTGAAAAGATTGTAGGTATACAAAACCGACTGAAAGCCGCGCGCGATCGTTAGAAAAGTTATGCTGGCGTGAGACGCAAACACCTCGAGTTCCAGGTTGGAGATCGAGTACTTTTGAAAGTCTCGCCTTGGAAAGGTATTATTCGTTTTGGCAAACGTGGGAAACTGAATCCCAGGTACATTGGACCGTTCGAGATCCTTGAAAGGATTGGTCCAGTGGCATACAGACTGCAGCTACCTCCTTCACTCAGTAGCGTGCACCCTACCTTTCACATTTCTAACTTGAATAAATGTCTGTCTGATGAAACACTGATTATACCTCTCGATGAGATACACATTGATGATAAACTACACTTTGTCGAGGAACCCGTGGAAATTATGGACCGTGAGGTCAAACGCTTAAAACAGAGTCGTATTCCCATCGTTAAGGTCAGGTGGAATTCGAGGCGTGGTCCTGAATTCACTTGGGAACGGGAAGACCAAATGCGACTGAAATACCCACACTTGTTCACAGACCCTACTCACACCGCGACTTCGAGTTAATTTCGGGACGAAATTCTCCTAACAAGGGGAGAATGTGACACCCGCTAATTTAGGACTTTAATTAGTGCCTAAACTACTTGTAATTACGTGTATTTAGTATTATATTAATCTAAATATACATAATCTTTTGTGTACTTACATACACGTTTATACGATTTGTTTAAATCGTACACTATGTACCGGACGAGGTCCGACACTGATTTATATGGACGTTGGTGACAAACGTTAAAATAATGTGTAAATTATCCAAACAAACATTATTTACCCTAATATATTGCGAAAATATATTACACGTATTTAATATTGTATAAAACACTCCGTACGCGACAAAAACGCGTGAAACGCGCCCGACATATGAAATAAATTCAAGTTATAATTTTATAACTCATTATTAAGTATTTTGATAAAATACTTCAGCTAAAAATATCACGATTATACGCGTACAATTATAACGTTTAAAAACGTTACACGATTTGAATAAACGTACAACTCGCAACCGAAGACCCGACGAAAACCAAAATATATTTTAGTAACTTAGAATACAATATTTGAGCAAAACTTTTATTAAAAATATCGGGTTTTAAATCGTTAACAAAACGTATTATATAAAACGTTATACGGTTAATTAAAACGTAAAACGATTGGGTAAACAAACACAGGACAATATGTAACTTTGGGAGATTTATAAGTTGACCAAATCCCAGGTGGGACCCCCCTGAAATCTGGTCAAGACACCCTTACACCCCTCACCCTCTTTTTTGATCCCACACTCCACCCTTCTCCATTTTCACACTTCACTCACCATCATTTCACTCCTACTCCCTCCTCTCCCTCAATCGCGGTTTTCTATCTAGCTAAAGAACCTCCCCAAATCAAGAACAACCTCCATCATCCACCATAGCTCCACCATCGGCTGCCACATAGGAAAATCAAGAAAACGAGCATTCGACTTCGTTTCTTCTCCTCTTCATCACTCTATTTGTAAGAAATCTCACCACTCTTGTATTTTACTTATAACACTTGTATTAACATGTTTTAGTGTCCACTTAACCATATAATGTCCTAGTAACATGACAAAACTCGTTTTTGAAATACATATGTATATGTACCAAAACTGTTCCAGAAAATAGCCTCACGAAAATATTCGTATAAAATCGTATACTTAAGATAAATACATGAAACCAATGCCAAAATCTTCATATTTTCGTTCTACAACTTTCATGTTTCGGTTGAAGCTCATAAATACACCAATTTTTCTAGCAAACTCGATCTTTGGACAGAGGTCTGTTTTGGACCAAATCTGACCACCCTTCATATTTATTTTTGGTTAAAATAGTAAACGAATTTATAAAATTTCCATAAAATGCATAAATGAACAAGACACATAGGGGAATATGTGTGATTTTTGGTTAGACTTGAATCAGAATAGGAATGGGTTAAATCGAGGGTTGAACCGAGTAGAAAATCTGGAACCAAGCCCAAGGGGCTGTTTCTGTCATTTCACAAAACCGACACTTCGGGTGAACCCCGACACGAACCAATAATTTTCTTTGGCTCTATAAACTATTTTAAGACTTGTGTAAAAGTTTCGGGTCAAACCGAGCTTGTTTGGGCATTTTACCATGAACGAAAACTACTAACAGCCGATTCTGCGAGATGAGTTCATCCTGCGAGACGAGTTCTGCTCTGCGAGACGAGTTCTGCTCTGCGAGATGAGTTCTGCTCTGCGAGACGAGTTCTGCTCTGCGAGACGAGTTCTGCTCTGCGAGACGAGTTCTGCTCTGCGAGACGAGTTCTGCCCCGCGAGATGATATCTCAGTCCGCGGTCAAACTTGGTCAACATTTTTCAGTACTTTGAAATTTACTTAAAATGGTTACCGAACGATAATAATTAGCCAATACGATGTTAAACCAATGCAAGAATGGTTAACAATCACTTTCATGAGTATACAAATGAATCGAAACATAATAATAATGCTTTTGAGAATTACTATTACACACCGCCACCAACGGGCCACACTTATTTACAAAATGATTTCAAACGTATAAACAAATACTTGGACATTTCCTAGTTGAGTGGACAACTAGCATGGGTGATCCTTCGTGACACCAACTTACTTACTTGCTTATAACCTTGTGCGTTTCGGCCGCCAAAAGGTTGCAGGGTTCGGAGAACCAACTTACGGAATTACATCCGGCACATACTTACGGACTTACATCCGCTATACTTGTTTGCTTACACAAACATACTTGCTAGACTCAGGTGAGTCTTACAGCCCCACTTTTAATGTTTTCTACTTCGGGGTGAGATATTTGCTACCGTTTTACGTATGAACACAAGTACTGACCTGTTTACACTGCTTTTACATACATTACATGAGTTACTTTTATCCACTAAAATCCTCCTATAATAAGTTGTTAGTTATGGACTTAAGCGTGATTACTAGTAAATAGATCCATTTGGGACTGACAATCCCTGCCTGGGGTAGTAGCGCTACCACGGATTTCATCGTAGAAACAGGCATATTATTATTTGTTACATATGAGTGTCCGGATAGCACTCACGGGGGTACGTGATACTGTACTTGATTGTACCATTCACACTACACTGTTAAGCTTCAACTTGTGAGCTCATGGTAATTGTGTTGACCTACTGATTTACTTACTATGCTCGAGGGCATTACTGGTACTTTACTTGTGGTTCATAAATGACTGACTATACTAAACCTGTGAGATTCACCAACCTTTTGGTTGACACTTTTTAGCATTTATCTCAGGTACATTACAGCAGTAGGACTGCACACCCTAAGGGGACTGATAGCTCGAGTCACATGCATACTACTTTGGAGATTCTGTCGCATTATTTTTGGTTATGATTATTATGTAATAGAATCTCTAGAAAACTACTTCTGAACTTTGAGCTTGTACTATGATTTAACAATGTAATACTTTTGTACTTTTGTACAACGTTGCATATAGATGTCGCTTGCTTTACTTTGGTGCTTGATTATTGATTAGTAACACCCAAAGCTTGTTTCCGCGCAACAGTAAATTTGGGGGTGTTACACTAGGTTTGCATCTCGGTTTTGGCAAAGTTTGCAACAAGAATTGGGCACCAGAGTGAATCTCAGTACTGCTTATCATCCTCAGACCGATGGTCAGTCAGAAAGAACTATTCAGACTTTGGAGGATATGCTTCGTGCTTGTGTGATTGAGTATGGTGGTTCTTGGGATTCTCACTGTAACACCCCCAAATTCACTGTTAGGCGGAAGCAAGTTTTGGGGTGCTACTAATCAAATATCACAGCACAAAGATAAAGCAAACGACATCTATATGCAACGTTTGTAAATTAGTTACATTCCATAGATATAATGTTTGAAAACTTAGTGTTTTCGTATACAAAAATGTAGTTTCCTAGAGTCCACGCGTATAGCGGGAGATTCTATTACATAATCGAAATATACAAAAGATAATGCTAAGAATCTCCGTTAATGCAGTTGTGTTGAAATCATGCGACTCTAGCTAAAGTCCTGGAGTAATCCTACTCCGTCCGGGTACCTGAGAAAACATGCTAAAAAGGTCAACACGAATGTTGGTGAATCTCACAGGTTTGTAAGTAATATGAGTTTTGAACACAAGATTTCATCAGTAGTGCCCGCAGGCGTAAATCAGTATTTGCAATCCAGCAAATGTAAAACCAGTATTTGCAATCCAGCAAATGTAAATAAGTAAATTATACCGTTGCCATGAGGCTCATAATCGAAGCTTAACCCGTAAGTAATAAGTTGCTCCTGTGACATGCTCGTAACTGAGCAAGCATATGTAACGAATAATAGTCGCCCGTTTATACAGAACGGTTCGTGGTAGCGCTACTACCCTGGGCGGGGAGGGTCATTTCCCTAATGGTATAGTAAACAGTTTTAGTACTTGTGTTCAAGGAAAAGTAGTAGCATGTTTCTCCCCCAATAAGATAAAATAGTAAAAGTGGGGCCGTAAGACTCACCTGAGTCTTGTAGTAATCAGTAGCAAATAGCAGGTAGTAAGTAAAGCAAGTAGGTTCTCCGAACCCGTAACCTTCAAATGCCTAAACATATGAGGTTATGTAAGTATGTGTCCCGCAAGACGTTTCGTTTAGTTGTACACAACTAGTATGCCCGATGTCTGTTTAAGTGTTCGTAATCGTTTGTCTTAAGAAAACTTGTTTGGCCCGTTGGTGACGATTGTAATAATAATTTTTAAAGTATTATTATTGTTTTAGTGAAAACGCCTTCAAAATTTCCAAGTTTTTCTGTTTTCTGCGACATAAATTGCGACACAAGGATTCGGTATGCGACACAAGCGTTGTGTCGCATAAAAGTGCGACACAAGAGCTCTGCGACACAGTGGTTGTGTCGCAAAAGCTTGCGATGCTGATTTAACAGCGACATAAGGGTTGTGTCGTATAAGGTTTACGACACAAGGGTGCGACACAATGTACGACATAAGCTACGACACAAAATACGACGCAAATGGATTTATGCGACACAACATGCGACACAAGCGTTGTGTCGCAAAGATGAACACCAACCCAGAAAGTTTCGGCTGTCGTGATTTTTCGACCAAAAACGCAAATCTAACATATTTTTAAGCTGTAAAATCGTGTTTTATTCATACATATGGACAATACTAAGTTGTGTAAACATTATAACACCATAATATTACACCAAAATGAATAGATCTAGGAATTTAGATAATTTCTTACAATTGCAAATCGAGACCGAAGGAGGAGGAAAACGAGTATGTTGCCTTTGTAAATCTTGTTCCTCTTGTAATGGTGATCCCGAAAACGTGATTTTTGTCGTCGTTGGAGCTAAATCCGAAAATATGGTGGTGTGGATTTGAGAGAGTTTTTGGTGTGTGTGTGTGTGTTTGAGAAATAATGAAAATGAAAGAGGATGGGGTGGTGGTGGTATGATCTCTGACCAAAGGAGAGAGGGAGGGGAAAACACTCCCAAAATACAGTATTTACTCCGCGTTCTAATTGGTTAATTGCTCGTCTTTAGTATTTGACCAAACTGTTATATTTTTAAAATGTGACTGGAGTATTTTAATAAAAATACCTTGAAATTAATTATAAAAACCTTTGTCGAGCTATTTAACTTATTTGTTTCGCGTTTGATACATTTGCTAAAGTATTCATAATGTTGTCGCGATAATATAAATAATGTCCGTTCATCTGTGTATTTTAGATAGTAAAATACGTTCTCGTTATTTAAGCAAGTTTTTGTCACCAACGTCCAGGTAAAATGTATCGGACTCTATCCGGTTAATCCGTACGATTTATCCAAATCGTGTAAGTACACACATATATATAAATCACCTTATATATACAAATAGAGTCTGTAATTAGTCCTATTACATACTAATTACAACTAGTTATAAATAATTAGGCATAATTAATTATCCTAATTAAGCAGGTGTTACACTCACTTACCATTGATTGAGTTTGCTTATAATAACTCATATCATTCGAGTATATGTATGCCTCCCTATGAGATGTTATATGGGCGTCGTTGTAGAACCCCTACGTATTGGTTAGAGGCTGGAGAAAAACACTTTGCTGGTCCCGATATTGTGCAGATTACAGCAGATAAGGTTACAATTGAACGTGAGAAACTGAAAGTTGCTCGTGATAGACAAAAACAATATGCTGATCCAAGACGTCGGCCTGTTTCTTTTACTGAAGGTGAATTATTTTACTTGAAAGTTTCACCCTGGAAAGGAGTTATTCGGTTGGGAAAACGACGTAAATTGGTCCCCGATACATTGGACCATTCAGAATTCGGCAAATTGTTAATGATCAGTCAGTTACTCTTGATCTTCCACCTGAACTTGCCGGTATTCATGATATGTTCAATGTTTGTTATTTGAGAAAATGCAATGTTGAAGACCAGTCTCAGATACTTCAATTGCAAGATTTGCATGTCGATCGAACTCAGAAATTAGTTGAAGAGCCCGTTGAGCTTTTAGACCGGAAAGTTAGTAAACTTAGAAAGAAACAGATACCGATGATGTTAGTCAAATGGAAACACAATTTAGGTTCAAATCTTACTTGGGAAACCGAGGAAAGTATGAGGTCTAGATATCCTAGTTTGTTTAATCGTGATGAGATTTCGGGGACAAAATCTTCTTAAGGAGGGGAGATTTGTAACATCCTCCTTACTGGTCTGGTAATTTCTTAATTTTAAATTTGTTATTTAAATGTTTTAGAAATTACTTTATATTATTTGTTTGTTTGTGAAACTTAGATAAATAGGTCAATTGACTTATTGTGAATAGTGAAATATTACTTGTTTTAAACTGTTATAGTTGACGGTAAAATAAAGTAATTATTCTCGCAAATGGGTTTTAGGTTCCAGACATGTCGCACCCACAAATTCGTTAATCGTGGTTAGCGGAAGCATTAGAGTAAGCGGGGGCGCCGACGTAAACGTTGGACATTCATACATATCAGAGCATATGATTATCGCAGAACATATAAGTTAAGATGCCATTAAAGTAAATTGTTTACAAAAGCTACGATTCATCGAATCGTAAAAGTATTTAAGTAGTTAAAGTTTTACAAAAGTGGATTTCGTAAATGTGACTAAAACATATTAGTTATACAAAAGAAATCCCATTTCTTCAAAAGATGGCATCCTAAATTCACGATGGGTCGCCTAAGTTCCAAGATGCGTGCAGTCTTACTTGTGCAGCAAATTCCCTGAAAAACATAGTAAAAAGTCAACAACAATGTTGAGTGAATTCACAGGTTTTATAAGTGTAGTTCATTATACCAAATAGTTTATAAATTGTTGACACAAAAGTCAAATAATGTTTGCCTTGGAATGTTATCCAAATATATGTTTAGTTGGGATGTCCCCCAAAATATATGTTTGAAAATATGTAGCTGGTCGTTCTCCAGCTAGTTCACAGTTAGTACCGGTCGTTCTCTGGTAAGTTCACAAGTTAGCACCGGTCGTTCTCCGGCGAGTTCACAAGTTAGCACCGGTCGTTCTCTGGCGAGTTCACAGTTAGTACCGGTCGTTCTTCGGTAAGTTCACAAATTAGCACCGGTCGTTCTCCGGCGAGTTCACAGTTAGTACCGGTCGTTCTCCGGTAAGTTCACAGTTAGTACCGGTCATTCTCCGGTAAGTTCACAAGTTAGCACCGGTCGTTCTCCGACGAGTTCACAGTTAGTACCGGTCGTTCTCTGGTAAGTTCACCAATTAGTTTACACAAATGTAATAGTTTATAGTATGAAAACGCTATTTCATAAACAATAGTTGTATAGTATGAACACAATCATAAACAATTTTAATAAAAGCATAAAATCAATTATATAATAATTGCACATGTAGCAAAAGAGTTGGCTATATTTTTCACCCCTATTTAAAAAGCAGTAAAACAGTAAAAAGGTAGGGGCTGTGAACTCACCTGGTGAGCTGAAAGTGTGCGAGTGCTAGCAAAGCCTAAGCCCAAAAGTATTCCTAGTCGATAATCTCCTAACGCCCTAATCGTATGAGATTATAAGTGTAAGTATGTGGATGTCGTAGTTGACCATCCATGTTAGCATTCATTCAACTAGATATGTCCAAAGTATCCGTTTGTCATTTAGGTTTGTAGTTTTGAAAACATGTATGGCACGTTGGTGACGGTTTTGTAATACTAATTTCCAAAGTGTTATTATTATGTTTGTTTTGTTTATTTACTTGTAAAAGTATACGTTTTTGTTTAAGTGTTTCAACACGTGTATCGTTATCCGTAAATATCGTAACATCGTTTTTGTTCAAGTTTCATAGTAACACACCTAAAACATTGTTTCGAGCCAAAATCTACATTTTGTTTCACGTTTTTCGTACAAAGGCTCGTTTCGGTTGGCTTGGTCAAACGTGTTCGGTTTGACCCGAAACTTTTACAAAAGTCTTAAATAAGTTAAATAAACCTTAGAAAATTATCGTTACGTTTTATGGTCGGTCCGAAGTTTCGGTTTTCATAAAAGTGTCAAAACAGTCCAAAAGTTGTGTTTTCAGTTTTGTCGGTTTGTTTCGCCACACATTTCAACTAGTTCTGGTCCAAATCAAGGTCCACAAATTTTACCAACTGATCTTCTACTATTCTAGTATCTAACATAAAATTCCTAAGATTTATAGTGTCCATTTATATAGGTAAATAATTCCGCGTAACTACCGAACATATTTTTCGACAATTTCCAGACCAGTCTCAAAGATTAATTCGTAGATAAAAATGAGTGCGTTATTGGAAGGAGCTATAGAAGAACTTTCTGTAGAAATTTTCAATACTCAACTTTTTAAAAAAATTCGTTATCTAATTCTTAGTAGAACTCAAGATATGATCGTTTTAGTGAGTTGCGTTTTCTGGGACAGATTCATCATCTTTATCTATACACTTCAAAAACGAGGTTTAAATCATAATTTGGATATAATCTAGTTAGATGAGCCATAAAACATGTAATTAACTAACATGCAATCAGATCTAAAGAAAGAGTATGTGTTCTTACAAAGAAATGATGAAGAGAGGAAGAAAAGAGCTTCAATAGTGTATTTTCTCGATTTTCCGACGAGCGGTCGATGGCTGTTTATGGTGGTCAAAGGGAGGTGGATGGTGGTAAATGGTGGTGGTGTGGTGGTGTTATGGTGGTTGTTCCCCAGATTTTAGAGAGAGAAAAAGGGGGTTAGAGAGAAGGTGGAGAGAATTTGGTGAAGTGTGTGAAAGAGTGAAATGAGAGAAAGTGAGTTCTTGCATGTATGTTTAGTGGTTAAGTATAAGAGGTGATGATGATGATCACATGGGCTGTTTTTTAGTGTGTCCCCCAAGGGGTTTGTGATTTAATTTTTGATTCTCGGTCTGTGTTACGTATTTAGGTCGTTTACCCGTTATTCGTGTTTAAACGTTAAATCGCGTAACGTTATTTTGAATCGTTTAAATTAGCGATATATTTGGGATAATTTTTCATTGAAGTATTGTTAAAATACCTTATTTTAAGTTGTCAAAATATTTATTGACTTTCGTTTGATTGCCGAATGAAATTCGCGCATTTTCGTTGAGTTAGAGACGTTTTAACCAAAACGTATAGGTTTTTCGTGTATTATTATATTAAAATAATAATATAGAATAAATAACTACTAAAAATAGATTTAAGTTATTTATAGAAATGTTTTCACCAACGTCGTATATTTTTGTAGAGTTTGTTCCAAATGTTTTGTACGTAATTACAACTAATTACGAAATGTATAATACTACGCGTATTAACTTGTTGGGCCTTGCTAGACTTACCTCTAAAATAGTTGTGAATTCACTTAAGTAAGGAATTAGCATAAAAATGCAAGTGTTTAGTGTAAGTAATTGTATCGAAATTGCGGGGTGTCACATTCTCCCCATGTTAGAGAAATCTCGTCCCGAGATTTTAATCCATGTCGGAACGTCAGACGCGTATGTTTCTGAGAAGTCGTGTTGTCACCGTAGTAGCTTTAGGTTGTTGTAAATGTTCTAACGGCTTAATTATACTCGTCGTATAGTTCAATAAGTTATATGTTCAACAGCAGTCCAGGTTCACTAAGCGCTAAATTTAAGACGTTCGAATAATGTAACGTTAAAGAGTAATCGGAATTTACTAAGACTTATCGATGTTAACGTAGGGATCCGGTTGTGTACCCTTTGATTTAAGAATGTTCGTGCGTCCAAGAGCTGTTGGAACGTTAACGTTGCGGTTGTTGTTTAGAATGAACAAACAGTTGTCAAAGCAGTTGGCAATTCGAAACGGTTAAATTGTTGTTCAAATCGTGGTCAAATCATGACACAGTAGTTGTTTAAAACAGTTGATAAACTTACTTGTAAATCTTTTGTTGTTTAAATATAAACAAGTTATGTATAAATCGTTGACATTCAATCGAAATAGTGATTAATTCGTATATGTTTTAGAAAAATCATTTCAGTGTATAAATAGTAGTGTTCATTTGGAAATCAATCTGGTGAATAAATAGTAGGAAAACCTTCTCGTGTAGTTGTTTATTGAAATAACCATTTCAAAATAAAATTTGTAGGAAATTTGTCCTATATAAGGTTTGCTATTCGTGGGAGAGTTCGTTTCACATAGTACTTAAGAAGGCTCGTTACTCCGATACGTATCGCGATCTCCGTTTGTTTCATCCATCCATTCGATTGATGAGTTGTCGGTCCTATTCGTTAAACGTTTAGTACGAATTCGTTCGGTCCGTTAGAGAATAAGAGTTTGTTTGCACAATAGTCAAGCATAATAGAGTAGTCGTTCAAATAGTAGTCAATGCCAAAGTAAGGAATGTGAAGAATGAAGTTTCACATGTTTCAGTTATTGAGCATTAAGAAGAATAAGCGATATCCCCATCACGTATCTTACGACTATGAAACGCCCATATGTACTTAGTATGATATAATCACGTTGGCCAGGCGTCATTATATGATGCTAAATACATACTTCTTTTCATCAACCGCCTTAATACGATCAGGTTCATACGAATCAGCAAATTGGATGAAGTATGGTTCAAGGAGTTCAAGGCAAAATCAACCATACAATAGAACAAGTAGAATAAGTGTACGATAGTATCGGTCGGTTGGTTCACGTATGCCGATGTGTCGTAACAAATGTTGTCGTGTATCGAGTTAGACGTATGCAAATGTATGTGTATGCATGAGTGTCCTAGCCAAGGCTATAGTCTAGGTCTCTAAGGTCTCTAGGTCGCTTAAAGACTTCTAGTTTGCTATAACCAATGGCTATGATACCAATCTGTCGCACCCCCAAATTCGTTAATCGTGGTTAGCGGAAGCATTAGAGTAAGCGGGGGCGCCGACGTAAACGTTGGACATTCATACATATCAGAGCATATGATTATCGCAGAACATATAAGTTAAGATGCCATTAAAGTAAATTGTTTACAAAAGCTACGATTCATCGAATCGTAAAAGTATTTAAGTAGTTAAAGTTTTACAAAAGTGGATTTCGTAAATGTGACTAAAACATATTAGTTATACAAATAAAATCCCATTTCTTCAAAAGATGGCATCCTAAATTCACGATGGGTCGCCTAAGTTCTAAGATGCGTGCAGTCTTACTTGTGCAGCTAATTCCCTGAAAAACATAGTAAAAAGTCAACAACAATGTTGAGTGAATTCACAGGTTTTATAAGTGTAGTTCATTATACCAAATAGTTTATAAATTGTTGACACAAAAGTCAAATAGTGTTTGTGTTGGAATGTTATCCAAATATATGTTTAGTTGGGATGTCCCCCAAAATATATGTTTGAAAATATGTAGCTAGTCGTTCTCCAGCGAGTTCACAGTTAGTACCGGTCGTTCTCCGGTAAGTTCACAAGTTAGCACCGGTCGTTCTCCGGCGAGTTCATAGTTAGTACCGGTCGTTCTCCGGTAAGTTCACAAGTTAGCACCGGTCGTTCTTCGACGAGTTCACAGTTAGTATCGGTCGTTCTCCGGTAAGTTCACAGTTAGTACCGGTCGTTCTCCGGTAAGTTCACAAGTTAGCACCGGTCGTTCTCCGGCGAGTTCACAGTTAGTATCGGTCGTTCTCCGGTAAGTTCACCAATTAGTTTACACAAATGTAATAGTTTATAGTATGAAAACGCTATTTCATAAACAATAGTTGTATAGTATGAACACAATCATAAACAATTTTAATAAAAGCATAAAATCAATTATATAATAATTGCACATGTAGCAAAAGAGTTGGCTATGTTTTTCACCCCTATTTAAAAAGCAGTAAAACAGTAAAAAGGTAGGGGCTGTGAACTCACCTGGTGAGCTGAAAGTGTGCGAGTGCTAGCAAAGCCTAAGCCCAAAAGTATTCCTAGTCGATAATCTCCTAACGCCCAAATCGTATGAGATTATAAGTGTAAGTATGTGGATGTCGTAGTTGACCATCCATGTTAGCATTCATTCAACTAGATATGTCCAAAGTATTCGTTTGTCATTTAGGTTTGTAGTTTTGAAAACATGTACGGCACGTTGGTGACGGTTTTGTAATAATAATTCCCAAAGTGTTATTATTATGTTTGTTTTGTTTTTTTACTTGTAAAAGTATACGTTTTTGTTTAAGTGTTTCAACACGTGTATCGTTATCCGTAAATATCGTAACATCGTTTTTGTTCAAGTTTCATAGTAACACACCTAAAACATTGTTTCGAGCCAAAATCTACATTTCGTTTCACGTTTTTCGTACCAAGGCTCGTTTCGGTTGGCTTGGTCAAACGTGTTCAGTTTGACCCGAAACTTTTACAAAAGTCTTAAATATGTTAAATAAACCTTAGAAAATTATCGTTACGTTTTATTGTCGGTCCGAAGTGTCGGTTTTCATAAAAGTGTCAAAACAGTCCAAAAGTTGTGTTTTCGGTTTTGTCGGTTTGTTTCGCCACACATTTCAACTAGTTCTGGTCCAAATCAAGGTCCACAAATTTTAACAACTGATCTTCTACTATTCTAGTGTCTAACACAAAATTCCTAAGATTTATAGTGTCCATTTACATAGGTAAATAATTCCGCGTAACTACCGAACATATTTTTTCACAATTTCCAGACCAGTCTCAAAGATTAATTTGTAGCTAAATATGAGTGCGTTTTTGGAAGGAGCTATAGAAGAACTTTCTGTAGAAATTTTCAATACTCAACTTTTAAAAAAAATTCGTTATCTAATTCTTAGTAGAACTCAAGATATGATCGTTTTAGTGAGTTGCGTTTTCTGGGAAAGATTCATCATCTTTATATATACACTTCAAAAACGAGGTTTAAATCATAATTTGGACATAATCTAGTTAGATGAGCCATAAAACATGTAATTAACTAACATGCAATTAGATCTAAAGAAAGAGTATGTATTCTTACAAAGAAATGATGAAGAGAGGAAGAAAAGAGCTTCAATAGTTTATTTTCTCAATTTTCCGACGAGCGATCGATGGCGGTTTATGGTGGTCAAAGGGAGGTGGATGGTGGTAAATGGTGGTGGTGTGGTGGTGTTATGGTGTTGTTCTCCAGATTTTAGAGAGAGAAAAAGGGGGTTAGAGAGAAGGTGGAGAGAATTTGGTGAAGTGTGTAAAAGAGTGAAATGAGAGAAAGTGAGTTCTTGCATGTATGTTTAGTGGTTAAGTATAAGAGGTGATGATGATGATCACATGGGCTGGTTTTTAGTGTGTCCCCCAAGGGGTTTGTGATTTAATTTTTGATTCTCGGTCTGTGTTACGTATTTAGGTCGTTTACCCGTTATTCGTGTTTAAACGTTAAATCGCGTAACGTTATTTTGAGTCGTTTAAATTAGCGATATATTTGGGATAATTTTTTATTGAAGTATTGTTAAAATACCTTATTTTAAGTTGTCAAAATATTTATTGACTTTCGTTTGGTTGCCGAATGAAATTCGCGCATTTTCGTTGAGTTAGAGACGTTTTAACCAAAACGTATAGGTTTTTCGTGTATTATTATATTAAAATAATAATATAGAATAAATAACTACTAAAAATAGATTTAAGTTATTTATAGAAATGTTTTCACCAACGTCGTATATTTTTGTAGAGTTTGTTCCAAATGTTTTGTACGTAATTACAACTAATTACGAAATGCATAATACTACGCGTATTAACTAGTTGGGCCTTGCTAGACTTACCTTTAAAATAGTTGTGAATTCACTTAAGTAGGGAATTAGCCTAAAAATGCAAGTGTTTAGTGTAAGTAATTGTATTGAAATTGCGGGGTGTCACAAGACAATAGATTTAAGACGGGAATAGGAAGCCCAAATATTAGGGTCGGTTTTGGTGGAAGTCGACCTAAACTTCCAGACTTTCTCTTTTAACCTCATTTCCTTCTTGCTTCTTTTAAGAAAATATACAAGAGATTTATACACCAAAATTGAAACTATAAATCAGCTGCGATTTTGATTTAACATCTGCATCATCATCATCATCTTGTTCCTTTAAAGTTGTAAGTAGTTGTTTTAGTTCTACATATGATTTTGACTTTAAATTTGTGACTACATGATGTATGAATGAAATTGAGGATTGAATGATGTAATTAGATGTTATAAGGTATTTGTGTAGCATTAGAAACTTTGATGTATTGATTTGGTACCTGATTTTGCGGTTGAAATTGAATTTAGTTCGGGTTAGGGTTTTACAACAAGTTGCAGGTCGTTTTCTACTTGATTACGCGATCCCAGCTTTTGTTCCCGGATCGCGTAAGTTAGTTAATTTTGATCACAAAAGAGATTGGTCATGGTTACGCGATCCCACCTATGTTTTATGGATCGCGTAAGCTAGTGTAATTCGGTAACAGAAGATTTTAAACTGAGTTACGCGATCCGGCTTAGAATTCTTGGATCGCGTATGTAAGAGTAAATTTGAATATTTGGGATGAAATGAAAATTGATGGATTAGTAATATTGATATGATATAATCATCCATTATAATTAGCAAATAACTATAAAAGTTGAATGTTGATGACTTGATTATGATTATTAGTTTAATGTTACAATTGTCATAAGTTATATAATTATGAACAAAGTTGTTAATTTATATTCTGTTATGTTTTCAGATCAACAGAAGACTCAGTGATATAAGACTTCTGAGTTTGAAAACTGAGACATTCAGGTGAGTGGATCTGGAACTCACAGCTTGATTTAGTTGTGACTGTTTAGTTGCAACAAGTAAATGTAGATGTGAATATTAGACTGTTTAGTCTGAATTGTTGATTATGAATCTACGTGCTAATTGGCCTTCAAGCATCAGTATTATTGAGGTCAACGAGTTAGTTGGGCTAATTGGTTATTATGTAAATTACACAGGGACTTGATTTATTTATTGTGTGTAGTACCTGTGTTTGATTATAATAACAATTAGCTATCGGTCTATTCTGTATTGGCTTTACAGATTGATGGTAAGTGTTCTTGGAGAGCCACCCGGGTTTTATGGTTTCTCCAGAGCCACCGATCCTCATTGATTGATTAATGTGTATTTACGGTTAATTGCTGTAAATAGATGGTGATGCTAAATTGAATTGTTTGTGACATATTCATTCACTTAGTTTCGTGCTAATCCCTCAATTTACTTCCTGCGGGTTAAGTTTAGATATGTGGGTGGGCAGGAAGATGATGCTTTTGGCAGGGAATGTTTGACCGACTGTAAACTCTGATATGTTTTGTGATAAACATATGTTTGTTGGAATTATGTAACACCTCGAATACTGTTTTATGTTTTAATAGTTTTAAACTATCGAGTAGTATGTTTTGGAACTATTATGTACATTATATAAAATGTATAGTAATAAAGTATGTTTTAAATTTACGCTTCCGAGCTAAATCATATAATATAGATGGTTAGAATGAGGGGTGTTATAGTATCAAACCACATGGACGATTGGAAACTTTGCAAAACAAGTCTTGAGGTGAAATTGAGCCATAGCACTTTGATTCAAGCTTCATAAACGTGAATTAATCATTCCTTCATCCTTGTAATCACTTTGTAAGTGTTAATTCTTTGATTTTCATAAACCTAGAAAATGGGTTTTTGGGTATTTGATTGAATTAGCATGATTAATATGAAATTGAAGCTTATAGTGATTATATAGTTGTTAGTTAGTGCTTAATTCATGATTATAACCTAAGCCCTAACTTAGAATTGAAGAAATTGATTAAGTGTCCATGAAGGTTGTGATAATTATGATAATTATGATGAGTTTGATTAGTTATATGATGAAATTAGTATTGTTTACTAATTAGAACACTTAATTAAGAGTTAAAGAGTAAAGTTGCAACTTATTTGGTTAAGTATTCATTAGACCAAATATTGGGGTTTTGATGACTTGTTGATATTGGAGGATAATAATCTTGTTAATGGTCTAATTATGTTAATTAACAATGATTAAGGTGGAGTAAGGTGATGATGTGATCTAGGGGTGAGCATGGTACAAAACCGGTACCGAACCGGTTGGTACCGCTTATTTTTTTGGCCCTAAAGTGAGTACCGAATACCGGACCGTTTAAAGATTCACAGAAGATAAATATTAATGAACATATTTACGTATTTTGTACTCGATAAGATTCACAAAACATAGTAGAATAATAAATAAACATATTTACGTATTTTGTACTCGATAAGATTCACAGAAGATAAATATTAATGAATCTCAAATAAATTAAACATCATTAAGTGACATAGATGGATATTGACGAAGAAAAACAAATATATACGACGTTATTGTACTGTGTTAAGTGTTTTGGTAATGACGCACGTCATGATCTTTACCTTTATACTAACAAGCAATATGTTTGGAATCCGATTCAAGTAGGATGCTAAAATGGTGATTGTTTGTGTAGCAAAGAAAACTAGCTATACTTCTATAAATTACAATTGTATTCATACGCGAGAGTCTAACTCTATTTTATACTTCTTAATTACCTAAAAAATATCATTTTTATATTAATAGACATATTATATGATCATAAAAATGAGGTTATAAATAAATCTTCGCAAAATATAGAAAGAACCAACGGACCTATAACAAATAAAAACATGTATATTTCGGATATGGTACCAAAGCGGAAAAAGTGGTAAAATACCGGTACTGAACCGGTTGGTACCGGTTATCTTTTTGGCCCTAAAGTGAGTACCAAATACCGGACCGCTTAAAGTGGTACGGTACCGGTACGGTAGCGGTACGGGATCGGGATTCGGGTACGAATGCTCACCCCTAATGTGATCCTAATGATCATAATTTGATAAGTGATTGTGAATTTTGATGTTTAAAGTGATTATTCATAAACTTGGCATAATTTGTGTTAAAGTGATATAAGTTAATAATCATATATTTGATTGAGTTGAAAGAGTGATTATCATGATAATTAATCATGATTAAATGATAATTTAAGAATTTAGATAATGGAGTTAAATATGATTAATCCAATGGGAGTAATGGATTGATGATCTGATTAGTAAATATCATGTTGTAGTTACTTAATTAAGTTGTTTGATGTAACTACATCTGTATGATGTTATATCTACATTGGGACAAGTAACTAACTTGTGTTATTATATTGTATTCTCAGATGTGGAGAAGACTCAGTGACATTAGACTACTGAGTGGACAACTGAGGTATTTAGTGAGTGGATCTGTACCCTCAGTGTAATTTAATTGTAACAGGTTGGGTTACAACGGGTAAACGTATTATTACTGTTTTAGTTTACCATGATGATTATGGTTTAATTGTAATAATACTGTTGATAGACTAATGAGTCTGACACATTGCCATGATGAGTATGTGAATATGTGATCACTTGATATATTGCCTTTGAGCATTGATTATTGAGGTCAGCAAGATGTTGGGCTTGATTACTATTGTGAGACGACATGAATTTCCTAGTACATATCGTTAACAGGAAATTAGGTCGTATGAATCTAGTATCAAGCTATCTGTCTATTCTTCATTGGCCATATAGATTGACGGTAAGTGTTCTTTGAGAAGGTTTCCTCAGGAACCACCGATCCTCATTGATATTGTGTGTTTACGATGCTTTATGCGGTAAACATGTGTTGATATGTTAATCTTGTCGTAAGATTTGTTATTGCTAAGTTAGATTGTTGTTACATGTCTACTCACTTAGCATTGAGCTAATCTCCCACATTAATACTTCTTGCAGGTTATGAATTCAATAAAGGGTGGGCAAGAAGTTTGTATTCTGATGGAATGTTTGACAACCGGGCTTTTACTCTGATAATGATTTGATTAAATCAATGTGTCTTTGAAATTATATAACAACCAACTGTTGTAATTTGGTTATGTAGATATAACTAGTCTGTATAGGGTTTGAAACAATCAGTCTTTATATATGTATTTTATTTGATATAAACTAGTAATATGTTGGACTTACGCTTTCGAGATATAAATGTTGATTTAAAATGTTTAAATTGTGTCGTAAATGAGGGGTGTTATACATACTCACACTATCCTCACAAACCTGCAACGTAAACGATGTATACTAGTTGAGTTTTGGTAAATCGAATCAAATTCGAGAGGCTAAACTTATTATTTGGATCAAAATCACCACACCAGTAATATTTCACTTATATGGTTTGACAAAAAAGATACACAACACTAAACGAAGGGTTAATACACACAGAGGGCATTAAACTATGCCAAAATGTTCGCCTAGGTGATTAAAGATTACGAATTGACAAAAACATGATTTAACTTGATAAACCTGTTAAATTTTGTAGGCTATCGAGTTCCACCGGTTAAAATCTGATGTGGCATTAAATTGCTTATGTGTACATTAAATTAAATAAAAAATAAAATTAACTCAATAAATATATAAACATTTTGTTTTAATTTTGTTAACTCATTATTTTGTTTCCCTTTCTCTCTCTACCACACCACTCTCCTTCTTCTCTCTACAAACTCTCCCACCACCACCACTATCATCCAACCACCACCACTACTACCATCTTAACCACCACCGACCTCACCACCGCACCGACTCGCCTGAACACTGTCACCTAGCTTTTTGACCGACGCCACCACCACCGAGACATGACCGCCGTCGTCGCCGTCATCCATTTGCCTTGATTCTCTCTATCTCCAGTTTTCTCTCTCTACAATTCTCCAAAACGACCATGGTTTTCAGATTATTCCTCGTCACCACCGGATCTATTGGTTCTTTATCAGATCTAGAGCATGAGATGATGGTTTCAACACCACCTATCAGGTTTTCTTTGCCTTCTCTCTAGAAACTCCCAAAAAAGCCACCGCCGGTCCTCCAGTCCGCCACCGCCAGTCCACCACCAGATTTCATCATCCGCCGCCACCGGATTTCACCACAACCACTAGCCCATCTTCACCGTCACCACCGTTTCCTCACTATGTCACCGTCACGATCCCTAACCTTCATCGCCTTTGAAGATCTCCGGTGCCGGAGTTGCAGGTTTCTATCAAAGATGATGATGGTTCGTTGGAGAAGGTGACGATGTTAAGAGTTTTAGAGTTATTTCTTCTAGATCTAATTTTTGTGGTTTTTCTTATTTTTCTAAATCTAAGTTTTAGGGTTTCTTCTTCTTCCATTCTTATCAAGATGATGATGAATTAATGATCCTGTCATTTTCAGATCAATATGTAAGATTTGTTAAAATTTAGCTTCTTTTTTTTCATATCTAATTTTTAGATCAGTTATAAGGATTTGTTTGTGTGATATTTGTTAAGTTTAGTATAATAAATTGTTTAAAACAGAAACGGTGAGACACCACATATACTCCGTAAAAAACTCAAAACAATAATAAACTAAAAGAAAATAAGAAACAAATAAATATTTGAAAAATAAAAACAGTAAGCGTATTTTTTTATTCACTTTCTTAAATTGATATTTAATTTAATGACGTGGACATTTTGGACAACATGACACTTACGTGGCACTTGCGTGGATCCTACGTGGCAATGCTAGCAGGTTATCAATAGGTCATCAATGACCGGAGTGCTCCAAATGAACAATTTACTAAACATTATTTATCGAAAAGTAAGAACCGTATAGTTAGTTCATGCAAAAGTTACAAAATTATCTTTAATCCCCTAGGCGAACATTTTGGTAACCTCTTTATACCTCAATTAGTAAGTTTTGTTTAAATGTTAGTAACAATGTACTTTAGTCACCGTTTAGTTATAACCATTGCTCACATTTTCCTGACATATATACTTTTTAATGACATGGTATGACACGTTAGATATATTTAGTATACTTAAACTTTATTTCTTGATGAAATTCATATGTTACCCTATTTTTTTTAAAAAATAAAGTTTAAGTATACTAAATATATCTAACGTGTCATGCTAAGTCATTAAAAGTATACACGCTAGCGACATGTGAACAATGATGATAATTAAACGGTGATTAAAATACCATGTTACTAACATTGAAACAAAACTTAAGAGTTGGTTTCTCACATTGGTAATACAATGGGTACGTTACTCACCTTGATACAAAAAGATTAGTTCATTGCTAATTTATAGCTTTAACCTGAATGTATATTTGAATAATTGATCAACATAATTATCATTGGCGAGTGAACTTAAATAAAAAGAAGCAACAGAAGAATATCAATTTCAATTTACAAAATAATAGACATTCAAAATGTCTGAGTTAAGAGGTCACTAGAAAAATAGTAGAGATCTATATGCTCCTAAACATAAGATAATTTTAAGGTTGTTCATGGAGTTTGGGTTTTCCGGTCTTCCCGAATTTGAACAGAATTCAAGTGGGTTTTTTGTGTTTGTTTTGGAATTTGAGTCGGTTTCAAACTTGCTAAAAGAAATTTCAAACCCGAACACCCGATTTGAACAAGCCGAAACCCGACTTGATGAACAACCCTAAAATTTATTGTGATTCAATCCATAAGTTTTTTATTATGTCCTTGTCAACGAGTATTCAAGACAAATAGACTTATCTTGGATGAAATTCTAGAAGTCAAAGGACCTAAATGCACTAACTTGTTATCAAGAGATAATTTATGTATCTTAGGCATAAATTCAGGGATGATTTATGCAAATCACTCATTTATCCAACATGCAAAAGCTTTAAATTCTCATTGTTTAATGCAGCTAATAAATATAGAAATTATCAATCAAAACTGCAAATTAACAGGAAAGGGAACGTTTATGATTCACTCTTGAATTAGCTTTTGATTTGTTCTATACCATGAACAAGAATCGGATCTCACAGAATGAGAAAGTGATCATCACTCATCATCTTTCATTCTAATTAATCTATCAACTTAATTACATACACACAATTTCTCATTTCGTCAAAATTTACAGCATAAAAAATGGCCGGAGGTGCAGCTGGTGGCTTTCTTACTCGAGCATTCGAATCCATGCTCAAAGAATGTTCAGGGAAAAAGTATAATTCTGTTAAGACCGCAATACGTTCTTATCTAGGTTCGTCTCTCCATTTTTTTTTCTTTTGGTTGACAAAATTTTATATACTCCGTATTATATTTCACACAAACATGGAAATATAACCGACAACGCTGATAATGTTGAGCACACACTCTAAACTGACTATGCCTGCTAATGAAAGTGGTACCTCACGTATTTTGGACCTTTTTTTATGTTGTACAAGGAGGTTGTCATTGAGATAGGATTATAAAGCTTTGTACATTATTAGTAAAAGTTTTGAACTTGTGATACTATTCCAAAATTTAGCTTTTTTGTATAAATAAACAATGATTTCTGGTTCCTCCTGCTTTTCAGGTAGTTCAAAAGCGACCAATGAAGGGGGGACATCATCATATAGTAGCAGTAGAACGACATCTCCAAAGGGGTCAAATTATAGCAGTAAAACGACATCTCCAAAGGGATCGAATAATAGCAGTAAAACGTCATCTCCAACTAAAGATAAGAGGTACTACTTGTTTATCTTAAAGCCATCTCATGTTTGCTCGTACATGGAATGATGGAATCATATTTTGACTTAAAACTGTAGAACGTGTAGGAATATTCAGCACGAAAGGAAGCAAACTGAGTGATGGAACGGAAGTTCATTTTAAATGGCCAACTTATGCTTTTAGAATGATGATTGATATTGGCACACATAAAACCAAAATACACCATACGTATGGACTATATAAATGTTTGTACAAAATGTTCTTCGAAGCCGTTTAAAAAACATCTCATAACCAACTCTTTCATGATTACGTTTAATGAACATTGTAATAGCTCTATCGTTGTTACTCATAAAATGTCTGTAAAAATCCATTTGCTAAAAGTTTTAACAAACATTGATTTGTAAATCTGATTTTATTTAAGGCATAATGGCACTCAAATAACGAATAAATTCCATGATATATGCACAAAAGTAGAAGAGAAACAGGGCTTAACATACCTATTTCTTGAGAGGGTGAGATCTCGTAATATGAATTAATTAACATTGGTTTAATCTATCAAAATGGAGCTTTGTCACAGTGATGTCTGGAGTGAAAGAACCGAATTGGGGTCAGTTGCAAAAGAATCTAGTGAAAGTATTACAAATACATTAGCAAGTGCTGGCCAGACTTTGGAAGGAATTGAGTTGGAACTCGTTCTTAATCCACTTCGACTCGCATTTGAAACTAAGAATCCGAAATTCATTGAACTCGCATTGGATTGTATTCATGTATGTTATTTCTGCTTAATTATTGTAGCTTTGAATACAAATTTTTTATAAACGTGACTTTCATTTAGTTATAAAGTTCACGTATTGTGGACATTCTGTGTTTATATTGCACAAGTTGTAAAACCATTTTCTAAGTGCAGAAACTTATTGCATATGACCACCTAGAAGGCGATCCTGGTCTTGCAAACGGTCAAAACGTTCCACTATTCACAAACATGTTGAACACGGTTTGCGGTTGTGTTGATAATAACTCACCTGACAGGTACATTATTTGATATATATCACTTTCCTTTATTCTTTCAATTCTTCAATTTTACTCAAAAATCTATGCAAGAGTTAGATTTTATATGGTACTTTCATGCAGTACAATTCTTCAAGTCTTAAAAGTGCTACTGACTGCTGTATCATCCACCAAGTTCAGAGGTAATTTAGATGCTTACAGGAGTTCTGATGTTTTTCTTTAAATTGGCATCTGGTACTATTTTGGTGGTTCCATAAAGAGCAAAAGTTGTAGATAATGTTCTTCTACCCTTAATTTTGAAAGTATTATAGTTTTCTTTATCCGTCCTGATTATAGTTTTCTTATAAATGGTACGCTTATGATATAGAAAATTTTCTAAGAAAATGGAAAATGAGTTTCTATCAAAATTTTTTTTTGAAAGGCAGTTGTGGAATCACTGACGGACCTTTGGCCCACCCGATCATCTCCACAAGCGGTTACTCCCCTAGGATCGAGTAACCGCCCCTGAGTTCGTAGCCAAGGCGACGCACTAAAGGGGTTGCTCTCCCATGTCTTGGATGGGTATAGCGTCGCAGGAGTCCCCCTCACAACAAGGCTCGAACTCATCACCTCCAGGAAGAAACCTTATGGAAAACTCCCTGAACACTGGGCCTAGACCCCAATGGAATTTAAGATGTCCTTGTGTGGGATTGAAACCACATGCTTACATTTTTCAAATTTTAATGACACGCACGTCAATCTTATGATATATATAAAATCGTTGTTTTAAGTATGGTTGATGTAGTCGATAGTGATTAAGCTAATGTTAAGTTTATGATCCATCCAATTACTATTATATTGATGAATAAATGGTTCTCAATCTCTTTTCTATATTGGCCATATATGCAGTTCATGGGGAACCGTTGCTCGGTGTAATTAGAGTGTGCTATAATATTGCTCTTAACAGGTAACTGTTTTTTGTATTAAATCTTTATTCCACTTTGGAGAACTGAATTAATTGATATATATTTTCAATGAATAGTAAAAGCCCTGTCAACCAAGCTACATCCAAGGCTATGTTAACTCAAATGATCAGCATAGTATTCAGGCGAATGGACACCAACTCGGTTTGTAGTCTAAAACATTCTTTATATTAGTTTATGTGAGCTTTAACTATATTTTAGTTTCTTAATAATTGTTTCTTGAATTCAGGTGTCCACAGATGATCAACCTGTAAGCAAGCCAAATGATGCATCCATGATATCTGAACAAACTTCACCACCCAACGAAGAAGCCCAAATGTTGACTCCCACCACCAACAACACTTCTATTGCACCTCTTGAAGAACTTCAAAATCTTGCTGGTGGGAATGACATAAAGGTGCTTGATTTCTTGTTATTCATAAATCTTTATGCTACATGATCAGCCAACACTAAAGTGGTTGGCTTTTTTGTTTCACAGGGTCTGGAGGCAGTTCTTGACAAGGCTGTGCAGCTTGAAGATGATCAAAAGACTAGGTATACACATATACGGTGCTACCCGAACCCAAAAAATTCTAATTTGACTGTATTATTATAACGAATTATTATTTTCTACCTTTATTCTTTAGCGGAGTTAATTCCAAGAGCATGAGTGTTGCAGACCGTGATGCTTTGCTCGTTTTTCGCACCCTTTGCAAGGTTTGCTTTTTTGTCTGCATTTGTTGATTCAGAATCTTTGCCTGAAGTTTGATATTATTTTGATTAATGTTATTGCAGATGGCTATGAAAGAAGATAATGATACAGTTACCACAAAGACGAGAATTCTATCTCTTGAACTCTTACAGGTTATTAATATACAGTAGCTGATAACTTATATTTTTCATCTTTTTTCTTCTTATTAGTTGTCTGACACATGAATCTTTCAGGCCTTATTAGAGGGTGTTAATCACTCCTTTACTAAGAACTTTACTTTTATTGACGCGGTAAAAGCTTACCTATCATACGCATTGTTGAGGGCATGCGTTTCAAAATCCTCAACGATCTTTCAGGCAAGTTTTAATCTTCTTTTAGTTCATATATAAAGGTTTTTATTGAATTTTCAAAGTGAAATATAAATATATATCTTTTCTTACAGTATGCAACTGGAATCTTTGCAGTGCTTTTGTTGAGATTTAGGGAAGGCCTAAAGGCAAGTTAGTTATGACTGTTCTACTATACACTTGTTTTTGAATACGTGTTGTACTTGTCTATTTACGCTGCAACTAACATTTATCATTTTCAGATTGAAATTGGTATATTCTTCCCTCTGATTGTTTTACGATCTTTAGACAACTCAGAATTTTCCGTAAACCTCAAACTAATGATGATTCGGTACAATTTCTCTGCTTAATCAGACGATTAATCCCATTGATTAAGTAAATGAATTCACTGAACATTTATGTGGTCTAAAATTCTATCACAGGATGCTGGAGAAAATTTGCAAAGATCCTCAATTGCTTATTGATTTATATGTGAACTATGATTGTGATCTTGAGGCACCTAATTCGTTTGAACGAATGGTATGACTATTCAGTTATTTCCGTTAAACTGAACATATAAATTTTGTTCTGGCATTTGATGTTATTTTTGTTCACTTCACATACAGGTTACAACACTTTCCAAAATAGCTCAAGGGACGCAAGATTTGGATCCTAACTCTGTTAACTCGATCCAAACTGGAACGCTTAAAGGATCATCAGTTCAGGTTTGTATATCATTATGGTCCACTCTTACCTTAAAAATTGCAGCGATTTAATATGCAAACATATTACCACGTGTAGATGTTTTGACTTTTTTTTCTTTATGTTTGTAGTGCCTGGTGAATGTGTTAAAGTCACTCGTTGACTGGGAGAAGTTGCGTAGAGAGGCAAAGCAGAATAAAGACAAAGAGTTTATTAATGAGGATGTTTCAGATTTGGAGTCAGAAGCAAACAATAGCAATGGCTCAGCAGATAGCTTTGAGAAAGTAAAGGCTCAAAAGTCAACCCTGGAAGCAGCCATCGCTGAGGTATATAATGTGTCATTCGTACCAAGCTATAGAAAGTACTTTGAATAGAGGTGAAGTCAAATTTTATCCGAAGTCCTTGTAATTCTGAAAATAAGAAACAAAATTTGATGCCCATTAAGCTTTATAGCAAATGCTAGCAGATCAGAGAAAAGTGAAACTTAAGGTTATAGAAGAACCCATATGATATGATTATGAACTTTAAGTTTGACCTCAGACGTCAAAGCATGCATCTTTACGGTAAAGGTGAAAACTTCGACCCATGTACTTATGACCTGGTCAATTATTCTTTTGTTTTTATCTCTAATGGGTCAAGAAGGTAAAATAAAAAAGAAAAAGAAACTAGCTAAAAAGAAATGGGTCAAATGCCAGCCAAAGTGTATTTTCAGTGTATAAATCTCCGATATCATTCTACTCGATATATTAATACCATTCTTGATATAAAAAAAAAATTTGTTATCGCATATCGTACACGAATTATTTGGACAAAAAATGTTTCTGGTCAACCCAATGTGACTCCTTTTGACCCATACTAGAATTTACACACTTTGATCCTCTACACAACCTACCCGACCAGGCCACTTTACCAACTATATTTTCTGACATTAGGGTAATACATATATGTACATCTCCATTCCTGTCATCTATTACTGCATGTATGCAAGAAACAAAAACTTGAGAGGATATCAGAATCCTGGATGCCTAAACACTGGCGGTCAATCTTAATTTTGTTAGGATTTAATTTTGTATCATCAATAAATTGCAGTTCAACCGCCATCCTGAACGTGGTATTGGATTTCTCACAGCAAATAGGTTGGTTGACAATACACCTGGAGCAGTAGCACAGTTTCTTAGGAATACATCCACTTTGGACAAGGTACAATGTCTTAATACAAAATAATAGATGTGGCAATCTTCAATTTTGACATATTTACTTGTAAATGAGTGATTATGATTTGTCCATAAAGGGTCAAATGGTTTGAATTATAATAAATTATCTGAAATAGAAACATGTCAAATCGGTTGAATGAGTCAAACGGGTAATAGTCGCCCAAAGTGATTTTTGATGCTTACAGTCTCCTAAATTATTTATATTATAGACCTGGCTTAATTTTGTAATACCTTTGTTTTTGTGATCGTATCTAACGGATTAAGTATTTAATAAAGAACAAAGTTGACAAAACTGTTTGTCGGTAATCCATGAGTGCCAGCATATGTACTACATACCAAACCATCTAAACGCGACCCATTTTGACACACTACCCAATCCACCCTACATGTCCCTTCTTTCTACCTTTGGTAAAAAATAAGCTTCATACATTGATATATTAGTAGATTTGAGGACCTTTGGTGGCTGGATTTTCAGGCTATGATTGGTGATTACTTGGGTCAACATGAGGAGTTTCCCCTTGCTGTAATGCATGCTTATGTTGATTCGATGAAATTCTATGAAATGAAATTTCATACCGCCATTCGTGAATTTCTCAAAGGTTTCAGGCTTCCAGGGGAAGCACAGAAGATAGATCGTATAATGGAAAAGTTTGCAGAGCGGTAAGTGCATACAATTAAGTACCTTTTCTTATTCTAGTTAGTAATGTGTTGCCATTTTTGCAGTTACTGTGCAGATAACCCAGGTCTCTTTAAAAGCCCAGACACTGCTTACGTTCTTGCATATGCAGTTATAATGTTAAACACTGATGCTCACAATCCAATGGTGTGGCCTAAAATGTCAAAATCTGATTTTGTACGAATGAATGCAACAAATGATCCAGAAGAATGCGCACCAAAAGTACTTTTGGAAGAAATCTATGACTCCATTGTTAAAGAAGAGATTAAGATGAAGGGTGATGATAATGTAAATTTGGGAAAAACGAGTAGGCAAAAGCC
The DNA here is from genome assembly GCA_949592205.1 of Helichrysum umbraculigerum. Classification (NCBI taxonomy): domain Eukaryota; kingdom Viridiplantae; phylum Streptophyta; class Magnoliopsida; order Asterales; family Asteraceae; genus Helichrysum; species Helichrysum umbraculigerum. The sequence continues at coordinate 71,144,965 of CATIUR010000002.1, forward strand.
AGAAACCGAAGAACAAGGTGGCATTGTTGGCATTTTAAATTTGGCTCTACCGAAACTTAGAATTCAATCGGACACAAAGGCTGAAAGTGAAGCTATTATTAAACAAACACAAGAAATATTCCAGAAACAAGGGGCGAAAACTTGTACATTTTATACATCACAGCGTATTGATATTATAAGACCAATGGTTGAAGCTGTAGGTTGGCCTTTGCTTGCTACATTTTCTGTTATGATGGAGGAAAAGGAAAATAAGGCTAGGATGGTTCTTTGTATGGAAGGTTTTAAAGCAGGGATTTACATTACACACGTCCTAAGAATGGATACCATGCGATATGCTTTTTTGACATCATTGGTCAGGTATGTTGGGTGGTTTTCAATTCAGTACTCTTTCATTATCTTTCTTATTTAACTTTGTTACTTTTCCTGTATGTTCTGTTTATGATGCATAAGAGGTGTTTGGATAAAGAGGTCCTGATTATAGTTATATGATTATTCAAGTGCCAACTGATAAATTTTAAAAAATCAGTTTCATACTAGCTTCAAAAAGACATAGACATTGGTTGTATTAAACTATTAATATTAATTTTTCAAATAAGTATTAATAGTACGCCTGAAAAATACTATACCTAAAAAGATGATTAAGACATATATATAATTTAAATCAAAGGTGAAGATAAGAATGCATGAGGTATAGAACCGTTAATTTGCGTAATCTTATATCTTTTTTTAAACCTAGCAATATCATATAATTTTATGAGCCAATGCACTGTTGCAGATTCACAATGTTACATGCACCCAAAGACATGCTTAGTAAAAATGTAGAAGCTTTAAGGACTCTGCTGAATCTATGTGACTCTGAACCAAACACGCTTCAAGATACATGGAATGCTGTTTTAGAGTGCATATCTCGACTCGAATATATTATATCTACTCCTCCTATGGCTGCTGTTATAATGCATGGAGCTAACCAAAATTCTAGGGATACGGTTGTTCAATCTCTTAAAGAGTTGGCTGGGAAACCATGTGACCAGGTCTTTTCAAACAGTGTCAAACTTCCCAGTGAATCCGTGGTGGAATTTTTCACTGCTTTATGTAACATCTCGGGTGAAGAATTGAAACAAATCCCAGCTCGTGTTTATAGCTTGCAAAAACTTGTGGAGATTAGTTATCATAATATGGCTCGTATACGCATGGTAATCATCCCTTTACCCCGTTCTAGGTAGCAAGATGGGCCTGTTGGGTAGGTCAAAACGGGGTAGGTTGAAACGGGTCTTTTTTTTTAAACGGGTCACTTTTGTCCATTTTAGACATTTTTTTATGTAACATAGTTTAAAGGGTGATTAAGTGCTTATCTGGTATGAGCAGATAAGCAAATTCAAACACCTTTATGAAGCCTGTATTTACCTTATTTTATAAGAAATAAACACACACTGTATTTTTTAAGCAGATAGGTGCATTTAAATGAGCGTACTCAAACACCCTCTTAATTCGTTAAATATGATCACTAGTTTGCAACTTATAGTTTTGGTTATAAGTATAATGCAGGCTCTTTAAAGGATGATGATGCTGCATGTATTTTTGATGGTTTCTAGTGACTGAATTTTTTTTCCATTTGTAGGTATGGGCTAGAATATGGTCTGTCCTTGCTAATCATTTTATAACTGCCGGGAGACATTCTAATGAGAAGATTGCAATGTATGCCATAGATTCTTTAAGGAAACTTGGCATAAAATACTTGGAGCGTGCAGAACTTGCTAGTTTTACATTCCAAAATGATATCTTGAAACCATTTGTTATTCTAATGCGGAATGGCCGAAGTGAATCCATTCGGAAATTGATTGTCGATTGTATCGTTCAGGTATGTTTACATTGTTTGTGTATGCACTATGAACCGCATTATTAATTAAACTATTAAAAGAGATATATCTTTGAATTTAGAGATCCAACTTACTATTATTTTAATAATTTCTTAAGATGTAACTTTATTAACCGATACTGCAATTGGAAATAGATGACGAGATCAAAGGTTGGAAGCATTAAATCTGGTTGGCGAAGCGTCTTTATGGTTTTTACAGCTGCTGCCAATGATGAGTTGGAATCAATTGTTGAAAGTGCTTTTGAGAATGTAGAACAAGGTTTTGATTAACTTATTGATTTATTTCCATTTTTTATTGATGTTATATACTTATACTTATATATGTCCCTCTGTCCCATGAAAACCTTGTGGACCTAAAAATTGTTTCCTTCAATTAGCAAATAAGTAGATATATTGCAATGTTCATGGGATGGAAGAATTCATATAATACGTTTGTATGCTTAATGGGTGCAAGTATATAACCTGTTAAAAATTGTACAGAATTACAGATATTACTTATGATGTATTGTGTCTAACTTTAAAAAAATTTGGCAGTTGTACTAGAGCACTTTGATCAAGTTGTCGGTGACTGTTTTATGGACTGCGTCAATTGCCTAATTAGTTTTGCCAACAGTAAGAGTTCTCACCGAATCAGTTTGAAAGCCATTGCACTTCTTCGCATATGTGAAGATCGACTTGCAGAGGTTTGTGTTTTTTAAAGGTGGCAACTTTGATCCATTTACTATTAATTTGGTCTATTGGCACTGTAATTTATCTCAAAGAGGTCAAATGAATCAAGTTAAAAAACTAAGCTTATATGAGAACGGGTCAAACAGGTTGCAAGTCACCCTAATTCTGTTTTTCAATTCATATAAATAAACGAACCAATATGAAGTAAGTTATGTTTAATTATTTATCATACAAATATGTTTATATAAAATTATTTTATTCAAAAAGTTACATTATTATTGTAATCATAATGTATGCAACATTTATGCATAAAAACATTCAAAAAAAATTGGACCAATGTGTTTGCGGGTCACCCAACCCGTTTTGACCGTCCTAAAATATTATTTTTGACATGTTACCCAACCTCCTTATATTCATCACTGCTTTAAATAAGTCATGTTTAATTCTGTATGAAGACAAAAACTGAATGTGTCTCTATTAGGGACTCATACCTGGTGGTAGGTTAAAACCTATCACTGTCAATGTTGATACAGCTTACGATGTTACTGAGCATTATTGGTTCCCTATGCTGGCTGGTTTGTCTGACCTGACTTCTGACCCACGACCCGAGGTCAGCAAGTGTGCACTTGAGGTTTTGTTTGATTTATTGAACGAAAGAGGAAGTCATTTCACTCCAAGATTTTGGGAAAGTATTTTCCACCGAGTTTTGTTTCCTATTTTTGATCATGTGAGGCAAGCAGGAAACGAAACTAGAGCTTCTACCAATGGTTGGCTTCGTGAAACTAGTGTTCATTCACTACAACTTTTATGCAACCTTTTTAACTCATTTTACAAGGTAAATTATGTCTTTAGCTGTTAATCTATATTACATTAATCATCATTAAACACACACACACACACTAGAGGTGGCAGTTTTGAAAGGGGATTTAGGTTATGTATTAACTCTAACGGGTCAAATGGGTAAATTCAAAAGTTAGATTAAAAAACAATGTCGATACTGGTCCAACGGGTTGTAAGTCACCCAATGTGTATTTTTAAGTCCTAAAACCTAATAAAAGATCTTATTCAACCATTAAAATAATGTCCGTAATCATATTTGGCGCACCAACTATTATAAAGAAGTTAATATTGGAAAAGCCTGTTTTGGGTCAACTTGTTCAACCTGACTTTTTTTGACTCATTGCTTAGTTCTAACGGGGGTTCAGCAGGTTGAAAGTCAAAGGGTAAATTGCAAAAGTTAGCTTAAAAAGATACAGGTCCAACAGGTTGAAAGTCGCCCAAAGTGTATTTTTAAGTCCTAAAACCTTCTAAATCACTTTATGCAACTCGTTAGATTTTACTGATATAGCATTAAGTTTGTACTCATATATGAGCACACTATATTCTTTCCATTAAAAGATTGTGACGTTGTAAGCTGCTTAGTTGTAAAAGCGAGGTAACACTTCCTGCAGGAGGTATGCTTCATGCTGTCTCCATTGCTAAATTTACTAATAGATTGCGCCAAAAAGACAGACCAGGCAGTGGTCTCGATATCAATTGGCGCACTCGTCCATCTTATAGAAATTGGAGGACACCAATTCATTGTTTCTGACTGGGATACCTTGTTGAAGAGCATAAGGTACATTAGTTCAATTTGCAACAAAATTTGATGGAAAAGTGACTCATCACTCTTTTTTAGTCATATATATTGTCATTTGTCATGTATGTGTGTGCGTTTATGTATGATGACATGACAGGGATGCTTCTTACACCACTCAACCTCTGGAGCTACTCAACGCTTTGAGCTATGAAAGCACAAAGAATCAGTCATCTATGGGTGGAGACGTAGAAGTTCAAGAAGAGAATAGTCCCTCGGTACAGTCTAGTAGCGGTGAGCCACTTAAATGTCAATATTGATATATGCTATATATATGCTCCCTTTGATCCAATGAAAGTGAGAGTATAATTGTTTGACTATTGAATGTAAATGAACTAATTGGCTGTATATGAGTTCTCTTTGACAGATCAAAATTTATTGATGGTGGCGAAAGACAAACAAGAAGATGAGCCATCAATGGATCCACAGGAAGCGGAAGGTTATATTAAATTTTTGATAGTGTTTTATTTTGTTCCATTGATATTGTACTTTCACCTGGGAGTTTGCATTGTAAAAATAAGTCATGATTCTTATTATGAAAAATGTAGAAAGAAAGCATTTTGATTTTCAATTATTTGCAGGTCAAAATCCATTATCAGAAAATGCTGGTCAAACTCCTTTTTCAGAATATGCTGACAAATCTCCTAAAGGGCCAAGTTTGCAACGGAGTCAAACAATAGGTCAAAGACTCATGGGAAACATGAGGGATAACGTTCTCGTTAGAAGTTTCACCTCTAAACCGAAAAATCATACTTTAGATCCCATTATACCTGCTGCTTCCACATATAAGGTGGTACCAATTTCCTAACTTACTTTACTCATCTTTTTGAATTTTTTCTGTATATTGTTTAATAATTCAAAATGAGTGATGAAGTTTTATTAATCTTTGTTTCAAATGTACAGTTTCCTGATGAGGAGCGTGAATCCGAAGATTCAGTAGAAAGTATGTATATGGGAACAATAAGATGCAAATGCATTACTCAATTGCTACTACTAGGGGCCCTTGATATCATTCAGGTATGGCCAAATGGACGGGTTGGGTAAGGGGTCAAAATGTGTAACTTTTTTCTCTTAGTAATCTGGGCTGGGCATGGATTTGGCCCTCATGAAACCTTCCAAAATAAGTTGTGGCTTGCTAAGCCATAATGTTATATTTTTATTTTTGTCTGCCAGAAAAAATATTGGAGCAAGTTGAAGGGCCATCAAAAGATCGCCATTCTCGAAATTTTATTCTCGATGTTAGAGTTTGCTGCATCTTTCAACTCGTACACTAATCTCAGGATACGGATGCAACATGTTCCTCCTGAAAGGTTGGCTGCATGCTTATGTGAATTGACATTATATGTTTTTATACACCTACACTGTTTAAAAAAGCAAAAGTTATCATTTTTAACATCACAGGTTTTTAACAACCTCTCCATTAATGAATACGTATGAAATTATTAGATGTTTGCCCATCATCATCCTTGAACTATGTCACTTCTGAAAGCTCGGACGATTTTACAGCCCATTTCCACCCTTACGAGTATATATGATATTGGCTTTTATTGGTTGACTACTTGACTCTTTTCTAAATGTACCAATTTCTACATTCTCAGAATTGGTCAACTCGGATAAAACAGATAGAACTGCTTAAAAGGAACCGAGTCACATGTGTTGACAAATGTATTTTTAGATTATGATCGAAACAACATAGTTTTTGTATTCGAATATGGCACACTTTTCACAAAAATTAAGTTTCAACAAAAAGTGGTCAACCCAGCCCGTTTCGACCCATATAAGAACTATCTTTTTTGACCTGCCTGACTCTCATTTTCCAATGTTTACTATATAATGTGATTATGGAAGTGTACTTTAGGCGTTTGACTAATCATACAATACTTTTCTTAAACTAGAGTCAAACATTGCTATATTCATGGGACGGATTCAGATGCTATACAGAAGACAATCGACCTTATCGTTCTGACACAAACTAGTTTATCTTCATTCAGGCCACCAGTAAATCTTCTTCGTCAGGAATTTACCGGAACTTGCATTTACTTAGAAGCTTTACACAAGACAACTTCCGGAAGTAAGACAAACCAAAATGGAGAGCTTAATACAACAAGTGATTTACTTGATGATGATGAAGATGATCACAGAGTTAAAACTGATGCTGAAGAAAAGCTTGCATCTTTTTGTGGCCAAATACTAAAAGAAGCATCTGATTTCCAAATGAATATTGGAGAAAGTAGTAATATGGAGATTCATCAAGTTCTTGAACTACGTTCGCCCATTGTTGTTAAGGTATTGATTTCCTACACGTTGAAGGTTTTCGTCTTTAGTTAAGGTGTGTTTTAAAAGTCATTATGCAAATTCCGGTAAGCAAAAAATAGGTGATTAAGTTATGTTAAAACTAGTATAAAACTAATTTTCCATATCAGATAATCAGAAGCAGAATCTACGAACACGAAAAGTAAAACTAATTATTGTGACGTAAATCACAATATTTAATATCACAAGCAAATCCAAACCCCTCCTTACTGATACTTCCTTTTTGATGCTCGAATGAGGGTTTTTTTTCTTTCTTTAAGCTTCATTATTTGTGATGGAGCGTTTTAGGTGCTGAAGGGTATGTGTTCAATGGACAACCATATATTCAGGAAACACCTCAGAAGCTTCTACCCTTTGATCACCAAGCTCGTATGTTGCGATCAGGTAATCTTTTGTCTATAATTGATGATGTTTTTCTTTGGTTCCCATTTACTTGATGACACTATCAATGTTGACCATTTTTTTCGCTATAATGTTTGTTCATTCCAGATGGATGTTCGTTGTGCTCTAGCTGATCTTTTCAGCATGCAGTTACACGGATTGCTGCACTAGGAATGCTTACTAAACACTTTAATGTAGTCTTTGAGCACTCTATTTAACACACAGTTTGGGAGCTCTTAGAAGTGAAGACATACTATCTATATGAGCATTGTGAGTCACTTTTGAAACGGCTGAAATTTTGTTTTACTGATCATGTTTCCATTTTGTATTCAACAAGCATGTGGAATTTGTATCCATGAAAAATGTAGAGTAGAGGTGAGTTTTGGTTGATGAAGATGGTCAAGTACTTTATATATCTCATAATATGATATTGCTGTCTTTCTATATTAGAGTATCATGATCATAGGAAATTTTAATTATCATTAGTCCATTATGAGAATTTTCGGTGAAATGAGCATGTAAATAATCCCATCAACCAATAGAAAGTGAGCATTTGACGTAACAGTTATTTCTTTATTAACTGAAATCTGGATCTGAACATTAAGAGACGGTGTCTGAAGTCTGAAAACAGAACCATTCAGACTATTTGAAAAGTAAACATGCAGTGAAATAGATACATGCAAATGCAACAAAAATTGCAGGCTTTCTCACAGTGAAGTGTAAAATCAAACCTTTATGACATGGAGATGTATTCATACTTGGGTTCAATCAGTAGACCAAAAGTGAAACAATATTTAATAGGACTATTGCTAATATCACCTTCAATTCTGACATGGAAAAGTGTTGTCTTGCACAGACGTATGGGCCCATCCCAAATGGCGTATAAACTTGAGGAATTTTGCAAGCATTTTTTATTCCCTCTGCAAATATTTGTGGCTTGTATTCATAAACATCGGCACCCCATACGTCAGGGTTGTGGTGTAGCATTGGTATCACAATCTGGGCATTGATCCCTTTTGGGAGTAGAATACTTTTGAACTCTATATCTTGTCGGGCTTCTCGTACACTAAAGGCTGCTGGTGGATAAAGGCGTAATGCTTCATGAATAACGATTGTCAGCTGCCAAGATTAGATAATACGGTGGAAATATCAGTCAATAGTACTATGATAGATATCTCAACAGAAGTCTTTATTGATTGCAGGATCTACCGAGTCAATCAGTGTTACTAAATATGGAAATTTTGACCTATTCAACTTATGTTTTATCTCGAACGGGTCAAACAGGTATATAAAATATAGCCTAGAAGAAACAGGTCAACCGGGTGGACACTCACGATTGATAAAGATCAAACTGAAAATGAACAGAACGTGCTTCGGGTCAAATGATCAACCCAACATTACCTATTTTGACCTGTTTGTTTCAAGAAAGCAGTCTCGCATCATGAGCTATAATAATGATACGGAACTAAATTATGTGATATTTTAAGAGATGAGTAATTAGCATACCGTTTTCATGCTTTGAAGCATATTCATGTCCGGTAGCTTATTTCCACAAATGTCAAGAACCTCTGCACGGCAACGCTCTTGCCACTCTTGATGTTCGGCAACTAACATCAAGCCCCATGATGCTGCACTGGAAATAGTTTCATACCCAGCAAAATATAAACTTTTGCAGCTATCAACTATGAACTTGTGAGGATCAATATTAATCCACTTGTAACAGGTCTTTCAATGATGGTCTGTAACAGGTATTTCCCTTCTGAAGCTCCTTTAGCTTTTACTAGTTCTATTATTCTCGAGTTTAAATCTTTCTCCAACTTCCATATTTCTCTGTTGTTTTTTCATGTATAGCAAAAGTATATGACAACATATTGGTAGTTTGACATTTTTAGAATGTATTTACTATTTTGCTGCTTTGTCAATGTTAGGGGACATGTGATGCTATTTGTAGCATTCTGATATATGTTCTTCTGCATACAAGTATCTATCTTTTGGTAAAAGTTTAAACCCGAATGATGAATGGAAAGCAGTAGTTATGAGCGTGGTACGGATATGAGCGTGGTACGGAACTGGTACCGTAATGTACCAAACTGGTTGGTACCGCTTTTCTTTAGGCCCCAATGTGAGTACCAAACAAGTGGTTTGGTACCGGTACGGTACGGGTAATGGTACAGTGAAAAGTAGTACTATACCTGCTTGGTACCGGAAATATAACCATACAAGAGTGAACAATGTTAAGCCGTAAAAAGTGGTATAACACAAAAACATAACATCACCTTAATACCAACTGGACCAAATATGGTAACTTAAACAAAAAGATGACAAAGAATTGGTATGATTATGTTTTCGAATTAAAGTACACGATAGTCAATATCATTCACATTAATTCATCAAGCACAAAATTATATACAACAACGTTGACCATAATATAATATAATATAACATATAAATAAAAGTGATAAGTTTGATATTAAAAACCTAAAATAAACATGATCTAAAAAGATGATTCCCATTATGCAGAGTGTTATAAATTGAAACTATAAGCTTTTATATGTTTGTGTATAAAGGATATAGGTAGTACTTTCATATTCTTTGTTTTTCTTTTGACGACGACGATTGTAGTTGATCGTGATCCTTGATAGCTGATGATAATTAGGATTTAGATTTTGTGAATGTTTTAAAACTCATCACTTGCGGTACATATAACATGTGTTACCAGTCGCACTATATATAACAACATATGTAACCAACAACTATTCTTATTTCGTAATAAACAATATTATCGTATAAGTCATATAGTGACAAAAAGATAGGACGTTATATACCGGATCGGGTACTAAACCGCGAAAATACCGATACCATACCGAAAGTACCGCATCAAAAAAACGAAGCAATTTTTTTTGTCGAAAGTATACAATGTGAAATGCCTAATCAAAAAGAAAAAAATAATGTTTTTTATGGTGCAATTTTTATAGTTTTCTGACGGGACGTTTTTGAAATATATAGTTTTTAAAAGTGCAAGAGAAAGTGGGGTTTGATGAAAATGAATGACTAAAACTGATTCCTTCATTCTCACCAAAATTATCATTCTCGCTCACTCATTCAAAAAATACAAACTAGTATTCAAACTTCAGAAGAACACCTAGTACATACAACTACACACAGTCAATATAGAGCAAATAATAATTACAAATAAAATAATAGATGATTTTGTAAATTACCATTATTCATTTGTAAATCATCAAACATGTTCTATTATCTATAAAATATATTTAAATTTATACAGAAAAAAGTAGCGATACTCAAATTGTTCCCTTAGACCTGTTTCAACGGGGACTTCGGTTCTCCAAACTGATACCATTGGCACCAAGCCATCAGTTGGCGTCAGTTTTTTGGAATGTCGGTTTACTGAAGGGGTGGTGATATTTCCACCAAAGTTTTTGATAAATCCACCATAAATGTGCAGCTACTGTTTGTACAGTACAAGTGTTTAATGCACAAATATGTTTGATTTATCAAAAAGCTTGGTAGAAATATCACCACCACCCTTACTCAAGTAGAAGTGACACTGTGGTGTGGCCCCGTGCGAATAAATAAAATGTTTTTTCTTTTCTGATGGGAATGCAACTAGGATGATTGGTTGGTGGTCAAAAATTAAATAGGGATGATACAATCGAAATTTTTACAAAGATATTTGTACAACAAAGTGATATATATCGATCACATTAATTTTATATTTCTTTCTCATACAAACCATTTTATGAAAAATATTTTCCTACGTTCCAGTCAAAGACTAATTATACTATTCACAATTAACTATACTATTCTCAAATTAAACAACAACTCTACTCACTATAGGTTCGTTTAATTGATTGAAACATGAAAATGAAATACTTATTTGAAACAACTCAAAATCGTAATATAAACATTTGTAGTAGTGGTCTAGTGGATGGGACCGTAGATCGTATCATTTCTCAAAGTTTAATAGCCATAAATACAACATAAGGCCCATTCAAACTTTGGGCTAAGCCCTAAAGTTTACTCATTCTTTGACCTTTTTTACAAAATCAGAGGGTCAAACATCTAACACTTTACCAGAAAGAAAGATCAATCAGAATCAAGAAAGTAAAAAAAAAAAAAAAAAATGGGTTCTGTGAAAGATCAATTGCCGCCATATCCAAACGCAGCTCGAATCTCTGATTCGCAATGCTATCCGCAGTATACTGCTTCTCTCAAGTGTAATGATTTATTCATATTGTTTCTTATTTATTTTGTTTTAGTTTTGCTCAATTTGTGTTTGTTTAGGGTTTAATCATATTGTTTTAGAAGCTTATTATTGCATCTAATTCTAGGGTTTTTGTTGTTTTCTTGATGCTTTGTTGAAGTTTGATAAAAATTGTGTTTAGGTAGGCTTTATATTCAGACTTTAGGAGCTTGTTAAATTTGAGCTTTATAAAGCTAGCTTAAGTTGATAAGCTCATAAGCCGTTTAAGAATTAGTTTATCGGCTTTTCCAAACGTCGATAAGTACGTAAGCTATAAAAATTTGAGAAATGATATCGAGGCATAAATTTGTAAGACTAAAAAAGATATGATTGGTGTGATACAATGATAGGTGAAAATTGAGAGCAAGAGAATGCATAAGTCATATGTATATCAAATGATAAATGGATTAGGTATCTGTTGCTAGGTCTATTTAGCAATACTCGTAATTGTTACCGCTAAAAAGTGCCCTTAAATCACTTTTTATTGTTTTAGACGTAAATACTATGTACATCGCTTATTGAAAGCAACTTATTTAACTTGCAAGGGAGTGTTTAGGATTGGTTATTTTAAAGCGCTTATCTGCTTGATAATTAAGCAGGTAGCTACCTACTTATTTGGTGTATGTGAAAACCCAATTAGCATTTAGCAGATCAGCAGTTTTTGTAAACAATTCCAAAACAACGGAAAACTCTTAACACTATAGTTTAACACATCTGGCTCATCTTGGATTCAAAAGTTTGTGATTATATTGAGAAATTCTTTGTGTTGTAAGTTTAATATATCACTATGCTTATCTACCTATTAGAATCCATCTCTTTCTTATGTCATATGTTTTTCGTAACCAGTAATAATAAACCGGTTCTACAGGTTTAGAAGAATTCAGCTCTGATAAAAGTAAATGTCAAGAACATTTTGATGTCTACAAGGAATGCAAGAAAAAAGAGGTTAGCTTTAGATGTCACATGGTTATTTTTTTTATGGCTCTCGGATTAACATATCTTGTCATGCTGCCAGTGGGTGTGTATTAGAAATAGTAACATGTTCTTTTTTTTTTTTTACAGTTTAGGTAGTTGTGAGTTTGTTATGCAATTGATTAAAGTTGAAACACTTTTTTGGTGTTACAGAGGGAGGCCCGTTTGGAACGCAATAAAAGTCGATCGTTGTTTTCATGAAACTTTTCCATGAAGGGCTGCTAACAACTCATGTGAGTAGGAAGTCTCGTGCACTTTCATCCCTTTCAAATTGAGATTGTGAAATTTCAAACTAGTGATAATGTATTACCTTAGTACGTGTTTGAAGAATTTTAAAATACTCCCTCTTTAATTTGTAAGATGAGGCTTGACTTTATCTTTCTTCTATGGAAACCTGCCCGTAACTGTTTCGGCTCAATAAACTTGGTTTTGTATCCGGTGCTCATATATGGTCTAATAAACAGTGTATATTGTTACTCCGTTGGTATCGTATCCTCTTTCACTTTTCAAAGGGTTGCATCAATTGTCACTACTCTCTCCCATTCATGAATTTCAGATCGGTTCAATTTTCATTTTACTCTCAAAAAGCTTGGGACAATAGACATGTTAGACGAAAGTACCAAAAGTATAAAAAGAATTGAGGAACACTTCTCGACACTGTTTTAGATATCAAAATCAGCAAGAAAGCATAAAGAGAACCTACACAATCATACAGTGTTTAGTTGTTTACACCAGAATAATAAAACCTACCGGGAAACTAATTACTGACGAATCCTAATCCTTTTACAGTGAAGACTCCCTATTATAAATCAAATACGGAGTACCCTCTATTCCAATAATGATGTTTGATTAGCCTGCCTTACGGTCATTTGAGCCCAAGTAGGAGATGTAATAGCCTATATTCCTACTAATGTGATCCCCATTACAAATGGACAAATCAGTTCGGAAACATAGCTCTTCTATATAGTAATTAGACCTGCTACTAATGTCGGCTAGTCTGTCAGTCGTGCAGTAGTTCAAAACTGGAATTGGGTCGTGCAGTTGTTCAAAACTAGAATTGGCACAATATCGTTAAGTGGCCGCCCTTGCTCAATCTGGGTCGGGCTTTCTCCTGCTTACTTGGTAGCCCACCGATTGTTGAATCACATGAAAGAAATGAAGTTAGTCTTTGACCATACTTTGATTGTACTGAATTAGTTTCTACTCCCTCCGTCCCAAAATTATTGTCCACCAACAAAAAACACGGAGTTTAATAAAAGTGGGACCGTAACAACTTTCAACCATCCAAATAGAATCTTCACCCACTAAACTCTTCTCCTATTGGTTGAAATGAGAAGTGGACAATTATTTTGGGACATCCAAAAATGGAAAGATGGACAATAATTATGGGACGGAGGTAGTATTAATTTAGCTCTCAAATAACTCACAAATCTTTGTCCCTTCTGGGACATGAACATTGATGTCCCACTTTGGTACTAATAGACGAAAGACTATCTGATTAATTTAGATATTTCTTGTACAGAGTAAAATAACTCATTAATAATAAGATAACTGAGTAATTAGTTTTGTTGTAGTTAATCCTAAATGTATAATCCAAGACACGTTATTGATCATTAAATAATCAGATATTAAACTTAGTTTCACTATAAGTGAACACTAGAAACTGATTATAATGCAATAAGCAAATACTCCATAGTTACTTTCAAAAACAAAACGCCACCTCAATGATCAACTGTATTAGTTTTTCCTTAAGTTCATCTTTTATTGGCTGAAATGTGAATGTTCTTCTGACATTAGTACATTACTACAGCAACATATCCCAAAATGGGTGCATGAAATGGTTAGAAGCATTGCATGCCTCTTACATGAAATAACGTGTCTTCACAATTTTCTTACATGGAGATGTATGCCATGTTTAGGTTCTATAGTCAGACCAAAAGTAGGTGAGTGTCGATACGTTGGGGATGAAGTGAAGCTAAATCTCGATAGGACTAATGCTAGTATCACCTTCAATTCTGCCATTGCAAAGTGTTGTCCTGCACAGATGCGTTGACCCATCCCAAATGGCATGTAAGTTTGGGGAATTTTGCAAGCCTTTTTTATTCCCTCTGCAAATCTTTCTGGCTTGAATTCGTATACATCGGGACCCCATAGCTCAGGGTGCTGGTGTAGCATTACCATTACTGTCTGAACATTCATCCCTTTTGGGATTAGGATGTTATTTAACTTTATATCTTCAAATGCTTCTCGTACAGTAAAGGCTACTGGTGGATAAAGGCGTAAAGCCTCTTGAATAACCATTGTCAACTGCCAAGGTTAGATAATATTAGTGATATTAGTATGACATATATCTCAACGGAGGTCTTATTGATTGCAGGAGCTACGGAGTCAATTAGTGTAACTGGATTTGTCAATTCAAGTTAACTTTCATCTCTAACGGGTCAAATAGATTAATAAGTAAAATAGGTTAGAGGAAACGGGTTGAAAGTCATTCAAAGTGTATACTTAATGCATAAAACCTTCCAAAACATCTTATCTAATAATTTATATTTTTGTTGAAGTTATGTGGTTTTTGTAATCATATGTGACGTGCTTATTGTTTATGCACAATTAATAAAGGAAAACAAAATACAGGAAGTGTTTTGTGTCAACCCATCCTGACCAATTGTTTTCAACTCCTTCTGAAGAATTACACATCTTCTCCAGTAACACAACCTGCATGTTTGGCAACCTCCAAAATATTCATGCCATAATGCTCAAAAATTAGTTTCCACTATGTTTGTTTAAGGTTCTTGTCTACTTACAGATGCTTTTAGGAGGTTCATAATCTTCTGTTACACCATTCAAGTGTAGCAATGCTGAGCATAGCAATAACCTAAATATATGGATTTTGTTGCAGATTTTTACACTGACATTGTTCTATGTTGCAATAAGAGTTTAAAAGTTACTATTATGATTTTAAAATATTGTAATCACCAAAGGGCCTATAGCGTAACGGTACCGGGGGAACCCTACAACCAAAAGGTTGTAGGTTGAGACAATGTGTGTGATAAATATGTGGTGTATATGTGTTTTTGCCTTCTTAGAAAATATATAATAAATTTGTAACCTATTTGTTTCAAAGACAGCAGTCTAGGATGGTGAGCACTAGTTTTATAAATCTTGGATATTAATCTATTATGGAACTAAAACATGTGATATCTTAGGATATAAGTAACATACCATTTTCATGCTTTGAAGCATATTCATGTCCGGTAGCTTATCTCCACAAATGTCAAGAACCTCTGCCCGACAACGATCTTGCCACTCTGGATGCTTGGCTAGTAACATCAAGCACCACGATGTTGAGGTGGCAGTAGTTTCATAGCCAGCAAAATACAAACTTTTACAGTTATCAACTATGAACTTGTGAGAATTAATATTAATCCACTTGTTATCGTCCTCATCATCTTTCTTTGCAGCTTCAATTATTGTCTGTAACAGGTCTTTCCCTTCTGTACCTGCTTTACTTGATTTTACTACATCTATTATTCTTGAGTTTATATCTTTCTCCAGCTTCCATATTTCTCTGTTGTTTTTGCTTGGCCAATATCTGTTTTTAACAAAAGTATATAACAATTATTGGTGGTTGGACATTTTTAGATTGTGTTTAATATTGCGCTTTTATTAATGTTACTGGGACAGTGGGACATATCCATTTGTAATATTTGTTTTTTTGTTCTTGTGCAGACAAGTATCTAGCTTAACTTGTTTCTAATATTCTTTTCAATGGAAGTTGGAGCGTAGAGGTGCAAATGGGTGGGTTGAGAACACGGGTCAGGTGGACCCGGAGCACTTTTTGTCCAATAATATACAAGGACTTTCAACCTGCTAGACCCATTTGACCCTTATTTCTTTCTAGCATATTATTTTCCCTGTTTGACCCCTTAAGAGACTAAACATAGCCCAAATCAAGCCATTAATGGTGTTAAATTGCTACTTCTAATCAATATGTACCTTGATCCAGGAATACCGATGTTTCTCTTAGACATGACAATCTGAAGAGCTCTAAGTTTTGAGAAAATCATTTCCCCTTGGCTGTAGTTGCTTCCGAAACATGCTCGTGAAATGATATCGGCTGACAAACTTCTTAAATCATCATCAACTTTAATGTCTGCATAAGAACCTCCACTGTCTTCGATTTTAGTTTTCCATAATTGTAGTGTGCTGCTAGTAGCATTGGCCATCAAGGTCACCATATCCTTAAAAAAAAGTGATACATTTTTTAGCTGAGTAAACTGTTCAAACGGTCAAAGTGGTTTGGGTTAGAGACTTAGAGATCAAAACAAGCTCGGTTGAGGCGGCCACTTATGTACAGGTTATTCTGAGAGATTGGGTAGAACCCGAACATTCTTTTCATTACAAATAGTAAAGTAAGGGTGTTAAATATGATCACAAAAGCAATATTGCTACAAAAGTAGGCTAAATCATTGAGTCAAATATTTAGGAGGTTTTATGCGTTAGAAATAAATTTTGGGGGACTTCAACCTGTTTGACTCGTTTTCCACTTCACTCGTACTCCTTTTAGCTAATCTAATTGTTCGACCCATTTGAGATACAACACAGCCCAAATTGATCTTTTTATTTGAATTGGGTCGAAATTGCCACTTGACGATAATACTGTACCTTAACTTTGTCAGGGTATAGCTGAGGAGCAATGATCTTTCTTTGGTTGGCCCAGTATGGGCCATTAGATGATAAAATGCCTTGACCTAACAAAGGACCCCTGTCCTTCGAAAGAAATGAAGGTTTTCCAAGGTCCAAAGAGGTATAATGGCTCACTTCCTTCACTAGTTCTGGATCTGTTATGCATAAGAAGTCTATACTCCCGGTTGAATACATGAATGTTTTTCCTGCACCATTACCCTGTTTGGTTACTAAACGTGTGCAAAATAAACCCAATTACGATCAAGCAAAAAAGGCACATTATCCAAGCATAACTGCTATAACTAGAAACGACGAAACTAGATTCTGATTCCAGTTAGCCTAACAGGTTTTATGTCATTGCATACCCTGCTAGATATTCACTTGTCACATATGACCAAAAAAAATTTGATTCTTTCTATAATAAATATTTGTTTAGCTTATATTTATGTATTTTTCAGTAATAGACAAGTGTTGTAAGGCTTGGTTGGTTCTTTGACAATATATTCCGACACTTCAAACATACTGTATAATTGTGCAAGTGTAAGCAAGCAAAAGTAAAGACTAAAAGACTGATCCTAATATAGGTTCTTAGTTCAATCCTAAATTATTTTCTAATGCTAAGAATTATGTCATGTAAATAATAACTCCCTCCGTTTCAATTTAAGTGTCGACTACAAACAATAATTGTATTTCAATTATTGTTGACCAATAAGAATTCATTTTTCTATACTTAAACGTCTTCTACTTAAACGTCTTCTGATCGGTTGAAATTGAAAGTAGATAATTATTTTGGGACATCCCAAAAGGAAACATGAACAATAAATTTGAGACTCAAGTAGTATGATTTATATGCATGTGATACAAAATTAGTAGAACTCAAAATTGTAGTGTAATATTAGGTTTTATAAGTGCATGAAAGATTTTGTACTCAGCTCATATTTGTATAATAATAATAATAATAATAATAATAATAATAATAATAATAATAAAAAAAAAAAAAAAAAAAACCATGAATAAGAAGTTGTAATTAGTTAATGTTTTATTGCAATGCAAGGAAGGAGAAAGATAACCATATTGAGTACTCCATTGATGAAAGTGAGGAAAAACTTTGGAAGCCCAATTATGAGACAGAGCACCACCACCACCACCGGCATCCGCCAGTGCCGCCGCCTGCCGGAGATGGATCTTCTTGATCTCAGGGATGTTGCCCTGCAAAAAAGAAGGAGAAGGGCCTTTGATACCTTGCTTCTCAAGCTTTGATCTTACTCCTTTGGCTTTGAAGTTATATGATAAACGCATCAACAACCATAACAATACACAAAGAACAACTGACAATATCATTTTTTTATGGACAATTTTTTTATCTGTATCTATCTTTTTCACTCTCGCTGCATCTCTTCTCTCTCTCTATTATACTAGTTTCCAATCCAAATAAACTACTCCCTCCATCCCGGTTTAATAGTCCATTATTTCCATTTTGGGATGTAGCAAATTAATTGTCCATTATCAAATATAGAAAGGTAATATAATTCTTTTTACTATATTGTCCCTACTTCAAGAACTAAATTACAAAAGTGAAAGGAAGTTCAAATTAATTGGTTAGGGGCAAGAATGTCATTGTGCAAAAAGTAAGTAATAATTATTGTGTTTATCTTAAACTGCGTGTAGTTTTATCCCGAGGACAATTAAATTGGGACGGAGGGAGTAATAAATGTCCATCCAAATATCCAATGCCAATTATATAATAAGTCAAGAGGCATCTTAGTATTATGAATTTAATATTAGGTCAATTTAAATACATCTAGTCAGATCGTTACTATTAGGGGTGTTCATAATTATCCGAAATTGGAAAACTGAACTGAATATTG